>OX387272.1:38872567-40122567 GCA_947562075.1 Orthosia gracilis | reverse complement strand
TCAAGCGATAATTGATGATTTCCTACCTAGATTATTTAATTATTTATGTCTCTAGAGCAGTGTTTTCTTGAGATTTTTTTAGCTTAAAATAAGGGTGGACAGGGTAAGTGCCCAATATGAAAAACGACAGTGTTCTTTGATGTATAAGTGTTTTTTAAAGCAGAATTGCATCATGCAGAAAAAACAGTCTGTATTTATGCAGTAGATATTGTTACAAGATAAGGCAGCGCCATCTGATGACGAGAGGAAGAACTAAGTAGTTACTAGTGGCGCCATCTAGTATCGAATAGCAGAACTCATCTTCTCGAAGTTTCTAGTCGCTTCGGGAACAGTGAGTTCGAATGTCGATTGGTCTGAAAGATTCTCGAATTATCTAGAAACGTATGGAACGTCCCAGAAACATCTTCCGTGCTATTTAAAGTGCGCTCGGGTTCATCGTGAGTCAGTTTCGATTGAGAAGCGACACAGTGCGATTGGAAAAGGAAAATAGTGCGAAGTAATAGAATTGTTAAAGAAGTATTTTTGTAATAAAGTGTGATTAATTGAAGTCTGCTGATTAAATAATTTATCCCTGAACCCCAGCTCGTAACAGTATATTCGATTCCAAAATGTACGACTCGCAAACAATTTCCAATTTGTCAAAGTTCATTGGACCTTTGACGAATTGGACGTTTTGCTTGTCGTATCGTATGTTTGTCAATACTTTTGTCAACAGAAAAAAAACTAATTCGAACATGTATTAAAAATAGCGTCTAGCTTTGTACGGGGTTATGAAACAGAAATTCGGAAAGGTTTTTACAAAAAAACGGCCCCAAAATTTGTCAAAGATGCGAGTCGAAATTGTAGGCGAAACTTTTATTTTTCAAATCGGTATCTCATGTAGGAAACAATAAACAAAGCTTTTAAGGCTGACTGGGTTTTGTATGAAAAGACTTGCAGCATTTTTGTACCTACATGTCCGATACAAATAAAATTGTAAAGAGTTTACGATTGATCATAAAGACATTTTCCGTATTAATATTAAATATTTCTGTAAATGAAAGTATTTGTTATGTATATGTTACAATAATTGTGTAAGAAAAAAGTAATCAACGCATTCCAACTGTGTTTTAAGGTTAATTACCAATAAGGTTAATTTTTATCCATTATATAAAATAACTTCATAAACATCGAAATGTTTGTTTCATTTAATGAAGGGTAATTTTGCGTCAGAATGATGAAAATGCAATTATTTACAAAATTCTTCAGATCCACACAAACTCTTAACATTTAAGGGACCACTCCACTCCTAATATTCTCATTCTTCTATAAATTTCAAAATATCAGATTTCTCACAAGTTGATGTACAATAGGAACCTAATCTGGCAAAAATATAATAATGACGTCAAAATGGGCGTAAGAAAACCATATAATATTTTAGAAGTATTCTATTTGCCGACATTTAAGTTTTGCTTTCAAGAATGTGACAGTTATTTAATTTCATCTTATTGAACATCGGTTTTAAGTAAAGTATATTCATGTATGGATGTTCCAGTCTATGCTTTCAATTCAATAACGGCCTTTTTGGTACAGACGCCTACTTCTTCGCTAATGACATTTCCATCTGCATAAAAGATGATTGAACCTATATTTTAGAATCTAGGTAGATTGAGGAACTCGGCGGAATATCAGTCAATTCAATTCAAATAATGTCAGCTTCAAAAGCCAGCATTTTAATAAGATTATCCGAAGTTCGTCAAAGATGTAAAACGAATTCGGTTTTGTGGCCGTCAGCATTGAAGTTTTGTCCTTTTGTGAATTATGAATTGTAAGTAAAATTTGGTTTAAACCTTTGGTGTTTCGGCAATAGGGATTTGTAGATTGCGACTTCAGCCTTGTCTTTGATAAAGAATAATGATTTCAAAATCATGAAAATCTAAATTCAATATAAATATGTATCTATATAATAATATACAATAAATCTGTAGTAAAGTCGTTTCTGTACATCAAAAATATTGCCAAAAAAAAATAAAGTTGTTAAAGGATAACCAACAGAACCTATTCCCAGCATTTTTGGATTTTTGTCTGTTTATCTGTTTAGTTGTGCACGCATCACGTAAAATGTACGAATCCAATGTAGATAACTTTTACACATAAAAATTGTGCGTAACTTGACGTATTAAATTACTTAGTTTTTCTTTTTCACTCTATCAAAAGATATATGAATTTAAAATGTTCAAGAAGTAAAAATATCACAACACGCAATTCAGATACTCAGACAGTTGAACTCCATTTTCGATAGATGGCGTTGTGCATTTGACGTCATTTTCTGAATGGCGGTGTTATGATTCTCCGCGGAAGAATGACCTTAGAAAAGAAAATTGTAGTAGATAGGGTAGGTGTATAGGGTAAGGTAGAGTAGGTAGGGTAGGTAAGTAAGGTAGGGTAGATAAGTAAGGTAGGGTAGTGTAGGCAGTTTACGGGAGCGAAGCTGCGGGCACAGCTAGTTATAAATATGTGAACTTGTTTGTTTATAATTAAGTTTGTGAAAAGTAAACACAGCTAGGTTTGCCCATGATTGTCGGCTATTATTCAATTCAGATGATGAGAAGTATTCTACGAGTATTATCTTTGGATCGATTATTAGATTGTTGTACACAACGAATCGTATTAGGTACCGTCGGTGTACATATCTACTTATATTATTATTTTGCAAACTTATTAGATAACACAAAAACCTTGAATGTGACTCAGACAGATTCCTCTAATGTGAAAACTCCAGACAAAATTCCTGTAAACCTAATACCTGAGAAAATTTAATATACCAATAAATTCAGAAAACAAAATACACTGCTAAACCGAACTCTAGAACATTTCGCGGTACATTGAGAGTGAATATGGGCATATACACAAAAAGTAACAAACCTGGTTTACGATACTAACGGAGTCCATTTTCTAAATCACCAGCGTTATTTGAGTCGATAAATTGGATAGGTGTGAGAACACTTTGGATTTATTTCATTTGATCCTTGGTAGTCGGTAGACTAGTGCATTCAATAGAGAGCTGCCGCAGGCTAGCGAGAATAATTTGTTTGGAAAATAGAACTGAAAATTTCAAATAATAATTAAGACGCCGCGTCAAGCCGCCCAACAAAATAATTTTCCTTAATTTTGTTTTGTAAGGTTTATAATTTCTAGTTTTCTAACTGAATCTCGGATAAAATCCACGAGTATATCGTTCAATAAATATTGCCAAAATTATTTGCTTGTCTACAAACATTCCTCAAAAACTTCGGGTCTCATCAATATCGGTAGCCTAATCGTGTGGCAATAATAAGCAAAACTGTTGGCACATAATAGTCTTTTGTCCTTCGAGTAACTTTGCCACAATATAAACTCGTAGATATATATAGGTACAATAGATATAGATATATGATACAATATAAATATGATCCTGATATGATATTAAAAATAAATAAGACCATGTTTCGAGTCGTAGACATAAGCTCTACGGATTACATTCGACCTACGGGCTCCGGGTTTACAATGGCCGCCGATGTAGTATACCTAGTATTCTATCTGTTATTTTATTCACTAAGTCTTCTCTTCTACTTTAGTCCATATTTTTTTCTTCTAAAGTTGTGCCTAAAATTAGACCCTTGAAAACCTTTTTTTTATAATGTTACCCGAAGTTTGTGAAAGCGTTGTGCTGCTGGCAAAGCTATTTAAAATTTTTTTTTGCTGTTTGGATACTGTAGTGTTGAACCTTTGATACGAGGAAAATTGAGACTAAGAAGATTTACTTTTGATGCCATTAATTACCAGTAAATGATTAAGTTATTTACTTTGAATACATCTAAGATGAATGTTATTGATTGTATACATTAAGGTGATTTCTGTATATCGTAAGATTTCGTGGTTTTGTTGGGACATCAGGGTAGCGTCCTCTAATCCGTCTGCCAAGTGTGGTAACAACATTCGCCTTGACCGTGAGTCAATAACGTAAAGCCCCATGGAATTAATGTTTACGGGTTTTAGCGAAAGCTCATTCGAAGAAGGCCACGAAAATGTTACGAGTGAATGTAGTATATATATGTTTGTTGAATTTATAGTTAATAATTTTATACCCATAAAAAAATACCTTGTAATTTATTTTAGTTTTCTGTTTTTTTATGCACCTGCCAGCATTGGTTAACTGGTAGAGAATGCCTGTCTGAGGCAGGTCCGCGTACGATCCTTTGTGCTGCAGAAAAAATACAAAATAAATATTGCTGCCGTGAGCTCCTTCCGAAGCGGTTCCGCCGGCGGTCTCGACGGCCTGACTCCGCAACACTTAAAGGATCTTTTAAGTTCAGGCGCCGGGGAAGCTGGTGAGTCGCTTTTGAAAGAGCTTGCGGCACTAGTCAACTTAATGCTCTCCGGCGGCGTGAACGATGCCGTCGTCGATGTCTTGTATGGGGCCAACTTATGTGCCCTGCGCAAGAGGGACGGCGGCATTCGTCCTATTGCCGTCGGGTGCACCTACAGGCGTATGGCAGCCAAAATTTGTTGTAAGCTTTACGGCCAAAGGCTTACAAACAAATTCCAGCCCCTACAGCTTGGCTTTGGCTCTAGAGGGGGCTGTGAGGCTGCCGTACATGCCCTTTCTACCTTCATAAATTCTAGCCAGGGTGAGGTCATCCTCAAGGTTGACGTTAAAAACGCCTTCAATTCCGTCAACAGGGACACTTTGTTGGCTGAAGCAAAAAAAGAGCTTCCAGAAATTTTCGGTTTTTTGTGGCAATGCTATAGGCACCCATCAAAATTATTGTACAAAGAAAATGTTTTGCAGTCTTCAGTTGGTTGCCAACAAGGTGACCCTCTCGGGCCAGTCATTTTCAGTCTAGCTATTCATCCCATTATTCAGAAACTAAATTCGAAATTTAACTTATGGTATTTGGATGATGGAACACTAGGAGGTGACGTAGACACCGTTTTAGCAGATTTCCAATTCCTGAAAGAGCAGTTTAAATCCATCGGCCTAGAACTCAACCACTCCAAATGTGAAATTTTTCTTAGTGACAATACCGACAGACAACCTACCCTACAGAAATTTTATGCAACAGCCCCCGAGATCAAAATTTTAGATAAAACTTCACTGCACCTCCTAGGTTCCCCAATTTTGGAAGACAGTTTTTCTTCATTCATTGATGACAAAATTAACCATTTTAATGATATTTCGGATAGACTCTCAAAAATTAACCTTCATTCGGCTTTTACTCTTATTAGGTATTGCTGTTTTGGACCAAATTTTATGTATTTTCTCCGCTCTTCCCCTTTATGGAAGCAGCCACATCTCTTGGAAAAAATTGACGAAATTATTCGATGCACTCTGACATCCATCTTAAATGTGGCCTTGGATGATCGAGCCTGGATGCAAGCTACACTACCCATTCGCTTCGGCGGGCTCGGCATCCGCAAAATTTCTAGTATAAGCCTACCGGCGTTCCTGTCTTCGGTCCACGGCACTCAAACTTTAACCACAAAAATTTTATCCCTTTCACTGGTTAACTTTGAAGTGCCGTGCTCGACCGACGCCGTGTGCGCCTGGAAAGTGGCTTGCCCGAATACGGCGTTGCCCGAGAACCCATCTTCCCAGAGACAGTGGGATGAGCCGCTCTGCAGGTTGGTACGGAATAAACTTATAAATACGTCCACCAATACTGCTGAGCGTGCCCGCCTGCTGGCTGTGGGAGAGTGGGAGTCGGGTCTCTGGCTACAGGCACTACCGTCACTCAACATAGGTACTATGTTGAGTGACAACACCTTCCGGATCGCTACATGTCTGCGTTTGGGTGCTCCTAGCGGAGCTCCACATCGTTGTCAATGTGGTGAAGCAGTCGACCGCCTCGGTCATCATGGCCTATCCTGCAGTAGGAGCGCTGGCCGGATAGCACGGCACGCCAGCATTAATGACATCATACGTCGGGCTCTTGTCACCGCCGGGGTGCCAGCTGTTTTAGAACCCAATGGCTTGGCCCGCGACGATGGGAAGAGACCAGACGGGATGACCATAATGCCTTGGAAGGTGGGTAGGCCTTTGGTGTGGGATGCAACATGTGTCGACACCCTTGCGTCATCCCATCTTCTTAGCACGGCGGGCTGTGCTGGGGCGGCTGCTGCCGGTGCAGAAAACCTCAAACGGCGCAAATATAACAACCTTATTGGAAGTTACATGTTTGAGCCGTTTGGGGTTGAAACATTAGGTCCATGGGGTCCGAGTGCGCATCGAGTTTTTCGAGAAATTAGCACAAAGCTCGTCGACTCTTCACGTGACCAGAGGGCTGGCCTTTTCTTCGGCCAGAGAATCAGCATTGCCATCCAACGTGGCAATGCTGCCAGCGTTCTGGGCACGTTTCCCATTGACATCAATGTGGACGAATTTTTTGATGCACAATGAGCTCTTTACCGTCTCCCTTTTGTATTTGTATATAGGTTTGTTTTTATTTTGGAATATTCAATTGTATATATGTTAATAAAGGATATAATTATCATTTGAAAAAAAAAAAAATATTTAATCTATCCGTGACAACATTACTTCCATATTATAATTTGCCAGGTTGGTGACAATAAGCTATTAGAGTAAGGTTATTTTGAGTGTGTGTAAGGGACATATGCATGTGACTTATATAACCCCCCTCTTGGTATCTGGTTTTCCTAATTACTATAAGGTTGACGCAAAATATCCTGTCCTTTATTTTTATTAGTGCTCAATGATAACTAACCAAGCCCCATTAATTTGAACCCTTATTGAAACAAAAATTAGAACCTTTGTCAACAAACACAGCCTGCATTCAGTACATTTGTAGCAATCCACGAGATCCCCGTCCACTATCTTGATAAAGTCGGGTACACAATTGAGATTTACACTGCTCACCTTATTGAATTTGTTCAGTGTACCCTTTAGTGAATGTCGGGGCTGGGCGTTTCATTTGTGAGACCTCTTTGAAACGGCGACGGACCTGTTTACGATAGTCATGACTAAACGGGTATGTATTAGATGTGTTTGCGTTGCCTTGCCAGTTTGAATAGATGGGCTGTAGGTTTTAAATACAAGTAGAATTTAATATACCCCCGACACATTTTTATTACATGCTACATAATTCATCAAGTAGTAGACGCGCTTCCACCGATAATCTTTTGAACATGTAATTGTGACACGATATCTTGTGGAAACACCCCGCTTTAAACAGTAAAACGCCCATAAATTTATATAGCGATTTTGATCAAACATAGTTCGATAAAGTCACCTTTTAAACAAAAAAGAACAAAATCAGTTTAGGAGCTATGATGCCACATACAGATACACAAAGACAGAAATTCACAGGTACACACGTCAAACTTATAAAACCCCTCTTTTTTCGTCGGGGGTTAAAAACAGGATTAAGTTGAAAATTGTAAAACCAACCTAGAACTTCGACGTCCACCGAACGCATGGGCCCAAAGTATTAAAACATATAATTTTTTTTAATAATTAATTAACTTCACGTATTTATGCACCGAAGGGTTTGGTAGAGTTGTACCAATACTACACCTACCTACATTTCGCCAGATAAGTTTGGTGGAAATTTTAATACCGAATGTCAATTGTTTTTTTTGTAGCAGGCCGAAAAAACTTTATCGTAGGGTATTGAAGACATGAAACTCATATTTTCAACTAGCTGTTGCCCGCAACTTCGTCCGCGCCGTAAACTAATACATATATATACATTTTTTTTTTCAACTTATATTGTCTCACTGCTGGGCAAAGGTCTCAAAATAATTAAAGTTATATCCTTAATTATTTTTCCAATGCTTTAGCCTAAGTAACTCCTTATAAAATCAGCTATCTAACAGTGAAAGTCCCGTCAAAATCGGTCCAGCCGTTTTGGAGATTACCCAGAACAGAAGGACAGACAAAAATCTTAAAATAGCGTGTTTGTTATTAGTACCGCGTATATTTTCACTTAATTTTTCTGTCTTTCCGTGTATGCATTAAATAAAACGTTGTTATTTTGATATTATATACAAACACTTAAATTTTATTTATTAGTATGTATCTAGAATACCGTGTAAGTTGCCAGTAGCTTCCAAGAAAACCGCGAACAAAATACAAAAAACAAAGAAACAGCAAAAAACAAATGAAGTAAGTGAAGTAGGTTCATAACATCATCCATGTGAAGTAGAAAACAAAGCTTTTCTGAACGTCCGTGGATCGCACAGAAAATATAATAAAAGAAAGCAATTTTTCACTTAAGCGCTTCCCTCGTAAATCCGCTAGACTTGTTGAGAATTAAGTGCACTTTTGTTTTTCTCATCACCGCCTCCGGGTATAAATGTGAAGACACTTTCGGCTCACGAAGATCCGAAGTTGTATTTAATGCTAAATTGTTTTCAAAGTGTTTGAGGTTAGTTTCATTTGGTTTTGTTGTTGTTGAACTGGGAATTATGCGTTTTTAAGAAGGTATTATAGTTAAATTATAAGATCTACTAAAATGTGATTGTTTTTGCAGCACAGTAACCACATGTGAAAGTAGGATGAAAGGGAGGATAGAAAAAACTTTTGAAAGCTAATAAGGCACAACATTACAAAAATATAAAGTTACTGGCTGCCGCCCGCCCGCGAAAAACTAGTACTTCTGTCGATCTTTATAAATTATGTTCCTATTATCCGGATGTATTAGCTACATTTCATCAAAATCCCTTCAATATTTTTGCGTGAAGCAGAAACTAATGTCCATACTAAACTCACATTTTAATATGAGTAGGATAGGATATTGTCTAGTGTGTAAGACTAAGTTTCTCGGCCGGGAAATACCCAAAACTTATTTAAAGTTATCTTAAGTTTTTCTGCTGGAAATTTTGTCTTTTTTAATAAGCAGCATTAGATGACGAAAGTCGAGCAAAAAAAATGTTTGACAAGTTTTTTCTCAACTTCGTACGTTTCCAAGTTTAGCTTGGTGCGAAGAAAAAATTAATTACCCGCTTTAAAAGGATTTTTTAATAAGTGCACTTGAGAAGTTACTAATTAATGGCTTAAATATCTTAGAAAATGCTAACATTAATCTAAAAAAAGTTTGTAGAAAATTATGTTGTTAAGCTTTGTTCCAATTAGGTTTATGTCATCAGTGTTAATTAAAATAATTTAGAAGTTTTTGTCAAAATAATGAAAATAAATAGCCGAGTGGTTTGCATGTGATTTACATCAAAGGATTTCTATTTGAGGTTTTCTTTCATTTAAATTTTATCTTCGTCAGCTATTTAAAAACGGTGACAAGATTAAATGAACTGCTTTGAATGAAATTGTTGTAAGCGAAGTCATAATTTTGGTTTGCATTTTACTTCTATGAATTTTGATACGAATTTAATTTTCTTTAATTTAAATATCACCAGTCATTTTAAAATGGAGCAAAGCTAGATTGAAAGAGCTGCTTTTTGATTATTTCTAAGAAAATTCTGAGAATTCATAATTTCACGAAATTTTAATAAAATCTACCCAAAAGTGCAAGCTTTGTGAAATATTGAATCTTTCAGGTAATACTTTTGATCTATTATTCTCTTTGTCTTAAGTATACCTAGACCACTATCATCTTGCAGAGATATAATACCTTATAAATCATACAAGCTGGGGCTTCATATAAATTTTAATATTGTGTCTCCTTTTAACACAGGAATATTGACTTAAGTAATGCATACCTCTATACTAAAATAACCAACTTACCAACATTATAAATGCGAAAGTAATAATGTTTGCCTGTCTGTTACCTTTTCACGTCTAAATAGCTGCACGGATTTGGATGAAAATTTGCACAAGTTAGAACATGCCCAGGATTTGGAAAAAGAATATTTTTAACTTGGACGTAACCCCTTGTCCCTTGGGATAATTTTCACGCAAGCCGCTTAAAGAAGCTAGTAAACCATTCTTGCCTACCTACGCTTTCAAACGTTTTGCTATTTCTTTAAAATCTTGTCATTCTGGAGCCCAGGAGAAAAAAAAAATTCATTGACCCTTAACCTAAGAGCTTTAAAGGTAAGGCAGGGGAATCTGTTCCATTAACTAGGGTAGCCAATTTAAAACTTATTTGTAATAATCTACAATTCAAATTGGACACTTCCTCAATTTACATTACTCCTTACTTAAGGTTTCGGCTGAGTGTTTCATAATTTTCATATGTAAACATTTTCGGGGTGGCCCTCGTACAGACACTTAGTGGAACTGATTGCCGTCTTTTCTGAAAAAAATTGAGTTTCAAGCGTAAAAGTTTGGGCGGGTCTGTCGACTTTCAGTTTTAATATGTTTATGAAATACGTGGTTGAAATAACTTTAAGTAACGGTAACGGTTAAGTATCTGTTTTTGTTGTTGTTTGTTCTTATACAGTATTTGAAAAAGAGTACTTGGCATTTTTAGAATTTGATGAATCTGGAAGAAGATTGGTTATTTAGTTTGATAAACTATGTTTGGTTAACTTTTGTTTTTTTTTTGAAAGACCTTATAGTTACAAATAAACTATAAGGTCGTTTCGAATTACATCATCAAATTAGAAGGAGTAATTTGATTAAAAAAAAAAACAAAAATCTTTGAAATTGCAACAATTACGTTCCGATTATTTCGTAGTTACGAAAAATAAAAAAGCGTTCGCGGTTAAATATTCAAATGCCATAAACAAAATAATTATATTCTTGTTCACGAAAATGCACTATAGCTCCAAAACTTTCTAGACTTGTCTTCATAAGTTTCTTAATAAATCTTGGTTCGCCTGAACAAAACTTTAGGTTTGCTAAATCGTTTGAAAGTGTTTGCTATTTATGCAACGTTAGGCGCTTCAGAAGCTAAAAATATATTATTCTTTGAAAAAATTAACTAATTCCTTTTTAGTATTGGTTTATGATTTGAGGATGACTTTGTTAATTGAAAATTAAAACATTACCATTATTTGGGCTCCGCCGCAGAAAAGAAAAT
This sequence comes from Orthosia gracilis, assembly GCA_947562075.1. Taxonomy (NCBI): domain Eukaryota; kingdom Metazoa; phylum Arthropoda; class Insecta; order Lepidoptera; family Noctuidae; genus Orthosia; species Orthosia gracilis. The sequence continues at coordinate 40,111,609 of OX387272.1, read as the reverse complement.
TTAAGGTGAGACTTAGGACTTGTTGGTAGGTACTTAAGAGGAAATATAGTCGTAGACATCCGATTTGCCTGACTGGAGGCTATAGTTTAGTCTCCACAGGATCGCCCGGTAAAACTACTGCTCCAATCACTTAGATTGACCTGCGAGACGGCACAGATAAAAAAATAGCAGATCTTCGACTGAATATCCTAAGCAAAAAGTCGTAATTCGGGATTTGGCTCTCACCTATTTCCTTCTCCAATATTGGACCAATTTAAAAGATATTCCGTAAACTGAAAAATAAAGATATATACTATGCCCCTATATTTCTTTTTCGATGATACATTATCTCTAGAAGCACTAGAACCCTCAAAACATGCTCAAAATAACGCTGTCAACAGAGGTCAATTGTACCAATTTACCAACTAAAAATGAAAAAATAAAAACATAGGGGCATAGTATATATCTTTCTTTTCCAGTTTATGTAATATCTTTTAAATTGGTCCAATACTGGAGGAGGAAATATGCGAAAACTAAAGCTCGAATTATGACTTTTTACTAAGAAAATTCAGTCGGAGCTCTCTGCCCACATTTTCCCTTGAGTAATATGCTAGATATCGTTTTTTTGTTAAACCCATGTTGTCCTGCTGCTAGGCCACGGCCTCCCTATCATCTTTCCAGCCAAATTTGTCTCCTCCCTACTCTAGCCAATCTGGAAGGAACGAGTCCAGATCGCCATACCAGAACTTTTTAGGCCTGCCTCGGTTACGACGTCCGTCTTTAGACACACTGCGTGGCAATTCCGGTCTATCTCTCTGAATGCATCTTGCAAATGTAACCAGTCCAATCCCACAGTAGCCTCGCAGACTCCGCACCGTTAGATACCGTTATCAATTAAAATAGCTAAAAGATTGTTGTGTCTAAAATGATGATAAAGCACCGGTTTATGTATAATTTGAAGACTATCTAGATCATTACACCTAGTACTTAAGCGAAATACCCAACCGCTGGTCTGGGAAATACATTAATATTTTTAAAATCACGAACATGTTGAAACCAGCTAAAATTAAAAGGTCCAAAAAATGATTAATGAGTAACGGAAAGAAGTTTGTAAGCACATGACTCCAGCAGCCGGGCAAGGCTAGTGATTTATTGTTCCTTTATTAGAAATTGTACTACAATTGTTTTGTTAGCAGTAGAGATGAACCGTCTATTCTCCAACTAGTTCCAACTAGTAGAACTAGAAAAGCCGACTATCCAAGTATATACATAAATAATCGGCGGCTAATTAGCGATGAGACAGCAAAAGAGTCCGACTAGTCGGCTGTAATAGAACAGGAAATAAAATAAAGAAATTGCAGGTCCTTACTACACGTTCCAAATAAGAAAGAATTGAATTAGTCTTACAAGAACGGTACGTACTATCAAAAAAAAAACTGTGTAAATTGTTTATAAATTAGAGTCTAGAATGCAATCTATCTGGCCACACTTAGGTATATTCGGCGACTATTCGACCATTTGTGAACCGACTAATTGTCTCATCGGCTAATCAACCAAGTCCATAGACAGCCCATCTCTAGTTGGCAGCAAAACAAGATCTGTTCTTACTGGAACCTTCGAATTGATTAGTGTTTCACATATTGTTATCATTGTTGGACTGGACTAGATTATTATTGGGGTCGAATTGTCGCAATGTAGTAACACAATTTTACTGGCTTGTTATTGTTTGGGGCTGTTATTAGCTAAGAAATTAGGTACCTATATGTGATATTAATATGTCACATTTAGTCCGAAACTCCGAATTATATCTCAGCTTTTATTGGTCCAATTTAAATTGTTTCTTTATTTTTATAACTCTAATAAGCTTTTACTATTATTATAGAAATTAAATAAGAGTTGTGTAGTGGTTTGACGTCTAGATTTAAAACAAAGTTTTAGTGTATAACTTGGTGTTTAAGCTTAATTGCATTTCACAAAATCAATGGTTTTAATTTACGTGTGCTCAGTTGCATAAATTAACAACCCAAAACACACACTGGCACACCTGAAAAGGCAAACATTATCTAGGAGATTAAGCATGCCATTATTATCTCACACAAGGGTCCTCACACCGACTTGCCTATTCAACAGGCACATGAGTGCACATTTAATGGAGGCTTGCATTAAACCTTAGCCAGAAGTGGTCTACCAGTAGGATGACCGTTCTTAAATTGAAATATAGATGAGGAGGCACTTACGAGACGTTCGATTTACGAATCCCAGTTCCTATTTTGAAAAGCGAATAGTTTTTTTTTGTTGCCGGTAATGGATTTTGTACCAGAATGGGCTTAGAATTTGTTAGTTGATTTAACGTGTGAAGGCTTCCACGTATTCCAGGGCCTATCGTGCGAAGTTTTAATAAAACCTATGGTATAACAATCTAGTTTTCTTTTATTAGTAACAGTTGTGCAAATAATATTCACGCCTATTTTCCCGACGGTTTAGGCAGATCACCTGTTTGGCAGTAATTCGTTGTTCTATATTAGATGTCTATAAAATATTGAACAAGACAGATCAAGTACATTTCATTGGTAGTACAACAATAAAATACAAGACATACAAGAATAAAATATTTGACACCTGTGCTTAGCGGGAAAAATTTAATGACTAGCATCAAAGCGCAGTTGGGTGGAAAACGAAATGAAAACCTATTATTCAGTGCAGTAAATTTTCATAACTCTATACTACGTAAATACCAAGTGTTTGGTTCAGAACGGAGTCCGTAATTAAATTGCACTGTTTATTAAATTCGTGAACTAGAAGAGCTGGTTCCCATCTCTCTGAATTTCTTGGCCATAATTTATTACACCAGTGAAGCATGCAATATGATTGCCACAGTGCCTTACGCTTGAGGAGTTAATTCTACGTGGATAAAGTCGAATTTCATTGACAGTCGTTACGGAAATTCTGGGCCCGGAAATCTAAAACTCAGCTGCTATCATCCACCCTGCGGAGATCGTCGCTCCACCTAGCCTTAAGGCGTCCCTTTTTACGTTAACCCATTTGCTGGCTCCAGTCAAGAACAAAACTAGTCTTATCAAGGGCACAGATAATATAATACTAATATACAGAGGCCTCATCACATACAAAGAAACCTTGCCGACGTAACGACGTCGTCTGATTAAACTGATTATTTTTCTAAGAACATGGATTGCGTGCAGCGACTTGTAATAGGTTTATTTTTTTGCAAGTTTTTACAAATCATATTTCAAAAATTGAGTCGAAGCCGAACGAAGCCTCAGAAATTTAAAATTGTACCATCTATTGGAATCAATATTAAATGATCCATTCAAATAATCTTTGAAATGTGAGTTGACGGCCCAATATACCTTAATTTTGTGTTAAGGAGAGTTAATTTAACAAGAACATAATTGTTTTTATGATCATTTCTAGAAAATCTTAACATTTCACAAAACTCAATAACAAATCGAAACTTCTCACGCCATCTAGTGCAATTTATTTGAACCAAATTTTCTTTCTTTGCGTTGGGTGCGCATGCCAAGGGGCAGTGTTACGCAGTTACTGGGTTGTGGAAGCCATATACGTAGTCGTTCTATGTAAACCAGTGGTATTTAGTCAAATTTGGTTAGAGTGGAATCTGTCTTCAACATAGTAGTGATAAGGCTCGTGATAAATCTTTAAAAAAGTCGAATTTAATATAAATATGAAGACTCACAGACGTTTATGACTACTTTGTAATATTTTCCAGTAGACTTATGTACTAAAAAGTATGAACTGATTTAATTTTTCAGAACTTTGTACACGGTTTGTAAATACGTACAAGTACACTTGAAAACAAAAAGTCTCGAGTGGTTCAACGCCACTCAACGCTGTGAGTCAGAATATCGTTTGAGTCAAAGTTCAATCAAGTAAAACTTCCTTCGCTTAGGCACTTGTCTCATAGCCGGCGACGAAGCGATTAGCTATCGACTATTTTCTCGCTGAAGAAACGAACAAAATATACAGATCCATGTCAATAAAAAAGACACATATTAATAGTTGATCGTTGACTGTTTCTGTTTCTCACCACAAGTTTGTCGCAGCGACAAGAGCTATCAAAGATAATTACTCGCTCAGGGATACTCGCCTGGCGATGCTCGCTTGGTGGTCAGAACACACGTCGAGAGACCAACCAACCAACGCGTGCAGGACTGACAATTCGAGCGAGTGGTGCGACTGCCACAACAGACAAAAATGCTCGCTCATAGCCAAGCGGTAAAACTATCGGAACTACACACTCGCTACTCGCTGCTCGTAAACTCGTTTTTAGTTTCTAGCTTTACTCGCTACTCGTTCATCGTCGTTGGTGGGACAAGTGCCTTTTCATTTGGTCTGCCGTAGTGGCAATACTTACAGATGGTTGCACCGACTGATCTGATTTATGGCAGGGAACTTAGAAATTCATAGCTTCTGTAGTTGGAAATACATAATTATACAACGTACTTATTTTTTCCTGCGGTGTCTTCCCGTGACCACAGACAATATAAAACTCGTGGGATATATTTCAGAAAGCGTGGATTTTAGGAATAAAAATCCTGTAGCACTAAACAATATTGTAGTTTTCTATCTCTGAATGAATTTTCGTAATCTGATTCTAACTGTATGAGTTAACATTTTACACAAATATTTTTAGTCAACCTATGTTGTCCAACTGCTGGGCATAACCTTCCACTCAGCCCGGTGTGTTGTCGTTGCCTACCAATCCTTCCAAAATATAATAAAAGGAAAAAAGTAACTACCAGTGTGGTTACTACAAAATGAGTCACGGGAGCGAAGGCACCGGCAAATGCAAGTAGATAATATAGGTATGGTTGTTAAAATAAAAACAGCAGGAGCAACAAGTACATTGCTTTTATCCTCACCTACCCTGAACTAATGGACACAACAACATAAAACACAGCACAGGAATTTACGACTGGGTGTGATGGTTTCATTTTTATATTTCATTCTCCGCTCCATAGGCCACGTTAATTGAACTTTAACGGTCCAAGAAATGGGGCATCTATTGACTTTCAGAAAAGGATAGGTTATAAATCGTAAGGGTTGAAACCGAAAACGTCCGAAATTAAGGGAGCGTGTGATGTGAAGGTTATTTGTCTTTATCTTAATGTTAGGGTTGGTGCACATTGTTGGGCAGTGATGAATTGTTGTGTATATTGTTCTGTGTATTAATGTTATCTGCTACAGTGTGTTTGGGTGCTATTGTTGGTATATTTTCTTGTCAATGTCGGTTATGTGTAGTTTTCATTGTAGTGGTGTTGATTATATGTTTTTTTAACGCCAGAAGGGAATGTTTGGTCCTTTGCTCTATCCCATGTTTATTTGATAAGATATATTAGAGGTGCAGATTAGTTAGGAAAAGTTGAGCATGCGTTTTAGTCCTGAAAATATGTTATTAAAAGTTAACCTTGATGTGTTTCTAAACGGGCTATCAAAATCTTTAAATTTGTTTTCACCCCCTACCTAAACAGTGGCTGTTCAGATTCAGCCATTAAATTGACAATTTCCTTGATATTTTCTAATTTAAACTTTTTCAATCTCTTTGCTAAATTAAATATCCTGATAGTCTATGGAAGCTTAAAAGTATATATTTAACTACAGAATGTTTTACGTGAAAAATGCTAGAATCACAGACACAAATCTTAGAAATAGATAACGCAAGTCCCTCCATATGTATGAAAACCAAGCGTGCCAATTTTTCACAACCAATGAAAGAAAACATTTCCAACGCTTCGGCCAACTTTTTCTAAACATTCTTTACAGCTCAATATAGCATAAAAAGGCATTTTTCTAGATTTCGGTGGTTTTCCGGTGCCGATAATGCTAAATGAAAAGCTCAGATTACGATCATTGATCGTAACTTCACTCCGTGTTTTGGCATACGAAGTACATACAATAATGTCATCTAGTTAGACTTATGTCTGTGGCTAGAATGGTCTCGGGGCGGTATTTATGTGCACCATCAAAATTATAGGATCGGTTTGAGTGCAATGCTTTAAACTTAATCGTAGGTGAGGTAAATGCCTTCCCCGGTGGGTTCCCGCATTGTCGAGGCAGGGGCTCAGTAGCCGTGGATTGGTCACCCACCGTGAAGCGAAGAGAAACTCGAGGAGGGCCACTCGTCAGGGCTTTTGCCGATTAAGCCGTTGACGTAGCAACCAAGAAATAGGTTGTGGTGCCGCTTGTGCGATATCGCATTTGAGGCGGGCAGCATTGTCGCATGGGAGGCATCGCGGCTGAGGTTCGAGGCCGCGGCGGGAGGGGAGTGCCAGTATTACGGTGCGCCACTCTTCCTACCTTCCGCGGCCTGGACGGGTCGCAACCGTCTGAGAGCGGACGCGGAGGGGCCGCAGGGGACGAGGAATGTCGGTATAGCGTTGGCCGCTCTTTCTATCCCCTGCGGCCGAAAAGTGGTAGGTGGCGGGGCCACAGACCTGAGCCGTCACAAGTGGACCAAAGGTACCATACATGGGGTCGTCTGGCGTCCATGTGCTAGTTTTGTGCGCTTTTGGAACGAAAGCGACGCGATATCAGCGTTTGTAAAAGTGCCAAAAATGTATGGTAATGCCAAGTAAATGTCATGTGATCAAGCCTATTTTGGTGTTTTGACCATCGCCATCGCTTATGGAATGATACTTTGTCAGCCTCACATCTTTCACTTAGTCTCTTTTCTTTTGTAATTTTTAAGTACTTTCACGTCTATCATACTGAACGCGCAATTTTTCTTTTTCTTTCCGAGTTGATGGTAAACTTAAGAAAAAAATTAGTCCAGCACCTACATGGCCACGTTTGTAACAGCATCAGTGGAAGTCATGGACACTTGGAGCACTTCAAGACGTGGGTTATCGTTATCACATTTGATATCGGACGAATCTAAACCCCATTATGCCAGGGTGAAAAGTGCAAGTCCGATCCTGCATGGAGTATTGCAGCCACCTTTGGGATGGCTCAGCTAAGTATCAGCTTGCCGCGCTTGACTCGGTGGAACGCAGAGCCAAGAGGCTCATCGGCGACGTTAAACTGGTAAATGCCAAGCTTCACAGCTTGGCACATCGCCGCAAGGTTGCCTGCTTGTCGGTCTTCTACAGACTGTACTTCGGTGAGTGTGCTCAAGAACTCCACGATCTTATCCCACCAGCCCCCTTCTACCATCGGACATCTAGACGCACTGCAAGTTACCATCCTTACCTTGTTGCCATTCCACCAATTCGCACCAAGCGCTTCCAAACATCCTTTATAATGCGCACAGCGATGGAATGGAACTCACTACCTGCGTCTGTGTTTCCGAACGCATTTAACCCGAATCTCTTCAAAGTTAGAGTGAACAGGCTTCTTCTGGGTAAGCTCACTCCATCGTCGACTCTGTCTCTGTCATTGACCTAGACTAGAGTCAAGAGCAAACCCATCAAAAGTAAAAAAAAAAAAAAAAATGCGTTTTGTAAACTTAATCTTGTTTCAGGTTTAAAGCTAGTTTTTGTAATATGTTTAGTTACATTAGAGCCAGAAACAGTTTATTTTTATTTTTTATAAAACAAATAAGGAAATAATAAAAAAGCGAGTTATTATAAAGCCAATACAAAAATAATAATCTGAGTTAATATATTTATAAAGAGTAAATATTTGATTGTTTGTAAGTTTGTTTGTAATGGATACACTCAAAAACTACAGGAACGATTAAAAAATTCTTTTACCCATGGGATGCTACATTATCACTGAGTAACATAGGCTATGTTAATCGAGTTAAATTAAGGATCCGTACAAAAGTTAATAATGTAACTCAAGGAATAAAAAAAAACCTTTTAACAAAAAAATCGTCGTCGAGTCGTGTCTTTGGTACCTATTGTTTTCCGTTTTTCGACACCGACTTCGGAAAAGAAAGTTATTTTTCGCATTGTAGTGTTTTGTTTTGAAAGCCGGTTTTATTTTTTTGTTAAAAAATGTTTTATTTATCTCTTTTTAGTTTTGTTAGGTACCTCCAAATGCCATGAAAATTATAGCCAAAGTAAATATCATTACGATTCCAACAAACCCAAACACGACTAGGATCCATTGTTTTATTTCGGAATTCCAGGGCCTAGTTTCCGGCTTCATCATCAGATCAGTTCGATGTTAACATTTTTATCAGTACCATTCATTTATAAGTATTTGCTTCATCATAATCGGTTAGCTATTCGATATATCTTATACCCGTGACATACTTAGCATTAAGGCTTTCCAGTGGCCATCTGTCGTGTTCTTCATCAGTTCCATTTCACCAAATGACACTTTCTGAGTGTAAATGATTGCATTGTTGATAAAAAATATATATATACGGTCGCATTGAGAAACCCTGTCCTTTTTGAAGTCAATTAAAAAATAAACATAACACTCCTTACATCTCATGCGCTGCAAAAACTACTGATGACAGAAAAATACTGCAATATTGATGAAACTATCATGAGAATAGGGCGATGCCAATCTGGTCAAGGTTAATGCTGCTAAAACCCAGGCGTGTCATTTTGCCGCTAAAAAGAGTCAATTTCAACCGGCTCCAACTTTCTGAGATGTGACCGTACCAATAACGGACCATCTTGAGCTTCTCGGCGTAACGTTGACATCGACTCTCAATGTTGGTCCATACATTGAGGCACAGGCTGAGCTGGCAGCCAAAAAGTTGGAGATCCTTGCAAAGGTGAGAAGGTACTTCACGCCGGAACAGCACCTCAATTTGTATCAACCGCATGTTTGATCATGCATGGAGTACTGTTCTCATCTCTGAGATGGATCTGTTAAATACTAGCTTGATGCACTTGAATTGATCGAAAAGCGGTCCAAGAGACTCATCGGCAATGAGGCGCTGGTCAAGTCAAAGCAGGGTCTTGAATATTGTCTCCGAATTGCCAGCTTGTCGGTTTTTAAACGGTTACATTTCGGGGAATGAGCGATGCACGATCTAATTCTACCGATCCCGTTTCGTCATTGGACTACCAGACGTACGGCAATGCGCCATCGATACATGGTGGATATCCCATCCATACGTACAAAACGTTTTGTGAGTATGTGTGCCTTTTATTATGCGTACAGCTAAGGAGTGGAATTCCCTGCCGGAGTCTGTGTTGCCCGATAGCTACAATCTGAGGGTCCTTAAGACAAGAGTGAATAGGTTATTTCTTGACAAGCGTGTGTCATCGTTGACCAAATCATCGCTTACCATCAGGTGAGATAGTGGTCAAGCAAGAAGAATAATAAAAAAATAAACAGTTCCGCAGAGTCGAGCGGATTCCGTGCGGACTCTGCGAATACTTCCGTTACTCTTTGAACTCGTTTAGTCCGCTCCGATCTCTCTAATTCAGTGGAACCACTTCTATGCAGTTCGCCATTGCGAGTTAAACGGACTCCGTACGGAGCTCGTTCCAGTCGCAGTGGAAGGATTTTTTATTTTGCGAAAAACTAAAAGAGTTACACAGCATATGTCCGTCTAGTGACACAAACTTCCGTGTGCCTAATTTCTGGTTGGTTGGTTAACAAGTAAAAGCGGGACAAACAGACTCACTTTCACATTATTCATTCTCTGAGTAAGAATTCTGTGAATATTATAACGTTAATATTATCAATGCGTTGTGAAACATTAGGAGGAACATCCATCACTTAGATGCAAATGCAATATCTTAATTGTGAATTGATGTTTCCGAGTAGGCCACGTCTACAATTTTGCAAAATGGGGAATCGAAGCCCTATGCACATTTAATACAATTGTGTCGTTTCTGACCACAATATTCCTAACTTACTAGACTCCAGAGAGCCTGGACAATATGAAATTCTATCAGCGGTCAATTCAAAGCAATGGACAATGGACTTTATTTTTGTTTTTGTACGAGGAGGAGTTATAGCTAATAAAAAAACAATATAGGAAATCATTTTGACAAGATTTATCACTTACACACTGTCACTTAACACATCACACACACACACACACACACACACACACACACACACTTCACATTATTGACGTTCAGAGGGACAACAGAAAATTACTTAATCATAATTACTATAACTTTAAAAATAATTAGATCATTATGATATTCCATTTTGGCCACTGTAAATATTTAAATAATCTCATCACGGTTTTGATCTCCCCTCTCTGCCAGTTCACAACCCATTCAAACTGAAGTTAAAGCACTTAATAATCGTGACTTGCTTGACTTGTAACCGTTTTAATTGATCAATTAACAGTATTAATTGCTTTGTAGTCTTTGGTTTCAAGTAGATAATAATGAACTACGTAGCGTACTTTCCTTATGATTACTGAAAGGATTATAATTTTGATATATTATTTACACATATTTAGCACTATACGCTTCGGGATTAAAGAGATATTCGATTTTATTCATTGCAATATTTCGCTACTGAAAGATGCAGCGTAAGCATAGCGTTAGAAGGCCTTGAACAAGACGGACCGATGACCTGAGGAGGGCCACGAGAATCCGCTGGATGCGAGAAGCACTGCCCGGTTTATGTGCCAACGGCTGAGTTGCATTTGACCGTTAGTCCGAGGCGTTGGATGTCTTTCAACTTAAATGATGATGATGGAGATCTATGAGCATTAGAATCAGAAAAAAATTGACCCAACCATAACCCCAAATATAGTATAATACCAAATTCCACTATACAGGGTGGAAACATCAATGGGCTCTGAAGGGAAACCACTATATTTTCAAAAAGTAACAAAACTGCATTCAGAGATTTCTCGACAAGCTTAGCTAAACTGGGCATCGAACCAGCCAAAATTCAAAACACAAATCTTTCCGCTATTTTATTTCAGTAGACGATACAGTCAATGTTAAGGATAAAATTTTTACAAGAAACATTAGATCTTACACCCGTCTGTCATACAAGATATGATGAAATCTTATATTTTACTAAATATAAGATTTCATCATATCAAATGATGATGATGATGATGATGAATGTTAGATTTCATATTCTTTTTTATTTCAAAGCCAAATGTTTATTAATTTTAGTTAGTTTATTTTATCCTGAATAATAATTCTATCGATTAGAACAATGAAATAGCTGGTTTGACTCCCGATTCAGGTACGCTTGTCGAGAAATCTGTGATTGCAGTTTTGTTTCTTTAAAAAAATAAAGGAATGTTTCCTTTGAGTAAACGGTAATAGTAAATCTTAAGGATTTAAAGCGGTTTACTTTCAGGGCATATTGATTTTTTCCAGCCTGTATATGCTATGATATGCTTTTTCGTTTTATCCATTTTAATCTTATTATTCCAGTGACTGGCGGATTTCCCATGCAAAATCCCATCACTTGCACACCAACACAGCTCAAGGTGTTGAGCTGTCCATGGTAGAGCCGTTCTTACAGTTCCTGCCATACAAGGACGAGCCAATATAGGCTCAAATGGGCGCCTTCTAATACCCCCTCGTTTATGAAGCCTCCTTGATAAAATTATTATTTACAGAGTAACAGAGTAAAGTGGGAACCAGATAAAAAAACTATAAAAGCCATTGACACGACTTGTACCAAATGGTATAATTGCGTAATAATAAAAATAAATATTTTTAGCACTGCAGCGAACTTTAACTCTAAATATATATTTAAATAAGTCACTAATGTTCTTGGCAGAATGTATGTCAATCAATGAAACTCTGAAAACCTTTTTGAACGGGTAAACCGATTTTCATCAAACATTGTTAAGATCACTTTCGACAAAGTAATCTTTCAAACAAACAAAAAATCAATCAAAAATTGGTTAATCTGTTTAGGAGCTATGATGCCACACATAGATACATAAAGACACAGATACACACTTCAAACTTATAACACACTTCTTTTTCCGTCAGAGGTTACGGTTACGGGTGATATCTTTTTTTTAGCAAGTAACTACTTAATAATGAAATCATTTTTTTTGTCGATGTAAATGTAGCACAAGGTCCAATTTTATCAAGAATAATTTACATGTTACACTGGGTTCATCGACACTTCAATTAATATAGTATTAATTACACGCAGAAAAGCTACAGCACTCTCCGCGTTCCATTTAACATCGCTTTCAGAGCGGTTTTGGGTTTGTCTCGCTACTGTAGCGCTTCGGGTATGTTCACATGGGCGCGCATGTACTGTTTTCATGCGACCATGTGGAAGTGGACCTGGCCTTTTCTGGTAGCCATATGTATGTTAAGCTCAAAGATTGAAAAGGCTCATTAATGAATGAAAGGGCGCCGACGAGAAAATGGAATACTTTTGGTCATAGGTGTTATGTTCATGGTTTTCAAGGTCGCTGATAACTGATAGATGGGGTCAAAACCAAAATCCTAGACAGTGCCGACGAAATTTGAAAACTTTTCATATGGGTATTGTTTTCAAGGTTTTCGGGGTTGGTAATAACGAATATGGTGTGAAAATCACAATCCAAGATGGCGCTGGTGATTTTTGTAGTACTTACTACAATAATCACAAAAAATCAAAACTTTTATTCGGGAAGGAGACCAATCCAAAACATTAAAGATCAGTATCAGTCCGGAGTTATAAATAGTGTAACTAGCCCGACTTTGTTTTATTTATTGAGATTTTTAAAGTTGCTACAGTATTTTTAGCAAATATTCGACTACAAGGCAATCAGTCAAATTATTTTAGTTCTTTACACTTACCTAATTAGTAATAATGACAAAGCCTTATTAGTTTGTAATGCAAGTTAGTCGTTTTGGCGTTTCTAAAATTGTGTGCTTTACTGTTCCTGAATATTTTTATGAAGATTAGTATTTTTGTCTTACGAAATGATCAGAGAATTTATACTAAAGCGACAGTATCTTCAAAAATACAGTAATAATATGCAATATTGTCAACTTTAAAACATAGATAATATTATAACAATGATTTTTTGGCTTCAGCCTATTTAAATTGGAATACTAGAAAAAAAGATATGGCAGATTTAGTGTAAAAAAAAAGTTTAAATCGCTCGCCTGAAAAATGCACTTTTTGAGCTTTAGTATTTTTGCCGTTCTAGTGATGATATATGTCATGGACAAAGTGATTAATAAGGGCACTATGTATAATTCTCGGGCATTATAAATCTAGTCAATTCAATTGGGGTATATGTAATGAATAGTGATTTATACTTCTATATTTATCATATTGTCTGGCCATTATGAATATCGCTACGTAACGGTTGGGCAATTCGATAGTTATGGTCAATAAATTAGACCAAGAGCGAGCGAAGCGAGCTCGGGTGCTTAGGGCACCCCGACACGGAAAAGTTAGGTTCGAAGGATAGAACTCAGCTCCCGTGTCACCATCTTCATGTTAGTTTACTTTAGACCCTGCAGAAAGTTTTTATGTCGGGAATTTTAGAATTCATCGCTCCAATAGGAGCCCCGCGCAGCGGGAGTCCGTCGACTTTGCTGCTTCAATAATAATCGTACGTACCTATTCTATATGAAAACCAATGTCAACATTAAAATAATTTAAAAAAAGCACATCTTTTTATTACCCGGCCCAATAAGTGATTGGCATTATTGAAAAAAGCCCGGTCAATTTAATTATTTCAATCGTTCTTATCATATTGTCTACTCATATTGGGCATTTTTCAAAGTGTCCGGGAATTATGAATAATGCCGTATTAATCACTTGGTCCATAACATATACACCTAGGTATTTAAGTTGATCAACTGTATTAAGTTAGAGCGTAATGTAATAATTTCATCGGGATCAGTACGTTCTAGAACAGAATAATAGGACCACAAGGGATTTCATGTGTTTTGGGGTGGACTAGATACTTCAGTGGCTCTATCTTTCACAACATCTTTGCAAACTTTTCGCCGATACTAACAAAATATGTAGTAACGGTATTGCATTATTGTGTAGGTGATAATATAAGTAATTGTGTTGCTGTAATTTTAGTTTTTTTTTTTCTTGTATTGGATAGACGTTTGATGGTATCCCATAAAGTTTTTGGGTTATTATTTGCCTTAGTCAACCCTTGTGTATCATACAATCTTTTTGATTTCTTCAGTATACTGGTACAAACGTTTCTATATCTCTTACAGGTAGGTAATTTTAATGGTTTTATTTTCTGAAGTACTATTTAGTTTCTTATGAAGAGCATCTCTATTCCTTATGCATGCAAAATACCAGGAGTAATGAAGGGCTTTAAAATCTTCTTTTTAGAGGCAAACTTTTTGGTAGTCGTATTATCAGTAGCAAGCACAAGTTTGATCATGCTTGGAGTACTGTTCTCATCTCTAGGACTGAATACCAGCTTGATGCACTAGAGTCGATCGAAAAGCGGGCCAAGAGGCTCATCGGCAATGAGGCACTGGTCAAGTCAAAGCTTCAGAGCCTTGAACATCGTCGCCTAGTTGCCACCAGCCTGTCGGTTTTTTGTCGGTTACATTTCGGGATGTGTGATAGAATTGCATGATCTAATTCAGCCTAGCCCGTTTCATCATCAGACTACCAGACGTAAGGCGATGAGCCATCGGTACAAGGTGAACGGTATCTCCCATAAGCAATAAACGTTTTGGGAATACTTTTATGAGTACAGCTAAGGAACGGAATTCCCTGCCGCCCGATATCTGTGTTTCTCGATAGCTACAATCTGTCTTTATGTCAAGAGTGAATAGATTTCTTCTAGTCAAGCGTGCTTCACCATTGACCACATCATCTTAGCTTATCATCAGGTGAGATAGTGATCAAGCAGAGCCTATCATCATCATCATATCACCCGAAAGACCTCCACACCACACACCGCACACCACATTGACCGGTCTCGTGCGTCCCGCATCCAGCGGCTCCGCGAAACCTTCACCAGGTCATCGGTCCACCTGGTGGGAGGCCTACCAACGCAATGTCTTTCGGTTTGCGGTCGCCATTCCAGAAGTTTTCTGCCCCAATCCGTTCTGCGAGCAATCCCACCGCACTATTCCCAAATCAATTCCTGAAAGCCAGAATCAAAAGTGGCGACCACCAGAAATGCGCCGAGGCAATGAAGCTCGACGAAGTCCCGGAGAATGAATTGTCTTGGATCCCGCAACGAAATTAATCAGAAAAGAATGACGGAGGAGTAGGAAAAATACAAATTTCTACTTCCCTCCATATCAAGCAGGTGGCAGAATAAATAAGGCCAATAGGCACAAAGGGTCGTTTACAACTGGGATAAGCCCAGTTGCCTACCACCACGGATAAAAATTTGCATAATATATATTTGATTTCAATAATAGGTATAAGCCCTTGAAAGCACGAAAATTTGTTCTAGTTTCCACAAGGTGAGGCAATTTAAAAGACCGTATTTTAAAATACCTATGGTAGGATTCCCGCAAAATTTTACGCCGAATGATTGTTTGGTCGAAAGTTTTATATCCCGAAAGTTCATTTGCCCGAAAGCTTAAAATCCCTAAGATCCATATCCCGAAGTTCAAAATCCCGAAATTACATCCCAAAGCCTCCATCTCTAAGACAATGTCAAAAAAGGAGTTTTCAAGCGTTAACTGACCGCTGCCGCGGCACCCCTCGCTTTGCTCGCTCGGCTCGCGCGCGGTTGCTGCAGAAGGATACGTCCTGATACAAAAATTTCAACACGTCGATATACCCGTTGTCGATTTGGCACCGTCGGTCGGAGAGACTGCAGTACATCGCAAGTCTCGATCGAATCGAAGGCTTTCTCGTAGTCTACAAACGCTAAGTAGAGAGACAAGTTATACTCTTTGGTCTTCTGTATAACCTGTCGCAGTGTATGTATGTGGTCTACGGTGTTGAAGCCTTTACGGAATCCGGCTTGTTCGGGAGGCTGGAAACCGTCAAACCTGCATGCGAGACGATTCGCGATGACTCTTGAAAACGGCTTGTAGACATGGTTAAGAAGTGAGATGGGCCTATAGTTCTTCAGTATATTATATATTATATATATATCTTATATATTGTCATTGTCACCCTTGTTGAAGAAGGGTACCACCACACTCCTGCACTATGCCTGTGGCGTTTTCCCCTCGAGTATGACGGAATCAATCAGCTTCTGAAGGGCTTTAAGTACTGGTTTTCCATCCGTCTTTAATAGTTCGGTCGTAATTCCGTCATCACCCGGCGTTCTTAAGCTGTTTAAGAGCCATCTTAATCTCGTACAGGGTGACGTCCGGAATGTTTTCGGTTCATTTGCTAGATTCGCGACGGGTTTGTTGGTTGACGTGTACAACTGCTCATAGAATCTCTTGATCTCCCTCAGAAGCTCTGGTTTGGAGGATACGATTCTGCCATCAGCGGTCTTCAGTTTTGTATGTTGGCTCTGCCCAATAGTCAGATTTCTCGCCCAATAGTCCTTATTCCGCTCAATCGCGTCTTTAATACTTTCGGTAATAAAACCGACTGAAGTTGCTTTTCAAGGTCTTTGAGATCCGTCTTTTTAGCTGCCAGTATTTCAACGAATCGTCTGAAAACTGCAGGATCATCTCACGCCTCCCCTTCATGAGCTTGAGAGTAGGATCAGAGAGCTTTTTGTTTCTATCTGTACGGCGGGTCTTGAAAAACTTAGGCCTGACCGTGTGGACAGCTCTTACCATGCGGTGATCGCTGCCGGTTTTCACCGAATTGATCACACACACATCATTGAACATTTGTATCTGGATTGACATGGTGAAGTCAATCTCGTTTCTGGTTGCACCGTCGTGGCTCTGCCAGGTCCACTGTGTGATGATGTGATGTGTGGGAAAGTATCTCTCTCTCACACATCTACGTGCGCGTAAATCATATTCTTCATACTCACATCATACATACATCTCTCTCTTCTTTTATACATGATTGATATATTTTTATTTTATGGCTACAACTATCCTTTTATAAGTGCAACTAAATATATACGACCCGTTTCGATGTAACGGCTAACGGAATTTAAAACTTTCGGTATTGCGTATTTCGTATAGTAAACAACTCCTGATGCAGCTTGTACATTATCTAACATAATATTGCGTTCATTCTCTCAAGAATACACTCCGGAATTCCTTTTTTACGCCATAATGTTTTTTTGTAATATACTTTGGCATAAATGTTTTGTTTTGTTTTTACCTCTTTTTATTAACATTTTGAATTTGAATTATGTAATAATGTGTGATAATAATATTGTTTTTTTTTATATTTTTTAATTTTCTTTATTTTATACTGTTTGATAATTAAATCAGCATGTTTGTATCATTATAATATTTGTACGCCGATGACGGCTTGACATAGCGCTCATTAATAATTACAACATCTGTACCTAACCTACCTATGTTCAACAAATAAAATATTTGATTTGATTTGCTAATTTGTTTTGCCCTAATAATTCTTTGCCATATTTTTTTTTGATATACAGTTTATCTAGTATAATTATCTTGAAGGCTAATTTGATTTGGCATAATTTTAATTCTAAATTATTAGAGATTACTCGTACTAAGCTATTAGAACACGATGGCAGTTTATGCTCATTTTATATCAATATACATGTCATTTTTATAGTTCGATAAAATAACAAAGTTGAGCAAATTGTGTAGTCTACGCGAACAAAGACGCAGGCGGAAAGCTGTTTGGATAATAATTGGCAATATCCCACCAGAAACGCAAAAACGAAACAGCCAAAATCGTGTAGTCCACGCAGACGAAGCTGCGGGTGGAAAGCTAGTGTTTAATAAATGTCGGACATCTCACAATAATTTGCAGAAGTCTTGCAGAGTTGTTCACAGCACTCGCACAGTTGACGGGACACATTTGTATCTCGCCGCAAGTCTGATTGTACCGATACTCCTCTTTGGTCGGCGAAGTTTGGTAATTGCTTTACACGTTCGCTGTTAGTTAACTTACATACGATGAGTTATCGGTTTTGTGTTACAATGGTCCTTGTATAGTGATTTATATACATACATAAACTCAAGCCTTTTTCCCATGGAGAATGGCTACAGAACGCCATCTGCTACGATCCCTAAATATGTACCCACTCCTTGTGTGTTTTATTAAGATTTATTAGAAAAAAAAACTGGGACTGCGACGGGATGGGTTGCCCTAAAATAATATTGAACCCCAAACCACCTGCTTAAATTTGAATGATTGAACCACTCAACTTAAGGATTGATTACCAATCGATATTTTAAGTAAGAACCTAAAATATCCATTGGTAATAGGTCCTTTACATAGGTATCTGTTCAAAATACTTTATTTATCCGCAGGTACCAACTACATTGTCCCATATACTCGTAGTAGTCGTTTAATTTCACAGTAGATGGAAAGTACTAAATGCACGCTAAATTATTTATTTCTAACAACTATTATATCTTATTTTTGCCATCTAACCTCCAGCATCAGGTTTGAATCTCGTTACAAACACTCAAGTAAACAAAATAAAACATACAACCTAATAAGTGACAATACCTAAATGTTAAAATAGTGAGGCAGACGGGTTGTGGTTCGTGGCTCGTGGCTATCCACTGTTACAGGGCGACACTTGTACGGGCACCCACAGGCGCTGGGACAGCCACCCACTTTAAAAGACCCTCTCGTACGTCTTTGGTTAGCAGGTAACGAATTAACAAAATAATTATGTTGCTAATTTTGAGAATCTAATTTTGACTCCGGTTAAAAATAGCTTGGATAACATTGAGTTCAGTGTGCCAAATTGTTCTTGAATAGTGGGCAAATGATCTATTTTATTAGATTTATGGTTATCAATTGTTCCCAAAATAACACGACATTTGAAGGCCAATTTCCTTATTTAAAATCGTTCAAAATGTAGGCCTCAGATTGAGCTGTGATTAGAATGTAGCCATTTTAAAAAATCATTCTCAATAATTGTCACCTAAATATCAGAGGACGCGACATAGTGATAATTTGGAAAAGCAGCATTGAATTTATCAGTTGATATAATTATTTCATGGCAGAATCAAATGCAAACAAAAACTATAATTCAAATAGAAGTCAATAAGTTTTGTTATGAAAATTAATTTCTGTTGTTGTCAATAGCTAAATAACAGAAGGTCTGCCAATCAACTAACATAATATTAATAACATCAAAAATTTACGTGAATGGAGGTTTGATATTTGATTCACTATTTGTTAAATACTAACAAGTACTACATTGCTATAAACAAGGTTGGTTTCTAGGTAATTAAAATAGCTTACAGTTAACACGAAATTGATTTTTCACTACCTAGAAAGCACAATGTTATCCAGAACGTTGCCGAACAAAACTGAAATATTAACTATGTTTAAACTTTGTTTGTGTATTAAATTATACACAAACCCTACAAGGCACATTTTTGAAAAAAAAATACAATATCAACAACTATCAACAATAACAATATGTCAATTGCGTTATTTGTAATATCGCATTTCGGTACCTAATTTCTTAGGGAATACCAACACTGTACAATAACACCCTACAACTACAGTTGCAGGCTAGTAAAATTGTGATATTACATTGCGGCAATACGAACCAATATTAGTCCAGACACACTACGATCATAACATGTGAAATACTAATTAATTCAAAGGTTCTAGTAAGAACAGTCTTATTTTGCTGACAATTAGAGATGGACTTAGCCGACTAGTCAAAAGTATTTATTTCAACTAGGCCATTATGCGGCACTTTTGAACGTCAATAATTAAACTTTACTAGTAATAATAATTGGTCGGTGCACAAATGTTTACTATTTACTTAGGTAAGTATTAATGCCAAGTTTCAAAAATATAAACCCAGCAAAATAGATCGAAATGTCACACAAATTTTAACCCCTTTTTTACCTCCTTAGGGGTGGAATTTCCAAAAACCAATAATTACATGAATTCTTTTTATCAACGAAGAGAGTAAATTTAAAATTTCATGTGTCCACTTTAACGATCCAGTTGGGTAGGTCCAACTTCGAGAAAGAGGTCAACCGCCGAATCCGACTCGGCTGGGCGGCGTTCGGGAAGTTGCGTGGTATCTTCTCGTCCAATTTACCGCAGTGTCTCAAGACAAAAGTCTTTGACCAGTGTGTGTTGCCAGTGATCACCTATGGGACCGAGACATGGTCGCTCACAATGGGCCTTATCAGAAAGCTTAAAGTCACCCAAAGGGCAATGGAGAGGGCTATGCTCGGAATTTCCTTGCGTGATCACGTCAGAAATGATGATATCCGCAGGAGAACTAAAGTTACCGACATAGCCCGGAGAATTGCTAAACTTAAGTGGCAGTGGGCAGGGCACATTGCTCGCAGAACGGATGGCCGATGGGGCCGAAAAGTTCTGGAATGGCGACCGCGAACCGGAAGACGATACGTTGGAAGGCCTCCCACTAGGTGGACCGATGACCTGGTTAAGGTTGCGGGAAGGCGCTGGATGCTAGACGCACGGGATCGGTCAATGTGGCGACGCCTGGGGGAGGCCTATATCCAGCAGTGGACGTCTTTCGGCTGAAATGATGATGATGATGAATGATGTGTCCACTTTACATGCTGTAAAAATTTCATACAAACTTTCAACCCCTTTTTTAGCCCTTTAGGGGTGGAATTTCCAAAAACCAATAAAATATTTTTATTAACATTGGTTGATAAAAATATTTTTTTGGTTTTTGGAAAAATCGAAAATCGAAATTCACGTGTCCAATTTACAAACTGTACAAATTTCATTTTTATTTTTTTTATTTGATAAGATTTTTTACAGACATGTTGTTTTACATATACACACCAACACAAACCATCGCGAGTTTATCCGTGGTGTGTAACTTTTAACCCCCCTTGGCCCCATTGGGGGTGGAATTACCAAAAATCCTTTCTTAGTGCGCAGTTACGTCACTTGAGGAACCTTCCTGCCAAATTTCGTCTTTATACGTCAAGCGGTTTTCGATATTTCGTGGTGAGTGAGTGACCTTTCGCTTTTTTATATATAGATAGATAGATACAAGAATTGCTCGTTTAAAGATATTATTATATTAGATACGAAAAGTACGCACTGTTCTTGTAAGATTCGTGGTAGTCGTCGTGTGTCGTGACTCTGAATGTTAGTGTAGCTTTTTATCACTGAAATAATTTTCGTAATCGGATAAGTATTTTCAGAGTTTACTTTTCATCATAATCATCAGCCTTTTAATTTCCTCACTGCTGAGACACAGGCCTCCTCTCTGTGAGAGAGGAAATGGTCCTTAATTCTGTAAATGTAGCAATAAAAACTTTTTTACAAAAATTACAACCGACTTCCAAACAAAAACACTGTGTTCCTGTTCACGTTTTTTCATTTTTTGACACCGACTTCCGAAATTGAAGTTATTTTTCACTTTGTAGTGTTTTTGTTTGGAAGTCGGTTGTAATTTTTGTAAAAAAGTTTTTTATTTTTCACTTTTTAGTTGTGATAACATAATGGACCAGTTCTATAGGCTAGGTACTACGCGTATAGTGCCCAAAGTGAAGCTAGAATAGATTAACCCAATAACATGAAACTTGAACGAAACCAGTGCAATGAGAGCATACCAGGGTGAACTGTTCACACCTGCGTACCCCTTAAGAACGTACTAGTGTGATGTTATGTTATGAAATGGTGTAAACAATACTCGTAAGTAGACATGCGATTGGATCTATACAGAGTGATTTGCCGTCATTTATTGAAGAGTTCTGATGTATTTCTCCGAAGTTCTTCATCAAATCTTGATGAAGAACTAAAGTGAGAACTAAAGTTACCGACATAGCCCGGAGAATTGCTAAACTTAAGTGGCAGTGGGCAGGGCACATTGCTCGCAGAACGGATGGCCGATGGGGCCGAAAAGTTCTGGAATGGCGACCGCGAACCGGAAGACGATACGTTGGAAGGCCTCCCACTAGGTGGACCGATGACCTGGTTAAGGTTGCGGGAAGGCGCTGGATGCTAGACGCACGGGATCGGTCAATGTGGCGACGCCTGGGGGAGGCCTATATCCAGCAGTGGACGTCTTTCGGCTGAAATGATGATGATGATGAATGATGTGTCCACTTTACATGCTGTAAAAATTTCATACAAACTTTCAACCCCTTTTTTAGCCCTTTAGGGGTGGAATTTCCAAAAACCAATAAAATATTTTTATTAACATTGGTTGATAAAAATATTTTTTTGGTTTTTGGAAAAATCGAAAATCGAAATTCACGTGTCCAATTTACAAACTGTACAAATTTCATTTTTATTTTTTTTATTTGATAAGATTTTTTACAGACATGTTGTTTTACATATACACACCAACACAAACCATCGCGAGTTTATCCGTGGTGTGTAACTTTTAACCCCCCTTGGCCCCATTGGGGGTGGAATTACCAAAAATCCTTTCTTAGTGCGCAGTTACGTCACTTGAGGAACCTTCCTGCCAAATTTCGTCTTTATACGTCAAGCGGTTTTCGATATTTCGTGGTGAGTGAGTGACCTTTCGCTTTTTTATATATAGATAGATAGATACAAGAATTGCTCGTTTAAAGATATTATTATATTAGATACGAAAAGTACGCACTGTTCTTGTAAGATTCGTGGTAGTCGTCGTGTGTCGTGACTCTGAATGTTAGTGTAGCTTTTTATCACTGAAATAATTTTCGTAATCGGATAAGTATTTTCAGAGTTTACTTTTCATCATAATCATCAGCCTTTTAATTTCCTCACTGCTGAGACACAGGCCTCCTCTCTGTGAGAGAGGAAATGGTCCTTAATTCTGTAAATGTAGCAATAAAAACTTTTTTACAAAAATTACAACCGACTTCCAAACAAAAACACTGTGTTCCTGTTCACGTTTTTTCATTTTTTGACACCGACTTCCGAAATTGAAGTTATTTTTCACTTTGTAGTGTTTTTGTTTGGAAGTCGGTTGTAATTTTTGTAAAAAAGTTTTTTATTTTTCACTTTTTAGTTGTGATAACATAATGGACCAGTTCTATAGGCTAGGTACTACGCGTATAGTGCCCAAAGTGAAGCTAGAATAGATTAACCCAATAACATGAAACTTGAACGAAACCAGTGCAATGAGAGCATACCAGGGTGAACTGTTCACACCTGCGTACCCCTTAAGAACGTACTAGTGTGATGTTATGTTATGAAATGGTGTAAACAATACTCGTAAGTAGACATGCGATTGGATCTATACAGAGTGATTTGCCGTCATTTATTGAAGAGTTCTGATGTATTTCTCCGAAGTTCTTCATCAAATCTTGATGAAAATTAAATGGGACCACATGACAAGCACCCGCTTTCACATTAAAAAAGAATCATCAAAATCGGTTCGCCCAATAAAAAGTTCTGAGGTAACAAATATAAAAAAAAAACAGTCGAATTGAAAACCTCCTTCTTTTTGCGAAGTTGGTTAAAAATAAAAATTTTGTTACTCTATGATTAGTGTCTATGACCACAGTGTGTGCTGAAAACAATGGAGGGCGTCCCTTTAAAATGTGCTTCTCTCTAATAATCTGCAAGTTCATATTAAAAGTTTAAGAACCAAAACTTTAAGAACACAGATGGTGTTCTAATGAACTACAAAATCAACCACGTGGACCTGGTGCAGGTTGGTGGATGTCACATGTTTTCGACTTTTTTTTCTGGGATTTTAGGCTATTGTTGAAATAATTTCTTGTCAATGTTTGTTATCGTGGTGGTGTTGATTACATGTCATATGATGTCCAGAAGGGAATATTTTGGTCTTTTGCTATTCCATGTTATTTGACGTGAGAATTAATTAGGGAAAGAATGAACCCTCATATTTTTCTAAACGGAATATCAAAATATTTTAAATCATTTGCCGCTCCCTAAGTAAACAATGGCCATTCAGCTCCCTACACTTCACCCAGTAAATTGACATTTTTCCTGATATAATCTAATTAAAATGTTTACAATCTCTTTGCTAAATTAAATATTCATGAGAGCTTAGAAGTATGAAGTTAACTAAAGAATTTTATACGTAGAAAATGTTTTATAGAATGTTCTCTGGCTGGGATATATGTAGCACCATCAAAATTATAGGATACTTTGAGTGCGATGCTTTAAACTTAATCGTAGGCAAGGAAATTGTATGTTGTCTATATGAAAAAGGTGAAAATGTAAGAGTTAACTTGACTTGGCTTTTAAACGAACATACCTTTCGTTTTCCTTGCGTGATCACGACAGAAATGATGATATCCGCAGGAGAACTAAAGTTACTGACATAGCCCGGAGAATTGCTAAACTTAAGTGGCAGTGGGCAGGGCACATTGCTCGCAGAACGGATGGCCGATGGGGCCGAAAAGTTCTCGAATGGCGACCGCGAACCGGAAGACGATACGTTGGAAGGCCTCCCACTAGGTGGACCGATGACCTGGTTAAGGTTGCGGGAAGGCGCTGCATGCGAGACGCACGGGATCGGTCAATGTGGCGACGCCTGGGGGAGGCCTATGTCCAGCAGTGGACGTCTTTCGGCTGAAATGATGATGATGATGATGATGACCTTTCGTTTTTTGGCTTCTGTATTTCGTCAGAATCCGTTATAAAGAACCTCTTAGATGTAGGTGTTATCCAATAATTTTTTTGTTGTTTTATATGCTGAGACTTTTTATCATCCAGTGATAGACTATTGAACAAAGACATCTCCAATAACGATTCCCTTATTGCTCACCGGAAGAAATTAATATCGATGTAGTATTTCGCTAGACGATAGATCACTTACGAATTAAGCTTCTCTTAATACGACTTCCAAAACTGCAAGAAAAGGAAGACCTCACGTAACGTGGCATTTATAAAAGGTACACACATCAATGTACACATAACCTAACGGCATATTCATGATGTTTCTATGATTAAAGCGGCAGATACACCCTCGGCAAGTGCTCAGTGCTTATTGAAATGCTCACGTTTTGTACGAGTGACTGCTACTCTAGTGTTTTTTCACTCCTCGTTATTTGACACTCATGCCCGTCACTGCGTAAGTACCAGCATTCGCGTGATTTCAAATTATAGTGCTCGCGCCATTTTGTGAATCAACTGACCGTGGATAGCGAGTATTGGTTTTTGTGTCTCGCCGGTTAATTGGTCGTCGCGAATAACTAATAGGTGTTTGGAATTTATTTTGGTGAACATTCATACATATACTCACAGGCAAACTATAGCTTGCCACTTGCTCCAATTTTTACATACGCCTTTTATATTTTTTTCTTCTTTTGTTAATTTTATAAAATTGAAAACTCAGTCGTTTTTAATTAATTTACTTAATTTTATTAATGCTGATGAGAGAGTCTCGAGATTTCTATGTAAACAGATGCAAAAACCTGAAATCCGCTTCTGAGATAGTGGTCAAACGCGAAAACAAAACAAAAAAAAAAAAATCCTAACTTCGGATCTTCTGGACACCTTGACCCTAGACCAAGAGAAATTTATTAATTGATAACGACTGCCAAAATTTCAAAATGTAAGTCTCCTTTCGGATTGAACACAACGTTTCAGTAGAACATTTCAAACCCACACATTTTGCATTTTTACAATTATTACCACTCCTTATCATTGAATATACCCATCTAAAATAAACAAGTTGAGAGAATACATTGACGTATATTATTTATTGAATGTTTAGATACTACTGAGTACGCGCGCTGCGCTACTGCTGGCCATGAGGTTTTCAATTTATCAGTAGCAGCACATTATCTAGTTCCAGTTGATTTCTGCTTTCCTGGTAGTTTTAATAAATAAACAATTAGGACAGTTGAATTTTAAAACCTCTATCGATATCATTTATTGCGAATCCTTCATGCTCTTCTATATGTTTCATTGTGGGTGCGCTTTGAGGAATACCTCAATGGAAATAGGCTCGCGCCTTAATTACATGGGACTCAAACATATCTGGTGACATATGGGTGTACTATAGGTCCTCTATTACTACCCTTCGAGAAATACATGCGTGATGTTATGGCATGTGGTTAGATGATTTTCATCTATGTGACATAAATCACATCCGCGCAAACGCGGTTAAACACACGGCGTACCTAGCATGGGTCGACGCTCGTGTGCGCAAGGCAAATGACGTGAGTCAGAAGAAGAGAGCCTTCAACAGGGCTGCCAAGTCCTGCAAAAAGGCGATGCGAAGGGCACGGTTTGACCATATTAGCAGAATCGGGGACAAACTTGCTTCACACCCCGCAGGTAGCAAGGCGTTTTGGTCCCTGGCTAAATCGGTTGAATCAAACTTCTGTCGCCCCTCACTACCACCACTGCTGAGACCTGACGGGTCGCTGGCCCACTCCGCTGAGGACAAGGCAAACTTGTTTGCCTCCCTCTTTGCGGAATCTTCGCGTCTGAATACTGATGGCACGCGGCCCCCTCCTTCTGCTGTTCGATGTGAGACGAGTATGTCGGATATTCGCATCCATCAGAGGGAGGTCTGTAGGGTGCTGCGTAACCTTGACGTGAACAAGGCTAGTGGCCCGGACGGGATCCCGGCAATTGTACTTAAAACTTGTGCGCCTGAATTGTCTCCAATCTTGACACGCCTATATCGCCTTTCGATGGTGACTGGAAAAGTGCCGAAGGCTTGGAAGCAAGCTAACGGTCAGCCCGTGCCCAAGAAGGGTAGTCGAGCTGACCCGGCCAACTACAGACCCATATCAGTAACGTCCATCCTCTGTAAGAGTATGGAACGTGTACTGAATAATAAGCTCCTGGCATACCTAGAAGACAACGACCTTCTTAGTGACCGCCAATACGGCTTCCGCCGAAACCGGTCAACTGGGGATCTTCTAGTGTATGCCATTCACATCTGGAGTGAGGCCATCGAGAACCACGGGGAAGCGCTTGCTGTCTCCCTTGACATATCGAAGGCCTTTGACAGGGTCTGGCACGAGAGCCTTATTGGTAAGCTTCCTTCCTTCGGTCTGCCTAGTGGTCTGTGTGATTGGATTGCAGACTTCCTGAGGGATCGGTCCATCCGAGTGGTTATCGATGGCTGCTCGTCCGGTCAGTTAGGTATTAACGCCGGAGTCCCTCAGGGGTCAGTGCTCTCGGCAACATTGTTCTTGCTGCACATTAATGATCTGCTAAAACCCGGAACCTTTGGGTATGCAGACGACAGCACTGTTGCTGAGAGATACGTGTCTGGCGCACGGGCTACTGGGCCTCAGGTCCGGCCTCTTCGGGAGGCCATGGTTGAGCGCTTGAACCTGTCTTTGGAGGCAGTCTCCGAATGGGGCAATGCCAATCTAGTCAGATTCAATGCTGCTAAGACCCAGGCGTGTCTTTTTTCCGCAAAAAAGAGCCAATTCCACCCGGCTCCATCCTTCCGTGGTGTAACCGTGCCGATAACGGACCATCTCGACCTTCTTGGTGTTACGTTGACATCGACCCTCAATTTTGGTCCTTTCATTGAGGCAAAGGCTGAATTAGCTGCAAAAAAGTTGGGGATCCTTGCGAAGGTGAGATGGTACTTCACGCCTGAACAGCTGCTCAACTTGTATAAAGCGCAAGTTCGGTCATGCATGGAGTACTGCTCTCACCTCTGGGACGGATCTGCCAGGTACCAACTTGACGCACTTGAGTCGATTGACAGACGGGCCAGGAGACTTATCGGCAATGATGCGCTGGTCGACTCAAAGCTCCAGAGCCTTGAACACCGACGACGAGTTGCCAGCCTGTCGGTTTTCTATCGGTTACATTTCGGGGAGTGTGCGATGGAACTGCACAATTTGATTCCGCCTAGCCCTTTCCATCATCGGACTACAAGACGTACGGCAATGCGCCATCGTTACATGGTTGATATCCCACCCATACGCACAAAGCGTTTCGAAAATACTTTCATTGTGCGTACAGCTAAGGAGTGGAATTCCCTGCCGGCGTCTTTGTTTCCTGATAGCTACAACCTGGGGGTCTTCAAGTCAAGTCAAGCGTGCTTCACCTTCGACTACATCATCACTTAACATCAGGCGAGATAGTGGTCAAACGCGAGCCTATAACAAATAAAAAAAAAAAAAAAAAAAAAAATCACAGACATAAATCTAACTAAAAAACGC
The DNA here is from genome assembly GCA_947562075.1 of Orthosia gracilis. Taxonomy (NCBI): domain Eukaryota; kingdom Metazoa; phylum Arthropoda; class Insecta; order Lepidoptera; family Noctuidae; genus Orthosia; species Orthosia gracilis. Next base: position 40,083,641 of record OX387272.1, on the reverse strand, counting down.
AAGTCTCTTCATTTGTATGAAAACCAAGCGTGCCACTTTTACACACATAATTTAAAAAAAAACCGGCCAAGTGTGAGTCGGACTCGCGCACGAAAGGTTCCGTACCATTATCGTGGTAAACGGCAAAAAAATCACGTTTTTTTTGTATGGGAGCTCCACTTAAATATTTGTTTTTATTCTGTTTTTAGTATTTGTTGTTATAGCGGCAATAGAAATACATCATCTGTGAAAATTTCATTTGTCTAGCTATCACGGTTCATAAGATACAGCCTGCTGACAGTCAGACAGACAGACAGAAAGACAGACGGACCGAGATAGAGTCTTAGTAATAGGGTCCCGTTTTTACCGTTTGGATAAGGAACCCTAAACAAATTTCCTTACCAGTGAAAGAAAACATTTCCAATGCTTTGGACAACTTTTTCTATACAGTTTTTACAACTCAACATGGTATAAAACGGCATTTTTTTGATTGCGGGTGCCAATAATGCTAAATGAGAAGCTCAAATTACGATCATTGATCGTAATTTGAGTCCGTTTTTTTTTAAACACGAAGTACGTACATTCGCGTCATCTAGTTATATTTATGTATGTGGTCATAAATTCATTTACTATGTCAATCACATAGTGGCCAGTACGAATTTGAGTCATTGAAATGGTGCTGTTCTGAATTCAAATATGATTTATGAGGATTTCAAAATGAATGGCTTTTGGTAATACGTCACATTAGTAGGTAATAATAATCTGTCAACACATTATCTAATTAATTACCTAATGAGGTGAAGTCTGTTATTAGTAGCCTTATAAAGCTCAAAAGTTAAGTAAATAGAGAGCGTTAGAGTGAGTTTCTGAGTTGAGTTTTTCAGTTATGAACGTGTTAAATCGTTTCTCGATTAACTGATTCACTTCAACCTGTCAATTGGTGACATAGAGTCAAGGAGTAAAACAGTAAATCGATGTACAATCTGTTATTTAGACCTATACAACAATTTATATTTTTTTTATCAACAATTTAATATAAAAGTATATATTTTGGGCAATCTCTACCTACCTATAGGCAAATATAAAGTTTTGATTTAGATAAATGGAGAATTTATCACTGTTGGAAATCATAAATTAGGTTTCAGCTTTAGAAAGATAAAATAAAACCACTGAAAAATACAAACTTGATTAAAGCTGACAAAATCTAACTTTTATTAATAATATTTATGTAGTTATAGGTTTCACTATATAAATATGAAAAAAATGAACGGCATGTGAGAGGCACAAAACAGTAATCAGTGGATTTCACTATTAAAAAGTTCAACCGCAAAGGTTTTAAACCTTTTGTTTAATCATTTTGTATATTGCTCTTGCGTGAACTATAAAAGAGGATGTTAATATATACCAACTTAGTGGTTCGGTAAAATTCTCAAAAAAGCCTACGTATACAGAAAATTATGCACCCTTTTGGGTTGTTTAATACTCGACTCGCGCAGAGTATTATTTCACAAAGGCGTATAATATAACCATCACAAAAATGTGAGGGTTTAAAAACAAGAAACAAAAATGAAAATTAACATTTATTGCACAAAGGGTTGTACGGGCAAACTTTGAGCAAATAAATGTGTGAAGTTCTTTTTTATTTGATTACAGTTGTGGTTTAGTTCATTAACTAAATCTAAAAAAAATTTGAAAGCTTGCATGAATTTTTAATATTAAAATGATTTTTAGACGAAAGACGTCCACTGCTGGCACGGATTAGCTGACTGCAGGCCTTCACCACATTTTCTAGACCTGCGTTTCTCGCATTCAGTGGTGTCATGGAGTCTTCATCATGTCTTGGTTCCGTCTGAAAAGAGGGAAACTTTCCATCCTGCCACAGTGCAGTAGCCATTTTAAAACCTTTTGCTGCCATCCAAAACGGATCTGGGAATCTTCTAGCGTATGCCATTCACATAATATAGAGTGAGGCCATCGAGAGACACGGGGAAGCGCTTGCCGTCTCCCTCGACATCTCGAAGGCTTTCGATAGGGTCTGGCACGAAAGCCTTATTGGTAAGCTTCCTTCATTGGGTCTGCCCGGTGGTCTGTGTGATTGGATTGCAGACTTCTTGAGAGATCGGTCCATTCGAGTGGTTATCGATTGCTGCTCGTGGGACCAATTGGAAATTCCCTGAGGGGTCGGTACTCTCAGCAATTTTATTCTTGCTACACATTAACGGTCTGCTAAAACCTTATCGATCTGCTAAAACCTTAATGACCTGCTAAAACCATACCTTTGGGTATGCAGACGACAGCACTGTTGTTGTGACACTTTTATTATGCGTACAGCTAAAGAGTGGAATTCCCTGCCGGAGTTTGTGTTTCCCGATAGCTACAATCTAGGGGTCTTTAAGACAAGAGTGAATAGATTTTTTTCTAGGCAAGCGTGCTTCATCGTCGACCACATCATCGGTTACCATCAGGTGAGATAGTGGTCAAGCGCCAGCCTACAGAGGACAAAAAAAAATACGGATGCTCGGAAAATACGTGAACGACACTTGACGATTATGTTTAACATTTCTTCAGGCTATGTCGGCATCTTACTGATATTATTTTCAATGAACTAATGATGATCTTTGGAGGGCAAAAAGTAGCCTGTTTCAAAATCTCTGCATGTATAAACATCTCCATCAATCAATCTGCCTGGCTTTTTCCAAACTATGGTGGGATCAACTTCCGATGGCGCTCAGGCTAGCTGAACGTAAAAACGAACGCTCCGTTTTAAAATATATCTTAAAAATACTATTAGTGTGAAAAACTGTATAAAAATAAGTGCATCGATAAAACATGAAACAATAACTGAGTGGCAGTGTTTTCAACGAGTTTTATGCACAAACTATGAAGTAAAGTGGAGTTAGTGAATCTTGATTTCGCCCCAAAAACATTCTCAACAAAAACAATAACAAAGTGTCAATCTGGAAGAAACAACTACTAATACCACAATAAAACATTCTGTGATCCAATAATTACCTATTATCAAGTGCAAAAAATAAAATAAAAAACAATAACAACAAAGGAAAAGTGCAAAAGTGACTCAATTTGAATTTGAACTTCAACCGTTCTAACGTCGATGAAAAAAAATACGATTTTGAACCTTAACATTATAATTCGACTAAGAAATTTTGTAAGCCGCAACTACTCAACAAATTCGCACAATTATAATATGTACAGATGGCCTAGTAGTGAGTGCAGTCTACTTTTGGTCAAATAACACTGCGTTGTTCAAGTGGTCGCAGGTTCAAATCTCAGTACCGACTACCACTTTTAGAGAGTTTCAAAAAGCATTTATAAAGCATTTATAATTTCTAAAAACTTTAGAAACGAAATGTCTTCAAGCAATAGCCGTAAATTATCACAACTAGTAATATGCCATAAATGTAAGAAGAAGGTAGGCATTAAAAATACGGCACTCTGTTCTGCCTGTGATAACAGATACGAACTTGATTGCGATGGTTATCCAGAGCACACATATCGGCTCATGGACACAGAAGCAAAACAGAAATGGAGGTGTAAAATGTGTATCAAAACCAAAAAGTATGCTAAAACCGACTATACATCAGGCATCACATTCAGGAATAAGAAAACTGGTTTGAAGACGCCATCTCCTAAGGAACGGGTACCAAATATAGAATCAAACAGCACAACGATATCTGACTCCCAGATACTTACTGACGGAGATACGTCTGACGAATCATTTATAACACCCAATGGATTACTATCAAGGAGTGTTGACACAACTCTTAATGATAATATATTCTCTACCTCTGAATTGAAAGAAACGGTCGATCAACTCACTCTTAAACTGCAAAGTACGGAAAACGAACTGGAGAATGTATTGTTAGAAAACACCGATCTACATAAGCACATTGACAAATTATCTGCGGAAATCAACACTCTAAAATCCCTGTGCCAATCTTCTTCCTTATTTCGCAAACCGGGTTCAAGTACAAAGAAACAGAGACAAGATCAATCCCAGCAAAACAATTTGAATTCTTTGCCATCCTCTCCATCGTCAAACTCACTGAAAACTGAAGCCAATGACCTTGTACTTCGCCTAGAACGAGAAATATCTGTATTACAAAAGAAATTACAGATCGCAGAGCAGGAGATTGCATTACTGACAGAGCGTATTCATTCCTGTGAAAATGTGCAACTACAAAACTGCGAAACTACGGCACACGTGAGTAATTTTGCTAATGAAAACGAAACAGGCGTATCACATAAAAATAAACTTTATATTATCAGCAGCAATTGCACAAGGGGGAATCTGCCCTTAATCGAAGAAGTATTCTCCAAAAACTTTGAGTATTGTCATTATTTAGTACCTAACGTCACTTCAAAAGATTTCTTAAAGACTATTCAACATAAATTAAAAGACTTCTCTATATACGACTACTGCCTGATCTTCATTGGAGAAAAGGATCTACAAAATGGTGAATACGCAAATGTACTATACAATCTAAACTGCTCGCTGAAAGATATAACCCATACTAATATTGTTATCTGCACCCCGATCTACGTAAAAGGTGCTTTGATACATAACTACAAAGTGGAGCTATTCAATAACCTCCTCTTATCAGACATACGAAACAACGAATACGCATATTTCTTCGATAGCAATGCTACCCTATCGCATGAAATGTTTTCCTACAATACGGGGAAAATAAATAAAAACGGTTGGAGAAACATATTTGACCAGATTATGTCCAGGATAAAACTTGACTACAAAGTGTTCGGCTCACAAGAAGTTTTGCTAATCACACAAAATTATCCGATGAACTCTCCTAATATAGATTCCTCAGAAAACAATGATTTTTTTCGTATATAACTTTTTAAACATCCTTCATCAGAATATTGCTGGGTTATTAAATAAATCTGATATGCTTAGTGTACACATTCAAGATCAGAAAAGAGACATAGATATCATCTGTATCACAGAACATTTTATTATGGCCGGACATGAAAAATTATTGAATATTACCAACTACAAATTAGGAGCAATTTATGCAAGACGATCGCAGAAACGAGGAGGGGCATGTATTCTGATTAAAAATGGTCTGGAGTATAAAGAAATTCCGGATATTTCGCATCATTCTATAGCTAATGTCATTGAATGCTGTGGCATAGAAGTAACAAACCATAATCTAATTATAATATGCATCTATAGGCCACCAAAGTTTAATAACTTAAATGTATTTTATGATAAATTTGAGATTATTTTGAAACAATTATGTACCAACTCCAATAAGAAAATAGTCATATGTGGGGATTTCAACATAGACACGTTAAAAAGAAATAACTTGGCTCTAGACTTTGAACACTTTCTATTGGGCTACAATCTTAAATTAGAATTTCAACAACCCACCAGGCTCGCCAGCAATACTTGCTTAGACAATTTTGCACGCAGCTCTCAATTAAAGTGTTCATCAGAAGTAGTGGACTTTGCATTGTCTGACCACACTGCTCAAATTTTAGAAGTTAAAGTGATGAAATCATATAGAATAAATTCTTGGAGGGTAAAAAAGCGAGATCTATCCAATGAAAATATGATTAAGTTTAAAAGTTACCTCAAGTGCCTTTCCTTTTTTGAAATTTACCAAACAAATAATGCTAATGAAGCATACGATTATTTTTTAGAACAGTTCCGCTGGCTGTACGATCTCTGCTTTCCATACAAATTGGTAAAAGTTAGGACAAATAAAACCATTAAATGGGTCTCACGTGGCATCCGAGTGTGCAGTAGAAAACAAAGATATTTATTATGGAAATACAGACGCGAACCATCAATCTGTAATAAAATTACGTTTAGAAACTACTCACGCAAATTTCGGAAAATTATTAAATTAACGCAAAAAGCGCAAAATAATTATTTTATTAACACCTCAAGCAACAAATCTAAAGCATCTTGGCAGGTTATCAATAATAAACACCGAATTACCGAACCGATTTCCCAAATTAGAATTCAGGATAAGACCATTACTGATCCGACAGAAATTGCCAACGCTTTTAATGATTTTTTCATCGACCAAACCCAAAAAAATGTGACTATTACGCCCGACTCTAAGAATTTGACAAGTAACCCAAACTCAATGTTTATGCAACCAGTATTACCGCAAGATGTTTTAAGAGCAATAAAATTATTAAAAAATAAAAACAGCACTGGATATGATGGAATATCAACAAAAGTCGTAAAATTCGTATCGTTTGAGATCGCCTCACATTTAAGTCATATACTAAATATATGTATTAGTTCTGGTACATTTCCGGACAGCTTAAAAACAGTTATAGTGAAACCCCTTTTCAAAAAAAAAGATAAGAAAGATCTCGCTAATTATAGGCCAATTGCTTTAATACCAATTTTATCAAAGGTTATGGAAAGGATTCTCTATGACTCGATAAATAACTTTCTATCTAAATATGACATTTTATGTGCAGAACAAAAGGGTTTCCGAAAGAACAAAGGCATAAATGTGGCCGTTTATGATCTGATAAATGTAATCATGCAAAATGTTGACAAAAAAGTACCCGTTTGTGCAATTCTGACGGACATGACGAGGGCATTTGATTGTGTCGATCACGAAATCTTGGTAAATAAATTACATGCCACAGGAATTAGAGGAAATGTACTTAATCTTTTAAAATCCTATCTCAGTAATCGTAAGCAACAAACAGAGATCACTAAAATATGCCTGAAAACTAAGAGAGAGAAAAAATATCTATCTAAAGTTAGAATTATCAAGTATGGTGTACCACAGGGCAGTGTGTTAGGTCCATTATTATTTTTACTGTACATTAATGACTTACCACGACACATTAAATATCCCATGGTTCTTTTCGCTGACGATAGCACTGCTTTGATTAAAGGCCTTGACAGAAATTCATATAAAGAGAACATAAATAATACATTAACAGATATTATACTTTGGCTAGAACATAATAATTTAATAATTAATATTCAAAAAACAAATGTTATGCATTTTTATCAACGAATTCCACCAGAAATCTTAAATCTTTATTATAATGATCAAAAAGTTGAAGAGGTAACTGCTGCTAAATTCCTCGGTATAATGATAGATAGTCAACTAACATGGAAGCCACAAGCAGAAGAAGTGTGCAAAAAACTAAGTATAGCTGCGTATGTTCTTTTTAACCTGTCTAAAAAAGTGAGCACGGCCACGAGATTGGTTGCATACCATGGGTTAGTTGCGTCGATTTTGAGATTCGGCATAATATTTTGGGGAAATTGTAGCATGAGAGAACAGGTGTTCAAGGCTCAAAAACGATGTCTAAGAGCAATGTGCAATTTAACAGTAACAGATAGCTGTGTACATATGTTTAAGTCCCTAAAATTACTTACATTCCCATCTCTTTATGTTTTTGAAATTGCTGTTTTCGTCAAGTCAAATATGCATCTTTTTAATAAAGCATCTGATAATAGAAATAGGCCAATACGAAAGCAATATGAAAACATGCTGAATGTGATTAGTTATGACACCGCCTTATTAAGGAAAAGTGTGTTATATATGGGTCCGACAATATTTAATAAAATACCCGATAGAATAAAAACACAGACTGTTCCAGTTTTCAAGAAGCAGTTGACAGATTTGTTGATAAAAAAATGTTATTATTCGATGGGTGATTTTTTGAATGATACATTTTAAGTTAATATTAAAATTCTGTACCTATTTTAGTAAAACATTTTTAATTATATTCAATTGTACTGAAAAATACATATTTGCCTAAGATGCTATTGACTCTGACCTGAATACTGAATGTTATGGATTTTCACTGTCATTTTTCGTAGGTAATATCTTTTTATTTGTGAATTTAATTAATCATCTATTTTATCAATATGTTTGAATTATGCTTGTAGTGTTGTGGTTGTATTGTTTAATTGAATTTATTAGTTTTATATTACTTTTTGCATGCCTTAGTTAAGGTAGAAAGTATATGGTTCCCCTAATATTGTAACATCTGTGATTGTACCTACTTTCTGTGCAAATAAACGATTCTATTCTATTCTATTCTATTCTATTCAGTCTTGACGGATTTAGCTAAGTACGAGTGTTTTACTGCTTTCCAAGGCACGAAGGAAACTCGCTATGTTAAAGATGGTCACCCATCCACGGACCGACCTCGGCAAGCGGTGCTTAACCTTGAAGATCAACCCGTGAGAATGTTAATATTTACCCACGAGCTGTCACATGTCTTCGAATTTTTGGTTATAAGGCTTCCTCATGATGTTTTCTTTCACCTTTTTGAGAGCAGTGATAATTAAATAATTTACACAAAGTAAAGCGCCTGCCTGGTTTTGAACCCACGACTTACAACTTGTAAGTCGCGGCCGTTACCACTGTGCCGCTACTGCTCACGATATAAACATCTCCATCACAGTCCAATAAATTATAATAAATAATGTTACTATTAAACGTTTAGATTTAGTGTCCCAACCAGCCCAAAGTTTATGAAGTGTCACAACCAGAGAAAACTTTAAGACAGCCAGCTTAACACTTACATGAGATAAAAAGTTAAACACCAACAAAGTATGAGTGTGTCACAAACAATATAAATTATTAATTTACAACATGTACCATTTTACGCTGTTTCAGTGAGAGCAGAGTTTCAAGCTGTTGCTACAGAATAAATATATAAACAGTGAAGCTACACGGAGAACCTACTAATATTTTAAATGTGAGAGTCTGTACATAAATATGTTTTTCTGGGACGGATCTGCTGGATTGAAAAACGGGCTAAGTCACTCGTTGGCTACTACGCTCTGGTCGATTCTAAGGTCCATAGTCTTGAAATTCAACGCCGAAGTTTTGAGTTGCTATTCTATAGGGTTTAGTATTCTTCAATTCAATTCCGCTAAGCCCATTTCATTATCTCGACAAGTATGTGCACTGTTACATAGTGGACCTCAACTGGCATAGAATATATTATATCCCATTAGTACGTTCTCGTGTATCAAGTGATAATTTGAGACTATCACGAGCGGAGCCACTCGCAATAAGTAGTATATTTTTTTCTTTTATACTTCTGCTCGTAGCACTTTTCAGCTACGCTTAACGTTTATCATGCTACGAGCTACGTTGCTACAGAGTTAACTTTGTCGGCGCTACGCGGCTACGTAATATTTCCTCAAAAAGAATATTATAACCTCTTTAATCTTCTTGTGATTGTTTAGGTATTACAAATAAAATCACAAGCTAAAACATTATTTCTATCTAAATAGCTCGTTATATCCCACTGCTGGCCAAAGACTATCCTCTATCTTTTCCGCACATGTCTGTCCTCTGCAACTGTAGGCCAGTCCTTTATGTAGGAGTCAAGTTCGTTCTACCATCGTCGCCTTGGTCTGCTGCAATGTCGGCCAACATTGAATGGGGCCCAGTACATAAGTAATTATTTAAGCCCACAGCACAGCTGACATACGGTAGACATGTCCAATTTTATGGATATTTTTTTAACGAATCAAAAAACGGCTCTACCGGTATTTTATTTTATCTAATAAATAAAATAATTCATTAAAATATCTTTTATTAAAACAAGCTTTTTTGTATTCTACTAAGCAAACTCTTCTATTTGTGTCCATATCATGGCAGTGCTCACAAAAATAACTAGTCCGCCATCTTGGGCCGTCCGCCATATTGGATTTAGAATGATGTCACTTGGCTAACCATGCATTGTCATCCAAACTAAACGTGTATTCAAAATTGTATCTTAATCTGTGTAGGATAACTGCTTTAAAATTCAGTTGCAAGATTTGACCCGAACACATTTACATACATACATTGCAAGTTAATATTAAAAAAAAACTTGTAAAAATACATTCCTATGCCCTTTTTATATAATGTATAAGCTATAGAACTCTTAGCCAAGCCATCCGTTCAACTATCATTTTATTGAGCTCTTAAAACTGCACTTCGCAGTTAATTAAATTGAAAGGGCATGGCTTCTGTGACGACGACAAGAAATAACTACGTTTACTGAGCTATTAATGTAATTGTTAGGCAGTTGATCTAATGGATAACGGATGAGTGAAAGTAGATACCTTAATGTATCTTTTAGTAGCTTTAAAAAAAAAGTGTGAAAGCCATGAGGAAACCAGCATGTCCTAGAATCAATCAGTAGGCCATCGGTCGAAAACTACCACTAGTTATGGACTCCCCTTCCACTGTCCTAATCCAGGCCATGGTTTTGCTGTATCCAAAGCGTTTGGGCGTGATTGATTAAGCAAAAATCAGAATCTAAATATACGACGAATTTACTAGCTTAAACTTAAAAGATCATCAACATGAAATGTGATTTAGGTACCTAATAACGTATATATGCTTTTCGTGTACAACACAAAATTGATTTTTAACCGATGAAAAAAAAGAGGTGGCTCTCAATTCGACATGAGTTTGTTTTTTACCCGACTACGACGAAGCATAAAAAATAAGTTCAAAAACTACAACCAGACTACTAAAAAATTACGCTCTAAAAAGTATGAAACAAGAAAATATTCTCATCTGAAATTGTTATGTAGAAACTATTCGATATGTTCAGAGTATGAAAAAAAAACAACTTACATGTAATAAATATTTTATTGTATTTCAAACTAGTAATATTACGAACATTACGTTCAGAGAATAACCGTGGTCGTATGCTACCTACTGTAACAAAACAATATATTCTGCAAAGTAGCATACGACCACGGTTGAATGAGGTGAATATGTTCTGTGATTTTTCAGTAGTCGGGTTTTAGTTTTTGAACTTAGTTTTTATTTAAAGTTTTTTCGGGTTTTTGTAGAGCCACAACACATGTTTCTTTTCTTTTTCTAGATATCTAAGTTACAAGAGTGGACTCTAGGTAACGTATAACGATAACGTAGTTTAGGAAATTTACTAAAGTTGTTTTTTTTGCCATTTCAGGTCCTTATTAAATTTCGTTGGTTAATTTTTTTGTTAAAAAGGTTTTTTAGAAAATACCGATGCATTAAGAGTTCTAAGAACTCACATAACTTATTGCAATTAAAAGCTCTTCAGCTAAAGGCCCACAAAAGGATTAAGTGCTTTGAGTCCTAGTGATTGCAGCATATTAAGGTATACGTCCATTACCGATTAAGAGGCGTTACTCCTCAGAGGAGAGTCCAATGACGGACATCCACGACGGGTTCGCGGTGAGTGCTAACGCGTGAACGAGTTTCCGCCATAAGTGGCACAGGAGGTCACCGTACTGTTTTAGTGGGTTAGAGTCCCACATAACTGCGCTATCTTCCTGTGGTAACGCAGAATCAGAATTATTTGAACAACATGAATCTTCTAATTAGATTTATCCACGAAATTCACAATGTTGAACGCTTCAGGTATCTGGATAGACAATAAACTTTTTTTATTTTTTTATTTAATACCTCATGCATAGAAAAGTAGAGAGGCGGACTTACGGCATTTTCTACCAGTCGACCTTTGGGTGATGCAGAGACAAATAGTGGTAGATGCAATATTGAAAGTAAATTTGAAAAACCTACCTTAAGTATCGTGATACCTAAGGTAGGTTTATTCAAATACAAAGCTATACATACATACTGTAAACACATAAAATAGATGCACAAACATATAAACCAAGTACACGAAAATACTTAAACAATTAGTGGTAGCAGATAATTGGAAAACATTATAGCTGTGACGATACTACTGCCAACTTCTTACGAATATGCTCGCGAGCTTTCTCTCTGAATGCCAATCGGTTGGTTGCCATCCTGATTTCCTGGGGGAGCGCATTCCACAAAGAAATAGACTGAACGAAGAAAGAACAGTGAATGAAGTCAGTCTGGTGAATGGGACATTGAAAAAGATGGTTATGTGAAGATCTAAGATTTTTGTTATGGTTAGCGCAAATGTATTGAAAGTGAGTTGTCAGATAACTAGGGGAGTTGGAAGAGTCAAGAAATGAAAACAAGGTAGTCCTTAGCTCTCTGCGCTGGTGTATGGGCAACCACTTTGAGGCACGCCAGTTTTCAAATCACACCAATGAGATGAAGAATCTCCAACGTGAACCGACTGCTGACGGTCCTTTTGCTAAGAGGTGAACCATTCCAGTGCTTTGGGGGAGACCATCAACAAAGAATTAATGGCTAATAGGATTTCGTGACTGACGGTATTGAAGGCGTTCGAGAAATCAACCAACACTATTACAGTGCCTTTGGTATCTTCTAGTTCCGCCCTTATATCGCCAGTCACTTTCAGGCGATATATACGCCCCAATATACACGCAGGCCGTGCGCCCGCTTGATGCCATAATGGCAATAATGAACCTCCTTTTGAACAGTTTTGTTTGCAAAATATTTTTCGATTTACATATGCTTTGTCAGTTATGAAGAAATTCCAGCCATCAATTTTTTTGTGTAAAATATTTTTAAACATCCAAGTCGTTTTGATGGAGTATCCGAAAGTTGCGAAAAATATCGTGTTGCTAATTATTTTTTTAAAGCAAAACTTTATGTTATACGAAAAAACATGTTTAAAAAATAATGTACATGAAACAATAATAAATATATATATTTTTCAAACCTTTTAACCTAGCCGTTACAAAGGAGTATGCTTCAGAAAGTTACCGTTTTACGGCACTAAAGCTTATGTAGGCCCTTAAGGAGGGCGGACACAGTGCTGTGCCCGCCCTCCTGTGTGTTAATAAAAACTTTAATAAACCTAAAATAGTGAAAAATATACTAACCCTTTCAAAATCACTCACACACAAAAATAAGACTGGTTACATACCTACCGTTACTTTTCAATTTGTATATTTTGCTACTTTTTCTTTTCATTTCTTCGTTTTATTGGATAAATATTTAAAATGGGATCTTTACAATTCTATGTGCAACTTAAATATTGGGTATTATCTTTATTTCAAGGGGATCAGCGTTGAAAGCTGAAGCAGTTTACAGGCTATGCCTAGTTTGACCTCAAATGCTAATACTTTTGTGTAATTTACCTGACGTCTAAACACTTCATTTGTTTAATATGTTCCAATTTCTGTGATTAAATATTATTCTTCATTATTCGTATTGCAATACAAACTTTTTTCTTTAGAAGAAATAAGGTTTATCCCTTGATAAAGGTAAATTATACTGTCACTCCGGGAGTGTGAAAGAAAAGAAAAGATAAAAATTAAAGAAAAGAAAGAATCTTCGTAATCGCACTACGCAAAAAAAAAAATTAAATCAGCAAAAAAATCCTATACTATATTAGTTTAAAAAATTACGAATGGAAACCTGAAAAATATTATCTCCTTAATGTTTATATGTATTTTCAAAATACAAAATAAAGCTGTTTCAGAATGACTGTTACCACAAAGTACTACACACTGGCAGTGCAACTCGTTTAAAAAACAGTAAACAAAAGAGCGTGTGAAAAAACACAGCTTTTTGTTCTCACACGAAGTCTACTATTAATCTCTATGGCGCGACACTACATGCGTGCGACTTATTCATGGAAAATTGTATTGCGAGAAGACGTGAACAAAATTTATGACCAGACTGCTGTTGACCAAATTTTCGTTGTCAGTGACCAAACTGCACTCCGCTTGGTAAGTGGATTAGCCAAGCGACGTTGACGAACGGCCGGTTCTACCCACCTTTTGTTGAATTATTACTGTGGTGTTTACCTTTACAAACCGACTATTATACCTGAAAGGGTTCACGAATCCGAATTTGCAAGTCCGCTTGAAGATTTTCTTTTGATCTCACCATTGATTTATGCACCGAGATCTCCTTTACTTGAACTTGTATATTGATATACAACTCTAAGCTTTTGGTAGGAAGATGAAATGTAATGTTTTTAACCGACTTCAAAAAGGAGGGGTTTCTCAATTCGACTGTATTTTTTATAATGTATTTTACCTCAGAACTTTTTACTAGGTGTACCGATTTTAATAATTCTTTTTTTAATTGAAAGCTGTTCCTTTCCATGTGGTTCCATTTGTTTTGAAGAACTTCGGCGATATACAACAGAACTCTTCAATAAATAACGGAAAATCTCTCGGGATTGATGCAATCGCATGTTTGTTTATTGTTTTACACCATTTCATAAAATTACATCACGCTGGTATGCTCTAACGGGGAACTCAGATGTGTACAGTTCACCCTGGTACACTCTAATTTCACCGGTGGTGTTCAAGTTTCATGTTATTCGGGTAATCTATTCTGGAATAGCTGTGGGCATTATAGATATGTACCACAACTAAAATTTGAAAATAAATCTTTTGTACTTCAATTTCGGAAGTTGGTGTTTTTGTTTCTTCGTTTTTTGACACCGATTTCCGAAATTGAAGGAATTTTTCACTTCGTAGTGTTTTTATTCGGAAGTTGGTTGTATTTTTTTTGTAAGATTTTTCTACAAATTTCATTCGTTAAGAGTAGTCGGCTTGTGAATCAGCGGGACTTTAAGCCGCTTACAAGCGTCCGCGTCCTCCGTCGGAAAATATCTTTGCTCCCTGAAAATTTTAAATTTTTGTACCTGTTGGTCGTAAACCACTTACAAAATATGTTGTTTTAACATTGAATACTTCAGACTCAATGTAATGCTTATTTGATATGCAAATAACTCTAGAAGTGCACATCATAACATATTTTTGGGTTAAAATTTTAAATATTTTTCTAAAAACAATTTTATATTTAAATTGCCGTTCATAATAAGTTTGGAAAGTAAAGTACCTACACTTGACTTTCCAAACTTATTATGAACGGCAATTCTTTTATTTACTTACCATCATCTCCCTATCATTACTTACAATTTGTCGAGATGTATGTCAAAAATCGGAATTGCTTTTATCGTTCGAACCTTTTTATTTTCACGGAGGGAGGCTCGTTTTTCTTCAGTAACAGAAATCGGACAAGCCATCACTTTCGCTTTAAAAACCCCTCCGATGAAATCTCGAGAGATTGCCATTTTGCACTCCAAATAAACAAACCAAAGTAAAAGTATACGGGAAGGAACTGCTTGATTTAATGTTGATATTCTGAATTTTGAATGGGCAAAGTTTTATTATATTTCACGGAATGTTATTTCAAGTATAACTTGACAAAAGGTGTCGGCTTTCGAGGGTGTTCGAGTTTGCTCCAGCTTTGAGTTAACGATACTTATTTTTGCACGTTTAGATGTGTTCTTCTTCGTGTTGGTTGGACTGTTAAATCGTGTTGGCACAATACTTCGTCACTTAAACAGCATCGTCGATGAAAGCGTATATATGCCTCTTTGACTGCAAAGAGTTATTTTTTGCATAACAGATGGCAGGATCATTATTGTTTTGTAAGTGTTAATGAATGATGAATTTGTAAGTATTTGGTCGCGCGGTTGGCGTAGTGGTTGAGCGATTGACTGCTGCGCTGCGTGTCGCGGTTTCGATTCCCGCACGGAACAAATATTTGTATGACCTACAGATAGTTGTTCCGGCTCTGGGTGTTGTGTATGTGAGTTTATATGTTTGTAACGCATCCACGATACAGGAATATATTCCTAGTGTGCGGCAAAGTTATACTAAAAAAAAAAAGAAATAATCATGACTAATTTTTCTATCATGTTATGAAAAACCACTTTACTTATAGCAATAATACGAATCCATATTTCACGTGAACGTTTTAACTTCGCTAATTAATTCTATTACACAATAACAGTTAAGATCGTGATGTTAAAAGAACTGGGGGCCAATTAGGACGCGGCAATAAAGATTATAATAAAACCCAATGAGTCTGCTGACAGGATTTATTTTGGTACGATCCTGAATGAAATGAGCGTTGTAAAAGCATAAACGTTATGGTTTTGGTGAGAGTAAACAGTATTTATTTGGTCCAACTGTTTGCTGCCGGACCAAGAAATCAATTGTAGCTTCTTGTCCTTGACATTTATTTAGGGTAGTATTTAAACGAGCGACAATAAATTCAAGTTAAAGATGTAAAAAATACTGAATATGGCTTACTGAAATACTAAGTGGGCGACAAACAGTGGGTGAATACAAATGTTTAAAACAGCGACTTGATTAGTACTTTGGCAACATAGTCGACGGAGCCTATTTCCGTCCGCAGGGTCTAAAGTAACCTAACACGAACGCGAACGAACACGAACCTAACCTGTCCGTGTCGGGGTGCCCTAAGCTCCCGAACTTGCTCCGCTTGCTCTTGTACCAATTCGTTGAAAACACAATTATACCCGAATTCCCGCGCTGCACAGCGATGTCGCCTTCATTTACGATGAAGAATAATATGCTAATATAGAAAAAATAGAACCCCAAATACAATTATAGTATGTCACAATATTATTACTGCAGCTCACAAAAACCTCCTAAAAGGTATTCCTCAAACCGGATAAATAGTTGCTTACTTAGTATAATAGTCGCCCATTCAGTATATTTTTCACCCGGTTAATTATTTCCCATTTATTTATATATTTATTGGCTTATCTACAATTTTCACACTGATTTAAGCTAAATATGTTCAAGTAACTCGTACTAAAAATTTGTACCTTATCATGCGATAGACACAACATGCAAAAACAAAATTATAACAAAATATAAATTGGATCACATAAACGAATGCAAATCTCTATCTAGTTAGCCTGCCATGTTCCGTTGCTGGCCATAAGTGCTCTCCCCTTTTCACATACGTCTATCTTCTGCTCTTGCACGCTAGTTTTCTCGCTAGCAGTCAAGCTCATCCCTCCATCTTTGTTTTGGTCTGCCGCGATATTACCTAGCATTCAATGAGTTCCAATAAGTAGTTGTTTTAACCCTCAGCTCATCCGAGATGCGGCATATAATATGTTCTGCACAATCCCACTAAGCATTACCAATTTACCAGTGTTTTTGCGCGACTACGGCGGGACCAAAAGTAATACGACCTCGGCTATCCGGTAAGTATATTTTCTTGTTTCATACTTATCAGAGCGCGATTTTTGTGTTCATTTTTTTTTCAAACACATACATATTCTGAGGTCAAATTAATCACCTCCAATTTAAGTTTAGGAAAATAAATTTGATAGCCTTTAAATTGTCGCTATAACAAAGAAATTATGTATCATTGTCAATTAACAGTTTCAGGCCGACCTCTACACCCCAGACTAATAAAATTATTTAAATTCTGCAGACGTGCCAATTCATACCTAGTTTTAAACGTAACTGCAAAACGTACTTCGAATATATTCTGCATTTCAATGCGTACTTTCAATGCTAACTGCTATAGTTCTAATCCAATCTTCGTATGAAACCTTCAACGTCTACAAAATTGCGGAGCAAAAAATCGTTGTTCATTTAATATGCCTGTTATCAATATCTACACATCGAGTGTAAGGCCAGACAAGCGTAATTTTGTGAATTGTGAGTCACGTAATTTGGATTCAACTGGGACATAGAACTCATTTTGCCCTGCGGCACAAACAAGACTTTTCTTTGTAAAGAAATGCAGCGTAAATTACGCAACTCAAATACGCCACTCAAAACTCACAAAATTCGTTTCTTCTCTCATACTTATGTACAAGATGAAGTATTTGATCATGTCTTTCTATCGGAATACGTTGTTGTTCTAAACACTACATCAAAATTTGATGCAGTTTTCTCCAAAAAATTACCAATTGATTCTGGCGTGTATTGGATTGACATTGAACTTACATCGAATAGTTATCAGGCACGAGCCTATCAATAAAAGAAATAATAGTAAAATAAAAATAAGTTCAAAAACTAAAACTCGTCTTCGCTTCGCCCGCGTGGGCGTCGAAAATTACCACATGGGAGCATATCTTCGGGAAAAAAAGTATCCTATGTACTATTCCAGACTATAACCCATCTATGTGCCACGTTTCATCCAGATTCATCCAGCCGTTTGAGCGTTGAGAAGTAACAAACATGCAAACACACACTCACAAACCTTCGTCTTTATAAAACTAGTGTGATAAAAAATAAGTTCAAAAGCTATAACCCGACTACTGAAAAATCACGCTCTAAAAAGTATGAAACAAGAAAATATTCCCATTGAAATTTTTTATGTACAAAGTATTCGATATGTATCGGGTATTAAATAAAAAACTTACATAATTAATATTTTATTGTATTTCATACATATTCAACGTGATGTTCAGAGGATAACCGTGATCGTAAGCTACTTTGCAGATTGTATTGTTTTGTTACGGTTGGTGGCATACGACCACAGTCTGGATACCACTATAAATATTAATTACATGTAAATTAGAAAAAAAATGCTCATTTATTTATTATTATTTATAATATACTTTATTGTACACCACTTAAACAATAGCCCCCCTAGAGGGATATTCAATTTAATGTGACGTGACATAGCAGATAACCAGCGGACAAACAAGATGCCAACGTCACCTCATTTGTCAAATTATGATGAACATACATACTGGTCAAAAACATAACTCGCTGTAGTCGGGTAAAAATAAACATATTTCAGTGTAATCCAAGTCTAACGACTAACCGTGCGAAGAAGGGGTGGGTCGCTAGTTAAACTTCATATTCTACTACTCTATTTAAGTAATTTCATGTTTTTTGAAGTTGTAAGTAAATAAGCGAAAAAAAAAGGAGTATACCTAGACGTATTTTTATCCGTCTGAGTAGCAAAATATGAAAGTTATAAGGTAACAGATGAACTTATACACTTACGTAAATACCGGTCAAAAATATAACCCGCCTTAGTCGAGTAAAAATAAACATATTTCAGTGTTATCCAAGTCATTAAAACCGTTCGAAGCACGGGTGGGTCGCTAGTTAAGGTCTATATTACACTACTCTTTAAATATTTTCATATTTTTTTCAAGTTGTAAGTAAATAAGCGAAATAAAAAAGTAGTACACTTAGACGTATTGTTATCCGTCTGAGTGGATAATAATAAAAGGTCACGATCCGACCTTTCTTTTACGCTTAGTGGTTTAACAAAAGGGACTTTTACACAAAAAGAAAAAGGAAGCCTATCAAGAATAGCCGACCGATATTACGCCACCAATTAATTGGATCTCTAATAATAACTTTCACAGCTGTTTAATCTAAGGAAACAAACAGGCATGGGGAAATTTTATAAGCTGAACCTTTAAGTTTATTTACACATTATAAAAATCAAAGCGTGACATTTATGTATTTTTTGACGAAATCCCTCATTTCGTATTTTTTGACGAAATGAGGGCTTCCGTTTTGTGCCCACCAGTTGGCGCCACTGTCGAGTAAGGTCCATATAATAATAGCTGATGAATGTTGTTGTAACACGCACGGAAGAAAAGTTTGAATTAAAATAATTTCTAATGCCGCTTTGTGCAGCCCCTTTTTTCGAAAAAAGGATGATATAATTTTCTGAAACATACCGGTCTATTAAAGTGGTGGTTGTTAAAACCCGTACCTATCTTAATCTGTCTTATTTAGAAAATATTCAAAATAATTAAAAAATAGGGAATAAACTCGCGCTAAGAGCTAAAAATCTATAACATTTGACATTTTGAAGACCTCACTCTACACCAGCGCCCCTAGCGGCAAATTTAACCGCGACGGCCCTCATTATATATCAGCAATTACGCGATAACGATTCGCTGATAAAATTAAATGTTTACATGATTGCTTTTATTTAGATTCACCATATAGGGATAGCCTACGTTATCAAAGATTGCAAGTTAAATTGGACCCACTTCTTGGTGCTCGATTGAGCTGTAATTTTGCACAAACTTTCTTTTCTAAAAAAAAATAAAGGGTTGTTGTCTAAGTAACCTATATTTTTTGTTTAGCTTATTTCGAACAAAAACAAGCGAGTCGGAGAATGCCGGTAAAGTTCTCGCAAATGTAACTGTAAATTATTCGAAATAGGTAACGCCTTTTTACTATCTTTCCACTTCCAGAACTAATAAAATAGCAGCGTGAAAATGAAAATATACTGACCAAACAAACTAACCATTACCAAATAGACATAATTATTTAAAAGAATCACTATATTTATTTGGAAATATTGTCATTAGCAAAAAGCGATAGTACAAAGTGCCCGTCTAATAAGTATGACAAAATGTTGTGTCGTACTTTTGCATTGCATTTCTGCAATGAAAAACGCCTTCAAACCTTACCTCTGACCGATGCGAGGCGGTACAACGGTAAACTAGCAGCGTATTCTGCATTTTCAAAGCCCACATTGTTGCTTTGTCCACGGTAAACATTTGTTGTTTACCTACGCGACCCGCTGCATCGTCTTACTGGGGACACGGATTTACAGGTGCCACTAGTGAACACTGTTTAGCGATTGCCAAGCACATTCTAATTTTTTGTAGGGATTTTAAATAAAAAATCTGCGAATCTGTTGCTTAATAGTCAGAATTTTTTATAAATAAGGTCCTTTGTGTGTGATCAAAGCATTTATTTCAACTTAAGCGATATACTTTAGGCATCTTTGAAGTGTCTGATGTCGGTCAATTCTTTAGAAAGTTGAAGCTATTAGAACGTTCCAACATGCCTCTATGGAGTAGAACGTGTAAGAAACTCCACAGACACTCTTAAAATCAGTTTATAACAAAATCCTAGTCATATTATTGTTCTTGCTTCTGCATGTGAGAAAATCTAAAATTAGAGTTTAAAAAGAATTTTATCTACACTCGACAACATCAACGTAATGTTCCAATATAAAAAATATTGTATAAACACGTACTTTCCATTCGTATACAGGTAAAAAAAACATTTTCCTTCAATTTTCAAACAACTGCATTATAGTAGTAGTTTATGCAATGGTCATATAATAGGAGTTATTAAAACACGAGCGTATGTTTCACTCGGCTTCGCCTCGTGTGATAATAATATTACGCGAGTGTTTTAATACCTAATTATATGCCGTAGCATACACTATTTTATCTTCACTCATACATTTGAAATATAACAAAAGTGGAAACGGATAAAATATGTGGTATGGCGGGCAATTTCGAATCTCATTGCGCATGACTGCGCAGCGCGCATCAATGAACCCATAATCAACAATAAATGAAAAAGTAAAAGTGTGCTATAAAAATTAAAAAGTTATTTTATAATGCAGTTGTTTGAAAATCGAAGGTAAAAGTTGCACAGTAAAGGTTTTTGTTTTTAATTTTACCTATCCACGAATATAAAGAACGTTTTTATACAATATTTTTTTAATTCATATTTGTAACATTACGTTGTGAGTGTAGATAAAATAACTTTTTGATTTTTATATCACACTTTTACTGATAAGTGATAAAATTAAACACGAAACACTAAGGTAAGTTCCAGCTAGTTTTTACAATAAATAAACTATTATTTATTGATCACTACATCTAAGTAGGTAGGTATAGGTACCTAGGTATACCTTCCTACAAAATACAGTTGTAAATTGTACCTAATAACCCTAACTAAATTCCAAGCCACATCTTTACTTTTATTAGTGACCGCATCAGTCTTTTTATTTTCCACAATATGTTTGTGCTAACGAGCAATTCTACCTAAGCAGTATTGAAATTAGCAGCGTGCTCCCTTTTCCTTGATTCCATTATTGACAAAATAATAACAAGTCATTGACAATAAACCAAACTACAAAAAAACCCCACACGAGACAATAAGCGATGTCAAAATACACGGCATGCACCATGGAAAATATAAAGATTATTTTATATGTCAAATAAACGAGGACGAGACGATTTATTTCAACTGTATGAGTGAAAATAAAATAGTGTATGCAACGGCAAATAATTAGGTATTCAAACACTCGCGTGTTATTATTATCATAAACCCACGCTCGTGTTTTAATAATCCCTATTATATGACCATTGCATAAACTACTATAAAAATAACCAAACCATTTCGTTTCTTTTTAATGTCCTACAGGATTATCTCTAGCACGTTCGTTCAAACATAGGCAAGTTAATGTAAAAGCAAGCAGATGATCGTCATCGTATTTTTGTAACCGAATCTGTAAGAATAGAAGCTTACATAACTTATTCATCGACAAACGATAGCATAATTACCAAGCGACAAAAACGGTCGTGTAAAATCAAGGATTTTTCTTTGATTTTACACGATCGTTAGTTAGTAGGCATCTGCACCATTTGGTCAGCTACTAAAAAGTTCACTCAATAATTGAAGCGCCTGCCTTATTGCCGTCCGCTTTACTCTGTGGAAATACCACTTAATTCTATAACAATTTTAGCTTAAAACAATCAATATCTTAAGTAAGTAAACCCAAAAACAAATTTAAACATGCCATCTAGAAACGTACCTGACATCATACTGATATGACACTCTCTTGTCTACTAGAGATAGAAAATAATAATAAACAAAAGAGCCATCAAATAAACAAAAATCATAATAAAGTCGACTTTTCCGGCCAGTGACAAGGGTCTATAGAGTATATCCTAAAAGAAAAACTCAATTATGTATCATAAGGCTCCTTAGACCTTGGTCAGAGAATGGTAGCTTTTTTAGGGAACATAACATCATAAGACCGGTTCCTATAATAAATAAGAAATGTTTTTGATGCAGTTTGTTCTCTCAGAAAGCCGTGCTAATGTTATACATGGGAAAATAACTCTGTCGGTCTATCGGCCTGTTTGTAACCTTTTCATATTTTATCCACTGAACGGAAAGGGATGAAGCTTGATAAACAGGTAGGCCATATCCTGGATATATGATAAAGGATACTTTTTTTGGTTGGCAGAAGCTCGTAAAAAATGATAATGATGTCTTGCAACTCTGCCATGATACGATAATTATTGATATCGATATCTACATATATGCTCAAATAAGCGGACAGAATTTATTTGACTCATTCTAAAAGCAACACAAGTTATATTTACCTACCAATACCGTGTTCGTACTGTAACTAAATAAAGAAATTTATGCAGAACTATATAAATAGATTGATCAAAGAATTCTTATGGTCCAGTGCCCATAAGAATTCTTTGATCAATTGAACTTCAAAGATCGATTTTAGAAAAAAAAAGCCATATCATTTTTGAAACTTTCACTGTGAGGCTGTCAACGCCCAGGACATATACATGTATAAAACCCATTTAGACGATGTTTTTGTGATACCACCGAATACGTAGTCTTGTACTAGGGCAAGCTTACGTTGCATTCACTTTGTAACACGATCATTTTGGGCTTAGTTTTCAAGTGCTTGTTCTTTGCTCAGCAAGTCTAGCAATTAAACTTCTTGAACATCGCTTTCAGGAATCCAATCTTGCTATCGATATTAAATTAATAATATGCTGAGCAAGATATCAGAAATGGATGTAAAGGATTGCTGCAAATTAATTAGTTATGCTTAGCAGAGTTCAACATGACATTCAGTTGAAGTTAGAGTTAACAGGCTTCTTCTGGGTAAGCTCACTCCATCGTCGACTTTGTCTCTGTCATCTCTGACCTAGACTAGAGTCAAGAGCAAACCCATGATAAATAAAAAAATAAAAAAACATTCCAACTGTATTCTTTAGAGTACTATGGACAGACTTCTGCTCATAATTTCATTTCGACCTGAAGTCTGCCCATAGTACTCTCACATTTTCAGTTATGTTCAGGACGAACCTATTGCTATCAAACATGCGAAAATTTGGACTCCAGCTGCTACTGTGAGTAAAACAAGATGGCAAAACCCCATAACGTGTTGCTTCACCCGAGAATCGATTTCAAATCCACAGCATTTACGGCTACGACCATTAGACCAACTAACGAGTTATTGTAATTATTTAAGACCTGACCATACCTACTCTCTTGTTCTAAATATACTTTTACTTCAGACATACAGGCGCAAGGAAGTAATCAAATTATAATTCATTATTTAATTATATCGCTTGAAAAACACAAGAAACATGAAAACCGCCGCTAATATCCCTCAAAAGCGCGTATATTACTTTTTATTACACCCAATTTTGTCCAAAAATACGCGTTCCACATAAATTCATGGAAAATAAAAGCATTATAACAGAGCAACAACAATAAGCCGACGTGGGTCGAATATTTATTAAGTGGAAGGTCTAATTGCGAGGTTATCTTGGTGTAGTATCATAGAGTATCGAGATACTTCGGTGGACACTGCTATCTCTAGAAGCATTGTCAAAACTTTCCACAAAAAAACATTTTTACAAAAATTACAACCGACTTCCAAACAAAAACACTACAAAGTGAAAAATAACTTCAATTTCGGAAGTCGGTGTTCCTGTTTACGTTTCTTCATTTTTTGACACCGACTTCCGAAATTGAAGTTATTTTTCACTTTGTAGTGTTTTTGTTTGGAAGTCGGTTGTAATTTTTGTAAAAATGTTTTTTATTTTTCACTTTTTAGTTGTGATACATAATGGATCAGTTCTATAGGCTAGGTACCTACGCGTATAGTGCCCAAAGTGAAGCTAGAATAGATTAACCCAATAACATGAAACTTAAACGAAACCAGTGCAATGAGAGTATACCAGGGTGAACTGGTCACACCTGCGTACCCCTTAAGAACGTACCAGTGTGATGTTATGTTATGAAATGGTGTAAACAATAAACAGACATGCGATTGGATCTATCCAGAGTGATTTGCCGTCATTTATTGAAGAGTTCTGATGTATTTCTCCGAAGTTCTTCATCAGATCTTGATGAAAATTAAATGGGACCACATGACAAGCGCCCGCTTTCAAATGAAAAAAGAATCATCAAAATCGGTTCGCCCAATAAAAAGTACTGAGGTAACAAACAAAAAAAAAAAAAAATACAGTCGAATTGAAAACCTCCTTCTTTTTGCGAAGTCGGTTAAAAAACAGGCGTATTGGTGAGTGCTATTGCTATATATCACCGGATTATTGCAGACGTAACTTTGTGATTAACTTTGCAAGATTAAAAGTTCTCGGCATATTGTTATTTCAAATACAATAAATCTCATTCAAATCTCATCAAAATTATATAGTTTAACATAAATACCCGTGCTTTATCTATACATCTATACACACATATAAATAAAATTGGAGTGTTTGTTTGTAATATTGAAATAACCGTTTTTTACTACATGTATATGAATATATATACGGTACATACACCAAAATAACAGTTTTTTTTAATTTCGTGTCTGTCTGTCTGTCTGTTTGTTCCGGATAATCTCTGAAATGGCTGGACCGATTTTGACGGGACTTTTATTGGCAGGTAGCTGATGTAATAAGGAGTAACTTAGGCTACGACAGCCCGCCACATTTCTGATTTTGGATCGGTGGTCGCCGTAACAATAATGGAAAACCGCAAAACCGTGAAAATAAAAGAATATTGTTAACACGATCGATCAAGCAACTCGTAACTGTAGGAAACTCTATCTATACTACCTTTTATATTCGCTGGAGCAAAATATAAAAGGTAAACCAACTATAAAAAAGGTTTTTACAGTGTCTTCTTTGCTGTCACTAAAACCTAAAGTAAAAATATCATGAAAAGATGATTATTTAATACAAAAACCAAATACACACACATGCACAAACATTTAAATTATTATTTTCTTAACTGTATTTTACAACTATATCAATACTTTTAAGGTATAAACAAAAAAATGCTATTATTTAATCCAAAGCCAATAACCGACATTAAAAAGCATCTCGAATGCTTGGAGTTTGAAACTATTTTGATAATAAATTAAAGAGTGCTTCGAAAGTAACCATTTTGCGTTGGTAGGTTGTATTTTTAAAATTAATCGGATTATAACCATTTTACAGTAATGTCTATTTACCTTTTATTTTTTGCTCTACCGAATAGAGTATGGACAAAGTGACAGTCAGCCATAACGATTGTCAAAGATCCAAAATGTAAGGGATTTGAAGACACGTGTCATCTTGGAAATTGTATTATCCTTATCGCAGTTAAAACATCACTTTGTCTAGTAGGCACTCAATCGCTGCCGCTCGGCTGTTCCGTGTTCTGTATGTAGTATAATATTGTAGAGTTTACGTCATTTTTCGAGTCGAGTCGGCGTCGTCGGTAATTCTAAGCAATTTGCTCCGGACTGATTTCGTTTGCGGACGACTTAATTATCTTCTTCGAGTCGGTATTTAATGTGTTGTGACGTCATCCTTCTTAATGCAGTGGAAGTAATGTTTGAAATTATGTTTATTCCCTTAAGGGTGCGGGCATACGAAACTGTTACGGGTACTGTTTGTTGAGCATTTCTGATGAGCCTGAAAAGTAGAGCTAAGTTTTAATGAAAGGCAAACCTTACATCATAGCAGCTTCTGAAAATTAAATTGCAGAAATACAAATCTATCTTCTATCTATATGATGTACTCGTGAAATTCATTCCACACAATACAAGCGTTTTAATGAAATAGTTATTGAAAACAAATACCAAAGCACTTACCTATTTAGTAATTAATACTGACGCTAAAAGCTGCATACAACAGCGTAAACAGTAATTTACTCTCCAAATAACAGTTGTATTAACACACCGTAACATTGCAAATTCATTCATCAAAATAAAACATACGAGCATGTCAACAGCAAACAGGAATCCTAAATGAACTAATGCACGAACAATGACAATCGTTGCCCAGTCAGAAAATAATACATCAGGCCCAAACCGGCACACACAATTTAATGAGCACTATTAAAAGCTGGCATTTATTAAATTTACGCTCGTGACAAATTTGACTGGCCAGTAATAAATTTGGTAGCCTCTGGCAATAAACATTATGGAACATGGAATAAGAAGACAAGGAAAAACGGTGTAGACAGTTCTGCATAAACCTTAAGATTGCAAAGTGAACAATGTGAGAGTGGACAGAATACTGACTTTTTTATTTTTTAAACTGGTTTGCTCTTTACTGTAGTCAAAGTCGACGATGGAGTGAGCTTACCAAGAAGAAGCCTGTTCACTTTAACTTTGTGCGCTGTGCGCATTATGAAGGATGTTTGGAAGCGCTTGGTGGAATGGCAACTAGGTGAGGATGGTAACTTGCAGTGCGTCTAGATGTCCGATGGTAGAAGGGGGCCGGTGGGATGAGGTCGTGGAGTTCATGAGCACACTCGCTATATTACAGTCTGTAGAAGACCGACAAGCAGGCAACCTTACGGCGATGAGCCAAACTGTGAAGCTTGACATCCACCAGTTTGAAGTCGCCAATTAGTCTCTTAGCTCTGCGTTCCACCGAGTCAAGCGCGGCAAGCTGATATTTAGCTGAGCCATCCCGTACGTGGCTGCAATACTCCATGCAAGATCGGACCTGCGCCTTGTAAAAGTTGAAAGCTGTGCAGGCATAAAGTATCGCTTCACTCTGTTTAGGATGCCCAGTTTTTTTGCCGCAACTTGGGCTTTGTACTCGATGGAGGCACCGTAGTTGAAAAATATTATGAGTCACATATTTTTAACCTTAATATTACCAGAGATGACAACTAATAGAGAAATAAAAAGTTAGAAAACATGTTGCGCCGATCCTAAATAATTTGGAATAAGGTCGGAGGAAGTAAGACGATGATGAATCAATTCTGTTTTCTTCATGCCAACTTAACAAGTAACAAACATTATTTAAGGGTGCGATATAACCTTCTATCTTTTATGGCATCTCAGTATTTATGCTGTCTAAAGTGCAACATTGACTCATTGACACTGCCTTGACGTTTTTGGGTACAATAGAGGTTAAGGTTTCATTTTCAGGGCGATTGTCTTTACTAAGTAACTTTTTTAAAGAAAATCTGCCAACCATCAGAAATTCTTAATAGCACGTTTTCATAACTTCATTTTCATGCAATAATTTGCAGAAAATGTAGTTAGAGCGCATTAATCTGAGGGATTTGCACTCGCTACCTCTGTCACTGTATCCAATGCATGGCTGCGTCGACGACGGGTTATTATTAACGCCTGCAACAGTAATTGCATTCCAGGAAGAATTAATCAATCCGTTATTTTCATTTCTCACAAAACACTGCGTATTTAGTATTGGAATACCGAAAAAATTCATACCCACGCAGGGTTGAATGGGCTTGAAAAGAATGTTTAAAATTTTGAAATTAAACCAGCAGATATTTTTTTAATAAAGACAATATGTTTATTATTCAAATATATTTTTTTGAGTTTATAAGCAAAAGGTGCCCTGGAATTCAGCTACATGCGGTTATACTGAAAGTTGACCCCAACATCAAATAGACGGGAAAAGATTACCCGGAGGATGTTAATGTTATGTTTATAAATAATTATTCAAAATTTTAAAAACGCCCGTCATTTTTTATTTCATGCTACATAATTTATCTAGTATTAGACACGCTTCGTTCAACAATGTATTTCAACATGCAATTTATGACACGATATCTTGCGAAAACACCCCGATTCAAACAATAAAACCCCCATAACTTTAGGACGGCTGAAACGTTTTTCATCAAACATAGCTAAGAACACTCGAGAGTCACCTTACAAACAAAAAAAAAAATGAAATCAAAATCGGTTTATCCGTTTAAGAGCTGTGATGCCACATACCGATACCCAGACACACACGTTAAACTTATAACACTTATACCACCCATCTTTTTGTGTTGGACGTTAAACAAATAACAGACTTTTACACTTTATTCATTTTATCCTCTGTCTAACACTTCAAGAAAACAATTGTAGACTAAAGTGTCTGTAAATATTGTAACACGTACCGCATTGTTTGCGGTGCTCAGTCAGTAAACTCAGTGGCTTTGGATTTAATCCTACTTGTTTTAATTCGGACTCAAATGATAGATGAATGATATTGATAGACTCGCGCCCTCTCACAGAGTGGAGACCTGTGACCCAGCAGTGGGAAAGTTAAAAGGCTGTTGATGAGGCTTGCGTTTGGCCACCATCTCACTAAACTTGATGGGAATCAATGATGTGGTGGATGATTGAGCACGTTTGCCTCTAAGACCTATTTACAAGTGACTAAAAGACACAGACCCGCATGGAATTTCTATCCTTAGCTGTACCCACATTGAAAGTATTTGCAAAACTTTAAGTTCATGAATTAATACAAATTTCATTCTTTAGATAAAAGATTAATGTACTGAAAGAAAACAAGATCTAAGTAAACAATTGACATAACTTTTTATAAAGGTTTTGGTATCACTACCGACTTCTGAGAATAGGACTCAACTTTTTTGACCTAAGCTTTGTCTACAACTTTTATAGTTACGAAAACATCACATATATCACTGTACTTAACAAAGAAAATAGAATAATAACATTTATCAACAAGAAAAGCCTTTATTAATGTTAAAACAACATATTTCATGTTAATTTCAGGCTTCTTTCAACAAAATATTCTTTTAACAAGATCTCTCATTAAATAATAAATGTTGAACGTAAAACTTGTTTAATTTTTCAGCTGATACGTTTGCCGGGCATCCGTTAACCGGATAGGCAGGGCCAACAAATACGATTACATGCCGTACTCCTCATTAATGTGGCGGGCTAATTAAAAATTTATATTTATAACAGCCTCGGTGTTTGGCTCATATTTACAAGTAGGGCAGGAAGATAATTTAAACTATAATCTGTGGTTCTTGCAAGTTTAATTTTGGCCACCAATTAACTTGTACTTTGTGTTTGTACAAAAGAATGCCTTATAAGACATTTTGATAGATAAATTTGTTATAAAAAACAGGATTCTTATGCTTATCAGATTAAGAAGCAAGCTGCTTAGCCGTCTGGTACGACATTGCCTTTTAAATCAGTGATTTTCAAACTGGGGGGCGCGACAACATATTATTATAATGAGGGGCGTGAGTCCAAGTGTCCAGAGTTGATAGCCTCGCATCGCGTCCTTTAATTTGGGTAAATATTTAAAATTGTATTTCAAAATAGTTTTTTTAATCGTTTTTAAGTACATAGTTCCTACTGTTATAACAACTATGTTGTATTTCAAGCAGTTGTAATTTTCGAAGAACAGGAGCTTAATCGATATTGCTACTCATCATCATCTTCCTGCTCTCAACCCATGTTACTTGGGGTCGGCGCAACACGTTTTCTTCTTTCATACCGTTCTGTCCCCTGCCACGCTATCATTGACTCCCTTTTCTTTCATATCACTCCTCACACAGTCCACCCATTTTTTCTTTGGCCTATGGCCTTATTTGATTCAATCCTCTGAATCAACCTTCAGATTTTAGCTTAAACGTACATATCACAGTAATTTTACACCAAAACAACCTCCACCCTACCTAATAGTAATTAATCGTTTACTTTCTTTCCTTTAAATGACTGTTAGTTACATAAATACAAAAAAAAAAACTAATAATACAAAAGGGGCCGTTGACATTTTATTTCAGGCAGCGGGGAGGCGTAACAAAAATGTTTGAGAACCCCTATTCTATATGGTCAAATCCTTTGTCCACACCAATTTAGGAATCCATTGCTTCCACGTATGATAATGTGTGGTGCATTCGGAGGCTACGGTAACTATTTAGATGGGAATGTTGGCCGTTTGTGAAGAACGATAGCTGGTGAGATCAGTGCATTTCGCCATATTGAGCTGTAGCCAGCCGCTGCGCAGACAATGCCTAATTATGGCGTATTGAGCTGTAAAAACTCCGAAGAAAAACTTGGCCGAGACATTGGAAATGTTTTCTTTCTTTGATGAGTAAATTTGTTTTTTAATTGTGTGTGAAAACGTTGCACGCTTGGTTTTCATACAAATGGACTTGCGTTATCTAGTTAGATTTATATCTGTGATGTCGATAGTATAATTTCACTTTGTTTAAAGCCCATGAAAAGAACAACATAAGCGTTTATATCTCTTTGTGATGAATGAAAAAACTAATGGAGATATTACGTGACAAGTGTGTCATTGTGGCAAAAGGAAATCCTTTTAGCCCAATTATGTATGGGACCTAAGTGTACGATGGTTTCCATTAAGGAGGTTCCATGGCTGTAACCTAATATTCGATTGGCTTTCACATTGAAGCTGACGGTAACTTCGTTATCCTTTTATAGGGAAGGACCAGTTCAATTGAAATTGAGACTTGAGAATTCAGAATTCAGAGAACATGATTATAGGGGATAAAATAAAATTTTACAGAGGTTTTTTTTTGGCTGCTTCTTTCGTGGGATACAGACTTTCAACAAAAATGGAGAGAAGCGTTTGTATACTTACTTTCATAGGTGCTAATGTATTTTAACTTACTAATATTATAATTGCGAAAGTTTGGATGGATGGATGTATGTTTTTTACTCAATCACGCCAGAACGGCGGAACGAATCTGGATGAAATTTGGCACAGGGATGGATTATAGTCTGGTATAAATAGCATCTGGAATAATAAGCGATTTTTCATCCCGGTATGTTCCTTTGGGATAAGAAAACACTTTACACGCGGGCGAAGCCCTTGGCAGAAGCTAGTGTATTTTATATACTGGTCAAATGTGTTAGTTGGGACTTGTTTGTAGCGGGGAAAGTGGAGCGCAGAGGAAATTCACATTGGGTCTCGTCTTGTCTGTGTATGGTCGGTTTTTGCACTCATATCCGCTTCGCATACGAATCCTAAAGAACTGTTCACCATGTTCTGTAAGACATCACATCAAATTAAAATTATAAAGGCGAAAAGAACAATGGCAGGTGCCCATACATTATTTTAGCTGAGATTAAATTCCTACATCATTAAATGAAAAATATCTGGTTTAACTCAGGGTGGTGTTCTGAATTAGTTTGTGCAACAATTTTTATTCGAGAATGTCGAGAATAATAGTTATTCAGTCATAAACTTTTGTAGGTTATGTCTGGGTAACTTTTAATAATGTGTTTAACAGGTAATATTATTCAATATCGTGGAAGTAAAAGGGGAATATCACATTCGTATACCCTTACGTAGTTAAATCAGCATGAAATGTAATATGTACTCTTTGGAAAGAGTATATTTATACATATAATAAAAGTACTCTGTGATTTAAACTAAGCGAGTTTGACGTGTATCAAAAGGTCGTCGTCAAAAACCAAGCTATATTTTTTTTAGACTTGGATACTTGTATTTTTGCCAATCAATAATTGAAAGTAATTCATTTATTTCAACTACACTATAATGTTCTTCCCTACCTGCAAGGAACATCTACACTTAGACACAAACTGTATTGTCAACTCATTTACTGCAATAAATACGATTAAGATATTATTACTTAATATAGTTACTTCCTGTCACTTAGCAGATAAAATATATATAATGGCAACACTAACACTAAAGAAATTAACTAAAAAATCAAATAACTTTTTATTTATTATGTTTTTTTTTATCCGTTTTGATCCAGCCCAATTATACTTTAAAAAACATAGACAATTAATTGAATGTCTTTCGTATATCTCACTACTCACTTTCAGACGTTCAAATTCAAGTCAGCTAAGATTACGCCATTGTTCTTTGTGTGTTTGTTACCCAATCACGCAAGAACGGCTGAACGGATTTGGATGAAATTAGGCACAGAGATTGATTATAATCAAGAATAGCAAGAGAATATTTTTTATTCCGGGAATATGTTCCCTCGGGATAATTTTCGATTTTCACATGGGCGAAGCCGTTAGCAGAAGCTATTCCTTACATAGTTTTGGAGCATAATACCTACTAAGGTCTCAAGATTAGTGACATTCTATCAACGAATGCGTCGCGATAGCGTCAAAATTTGTAAAATTGTCAAGCGGTATCGAAATGTTACGAGATCAATCCCTTACATTATGGCAGTAATCGTTATCGCATTTGAATTTGCCGCTAGGGGCGCTGGTGTAAAGTGATGTCTTCAAAATGTCATAGATTTTTGGATTTAAGCGCGAGTTTATTTACATTTGTTTATTGTTGTGCATGTTTTCCAAATATGGCAGATTAAAATAGGTACGGGTTTTACCAACCACTGCTTTACTAGAGCTTTATGTTTCGGAGAAAGTTATACTCTTTTTTTCTCGAAAAAAGGGCCTGCACAAAACTGCGGCACACTTGTCGTTATATTCTATCGCACTTCTACGGCATTTCAAATGATTTTAATTAAATTTGCGTCCGTGTGCGTGATAACAACGTTTAACAGCTATATTTATGGTGACGTATGGTTACTCGCCAGTGGCGTAAACTGGTAGGCACAAAAACGGAAGCCCTCATTGAATGACACTTTGTCATGAGCCTCTTGTATTAGTTAATCACAATCATATCCACCAATAACAATAATTAACATCAAACAATTTCATATTCTAAATGCAAGTAGTAATTACACTAATTGCCATCCCTTCAAGTTGTTTGATAGACTGTCTCATCTCATACTATTAATTCAAATAGCCGAATGGCTTTGCGGCGTCAGGAGTCTTCTCATTAAGAAAAGTGGGAGATCGCCCGGCTTATTCCGGGTAATGGCCGGCCCGTCCGCCTTTCTTGATTGCTCATTAAAATTATTTTTTTAAGCATTATTGAGGCGATTTGCTTGAACGTTCTACTTAGCTATTATTTAAACCATTATTAGTTTGGGTAATATCTTAGAATTGGAAATAATTATTCGACGTTTTTCCAAAACATTTAGTTTTGGAAAAACGTCGGATTTGTAGAGCGTTCTCTCTTATCTGGGTAATAGTCTATTTCCAAAGGTTGATATCATATTTCAAATTGATCTCTGTAGTACAAATACAAAAACGGCATTATTTTGCTTCCATGAGTAGGTACAATCATCTAATTGTCTTTTTTTTCGGTAATCATCCTAAAACACAGACGTCAGAGATAAATAAATTTCATTACATAAACTTAGAAAAATATGAGTTCCACTGTATGTGGTCATTTGTAGTATGAATAAAATTAGGCTTTACAGAGAGCCTGTGTTATTGCCCATATCCATTACGGTGATAAAGGACCTCTTTACGAAATAATGAGGTATGAACTGTGGGGTCTAGACAAATAAAAATGTTCTTGTTATCTTTATGGCTAATAGAATTTTTATTTTCGCAGAGGCAGGTACTGTAAAAGCCTCTCGCTGTACCTTTTAAAATTGTAAATGAAAGTATTTTGTTGAAAAATAAAATGTTAAAAAGCGTTACTATGTTTCCATATAAAATTTTCTATGTGCTTTTAAAACAGTAATTGTTTTGGCCGGACTTAAATTGCCTCTGTTTTTTGTCAGCGACTGCGCCCCGGTGAATGTAGAGAATTATCCAAATGGAATATATTCCCTGGATAAAAAGTATCTATGTCCTGATCCAGGGCATGGTTTGCCAAGTTCCATCTAAATCCGAAAAGAAGTGAAAAAAAAACCCTTCTTTGACACAAAGGTAACAGGTAACATGGTGAACCTTAAACTAGGCCTGAGCCTGTATTTTGGGGGCTAGTGACCCATGGCATTAATGTGAAAATCATAAAATAATCAGAAAAATAAAAATCGATTAAATCCAAACCAAATTAAAATTA
The DNA here is from genome assembly GCA_947562075.1 of Orthosia gracilis. NCBI lineage: Eukaryota > Metazoa > Arthropoda > Insecta > Lepidoptera > Noctuidae > Orthosia > Orthosia gracilis. Next base: position 40,049,273 of record OX387272.1, on the reverse strand, counting down.
AATTAACAGAATCATTTAAAATTATTATTGGAATAAAACTAAAACCAAATTAAATCAAGTAAGGTTCAAGATACTATCAAATAAAAGTCAAATTTCAAAATCAAATGGCAAATAAAATTAAAATAAATTGAATTAAATAAAAATGAAAATCAAATTATTTTCTTTGTTTTTGTTATTTCCTTTATAATTTGCCATAAAGCTTTAGGGGCATTGCCAGCTTTTTCTACTTATTACCATGTACATTAGAATACATCTTTCATGGGTTATTCTCAGTTTTCGGAAGAGTAAGTTAAGAAAATTTCTGTAGCAAGAGTATGTTACTTTGAGCGTCATGTTGTCTGGGGCTTTTTTGCCTTAATGTGTAACCTATCACGGTTTTTAATGCAACGCAGTAGACACAGTGTGACCCATGGTTTCAGAATTTTATGTTTTTTGGGCACGGTGACCATTTGCGTATGTTTATTTATGACTGAAGAGATGGTTGATAATTAAGTTGTTTGTTGCATCGTTAGATTTTATCTTTCCTAAGATATGCGTAAAATCTGTGCTTTCTAGTTCCGATTTAATTGATGGGTAGTCAATGCGAGGTTTTGTCATATTATGTGGTATATTGTTTATGAACATTACAACAGGCATGTGGTCGGTTATGTGTGACTCTAATACTAAGGTTGTAGAGGTCAATTTTGGTTTTATTAGGATGTGGTCAAGGATTTCAGTAGGAAATATATGGGTTGGAACGAATGTGTGGGTTGCATGGCAGGTTAGATATTCCTCTGAGCTTGAGTCTCTGCTCTCCATATCTCTCTCTATCACCAATGAGGACGGCATTACTGGTTCTTAGTCCGATCATTTAGGCATTATTGAAGTTATCGAAGTGATTTCGAGTTTTGAGTGAGGGAGAGCGATATATAGCGACTATTTCTTGGACTTCACCTATTCGACATACACGACAAATTGCTTCTTTAAAAACTGGTTCACGAATTGAGCAATTTAGTTTTGTTCTAGAGCAAATAACTATACCGTCATTCTGATTTATTGTGTTTCTGGTGTAGTGTGAAAGATAGCCATCTAAGACAGGCAGATTTGTAATGATATTAACATACAAAGTTGGTCGAAGTAAGCACATAACTCAACAACGCCTGGACCAATTTTACCAATTCTTTTTTTTTAATGTTTGTTAAAGTCCAAGGATGGTTTTTACGGCGAGAAAAAATCGAATAATTTCCGGGAAAACCCTAAAAACAGCCCTTTTCTTTTTCCCATACAAACGTTTTCTAACTAAACTGACATTTTCATGTGACCTGACGTATGAGGGTACTGTCTTTAGGATACGTAGGTTAGGGTAGGTAGGGTAGGGTAGGTAGGGTAGGGTAGGTAGTGTAGGGTAGGTAGGGTAGGGTAGGTAGGGTAGGTAGTGTAGGGTAGGTATGGTAGGGTAGGTAGGGTAGGGTAGGTAGGGTAGGGTAGGTAGGGTAGGGTAGGTAGGGTAGGGTAGGTAGGGTAGGGTAGGTAGGGTAGGGTAGGTAGGGTAGGGTAGGTAGGGTAGGTAGGGTAGGGTAGGTAGGGTAGGGTAGGTAGGGTAGGGTAGGTAGGGTAGGGTAGGAAGGGTAGGGTAGGTAGGGTAGGGTAGGTAGGGTAGGGTAGGAAGGGTAGGGTAGGTAGGGTAGAGTAGGTAGGGTAGGGTAGGTAGGGTAGGGTAGGTAGGGTCGGGTAGGTAGGGTAGGGTAGGTAGGGTAGGGTAGGTAGGGTAGGGTAGGTAGGGTAGGGTAGGTAGGGTAATCGCTATCGCTTTGTACACGGTTCTCCCCGATATTGCGGTCGGAGGCTTATTTTTCTGTGATAATTTTATAACAATATTTATTTTTATCATTTCATCATTCTTTATCATCAATAGAATAGTAGACGCAGGATGGGACTACTGAGGTTACAGACTATATAAAAGACTATTTTTATGAATCTACTTAACAATATTATTGGACATGTTATCTTCATCTGCTCAACAGTATTAGCTTGTACGGTCATTTATTTTTTTATCATTGGTTTTTTATGTTCTTTTTAGTTTTTTTTTGTATACATATAACTTTCTTTTCTTTTTTTTTTTTCTGTCTTCTATTACAATACATTATATATTTAACACTTTGTACAATATAACTCACTATATTTACTGTGTTAATTTCTTAATCTAAGTTTTTTTTCTATCTATTACATTTCTTATTATTTTTAAACATAAATCTGAAAATTGACTTCGTGTGTCTTTATTTATCATAATTATGTTTATGTTATTTTCGTTAATATTTACGTCCAGTTTTTGTTCCAGGTTGAATCTGGCTAGCCCATACACTGGGCACTCTGCTATAAGGTCCAAGATCGATTCTTCTGCGACCGGGTCGCAGATACACGAAGGTGAGTCCTTTTTTTTAAAACGGTTAAAATATTGGGAGAAACCCCCGTGCCCTGTGAAGAGTTGTGTGTGTAGGTATGTTAGTTGTATCTTCCTACTTGTTCTATAGGCTTCTGTGGCTGAGGGAAAGAATATTTTAGTGACACTGGCTTTGCATTCCCTTTGATATCTTTCCTCCCACTCTTCAATTGAAGCACTTCTTATGGTTTGCTTAACAAATGAGATAGGACATTTATCGTAATCTGATTTCCTTTTCAAAGTCAGTGCCGCTGTTTTCGCTAGTTCGTCTGCCCTTTCATTTCCCTGTATCCCAACGTGGGCCCTGACCCAATACAAATGTACATTCTTGCCTGAAAATTTCAGCTTCTTAATATTTCTTTTTGTTTCCAATGCGAGCGGGTTGCAGGTGTCACCGTTCCTCAATAGCTCTAGAGTTGATCTGGAGTCACTAAATATGTTGAACTCTTCTGCCACGCTATGCGCGATCAACTCCGTAGCCTGATTTACTGCATAGAGCTCCGCTTGGAAGACGGTACAGTACCCCTCGAGCTTAAATTTTTTGCTTTTGGTTTCGACTGCCCATTGCACCAGGTTAGGGCAGCCCCAACCTTGCCCTCTATTTTGCTCCCGTCCGTAAAGATTTGTACTGTACCCTCTCTCATGTGCTGCTGTACCTCCGCTTCGCTCTCCAAGCATTGGAAGTCGAGTTCTTCTTCCTCAGCTGGGTGAGGCCTCGCCAGGAAACCCATTTTTGCTTCGATTGTTCGATCTCTGAGGAATGACTGAGGCGGGTAGGTAGGGTAGGGTAGGTAGGGTGGGTAGGGTAGGGTAGGTAGGGTAGGGTAGGTAGGGTAGGGTTGGTAGGGTAGGGTAGGGTAGGTGGGGTAGGGTAGGTAGGGTAGGGTAGTTAGGGTAGGGTAGGTAGGGTAGGGTAGGGTAGGTAGGGTAGGTAGGGTAGGTAGGGTAGGTAGGGCAGGGTAGGTAGGGTAGGGTAGGTAGGGTAGGGTAGGTAGGGTAGGGTAGGTAGGGTAGGGTAGGTAGGGTAGGGTAGGTAGGGTAGGGTAGGTAGGGTAGGGTAGGTAGGGTAGGGTAGGTAGGGTAGGGTAGGTCGGGTAGGGTAGGTAGGGTAGGGTAGGTAGGGTAGGGTAGGTAGGGTAGGGTAGGGTAGGGTAGGTAGGGTAGGGTAGGGTAGGTAGGGTAGGGTAGGGTAGGTAGTTTAGGGTAGGTAGGGTTGGGTAGGTAGGGTAGGGTAGGTAGGGTAGGGTAGGGTAGGTAGGGTAGGGTAGGTAGGGCAGGGTAGGTAGGGTAGGGTAGGTAGGGTAATTGAATTTTAATTTCTCGATTTGAGTTGCCACGGTATTTTCTGCATTCTTGTGGGGAACAGGTATGCGAGTTATCGAAATTACATGAGTCAAGGTCTTTATTTATGTTATTTGAAAAGGTAACAGACAGACATACAGAGTTACTTATTTATTTATTTATTTAACCATTTATGCACACACACATAATATACAGACAAGAAGAAGAAATAGAAAAATAGGTACATAGGTGTACTTATTTCTATAGAAATCTCTTCCAGCATACCTGCGAAAGGAAAGAAGAAAAAAAAAGAGATGTTACTTTTGGATTTATAATATTACTAGCATCTGCCAGCGGATTCGCCCGCATGAAAGTCGAAAATTATCCCGAGAGAACATATTCCCGGGATAAAACCCTATGCTATTCCTGACTATAATCTATCTTTGTATCAAATTTCATCCAGATCTGTTCAACCGTTCTAGCGTGATTGAGTAACAAACATACATCCACACACACATCTATCCAAACTTTCACTTTTATAATATTATTTAATTAAGATTAATAAATGAATAGAAAAAACGGAATACTATGGATGAATATGGTTAACCTTGAAACTTATAGATAAGTATATTATTATTTATTATTCACTCAAAGACGATATTTCGTTCCCCTAGCTTATGGCTCTGCCACTATCTCATGGGTCACCAGATAACTGCTATGTTTATGGTCAACATTATCTCATAATTGTTTTTGCAATTTGACCTTACTCTCTGTTTTCTGTAGCCGTTTATGTAACATTCTTAAACTATTTGTGTTGATGAGAGACATCTGGAAAGATCTAGAAATAACTCGTAGAGTAAGAAACTCTACAGCTTTTACGCTTTTCACTAATAATAAGTTCTCGTTTCGTGTGGGTGGTTGGGTGCGAACCGAGGCCAGCCCTTTACTTTGTGTAAATTATTTCATCAACACTGCTTTAAAAACGGTAAAACCGGTAAGTTCTAGAATCATAGACATGTGACATCCACCAACCCGCACTGGGCCCGCGTGGTGGATTAAGCCCATTCCCTTTCTCACAGAGAGGAGGCCCGTGTCCCAGCAGTGGGAACATTAAAAACGCTGATGATGAAGAATACCTATTTCATTTCATCTATTTTGTCCGTTACCAGTCAACCAAAGTATAGAGACAGATTTAAACTTAGCTTACCAGTAGATAATTATCAGAAAATTGGCTGCATTGGATCGATAGTCTCTCCATGTAAAATACCAATTTGCACCCGCATCTGATTAGATCGGAAGCTGCCCCTAACGAAGTTGGGTTAAAATAATTTAAGCTGCAACGTGTTTCAAATAATGTCATGTTAATAATTTTGGTCGAAAAATATTGCCAAACCTGATTAATTTATGCGTGAAAATTGCTTAACTGTATTACGGCATCAAATGATTAAAAGCAATTGTTATTAATTATACTGTATAAAATTCGATGTGAATATTCTAAAGCTGATTGAATTTGGGTAGTATACATAAAAGACCAAAAGCACGGTTTAAAAAAAATGATCTCTGAAAACAATCGCAAAGATAGTGTAACCGTTTTTCAGATCGAGCGTGCCTATAGTCAATTTATAGGGTATTTTTACTAGGGAAACATTACAAGGTTATTGTAGTAAACAATCATACATGTAAATATACCTAAAATGTGGCGAGCCACTTAACATCTCGACCTTTCCGAATCTTTATCAACTATAAGCATTGACTCTAACATACCCCGTCTCTGTAACAAGGTGTGTTAGGGAATACAGAGATGAAACAACATACAACAAGATCAAATTCGCTTGTGAGGGTTCGTGAGATGAACGCTTTAATAATTTCTAGCTCAATTGAATATTAGAAGTCCTACCAAGGTAAGCACCCAGAGACACAAACAAGATTTTACATCTATAACAACTGGTCTTATTACACTGAAATTACTTTCCCCGTCAAGATCTACAAGCCAGCCCGCGTGCTGTGCAATAGTTAGAATAAAGATAGTAAATCGGAGTTTCTTGTCCGTTCTTCTCCACGTAGGCTTTTCCCGAACGGATGGTAGAATCACTTTATTAAGATCCAGCCTTAGTTGTTGTCCCCCCAGCGACGCCCTGAGCCGAGGTCCGACCCCAACTGGGGTAGCCCTCAGCGCTGTCGCTTAGCTTTAGAAAAATTTGCAAGCCTGGCTGGAGGCTATAATGTAGCTTAGTCTTAAACTGAAATGACCTTACCAAAATGTTAAGTAGGACTATGGTCACATGGTATCACTCTCTCAAGGTTATGGGTACTACACTTAACGTGGTTAACGCTCAGTTTAAATTGATCTCTCGCAGTTGCAATGTCAGTGGGCAACTCTGCTGAAATATCAGTTGAGACTCGGTTGTCGGATCAAAGTACCCTTGGCATCAAACTACGGAGAAGATCTCTGCAGTTTTTTTTTTATAGATTATAGGCTTGCGCTTGACCACTATCTCACCTGATGGTAAGCGATGATGTGGTCGACGATGAAGCACGCTTGCCTAGAAGAAACCTACTCACTCTTGACTTGACGACTCCCAGGTTGTAGCTATCAGGAAATACAGACTCCGGCACACACGCAGCCTATGGGCATACTCCGTTAATGAAAACGGCTGCGCTATCGTTACCTCGCCACGCAACCTCGCCACGTGGTTTCTGGATGATGATGCCTTCCAATAGAAAAGATGGCCACATTACCCGCCTCGTCGGGTCAAACCTCTGAACCGCCAGAATCCGGGTCTCTCAGCACGCTTGTCAGGGATAATCTCAAATCTCCCTGAACTCGGGAACAACTTCGATTTTGCCAGACCATATGACGACACCAGAGTGTCAAGTCTTTATATGGACGTGTTAAATTAGGCTAGCTAAACAGCCAGACGGGTTCAGCTCCAACTGAAACAACATTACTCATGTCAAACCCATCGATAGATTCAGACACAGTCTGATCCTCACAGAACTGATGTCTCTCAAATAACATACCTATTATATCTCCATCCTTATGTCAGGATATCAATAGGGTCGGGCTAAACCCACTTTCCAAAACAGTCGCAGGTTCAAAAGGAACTTGCTCTCGCCTATCGACCCTCGATAAAGAACTAACCACAGACAAAAATATAATTCGCTGATCACTGTCATCTTTAGTCTATGACATTATTATATTTCTAATTATAAGTTATTGTTTAACTATCAAATTGTGGGCATTTAAATCCCTATGTTTATTAATTTTGAATGGTTAAATAACATTGAAATATAATTATGTATAACCCAAACTAGAAACAACGCCATCTCTCAGTAATTTTGGAGCAGTAAAGTGGCTTCCAGATATTCTAGTAGATGTCGCTTAAGACGTAATTTTGCAACGTCACAATAGTTTTGTTAAACATAATATTCTGAACATAATACTCTGAACTTAATATTTCTTTACAACAGAAAGAAGAGAATTTTTTTGGGCCTAACTTTCCTTTAGCAGTTCACTGCAGCGTAAGCTACAAACGTCTGTATTGCTAACAGCTAGATAACGCAGTGAATATTGCTGTACATTCAAAATGGAAGCTAATGCCATTGCGAGGGTGTTACGCATTTAGGATGCTGATTGGTTTCCATTTGCAGTAGTGGATTGCAATGAACGAGCAGTAATAGTAGAATGTAGAATCTAGACTCTATTTTGAAAGAGCGTTGGTTTATTTTGTAGTTTGTAAAAAAATAAAAAAGGTACTAGAAATGTGGCTAAGGCCATCTTAGTGGAGTCAGAGTTGGAAAGTAAAACAAGAAAGATAAATTAAGTTACATATTAAACAAAAACTGACATGTAACATAATACAACTTTAGAAGTGTCAAACTATTTATATGTCACACACTTTTTTCACATATAAATAGCTGATATTAAAATTGGCCGCTGTGACTCGGGAGCAATCTTTGACCTGAAACTTGGAATTATTTATCTGCACTACATTAAAGGGTCTTCGCATATTTGGTAGATATCTGTTAAAAACTTGCGGACTCGAAGGAGCGATTTCTTGCGGGCATTCCGTACTTGCTGAGGTTGAGACGGAGTTCCTTTTTAACTCTAGTTTGGAGCAAACATTAGAACAATATTACATTAGTAAGCTTACATAGGCTTTATCAAATACACGTGCCTACCTTAAGTACCTAAAGAGTACTTAGGCAGTGTTATACGAGGTATTGTTACTATTTGATTACCGATGAAATAGATGGTAGTATTCTATCGAGTACGTCTATGATACGATTTACTTAGGATTTTAGGTTTTTCCTTTATGAATCTAGACTAATAAAAAATAAAGACTAAGGAGATAAAATTATTTTTATGATAATTATATCTGGAAACGATGGCTTGATGATGGATTGAAGATGGATTTCCATTTCGAAATCACTTTTACTGATAGATAGTTACACCATTGCTGAGTGTCATTGATTGATATCACGGCAAATGCAAGGTTTTCGTTCGATACACCAAGGGAGCGAAGCCGTGGAAAAGCAAGTCAGTTAATAAAGGAGTATAAAAATGATTTGTATGGTAATTAATGTCTGGAAACGTTGTTTCGGTTACGAAATAGTAGATTGTTACACGAGAGTCGAAAGGAATCAATTCCCATACGAGGTATTTAGACACATTTTTGTTCGGCATATTTACGCTTTTTGATATGTTATGACAAATTTGGCTGTGTTGAATTTCTGTAAAAGTAGCAGACTCCAGTATTTGATTAGATGGTGGAATCCATGGCGCAAATTCCCTTGAAGTAGTTGGTTGAGGTGAAGTGGGGCGCCGCGACGCCTCTCAAGCCACTCCTCAAAGAGGGGCCTTACCGCCGCAATTGTGGCGTGCCCATGCTTACATACCTGAGATTATAGGTAGTTGAGAAAAAAGCAATTCGTTTTTATGTCATCAGGTCTGATTTCTTGATATTTTTTTACTATTTGTGTAAATTCTTCTTGTACAACAAACGTGCGCTCAATATTTGTTTTTTTTTAGCCAATTTTACGAGTAATAACTGGCCTTAATTTTCAAAGTCGTTAACTGTTAAATTTGTGAGTTCCAGAAATGCACGCCTGTCCGACGTATTTACTCTCAATTTACGCAATTTGGTCAGTGTGCTTGATTGATATGATTGCCTCTTTTTATGGAAACCTATCTATAATACATATCAGAATAAAGTCATTGGGATTGACGTTTATTTTTAGACTAAAAGACCTCTCCCTACTTAGATAAACGTTTATAACTTACCTTCACTGCCAAATATGATATATATTTGGCAGTGAAGGTAAGTTGTCAGGGACTTCACTTAAAAATGTTTCCACTTCGTGAGGTAGGTAGGTCCTTAGATTTTTTTGCTCTTGAACCCCTGAGACTGTCTTTTCAGAAACGATGGTAGATTATGGAATCTTTTCAAATCGATATTGTGTTATACTAATAGTGTACTCTTGAACATTTATTTATTATTATTTTGCTAGATAGTCCATTGAAGTATGTAAGAAATACACTTTCACAAAATGATTTTATTTTATTATCTGTTTGCCACTTCATAAAGTCATTGTATGTATTTAAGTATCCTTCCGTAGAAATTTCTGGCAAAAGATTTTCGATAACTGTATTTGCCTCGTCTTTAAGAGAATCTGGAGTCAACATTTCAGAATCACATGAACTCATTTTTAATAATATATTAGTCTTAATCCGAGATTTCGATACAGCTTACAGAGTTAGTATCCTGCCATATTATATAGTCTATATAAAATTTTAAGTTTGGAATACGCCACGTCACTGGCCATCTGTTCACACTGGCCGTTTATACACTCACAAGACCGCAGCATTTTTTTCTTAATTATGTTATATATTTTTTAACACCGTTGCTCGTAAAGCTGATGTAAAATATTTAAAACCGGTGGAAACCGGTTTTAAATATGTAAAGCGCATAGATATAATAAACAAGGAGATATGCCCGTAGACGAAAATATATCGGAAACCAGTGTCTCCAGTTTGCCCCTTCCACACGGCAACTACTACACATGCAGTTCAGCAAAGGCAATAGATACGCACTCGCGCACACACCCGCATTTCTTAAATCGGAACGTATTACACAATAAATTATAAACCTTATCCCTTCAAGCACAGCGTGTATATACCAATCACCGTACAAATTACGCACACAAAAACATCGGCGCTATCGTTGTGCTATGCAAAAGCAATTTATTTTACATACACGCTAGTGATTGACTAAATCGGAAAGTTATCGATTCGCCCATTTATTATTGTACAATTTTTTTTGGGTACTTGAAAATAAATAAAAAACGGTATGTCCAGAAAATGTTATAGTTAAAACAAATATGCAGCTAAAAATATAAATTATTAAGTAAATCAAAAAATTCAAACAATCAAAAATCCGGTTACTTTGGTTTAGGCTTTCATAGCGTATTAAAACAGGAGGTATTGTTGAACCCTGCTAGTGCTATGGTGTTTAATCACTGACCTGTAAAGTGGGAGGTATTTGTGCAGCACTTGACACTATTGGGGTTGCATTTTTTGTCAAAAAGTTGGTTACGCATTTCTCTACTACGCTGTAAAATAATCAATATAAGTAAATAGACATTATTATACATCGATCTTCCAACCGGGTTAAAACGGTTAACAATTTGAAAAATAAACTATAATAGCAATATATCATTCGATAATCGACATTGTTGTCGATAGCCTACGTTAGTGTATCTGCACAAGCGCATCACTCAACTCGTCGCAAGAAGCAGCGGCCGTACTACGCGATGCGTTCGCTTAATAAAGTATCGTTTTGTCATTTTTACATTGCTTGTCCAGTCACTTAGCGACAAACTTAGGTAGTGTTTAAGAAGCAATGTATTTAACGCATAAATAGTGCAGTCGTTGTGATATTTGAAAACAAAATAACACAGTAGAACCAAGAACTATTTTACGATATGTTGTTTTTCATGAATTTAAAGACAAATATAGAAAAATATGGGTATAATTTAGACGGTCACCAAAAATATTTTTAAGACTCTAAGCTTAGGCACCAAAAAAAATAAACAACTCCAATAAAAATCAATTGACTTTATTAAAAGGGCCCTAAAGTATATAATATTATGATCCAAAATAAATAAAATAACATCAGAAAAATCGCAAACCTCGCACAAATATTATTTTTGGTTCCTAAAATGGATCAACGGTCACCAAATTCTATCCAACTCAAAGATTAATATTACTACCAAAAATCTTACTCCAAAATAGTAAGTCTAAGCGAGCGAAGCGAGCTCAGGAGCTTAGGGCACCCCGACACGGACAGGTTAGGTTCGAACGAGATGACGGGAGCTGAAGTGAGCGAGCAAAGCGAGCGAACTCGGCTCCCGTCATCTCGTTCGTGTTAGGTTACTTTAGACCCTGCGGACGGAAATAGGAGCCCCGCGCAGCGGGGCTCCGTCGACTATGTTGCCAGAGTACTAATCGTACTTGAACCTTGAACCTCAATATATTTAGCGAATTCCATATAACGATAAATAAGCGACGTACGTTTGGGAACCCCAGTATATTAATTGATATTTGGGAAATATTCTAGCGATCGTTAGCTTTTTTAGCCTAACAAAAATGACCAAATTAGAAGTCATGGTATTACATAATTGGTAACATCTAAGTAGTGACAATATATAATATTTGGTCTAAAGTGTATTTTAAAGGCGTCCATATATTTTTTTGGCAGTCAATAATACGAAAAAATGGATTTATTTCATAATATTTTAGGAAACGTTATTTGGTGACCATTTATCCATTTTGGTAACCGTTTAGAATTTTTTTGGTAGTAAAATAGGTACTTTTTTGGGCGGTGTTTAAACACAAGCCGAAAAATATTTGTTCTTACATATGGTAAGTGATTCCATAATTTTTAAAGTTTTGGTTTAGGCTTCGGTTTTTACAAGAAACCACTGAACAACACGGCATTCTTTTAATTTTTCTCGATCACGGTCGAAAGCGCACTAGTTCGCGGAGACGGCCATTTGTCTATGACATGTACAGTCAGTACATGTCGCGCGGACAACGACACGCCCCCTTGCCACTTCTCCTGTATTTTATATTTCTATGGTAAAGCGGGTCATAAAAAACGCGTGTGTTACCAAAGCAAATAGTTAAGTTATAGTCCATACAAATTCCATAACAGTATTATTTGCCAATTCGCGCGCTGTTGCTATTCAAATTTCGAACTAATCGCCGCGCGGCGCCAGTCAGTAGGCAGCGCTGGCGCGCTGTTAAAATGGCGGGAAAGCAACAGTGTGCATTTACAGATTCAGATTATTTAAAATAAAAAAAAAACAGTTTATTCGGTAATTTAAAAACTTGGCTGCATGCTCTAACGTCTTTGCCAACATTTTCACGCAGCTACGGCAGAAAATAATCCTCGCGCCATTTTTCTCAAATTTTCTTTACTTTGTACTTGTATTGTGAAAATTTAAATATGACAACTTTCAATAATGAAGAAGAGCCATATATTACTTCAACTCCACCGGATATACTAACAGAAGCGCGAACCGCATGCGACAGCTTGCTGCCGTCAATATCCAAAGACAGATACATAACCACGTATGAAAATTTTTTGAAGTGAAAAATGTTTTTTTTTCTGTTTCCTCGCAAATGTGTTAAAAAACGTCGTACGATATACGTGCGTATTGGTTATAACGCACTAATATCGTAATGTACTATTACAGCCGACTGCCTAACCAAATTTAGTTCTATTTCTAAAATTTATTCCCACCCTAGGGAGGGAAGCAATTACTATGAGTGTTTTAAGGTGGTGGTATGAGTGTTTTAACTGGTAGCATCTTCCACCCGCTACTCGGATCAAATAAACACTACTTTCCGAGTATGGGGACTATACTATCGGGATAGAGAAAAAAAAGCAATACAAATGCGTGATTCCTGTGGGATAAGCGACAAATGCTAAAACTGCGGGAAAACCTAGTAGGTAAATAAAGGCGTATTGTGCATAAGACGTAACGTGTTCAAAAGATTAACTTGTTCTCCTGAATGAAATCCCGTTTGTCACTTACAGGTGCCGCTATAATTTCGCGGCGACAGAAAATAATCCGTATATTTTACAAAAAATATATTATCGTTTTTTGGTTCAAGTCTTTTGGCGTGAAAGGAAGTTTTATATTGTGAGGCAAACAATAAGAGCAGTCGGCGCTCCCTTTGTGTCCTTTGTACAAGGCTTCACTTGCACCGTTTATTTTTTTATGAGTCGAAAAACACAAGCCTTGTCGCTTAGTATGCTGACAGTTGGCTTCAGCTGTGCCGTTTTGGTTTGCCAGTAGAATTCGTTTTTATTTAATGGGCATGTCCTGCGCAGTTGTGTTGGGGATTACAGAATATTGCGTTTTTCCTTGTTGCGTTTTATTGTGTGCTTTGGCGTTGTAGCAGATAGCATTTCTTTCAAAATAAGCATTAATCTTAATGTTTTGGCGTCTAGTTGGTAGTTAGGCACTTTAAGCATTTTTACTTTAAGCTAGCAATAGCTACTGATAACAATTACTTTACTTAGAACATACAATCTAAGTTGAAGGTTTTTGTTTGCATGAACTTATTCGTTTTAATAAATCGCAGCTGTGAACAAGTTTATTTTCTAATAAATTATTTAGTTTTAGAAAATTTAAAACTTGAATTAAAATCTCAAGATCTCACTTCTGAAAATTGCAATAAATATTAACTTTAAAAAACTTAACGGCTTACAAAAGGACTTAGGTAATTGTTTAGTTAAAATGTTTCTTGAGAAGAAAACTTCGACAAAATGTAAATATCGTTGGTGATTTTGATTAAGAATCCTTCACAAGAATGAGTTTGGACTTTGAAAACTTGATTAAGTACAAAAGAAGCCTTATTTTGCAGCAGGTGCAATACAATAGTTTTGAACAAAGGATGGCAGCTTTGAATTCAAATTTTATTTATGATCTACTCAAATAATAATTATGATTTCTGAAAATATTGTTTCACCTTGTTGCATTTTTTACTGTCTTTTCAATAAACATAACATAACATAGTACATGTTCGACTGTATAAGTTTTTTTTATGTTTATGTTCACCAATTTCTTCGTTAATTGTGAACCGATTTTGAAATTATTTTATTGTTTTGAATGAGTTCTTTCTAAATTTAGTGAAGAACTGATGCAAAACTTCGGATATATACAAAAAACATAAATCTTCAATAAATGATGGCAACTCTCTCGTTATTGCTGCAATCGTATATCTGTTTATGTTTCATTTCACGAAGGCACACATTATAAAAAAATATACAACCGGAAGGAGAAAGACGACCGATTTCCGAAATTGAAGTTATTTTTACACTTTGTAGTATTTTTAATTAGAGGTCGGTTATATTTTTTTTGTAAAAATGTTTTTTTATACAGTCCTCTTGCATGAATAAGATTGTATTATTATGCTTTTACACTTTTAAAATTTTGTCGGTTGCAAAAAAACAAAAATTAAAATAAAATAAATAAATAAATGATTAATAGTATATTATGCAATTAGTGAATAAAGGACGGATTTAAAGCGAGGGCCATAGATGAATCATGAACAAGTGAAGGATTCTAACAACTGAATCACGACCGTAGGGAGTGATTTATGATGATTGAATCACGAGCACAGCGAGTGATTCAAGTGTTAGAATCCTGAGCGACGCGAGTGATTCATGGCCCTCGATATAAATCCGTTTTATTCAAGAGTTGCATAGTATATTTTATACCATGACTACGAGAAAAAGAAAGATTTAAGCAAAAAGCACAAGGAATAATAATAACTTTATTACCTTCAAAATTTACGAAAAATGAAACCTCAGGGTTTCACATTTTTTTTGTAAATTTAAGCTGAGCAAGGTGTGTTTCAGACACCAGTGACCACCACCGTTACGTTACATAATTATAATTAATTAAACACTAATGCAATTAATATTAGAATTACAATCCAAATAAGTATTCACTAAACATCCTAGACCAAAACCAAAATCATTATTAAAATCCTAAATATAAACAAACTCAATTAAATCGACGAAGGAGTTTGAAAGTCGAATATTTTTTGCACAAGAAGTTTGTATCGAGTATTTTATGCGCATGGAGGTTGTATAGCATTGAGATGGAGGTAGAATATATTATATATTGGTGTGTTCTAAATTCAAACACCAAAACAGTGATTAAAAGTGCTTTTTATTCACTGTTTTCAGTGAATAAAATAAGCTTTTTAGAGGGGGAATGGTATAAAAAAATAAATTTAGTCTATAAATATAATTACCTAAAAATATTGGACACATATTTTTCCTTTTGTCACGAAAACAAAGATGACGACGAAATATCGTGGCGTTGAAATATCGTGTGATGTCACGCCGTGCTTTACTTTTACTAACAAAGTGACGTCACAAGCCTCCACTCCTGAACTTTGATGCACTTTATCTTTGTCAATTTTTATTTATTCGATAAATCAAAAAATACGTGCCCAATATTATTTGAAAATCTTAATCAAAGATTAAATATAATTGACATTTTTCTATCTAGAAAACATCCCTATTGGCCTGTGATGGAAAGCGCTAGTCACAGAGACCACATTGATATATCTAACGTGCGTTATATCCATCAAACTTCACACCAACCAGAATTCCGGTGATTGGGGATTTTTTTACTTGTCCGCCAAAATCTAGTTATGTATCCTAGGTTTTTAGGTCAAGACTTACTACGACTAAAATATCGCTTGCTCTGAGATGAGATATTGGACTATGAACAGCAGCGTCATCATTTAATTAGGTAACCCCTTTTTAGGGTATTTAATGTGTTAGGTCCCCAATTGATGCAGTTGTCTGTATATAAACGGAGGTACTCCTTAAAAAACTCGAGCGACTGCAGAACTTGTGCATCCGTTTCATTTTTGGCCTCCGCAAATACGGCCATGTATCGGAATTTCGAAACAGATTGAAGTGGCTGCCGATTCGGCGTCGTCGAGATACCCATATCCTATCCCTTCTCTTTACTATCTTGCATAATCCTAATTCTCCTCAATACCTTCGTGAACGCTTTGAGTACCTTGTCCCGAGGGGTAAACCCTGTCGCACTGCCACTTTTCTTCTCCTTCGCCCTCCACGACACACTTCCAGCCGCTATGATGGCTCTTTCTCTGCTACTGCAGTGCGTCTCTGGAACTCTCTCCCGCACTCCCTACGCGACAGCCCTTCTCTGGAGGTCTTCAAGAGGAGGATCAAAGAGCATTTCCTTGCGCAGTGACATAATATTATATGTATATAAAAATATGTATTTATGTAAGTGTATTTAATTCAATTTGTCTTAAGTTATTTTAAAATTGTACACTGGATCCTGCCCTCTATAATGTCATCTTTCTCTGTCACCCCAAGGTTTGCTGTAAGAGAACTCAACATTGAGTTAAGCTCACCTTTGTACATGTACTTTATTATCACACTGTATGTAATGTTGTTTTTAGTGTAGAATAAAGAATTAAGAATTAAACAGGTAAATACAAAATCAGATAATCTACTGAACAATGGTACTAATTCCATCTATTCATAATAGCAAATCCTGTAAGATCCCCAATAAAGATGTTTACATAGGACATGCGAATTACGATCCACAATAACTCATGCTTATGTCAGGATAAATAGCCAATTTGCGTGGAATGGATTGCCAGATCTGAAGATAACTTCGACCTGCACATTCAAAATAAGAGGGGATTTGCAGGTTACGGAAATTACATAATAAACTAACAAAACATGTAGATTTAATGGGAGTTCCATAGGCAATAGGAATTTATTTCTGCTCTATATTAAGCAGGGATTCCGACGGAGTAAATAACTTTTCATCGTCGTATTTGTTGAATTAAAATGGTTCTGCGTATCATTCTGTAGGTATCTATAGCAATAGAAATTATCTTGTCGAAGTTCGAAGCATAATTATGTATATATAATACCTGCTAACCATGAAACAATGATGTAGGTATTAATAATTATTTTTCGTCAAACAGCTATAATATATTTCCTTACTTTAAAAAATATTACCTAACTTACTAAAAAAGTACTCTCATTTTCCATATTTCTCTGTACACGTGTAAGTTTATTTGTCATACATGAGGAACTAACTCTCGAAACCACGCGAGAGGCGTCTAATTTGCATGAAGATGTAACGAGTCTCTTAGTGAATGTACTTCGTAATAATACAGTTTAGATTTTATGCTAATCCCAATTTTGTAGCGACTGCAATCACCGAATAAGTGGGTTTATGAGGGAGTGCAGTTACGTGAAGTGCAGGTTCAGAGATTTTATTTCAGTCCTTAAAAAGATATACGGTCGCAGACATCCGACTGAATATCCTAAGTAAAAAGTCGTTATTTGAGGTTTGGCTCTCGCCTATTTCTTTCTCCAATATTAGATCAATTTACCCCTTAAAAATTGCTCAATATTACGCTGTCAACAGAGGCCTATTGTAAAAATTCGACAACCATAAACGAAAAAAAAAACAGGATCATAGTATATCTTTCTTTTCCAGTTTATGGAATATCTTTTAAATTGTTCCTATATTGGAGGAGGAAATAGGCGAGAGCCAAACCTCGAATTAAGACTTTTTACTAAGGAAATTGAGTCGGCGTTCTCTACACACATTTTCTCTTAATCAAGTGACGAATCAGGTAGCTGTAGGCACCATCAATCACCAAATTTGGCTAATTAATTGGTGATAACAGTTAGAAAGTTCTAGAATGGGCCAGTTAGGGCAGGTAACAACAGCAGGTTATGTAGATCTCAAATGGAATGGTGACCTACTGCGAGGGTGGTACCTATGTTAGTGAGGCCAATGGTACATTAGCAAACAGAGAATATCTTCAAAACAGATAACACTAATAGCACCTGAGACTATCGTGAGTTGAAGAACCAAGAAGAAGACAAGCTGTAGTAAATTTCTAAACAAACCACATTTAATTTTCACATTTTGTCTAATTAGTAAATATCATAAACTTCTTAACCCACAAACGCGTGCATCATATAACCAAGCTTACAATTTATATACTCTTTAATATACGTTTGCGTGGTATCGACATCTCGTCTGATCCCGTTTTAAATTAGGGTTCGAACCCTCGACTACGGCTACGGGGTTTTTACATTCCTGTCGAGGTTAATTCAAATTAAAGTGCAGTACCATCCTGGTTTCCGAAAGCTCTCGCAATTGTTGCGTGAATTTAAATTAGGGGTTAAAACGTCGTGGAAAGGGAATTTAGGGCTAAATTGTCATTCTATTTTCTTAATGGGGTCAGTTGTACCTTTAATGGTGAGACGGAAAGGACAGATTAGGAGAAACTGACTCTGATTCTGGAGGAGATTGTTAAAGAACGGTACTTACAACGATGCTAAGCAAAAATTTCATTCCATGGATAATTTATCCATGGGATGGAATTTTTGCTCAGCATGTTGTGTTACTGTTATGTATCTGCTTGATAAGTATGAGGTCAACTCAACCCATGACTTGTAAACACTGATAACATACGGGATCCACCCAGTTATTTTAGCGTCAGAGCCACAGTGGAAATAAAAAAAGAAGGCAAGGCAAGTACCTACCAAAATGATTGATATAAAAAGAACGTTCTGAGTAGCAGACTACATTCTCAGTACTAAAAATTCAAAGATACGTGACATCGTAGATTAAGGCCCATTCACTCTTACAGGAGGCTTGTGACCCAGCAGATTATAAGCCGATTATCTTGAATTTTAAAAAACTTAAATAATGTCATGAGAAAGATTTAAATATCGTCTTTCAAAAAAGAAAAGAATAAATTCAGTAGCGCGTTTATTAAGCAAAATAAATATTACATTCCACGAATGATATCTGGAGACTCATCTAAACATTACATTAACTGGGAATGTTATGATAAGCTTGTTTTACGGACCATTAATTTAATTTTATATAACAAGCATTTCAATTTAATTTTTCTGTGAAATGATGTGTGAATTTACGTTTTGGTTCTGAATTCCGTGCGCATGGTTTCTTTAATTTGTCCCAGAACCATTTTGAACTGGGTCGAGACTCTGTAGTTGGCTTGATATTTTTCACAGAGCTCGATGAAGATTGGGTGCATGTACTTGAGAAGGCTGTGGTCTAGAGTAGGGAACATGTGATGCAGGGCATGGTCTCCAAATAACGTCATGACGGCAAACACGTTGCCGTTGACGTCCTTTCGGTCGAGAAGGGCTTCCACTTGGTGCATCCCCCAGTCAGGTGTCTCGCTCCTGAAACATTTTTTATATTGCCATCATTCCGAGTGATTTTTATTCGAAGTGAAACTTTACAACTCAGACCAAATAAACTTTATAAATTCCTAGTGATTTTTTAATTTATAGTTTAGTAAAACAGCTTTAGCGCTAAATTGAAAAAGATAAGCAAAACAATTTAAATTCATCTTGCCATTAATTTATAAACTCACTGAACGCTGAACGACTACTGATAACTAGCTTCGAAAATAATATTTTAGTTTTGTTATCGAAGTAGAAATATTCAGTTATATTATCACGCTTTTGATTATACTGTGTGAACTACAAAATTATTTTTACAAAATTAATTATTTATTGACGGAGTTAAACAAGTAGGTATACACGAATGATGATATCATTTCAATGCACCTTGCTGACAGCGTAATCTGTTTACAACATTAATGATTATGATATCACTCGTTAACGTGCCAACAGAAGATAAAATATTTTTTTGATCTTATCAGAATGACATAAAGCATAATAACTGGGAACAAACACGCAAACACACAAACATACAATAGCTCATCACTATTAGTGTAATGGTGTAGGCTAGTGCCTATACCCTGAAATAAATTGCCGAGTTCCAAGATATAACTTACTTTTTAGTTTCCTATGTAAGCTAGCTGTAGCTACTTTTAAATGTCAACTTGTTTATAACTGTGTGTCAGCTACCTAGCTTATTACAGTTTTATAGTAGAAATTTACTTACGCAGGTTGATCGCCATCTTTGATCGCCTCAGGATGGTGATGAGCAGCGTTAACACCGATAGAGTAGAAGATTAAGCTGCCAGTGCAATTGATCCATAGCCAAGTGGAGATTACGTGGGTTATGGGAGCACCACTAGCAAGCCCCATCCACAAGGGAAGGAGTAGACCAATGGCATCGTGCCAACGGTAATGACTCTTGAAAAACCCTTGACGAAGGAATATTGAAAGGAACCTGGAATAAGAAAACGGATTTTGTATTCATCTTGTTTTAAATAGTTTATTATATTCAGCTTCGTTACAAGAATTTTGTTTTTTTTTTATTAACTTAAACATGGTGTCTCGTTAGTCTAATGATTGCAAGCGTTGCTGCTGAGCATGACGGTTCGATTCCCAGGTCAGCCAAAGTGTTATTGGGTTTTTCAATCTGGAATTTTTCAGTAGTAGCCTGGAGCCCAGATTTGTGCCCATTTGAAGGCAATAGACTTGCACCCTATTACATGGGACTTCAATATAACTGGCGACTGGTGTAGTTTAGGTATATCTCTGCCTAATCCTTCTGGGAAAACAATTACCATCGTGATTTTACGATAATATTGCTTAAAGATGATTTTAATTTATTTAAATATGTGAAAGATGAGTTGTGATCGTGATGTTACGATAATGTTGTTTAAAGATGATTTTAATTTCTTTAAGTATTTGAGAGATGATTTGTGATCGTGATGTTACGGTAATGTTGCTTAAAGTTGATTTTAATTTCTTCAAGTATATGAGAGATGAGTTGTGATCGTGATGTTATGATAATGTTGCTTAAAGATGATTTTAATTTCTTCTAGTATTTGAGAATAAGAATAAGAATAAGAATCTTTATTTTTAAACATGGTGTGCGAGATGTTACAATACTAATTAGATTCCCTATGTTTTGCCGTGGAGCGTACAAATATTATAACATTTAATTTCATTAATTTACACAAAAAAAAAATATCAATAAGAAGTCATTTTCAATCATAAGAAGAGCTTTAGGTTACTATTAACATTTGTTTAGAAGAATGTTACGCGGTGCTAATCTATAAGGATCGCCGAGACAGCATTGACCCAAATCAACACTGCACACGGCTCGACCACGCAGTGCAGCGTCAGCAGAAACGTGCCGCGCGATGACGACAACAGCGGCTTCGCAATAACGGAAACGCGGACCCAAATTCATAATTGATTCACACTTCGAACATTGTAAACCTCTTAGAAATAATTAACTTGTAACTTTTAGTATAATTAAATTTTATTAAATAACTTTTGCTTTTTTTTGGATCCTCCGGTTGTAGCCCACGTAATTGGCGCAGTCGGTAGGATACCAGTAAAGTAGAGTCAGTGTCGTATCGAACGATTAGTCTACGGGTATCCGAACCTACGGGAGCTGCAGTCCAGAGGAGAATCCGACTCTCGATTCGTCAAGAAGAAGCAATGCTGTAAGTCCTTGAATCTTTCAAGTCCTTGCCTATCTTACCCTTAAGTATCCTTGAATATCACAAGCCCTAAGTTTAATCCTTACTATATTCTTATATCCTGTCCAATCTATGTTCATGATATTATTTTTTACTTATAATTTCTGTATGTGTGTAAGTTTTTAGCGTTCAAGATTTTCCATCCAACGGAATATCGATCTGATAGGTTAGATAATAGTGACCGAAGCAGGAGTAGGCTCGCGGCTATATAGACGAGAACAGGAATTTAGGCGCGATGTCGAGCGACGACGTAGACACGATTTATAAATCCCTGAGATTAGTGCCGGAGTTCGACGGGAACCCGCACGTACTAACCCGTTTCATTAGTATATGTGACCAGTTGGTAGTTACTTATTTTAAAACCGCAAAAGGTTATGAACTAACGAATTTAGCCCTCATTAACGGAATTTTAAATAAGGTTACTGGACCCGCTGCTAGGCATATTAATTCCAATGGTATCCCGGATACCTGGCAGGGTATTCGATCCGCCCTGATCAATAACTTTGCTGACCATCGAGATGAGACCGCTTTATACAGCGACTTATCCTTGCAAACCCAGGGTTCCAGTAGCCCTCAAGAATTCTATGAAAGGTGCCAAAACTTATTTAGCACCATAATGACTTATATCTCGCTTCACGAGACAGTTAACACCACTATTGAGGCTAAACGAATGCTATATAAAAAGTTAACCCTCCAAGCTTATCTGAGGGGTCTTAAAGACCCCCTAGGCTCTAGAATACGTTGCATGCGTCCCGAGTCCATGGAAAAGGCATTGGAATACGTGCAAGACGAACTAAACACGCTTTACCTGCAACACCGCAATGAGGGAGGACCCAGTAGAAAGGACTGGGCTCAACCACAACCGAATCATCATTTACCTTTGAACAATTTCACCCCCAAAGTAAACCCTGTTAACGTTCCTGTCATGCCTGGACCATCAAAACAATTTGCGTTCAATACGCCTGGCCCGCAGCGACAGCAGTCAATGCAGCCTTATGCTCAAGGATGGAGGCCCAGCATGCCTATGCAACAGCAACCCCGTGGCTTAACCCGTACACAACAAATGATGCGCGCCCCCTTGCCATTTTATCACCCGCAAAGTAACGTCTTTAGAATGCCTCCTAGACCTCAACCGCAACCACAATCAAGTTATAATAACGCACCTAAGCCAATGAGCGGCGTCAGTCCTTTTGTGCCCAAAACCTTGCCACCCTCAGGTCGCGATTGGAGACAGTATGGTAATCCACCTCCGAACAACTATTTCAGGACACGCGAGGTTAATTTTAACAACTTGGACTACGACTATGATTATAGTAATTGTTACTATGCCGATTACGAACAAGATTATTATACTAACGAACAGTACCCCGAATCTGGATATTATGAGGATTCGTATCCCTACCACGACACTCCTTCGGTAGAAGAGGTAGACCAAGATACCCAACCTGCTGAAAATTTTCAGAAGGTATCCAAATTAGAAAAACCAAAATAGAGCTCAACTTTCATATACAGAGGCAACTCGGATTTATTCAGATTCAGGATCCACCACTTAAGTTACTAATTGATACAGGAGCCAATCAATCGTTTATAAGTCCAGAAGCCGTAAGCAAATATTTTAACCATATACCACTAAACTATGAGCCATTCGAAGTAACGAATGTTCACGGGACGTCTAAGAATGACTATTCCATTACTTTGCCATGCTTTTCAGAATTAAACGAACATTCAGATGTTACATTATTCGTTTACAAATTTCATAATTACTTTGACGGACTCCTAGGCTTTGATTTGCTTGAAAATTGGGGAAGTAAAATCGATCTTAACCGTAAATTACTAATAACACAGAATGCACAACTACCTATACAGATGTATGACTCACGCAATGTTAATTTGTATGAGGACATAATATCAGCTAATTCATCCAAGTTAGTTAGAGTACCTATTAATACGTTGGATGGTGAAGTAATGATCGAGGATCAAGTCATCTGTAGTTGCTTAATTTCAAACTGTATAACTAATGTTAAAAATAACCGTGGCTGGGTGGAGATTACTAACCCTACGTGTAACGACATCATCTTTTCAATGGACCGCCCCGTAGAGGCTGAGCTATTTAACATTGAAGTTGAAGGTACTGCAATTCCATCAGATCGTGTTAATGCCGTACTTTCTCGTCTCAGAACGGAACATTTAAACCCAGAGGAACTTGCTAACTTAAAAAACCTCTGCGCGAACTATGCCGACGTCTTTTATCTCGAAGGCGAATCGTTGACATTCACAAATAAAGTGAAACATCGCATCCGAACAACTGATGAAATTCCAGTACACACAAAAACTTATAGATATCCCTATGTCCACAGACAAGAAGTCAGAGATCAAATAAGCAAAATGCTTGATCAAAATATAATACGACCATCAGATTCGGCCTGGAGTTCCCCTATTTGGATCGTACCCAAAAAGGCGGATGCTTCTGGCAAGGTTAAATGGCGACTTGTCGTGGATTTCCGAAAAGTCAACGAGAAAACGATTGATGACAAGTATCCCATACCCAACATTACAGACGTACTCGACAAATTAGGTAAATGTCAATATTTTAGTACCCTGGATTTAGCCAGCGGGTTCTATCAGGTCGAAATGAACCCTGAAGATATACATAAAACGGCGTTTAATGTGGAAAACGGCCATTATGAATTCCTTAGAATGCCGATGGGGCTTAAAAATTCTCCATCGACATTTCAAAGAGTTATGGATAATATCCTTAGAGACCTAAACCACATCTGCCTGGTATATCTGGATGACATTGTAGTGTTCAGTACATCCCTGCAGGAGCATATTAATAACCTGGAAAAAGTATTTAAAAGATTGCGAGAATCTAACTTTAAAATTCAAATGGATAAGTCCGAATTTTTAAAGTTAGAAACTAGCTTTCTAGGCCACATCATTTGCAACGAAGGTGTCAAGCCAAATCCAGACAAAATTAAAGCCATAGAAAACTACCCTCTTCCTAAAACAGCAACAGAAATCAAACGTTTTCTCGGCCTGATCGGTTATTATAGGAAATTTATCCCGGATTTTGCTAAATTAACTAAACCACTAACTCAATGTCTGAAAAAGGGTAGCAAAATAACTTTGGATCAAAAATACATTAATTGCTTTGAGCACTGTAAAAAACTCCTTACTAACGACCCTATTCTGCAATATCCAGATTTCAATAAAGAGTTCATTCTAACAACCGACGCATCTAACGTTGCGATCGGCGCCGTCCTATCCCAGGGAGTAATAGGTTCAGATAAACCCATAGCGTACGCTTCACGTACTTTAAATTCTAGCGAGTTAAACTACAGTACCATTGAAAAGGAATTGTTAGCAATTGTTTGGGCCACCAAATATTTTAGGCCGTATTTATTCGGTAGAAGATTTAAAATAATTACTGACCATAAACCCCTTCAATGGATCATGAACTTGAAGGAACCCAATTCGAGACTCACAAGATGGCGGCTAAAACTGAGTGAATTTGATTTTTCAATAGAATATAAACAAGGTAAATGCAATACTAACGCGGATGCTTTATCACGGCTTGAAATTAATAATGAAGAACTAATGTCTATTGTAGCTAACCCTTCAGAAAATAACCCTGCCCTTGATGACTCTAGAACCATTACGGCTACGGAACCCGCGGATGACTCGGGTACCGCTACAGTCCACACAGATAATGAGAACCCCATCCTAGAGGTTCCCATTTCTGACGATCCATTAAACAAGTTTACGAAACAGATTATTTTTAATATAGTAGGAGATATAAAGGGTCGAACAATTGTAACAAAACCCTTTGACACCCACACACGAATCAACATTCAAGTGTCAGAATCAAATTTAGAGGAGGACGTAGTTAATGCAATAAAAGAGTACGTTCATCCTAAAATTAAAACAGGGCTACTAATAAATCCAACTTTAGGCATGTACTCAATAATTCTCATTATTCAAAAGAACTTTAAAAATTCATCAATGACCTTAACGTTAACCAAAAAGGAATTGGATAACGTCAGAGAGTACTTGAGGCAACAGGAAATTATTAACAAGCATCATGATGGGAAAACTAACCACAGGGGTATTAACGAAACTTACTTAGCTCTATCTCATAAGTACTACTGGCCGAAAATGCGCGAACATATAACGAAATTTATTAACGAATGTACTACTTGTGGTCAGGCAAAGTACGACCGCAATCCGACCAAACAACAATTTAAAGTAGTTCCACCAGCAAGTAAACCATTTGAAATAGTACACCTCGATTTATTAACTATTCAAAGCGAAAAGTTTCTAACTTTAGTAGATTCATTTTCAAAGTATGCTCAGGCGTATTACTTAAGAGATGGAACAGCCATAAGTGTAGTACAAGCCTTGCTTAGCTTTTGCACTCACCATGGAATACCATCTACCATCGTTACTGATAACGGGACAGAGTTTACTAACCAACTAATAGCAGAATTCACAAGGTTACACAAAATTCAACACCATAGGGTTGCACCACATACTCCGAATGAAAATGGTATAGTTGAGAGATTCCACGCTACCATATTGGAACACCTTCGTATCCTTAAATTAAGTCAAAAAGGTGAATCCGTGACTAACCTCATGCCCTACGCCCTCCTAGCTTACAATAGCAGTATCCATAGTTTCACAAAATGTAAACCTATCGAAGTTATTACCGGACATTTTGATCCCCGCGATTCCTTTGACATAGATTTATCCGCTCATTTGCTACAGCAGTATATGACTAGTCATAAAGAGAAAATGACTACTGCATATAATGCAATACATGAGCTATGTATCGAAACCCGCAAGGAGTCTACTGATAGTCGTAACCGTCAACGCGAACCAGAAGTCGATTACTCACCTGAACAACAGATTTTTGTAAAGAATCCATTTGCTTCCAGGCAAAAATTAGCTCCTCGATACACTCATGACGTTGTTATGGCGGACCTCCCTATCCACATCTATACAAGGAAGAAACGCGGTCCTGTTGCGAAGTCTAGGCTAAAAAGGGTTCCTAAAACCGCCCGATTGTTACAGGAAGCTCCTGATTCTACACCTGTTCCTGCGAACAGCTCTATCTCAAGAAATAAGACTTGAGAGCCTGGACGATGGACCTGGGATTGTACCCTTTAAATTAGGCCCAGCTAAGATCTTATCACACCACCATTCCTTCATACAATACGTTAATTTAGACACTCTACAAGATAAAATAAATTCTATTGATAGCCAATTACTAACCAGCAGCCCTAATCTTAATAACCAAACCAAATCATTATTCCAGCCTCATATAGATTACCTGAGATCCAAACTCAATAGTGTATCCGAACAATTAAAATCTTTCGAGATAACTCGTGTAAAAAGAGGGCTCATAGATGGTCTCGGTAGTGTTGTGAAAAGCATTACAGGAAATTTAGATTATACCGACGCATTACATTATAATCAAGCTATAAAATCTCTCGAAAACGATGAACACAAATTAGTCACTGAATTCAATCAGCATGTATTGAATTCAGTGACTAATTTGTGTTCATCTAATAAAAGAGATGTCCACTCAATATTCTAAAATCATTGACGATATTGTAGATAACCAGAAAAAAATGGCAGCCCTACTAAATAGAATTAACGAAAGCAACGCAGATAGAGATCATGATTTGATAAAATACGCACATTTAGCTCAAATACTTATTATCCTTAGCGATAACGTAGATGCAGTTTCACAGGAACTAAACCGGCTGCAGAATGTTCTAGCATTTATAAAAACCTCTACAATGCACCATTCCATTCTCAGCATAGACGAAATACGCGCTATAATAAATAAATTAACAAGTTTATATAGTAGTGAGA
This sequence comes from Orthosia gracilis, assembly GCA_947562075.1. Lineage (NCBI taxonomy): Eukaryota > Metazoa > Arthropoda > Insecta > Lepidoptera > Noctuidae > Orthosia > Orthosia gracilis. The sequence continues at coordinate 40,022,151 of OX387272.1, read as the reverse complement.
AAGTAGTAGATATAGATATAAGAGAATATTATAATATAATTAAGTTAGGTTCATATTATGTAAGCAATAATATAGTTATAGTATATAAGTTTCCAATATTTCAACCGCATACATACGATCTATATAAGTTATCAATAATACCTAACAAATATCATGAAGTCCTCATTCCATCCTCTCCTTTCCTAGCCATCTTCCAGAAAGATTCTAAGAACATAGAGGCTGAATGCCCGAAGACCAGCAAGTGGTTCATATGTGAGGAGAAACGAAGTCTACAGAGTCATTTCTCTCAAGATTGCATACACGAACTCATCACCACGCAAAGGAAAAGTTCAACATGCAAACCTGTCGCTATCACCTTGGACCAGCCAGCGTACGAGGAACTTGATGATAGATACTACACCATCAGCTTCCCGGTTCCCACGAAGGTTCATCTCTCCTGTGGACAAGACCTGTACAAAGAAGTTCAAGGAAGTTACTTACTCACCATACCGCAGGACTGTTACATAGAGACACCACAGATCACTATCGCCAATAAGAAAAATCGTCTGAAAGGTCACGTATTGAAGATTATGGACCTACCTCTAGAAGACATAGATAATCAGCTTCCAGTCCCGACACTAAAATTGAACTCAATAAACTTGGACCACCTACATGCAGCCAATATGAAGATAATGCAACAACAGCCACATATTCCAGCTAAGAATGACTACGGAATCTACCACACCACGATTCCAATGTACATAGCACTAACCGGTGCATGTGCACTCATGGGTTACTTTATCTACCGACGGTACTGGTCAAAATCTAAGAAGACTCCAGACGAGGAACCACAATGTCACCCAAGGTGTCCAGAAAGAATTTACGCTCTTCCCGAACCTAAAGAGAGGATAAGCTGCAACCAACCCCCACCTCAATTTACTACGAAAATCATCGGTGGTGGCTGCTCTTCGGGGGGAGGTGTTACGCGGTGCTAATCTATAAGGATCGCCGAGACAGCATTGACCCAAATCAACACTGCACACGGCTCGACCACGCAGTGCAGCGTCAGCAGAAACGTGCCGCGCGATGACGACAACAGCGGCTTCGCAATAACGGAAACGCGGACCCAAATTCATAATTGATTCACACTTCGAACATTGTAAACCTCTTAGAAATAATTAACTTGTAACTTTTAGTATAATTAAATTTTATTAAATAACTTTTGCTTTTTTTTGGATCCTCCGGTTGTAGCCCACGTAATTAGAACATTAAATGAAAATATAAATTGTCAATAAATCAAAGAAACATTAAAAAATTTGATATCAAATAATGAATTATCCATTAAGTAAAACAAATAATTATATAATTAAAGATTAGATATCCAGTAATACTGAATAAGTATCACCATTAAGTACACAACTGGATGTCGAAATCATATTGTAATTTAGTAAAACAATTAAACTGAGGTCAATATAAAAATTTCACAAAAGTTAGATGGTAAATAATAAAATTATCAAAGAATTATCGCAAAATAAATATCAATAAAAACTTTGATGTCAAGTAATAATGTAAACAAAGGTCAATAAATTAAAATATGTATACTAAAAAAATGTCAAAGATGCAATCTTATTTTGTCAATACAGATAAATAAGATGTCAAATCAATAATACAATTAAACAGACATGTCAGAAATTAAGAAAGTACAGTGATATTTTATCCTTTAGAAACTCAGTTATATTATAATAAGATCTACTGACAAGAAAGTTCTTTAAATGTTTTTTGAATAGGTGAATATTTAACATTTTAATTGACTCCGGTATATGGTCATAAATAGTTGGTGCCATACAAAAAACACTATTATGCATCAGTGCTGTCTTGGACTGTCTCGAACACAACATATTGACGTATCGTCGACTCCGTACATTTCTATCCGACAGCTTGGGAGATCGATTTGGGTTGGTCTTCACAAATACTGCAACTTCGTAAATGTACAAACAGGGCAATGTCAGTATTTTACATTTAATAAAGAAAGGTTTGCATGACTCTATACATTTTAACCCAAACATTGCCCTGATGCATCTCTTTTGGGCTTTAAATATGAGTTCCCTATTGGATGAGTTTCCCCAAAAAACAACTCCGTATCTTAAAATAGAACCAGCTAAACCATGGTATGCTGTAACAATAGCGCCCGTTCCTGTGACTGGCGCAAGTTTTGTACAAAGCATATGAGGATTTGCTAAGTCGTTTTGCCAAATCTATCGTGTGTGCCTTCCAATCTAATCTTTGGTCTATGGTTAAACCTAAGAATTTTGATGTGTTAACTTGATTTATTTGGTTGTTTGAATATTCATAGTCAAATTTTTTCTTTGAGTGAATGTCATTAATTTAGTCTTGTCAATATTTATTTTCAGGTTATTATTATTTAGCCATTTTATAATTGATTGTATAGTATTAGTTACGCCATTTTCATAAATTTGTTTGTCATAATTTAGTTTATCTTTAAAGTCAATGGTAACGGTGCTGTCGTCGGCAAATAGCGTCATATGATGTTGCGTCACTTTTGGCAGGTCATTTACATAAAGGATAAATAGAGGGGGACCAAGTACGCTACCCTGCGGCACACCATATGTGATTGTTCTATCACGCGACCGATAGACCCTTTCATTCTTGGTTTTTTTATCTAGTTTTGAAATTTCCACGTATTGTTTCCGATTTTTTAGATATGACTCGATAAGCTTTAGGATATTTCCTCTTATTCCGTATGCTTCTAATTTATTAAGTAAGATATTGTGATCTACGTAGTCAAATGCTTGAGTCATATCACAGTAAATAGAACACACTGGTATATTTCGGTCAACATTTGCGATAACTTTATTCAGGAAGTCATATATGGCCAAATTGATTGTTTTGTTTTTTCTAAAACCCTTTTGCTCTTCAGTCAAGATGTCTTCTTTTACTAAATATTTATGAATTTGTTCGTATAAGTACTTTTCAAATATCTTTGAAAATATAGGAACTAGTGCAATAGGCCTGTATGACTCCGTTTTATCTCTGTCGTTTTTTTTGTAAAGTGGTTTTACTACAGCGATCTTCAGTTTGGTTGGAAATATACCTCGTGATATGCATAAATTAATTATGAAACTTAAATGTCCGCTAATACATTCTGACACATACTTTATTGTTTCTGTGGATATACCATCATGTCCTACGCTCCTAGTATTTTTCAAGGATTTTATTATTTGTTTTATGTCGTGTTCGTGGCTTGGTGCCATAAACATCGAGTGGTTTGATTTGGATATATTCGAAGTTACTTTTATTCCAGTATTAAAAACAGGTTTAATCTTTTCAATGAAAAAGTCGTTGAAAATATTAGCTATTTCACGGGGATCTGTAATATTTTTATTCCCAGTTGTAATGTTTGTGATTGTGTGTTTAGGTAATTTTGGTTTTGACTGATTTATGATCTCCCATGTCGCTTTTGATTTATTTATTGCCGATTTTATTTTATATGTATTTTGAGCACGTTTAGTTAATTTAACTATCGCTTGTAGGTATTAGTATAAATATTAAGTTTTCTTCTATTTGCCTCATTTCGGTTCAGACGGTAATTCCACAAAAGTGTTCTCTTTTTTTTACTGCAGGCTCTAACTCCTCGCGACACCCATTGAGGTCGTTTGTTTAGCCTTATTTTTATTAGTTTAAATGGGAAGCACAGACGATAGAACAAGGAAAAAGTATCCAGAAATAGGTTGTAAGCCTCACCTGGATCATCGCATTGATATATATTTGAAAGACACGTGTTTTGTAGACATTTTTTAAACGTTTTCATATTATCCATACTAAAGTCCCGTCGTTTTATATACCAATGATTTATGCGGAAAGTTCTTTTTATGGGACACTTCAATATTTGACCGGTGTGATCTGACAAAGCTAATTCAACTACATCAGCTTTGCATTTAGTGCCAAGATTATGTGCAAAGTGGTCAATGCACGTATTACTTTTTAACCTGAAGAATGACCTAGAAGCAAACATTCTAGGTCAAGGGATATGTTACTACGTTTTAACGTATCAATATTGAAATCACCACATATTACTACATTTTGGTTTTGTTTCTTTGTTATTAGCAGTAATAATTTTTCCAAGCTGTCAAAAAATGTGGTTAAGTTATACGTTTTAGGTATTCTGTAAATACAAATGACAATGGTTCTTGATTGCGTTAATTCGAAAGCACAACATTCAAATGACTTACTTATTGCTAGTTCATTTATGTCAGGCAATTCTAACCACTGAAGCCCCTATCTGACCAAGATACATGTTCCACCTCGTTTTGATTCTGTTCTACTAAAACATGCAGCTAGTTCAAAGTTAGGTATGTTCAGAAAGTCTTCATAGCCCGTCATAATGAAGTGTTCAGAGATGCAGATGACGTCAATGTCGATATTCTTCGTGCTAAGCTCTTCTAGGCACACAGTGAGAGCATCTGCTTTATTTAGGAGTCCTGCTATGTTTTGATGTATTATATGCAAGTAGTTGTCAAAGAAAAAACTGGTTACTCGATAAATCGACAGTTTTGTACAGCTCCTCTATATTGCTTTGTCTATAAAATATGTCATATTTTTTTAGTCCTTGGATAAATTTGTCAATATCTTTGAAAATTGTATGCATGCCATAGTTATTAATTTGTCCAGTGTGTTTTGAAAACATCGTATAATCATTTGATAGATTCTTATTTGAGTCTAGAAAGTATGCATGCTCATTTGTCAAAGTGTCGAGATAAAGTAGGTTGTTAAATACTTCGACCCTCCAATTGTACATTGTTTTATAATCGTTGTATTTATAAGATGGTGCACAGATTAGTGTGTTTTATATTCTGTAAGGTAGTCCGAATGAATAATACCAGTTGAAAGTAGTCGTTTGTACTGCTAAAATCTTCCTCCCCTAACAATATAATGCAGAAATCATTGAATGTGATTTTTGTTAACCTGGTTTCTATGTCATATAATAAGTGTTCTATTTTACAGTTTGGCATTAAATAATGAAAAATGTTTTTCGAATGTTTACTAAGCGCAGTTTCTGCAATATTTCTAATTTTGTTCTTCTTGTTCGTACTTAAAATGCAGATATTACAGTCTGTAGTCTCCAATGATTGTAATCGTTGTTTATCTTTAGGATTTGATATTGTATTATTTGTTTGCTTGTTGAGGGTAGGTGGTTTTGTTTTGTTTTTCATGTCGAGGGTAGGCGTATTTATTTGCTTTTGTAAACATTGCAGGCATTCTGGTTCTGGATTGGTGGATGCTTGTTTCAAACTCGAATATATTGTTGAGAGCTGAGTTGCGATCGCGATGTTATGATAATGTTGCTTAATGATGATTTTATTTTTTTCAAGTAAGTGAGAAATGAGTTGTGATCGTGATGTTATGATAATTTTTCTTAAAGATGATTTTAATTTCTTCAAGTATGTGAGAGATGAGTTGTTATAGTGATGTTATGATAATGCTGCTTAAAGATGATTTCAATTTCTTCAAGTATGTGAGAGATGAGTTGTTATAGTGATGTTATGATAATGCTGCGTAAAGATGATTTCAATTTCTTCAAGTATGTGAGAGATGAGTTTAAACCAAAGTATCGCATTCGATTGCCTATCCCTATTCTTCAAATCTGCGACATAACATAATGTAGAGAATCCACGTCACATTAAATTAAATGTGGTATTGTTATCGCTGTTATTATAATATTCTGTTATTTTTATTTTCAATGTTTGTAATAATACAATTATGTAATATGTCTGGTAGATTAAAACGAGCACTGATATTTTTGATATCAACCAAACATGGAAACTAGTATTCTAATGCACATACATGCTGGCATCATATCAAACTCAATAATATGTCTGGTAGATTAAAACGAGCACTGATATTTTTAATATCAACCAAACATGGAAACTAGTATTCTAATGCACATACATGCTGGCATCATATCAAACTCAAGTTTTAAAGATATAGAGTTAATTATCGGTGGGACCTCGGTGGGTGTCTTTGTTTTTAATTTTTAGACACCGACTTTGGAAAATAAAGTTATTTTTCGCTGTGTAGTGATTTGCTTTGGAAGTCGGTAAATATCTTTTTTTAATTGGGTGTGTGGAACTTGCCACCATGTTCCGGATGCCACCAATGTCAACAAAAGTCAATTGCATTCTCTTTAAAAAATCTGTTAATTGAGGTCGACGCATCCTATTTTCTCCATTCTTGAACTTGAAAAGTAAAGGTAGGTAGGTACCTCAAATTATCATGAACATTATTTAAACATCTCACGGCGATTCCAATAAGTCCAAACACGATAACAATAAACAGGAGTTCCAGTGCCTACCTTACAACTTCATCATCAGAACAGTTCGATGGTACTATTTTCATAAGTACCAATTATTTATAAGTATTTGCTTCATCATATTCGACTATTCGAGATATCTTATACCCGTGACATACTTATGACTAAGGAGTTCCAGAGACTCTCTGTGGTCTTCTTTCTGAGTGCAAATGCTTGCATTGTTGATAAAGTACCAAAATCGCTGTACGTTTGCCTATAATATTTGAGGAGATCCCTCGATTTCTCCAGAATCCCATCATCGAATCCTGACTGGATGACCATGGGACCACCTGGAAAGTATACCATTTCAAGCAAAAGAAGAATTTTTCAAATCGGCCCAGGCATCTGTGATTAATATATAATATACATTAAAAAAAACAGCGACTTGAAAACCTCCTCCTTTTTTTGGAGTCTGTTTAAAATGAGGATCCTTCGACCAGACGGGTGTTATGTCCTTGCCCGATGGTTGTTGACGGGCTGTTGTTTAAATGTTCAAATCGCATGGAAAACTTTTTTAACGCGACTTTTTTGACATTCAAAGGTTAGATATTTTTGCTGCTTTAAAAAAATATAACTTACCTCTTAATAAAACTTATTAAGAAGACAAAAGGAAAGAAGAAAATCTCAGTAATGAAGCCCAACTTAGCGTGCAGTGGTTTATCTTTCCTTGGATTATAAAACAGGAATGGTTCCAGGGAACTAATCTCCAAGTCCATGAGAGTATTTGTGTAGAGATGGTGTGACAGCACGTGCGATACTCGGAAATCTCTGAAAAAAACACTTCTTTATCAAAATTATGCAGCATCTTTTAACGAACGCACTTCGAATATTGATTATAAGACTTGGATGTACGAGTACAAGAACAGATAAACAGATACACATACATATTAGAAATTACTTCCCAGATAAGTTATTCAGATCTGTGTTGTTGTTTGGACTATTTTTTTAGTTTAATTGCCAATAAATAGACAAAAACTGGGCCCATATTCTAAGTCAGTTTGAAGGACCTCCATTCTATGACAACGGAAAGAACCCTCCATGAATGTCAATAAATATCAAGCTATTATCAATTTGAATATGCGAGGTTGAGTCGAGTTGGAGGATATGGCTTGGAATGAGGGTCAAAGAACCTACTACGGAACTGCGAAGTTTTAATAATTCTCAGTATATTTAATATTATAAACCAATTATTATAAACCACTTCTAAAACATAACTTTAAAAAAAAAAATTACGAAACGTCTCTTTGATTAAAAACTCTACAATTTTCTCATCAGCATAATTAAACTACGTAGTTTGAAGTACGCTCGAGAAATCATGCTGGTTAACAGATTTTATTCGGCGGCGAAAGAGTTAAAAATGACTGCTTACGACACTAGATTTTTTACAGAGCTATGGTCAGTATGCCTGTGATGTTGAACCATCATTTCAGAATACTTGACTAAGAAATAAATAGGACTACATGGACCTGCATAATATCATCTTGTTATCTTAAGAATACGAGTATGCGATAAAAAAAAAAAGCATTTGCTGCTGGACATTGATCTCCCCCAGACATCGTTCGGTCCTGTGCTTCAAAAGTTATCACTAAATAAATATACTAAGTGCTCATAATATTAAAGTATGCAGAAAACACTCACCTGTAAGACCACATACTCATATTAAACAAATACATCCTCCAATTAGTTTTTCTGTGTATAAAGTTATGACAGGCCACAGTCAAAAACGCCAAGTTGACCGACGCGTAGGCATACCAAAACTTCGCTGCATATGCATTTGTAACCCAACAGGCTAAAGCGGAACTTATAAGAAGAGATAAAAACAAGCCATCTGTTATATTATCTGCAGTTTTAGATGCATCCTTAGGGATTTTCTTGAGTTGCTCAAAAGCCGCTCTCTTTAGCGTCTTATAAAACCCATCTTCTTTGAACGTGAACGGCGAATTACGGGGAGTCTTTGCATCCCTTATATAAAATTGTGTAAGAATTTTCTCTGTGGATGGGTTTAAGTGATGAGATTCAAAAGCTTCAGTAATGTCGGTGCCCTGAAAACATTAATTTTAAATTGTATTGCTGTAAAAGTGCTCTGTTTAACGTTTGTGCCTATTACAATTGAAATTACTGTGTAAGTAAATTAAATTTATGCATATTTTGTTATAAATAAATGGTAACAGACACCACAAGTTTATTAGAGTGGTCTTCTAAATCAATATCTACTATAATTTAATAGAATTGCCATGTGAAGAGATATTCTATAATCGAGAAAAAAGCTGTTCCATGAAATGATCACTAAAATCTTGGTGACGTCTCAAAAATGAAGAAAAACACTTAAAAATATAAAACAAAGGCAATATGACATTAGAGTATCTAATCCTAATATATATATAACCTAATATATCCAGTTTAATGAGTTTGAAAATAAAATTTTAACGAGCACTTACTTGAGTAAGTTCCAGCCATTCTTCACCGCCCGGGTGTCGCTTTATAAACCGTGTCAAGTCGTATAGTTTGTCATGAATACGCCATAATCCTTCAGCACCGTCGTCCATGGCTTTTCCAGTGAGCCATTGCAACGGGTCCCTGATAGAATCATCTCGTAAAGATGGGTATTTTAACTGTGGAAAACTGACATGGGTATTTTTATCAATCGCTCTTTGCTGAGCCTTTTCTTCCCATTCTGCATTAGGAGGCATTTTGTTTTATTGTCACTGTACTCGTACACCCGATGCAATGTGACTCGGCCAGTAGTGATTGTTGCACTGTACTAAACGTCAATGCTACATACATTAATTTATTGACTATCATTAGTACAAATAATAGTTAGTTGATTGGTTCCTTTGAAGTTGTAAATAGTGCATTAAATTGCCAATACATTAGCTTTATGATGCGTTTCGACTGTATTTGACTGACGATAATAATTCAATTGCTAATGAGGGTTTATTTGATGTAAGATTTTTGGATGCCTCACTTTACTCCGATAACAAATTTGGGATTCCATAAACGAAATGCAGAGACTCATGAACCAGTCCATGAGTCTCTCTCTGCATTTACCTTTTGTTAAGTTTTTAAACCTGTTTAATTATACTGTTTATTTATACGAATTTTATACCGGAGCTGAAAGTTGTTGTTGTTGTTGTTTCTTTTGGAAAAAGGTATTCAGAAAAAGTCTGTCACGTCAGATTTTAGATATATTTTTTTTACCTGAAAAACTACTACCCGACTACAAAAAATCGCGCTCCGAAAAGTATGAATTCTTTATACACTTTTACCCAACTACGGCAAAGCCAAAATGAGAGTTATGATTTTAACCGGTATGTATGTATGTATTGAATGTTCATCTGTTCCTTCATAACTTCTAAACTGCTTATCATAATTTGACTTATGAAGTATCATCGTTAGAAGCATCATATCGTTAAGGAGATTTATCAATATAGTCCTCTCAATACTATTTAAAAAAAAAAAATATATGCCAATGTATAAAGTATTTAATAAAGTCGTATTACTACAAGATGTATCAAGATAACCTCTAAGATATAATAATTAGATTCACACAAAAACATCATAAAATTTCTCCGCTTAGTTATAATTTGTTTAACACTTGAAAACCCAAAAAATGGTGGCTTGACCGGCTTGTCCAGGGTAGAGAGGAAGGAACGAGAGCACACGGCTGGACACTCATGCGATGGATCGACCAGATCAAGCCTGTAGTAGGCGGCCCATTGCATGATTGCACACGAGTCACAGCGAACAGAGATTGATGGCTTGGCATTATGAAGCGAATCATGCCCAGTGTCTCACTGCAACACGGTGACCACGGCCGCTCTGCAATAATGTACCAAAGAAAGTATATAATCTGTAGTTTAATATAATACAAACAGTTAATAGCCGTGATATCATGGTGACTCATGCTGATAAGCGTCCCTTGTTTACAGGCTTATGTAACGATGGTAATATCATCATCATCCCATATTCACCATTAACCCTTATCTTGTCTACTTATCTTCTTCTTCTGTATATTATCTCTATTAGATTTTTATGAAAGTACCTATGTGCTATTCCAGACTATATATCTCTGTGCCAAATTTCATCGAGCTCTCTTCAGCTGTTCTGGCATGCTTAAGTAACAAACATCTTTCACGCCGACTACCGATGATTCTTCTGAACCCTTAGTGTGAGTTTTATAACTTAATCGATCGCGGTATCGTAAACGTTCTCTATGGCTTTAGACAAGCGACATTCTATCAACGAAAGCGTCGCGATAGCGCTTGCTAGAAAATGTATAGGATGGCCAAGCGCCATCGCAATGTGACGTCATCAATCCCTCACAATTAAGTATTCCGACAAACGCCATAGTTAATTAAATTACACTTTGTCAGTTTCAATACAAATTGATATTTACGTTAACGCGATACAGTCATAAACAGTCGCACTAACCCCACTGATGTAATCATAGAAAATATTAACCACGCCATAATACAATCTGGATTAAGGAGTGTATTGAAAAATACAAAGAAATTTAAGTGCATAATTTTGGCACGTAGTTTTAGATACGATAAAGTATTCTGTTTCAGTCGTAGAATATGTAATAGAACGTTTGCCAGCTGACTCGCTTTCAGTTTGCGGTTATAGTTCTTCGAAAAAGGCCAAGAATCGTAAAAAAGCACATTTCAGGGCGCAATTTTATATGTACGCTGCTGTAAACTTTCGTACTGCCATGAGAGGTATGTTTTAAGATTCTGTAGACCTGAAGAGTCAATATTTATGGCGTATCTGGCGTTTTTTTGCAAAACATCAAAACTTTGTTTTTATAGAACTAACAGTTTACTTTTAAGAAAGTGTTCACTTTATCTGTGTAATTTAAGTAAGTATGTAGATATATCTGGACTATTTGCTTTCTAACAACTCATATGTAAATATCAGTCAATTTATAACCAAGTGGCACAGGAGAAGAACAATGTCCTTTTGTGCGAATAACATACATAGCCGATTATTTACTTTTATCTGTCAATGCTGATAGTAATAACTTTGACAACCACTTCATCTCTTATGATTTCGATGTTTACAGTATAGAGATAAAAAAAATACGCCAATTCATTGTTTTGAGTAGTTATTTACCTGCAAATATTAAGCAATCTAATCTTTTGAAAAAAATCTGCTATTTGAAATTACATTATAATATAAAAGACAAGATTATGGGCCTTCCCATTTAAACAATATGTAAAATTTGGGCAGTGTGCATCAGTGTAAAGTGATAACAAACAAATCGTATAATAAAATTGTTAAAAAAAATATGGCTTCCAAAGATAAAAATTATATCGAATGGGCTCATCAAACGGCAGCAGAAAAAAAGACTCACGTCAGTTTTCCTCAACTGAAGTACCCTTCGTTGAGAGATGAAGGATTTAAGGATCCCATACAATGGTTGGAAGGCAAAGCCATGGATGATGGAGCTGAAGGTTTATGGAGAATACGTGATGGGCTTTACGATTTCGACTATTTTCAAGATAAGCATCCCGGCGGAGCCGAGTGGCTGGAACTCTCTAAGGTAACCTAATTACCGTTGAAATATATTTTTGTTGTGAGCGAAGTAGGGTTCAGGCTCGTAGTAACAAAATATGAAAGTCGATTTGTCCGGCGAAGCAATATTTGTGATTTCTTATCGTATTTACGGTAAAGTTAGAACTGAATTATTGTGTGTAATCATTATTTTGGGACTACTATTCTTAACAAGCTAAATATTTGCAGGGTACAGACATAACAGAAGCCTTTGAATGTCATCATTTAAATCCTGTTGTAGACAAGATGATAGAAAAGTATTATATTAGAAACGCTAAGACGGAAAGGAATTCTCCGTTTACTTTTGAAGAGGATGGTTTTTATAAGACATTAAAACGAGATGTGAGAGAAGTAATAAAGAAGATTCCAAAAAGTGAGCGTAAACAAGCAGACTATATTATTGACAGTCTTTTCACTACAGTTTTGTTATCTTCAGTAATATCTTGCTGGGCTACCAACTATTGGGTAGTGATGACGTCATACTTGGTCGCATCTCTTGCCTTAGCATGGACCACCGTCGCATCACACAGCTACATCCACATGAAAACTAACTGGAGGATGTATCTTTTCAATTTACCTTTGATGTCTTACAGGTAAATATAATACTGTGTTGTAAATAGCTAGAAAAGGTGAAATAAAAATATTGTTGATAAACGTAAATAGATTTATGAAGGATCTTTTGATAAAAATAATAAAGACACAGTGCTTTTAACGTTTTACTAACACAATAATATTACCAATAATCCTGGTAACAAAAGAGAACACGGAAGTTACAGAGTAACGTGATGCCTACAATGATACATTCAATAATCAGACTAACAAGGAAGAAAAAAAGTGCTTACCATTAAAATAACTAACATTGATGATTCTAGGGATGTTATCACAATGGCTTTTTCGTTTGTTACAGAGATTTCAGAGTATCACACGCACTCTCTCACCATATTTATCCCAATACACTTATGGACCTAGAAATCAGTGCATTTGAACCACTCGTCTTCTGGAATCCTAGAAAGAAGCCTTTCTACGCTTACTTTGCTTTTTTGATTGAAATGGTATTCTACCCATTCATCGGTATCATTAATTTCTTGAAGAGGTAAGGTAGCATTTAAAACTAAGATTAAATTTGTAACTAGTATGAAGCGCCACCTGGCTGATAGCTTTTGGAGCTATCAAGTCCTGGAGTAGAGTCCACGTTTCAGCAAGCATACCTTCGGACTGCGACAGCTTGGCAGGGACCTGTATTCAACATTAGACTATGATGGGCAGATTTGATTAGTTATAAGTCCGGGTTATTATTGTATTAAGCGTAATCATGTTTTGAGGAGCAGTGGTGGCCCAATGGTACCGGCCGCGATTTACAAGTTGTAGGTCGTGGATTCGAGCCCAGGCAGGCGCTTTATTTTATGCAAATTATTCCATCACCACTGCTCTCAAAACGGTGAAGGAAAACATCGTTAGGAAACCGTCATGTACTACACCCAAAAATTCGAAGACATGTGACAACCACCAAACCGCACTGGGCCCGCATGGTGAATTACGGCCCATTCCCTCTCACAGAGTGGCGCCCTGTGTCCCAGCAGTCGTTCGTTTGTCAGACCACGTGTCTTAACATTTAGATGTGTCATTCCCATACATTGATTTGTTTTTTACCAGCGTTATCGATTGTAGATTATCAACTTGACTACAGGTGCTGAGATTATACTTCTTAAAATGTAGATTGCAAAAGTATTAACCGGAGTATGTTTCCAGACACGTCAGCATCTTCATTCGTAAAGATTTCTTCACCCGTCACTACAGATGGCATGACGGTATTGCCTTTCTTCTGCCCCTCTGGATGTACTTTGCCAGTGGCACTACTTTCTTCCATGCAGTTTCTACGTGGATGTGGATTGTTTGTACTACTAGCTTCATCGCATTCGCAATTGGCACAAACGCTGCGCATCATCACCCCGATATTTTCAAAGATGGTGATCAACTCAAGTAAGTGAATTGTGTCTACTGTTGTATTATTATGATTATGTATGTTTAGTTCTATGCTCTATTAATGCAGAAACATAGATCTGTCCTAAGGTCAATTAATAATTTGCTCACCATCATCATGTGACTGTGAATCTTAAATTAGCCTCAAGGAAAACATTAAGTCACATTTGTGTCTCTGCAATTGTCGCCGTGTTATCAGGAACAATTGCATTTAATTGAGGATAATTGGCAACTCGTATCTTCCAAATTCTAAGAATATATATATTGATTTAGTTACATACGTTTCAAATTCATCATATTTTATATTGTCAAAAATAGAACAATGGGTCTTATTAATAAAATCTTCGACACTATTAATAATCAATTGCTTAGCACATTTTAAGTTTAAATTGAGACGCGAAATGTGGACGTACTATATATAGGTGTGTAATAATGTGTGCCTAGTAGTCCTTCGAGAAATACAGGCGTGATACTAAGTCTATATTTCATTGAAATTTTCTAAACAAACTTTGAATTTAGAATCTTTTAACCAATTTCTAAATACCATCGAGATTTTTAGGGTTCCGTACCCAAAGGGTAAAAATGGGACCCTATTACTAAGACTCCGTGGTTCGTCTGCTGTCTGTTTGTCACCAGGATAGCTATACAGTTGAAATTTTCACAGATTATGTATTTCTGTTGCCGCTGTAACAACAAATAGTCCCACTAAAATATTTATTTTATTCTGTTTTTAGCATTATAAAATAAATATTTAAGTGGGACTCCCATACAACTAACATGTTTTTTGCCGTTTTTTGCGATAATGGTACGGAACCATTCGTGCGCGAGTCCGACTCGCACTTGGTCGGTTTTTAACCGACTTCGCTAAAAGGAGGAGGTTATCAATTCGACTGTATTTTTTTTATGTTTGTTACCTCAGAACTTTTTATTGGGTGAACCGATTTTGATGGTTCTTTTTTATTTGAAAGCTGGTGCTTGTTACTAGAACTGGTACATTATGTACCACAACTAAAAAGTGAAAAATAAAAAACTTTTTTACAAAAATTACAACCGACTTCCAAACAAAAACACTACAAAGTGAAAAATAACTTCAACTTCGGAAGTCGGTGTCAAAAAACGAAGAAACGTAAACAGGAACACCGACTTCCGAAATTGAAGTTATTTTTCACTTTTTAGTGTTTTTGTTTGGAAGTCGGTTGTTATAAATAAGGTTGTTTGCACTGTGTTTATCTTTATTAAGACCATTCAACCGTACAGAAATAGTTTTCAAGACAACTTTTATAGCTTGTTCGTAAAACTTTCGACTTCTTTACTGGATATTTTACTTTAAGCGATAATTCTATCTTTCTTCAGGGACACCACCATTGACTGGGGCATGCACGAGCTCGAAGCTGTGATGGACCGCACTGACATCAACAGCAGCCTCTTCACATCTATGACCTTCTTCGGAGATCACGCACTGCATCATCTGTTCCCAACATTGGATCATGTTACTTTGAAACAATTGTATCCAGTGTTCCTGAAGCGTTGTGAACAGTTCAGTGCCAATTTCCGGCTGACTTCATCTTTTGACCTTTTTATTGGGCAGTTGAGAATGGCTGTGAAAGAAGATCCTAACGTGTTGGATAAATAGAAATATTAATAATTGAAAAAGAATATGAACAGTAATGTAATGTAAGAAGTTTTTCACACCACCTGCTCGACAATGTCTACATTACATATCATGCAATCTCAACGTAAAGTCAAGGGAGATAAAGTTGTATGAAACGTCCAAGGAAGTAATGTGATTTAAATTTGGAACGTCAAATTCGTTTGGAAAACTCTAAGTAAAACATGGCCATATGACATTGTAAAGACTTTTGTTCGAAAATCGAACTGGCTACCATAAAAAGAACACAAACAAAACAAATGCGCGATTTCAAAGAATGTGAAACAAAAGACTATGTTTGGTGCTGTGATTTTTATTGAATTTTATGATTCTACTCCAGAGACAAACAAGCGCTTTAGATATTATTTATAAATCTGCTACAGGAAAAATCAAAACAGAGATAAGAAAAAGTCTATGACGATTTTGTTCAATGGAGAACAACAAGAGTCAAGACTGTGACTGAGTTTATATCCAGCACTTAAAAGAAACTCAAAAGTTAAGCAGCCTATAGTGCATTTATTCAATGCTCAGATCTACAATAAGCATCAAACACCAAATTCAAATCAATACATACAGAAGATTTTTTATCTCGCAGAATGTGTGAAAAAACATAGTATATGCACCTCTGTGATAAAGGCTGTCTTTGTTTTGGGCAGCTTGAACCGATTGCTTTACTCAGGTCTCTATATTCGTTCATTTTCGTTACGCTCAGGGTTCAATATGCCGCCCGTGACGTAAGACACTGCTTTATCCCCTTTGTGCATAATCTACTACTATTGTATCCCTTGTGATACTATGTTCAATTGTGCGAAGATTTTTGACAGTTTTCCTATCGCTATCGTGACACTTTTTGACCGACTTTCCAAAAAGTAGAGTGTATGTTCGGCTGTATGTTTTTTTTATGTATTTTCACCGATTAACCCGTCAATTGTGGACCGATTTGTTTTTGTTTGAAAGAGTATGAATTTCGTGAAGGTCTGATGAAGAACTTCGGAGATATACAACAGAACTCTTCAATAAATGACGGCAAAATAATCGAGTTTGCTGCAATCGCATGTCTGTTTATTGTTTTACACCATTTTACAACATAACATCACGCCAGCACGCTCTAAAGGGGTACGCAGATGTGAACAGTTCACCCTGGTGCACTCTCATTTCACCGGTTATGTTCAAGTTTTAAGTTATTCGGGTAAACTATTCTGGCATAACTTTGAGCGTTATATGCTCCTTACAATAGAACTTGCTCATTAAGTAAAAAAATGCAACCGACTTTCAAATAAAAACATCACAAAGTGAAAAATAACTTTAATTTAGTTCTTCAGTCGGTGTTCTTGTTTTTTTTCTTCGTTTTTTGACACCGACTGCCGAAATTGAAGTTATTTTTCACTTTGTAGTGTTTTTATTTGGAAGTTGGTTGTATTTTTTACTTAAAAAGTTTTTTGTTCGTAAAATGTCACTTGCCTAGAGCCTCTTTTGGCATATATTAATTTTGAGACTTTTATTTTTATTCCTATTAGTATTATTATGTAAGAAAATGTTATGTCTATTTTTAACTCAATAAATAGGTATGAATATTTTTCCTGTCTTCTCTTCACATCACATCAGCTGATCTTTTATTATGCAATAGATGCCGTTACTTTAAATCGTAGACATCTATAATGGATCCTATCTAGACTATTCTTATGTAATAATGAGTAATAGGCACCTACTTATTACTCATTATTACATCAGAATATTTACACCTTGATTAACTTCTGATTCAGAATTATAACTGAAGCCAGTCGTAACGTTAATAAAAAATATTATCTTTTTATCTTGAAAAGTTCAAATACGTTATTGTTATTTTACATTCGGTACACAGATTTATCAAATCTATTATTGAAACAATACAATTTATTTGTTTTAATTATCTCTAAATGTGAGATCTAAAGGTCACTGCCCTAAACATAATCACCGAACAATATGATTATCTCCGTTGAGTAACTTCCTCGTATGTACTTGCAAAATAAATAATAATTTAATTGGTCGTTAAATGGGTAAATAAGTCCTCTTCAGCGGCGTTATATTAATTTGTAAATTATATAGTTACTTATAATCAATATTGCAATGTTTTGTTTCACAAATGTGTGTACCCTTGATAAGCTCGACCTTTGGTTTGCGCTGTGACTTCGCTTATCAAGAGTCAGTGAATAAATCAACTATGGCAATCAAGTTTTCCTTACAATAACATGATTTATGGTCACATGAGAGAAATTGCTATGGGAAGAACAACAAACGTTAGACAAAGCATTTCGAAAATCACGTACCTTCTTCCTCATGGCTTGCGGCGGGTTTATTGCTTTTATATCGAGCCCCATTGCATTAATATGACGTGCCAATGCCATCATAATTTCGCTGAGAGAGAATAATGGAGCTACTCAGCACGATAAGCACTATCCCTTTTCTACAACTGATTCGTGATGGTCACGTCACAGTAGCTTACAGCTTGTAATTTTTTTGTCTTTTTAAAACATTTTCTTGACTTTTTTCTAAATCACGCATACTTATAATCTTTTCATGTTTTTGGATCGCAAAAAGTAGACGGCCCATCTGAATTAATCAGTTAGTTTCATAGATTAGCACAAACGTCTGTCGTGAGACCACACCCACACTTAGGGTGCGTTAATATGAAAATAATTCAGCTCGCGCGGAACTCGCCTTAAAAAACTGACCGGACAAGGACATCAAAAAACTGTTTGGACACCACCTTGTTACAGTAAAATATGCTCTATTTATTTGACAGCTATAATTTAAATAAAAAAACCGGCCAAGTACGTGTTTGACTCGCATATGGAGGGTTCCGAATAAACAGCTACTTTCACCAAAATAAATAGGTGACATTACTCGTACTAACGTTCATAAACAATGAAAGCACCGAACATTGCTCTAACGGGGGACACAATTAACTCTGCCTCTATACATCAATATACAAAATTTTTACTTTTTCAAGTACATTTTATAAGTTGGTCGACTATTACTCGTAAACTTGTAAAGCCTATTTAGCTGTGTTTTTTTTTCCTTTATTTATTAGTTTCTGAGATCTGACACCAGTCTTGCCAAGGGGTACCGTGTTACCCAGTTACTGGGTTGTGGAGGTCAGATAGGCAGTCGCTCCACGTAAAACACTAGTGCTCAGCTGAATCCGGTAAGACTGGAAGCCGACCCCAATAAAGTTGGGAAAAGGCTAGGCAGATTGATTTATTTATTATGTTGAAGTTAAAACCAGTTTTTAGATAGAACGCGTTTTCTCTAGTTAGAACTTGTTTTTACTAGGGAAAAACAACGCCTTTGTTAAAACTAGAATTAAGTGATGCTCATAATTGAATAGAATATCAGTTAAATGCCCAATATGAGTAGACAATGTGATAAAAACTATTATAATGTTATATTTTAATGTTGACATGGGTTTTAATATAGAATGTAGTAGTAGAATGTCAGTACGATTACTATTTAAACAAAAAAGTCGACGGAGCCCCGCTGGGCGGGGACTCGCTCTTGGACTAATTCATTGACCATAATTATCAAACTGCCCAACCGTTACGTAGCAGTATTCATAATGACCAGACAATTTTATAAATATAGCAGTTTAAATCAGTATCCATTACATTGTTCGGATCGTTGACTAGATTCATAATGCCCGGGCATTATATATAATACCCTGATTTATCATTTGGCCCATGATTAGTTTCTCTAGTGCTTAAGACATTTATAAAAAGTAGTTTTAACTAGGGAAAACGAGTTCTAACGGAAAACGGGTTTTAACTGTAACATATATAGTAGTACCGTGAATTTTTCCACATATCCAAAAGCAACCATTTAGTTGGTAGAGGAGGGGACAATTGACTCTTACAAAAATTAGCAGTTTAAAGTTTAATTTTACTTAAAAGGATTCTTTAGATAGACGAGAAAAATGACATCCTCACTTTACGTGTACAGGAGGAACCAAAAAAAAAAAACATGGTTTAGCTAGCTTTCTAGTACTAAGAGTCTCTGGGCTAAGCTGTGGGCGGACGGATGGACAGACGGACATGGCGAAACTATAAAGCAAAGAAGCAACATACAAGAGACAATGCACGTCAGGCATCTTCGTATTGTCTCAGGCCTATGTTTACAAGACAAGAAAGTTTCCGTGCGGCCTCCGCGCTGTTACATATTGCCGAGGAATTTGAATGTTGTCATTTAGTCTTTAGTGTAATTTCGTGAAGCGTGGCATCCGCGCGGACGCGGCGCGGTAGCTGCACGAAATCTTTCGTGTCAAATGTCAAACAAAGATTCTCTTCAAAACACAAAAAGCAATGTTTATCATGGAGAGTTTCTAGACAAAAAGCTCACTATAAGTAAGTACTGCTGTTCCCAGCAATCCCTGTATGTACATAGAAAACACATAATAAGTCTATTAGAATCCTACTGCTGAGCCACATGCTCTCTGGTAGAAGGAGTGGGTTATTACATATTCCACCTCGCGTGACCAGCGCCGGTTAGTTGATGTCATAAAATATGTATTTCTTAGTGCCAGCCTGTACCAGGACATGCCAGTATCCTCTCAATGTTCACGTTTTGACAGCTATGGTGATTAAATAAATTACACCAAGTGCCAGCAAAATAAATTTATTTAAATAACAAACGCTAAACTAACTAGTAGCAGGCGCAACGGCCCATTAAGTTTGGTGAAACATCATCATTACTGGCCAGCCAGAGTCTCATAAATAAATCTGAGATATAAAAGCTCGATAATTAAATAAACCTCATTCGAGGAACTATTTCTGTGATTGTAAGTAGTTAGTTATAAAAAATACAAATTCCACTAACACTATTGCTAAATAAATAATATTCAGAAAAATCTCGTAATTACTAAGTTTTTATCCATACCGCATAAAGTCCTTTTGATTGCATAAATATGACTGCATAAACCGATATTATGCTCTTCTACGGTATTTTTTTTTGTGGCTTTTTATTAAATATTATCCATTTTTTTTCATGAACTAAAGATATAAATGTAGCTTTGGTTTTGTTATTCTGATCGTTTTTGTTTTTGAGAAAAATCTCATGGCATTGCCCGACAAATATTCCATTTGAAATAAATTATAGTTTGTTTATTACTCTGTTACTCCCTTGCCCCCAGATAAAATTATCGCTCTATGTTTAGGTGATCCATAATAAAACTCGCAAAACACTTCAATCAACGCACATCTTCCAGATTTGTATGTCTTAAATACGATGGAAACATAATATGTACTGGGTTCAACATGCATATTCGGCGTGACAAAAATTGCATATTGATAGAGGATTAATGTCAAAAATATAACGACGGTATAGATTTTTAAGTATTTTTCCAGTGGCTAGTTTCATTAGATTCTGATACTGGCTTTTAAAAGAACATGAAAAATGGCTTTTAGCAAATTAAATTTATTGATGGCACGGAACAAAAACTGCGCAATGACGACTTACTCTTGACCATTTTTTGGTTCGAGGTCGATAAGTGAACAATTAATTTACATGTTTTGTAAACATTAGCATGTAGATATAAAACGGGCGAAGATAGGTCCCCGATTTAGACTGTGTGTACAGGTTTGGACAGTTCACATCATAGTGGAGTTAAGTGAGAAACATATTTTTAGTGTAGTATTAGTTATTCAAAATGGCCCCAAAAGATACGGGCTACATTGAGTGGGCCCATAGAACAGCGGCAGAAAAGAAGACTCATGTGAGTTTTCCGCAACTAAAGTACCCTTCGCTTCGAGATGGAGGGATGCGGGATCCTGTACAATGGCTGGAAGGAAAAGCCATGGACGATGGAGCAGAAGGCTTTTGGAGAATACGGAATGGACTTTACGACTTTACAGACTTTCTGCAGAAGCATCCCGGTGGTGAGGAGTGGTTAGAGCTTTCTAAGGTAAGATGCGATTATTTCTAAGAAAAGAGAAATATTATTTTGTTAAAAGAAAGAGTGAAGTTTTGTCAAATTAATGACTCAAGCCTTATTATGATTAAAATTTGTAGCTTTTTTATTAATGGTCTTTCAAATTGAAATCCATAAGCCGAGCTATATGCATTTAATCTGGTACATAGTAATTTTTTAATAACTTGGCAGTAATGAAAAACATTTGTGGAAGAATTTAAACTTTCTGAGCTGGTGTGTATAAAGAACTATTCGTTTGCAGGGAACAGACATTACAGAAGCATTCGAGACTCACCACTTCAATCCAGTTGTAGAAAAAATGATAGAAAAATATTACATAAGAGATGCCCAAACACCTAGAAATTCTCCATTTACTTTTGAAGAAGATGGATTTTACAAAACATTGAAACGATCGGTGATAGAGGAATTAAAGAAAGTCCCTCCAACTCGGAAAAGATGGTCGAACTTGATTATTGATGGGCTGTTTTCTACATGTTTAATAACCTCAGCTTTGTCTTGCTGGGCTACTAACTCCTGGATCGTCTGGGCATCGTACTTGGTAGCGTCTCTGACCTTAGCATGGACCACTGTTGCTGCTCACAACTATATCCACAGGAGAACCAACTGGAGGATGTACCTCTTTAACTTCAGTTTGTGGTCCTACAGGTAAATATAAGTATGATTTTTTACCATCTTATCTTCATCACAACGAAGTCAAGGCTTTCGTTACAAGACAAGACACATTCGGTGTCTTGTTCTAAAAGATGTATTGTATTTTTGCAATTGTTGTACCTATCATGCCGTACCAAACATGTAATTTTGAAGGCAGCCATCTGTTTTGGAGTCGAACCAGATGCAGTTGAGTACCTGTAATTTACATGTAGTGACCGCCTATCTGACCTCCATAACGCAGTAACTGGGCAAGAAGCATTTCATAGTAAATAAAAAAGATAATTTAAATATCAAAAACCCGTCTGCTTAAGAAGCGAACTAAAATGCTGTAAGCAAAGAAAAAATCATGCTGTGCAGTCGCAGGATACTTATTAGCGAGTTGGCTGACCCCCTGATCCTCCGACTGCACAGCAAGAACTTTTATGTTTTTATCTTTTTTTATTTACAACTTTTAAGTAATTACTTTTTTTCGAATTTCATTTAAACGGTATATATTATTGCAACCTCTTAAAACCCTACATTTAGATACCCAACTCGATGGGTCGGGAAGAAAAAAAAAATTGTGACCAGCACAATATGGCGCCCAAAATCCGCTGTTTGTTTTTTTTTTAACTTCAACTATCTAAGAACACTTTGGTGGTCAATAGGTATTTAACGATTTCTTTATTACAAAAAATCTGTCTAGCGGTTTGAAAGATATGAGTTAATAAAGATTATTACATACAAACATACAAGATAAGCGCGAAAAGCATAACCCTTTCCTTGCAGTCGGGTAAAAATAATTATTTACTAACTTTTGTGTATGTTTTTTTCTTCTTCTTTCTTAAGAAATACCAAAGAAAAAGATGAAAAAAAAAGTTTATCCAAACAAGCTACACAAAAAAACCTTGACATCAAGCGGTTATCAAAAATGATAACAATATTAATTATGTAATTGTATTTTTCAGAGACTTCAGGGTATCGCACGCTCTTTCACATCATCTTTATCCAAACACGTTAATAGATTTGGAGATCAGTTCATTTGAGCCGATAGTGATTTGGAATCCCAGGAAGAAGCCGTCTTACGCATACTTGACTCTCTTGATTGAGTTCATTGTGTTCCCGTTCGTATTTATGACCAACTTCATTAAGAGGTAAGAAAGCATATAAGTTTTCATAATAAGACTCAAATAATGTATTTCATCAAAACCATTTATATACATTTTCCGATTGGAAGGATCGGTTAGTTAGTCAGTGTTAAAGCTATTTGCGCGTTTCTGAACGTAGGTATCTATGGAGAAGCAAGTGCAAGAAACTCGATGAAAGTCTTTTAGATCAATTTATGTCACAATAATCGTACTGGTTACATTATTCTTGCTGATTCTTTACGTGATAAAGTAATAAAGAACCTGAAAGTTAAGAAATTACCAGAAAAGAAATTTAATCATATTTATTTATTTATTCATCACGAATACAACGAATTACATAGAATATTCTTACAGTCCAGTACTTAAAATTATTCAACATAAGAGAACTCGGATGAGTCCTGTATCTCGGCATAAGTTACAATACCAATTACGGTTGTCGTTCACGCATAATTCAGTTCAACCATTTTGAACCATTAGAGACAAGCTGCATCGAGTAATACAATTACTTATTTATGTTTCAGGTTCATCAGCAATTTCGTTCGTAAAGCATTCTTCACACGTCACTACAGATGGCACGACGGCATTGGTCTCCTTCTCCCCGTTTGGATGTACCTTGCCAGTGGGTCTACTTTCTACAACGCTTTTGTTATGTGGTTGTGGATTAACTGCACTGCCAGTTTTATCTTCTTTACGATTGGATCTAACGCTGCTCATCATCACCCTAAAATCTTCAAAGATGGTGACCAAGTAAAGTACGTATCATTTGGTAACTTTTGATTATTTTATTTTCTTAATTGGGTCTCTAATATAAGGCAAAAAGAAAAGGAGCAAAATTTTGGTAAAGGATCATAGCTCATAACAGTTGTTAAAAAATCTAGTGCCTTTTTTTTAAGTTTTGAAGTTGAAACACATTCCTGAAGAATGAAACACTTATTCGTGTTCGTATGTAAGAATTCAATTGTCTAGAGAGAAAAGAAAAAAAATAGGAATAAAATCCAATTAAAAAGCTGCCTCGCAGGTGTTTCACAGTAACCAAATTTCTTTTCATCATCATCATTATTTCAGCCGAAAAACGTCCACTGCTGGACATAGGCCTCACCCAAGCGTCCCCGCACTGATCGGTCTTGTGCATCTCGCAACCACCGGATTCTTTTTGCACCAAAAAAATTATCAATTTACGTATCCTTCTTCAGGTCATCGACTGTTGACTGGGGCATGCACGAGCTCGAAGCTGTGATGGACCGCACCGACATCAACGGAAGCTTCTTCACAGTGATGACTTTCTTCGGTGATCATGCGCTGCATCATTTGTTCCCAACCTTGGACCACGGTCTTTTGAAACATCTATATCCAGTGTTCTTGAAAACTTGTCAGGAGTTCAGGGCTAACTACAGATTGACGTCACAATTTGATTTCTTCATTCAACAACTGAAAATGGCTGTGAAAGAAGACCCTACGCTATTAGAGGAGACACAATAAGTTGAATATTTAATGTAAAGTTTATAAATTTAATGAAACAATAGATAAGAATTACTTTGTATCATTATATGCTACAGAATTCGAATAATTCTAAGGTTACAGACGACATAATGTTTTGTTTCTTATTATTTTGGTCTCACATAGTATAATAATATGTTGCTGAAATCAAATGAAAGTAAAAATATAATGATTAAAACAAATATAACAGATTTTCTTTAATGTTCTAAAACCATGCAAGTGACCGCTGATAAGAGTTCAGAACAACAATAAATAAGGATCATTAGAAGAACCATATTCTTATATTCAACTTTCAATAAATCTCAATGCTTTATTTGGCAGACTCACTGTATTCCCAATTAATTATTCAATGAAAATCCTGTTGGAAACGGAAGGAATGATTTTTAATTTTAAAATATTGGTACAAAATTCCTGTACCTTGATTTACATACACGTTAAGGTCTTACCTATAATATAAACAAGAGGCCTTTACATTGTTTTCGAAGGAAATTTTCTATAAAATATTTTAACATGAACATTTTAAGAAAATATAATTCTATGAAATATGAGTAAGCTAAGAAATGTTCTGACAATATTTTCATGAGATGTTCTAGAATTTAGAAAATCTTTTGTAATGTTAAAGGTATATTTCTTATTTATTTTGAAGAAACAATAAATGTACATTATTTCGACATTTATATAGCAGGTTGATTTACGAGCAATCTTTTTCTTTTAAGTTTCTTGTTTTAGTACTTACTTAATTCGTCTGAGAAGTTTTCTCTAGAAACTTTGTTTAATTGTTTATGTTTATTTATGAATGAATGACTTAACAGGTAAAGTTTGTTACATTTTTTCTGACTATATTACGATGTCTCCCTGCATTAATATGAAACGGTTGGAATGAAATGGTTTAAATGGAACGTTTAAGGACTGGTTTCTGACATCAGTATTTATTGCTAAGAACTTGTCAAACCGTACATTAATGCCAAACGAAATCAACCACTTTCTTTGGAGCTTTGGTTGTATAGCAATCTGTACAGCAACAAAACTTATTTAAATATAAACCTAAATGTACAAGATTTCTCACAGAATTAACTTGCTTTTGATAACTAGTGACATTGCCTAGATAACTTGATTCAAATATTGATGTAAAACTGCTCTTTTCTATAATTAATATCAAGACAAAATGCATTTCATTAATTATTGGGAACAACTTAACATAATTTTAAGTCATCTATGTTTTAGGGCAACCTGCAGAACCTGTTTTTGTAGACAGAGATGCATTTTTTTAAATTGCTTATTTAAATCTAAGAATGTACAACGCAGTACCAATTTGGTCGATCTCCTTTGACGGGTCTTAGGCAAAAGTTGAGTTAGATAAATACTTAATTTCCAATTGTTAATTCACCATTACCAGGACTCGTCTAACAGAATAAGTCATTTCTTAAAGTCTGGATTTGTTTCAGGTCACTACCCATTGAGCGTCTAATTAGCAGCCACAATTAAACAACAATAGCATACGTAAACAGAGTGTGCGCGTGAAATTTAAATAGAGAAAAAAAAATTCAGCTGAATTCCAAATTAAAAAACTACAAAGTGAAAAATAACTTCAATTTCGAAAGTCAGTGTCCCTATTTTTGTTTCTTCGTTTTTTGACACCGACTGTCGAAATTGAAGTTATTTTTCACTTTCTAGTTGTGAGTATATAATATCTATAATCACAGTTATGCCGGAATAGATTACCCGAATAACATAAAACTTGAACACAACCGTTGAAATAAGAGTGTACCAGGGTGAACTGTACATATCTGCGCCCTAGCCTCTGTACATATATACCCCTTTAGAGCGTGCCGGCGTGATCTTATGTTATGAAATGGTGTTTATTAAACAGACATGCGATTGCAGCTATCCCGAGTGATTTGCCGTCATTTATTGAAGAGTTCTAATGTGTGTTCGTTCTCCGAATTTCTTCATCAAATCTTGATTTAAATGAGACCACATGACAAGCAACAGCTCCCAAATAAAAAAAAAGATCAATATCGATTCACCTAGTAAAAGTTCTGAGGTAAAACACATAAAAAAGAAGTCTGTTAAAAAGTCTGGATTGGCTCACTAATCGTATCTAATCAGCCTAGCCTTTTCCCAATAATAGGTATTGGCGACGGCTTCCAATCTAACCGGATGCAACTGGATACCAGTAAATTACATGGCGCGACTGCTTATCAGACTGCCACAGCCCAGTGACTGGGTAAAGCCAGCATTCCACGGTGCGTGATTCTGCGGATTTTATCACGCACAGCCCACGACCACGGACAGCCACGGACAGCCACGCACCGTGCTCCAATGGCTTTCCACGGTTTGTGTCGATCTGTGTGGGCCTAGATTCGTATAAATGGCTTCGAGCCATTTTGTTATTTCAAAATGCAAAGTGAAAGAGAATGTATCGCTGCAGCTGCGGCTCCTGTGATATTTAGTAATCATTATTTATATCATGTTATCTAAAAAAAATAAAAACAAAAAGAAAGAAACCACTCTGGTGGATGTTGGAGTACAACAAAAGCTGTATAAGGTACGCATCTATACAATTATAATTGTTATTAGTTGTCAATTTAGTTCCATGTTTATACGGACGGGTCGGAGCGCACCGCACCGCACCTTTGAAGTTACCGATTAGCGGCGGATACGCACGCACCGCTACGGACTTGTCTGCGCTTCCACAGACGACACTCTTTCCACAGTGCGTCGGTGCGGGCTGATCCGCGTCTGTCCGCAGGAGCAGAATCACGCACCGTAGAATGCCAGCTTAACACGATATCCCTTGGCAAGACTGGTGTCAGATTTCAGGGATCCGATTATCTGTACTAAACTATCAAAGATATACAAATGACAGCTGGCACCAACGGCTTCATGTGCTTGCCGAGGCATGGAGGAGTGTTCGTATATGATGGATGGTCATTCATCCACGGACGGAGTTTGGCAAGCCTTGCGTAAATTCGAAGATCGACCGGTTCCGCTATAGGTTGCCCTAGTCAATCATTCTTCCATACAAACGTAGTATGGAAATTACTCCACTGTTTGATGGTGTACGTTCAAAATAAAAAAATATATCAATTATAAAAAGTAAACAAAAATTATATTTGAAAGATATGAGCGTCGAAAGTTCCATATTTCAACACTAATTTTAACGCATTTTTGGGCGGACATAAATACCATAAAAAGAAGGAAAATTGCAAACCATACAGGGATAGATTAGTAGTTAGACAGTGCAAATATTTTATTTTATTTTGAACAGATACATTTAGTAGATTTTTCATGATATTCATATTCCCAAAGGTCTTCGTCCGTTTCGCTAAAATTTACAAAAGTGTGTATTCGTACGCGAACTAGCTTCTTACTGCTCATCACAACACATATCTCTTTCGCACTTGTTGTTGGATGAGATAGCATGCATTTTAAACCCGCGCATAAAATAGTTCGTGCCGTCAACGAGGGCATCCTTAAGCCATGAGCTCCTCAAATTATATCTGCTGATTCAATTGTAATATTGTACCAGTAATGTAGTTATACATTGCCTAGAAAAAATCTAAAGCCTAATCCTAACCTTTACCGACCTATTTTCAAGCGCCTGATCGATGTTTGCAGTAAACTAAAACATTTTAACAATCGTATAAAATATGTAGGGTGAACGAGTTTGAGCCGTCGGCTCCGATTCGTTGGACTTTGGTAAATGGATGCGGGTGGGCTAACAAAACGGTCCTGTCCTTATGTAGGCACTAGACGTTATCAAATAAATGTGGATCGGGCCGAAAATTTCTTATTTTGTTGGACCCTAAGGATATAATTGAAATGGCTACTATTCAAAAATGGAACCTATAAGATTTATAAATTAATGGAACCTGACACTACTACACTACATTTTGAAGATTTTACTTTGTTGCTCAATATATTTTTTTTAAGCAAATAGTTTGAGATTCATTGCTATTTACTTATACTACTACAGTGAGCTGAATACTAAATAATTTTCGATTGGCTACAGAAAAACATTAATCACACAGGTTATTTCTAAACCTAAATTCTAAATCCGACAAAAAATGGCTCCAAGGACCAAAAAATATTGGTTCGTATTCAGAATGTAATCAGTTCAAAAGCAATATTTTTTGTTCAACTTCAATACAATGTTTTCATGATGAAAAATGGCATTTTAGAAACAAATGGCTTTTAGACGTTACATTTTTAATAATTTCTACTTGTTAAAGAACAGGTAAAATTTAAGGTTTCAAAGGAATTAGTTCTGTACTTAAAATAATTGTTTTCATTTTTACAAAAAAAAATATCGGAATTTAAAAGACTGCCTCGTTGGTCTTGCGGTCAAAAGTGCCACCGCTGATGAGTTCCTGGGAATTTCTCAGTGCCAGGCCCGGAGTCTGGATTTTCGCCTGGTTGATGGTCTTAACTTTTCATCATAACTTTTGAAGTGTGGGTTGTACTAAAGTACACGTGCTGCCTTGCACAGCGAGGCTCAAGGGAGGCGCTTTTTCAGCCTCCCCAGGGATGTGCTCTAACAGGTGTTGCACAGAGGGGGTTCCGGGGTGATATTTTAAGAGAGTACAGGTATTCCATGTGCTAGTGGTGATCACCGGGGTAGTTCTAGTGAGCTAAAAATTCCACATTCCCTAGACTGTTCCCCTAAAGTCCAGGCGTCTTTTGAAGGATGTGCCACCCATAAAAGAAAATAAAGTTGTACGTACCTCTGCCCCACCCTGTATCCTTGCCTGTACCCTTCGGGGAATTCAGGCATGATGTCATGTTTTTATATGCATGTTCAAATCTTCGTACAGCATTTGTCGAAAGTACCTTACTTTGCAAGCCTCGTTCTATGCGGACGCAAATGCACAATGCAAGCTGCGAGCAAGGCTTACGTGCGTGTTCGGGCTACAAGCGCCTTTGCTTGCTGAGCGTTCTCTGTGGTGGTTTGTTGTTGAACGTGACGTCATGTCAGTGCAATAACTTCCACTGAGAGTTAGCATACTATTTTGTTACGTGATGAATCGCCAGCTTACCCCAAGTTATGCTGAATAAGTGGAAGTCGATTGACGTAGTGCGAGGTTGTCTTGAGACTTTGTATCATCTGGTCATACTTTTTGTTTCACAAGCCCAATAAATGGCTGCGTTTTTTTTTGTTAAATTAGTATGTGACTTTTTTGGTTTACAATAAAGTATACTATATGTGGAGTTTTATTCAATAAGACAAATGTATTTGTTTGTCACATCTCATATCAGTATTTTAAAGTACCATTGATTGTGTTACAGTTGAGTAGGTTTTTGGCACACCAAGTGTCAAATGCTACCTAGATTTTCATTTCGACAAAAAATCCAGAATGAAACTGTCTCAAACAGTTAATCGACAATGAATGTGTTAATCCACCAAACAAGCAAAGTCTACATCCATACGTCCTCCATTATCAGATAGTGATTGAAACGACAGCAAATCCATTGACAAAAAGAAATAAGAAATCACGCGAAGCAGCTTCACAATAAATAATCCTAAAATAAACAAGTAAAGAAAATTGGAGAAAAACGTAATTTCCGCTGGGATCCGAATCGCATTTTAAGCGTAACGCTTCTGACAGTTAACCGTTCGTTCTACCCTCACTTAATTATTGGAAACGTTTTTACACATCGAGTTCGGTGAGAACCGTGGCATTGTCCAGTATCATGCTGAACGTACATGTTATTGCTGTATATTTTTATTTACGAGTGTATGTTTTTATATTTTATTTGTATTTTGAAAAATAAGTAAAAGTTAATGGAAATTAAGCCAGGTTTTCGAAATGATCTAGAAAAGAAAGTTTTTTTTTATATACACATTTAAAACTGACATCTTTTTTCCATGGGGTAAGCAGAAACTACAGAACGCGATATTTACATACTCCCTTTGTTTCCATTACATTCATACATATGTATGTGGTTGTACCACGAAGTGCTAATGCCATCATATTTCCGCTGTGAAAACTATACACTTGACCATTAGGTTTATAACCCTTCCAATAACTTATTTTAGAATAACTAGTTTAAACTATTCTCCAGAAACTATTTATTTTCATTCCCTAAAATGTTCTGTAAACTTAGTTCCCCGACACTAAGTGCCAGTTTTATGAGATTGAACTGTCTCGAATTACGGAACACATTACCTTAATGAAATGGGCGTGTAAGCTGGGTTTAAGGATTATAAACATATTGACCTCTCGGGGGCACTTCATACAAATTCTGTGAGGGCTATAAAAGTGTTTAAGGGCTATTTATGTTCTAATGAAGACCGTGGCTATTATTACAGAATAAGGTTGTAAATCTGTTTGAAGCGCACACGTGGGAGTTATCCTTCACTCTCACGGAGAAAACCTGATTGCGTCTACGCCTGATTTATTCCTGCACTCAATTTATTTCTTAGCGCGAGTTACTTAGGACCAAGGCACCAGTGTCTGCACTCCGCAGTGTTTGTTCTTTAAAAGTATTTATTATCCTGTTTTAAATTGAGAACTTATGTCCCTTCTTAGAAACCGAACTTTTTGTGTAATTTTCCTGATGGGCTTGTGGTGTTTACGGATTTGCGCTATCATTTCCTGTCTGTCGTATGTCAACAGAGATTTGGAACAAAAATGTATTCGTTTTTAACACTTGGATGAGCCCAAAAATGTTTTTTGGTTTCTTTTATCCGAAGCTCATCAAGAAACTTATATTTAATAACTACATCCTTGGATATAATCATCAATAACCTAATCCAAACATATTAGGTTTATTCAAGAGTTGTCTTGAATGTAGGCAAGATTCAATACATTTTCTATCCGCCCCGGAACTTTGCAAGTATTTATTGAAAACTTGTCTGCTATGCATGTAAATACTCGTAATATGGAGTCTCGATATTGGAATTCTGCGCCTGATATCTGAATTTATCGGCGCAAAGCCTTTACCTTCTAAAGAGTAAGTTCATTCGAACAAAACTCTTAGAATATGCTATCGGTACTTCGCAAGGTGACAAATTCACTTCGTTAGCAAACCGACTTCAGTAATGGAACACTTTTGATCCAACGCGTGATTTATGAAGCGAAAAACACTTGAAACAAACATACTTCGTTCAAAGTGCGGGATCACTGCATCTTATTCAAGTTTGTGTAAACAAGCAGTCACTTCCAAGCATTTGCAGGAGACGAGTGTTGAATGGAAGTAAAAACAGTTACGACTCTACAGAAAAGGAAATTGTCATCATTTCCCACAATCCTTGTCGCAGCGTTTCCTCTACTACAAAAAGAAAAACCCTCAGGAATAGTTCTTTATGCAGCCGAGTTCAAAGAACTCCCTTCAATTGAGAGGTACTCAGACCTTATGAAGTGTAAGAAAGCTACACACTATTGCAAAGTACGAAGTACTTACTTCTTAATTTAATTTAGATTGCAAAGGGAGCAGTGAGTGAGTTGAACGTGTAAGGTTTTGAACTTTGAACAAGTTCATCAGAATTTTGCTAGACTTGCAGGTTAAATGAACTGAAAATATAAAATACTGTTTGATACATT
Source organism: Orthosia gracilis (assembly GCA_947562075.1). Lineage (NCBI taxonomy): Eukaryota > Metazoa > Arthropoda > Insecta > Lepidoptera > Noctuidae > Orthosia > Orthosia gracilis. Next base: position 39,989,843 of record OX387272.1, on the reverse strand, counting down.
CGTGTTTAAACATGTGTAAAAAGCTTGATACCGTTGAGGTACAGAGTCTTCTGTACGCTACATAAACATTTGAATACAGCAGCAGACAAATAAATATTTCAATGCGGAGTAGGGGCGAAGTGTAAGTCATTCATCGCCTGAGAGTGTCATTTAAATGTGATTCATGAAAATGTACTCGGTATTCGCTGCTAGAGCTGGTACACACGTTACTGTCAAAACTAGCATTCAGACAGCAGTTACTTCTAGAAATGTTTTACAATTTTTTATTCCTGTTATGTCTGTCTTGTGAAGTTATTACAAAGTTCTTTCAGCTTTTTTGGTGAAAATAACGCAAAATATTCATGAAAATAGTGTCCCCTTAAAACAAGACTATAATTAACAAAAGCTATTCACGTCACAACCGAGCTTAAAAATTCAGGTCATCAGAAAAGTTGGATCGTAAATTAAATAATCCTAAAAGTTTAGGTCCTCGTAAAGTCGGTAGCGAGAAAAAGTCTATATTCTTTGTCCGAGTAAGAATTGTATGGTAACTGAACACGGAGCACCTATTTACATAAAGTTGGCGGTAACCCGACGCCCCCGCCAGTGTGTCAGGCCCTAACTTCACAAATATGTATGTGAAGTTGCAGCTCTCTAAAAGCTTTTGTCCAACACGCACGGTTATTTTCTTGAGATGCTCACATTCGCTTACAATGCATATTTTATTGGGGTAAACATGTAGCTACTTGGAAATTTACTGCTCAGAATAACACTAGTTTACTTAAAAGCAACGTATTTTTGCTTCGAAACGAGAAGAGTTTCGCTTTGAACGAGATAGAACAGAACATAATTAGGAGTTCGACAGTTAAGTTTATGGCCCTGAAGATATTTTTCTTCGTTGGCCTTTTACTGAAAATCTTGATATATCTATTTGACCTAAGTGATTTGTAAGACTTGCACAAAATCAGTTCTGTACCTTCATTGATATTAAAATCTTTTGGCTTGTAGAAACCGAACCATTTTGAAAATAAATCATTTCAAATTTGGAAAACAATGTGTGAATTTCGAAGCAAAAAGGGACACGTCATACGTAGGTTTGTGAATGCCACATCGACTTACTCTGCTGGTAAAAAGATGAAGTTTTATTTGTTTGCAAACAAATTGTGAACAAACTCATTTTTGTGGCAATTGGTTCCTGGAACGTAAAATCATTATCTTCAACTGTCAATTGAAGGCTTTTCCAAAAACGAACTTATAGGCATTTTATACACCTATAAAATTACTAGCTTCTGCCAGCGGCTTTGCCCACGTGAAAAGTGTTTAACTTCCCAAGGGAACATAATGTTCCCTTGAGACGTTAAACACTTTTCACCGGAATAAAAGTAGCTTATGTGTTATTCTATACTATAATCTATCTCTGTGCCAAATTTAATCCAGATACGTTCAGCCGTTTTGACGTGATAAACAAACATCCATCCAAACTTTCACATTTATAATATTAGTAAGAAGAGAAGCCTCGAAAAATATACAGAGAAAACGTAGTATATAATTAATATCTTGAAAATTAAATATAAGAACATATTTCTAAAATAAAATCTCAATGTTAGATAAACTGGATCGAAGCTAAAGATAGCAGGGTTTTAATTTAGAAGGAAGATTTTAATCAGGAGGCGTTGCGCAAGCGGACGGCCTTTGCTTACCCGTAGGATGTAATATTATGAGCTAGAGTTTAGTGACGGATAACTTGTAGGGATGTTATCCACTATTTTAATTAAAAATCAGATTTTATTAAATTTTCTCGTCGACAAACTTCAAGTAGATTAGATATTGAATTTTATTAGCTCTGAGAAAATTTTCTCTAAATTATTTTACACTCACTTTTTTGACCCAGTTATTTTACTGAGTTTAGAATTTTTACTAAGATTTTTCGCAAATAAATTACCTAAAACTCTGGGTCTGGGTTTTGATAACATGTAAAACTAAATGTTAATCAAGTTTAAGAAAAATAAATAGTGAAAATTATCCATGACATTTGTGTTAAAAATAACAATATCACGGCTGCTTGCCTCAAGTGTTAGACAGCGTTGTATAGTTCTCGCCAAACTTCTTGGCCACCCTTAAGTTGGCTTTCCGATGCGCAAGGCACGGCGCGGTGTTGATTTTGTACTAGATTTATTACTGCGCAGCCATTGTAGCCAACTTTAGGGCGGCCAAGAAGTTAGGTGACAACTATTACTAGTAAAACCAACCACATTACACCAGACATGTTTAAGTCCCATGGAATAGCGGGCGAGCCTAATGCCTTCAACAAGCTACAAATCCAGACTTCTGAATCTCCGGTAGTAAATTTCAAGAACATTTTGCCAAACCAAATAATACTCCGTACCTCAAGCGTAGCTGTAGTGCTCGAGACTAGGATGACCATCTCGAAAATTGAAAAGTCCTGACAAAAATCCGGACTTTTAACCAAAACCAAGATGACGTTAAAAAAAAGTCATTTTGCATTATCTAGCTTTAATGTTTTAGAATGGATTCAATTAAAAAACGGTGAAAAAATTGATTTTGATCAAATATGTAATAGGCTCAATTAATTATATGAATGCCAAAGAAGTAGTCGCTAATAATGTAAAGCTTTTTGATGAAATAACTATTACAAATTCGTTTTTATTGCAACAAAACAATAAGTTTTTGCCATTCGAGTGAAAAATCCGGACAAATTAGAAGGCCGAACAAAGTCCTGACAGGACGCCAAATCATATATAATAGTTATGTTATTTAGTTGGGTTCTTCTTTGTTCTTATCGATGCTTCATATTAATCCCTAAAGACGAGAACGCGGTAAATTTTAACAAGTTACTTATTTCGACGCTTTGCTAGAAGATTACTGAGCGCAGTATATTCTAGCACAGGTGTGTTCCGCAACTTCCGCTATCCATTCCGTCGATTTAATTTCTAACTCACCGCTTTCCTATCCCAAGGGAAACTATGATGTTGAGGCAATATATTTTCAAGCAACCGCAAGGGGCTTCATTCATCACCCAGGTACCATATAATATGCATCAGAAGTAAGTATGTATGAGGTCGGCATGGCCACCATGAAGGACGTTACAGTCAACCGGAAAAATATTTTAATCATTATAATATTGACATATTTATTATACATTGTAAATTTAGGGCGAATTTTATAGTTCAAGCGTCACTACTATCTCTATGAATTAAAACTTCGAAAAAGTTTTTAACAAAAAAGTTCAGTCGACTTCCAAAGCAAAACACTACAAAGCAAAAAAATACTTTTTTTTCGACAGTCAGTGTCTAATAAATAAAGCTATTTTTCCTTTGTAGTGTTTTGTTGTGGAAGAAGTTTTAACTTTTTTGTTTTTTTTTTTATATTTCTATTTTTAGTTTTGGTACCTCATTACAATTCCAACACGATTGGGATACCTACATTATTTGTTACGGAGTTCTGGTCCCTTCTTTTCGGCTTCGTCACCAGATCAGTTTAATAATATCATTTTCATTAGAACCATTTATTTAAATTCATTCATCACAGTCATTTAAATATTCTAGATATCTCATACCCAAAACAGATGACCACTGGAACTTCTTAATATAAAGTATATATTAAGAAGTTCCAGTGGCCATCTGTGCTTTTCTTCATCAGTTCCACTTCACCAAATGATACTTTCTGAATGCAAATACTTACACTGTTGATAAAAATACCAAAACCGCTATATGTATACCAATAAAATTTGAGGCGTTCTCTCGATTTCCATGGGATCCGCTCATCAGATCCTAACTTGGTGACAATGCGACAACCTCGAGAGTAACCCCTTGCATAACAAAAATAGAATTTTCAAAATCGGTTCATATTTGAGGGAGTAATCGGTGAACATAGGCGGTATTCTATAGAATGATAGACTGTATTTTTGAGCACACGCTTGTTTGAATCACAATCACCATCACGCAATCAAACAAGCTGCTGTAATATATATATATATATATATATATATGTGTATCGTAAGATATTTGCATTATACCCCTTCCATACCCCTTTCTACCAATAGTACGTTCCAGTGTGCGAAATCGTTGGCAATAGAAAGCAAAAACAAAACCCTAATGACTTCTCTTTCTACACTAAAACTAGTTTTCGAACTAACCAAACATTTTCATCAAAACATCGGAAAACGAATAATTTCGCATCAGACTTTATGATCCGTGTGTGATGGAAGCAATTACCACATGCCACTAATTCGTGAACATAAACGACGTACGTTTGGTTGCGGACCGTTTAATTGAAGGCACTAATAGAATAGACAAAGGGGAAGGTTTGTTTTTATGAAAATGCTTTTAATCTATATATATAAAAAAGTCGTGTTAGTTACACTATTTATAACTCAAGAACGGCTGAACCGATTTAGCTGAAAATTGGTGGGGAGGTAGCTTAGAACCAGGAGACGGACATAGGATTGATAGACATAGGACTTTTCATCCTTTTTTTTTATTTTATTTTTTACTTTTTTTCATATGTTCGTCATTACGGTCAGCCAGATCTCTTTATTACTTTCACCATTATTAATTAGGGTAGGGTAGGTAGGGTAGGGTAGGTAGGGTAGGGTAGGTAGGGTAGGGTAGGTAGGGTAGGGTAGGTAGGGTAGGGTAGATAGGGTAGGGTAAGTAGGGTAGGGTAGGTAGCCTAGGGTAGGTAGGGTAGGGTAGGTAGGGTAGGATAGGTGGGCAGTTGACGGGAGCGAAGCCACGGGCACAGCTAGTAGTAGATAAAAAATTGTATTTACGTGAGCAGCATTTTTTTGTTGCCATGTCAAATTGGAAACTTGGACATCGCATTTCGAAATCCAATATGGGCAGTTTCAAGTAATCCAATTTTGCAATGAGTTAAGCCCCTCTGGTCATTTTATAGGCACCTGCCTATAAAAAGATGACTACATAATTATTATTACTATCAGTGTTCACATACTAAGTTATCTTCTCTACATAGTATACAACAAAGTCGCTTTCCGCCGTCTGTACGCTTAGATCTTTTAAACTACGCAACTGATTTTAATGAGGTTCTATCAATAGACAGAGTGATTCAAGAGAAAGGTTTATATGTATTATACATGCATATTCTAGAAGAGAAAACCCGAGAATATCAAAGATTTGTAATGTGATGTCGTATAAAACATATTTTGTGCGCTTACATTGCAAACGCTGGCTAAACCTTACGAGATGGATAAAAATAATGTAGTGCGGCAATGTATATCTTAAAAAGATCTACATACTAGTAAAAATTAAAAATTTCCAAAACTCCCGACAATTTTTTTTATATCATACTTTTTAAGCTACATAATTTATCTAATAGTAGACACACTTCGATCAACAACCTATCGAACACGTAATTACGACACGATATCTTGCGAAAACACCCAGATTCAAACAGTAAAACGTCCATAACTTTTGAACGGCTGAACCGATTTTCATCAAACATCCCGATAATGTCACCTTCAAACAAAAGAAACTAAATCAAAAGCGGTTCATTCATTTAGGAGATATGGTGCCACAGTCAAACTTATAACACCCCTCTTTTTCCGAAGGGGGTTAAAAACTCCCTAATGGTATTTGTCTATTTCCTAAGGATAACTCACAGTAAACATTTTTATCTTTTACATAGTACAAAAAAAATAATGGGTTATTTACGAAGCTTTTTTAAACAACACAGTATCCACCACATATAGTATCTATATTGCATCCGTGCGAAGCCAGTGCTTGTCGCTAGTTTATTACAATATGCTAACTACAATAATTATGTTAGTCCATTATTTTATTATTTCAAATTAATTAAAGTTATATTTCGCGTGCCTTTTGTGGTTGGTTGAATTGAGATGTACCTACAAGACAGAGAGTGACAGTGTTAGTAATCAGGCACATTAAAATTACTTAGAAAAAGGGTTAAACCAGTTGATGAAGTGGTCCTGTCTATACTGATACTAGGTACTCGAAACATATTTGTTTATATTTTCCTTAAATAGATTCTGCCGCCTGATAATTTTAATATGGCAAACATACCTTAAAATCACGTCCGCAACGTGATATTCTTTGAAAAGGAAAAGGATAATACCTCATTTATTGCTGCGCAAAAGCTATTCATTGACGACATTGTATTAGTTAGTAATGTTGAAATACCTCATGACTTGTAGAAACATTGATTCATAGTGGTGAGTGTTCATTGACTGTATCTGAAAACATTTAGTACTTAGGTCGTAGTTTTTGTTTAACTGTAGATCAGTGTGGCAGTTTTATACTGTAGGACTATTACAAGGTAAATATTTATAATAATTGTTCATGTGTACTTTGTTTTATTCTGAGGCTCATTTTATTTATACATTTTATCAGCAATAGAACTAATGTCAAAATGTTTGATATGCGGTACACAAATGTCACGTGCTCAATTCTATTTAAGCAACCGTTATCGCTGATATGTCACTTTGGCGAGAGCCTGTGGTAATGTCATTGAAATCCAGTTACATTAATGGAACGAAGTTCCTTAACACGGCTTGCGGTACTGTGATCCGGGCGCAAATATAACGTCACGTGAGATATTTGCGTTATACCCCTTCCATACCCCTTTCTCTTTCTACCATTGTAGGTATATTTCTATGAACAGGTATATACGCACATATCTTGCTTTCTCATTTTCTTTCTAGTGTAAAAAATACTTGAGGAATTTCGTTGTTAACGGGGTCCACAGGCCGCACACGTTTTTCTTATGTTACTCTCACTTAATCCATTATATCAATAAAAAACGTCTTCAAAGCTACGATGATTCCTGTCTGCATCTCATTTATTCTCGTTATAATTTAATTATTCTTTTTGCACTTCAGCACAATTAATATAAGTTAAAATTAATTGAATAATTGTGTTGTCATTAGACGATTTGGGGAGCCACGCTCTCATTAGTGCCACCACTAATTATTGAAGAGTATTCTGCGCACGTAATAATTAATCGGGCCGTCCCGGAATACCGGATTAATGAAAAGGTTCTTAAGTTATAAAGAAAAGTTGGCGGGACACCGCATCACGTCAAAGCTTTTTAATGTATTACCTACTTTTTCTTGAACGACCTAATTTCAGATTCACAAAGCCATCAGAAGTTTGAATTAGCATTACAAACGAACAATGGTGAGCGTGATTATCGTTCAGTGTGTTATCTTGGATTATTTCCTGTTGCTCTGTAACAGTCGTTATATTCTCTTGTTTACTAATCCCGGTTTGCTTCGAAAACATGTCTGTTTATCAGATTTAATGCAATTAAGAATAATGCAGAAGATTATGATAGCAATCTTTATCCACATAAATCGTCTACGCCCACAGCTTGACATAAACATCTTTTCTTTTGCTTATAGCTATGCTTCAGTGCTACTCTCGTCGAGGTTTTACTCAAAAAGTCATCTACACTAACAGACAGATGTAGATAATAATTATAATAAAAAAACTACATAGTGCGTTCCAAAAGTCCGCGTAAAATTTTCTTTAAAATACATTGATTTTTTCAACAACAAACTTTTGGACCCACCCTCGAAGGTATCGGTAAAGCAAAGAGAAAAAAGAGATATCACTATGAAAGCAATAATCAATTAACTGTCTACGTTATACCAAAGGCGAAACAGACATACGCTCTTTTTCTTATTCATAAGCTTTCAAGACAGCTTTATATTCAGGCTCTTTGGAAAGCCCAAGTTATTCCATTTAATAAGCTTCATCTGTCTAGTGATATAGCAACCTACAATATAGATTTATGTATGTTGTGATGTGATGTAGAATTCCAGACCATTCCTTCTTCCCCCTCGGGTGTCGTAAGAAGTGACTGTGTACTAATAACATACGAGAATTACCAATCTATTGTGAATTGCAATATTACTAGGGTTGGTCAATGGATGCTCAGGGAATATAATAGCTAAACAAATTAACTATTAACTTCAATTGCCCCTTAATTCTTTGACAGGCGAATAAAATGGCTAATATAAGGTTAAATGGGTTTTGAAAAGTAAATATTGGTGTTCAGGAATGTGGCTCTATTGAATAGAATTCCGATTAATTCTGCCAACCAAAACTTAAATATGCTTTTGTAAATTGTATTTGAAATAACACAATAGTTTAACGAGAGGGATTTATTTCATAGCGTTTAATTATTCTCATGTTTGGTTGTACATTTTTTTATTTAGTAGTTCTGATGTTTTTAAATATAGTTTTTTTCGGTCATTAATCAGCCCTGGTCCCCTTACTTCTTAGTTAGTACCTGGATGGTTGTACTGGCACCTGACCTTTGCAACCCGTAGGGAAATCTGGTATGACCTCGCCGTATCATGTTCCTCGTGTATCATGTTAAATTTACATACTCCGTCGTCAAATCATTTGCAGCGTAGAGCCTTGAACATGTACCTAACGAAAGAGGCGCAAGCACAAAGGCATTATTAAAGAGAAAAAAAGAAATATTTCCCGGATATATTCAAAGGGAACCGAGCAAGTTGTCTGATAGATACGTGTGATGTATGACTGCACAGGAAAACACGTAAAGTTTAAATATCCTCGCATTATTCTCAGATCGGAATGAAGAATAGCGCCTCATGTTTGCAAAATCGAAAACCAATTCAGAGAAAATAAAAGCGAAGTTCCCTCTAAGATTTTCTAACTTGAATTCATGTTTAAATTCTAGATAGCGGGCTGACTGCTATTTCTAGGTAAATCGACACAGTCGATGTGTCCCCGATTTGCTGGAAACATCGATTTTCATCGCGCTCCAGTTTGTTCATTGTATAAACATATTTCTGACGTGTGAGCGGCGTGATAGTGTATGGATTCGTTCTGTGCCGCTGTCGCTATTTCTAGTTGTCAATTTTTCATGTCGTTCGTTGTTTGTAGCAATGTTTAAGGGGTTTGTGGATGGAATACAGGTAATATTGTAAATGTTTAAGCCTCACAAAGGTTTTGTTCATGCACTAGTTTCAGTTATTTTTTTATTAAATCCCAGCTTCAAGCTCAAGTGATGGGTAGAAAAAGGCTTATATGTAAATAAATTGCCATTTCGCAAAATAATAGAATACTAACTTTTCAATAGCAAACATCGAATAAGATCGCTCTTTACTGCCAGGGACAGCTGTAAAAAAATATTAAAGGATAAGAATAGAATAGGATAGGATTCTATTTCTATTATAATGAACTATGTGTTTGATTATTGAATGTGACTATGTGTGTATGAATGTTAAATTTATTGAGTCTGTGAAACTTGAAATTAATTAGTATAATTATTAAAAAATATATTATAATAAGACCGGACATTGTAAAATTCTATGTAACATCGGCTTTCCATATGTTACACTTAAAAGAAGATATTTGGGTAAGGGATTTTATTGATTCGATACTTCTGTTTCTTCTGTTATAAAAGGTTTCTAACCCTTTTGGGATTACAGGCGTGATGTTATGTAACTTCTGCTATCTGATTTATGCCATAACAATATGGTAGTGTGTCAGCGAAACGAGGTCAATTAAAGGTAAAAATTTAATTTAACTGAATATTTTTATCGGCTCCAAGTTATCGACGTGACGCAAACAGACTTCCAGGCGAAGTCACGTCATGAATTTAGAGTAGCCGACTGACTATTAATTTTATTCCAAGATATTATTTCACAAAGCTTAAATTGAATGTAATACTTAATCTTACTTTGCAGATTTATGATGTTCTTTAATTAAATTATGTTATGTCATGAGGATTTGAATTTTATTGGCAATTACTTAGTTTTTGTACTTTTTATTAGAAAACGTGAGATTTTTGCCATGATACCACGTAAATTGTAATTAAACTAGTTATTTATAGTCTCCGATAAAATATATTTCGGGCAAAGTGATTTAATTGTTACTAGCTTTTAACCGCGGCTTCGCACGCAGTGAAGCCATAAAAAAAAAAAAAAATAAGAAGTATCCTCTGTTACTTCTACTACCTCCAAGAATATATGTACAAAGTTTCATGATGATCCGTTCAGTAGTTTCTGCGTGAAAGCGTAACAAACAACTTACATTCACATTTATAATATTAGTAAGGATTTATGCACTTGTACTTTCAGGAACACCCACAGAGAGGAGGCCTGAGTCCCAGCAGTGGGAACATTAAAAGACTAATGATGTTGATGATTTTCAGGAATATCAATGGGGTAGTTGACAAAAAAAATCTGTTTAGTTCGTCAGTTAGATAACCTAAAAATATTTGACTCGTATTTTTTTTCTTTTGCCACGTAAACCAAAAAATTACGATGATACAGTGCATTGAAATATCGTGTGACGTCACGGTGTGCTACACTTTATACTAACAATGTGTCACAAGCCCCCACTCCTGAACTTTGATGCGTTTTATCTTTGTCAATTTTGATTTATTTGGTAAAGCAAAACATATGGGTCCCATATTATTTGATAATCTCACTGACGAAATAAATAGAATAATCATTTTCCTACCCAGGAAACATCCTTATGGTTAACCTTAATTTGCACGTTATTAAAACCGAACTTCTCTATTAGCCGACATCTCGTCATTTCGTTAGTCACATTTTTAATGATATGATCTTTCACAAAGTCGATTCATATTTTTTGCGGTCTTCCCCTGTTCAACATTCACAGACAAATTCAAAACTTTCCTCACGACAATTTCCCCATTCGTTCGTATCAGATGCCAACACTATAGACTCTAGACTAAGTGACTGTCTAACAGTGTACCCACTGCTAAAGATTTCAAATTGAAGGGAGGTATTGACATGCGCTACCGATTTGTTCCTTGGTCGATCCCAAAAATTTTGGATTTAGAGCAACAGAACGATGATAGAATGTAAGTTTTTCATTTATTTGTTTATCCTCGCACTGGAATGCCTTGCAGCAATTACACCAATGAAGCACAATCTTATAATAAACTCACTATAAGTCCAGGTTTCCTCACGATGTTTTCCTTCACCGTTGTCAACGATGTCCAAGTTATGACGTGGCTTGTAAATTGTGACAACCGATTTCCACCCGTTTTTACCAAACAAATCATTACTAAATAAACGAAAATCATTCACACAAAACTGTACTCCACCAGTTTTTTATAACGTTTAGCAAAATAATAAAATTAATTGGACCCGGAGACACTGGAGATTCTCTTTTGTTTATGCATTGTTGAATTTGATTGGGCTCTCTAATTGCAACTACACAGTTGAATTTGCATTTCGACTGCAGTGCGCAAATTGAACTTGTTTCCCGACTGCATTGATGGCCAAAAATAACCAATGACTAATAACCCTTTTAACCAGTGGTTTAGGTTTTTAGTTTATTAAAGCCAGTCATTTTTTTATGTCACTTTTAACAAGTATGGAGTTGTTTTTATGAAATTTTGGGTACCTATGTGTGTGACGTAACTATGCTAATGACGGTCACAATTTTAGCAGAATGGTCATATTGTTTATTTTCCTTCTAAGTGTTTATTTATTGGACAAAAAGATACCAACAAGTTTTGATTTCTGTAAAAGAGAAACAAACATTGGCTATGTTTGTTTGCCACTGGCACATGTATATAAAAGACTAGCTTTTCCCCGCGGCTTTGCTCGGTTCGCAGGAACCGTTTTCAGAATAAAAAAGTAGCCTATGTAACTCTGGAATAATGTAGCTTTCCATAGGTGACAGATTTTTTTAAATCGGTTTAGTAGTTTTTGAGTTTAACCATTACAAACAAACAATCAAATCTTTTCTCTTTATAATATGTTTATCTATTATTATCTAGTGTCGATAAACTCTATATCAGAAATGGTTATTGATAATATTAGTAGATAGTACCTTCTTAAATTATGATAGTACTAGTTCTTGCCTGTGATTTCGGCCGCGTGAACGTCGAAAGTCATCCCAAGAGAAAAAAAACAAGTATTTTAGAACTTAATCTAGAACATGGTCTACCCGTGTGCCAAGTTTCATTCAAATCTATTCAGCCGTTAAGACGTGAAAGCGTAACAAACAAATTCATCTTCTTACTTATTAGTAAGAAGATGAATTTGTTCGTTACGCTTTAGTTAGTTTATAATATTTTATAAACTAGTAACCCGCCCCTGCTTCACCCGTGACAAATAATACACAAAAACCTTCATCGTTTCTCACTCTTTCTATTGGAGAAAACCGCATTAAAATCCGATCGAAAAAAAGTAAAAAAAGAAACATAATAAAATCGTTTTTGAGTTTATCGCGTACAAACAAGACGAGGGACTTTATTTTATAATGTAGTGAAGTGATGCGAAATTTTTGATGGACGTGTGTATGTTTGTTACTCAATCACGTTAAAACGGCTGAACGGATCTGGATGCGATATGGTACAGAGATAGATTACAGTCTGGAATATCAGGCTAGTTTTCATCCCGGTGTTATGTTCCCTTGGGATAAGAAAACACTTTTCATGCGGGCAAGGCAGCTGGCAAAAGCAGTATTCGCATGTATATGATAATTTATAAAGTTCAGTACATTGTGGTTGTATAGATTAAACAATCTTCTTCTTAGCGTGTCGATGGCAAATATAAAAAGTTAGACAATACAAATACTATATGTATAAGTATGAAACAGGAGTAGTACGCAGATGTATGTCGTGACTGAGACAAGAAGACTACCCACTTTTAAGCACGGCATTGATTTTCAGTTGTACCTAAAACTGACTTCTATAAGTTTTAATCATGGTTATAATGAGCTTTGTATATGTATAATATCATGGAACATTCACTATAAAGACTAACATTGCAAAAGGGCACCCTGGAGAAATCGAAATAAAATGTTCGTTTTCTTTTCTTTCGTTAAGTTTGTTACCGTAAAGTTATAACGGTAGTTAGTTGTTTTAGGGCCTAAATTGTTCAGGCAAGTACTTACAAAAGAGTTTTATTTGATTCCTGATACTGAACCAGCTAATATTCTTTTTTGGGATACCTACACCTGGCACCTTGGGTAGCCAGCAACACGACCAACTTATTATGTTTGTCATCTGCTTATTCTTCTCTCAATGTAAGAGTAGACTTTTTTACCACCTTGATCGTCTATTATATTATTTTGTTACCACGAAAGTAACATAGCGCAAGCAAAGTTCTCCGCGCAATTTGAACATAAACAACAGCCCGCCAACAACCATCGGGTAGTTGGCCACCAGTCACAACCGCTTTCTGGTCGGATGTTCCTCCTTTTTCAAAGGAGGTTGCAGGATCTTCCATCATGTTCCGCATGCCTCTATAAGTTAGAATGTAGTTACCAATATAGTTACCTTAGAAGATTTTGTGTCGATAAAACAGAAGTAGAATCTACCATTTGACGAGAATTTGTAATTCTCCTGGATAAATCATAATAACATCGATAACATATTTTCTTACATATATACAAATAGATATATATGCCAAGAAAACAGTGATCGAATCTAGAACATGGAATGATTTGTAGACGATATCTTATGTGGACTACTGAAGTGGGAGTTACAGCCATAAGTTGTCAAGAAATGATGGATGAGACAATACGGAACCCGTATTTGTCGGTGAAGAAATGTGTGTGAGATTGGTGCTCTGCGTGGAACAATCCATCTTGTTCATAAGATTTGATGGGAACGTTTTTACAGCAAATTACTTAGGAAATCAAATTTTTTCGGTGGTTTCTGTTGTGATTTTACATTTTCTTTGTAACCATTTTATATGCATGTGAGTTTCATGGTTAAATGTAAAATAACACTATATTTAGAGACTTAAATTGATTTAGTTGAGATTTTTGTAGCCCTAAATATGGCAAAACGTAATTGGTGCAACGGTTTTAATAATTCTTCTGTAGGTAACACCATTCATTAGGTTAGGTTAGACTATTCCTCCTTGACGTTTTACACAATGATGTCATGAACACATCAAACTTATACGTACTTCAAAATAAGCCGTCGGTGTGTTACAGAAAAACCTCGAAAGACCAATTCGACGAACACTAGTTTGGCCTATGATTGTAATAATGTAGGTACACTCACAAAAATATAATTTAAAAAAGTTGAATGAATGGGAAAGCTAAACGTAATTAAACAACGTATTTACCCTACATTACACATAATATGTTCAGCGCATTTTGGATTCGCAACAGAGCGGTCGTCACTGGAGTCCCACCGGACCATGCTGGGTGAAATATGGTGCAATAAATAACCATATTATCGCGCGCAGTCGATTTTGTACCCCTGCTTTCTAGACACTTCGTTATATATCCGGATAGTTCGTATTGAGAGTTAGGAACTGTATGGGCTCATGGTTCTTATGTCTTCTTTAGCTTTGGTCTCTTGAATGAAACGCACAACGCTGTGTTATGCGGTGCTGGACACATAAATCCTTTACTCCACTGACGCATACTGTGACAGAGCAAAAGACCATTCTAGACGTTTTTCGTACCATTTAGTGTCCGGTACCACATACCGCATACCGCACAGTTATGCGTTTTGATTAAGATATCAAAATTTGACAGAATTTATATTCTTTAAGAAGTGCGTCCACATTTCTCTTTTTATTCCTCCAGTGGATGTTGTGCCCCTGCTTTCTAGACACTTCGTTATATGTCCGGATAGTTATTGAGAGTTGGGAACTGTATGGTCTTATCTGTTGTTTCTTTTGTCTTTTTAGTTCGACTAGTTCTTCTGTTGCATATATCTATTTAGGTCAGTGTTAGGAAGGATTATTATGTCCGGCACTGCAGGCCGTAGCCTTGTACGCACACAGCTACTATACAGGTACCACAGCTCAACAGAATATTATTTTGTTTGAATGATACTCGTCTCTACTTATTTTACCATCCGTTTTTCAGAGTTAGCAACTCCTTGGCCATTTGGTCTGTTTCTTATGACTTTTTTAGTTTGACTAGTTCGTGTTGATGCTCGAAATCTGATAAACTTTAATTAAAAAAAAATGTTTTTGGAAATAAAGCTTACGCGAAATTTTGATGATTAAATATCATAAAGCTATTTAAAAAGTATGATAATTTTGGTATTTCTGTTATTGTTAATTGTTTTTTTTCTCAAAAGGTCTTTAGTTCAATAAACTGTGAGAGTTATCTGAAATATCAGTGTTAAGTCTCGTGGCACATAAGTACATCAACATTCATATATTAAGAGGTAACATTTTTAGTTTGTTCATTTGTTGATACACAACAGCACTGTCACTTACAATTCATATAAAATAACATAACACATATTATATGTCTACGCGAAGTTAACATGGCGTCAACGCAACGGCTACAAATTCTAGATTCATGTTATCGATTACGAAAACTCCGTAGGCTTCCACTGCAACTGATTATTCTACTAGTACCAGAAGATCCTAGTACTAGTAAAATAATCGTTGCACTAGTACCTAAACTTCATACAGTTGCGAAGCCGTAGTCAAGAAGCTATTAAAACGGTTCATGTGAGGTAAATCTCACGGGAAACGTTTTTTGTTGGAATAAATCAAAACGTGTGACACTCAGCATTAGTGAGTGAATTTTGGCAATCGGATCAGGATGCCCGAATATTACCTTTTACAAACATAAATAAATTAGCTTCTGTTGGCGGCTTCGTCCGCGTGGTGGTCAGAAATTATGCCAAGGGATCGTACTCTCAGAATAAAAAGTATCCTTTGTCCTCTTCCAGGGTCCAATCCATACTTATACCGAAATTCATCATAATTGGTGATACGGTTTTCGAGTAAAAACATTATGAACAGACAAAAAAACTCCCTTTGTAATCTTAATGTTATTAGTTGGGATGGATAAACAAACAATTTTATCTCTAGTTCTACAAAATTCAATATAGTGCAGTTCTCATGTTCCCTCGTATAAACTATATGTACATTTTTATCAGCTAGAAGAAAAATTACATTGTTCGTAATGTCAACGGGACAGTCACTTCTGATAACTTCTTATAACCTCTATAATTGCAATATATTTACAATAATATTATGCATATCAATCAACATGTAAATAAAAACATTAGTGTAGCTTCGAAGTCATTGGAATAAAGTTGTTGGTTAACAAATAAAAATATTTAGTTAAAATTTAAGGCACGGAATATTTTTATGGTATGTATTTTTTGCAATCTGATTTTTTTTACTCACGTGAATTATGTAAATCCTAAAATGTGAATTCAATATTTTCTCTTGCCCTTATACCAATTTATGTACGGTCAGTCAATATACCATGGATTTTTCTGCCAAACTACTCTATTCGTCGAATATCACTACAATGTTTCTAGGTATTAACTTTTTCTAGGTTTTTTTTTATTATTAACACCATTGAGCAGTTATCACTAGATTTTTTACTCATAAATTAAAATAATAGCTTTTTAGGGCTGCCAACAGTTATATTATTTATCAAAGCTGACTGTTTTTAGTGAAATCCAAAATGCATAGTCGGTACCATACATAAAAGCAGTATGATAAATGTAGTCCATATTTAGACATATATCATAATTTTCAATTTATCACAGGAAATATTAATAAATTCTTGTTTTACTGCAATTGAAGCCAAATCGCATGTAAACATACTTAAGAAAATTTACATTTGGTACATTTGGGCAAACCTAAAGTTGTTTGTACGTTTATTGGAAATATTAGTTAAATTCCTTGTGGTGAAGCCTTGCCTCTCGGTATTTTATTTCATTATACTTTGGAAATACATACGGGACTGACTATTTACAAATGTGTAGACGCTGTTTAAGCTTTGATTTGTTGATTTTATAGAAAAGTTCTTTTTTGGTATGTGTATCCAAATAAAGCATGGTTGAACTACTTACTAAGCAAAAGAATTCATACGAAAACTGTTTGTTTTAGGAGGAGGTTATCAAATGTACTGTATGTTTTTATGTTTGTGATCTCAGAACTCTTTACTAGATGAACCGATAGAAATGATTCTTTTTTTATTTGAAAGCTGTAGCTTGTCAAGCGGTCTCATTTTTCATCAAGATCTTAAGAAGAACTTCGGAGAAACATCAGAACTCTTCAATAAATGACGGCAAATCACTCGGGATAGCTGCAATCTCATATCTGTTTATTGTTTACACCATTTCATAACATAACATATAAAATCACACTGGTACGCTCTACAGGGGTTAGAAGGTGTGAAAAGTTCACCCTGGTATAGTCTCATTCCACTGGTTTTGTTTAAGGTCCATGTTATTTGGTAAATCTATTCTGGCATCACTTTGGACACCTATAAAACTGGTTCACTATGTACCACAAAAAAGAGAATAATAAAAAAAAACTTTTTACAAAAATATACCACCGACATCCAAATAAAAACACTACAAAGTGAAAAATAACTTCAATTAATATATAAGTCGGTGTTTAAAAGAAGAAGGAACGAAAACAGCAACACCAACTTCCGAAATTAAAGTAATTTTTCACTTTGTAGTGTTTTATTTGGAAGTCGGTGGTATTTTTTTGTATTTTATTTTTCTTTAGCTATTCGAAATCTGTGAAGTACGTAGTAGTAATATTAGTGCTATAAATACCCAGATATTCAGTACTTTGTCACATTTATTTTCAAACCAAAACTAACAATTTTACAATACCCTATTCTGTTTGAACAAGGAACAAACTTCTTTTGTACATCAATTTAAAACATCGACAGTGTTTTATAAATGACCGATGACATTCATATATAGAATTGATTCAGTTGACTGGTAGTCTTATTGCAATAATCGCAGAAACACACTCTTTACATTATTTTAATGTAAATTATACTGGTATTATTGATCTGACAAAGCTTTTATCTTTTCAGATGAAGTTCTTCATCGTGGCAATCTTGTTTGCATTTGCAGAAACTGGTGTGATTGGTGCTACGAACTGTGTTAATATTAACAATAAAAGATACGAAAAGGAAATTCTTCTAGAAGGTGTTGAAAGTCCATACCAGTTGGCTATCGATCGTGACACGCATACTCTGTTCTTCAGCTACACGGCAAGGACAGATGAAATGTTTAAATCTGCCTATTTTAGCATGAAAACTTATCGTTACGCTATAGTCCGTGGCATTCGAGGAGGTTTTGCGAACGCTGTTACCAATAATACGGTTTACATGGGTGGTGAGAATGGTATATACATATATGATTATGATACCGTGACCGCAACTAAATTAGATATCAAGAACAATGTAAACGTTTGGCAAATGTTCTACAAAGATGGATTATATTTTACGACTTACCCAGACGAAAAAGCATATTTCTATAAAAATACTGAAGGTAATTTGTATAAAAATAGTGAAATCGTGGAAGTGCCCGCATTAAAAGATATCAAGGTGATGCTAATTGCTGTAACTAATAACAAAGACCTTCTATATTTTAATTCTTCTGGTATCTTTCTGTACAGCAGAAATAATGATAATCACATTTTTCTAAATGATGCTGTTGCCAATGGAGTCGCGTCTGATGTTCAAGGTAACTTATACATTTCAAGTCCAAATGGAATTTATTATTATAATAATGAATTAATGAAAATTTCATATTTGGCTAAAATAGATAATGTATATGGCATAGCCTTAGAAAACGATGACAATATTATTTATGCATCGGAAAATAGTATAATTAGACTTAAACCGGCAGTCGTTCATTGCGATGAAAAAGATAAAATTGGGATGAAGGTAGAAGAGATCGTTGTAACCGTATAATTTGCTGATAACATAATCTAAGTTCTTGATATTTTGGACATTGCCTACAATTTTTTCATTATTATTTTAGTTATTTCTCAAATTGCTTGCTTTTGTAAAAATATAATGTACCTGAGCGATGAGATGATATTTTAAAATTAAAATTATGCTGTTGTAAAATGCTTATTTCGTTTCATTTTTATAATTTACAAGGACTCCACCCGTGACTTCGTTCGCGTGATCCGTATTTTACCCTACAGATGAATTTGTAGTTTCACCCCCTTAAAGGTTGAATTTCCAAAAATCCTTTCTTAGTGCTGCGCTACATCATAAAAAGAAGCCCTGTACAGTAAATTCTTCAAAAATCTTTATCACCCCCTAAATCGTTTTCAGGAGTAGTTTTGAAAAACTAATAATGAAAACCTTTACTTTCACTTAGGTTAGTATTTATGCCATTTTTCAAATATATAAGCCGGACAAATTTTTACCTTTTCACCTCTTTAGGGGTAGAGTTTGTTTTCAAAAACCAATAAATACATGAATTCTTTTTATCAACCAAGAGTATAAATCTAAAAGTTCAGGTGTCCAACTTACAAACTGTAGAAATTTTATACAAACCTTCAACCCCCTTTTTACCCCTTTAGGGGTGGAATTTCCAAAAACCAATTAATACATAAATTATTTTTATCAACCAACAGCGTAAATCTAAAATTTGACATGTCCTACTTACAAAAGTACGGTTGGCGCAGTGGTTGAGCGATTGACTCACTGCGCTGCGTGTCGCGGGTTCGATTCCCGCACGGAACAAATATTTGCATGACCTACAGATAGTTGTTCCGGCTCTGGGTGTTGTGTATGTGAGTTTATATGTTTGTAAACGCACCCACGATACAGGAAGAAATTCCTAGAGTGGGGCAAAGTTTAAAAATTACATAAATTCTTTTTATGAATCAAAAGCGTAAATGTAAAATTTCACGTGTCCAATTTACAAACTGTAGAAATTTCATACAAACTTTCAACCCTCCTTTTACACTCTTAGGGATAGAATTTCCAAAAATCCTTTCTTAGCGCGCACTTAAGTCACTTGAGGAACCTCCCTGTAAAATCCAATGTCTTTATACGTCAAGCGGTTTTCGATATTTCGTGATGAGTGAGTGAGTGACCTTTCGTTTTTATATTATACTAGCTTTTACCCGCAGCTTCGCTCGCAGAGAAGCCATTTTTTTTTAAATAAAATGTGTCCTCTGTTACTTCTAATACCTCCAAGAATATATGTACAAAGTTTCATGATGATCGGTTCAGTAGTTTTTGCGTGAAAGCGTAACAAACAAACTTACATTCACATTTATAATATCAGTGTAGATATATAGATACAGATTACCATTATTATTTTTACGACTAATTACAAAACTTAGAAAACTAGTCAAACGTCGATGTGTAATCTTTTTGCGGAATTGCTAGATTATCCAAGTCAAGTCCAAGTCTGTCACAAACTCCGTTAAATAGATAGTCAAACGTCGAAAATCAAATAATCAGCCGGTCTATTGGGTTACGTCCCCGTGAAAACTTAGGTGAAGTGAGCGTGAACTGTCATTCTACTCTAAATATATGGAGCTCACATCAAGCTCACTTAATCTTTATTTTCACAGTGAGTTGTTAATACAATGGTTAGCCGTACTTTGCCTAGTATATCCTATAAGCGACTGAGACAAATTATATGAAACAACGAAAGAGACGGAGCACCCCTGCGGGGCTTCTATTTCTGTCTGAAGGGTTTAACAGACCCTAACACGAAAGTGGGAAGAACGAAGCCACCGTCATCCACTCCGAAACCTAACCTGTCCTTGTCGAGTCGCCCTAAGGAGCTGCCGGGGTCGAGTTGTAACTCTGACAAAATAAAAATATATTTCTGAACCTTAGGCTACCTTAGGATACCTTACCTTAGAATTTAGGTCTGACTGGACGATCAAACCAATTTGATCGTACATTACTCACAGCGGATCTTCGTGTCTCTGACATCGGCTGCAAGACCCTGCGCACTAGCTACTTTTGTGTCAATGTTGAAGATGAAGATAGTATTGTATAACTGCCTCTTTCACTCGCTTACGTTTTTCGCTTTTCTCATCGTCCTATCTCGCCTACTCTATTCAATATACTCGATAACAAGCTGTTTCTTGCGCAATGGTTCGCAGAGACAACTTATAAGTATTGTGTTTGGGCCTTAAGATTTCTTGCCAGATCTGAGATTTGACTAATCTACCTAAAAATGCCGTAGCTCGAAACTCTCAGGTTTGACTAATCAATCAATCTGCTTAGCCTTTTCTCAACTATGTTGGGGTTGGCGGATTCAGTTGATTACTAGTGTTTTACATGGAGCGCCTGCAATCTGACCTCCACAATCCAGTAACTGGGCAAAACGATACGTTTTGGCAAGACTGGTGTCAGATCTCAGGCTTCTGACAACCCGTAACGACTGTAAAAGATCTTTAAAGACGACTCGCCTACGACCTTGAGGGCACAAAACGCGCACTCGTATCACACCCGCGCGACCTAAAATTCTGTAGTTTTTTGTAATTTCCTTATTATTCTATGAATTTAAAAAAAAAAGCCTTAAATCAAAATGTAGATAACTTTATTGTCTTTAAGATGGTGTCAATTAATTTAAATATGGACGTTTTTTTTGTCCGTGTTTGACATAACTTTACAAATTAATTACAATAAGTTTACGAATAAAACTCAAAATTATCTCAGATCAAATTATTAAAAAAATGGTCTAATATAACACATTTTTTTTCAAAAAAATGACCGCTAGCTGTTTAGACGTGATTTTCATTTTAAAATCAGCTACTGAGGGTATCTGCGCCTTAAATGACAGCCGTGACCAACGGCACCCCCCACTATAGTCCCCAGGAATTTGAAAAATAGGTATTTGAAGAAACCATTGCCGTCGCGCTGTGCTCGACCAAGCGAGCTATCAATTTGTAAACGAGTTGTGTATTTGTGTGCGTAAGAGCGCGCCGCAGCGGTCGACCGAAGCCGACGCGCGCGCCCTCGCCTCCATTACCGCCATGGTTTGCAAGCGTCTGCATAGCTCGTCTCCTGCCGCGTGAGTATCACTTCCACCGTTTTGCAGATGGCCAGGAGTTCCGCCTGTTAGACCGTGCAGTACGCGGCTAAGCTAAGTTTGAGCTTCCGGACTTAGCCTTCACTATCCCATATGGATAATGCGGCTCCGAATTTCTCCTCAATCTTGCTGCCGTTGGTGAAAATTCGCACCGCCTGCACGTTGTTGCTGTCTAACAACTGTTGGTCTACCAGGCACATGAACTCCAGGGGCATTTGTGTAGCTGGATGAGGGCCTTCCGCAAATCTTACCATAATTTCGATCTCCCTGTCTCCTGGCACAAACCGGGATGACCCTCTCCTCGCTTCATACAGGGCGGCTGCCTCCTGTATGCGCAGGTCTAGAGATAGTATTCCGGACAGTACCTGTGCCAGTCCCTGAGTTCAGGGTGACAGTACGGTAAGATTTGCAGAGCTTCTGGACGGAACCTCGTTGGACCGAGCCTAACTTCTTTCGTATTCCCAGCTTCTTCGTGGCGGGAGCCCCGGCTGTGGCCGCGTACGTTATTAAGGGCTCAATCGCAGCAGTGTAGATTGTGTGTATGATCTGTCCCTCCAATTCCCAACTCACTTTAGCGGCACGGGACAGCTGCTTGTATTGTCAGCTGCCCACTTGTAGACGTTCGCGGTGTGCTCGTTGAAGGTCAGCTTCTCGTCTATAGCTAGACCCAACAACTTCATCTTCTTAACCATACCGATGTCAACCTCGGCCATGCTCAGCCTTGGGGTGTCTTGCTTAAGCTTGTTGGTTACGACCATCACACAGATTTTGTGCGGTGCGAACCTCAGCTTGCTTCTGACGCCCCAAATCTGAACATGGGCGAGGGCTGCATTGGCAGATGGTGAAACTTCAATCGCTGAGTCCCAATCCAGAACCAAGACGATATCATCGGCGAAAGCGAGACCGAGCGAGACTCTTGAACACAGTCACAGTTCACCGGGCATTTTTCCTCAGCCAGTCTGACCTTGATGGCTGGCCAACATGCACTATCGAAGTCCCCCTCTATATCCAGCGACACCGGGAAAATTAGCTCCTTCAGCCTCAACTTGTCCTGTACGTGCTTGACTAGCTTTTCGCTCAACTTTTCGCTCAACTATATAACTATATTACCTACTACACTATATTAAGTGTAGTAGGTAATATAGAATAGTTAGAAGGTACTGCTAAAGAGTGTATAATGTGGATGACTATTCTTATATTCCACCTCCCCCCCTACTATAAGGGGAAAAATGATGGATGGACAATATGAAAGATGAAATGGCAAGAAAGTGGGTGACTGCTGAGATGATGACCAATAGAGGCTTGTACCGGTATGGCTATCTTTTGATGATAAAACAAGAAGATAATGATTTACTTAACTCATAGCGTTTAAGGGTAGGTTGAGTACCTGACGGCAGACCGTAGACTGTTACGTACGAGACGACGCTACGACTAGTTTTCCTTTTGACAATAACTCCAAGTCACAATGCTGCTGCGAGCGACGCCGACGTCATACATTCAACGACATTTCTTCTTTCTTTGTCTAACACTCCTTTTCCCAGGTTGGCCTGGGGTCGCGTTTCCTTGTAGGTATACGTCAGATAACTGTGTTGTGTGATGCTCAGGTTTTCTCTCAGGACCCAGGAGGAAAAAGAGGTTTTTGTGTGATTGATCACCAGATAAATATCCCCATTTAGGGCCTATATGATAGAATTATCATCTGCTCGTCTCAGGATGTGGCCGTACCAGCGCAGTCTGTTATTTTTTACCTTTTCACCAATTGGTGCTACCTTGAACGATTCCCTGACATATTCGTTTCGCAGTTTGTCTTGACGGGTTCCTCTTCCCGCCAATCTGAGCATATTGTGAAAGCCATTTATCAAAAAAACAATCATTGCCCATAGACGGCATTACTCTGGTTTGTAGTTTGCGGGCATTGCTTGACCGCAGCAGCAAGTGGTCATGTCACAAAGTGAGATGTTTCATACAGATAAGTACTTAGAAAACTATAGTGACTATGCTTTCAATCATTGTGGTTGGGCGCTTTCAGAACTTAATCAAATAATACCTTATATTAGGTACTACCCTGTATTCGCTCAACGAGACACAAATTAATAAAACACCCTTAAGCTTTTAAATTAAATACAGTGCTGCGCTAAAAACACAAATCTCCGACGTAACAGACTACAGAGACCCAGGCGAAGATGGTGAGACGAAATTGACACTTACAGACTATAGAGCCTCTAAATAAGTGTCATTCGATGTCAGCGATGGCGATAAATGAAATGGCAAAAATGTAGAAAAACGTGGGTATGTAAGTATGTCAATAATATAGGCATCAGTTCAACCCTTCACTAGCCCAAAACCGGGCAGAATGGAAAGAAGAAAGATAGGCCGAGCTCTGCAGTGGGATAACTCATTTTTTAAATAAAAATTAAATAAAGCCTGTTATTTGAGAGCAAAAGTCTCACGTAATTACTAGACACTGTTCCTACCATAAATCCTTCTTACCCAGGCATATTTATATATTTTTACAAGTCTCTAGTGTCTTAATAAACGGGCTCCGATCGTAAGAAGCGGTAAGGAGAGGCAGGTAAGATATTGCGCCATATTTCAACTAGCACACCACATGTTATTCATGGCTTTGGATCTACAGCAGGAGTGCCTCTATTCTACTGAATTTGCACTATAACCTGTGGATAGAATTATGCTTGAATTGATTTATTCGTAATATTTTCTTACCTTTTGCTCGGTTGTTGTTGTTTTAAAAGATGGCTTACTGAAAATGGAACATCCTACTTTTTAATCTTTTAGAAGTACTGAACAAATACTGATGAAACTACAGCTTATGAAAAGACTAGCCAGCGGCTTCGCATTTGTGAAAGTCGAAAATCATCCCGAGGGAACATATTTCCGGGATAAAAAGTATCCTATGTGCTATTTCTGAATATAATCTATCTTTGTACCAATTTCATTCAGATCCGTCCAGTCGTTTTTGAGGGAAAGAGTAACAAACACACTCACAAACTTTCACCTTTATAATATTAGTGTGATAATTGTGACGATAGAAAGATAAAAATATAGAAGTACCTACTTATTCCACGCGAGCGGAGCCTGAATAAACCAGCCCGAAATTATACGTAAAAAATATACTTGATGAACTTATTAGAGTGGGATGCACTCAGTATTGGTGCAGCGATGGCCTTGTCAGTTGGCTGATAGTACTAAATATCTTGTAAGAGAACAGTTCTACATTCAGTTGTAAATAAAATAGTAGATAGTTTATTTTGCTGATGATGTTTAGATAATGAACCTAGTGGTTATCTGGCACGAAATACTTTGTGGTATTAATGTCTAACTACCAACATTGCCAG
Source organism: Orthosia gracilis (assembly GCA_947562075.1). Taxonomy (NCBI): domain Eukaryota; kingdom Metazoa; phylum Arthropoda; class Insecta; order Lepidoptera; family Noctuidae; genus Orthosia; species Orthosia gracilis. The sequence goes on along the minus strand of OX387272.1, from coordinate 39,964,722 downwards.
TACCAGTTTGAAAAGTTCATTCGTACGAAATATTACGTCAAGTAAACAGAACTTCCATCATTTATTATGTAAAATATCGTGAAATACAACGTCAAGTAAGTTTTAACTGCCAACAAAAATTCACACGATTTCGAAATTAACTCGGAAGGGCATAAAATATGCATTAATTCGATTCTGTGTGATTTTAACATGAAGCTTCGTTGCTTATACGAACTCTGGAGTGAATATATTAAAGGCTGAAGGCACGTTTGCTTTGTAATTCATTTGGCGGTTCGTTAAGCATTTTAACAGACTTAAAAAGAAAACCTTGCAGAGACATGTAACTTTGCTCTTTAATTGAAAATGTAAAAGCAAAAAGAAACATGATTTAATGTATTTGATTTCGCGTTTGATGTGAAATGAAGCATTCATTTCATGACATGGCTTTTTCTGTTGCTTTTTGAATTTGAGAATCAAGGTTCAATTTAAATGATTCTGTCCTGACGTATTTCTATAGCCTCGTTTCTGGAGACGCGGGGCGTCGAGCGTCGTTTTGTGCGGCGCTGACCGCACTAAATTCAAATATATGGCGCTGTATGAGAGCATTTACGGAGAAGTGTGGGCGTTTTCAAAGAAGCAATGTACCGCGGGATGCTACGCCGCACGCGATGCGCGACGCCCTGCTTCTCCAGAAACGAGGCCTAAGGCATTCCGAATGCAGACAGCACTGTTGCTGAGTGATACGTGTCCAGCGCACGAGCTTCTGGGCCTTAAGTCCGGTCTGGCAAAAAAGAGCCCACCCGTCTCCATCTTTCCGTGATATGAACGTGCCGATAACGGAGCATCTCGACCTTCTTGGTGTTATGTTGATATCGGCACTCAATTTTGGTCCATTCATTGATGCAAAGGCTGCAAAAAAGTAGGGGATCCTTACAAAGGTGATACGGTACTTCATGAATGAACAGCTGGTCAAGTTCTATAAAACGCAAGTTCGGTCATGCATGGAGTACTGCTCTCACCTCTGGGACGAATCTGTCAAGTACCAATTTGATGCACTTAACTCGAATGACAAACAGGCCAAGATGCTTATCAGCAACAATGCACTGGTCGACTCAAAGCTCCAGAGCCTTGAACATAGATGCTGAGTTGTTAGCCTGTTGGTTTCTTATCGGTTCCATTTCGGGGAGATTGCGATGGAACTGCACAATTTGATTCCGCCTAGCCCTTTCTATCATCGGAATACAAGACGTACCTACGACTATCCCACTCTTACTTACGCACAAAGCGTTTTACGAATCCTTTATTGTGCGTACAGCTTAGGAATGGAATTCCCTGCCGGAGTCTTTGTTTTCTGATAGCTACAACCTAGGGGTCTTTAAGTCAAGAATGAATAAGTTACTTCTAGGCAAGCGTGCTTAACCGTCGGCCACATCAGCGCCTAACTTCAGGCGAAATAGTGGTTAAACGCGAGTCTTCCACAAACAAAAATGACAAAAACATAGTCCAAAATTAACACGCGATGGAGCGTGTGCGGGCGGTGGTGAGTGCTTTTAGGAAGCCACGGTACATCGCAACTTGTTGCGAGCAGTAAAGACTGGATGTGGTCCTTCCTTTCAGGGTACGCAAAAGATTACTCGCTAGCTAGGCCGCTCCGTCACGCCCCTTGTCGCCCTTGACGCATACCATAGTTACTTCAGTATGAACGAAAACGGTGTTTTTATATGTCTAATAATATTTCGCACCCGCGCAAGTACTTCACCCTGCTCGAAACCCAAAAAGGCTGGGTTACATTGCCGTATCCTGGTTCAAACGTAGCTAATGTTGATCAAAGCATTACACGCAGGTGTATACACATTTTAGGCGTGCTGTATCGGATGTTGCAAACGCAGGATTTGACGTGGCACGGTGGCTGGCTAATCCGTTCAGTCACACACAAAATTTGCATCTATAGGTGCCGCTGGGAGATAAGAAGTTCTAAATCTCTAATATAATCTAAAGTAACCTTACCTTATAGGTAAACAAGTTTAGCTTTCGAGTTATCTTTCTTGCTACTTAGCTTTAGAGTTATCTTGCGAAAATTAGTTTTAAAAATAAATGAAAAGTTTGCAGCAAAAAAAATATTGCAGTGACACTTGTCTCACCTTAAAAAGAGAAAATTAAAAGATCTCATAATAATAAATCAAGAAAACAGAATGATAAGATAATTATATCAAAATAATTAAGGCCAAATTCTCCAAATTAATTAGTAAACTAGACACCAACTACAAAAGTTTTAATAAGTTGTCTAACAACTGACACCTTTACAAACTTCTGATAGAATTATTAAACTGACATATAAAGATTTACTTGGTAAAGTTATTTATATTTAATTTGCTTCTGCCCGCGACTTCGCTCGGGTGAAAGCGTTGTTTTATCGCAAGATATCGTAGTACCGGAATTAAATTGATAAAATTTCCTAATCCAGGCCTCGTTCTATCCGTGTTCTCATCGTCCATATCTGTTAAGCTGTGATTGAATAACAAACTTTCCAACATATAGATTTTCATATTTAAAATATTAGAAGGATTTAGGTATTATACAATGAAATTGAGTGGTTTTCCAAAGTATACCGGAGTTCCTTCAGGTATCAGGAACGCCTGATGGAATATTAGCTAAAACTAGTGATGTTGAACTTCTTGCTAAGAAGATATTGATCTTTTTAGTTTAACTAGCGGAAGTTAAAGAGCAGTGGTGACGGCCCCGACTTACGTATCGTAGGTCGTGAGTTGGAACTCAGGCAGGCGCTTCACTTTGTGTAAATTATTTCATCACAACTGCTCTTATAACGGTGAAGGAAAACATCGTGAGAAAACCGGCATGATCTAGAGCCAAAAATTCGCAGATGTGTGATATCCACCAACCTGCACTGGGCCCGCGTGGTGGATTAAGGCCTATAACCTCTCTTACAGAGAGAATGCCTGTGTCCCAGCAGTGGGAACATTATAAGGCTGATAATGAAGCCAAAGTAAAGTTGAGTTTTGAAATAATGGTAAATTGATTGAAAAAAAAATAGGATACGTAACGAAAGTTAGATAAGTCAGAAATCGACACATGTTGCTGTCCGGTGCCACTTTGAGCAAGGGTGGTGATCATTGCTCGTTCCTTCTCTGGTATTAAGAGGAAGAAATGGATTGAAAGTAACCAATTTATTAGCACTTTATTGAGGCTTGAAGAATCATTATCCTGTACGTCCTAAATTCACGCAAGATAAACCTTCAACCCAACGCAAACAACCCCAAGCAAAGCACTAACTTAATATTTAAAATATATGAAATCTACTACAAACACAATAACCCCATCTCAATAAATTCTCGCTAAAACGTTACAAAAGTAACATTCATTGTACGTTTTATGAAGTTGAACTAACAAAAGAAACTAAGTCATCCATTTCTGGGGAAATCGTTTACCCCGCCAATGTCTGTAACTGGTAATTGAATCCAACAAAGAAGATAGAAAAAAAAGTAAACTTACTACGTGATACGAAAACGGGATTCGGGCTATCAACACTTGTTTTGTAAGCCAATGAGAAAGAACCAATACGGGTGTATGCCGACCATATCAGATTTAAAGAATAAATTCCTTTTCGCAATAACAAGTAATTGTTTATGTTTATTTATGAACTCCATTGAGGCTGTACGATCTCATTACTTCGGACTATTTATGGCCTCTCGATAATAATGTTCGGATGTAATGGGTTCATGTAGAAATTGCTTGTTCGTATGGTAAGTATAGTATTTATCCGACTGCCGAAGGAGGGTAATGTGTTTATCAGACTATGTATGTATGTTCCTTTGTGGCGTTCTAGAGACCAAACGCATTGGCCGATTTTGGTGATTCTTACTTCAATCAATTCAAGCCTTGCGAGTGTCACACATACATTAAATATGAAAATAAAAAAATGGCGGATTTTGGGCGCCATATTGTGGGGGCCCAATTTTTATTTTCTTCCAAGCCCATCGTGTGGGGTATCAAAATAAAGGGTTATAAGAGGTTATTTAAAAATATAATGATATCACTTATATGTTTAAATGTACCTAATTCGAAAAAAAAGGTTAGGTAACTAAAAAGTTATTATAAAAAAAGTTAATTAAAATAATCTAAAAAGTTAAAGTTTAGTTAAGTTTTTATTTTTATTTTTTGTTGTGCAAGAACAAAATCATGCTGTGCAGTCGGAGAATACATCTGGTTTTGGACAGCCATCTCGCGAAAATGTATCCTCCGACTGCACGACAGCATAATTTTCTTGTTTACGTCTTTTTAGTTCCCTTCTTAAGCAGTCGGGTTTTTTGAATTTTTAAATTAACATGTTTTATCTAGTAGATGCAATATAGGTACCTATAGACATTGTAGGTTAAAACAATACTATTTTGCTTCATTTAGGAGAATATTTTTTAAATTAAAGTATCAATGGAAAACATAGTACCTGAATATCAAGTCATATATTTCATTCACATTTGCAATTCGCATTGTGATCGAGTTTTTGAGCATCATATTGTGACAATTCTTGCTTATTATAATTCTGTTTGGAAATTTCAATCGTTTCTCGGCCTATTGCCAGGATTGCTAGTCACGCGCACGGTATTCACAGTTGTTGGACAGTCCTGCAGTATTTATTTTTAAATAAATACTGCCTGAAAATCTTTTATACAGTCGATAAATACCCATTCAAATTATGTAAAAGTATATAGTTGTTATCTACTTACGTGAGGATTCCATATAAAATACAAAGGAAATTAAAAAAATACAACCAACGGTTTATGGAATAATCATAAAAACATATAAACAGTTTACAATAATAGTCTCTCTCTCTGGACTCTACTGCGAGGTTATGGCGTAGAATACCTAATGCCCAATTCAACGTTGCTGTCTTGCTTACAATAATATTATAATATTCTTTTTGTTTCTGTGCGAAATTAGTTTTCTTGTGATGGAAAATTGGTATGTGTTTTTTTATATATAAATACAATACAGTTCTTCTGCTGAAGTGAGCTTTGAAGTGATTAGGTAATTACTTTACTAGGTATTTTGGCGTAGGTTGTAGCCTCGTAGCTTTACTACGAGGCTACAACCTACGCCAAAGTACCTTATAAATTATAATACCTTATAATACATTATTTGCTAATAAACAAATAATGTTATTTGTTTTATTTGATCACAGAAGACGTTCTGAAAGCATTTATTTGTCACAATCGATGATCGTTTCAGATGGGTTCAAGACTAATTCACATTCCATCATTGTCAATGATTGTCAAAAAGTTCAATATATGTGAAATTGATGAATGCAAGCGATACGGTTGGATTGGGAATATAAAAAACTTTCATTTGATTTGTAATTGGATTAAATAATTGATGAGGGTGTATCAATAACGCTGACTCACCTGTTTATACCTGGCAACTCCATAGTTCCATAGCATATTATTTATATTTTTCTATTCCTTGGGGTATGTTCTTTAAGCTAACGTTCGATTATCATAAATAATCAATCGAGGAACTTGATCAAAATCATTAAATTGGTTTTTTTAACTATTAAACACCATCGGTGCCCAATTTAGCTAGGCAATCTATTTGCGATTTAACAATGTATATATTATCTAACATATAATCCTTAACATCATTAAATAACATGAATGTATTTATTTCTTACACCAGATCTCGCACTAAAATGGCACGCAGTCAAACTTTTGCAATCGACATTTCAATGAGGGTATTCTGAAATCATCTACACTAGGTGGCATCACTGAGACGTGAGGTCCAAGCTGCTGTCAAATGCTTATGTTTTTTGACATTAGTCAAATTGACGTCAAGCAAGTTGATGTCATAAGTTAAATTTTCCGAGTAAAAGACCTCTCACCAATGTGGCGCCAACTAGTGGCGTGAATTTTCTTAAAAACCCTCATTATCAAAGTCGCTGATAGAATAACAGAATGAATGGCTGATAAATGTTCTACGGACCAGAACTTAATCTAAATTTAGTTAGATAAGTAAATTCCATCTTCTTGTATCAAGTGCAAGTCATCACCCTCTAAAAGCTGATTTTGTCGACCAATTCAGTCTATCCAAGCCCCCGCTTGTAAATATAGCACTTGAGTATGACGGATATCCTGCCATTTGTTTACAGATGACACTTGTCCCTGTCATTTCGAGACCCTCATCGCACTCTTTGGGAAAAGTTAGTTTTTAGGGTTCCGTATCCAAAGGGTAAAAACGGGACCCTATTACTAAGACTCCACGATCCATCCGTCTATCTGTCTGTCTATCACCAGGCTGTAAGTATTTCATGGACCATTATAGCAAGACAGTTGAAATTTTCACTAAAAACAGAATATAATAAATATTTAAGTGGGGCACCGTATCGTACCCGTACGACAAAAATGTTTTTTTTTTGCAGTTTGTTGCGATAATGGTACGGAACCCTTCGTCCGACTCGCACTTGGCCAGTTTTTTTTAATCTTCACGGTTCTTTTTATCGAAATCGTGGTCAAGTTTGGGTCCCCAGTTTGGAGGAATGATGGTTCATCTGGTTTTCCGATGCAAAGGCAGCACCCTCTGGCTAGACAGGATATATTTCTATTGGCTTGCAACAGGTACACAAATAGTAAGAAACATACCCAAGTAATACAAAATATCATCGATTTATGGAAAATCTCCGGTTCGTAGAGCATCGTGGCGTCCTACATTGTTTCTTTCTAATGTTTTATGGCCACGAGTCCTAAATGTATGTGCCAAGTAAAATAAAAATGAGTGTTGGTGAAATTAATTTGCTCCAACCAAAACCTTTGTGTAGCTAGATAATCAAATTAGTAGAAATGTACAAAAATAGATAGGTAATGATCCGTCATACTATCAGGAGGTTTGCGATAAATTATAGAACGCTTAGACTTTTCAGAAAAGTTCATAGTCGAGGTTGTTTGAAATATGTCGAAAATAAGAAGTTTCAACAAATTTTGATGTGGGCATAAATAAACCATGTCAGATTAGGTTGGTACTAACAAATTTCCGTATTAATAAACACGGAATAAGGAGGGATTATACTAATCTGACACTAGTCTCGGACTAAAAGTTAAACCATGGTGCCAGCTAGTTTAAGGTCGGAATAAGAGTAGTGTAACTATGGCAACCACATTTTTTTTCCTTCTACTCGGGCAGGCTAAGGTCTTGGACCATACCGCCTCGTCTTCAGTGCATAATATCCTTCTTGAATTCTTTAGTATGCATTAGAATGCGGATGTAACAGATTCTAATGTTTTTTTGGAGTATTTGGCAGCAAATTGTATCAAGTCAGCCTTCCCGGTAAACGCCATACGCCTCTTATGTTCTTCAAATTTTATCTCTCTCGATAGACTTATCATGGCGCTCACATAGTTATGGTCCTGAAATGACAACCACCTTAATAAATAGATATTTGTTAAGGTAGGCCTTGATAAGACATGTTATCATATTTTAAATGTTCATTATTATAAGTAATTTTTAAGTTTAAAGTTATTAAGATAATTTAAAATTTCCTCCTTCGTCTTTACTGTCAAATCTCTAAGGCAGATGTCATTTTTAGTTTTTTTTTTTCTACATAATGTCTTCAACTAGCTTATTTCCATTCACTAGTTCATTCTTTTTACTTTTAAATTCAACTGGGTTGCCAGAGTTTACGCGTACGTCCAAGACTAAGAAATGAATAGTTAGTTCGAGGTTATTCCATGTTTATTAATAACATTGCTAGATCTATGTTAATCCTTAGTTACTCCGGGATTAGCTAGTCCAAGAGTAACTTCGGAGTAAGCTCGGAATACGCCATTTTTATTAATAAGACGGTTACTGTTTAATACGTGATTTGTAGTTGTAGTTGTTTTTAAGGGTAGAAGATGACCAAAGTTTCATCTGCCACACAATCTAAGCATTGATTAATGCTTAGATTGTGTGGCAGATGTCAACTTATAGAAAGAGCTATTGAATCGATATCTACAGTATAGAATCGAAAGTGTAGATCAAACTGCTGTGGATCATTGACCCTAAGTGTACACATTTTAAATTAAGACCAAATATTTTAAAAGCTCTCATTTGATTATGGTAGAAACACGATCACAATTGTACAAAAAATAAACTCAAATTACCTCCTGATTAAACGGTTAACACGAGAGCATTTAACCGAAACCACGAGGAAGGTAATCGTGGCATTTTTGTTTAGAGAGAGGACCCTTATACCCGAATAAATCATTCATCGGAACGTGAAGGCAAATATTTGTATCACGGAGGGTGACCTCTGAAATGTCGCTACAGGCCTATTAAAATAAATGTAGACCTCTGGTTTATGTAAAGATTTTTTTTCTAAAAGAGTTTTTCTAATATTTGCTTAGATCTACACTGGCCTTCAAAACTTAGTACCTACCAAACTTTTGAAATTGCAATTTCTCCTAAACCTCCTAACTCCTGGCGTCCTATACAAGTAGACCAATAAGTCAAGATGCCTGCACAACAGTTAATCATTTTTTCTATATGTTTACTGTGGAATTGTGTTGTTTATGAACAATTAGAAAAAAAATATACTGTTGCTCTACCAAAAATAGATTTATAAAAACCGGCTAAGTGCGTGTTGGGTTTCGCACATTCAGGGTTCCGTGCCAAACCGCAAAATTAAGTTGGTTGTAATAGGAAAAATGAAGGCATTTCAAAGAAAAATCTGATTTATTAGTAGTTAACATTATCACCAAATTTCAAGTTTATAAGTCAATGGGAAGTTAAAAAAATCTTCGGTACAAAAATTTATAAAAAAGCTTTCTTTGGTCCTATAGTAAAAAAAAATACAATACTTATCGACTCAACAAGCTCTAAATAGCGATGTCAATTTTATTTTTCACTCCCTTGTTTTTCTGTATGGGAATCCCGAGAGTGAAATTGCAATTTTAAAAGTGTGGTACCTATTAAAAGTGTGGTACTAAGTTTTGATGTCCAGTGTATTTTTGGTTTTGTATATAGGTATGGTCTCATGGTTTGAGCATGTAAAGCGGAATATGTCGTGAGGAAACTTTGAGAATGCTAAAAAGAATAGCGGGCGACCAAAGTCACGATGTATGGACTGTGTGAAAGATGATAAGTCTAGAAAGCGAGTGAGTGTGGTTGAAGAAGACATTGTAGCGGCATCAACGCCGCCACCTACGAACTAATGATATGACGTCACACAAATCCGGTATCGCGCAAGCAAAGTTTTCGGCGTGATTTGAACACATACAAGTCTGACAATAACCGTTGGACAGTTGCCCGGACTAGACACAACACCCGTCTGGTCGGAGGATCGTTCCTTTTCAATGGAGGTTTGCGGGACTTGGCACCCTGTTCCGAACGCCTCAAAAACATGATGCGCCGACCCAAATAGACTTTATAAGGGGAGGGAGATGATGATCCTTTTTCCTTGTTTACACTGTGCAAGACAGAGGGAAACATGGTGATTTATATTAAAATTATTTCACTATTTTTGTTCTCGCTATGCAAATGGTGCACATCAAGAAAATTAGCAGTTATTTATTACGAAAACAAACAACTAAGCTAGTTTCTTTGTCTCTTCGGATCGCCAATTGTGAATTCACTTATGTAAGGCGACAGGGCCCATTTAAAATAACTTAAACCTAAACATACATAATCATGGTGTTAGTTACAATATAAACTTATATCTACGTTAATAGCACAATAACAACAGATACAATTTGAACACAATATCATTTAAAATGCATATAGAGACAATCATCATTGCTTCAGCATTCCAGCTGAAATACTGGAGCAACAATTCATAGGACGTGTCCAGTCTGTCAGCAATCATGCCCCAAATGTCCATGGCAAAATGTTTAATACCCAGCACGGTTAGAAGCGGAGCGAATTGCCGTATTAAAGCTGCTTGAAAGGATAGACTTTCAATTCTTCTGGTATCCTGGTATTGAAAGTCTATCCTTTCAAACAGACATTTTTAATTCTACCAATTTCCAGATAGAAGCTAATCTAAAAGTTATTGCCGAGATAGAAAATATAAAAACACAAAGCATATCGTATGCCATGTCTTTCCCTGAATTTTGAATATACTTCTATTTTTCTGTTTGCAAAGTCCACATTTCAGTAGTGCTTTGTATCGCTGTTTTATTTTAAAGCTGAATGAATCATGGAATTCAACTAGATTGAAATATACAATTTATAACATTTCACCACTCCATCAAACGGGTTGTAATATCGGCAAATTGAAGAATTGCAGCGCCTGGGATAAACGAGGTATAAAATAAGGAAGAGCCATGCCCATGCACCCTCTTAAAAGGCGCCTCTTGGCAGCCTCTACTTGCCGGAAGCTTTATGAATAATTCTTTTATATCTTCCCTCCGCCTTTTTCTTGAACATTACATAAAATTTTCATATTCACGTTGTAGTTACCCATTTGCATTTGGACCACTCATCTAAGGCTATTATTGTTAGTGTCAGTACAATGAAAGGTGAGCAAATATGTGTTATAATATCGGAAAAGAGCAATTTTTTTTTAGACAAATCTTTAAGTATATTTTAGAGGGCGATAAAAATCACACGTTTACCGAAGTATTTCTATCTGCTATATAATTTAATATTATTTATTTATTTTAGACACAGTAGTCCATAATATTACATTCATAACATTAAATAAAAAATGACTATTCCAAATTAAAATTAAATTGTCAGCAAAACTAAAATAATAATTAAACATGTTAACAAAAAAGTCACAAAAGTATAAAAAAAGATTCAGTGTTATAAAAATTGTCAAAATAAAATATGTAAAAGAAAAAAAGAAAAATAAATAAAGTTCACCTGCCCCACGCCCGATACATGGATGCATGTATCTTTTAATTCAGAATTCATTAAGCTGTTATGCTTATAGGTACAAATTTGATTATATTAATTGACATTAAATGCCTAATGTTACTAATTATTGCATTTAAGCAAAGCCCTGGTAATTATCAAATTAGCATGTTAATATAACTATCATAATATACATAAATATTTTAATTAACTAATATAATTAACAGTTCAGCGTGAGAATAATGTAATTATATAAATTCTATTAGATACAATAGAATTTGTATTAATTATAATAATTAGGTTACCTATTGGTTTCATAGCACCAATAACATATTCATGAATCATTCACATGAAAACGCATAAAACATAGATATCTAGTGCTGTAACAAAACCGACTCGTATAAATATGTCTACAGATTTCAACTGCACAATGTAGAACGTAAGTTAGCGAGCAGAATTTATAGTCCAGTGCATAAATCACTGAAACAAATTATGTGACCAGAATAACAATTTCGCATATAACTAACTCTTTATTTCGTTTACTAAAGAAGGGCGTTTTACGGCACATAAACTCAGATATTGAGGCTATAATATCTACTAGTGATAACAAGGCTTGCCATTTCATAGTGCGCAAGCCAACTTCCTCGACCTCCCAACCCCTTCTTAGTCCTACTAATAAACTAAAGAAGAAGGAAAAATTAACTAAAAATCGTAGGTCTCATGTCACTGGCTGCGTTATAAAGACTATTGGAACGCTCTCCATGCAAGAGCAGCTTTTGTGTCTGATGCTTGAGTAGTAACAAATCTTTTATTTTCTTTTGTTCGCTTAATTTCGTGTACGACAGTATCTCATCTTGTGCAGAAGATAAAGAAAAAAAAGTTTTCTACTTGACTCTGTGTGTTTTGTAAACACACAGAGTCAAGTAGAAAACTTTTTTTGAGAGGGTATTTTTCTATTTTTTTAACATGTTTTTTCGCTTCCGGGTCGTGTTGGAACTTGGGGTAATTTGGGTGAATATGTCAGGGGCATTACAATGGAATAGAAGTCGTTGGCATTCATTATTCGAGGTGGCGCGACCAGGCACTTTGTCCCGCCCATGTTTGTAGCCGTCACTGACGGACGTGTTACACTCGCGGTGCGATTTACCAAGCCACAAGGAAAATTGATTTTTTAATGATACCATGTCTATTGTAGCTTAATTTAAATGTAAAGCAAGTGCGAGTGTGGTCCTTCACTGTGATGATGAGCTTAGATGATAATTTATATTTATTGTTAACAAGAAAAGATAAATAAATATGGCAGTCTGCTTGATAGTGAAACGTTTTATTGCACAAAAATATTTTGTAAACAGTCAATGTCAAAAATATGACTGCTACAGCACTCTGTCTGGATCCTATATCTTTAAAAGCGCCATAACACTATCATTATCAACAATTATAAACCTTTTTGTTTTTTGAAAAGCGTTGCATAACAACGCATTTGACATACAAGAAAAATAAATTTGGGTATGGCAGTTTGCTTAATAGTGAAACGTTTGATTGCACAAAAATGTTTTGTAAACAGTCAATGTATACGACTGCTACAGCACTCTGTCTGGATCCTATAACTTAAAAAACGCCATAACACTATCATTATCAAACATTAAAAACCTTTTTATTTTTGTAAAGCGTTGCATAATAACGCATAATAGTCCACCAGGTAAAGGGATAGCTTTTTTAACATTACATTGTGAACAGCTCTCTGAGCCCCGTCTAGTTTAATTAGTGTGCTTTTCCCGGCCCCACCTCTTACGGAAATGCTGTCCCTACTAAATGCAGGCTGACAAAAAGAGCGTGAAAAACTGCGCTGGAAATTACAATAGGTGTGCCACCTCCGAGGTTTTTCATTACATAAATGAGTTTCCACGTTGTCAAAAAGCAATTGTTGGTCTTGTTTGAGGAACTTTTTTTGTGTAGCTGTTTTTTGCTTTTAGTTTTTTGGAGGCTAAATATGTGTACTAGCGTCTGCCAACGGCTTCACACACGTGAAAAGTGTTTTATCATGCCATGGAAACATCATGGGATGTAATGCAACTTATTACTCTGTGCAAATTTCATCCAGATTCGTTCAGCTGTTCTGGCGTGTTTGAGTAACAAACATACATCCACACATCCAAACTTTCGCATTTATAATATTAGTAAGATTTTTTCAGAAAGTACTGATATAGATTTAGTATAGGCTATTACCTAGTTAAAAGTGGTTGTCCTAGAATAAAAAAAAAAGAATATATCTGCCAACCCGTACTGGGTCCGTGTGGTGGATTGCGGCCCATTCCCTCTCTCAGATGAAAATGATGAATTTTTATGTAAAACTTACTTCTGGCCTCGGCTTTGCACACGTAAAAACTGTTTTGTCATTCCAGGGGAACACCCAAACGGGATAAAAGCTATCTCATGTCCTTTCCATGGTCTAAAACTATCTCGAAAGGTACTAAATTTTATATAAATCGGTACAGCCGTTTAATAGTTTAGTTGGAACGTTATTGTTTTGTTTCTCATAAACTGGTAATTATCACTCAGAAAATGTTTTAAGTACTATAAAAACTTAAAAGTAGAATACGAAATTTTAGAATACTACAAATAGGCTTTCGTTTGAAAAGCTGGCCAATATTCTTGAACGCCACTGTAAACGTAGGACGTTTTCACACAATGGTAAACGGCAGCGTATAGGTAGACATACATCACTGTTCCGCCCCACAAAACCTCTACACAGCTATGGGTTCAAATTCGTTCAGAAATTGCATAAAAATCAAATTACATGTAGATCAAAAAGTGTGGAACAGAAGGCAATATGGATTAGGGATCATTTGGTTCGCTATGGAACTATCGAAAGCGTGGCAATAGCGATTATTAAAATGGCAAAATTGTATGGGATTGACAAACGATATCGAAAAATCACGTGATCAACCCTTACATTTTAAAATTTTGACTATCGCCTTCGCTGACCTCGAATGTCACTTGTCTGGAGCTTTTAAAACATATAATGCTTTTGCTTTTTTAAATAGTTGTTCAACATGTATAAGTATTTATAACCGTACTACCAGGAGGCCAGAATTATGAAGAAGTATTTGCGATCCCATTTAAAGGAAGGCAATATTTTAGCTGAACGAAATAGTGTATTTTCTCCAGCGGTTTTGTGACACTATTACAAATTAGCTCTGCTAGAAGAATTTCTCTTTAACAGAAAAAGCCCACTGCTTTTGTAAAAAGTGTGAGGGGACTATTGCTTTGTTTAAGCGTTATTAAGTAGGTATGCGTATCTTCAGGCGGATTCTAAGGCTGACTTGGAATGGGAACAACTGAAGTCTTGTAGATAATTAGGGAATTATGTACACTGGTGAAATTGTAAAATCATGTCTAATTTCTAGTTTCAATCTTATGTGAGTGATTATCTGTGAAATAGCGAGTAATTTGCAAGCAGGCAGTTAGCGATGGTGGTCCAGGGTACTTTCTGGAGGCTTGTTTTGCTTACTCTTGAGAAAACTTCCAAATATTATTCCCACGTGTTGACTTTTGTATGCAGGAATCGGTCGTAATAAACATTTCGGCACTGACTTGTGCGTCATATAAGTTATGGTTTCAAACCCAAGGCAAATGTGAGTGAAAAGCTGGAATGGGACACTATAACCAGAAATACAAACACAAACATACTGATGTTCTGCCTGCATGGCCGTGGACTAAGCAAAACGATTATGTCAGGATCGAGGCAGATGGCTTTCTATAGTTTTTGCCTAACCCTAATTGAAGGAATATTTGAATTATATATATTTGATCCGATGTATCTATTAGAAATTGTTAACAAATTAAAGAATCTCCATTCCTTTATCTTAAAAATGTAATAGTTTGTTGAGAAATTGTTTTTTTACTTGGCAATGTCGTCCCGTCAAGCCAAAAGCCTTGCAAATCGCCTTTCGACCCGCTATATAACTGGATTTAATGAAAACGCCCATTTATTCCGATGTCCGACTTAATGGAGGGATATCGACTATCCTGATTGACGTGTTAAACAATTAAGGAATCGTTCTTCAAAGTTGAATCAATATATTAGGCATTCTGCTATTTAGGTAACTTTTAAACATCATTCTTAGAATGTGGTATGCTGATTCTTTGTTATAATAATAGAGGATTAAGCTGGTTTAAGAGCAGTGGTGGCCCAGTGGTATTGGCCGCGACTTACAAGTTGTAGGTCATGGGTTCAAACACAGGTAGGTGCTTTACTTTGTGTAAATTATTTCATCACCACTGCTCTCAAAAACGATGAAGGAAAACCTCGTGAGGAAACAAGCATGTCCTAGAATTCGGAGACTTGTGAGATCCACCCACCAGCACTGGGAACACGTAGTGGATTATAGCCCCTTCCCTCTCTATGAGAGGAGGCCTGTGTCCCAGCAGTGGGAACATTAATAGGCTGATGATGATGATGATGATGAAGATGATTTAAACTATGTAGGAAAGTATTTATACTATGTTTTATCATTGCCCTTATTAGTATCCTTTTATTCTCTTCCGTCAAGTAAGTCCTGTAAATATCTCTGAAAGTCAACTCTGACCTAGAATAGAGTTAAGAGCAAACCCATCGCAAAAAAGTGCTGATTCAATAATAAAAATTCTATCACTGAACGAAAGCAACTCTATTACTGTAGGCTACTTTTGATCCAGGCAGTCTATACGGCTCCGTAAGGATAGGCCACACAAAATATGTAAAGATATAGTCAAAAGTAAAGCGACAGAATAGCCAGAAAACAATGGTGGAAAATTAGCTTTTTCCAAGGAAATTATTCCAACAGAGAACTATGAAATATGATTTATTATTCAGGAACGTTACTTCCAAGTTCCAGCCCCAAAATTATATTATAATGTAATTGCCTAACAACACGCCGTAAATGATTTAAGTTGAGCAAGGCTTTAGTGCTAGGTCAAAGCATCAGGCCCAGTTAAGTTTGTTATTTCATCGCTGTTCAAGTAGTTAACCTAAGTTTACCTGAAACTTAATTAAATTGTAATATCGAGTGTAAACTGAAGCCTAACGATTCAAAGAAGCCTCTAGATATGAACTTAGGACAGTTTTTAAGGGTTTGGATCGAAGGACTAAAAGGGAGGTGGAACTTAAATTATACCAAAGAAAAAATGCATCGTTTATAAAGAGTGTCTGAAGGCTTAATAATAACGGCCACAAGGATCAATCTTTGAAGGCTAAGCAAAGCTTGTCGGGGCCAGGACTTTGTTGGTTCCACCATCGAGTCTGGAAACCCTCGATGTCTCGTAAAACAAAAGTAAACTGTTGGTCCCGGCTATCATTAAGTACGAGTAGTATCTAACTCGAAAGTCTGACTACCTACTCATATTTCAAGCTTAGAGGAGCTTAGCAAGAGGAGGATACACTGTTCATCCTCTTCCTGCTCTAATTTCTAAAATTCTTCTTGAAATTAATAAAGTTAATCTACATGTTGGATGCACGGTTGGCGCAGTGTTTTGTGTTTAGGACCTGCTTGCTGCATTAAGTCCGCCTATGTATCACCATTGTACATGAAGTTTAAATAAATAAATAAATACAGATAGTTGTTCCGGCTCTGGGTGTTGTGTATGTGAGTTTATATGTTTGTAAACGCACCCACGATACAGGAAAAAAATTCTAGTGTGGCGCAACGATTTTTTTTCAAACAAAAATTAAATAAATGTTTATTTCTGGAATTTCACCTGCATCTGGTTAGAATGGAAGTTGACCCTAACATTTGTCAAATGCTTGGCAGCATTGATAAAGAGTCTATCTTGTTCATTATATATATAGCATGTATCCATCGAACTGGACGACACGGTTGGAGTAGTGGTTGAACGATCAGCTGCTGGACTGTGTGTCGTGGTTTCGATGCCCGCACGGAACAAATATTTGTATGGCCTACAGATAGTTGTTCCGGATCTAGATGTCTTGTGTATGTGAGTTTAAATAATTGTAAATGCACCCACGATACAGGAATAAATTCCTAGAATGGGTCAACGTTAATCTTAAAAATAAAAATAGACTCCACACAGCATGCAGCAGTCAAATGCCGTACCAGTCAAAATTTCCTCGAAGCTTAGTAAATTCATAAATCATGAGCAGTTTTGAATAGAAATTCAAACAGTATAAACTCATTACACACCTATTTACTATGTTTAATTGAATTAACAAAATGAAAATCCTCTCACTGTTCACTCTGCCTTGATATTACCTATTTATGTGCGGAAATGGCAAATATCAGGTTTGGCATGACTGTAATTTTCAATTAATAAGGCTGCGTAACATGTAACTCGTTCCCTTAGAGTGGTTGAGGATATCAGTTCCGCGATGTTAGCTAATTTAATTTGCACTTAATTTACTCGTAAGATAAGATATTAAGCTTTATATTACGAATGTTTAAGCATGGTAAGAGGCACTTTGAACATTAATATCAAACTTGAAAGGTCTCGACTGATGAAGTCTACGCTCCGTCCAGCACAGAGACAGATCCAAAACCCCGAGAGATTTCAGCTTGAACTCCAGAATCGTTTCAAGTGCCTATGGAGATCCGTGGACGACTACAGGGAAGGGTACGTGGAAGCTGTCCATACGGTCGGGTCTAAATTTTTCAAGACCCGCCGTACAGATAGAAATCAAAAGCTCTCTTGATCCTACTCTCAAGCTCATATGAAAGAGAGGCGTGAGATGATCCAGCAGTTTTCAGACGATGCGTTAAAATACCGGCAGCCAAATAGGCGGATCTTATAGGCCTTGAAAAAATCTAAATCCTAATCTTATCTTTAATCAAAAAATATTTATGCAGGTACGCAGACAGGCCTATGTCCAGCAGTGGACTATAAAAGACTGAGCTGATGAATTGATAACATATTAATATTAATGTTTTTTTTTTATATGCTCCGTCCACGTGGTGGTACGTCCTATTGCAGATACCCAAAACTTTTTGTTATAACTGATCATCAGTTAACTCATTTACCGAGCGCGCCTTTTGCTCTCGTTTAACTAAAGCAACATTATGCATTACACTCACTCTACTAATGTAACTATTTCACGGAAAATTGAAGAATGAGTATAAGTACCTTTACTACGTTAGCCAGTAATCGACAAAAACCTTTTGCCATTATAAAGGGGAATTATATTCCCGCGGCTCGAAACGTAATCCCTGTCCAACCGTCCTTCCGTGACTTTCTCTTGTGGCCGACCCTATACCCGCAACTCTTTATCAATAACATAATAAATATGATTTAGACACAATAATCCACTTTTTTGTATTTTTTTATCCTCAAACTTGAAGAACACAGCTTGCAAAACAAACCGGTCAACCGCAAGTATTCAATACTCAAAAAACAGTTTTCTTTTCAATAAGATCCCGAATCACGTTTGCCCCGATTCCTGAAATACGTGAATGAAATAATAAAGTACCAACTGCTGCGAATGTTAAAAAGTTTTTCTTTAAAATATATCAGAATGACCGCGCACCGAGGGTTCCATAATTAACAACTATGTTCAAGAAAATAATAAGGTAACATTACTGAAGTTCATGAACCATGAAAGCATGGCACATTGCTCTAATGAAGAGACAAAATTAACTTTGCCGTTCGAAAAGTGTTGCTGCTGACTGACTGCTGTTGAAAATCACAGTTAAGTAGGCTTTACAAGTTTACGAGTAATAGTCGACAACATATAAAATGTACCTGGCGAAGTAAAAATTTTGTAAATTGATGTATGGGGTACATCTATATACAAAATTATTTTTGTTAAGCCTACTTACCTGTGATAGTTTTACTTTTCGTTATATGATGCCATATACTGCCATGATTTTTTTTACATATCCAAAAGCAACCATTTAGCTGGCAGGAGGGGACACGCTTGACTCTAACAACAAAAATAGCAATTTGAAGCTTAATTTTACGCAAACGGATCCCTGAATCAAAAAATGGTGACAAAAGAAAAAAACCGTGTCCACTATTTTTTGTTAATCTAACTGAAGGACTAAATAAATATTTTTGATCATCATCCCTATTACTTGAGCAACAAAAATATCGGCCTCTCTTGTTAGACAATTAATGGACTGGAAACGATTCGAGTCTCCTTTATATTTCTGATAAATGGAGATTTATAATCGTGCGAAGACAATGAATACTATGCCTTGGTACAGTAACTATAGAACTTTTGTTTTTCCATTGTAAATATAAGTTTTTGTCTGTGCAGTAACTTTTATTGGTATTCTGAATTATGACTAAATGCGTGAACCTTTTTATTTTCGTAAATGTCTTAATGTCGCATGTTTTTTGACTTTATTATATACTTATAATATTTGCTTGTGCGACGTGCGTTCGTCGGGTGTGTAAATATTGACGTATGTGAACACGAGCGTAACATTTTTGCTTTAGAAGCTTCATTCAGCTTTGCTCTAATTTAAGTAGAACTAGAACAGTTTTTGTATGAGAACAGTCGTATAAAGCTGCACCTTAAAGCAAGTAAGTGCCAACATGACAACGTATTTTAATATATATTCAGCAGTATTATCGCAATACAAAAATAAAACTGGCCAAGTGCGAGTCGGACCCGCACACGAAGGGTTCCGAACCATTATCGCAAAAAACGGGAAAAAAATCACGTTTGTTGTATTGGAGTCCCACTAAAATATTTATTTTATTCTGTTTTTAGTATTTGTTGTTATAGCTGAAACAGAAATACATGATCTGTTGTAAATTTCAACTGGCTTGCTATCACGGTTCATGAGATAAAGCCTGGTGACAGACGGATCGCAGAGTCTGCCTTCAGTAGTACCGCTCCAATGCTGGATTACGAGCAGAAACAGCTCCGCAATTCTCGTAGCAAAACTCAGGCCGTTGAAAAAAAAAGTACGGTACCTGTTGCAAAATTTACGGAACCATGAAGTCTGCAGGCACACTAGGGAACACGCGCTCTGCCCGTGAAACATTACATCTGACACTTGAGCATTACGGGCTAGGCCAATCAGCGTTGAGTTAAGTAAAATCTTATTTAAATGATAGACAGAAATTTGTTCAAATAAACGGTGTCAATTCGTCCGGTTTAACCGTGAAAATGGGGGAACACCAGGGTTCAATTTTGGTCCTTTGTTATTTTTAGTCTACATTAACAATTTACCCCATTTATTGAAAAACAAACTAAACATGGTGTTATTTGCTGATGATATTTCCTCAATTTTTTATATAATTAGACGTACGAGTAACGTTGAAGACGTTAATAACGTCCTACAGCAGATCCAAAATTGTTTCACTGCTTAGCAGCTGCTTTAAGTGCATAAAATTCGCCTTGCCGAATGTCAAAAGTGACACTATATTAAACAAGGAGAAGCTAGAATTCGTTGATAAAGCGTTTTTTCTGGGGATCATGTTAGACTCAAGCTTACAATGGTGATCTCATTTAATATCTCTTGCACGACGGCTAAGTTCGGCGGCAGCTTATACTGTAAGATAAATTGACAATTTACTGATGAAGATATCGCGAGGCTGATCTATTTTATTTACTTTCATAGTATAATGTCTTATGAGGAAGGGTTGCTGATATCGAGTAAATTTTTTAAA
Organism: Orthosia gracilis; assembly: GCA_947562075.1. Classification (NCBI taxonomy): domain Eukaryota; kingdom Metazoa; phylum Arthropoda; class Insecta; order Lepidoptera; family Noctuidae; genus Orthosia; species Orthosia gracilis. Next base: position 39,944,298 of record OX387272.1, on the reverse strand, counting down.
CCAACTTTCCAAAAAAAAGGAGGTTCTCAATTACTTTTTCTTTTAAAGTATTTTCGGGCATAACTCCTTCATATATAGACGGGGTCGCAAAACTATTTTCTTCTTTGAAAGGGTATACTCTCAAGGTGGTTCCATTTATATTATAATCAACCCATCGCTACTCGAAATTACGTTCTCGAATCGCGAGTGGTATTGTGGGTCGCCCGTGCAGTTATATTTGTGCATATTTCACGCGCAGCGAGGAATTTTTTTTCGGGAACGTGTCTAGCTGTCTGCCATCCTGGTCCAGATCACGTAGGGTTTCCCTTATTATTATATATATTTTCCCTAATCCTTTCCCCTGACCGGCCACGAGATTGAACGAACCAGGGGAATACCACGAGGTAATTTTTGCACCATTGTACCACCTTCCACCTGGTTGACGGGAACGGTATCTGAAAAGAACAAACCCCTAGCTACCGCTGCCACGTAACACCGTTTTCGCGGTTAGACCTTGTAGAATCCAAGAGTCGCAATATTGCTATGGGCCCCAGTGTTCGGCCGTTGGCTGTGGTCCAAAAGCCTGTACTTAACAACCGGAATTAAAGTAACTATAATATTTCTTTAAGTCAAATTTCATCCAGATGCGTTCAGCCATTCTGACGTGATTGAGTAACAAACATACATCCATCCAAATTTTCCCATTTATAATATTAGTAAGAAGTACGATACCTAAACGATTAGTAGAAATAGACAATTGGAAAAAAAATGCGCTGTGGCGATGCTGCTGGAAACTTCTTGCGAATGCGTTCGCGAACTTTGACTTTTTTTTACTAGGTTCTGGAAGTCAGATAAGTAGTCGCTCCATGTAAAATACTGGTACTCAGCAGAATACAGTTAGACTGGCAGCCAATCCCAATATTGTTAGGAAAATGTTAGGCAGATTGATTTAGTTGGTAACCAATGCTAGACATTGCCTTCTTACAATAAGCAAGTCAATACTATTACCTGCTATGCTCTTTTCATAATCAATGCGTTCTGAACTTTTTTTTTGTTGTTTTTGGGGGAAAACCTTCAAAAGGCGCCTGGACTTTTGGGAGAAAAGACCAGTGAGTGTGGGATTTTCAACTCGCTAAAACCATCCTCTTAAAAGTCTACCCCGTAACCCCATCTGTGCAATGCCTGCTAGGGCAAATCTCTGGGGAGACTGAAAAGCGTCTCCCCTGAGCTTTGTTGTGCACGGCAGCACGTGATCTGCCATCGTCTGACATAGAGTCACGTACAGGGTGGACAGAGTCCCCAATCTGAACGCCCGTGACCCTGGATTCCTGTCTGCCTATGATGCAGACGGGTTTTCAGCATTGTAGGCTCCGGCGAAGTTGCCTCCACAGACGCCTTCTTCTCCGTGCGGGATCGGCCCTCTCACGGTCCCGCTCGGCGAAAACGTTCTGACCTACAAGCATTTTATTAAATGCCGACTAAAGTCACCTTAACACAAACATAGCTCTATATCCAACTTAACGTCATTATATCCATTACCCTATCAGAATACAAGATTCCTGTCCAATAGTAATCCAATATTGACGTTGAAGTACAGCCAACATCGATCACTGGGCTCAAAACCATTACGTCTAACATGACACCGGCTGTCACGGTGCCTGGATGTACTTGCACAAGTTAATCATGTATTCCTGTAGTATAATGCAGTTTGTGACAACAGTTGTGGGTTTGATGGAGAAGGAATTTTAGGCAACTGATTTTTATGTGGACGAGTTGTCGTCTGGAAGTTACTTTTGTTAATTTTGACGAGAACGTTAAAGGGCATGGAATCATGCACTTTCAAGATCTCGTCATGCGTTTTCACGCTTTGGAAGCAATGAATATAAAATAAAATAATTAAAGAAGCAAAACCTACTTAATTATTAAACAAGTTAATCTTACTTATTTATTGTAAACAAAGACAGCAGCAAATATTAACGAAACGGTAACTGTACAGAATGTTTATATATACAGCTTTAAAATATTACTAAACCTAACGCAATTTAATATAAAAAAGCTTTCAATGGGACGCTTCGCCAACAGAAGAAAAATATTCGAAATAATCTTACACTTTTTCATGAATCCCACAACGTCAGTAAATTTACCTGACGCGACGATTCGTTCATGTCAAGCAAGATGTCAAAACAAATTCCTTCCATGAACTTGTTAAAGATTAAGTTCCAACTAACTTTAAGAATCGAGGAACCACAAAAAGTTAAATTGCTCAAGTTTTAATTTACTGAACTATGTACCTTCTTTTACCGCTTCTTTTGTTATGGTATACATAAAAATTTGGAAATGTCATTTCGTGCATAGTAAATAGAAACATGAGTAAAATAAAATTAGCTAGCCATGAAATTTTATTAGCCCGTTAAATGTGTAGGTACTCGAAACAGATGGTTAGATATATATAAAATACTAGCTTCTGCCAGCGGCTTCGCCCGCGTTAAAGTCCAAAATTATCCCGAGGGAACACATTCCCGGGATAAAAAATATCCTATATGCTATTTCTGACTATAATCTCTTTCTTTGCCAAATTTCATCCAGATCCATCCAAACGTTTGAGCGTGAAGAAGTAACAAACATACAAACACATTCACAAACTTTCGCCTTTATAATATTAGTGTGATATCTAGCATAACATCATGCCTGTGCTTTCCGAAGGGTTAGGCAGAAGTATACACAAATTTCGCTAGTTATTAATAATAATACAAAATACCTTACCGTTGTTCCATAGTAATTGGGTGAAAACCAACGGATTATGGACAAATCAATCGTTGCAATGAAAATTTCAATTAAAATAACGTATATTAATCCTTTTTTTTTCATTTAATTCAGTTAACTTTAAAACTCGCTTCAGATCTTATTTTTCGTAAACGTGAAAACGAGAACAACTTTTTGGCAACAAAATGACTAGGGAAACCAGCTTTTCACGAGAAATGTGGTCTGCACTCTAACTACGAGTGGTAGAGATATTAATAGTGAGCTTGGACTAAAGCGACAATGGCAATAGATAACTGGACTACAGGTAGATAAATAATGAAAAACTAGTCACTTGAATAGTAGATTGTTACACGAGGGTCGATAGGAATCAATTCCCATATGAGGTATTTAGACTATAGTCCGAGTAGGAATTGATGTCTTTCACCCGTGTTAAGCATTTCACTTTTCGTTTCGAATATTAGGAAAGTAAACAAAAATAGTTTTTTTGTAAATATTTATTGATGTTCCATGAGTAGTACCTATTTGAAATTAATTGAGAAGTTCGAACAATTTGTGAAATTAATGTTACATTTTTGTTCGAAATATTTACGCTGTTTGATATGTTATACAAATTTGTCTGTGTTGAATTTCTGTAAAAGTAGGAGGCTCCAGTATTTGATTAGACGGTGAAATGCATGGCGCAAACTTCCTTGAATAAGTTGGTTGAGGCGAAGTGAGGCGTAAATTTATAGTCTCAGTTAATTTGTTTTAAATTTTAGTTTTATTTTGGACAGAATCTTCAATGTGCTGGATTTCCATCGTCCATGTCTTTTTAACATTGTCAAGTTCGCCCCAGAATCGGCTATTAGTGTCGCTGACGTTCTTCTATAACAATGCCCAGTATACTGTTCCCAGTTTGGTAAATTCAAATATGTTGCTATTTGCTTCGGCATACCTGAGATTATATTTTTACCGATCACTTGTTTATAGCATTTTCCCTTTTGGTAGTTGAGAAAAAAATAATTCGTTTTTATGTCATTAGGTCTGACTTTTTTTATATTTTTTTACTATTTGTGTAAACTCTTCTCGTACAACAAACCTGCGCTCAATATTTGTTTTTGTTTTAGTTAAGTTTACATATAACTGGCCTTGATTTTCAAAGTCGTTAATTGTTAAATTTGTGATTTCACTGCTTCTGCAGGCACCGCTTATACCTAGTATCAACACCACCTGTGAAAAACATGATTTCTTCATTATTATTAATTTTTTAGGTACCTATGTAGATAGGATGACAAGCAGAGATCTTTTACTCCAGAAATGAAGGCCGACGTCTTTACTCTCAATTTACGCAATCTGGTCTATGTATTTGATTTATATGATTGCCTCTTTTATGGAAACCTATCTATAATACATATCAGAGTAAAGTTCTTGGGATCGACGTTTATTTTAAGAGGAAAAGACCTCTCCCTACCTAGATAAACGTTAATAACTCACTGCCAAATATATCTCGTCAGGGGCTCCGTTTAAAAATGTTTCCACTTCGTAAGAGGTGACAACCTTAGATTTTTTGTTCTTGAACCCCTGAGACTGACTTTTCAGAATCGATGTTAAATTATGGAATCTTTTCAAATCGATATTGTGTGTTACTCTTAGTGTACTCTTGAGCATTGAATACCTGCTCCATAGCGTAGAAGGCTTTATTTTGCCAGATTTTATGTAAGATGCCATGTATGCCATTTAAGTATGTAAGAAATACACTTTCGAATGATTTTATTTTCTTATCTGCTCGCCACTTTATAAAGTCATTGTATGTATTTAAGTATTTTTCCTTAGAAATTTCTGGCAAAAGATTTTCGATAACTGTATTTGCCTCGTCTTAATCAGAATCTGGGGTCAACATTTCAGAATCACTTGAACTCATTTTTAATAAGATATTAGTCTTAATCCGAGATTTCGATACAACTTACAGAGTTAGTATCCCGCCCAATTATATAGTCTATTTAAAATTTTAACTATGGAATACACCGCGTCACTGCCGTGGGCGGACGCGCTTAGTTTTTTTTTTTAAATTCGCACTGGCCATTTATACACTTACAAGACCGCAGCATTATTTTTATTAGTTATGTTAGATTTTTTACAGCCGACTGCCTAACCAAATTTAGTTCTATTTTTTTAATTTATTCCCACCCTAGAGAGGGAAGCAATTTCTATGAGTCTTTCCCGCCCAAAGGAAGGAAGAAGCATCTTCACCCGCTACTCGGACCAAATAAACACTATTTTCCGAGTATGAGAAATGATAACAGTATGCCAATAGGAAACTGTTGGCAGATTTTTCATGTGACTGTTTTAATCCGATTTCCATAACTGAAAATGTAATTATTTCATGCATTAATAATCCCATTGTTATGGTAAAGTTAGCCTATGGAAACCTTGACCATGCTTAGAACCCTGCCTGTTTTCCCCGTAAAGTGAGGCAGAGTTGAACCGACAGTACACCTACATTTTAACAAGGGCAAGCCTATTGCCATCAATCGGGTAAAAATCTAGTGTCCGTACTGCTACTGAGAAAACCCAGCACTACTTTGCCTAACCGGGGTATCGAACCCAGGACTTGACTCTCAGTATTAGCACTTGCGATCACCTAGGCAAACGAGACAGGAACATATAAGATGCAAATAATGCCTAAATTAAAATTCTTTTTCTTCTTTTCGTGTGAGGATATGGTCACCTCTGGTGTCAGAGTTAATTAAGCTGCTTTTGGAAACCCCACAGGGCTCTAACTTGGCTATTTTAGATTTAGATTAATTATATAAGTCCTAGGCTTCCTCACGATGTTTTTCTTCACCGTTGCCTGTGATGTCCAAGATAAACTTAGAAAGGACATATGTGGTTGAAAAATCCACAATGGTACTTGCCCGGATTTGAACCCATGATCTCAAGCACGAGAGTCTTAGCTATCTGGAACACAATGAAAATGACGAGACATGAAAACCTTAATAATAACCGATCCGAAAGCAAAAGCAAAACTTCGGATTCCGCAATTTTAGGCAGTAAAAAAAAGTAAATTTATCGTTGAGATACCGGTAATTATTTCTCCAGTGAAGAGAGTTAAATTATATTCATCTGTGTTATAAACAGACTTACTTTATCCTGATTTAAAATAATACGATGGTTGTTTATTTTTATCACCTCATTTTGATCAAGCCTTTGTTAAGTAAAATTGTACGTGACCCAGTAATTCTCTAAAGGGTCATAAACTTAACTTTTAGGCTCATTATAAATGTATTAAAATGCTTGGATGACACCGACAATTCCCATTTCAGTCTGTTAATTAGAATTTTTCCTTTGTCAAATAACGTAATATTACGCGTTTTAACGTAACATTTTGCGTTAAGTTCAAGGTCACTAATTGTTCTACTGTAATTGACAGGTTTATGTTGAAAACGGTCCCAGACGGATATCTTTATTAATATTAAATCCTAAACTATAGAAATAATTTCAAAGATCGTTTTTGTGTTTTGAGTTGCTAATCAGAGAGGATTATTTTCTTCTGTTATAGCTTAAACTAAGTAGGATTTCAGACCCATGCTACCTTTTTGATGTACATTGTCAAAATGTTACGAACTATGGTGCCAGGGAGTTTGTATATTACTACCTAGAGGTAACATGTTTACAACGAAAAAGAAACTGTCAATTCTTTCGTTCTTGCTTATAGAAAAACTCTATGAAAGCAAAAGGGACAAACATAAACAAACACTACCATCCTGAAAGTCAAAAAGATAACTTTTTAGTCACTGTTGTAACCCATCGGTTAGCAGCTGTAATTTAAAAGTAAAGTTTTTCGCTGTTTTCACGCCTTTGTTTCGTGTAGATCAGGCAGATTTTTTTTGTTTAATTATCTAGATGAACCATGTCGTGTGTGGCTATCGGTTGCAAGAGCAGAATGAGCGTATTAACAGAAAATAATCAAAGGATATCTTTCCACAGGTGAGTTATCGACTAGCATACTGAAATTATGGTGCGGGGAATACATTTCATAGGCTGTCCCAAATAAAGAAATCTTAGTTCTAAATACGTCAAGGACGTTTAGTATCATTTAAACCATTTAATTTAGTGAAATAATAAACTTTTATGCGTTCGCTGATAGAGCTATGACAGTTTACGTACTTACGTTCTGATGTTAGAGATGTGAGTCACAAGAAAGATTTATCGATACTGTATTTTTATTTTAATCTTACTTTAATTTATTTCATTATTTCATAACGTTTATTTGATATTTTTTATTATTAATCTAATATTGATTGTGCACTGGTTTCCTATGAGAACTTATTTAAGAAATAAATGGATCAAGAATATAAAACGAGCTAACTGGACACCTTCACCACATTCTCGCTTGTGTTCACTGCATTTTAATGAATCATGCTATCGCTATCCCTTGACCTATCTATGGATACAGGTTGATGAATCATATTTATTTTCATATTTTACCTTTAAAAATGAAATGATTATATTTAAACCATTTTGTTATTATTTATTTTATAACTTTTATAAACATACTCGTCTGTAATAGTATATTATAATAAAAGGGAGCTAAGTTGCTCATTACAGACTAGGTTGTGGGTTGCAACCCGAGCCGTAGGTGAGGGCATAATTCAGCTGAGCGTGTAATAAGTAGAGCTCACGAGTTTCATACGACGTTTTTCAAAACATTTGCGAGAAAACAAATATGTATTGCTTACATCGTTTAATTATTAAAACAATTGGTGAACGTACAATTTTCAAAGCGATATTGGATTGATTTGGATGGCAATTTCACAGTTTGTGTTACATTGGTGCTTGCTTCTTTAGTAGATACTATCGTTTTCTTAGTATGTAAATGTCGGCGACAAAGGCAAATCATATAACAGTAGGAATCAAATACCTCATACTACGAGATGTACATGGTTGTGGTTCGGAGCAAAACTTTTTTGCTTTTGGCTCCAAACTAATGGCTTGCGTTATTTTGTCACTGATTTTTGCCTTGTTGTGAATAAAGTCTGCTTTTGGGTTAGTACATCCTTTACTGCAATATTATAAAGCTCTTGTCGTCTACACGCACCAATAACACCGAATATTAAGGCAACCTGCAATGAAATCAATTAATTAGTTGTAAGAAGTTATGCTAAGGTTACGCAATCATTTACATACGTTTAGATAAATAATATTCAGCGTACCTTTCTTGCTAGCTACTACCGGTGCCTCTTTAAAAACTTTTCAATGTCGGCTGCTGACAAAACATTAGATTTCCATCCAATATATCCGTCTGAGCCGTCTCTTCTTAAATGCCATCAGATTACAGTAGATTCTTACAAAACTAAACTCGATAATATCGATATGACTGTGGCACAGATCTAGTACTGATATATGTCTATTGACAAGTATCTATAGCATCCTCGGTCACACTGGCACAAAAGATGGCGTAGACAAAAGTATATCTATCTCTTTTTGCTTATGACGTTATCTGTTAATGTGAAAGTGAATACCGATGTCGAAATTGCGTCTTAAATATGTTTTCTCTATCCTATACAAACTCTCTGCATGGTGCTGTCTTTCTATCCGGTGTTCAGAAATTTCAAGATATTCCCGTTAATACAAATAGGTTTTATTACAATATGAGTTGAAGGAGTTGAAAGCCTATGAGACCTGTTTTGTGTGGCCATATTATTTCCTAGGATAAGTTTATAAGAGCAATATTCATTTGTTTTCATTCCACATCGCAATCAACAAGTGATGATTCGCAGGGATCAATATTGAGTAAGATTGATCACGAGATCTAATAGCTTTCCTGAACAATATCGAAACCTTTCCGCAGCGTCATCGACTGATCATTTGTTTACCATTCGATATCATTTTGTGATCATACCAGTGTCGAATTTTTGAATAATTAAGTGTATTCATTTCATAGTCGTTGGGGGCCATTTTTCACCAGGGCTTTATACAAAGTACAGTACAAATGGCAAAGTGGTTGTGTTACGGAAATTCAATTTCAAAGGTAAATAATATTTATTACACGTGGTGCTTTCAGTAAAAGATTCTCGCAAAGTGGGAACATGAATAGATAACTCATTTTGGGTATGGTTGTGTTACAAAAGATAATATAAAACAATGGAGCGCGGGGCTTGAACCCGATGGCAATGAATAAATTAAGTGCTTTTTAATTATTATTGCTGTAACTTCGTTAAGTTTGCATATTATGCTGCTTATTAATGTCGATGTTTTGCCTTGAATTTTGTTCTCAAAAATAACTTTTGAGAGTTAAGATTGTTTTTCTTTGTACAAGAAAATTATAAAGAAAGAGAGAAAATCCGTCGACACAAGGCACTGGTTATTGAACTTTTTTTGATAATATATTTTCTTTAACCCTTAACAAATAGACGTATCCAAATCTAGAATTAGAATTTATTAGCGTACACTCGTATTTTATGCAAATCTTCGAGTTAGAAAATAGATAAAGTAGTCTAATTTAATTGAAAGGTAGCCAAAGCAAATGCAGGTATAATCTGAATATGTAAATGTAGCGAACATTAAATTCTTTTACAGTAGCTTCTTATGGAAATAGCATACCTGTGATACCTATAACATGTCTGAATATTAACGTGAATTGGATTTTCGCTTTGCAGACCAATAGCGAGTATTTTTTTATTCCTTTTCAAATCTGATTGCCCCAGGCTAGACGTTTTCATCTGTTCTTTTGACGTTCTTTAAACCTTGGATATATTTTGTAAATTAGAAAGATTGGACGCGATGAACCGTAACATTGCATCGACGTTTGTTTGTCTTTGAAATGAAGAAAAACTAATACTATAATTGAAAATATTTAATGCGAAGGACAAAGAAAACACGAAAGTAATTTAAGAGAAATGTCTACATTTTGATACACATGGGAGGACAAACAATGATTACGAACTAAGAACATACGTTAGGAAAGCAATCTTTAATATTCAGCGGCTAATGCCGAAGTTTCTACTGAGAAACGAATATCTAATTTCTGAGTAAGGAAGCAAAGCTGCCGTAGCACTAGGCATGAATATTAAACGTTGAATATCTGCCAGAGTGCAGACATTGTGAAAATTCACTCCGATCGAGAACTCGAAATGCTACGCTTCACTTGCATTTTGTCATTAATATGATTTGAACTCGACATTCAAATAAGGCGAATTTTCTGGGAAGGAAATGGATGTTTATGACAGGATACGAAGTGTTGCTGGCGATATTGAGTTTCGATCGCCATTTTATTACGTTGATTTGAAAGCGATTTTCATCCTTCTGTCCGATGAAACATTTTATTGAATGTTAGATAAATGAGAACAAGGTTTGAATATGAATATTTCATTGGCCTCTTGCTTTCTACTCCACCCGTAACTTGGCGTCTTATAAAATCCAAATTGGCTTTTTAGGAGCCTTTAATTCTATTTCTTTACCTGTCATCGACACACTTTTAGCTCATTTGCATATGTACCCAACCATGCTCTCAAAATGTGAAAGTAGAAATAAAACCAAAAAGCATTCTAAGTGCGTTGTGAATTTACGAGTGTTCTCTAGCGTAAATTCACCAGAGAGAGTTCCATAACATTAGGCGTGGAATCAGGAAAATGCACTCGCTCCCGCCGCTAACAAGCAAAAAGTTTTATAAAACAAAATCCCACTCTGGGGCAGGCCGTGACAATATTAGGTACCTCGCGAGGGACTCAGTAAGCTTTAGTGTCTTCGTTGCTTTTATGGTAGTAAAGGCAAATATTTTACGCAAAGGAACGTGACCCAAATAACACGAAAGTCATCTTCGTCACACGTGTCTCATTTTTCACTTCTTTGGTTATCTGCCAACTTTTAAGTAAGGTGATGAAGGGAGAATGAATCTTCTTTGTCTTTTTAACTTTTAACTAAATGACCCACATTTATCTACACTTCGACCCATTGGGATCTATTGTGATCCCCTAACTACCCCTCCACAATCTCGTTGAAAACTCTTTTCACTAGTTTTACAACGAGGCTAGGAACATATCTCCTAGTCTCTTTTTCTCCTAGCCTACAGTCTTCTGCTTTTGGATATCCAACCCCTAGGAGACTAATTCGCTTACCAGCCAGTGCATCACATGTGCACAGAACGCGCTCCATACGTTCCGTATGTTCCCCACACAACCTGCACATGGGTGTCGCGGTTAAGCCCATCTTCATGAGCATGTCGTTGGTTCCAAAGTGTCCTGTAAAGGCCCCAAGCAGGTAGCGGATTTGCCCCCTGCTCATATTCCAAATGCTAATAATAATGAAATCAATTAAGGTTTACTTAGAAATTTAATTTCCTCGATTTGATAGGTCAAACAAATCAATAAATCTTTTTCTCCTTACAAGATCGAACATTGATATATCTTCTTCAATATTCTTCCATGTTTCCTCATCCATAATTAAATGCAAAGCTTTAATCGAAACGAAAGTGATGGAAAACCTTAGACGTAACTCTGTCATAATAAGATTTCATTACAGTTTAGGAGTGCGCGCTCACGTTTTAATAATTTCAATTTCATATGTATGTCGTCCCGAATGAATTGAAATTCTGTATTCATCGATAATTCCAAAAGCATTCTTATATCTTCGAGTTGACATAAAAGCTTATTTGAAAATCATTTTGTTTACTTCGATAGATTCAATGATTCAAATCAGATAGGTCAGGAATAACGTGACCCTAATATAATATACATTATGCAGTCTGTAACGGACTGTCGATTTTGCATGCGCTGCTTTGAAATTATCTTATTATTTTCAGACCTGGAATCCCAGATCAGATGATGATCTTTCGTCAAAAGTGCGAGTCGAAGTTTATAATAGGTGCACAGGTAAAAACGGGAAAAATTGCTTGCTTCATTGAAGTTATCTGCTATATCAAAAATTATTCTTATATCATACTTTCTAATAATGATATCCTTTTATTATGTAGGTGTTTGTCTTATCATGACTTGCAACCCGTTCCTATGTTATATTACCGTTAGATGCTACAATATTTTGCTAACCATTTCTGTTTTGACAACTGCCGATCAAGGATGCCAGAAGTGTTGTACTTATAGTTTATGAAATAATTCTGTTGTTGCTAGTTATGTGTTCCGTTGCTGTGTTGTTGTTGTTTTGTTATTTTACTGAACAACATCAGAGGTCAAATTCCTGTAATTTTTCACATTCGCATCTACGTTGCAATATGTCAAAACACCTCTAATTTCCCCACTATTTGGTAAATTGCGACTTCGTTTCAAATAAAAATGTACCTTCAAAATTACGGTAAGTATCTCTCTAGTTAAAACTTGTAATAAGCTCACTCAAAGAGATAATATCAATCAGATTCAATTCAAGCAGCCACAAAATACCAGTTAATATAAATTCGCCATAGAATAAAACAATTAGATCTTTATAAAACAGTGATCACAAAATATGTCAGACGACTCGAACCATTGGACACATCGACATCGGATGGATTCGCAATTTCCACGAGGGCCGTCCGGAAATGAAAGACGGGTATCGGTAGCCATCTCGATGCACTGCCAGACGCATTATTCAAAACTTTTAGAAATGGTCATGGATTGCAACGGTGAAAACTGTGCTTAGGTTGGTTACAGTTTTTCAGATAAAAGTGTGTAAAAATAGTGAGAAGAGCCTGATTACAATTGCAGTTGTTTTTGATAGAACTGTAATAAAAGAAAGATTTTTTTATATAAAAAATTACTACACAACAGCTGTCTGTCTAAGGTCTGCCTAGATGCGAGGCGACAATACAACAACGACGTGACTATGTGTTTAAATTGTTCTACAGATAGAACAATTTCTATGAAAAAGATTAATCACATATTTGGGAGTCTTTATTGACACTTTTGGTAGTATTCTCAAAGTCAAGCTTGCAAAGTGTTAATCACAATAAATTACATTAAGTAGTCCGACTACGTCTTATCCGAACAAACGATCATCTATAGCCCGATGCTCTCTAAGCATAATAATAATTAAACCCGTAGGTAAGTCCATAGAACTTGCGTCATAAATAATGAAACTTGGATGATTCCATATAGGAACAAAACAACATTAAATCAGAGCTTGTGTGAAGTACTTTCAGTTATTCATTCTCAGTTTGTTATCTGGATAAAGTAACTCTCTCAGTAAATATATAAATCCAAGTTCAATGGGGCGATTGTTTTCTTACCTAAAACAATAAACTGTACCAGTCAGTTTGTTTGGCTTTAGCGCTATTTGGTTCAAACTATTCTTCTACTAGACTATAAAGAAAAAGAAGAGTAGATACTGTGAAGGTGTGAAGCTATTTGTGAAGGTGCTCATCCGGAGAAGTATTTTAAATATACATATTTTTGTCACTAACTGGCAAAATCAGGTGGAATCGTATGTTGTACCTGGTGACAGGCACATGAATTATTTCTGTTTTTATTTTGAATGACAAGCATTGCCTCTGGAACGACCACCACCACTTCAGGTGAACTGCTCGCCAATTTTCCAATCAATTACATAGAAACATGAATAGCAACTGAAATACCTAATAACGACACAAAGATTAAGTGAAAGATGGTTTTTTAAACAATGTAAATAATCTTGGTCAAGCTACGACCTAAAATAACAACCTTTCCCTTCATATCCTTTCATATCCATATAAGATTTCTGATTCTGATTCCCAAATAACTGGTACAACAACGTCTCCTTTCCCAAAATAATACAAAACCCATACAAAATTCCAATCGAAAAATTTTCCTTACATATTGATGGCAATCCTTCAATTAAACACCAAACATTCAATTTCACCGTCCAGAGATTTCGTGCTTCAGTTTGTGTATCAACCGGGCAGATTCAAGCAGTTTGCTGCATATCTAGGTCTTGCTGAGCTGGGAGTTATCTAGATATTGCACACTGTGGAATAATAGTTGCAGGATTGCCCGGTCTTAGTTCCATGTAACAAGATCTTAGTGGTTGATTTAGGTGGTTACATTAAAGGGTATTAAATTTTGGTTCAGTGTTGTTTGAAAGATCTGGGGGGTGACCATAAGCTCTTAGAGTAAGGTTATTTTGAGTGTGTGTAAGGGACAGATGTATATGACTTGTGCTGTCAGCCCTCAGGCGTCTTTTATTTAATAGTGTTCTCAAGCTCAAAATGTAATTTTGTCAGCGGTGGCAGCTGTCAAAATGCCAAAACTTGAGGGATTGATCATGTGACATTAGAATGGCGCTTGGCAATCTCATATCTTCGCACTTTAAAAATCGCTATACGTTCACGTAGATACAGACAGACACTTGTCTAGAGCCTTTTACCCGAATATCGAAGGAGGGTAATGTATTTATCAGTCTATGTACGTAAGTTTGTTGCTATGTGGCGTTCTAGAGACTAAACGCTTGGGCCGATTTTGATGATTCTCACGTCAATCGATTGGCTTCATTACAATTGAAAAAACGAAAACTGACAGATTTTGGGCGCCATATTATTTTCCCAATTTTATTTTTCTTCTTAAGCCATCGTGTGAGGTATCAAAATGAAGGGTATAAGGTGATCACAAACGTACCGCAAGGTAGTGTATTGGGCCCCCCGCTATTTTTGCTATATATAAATGATCTGCCCCGTCAAATACCAAATCCAATGGTACTATTTGCCGATGACAGCTCAGCACTGATAAAATGTACAAATGTTAATAATTATGAACAGGATATTAATATTAATCTTAGAAAGATTATTGATTGGCTTGAAAAAAACAACCTGGTAATAAACATACCTAAGACTAATGTGATTTTAGGAATTTATATCGACGATCAATTAACATGGAAACCGCAAGCAGAAGAGGTGTGCAAAAAGTTAAGCACTGCAGCATATGTTCTTTATAACCTGTCGAAAAAAGTTGAAAGAAAGACTGCTTTAGTAGCATACCATGGTTTAGTTGCATCGGTCTTGAGGTTTGGAATAATTTTTTGGGGTAATTGCAGCCTAAGAGATAACATATTTAGAGCCCAGAAACGTTGTGTCAGAGCTATGTGTAGTATCAAACCTAGAGATAGCTGTGAACCTTTGTTTAAATCTTTGAAAATTCTAACTTTTCCGTCGTTGTATATTTAAGAGATGGCAATTTTTGTAAAATTAAATAAAGCACTATTTGATAAGTTCTCGGATGCCAAAAAAGGTCCTGTGAGAAGCCAATACAAAAACCTTTTAATTACCGGTAGTTATAAAACAGCACTGCTGAGGAAGAGTGTACTCTGCATGGGTCCAATCATATTTAACAAATTACCAGACAGTTTAAAAAATAACACTCTCCAACAATTTAAAAATAAACTTAAGTCGTCCTTGATACAGAAGTGTTATTATTCAATAAGTGATTTTTTGAATGACCCTATGTGTGACATTTCAATAGAACTATAGTTTTTACATCTAATTTTCTATTTCATTATTTTACCCTTTTATTTTTTTGATACGGAAATTCTGTTATTCGTAATGTGATTATCTTATTTGTTTTATTTTTCTATTATGATCCTGTGTATGACATTCCAGCAATTTAATATTATTGACATTATTTGAAATCTACTTTTTGTGCTTAATAATTTTTATTGATACTGACATTATTTGTTAAATTTTTGCATGCCGAAACTCAGGCAGAATGTACCCGGCTCACTATATTTTATAACAACATTATTGTATATTACCTACATTCGATGCGAATAAATTTGATGATTTGATTTGATTTGACAAAAATATATGTTAAGAAGTAATTAAAAAAAAGAGAACTAAAAGTTATAAATAAAAAAAACGTTGATTAAAAAAATCAAACAACCCTACTGTTAAGAAGAACTAAAAAGAAGTAAACAAGAAAATATCTTGCTGTGCAGTTGGAAGATAAATTTGGTTTTGGTCTGTCAGCTCGTGATTGTTTACTCGGTTACTCGGTTTATTATATCATTGAGCACCTTCCTATTGTGAAAACAAATGACTAGTTAATTCATTCATCCAATTAAAATTAACATACAAAACTGAAAAAACGTTAAAAGAAAAACAACAAAATAAATGACTCGATTTCTCTTTGATTGCTTATAAATGCATTGATAGGCGGATAGGATAACCAGGCAATGAAAAATCTCATTTGAATTTTAATTGATTTACGATGGAAATGAATCTGGGGAAGCAACAATTGTGTCGATATAGATCGCTGGTGCATGCAGCGGATAATAAAAACAAAGAAAGAATGTTTCATAAAACAGGTTACAATCATTTATTTTATTTTCCAATCAACAGATTTTACATAAAAGTTGGTGAAGCCCTCTTTTAGGTATCCAGGATATACCTGTACCAGAAGACCTCACTCTTCCATACCATACATTGCAATACTTCTGTATTGTAATGTGTAGATAAGGAAGAGTGAAGTACAAGCTCTCCTGTTAAAAGCAAAAATATAATTAAAAATGAAAGTACTCAAAGTTAAAATTCAATAAAAAAAATTAAATCCATTACATGCAATTCTAAATTAAATTTAAATGTGACAACTTAGATAAAAAAAAAACGTCAATCAAGTCAATAATTAAATCAAAATTAAATAAAATTAAAATATGTATAATTAAAATCAAATTAATTTATTTCAAATTAAAATCAACATTAAATGCAATCAAAACCGAATTAAAATAAGCCAAATTCATATTAAAGAAAAAACAAATCAAAATTAAATTAAAACAAATAAAAATTGAATCAATTAAATTTAAGTAGCATAAAATTTAAATTAAACAATTAATAAAATAAAATATTAAACAAAGTAGCTGTAGATAAGACCCATTTATATTTTGCCGTAGTACTTTATTTTGATTTTTGGATAGCGTAATTTTTCTTAATCCCCACCAGCGAAATTGGCGCCTATTATTTGCAAACTCATTCATGCCAAGGTTCTTCTTGCATTCATCTTTTTGTATACTGTTTGGGTTTATTTAATTAACTACGGGCATTTTTATTTATGTCAGGTTAAATTAATAAGAAATAAAATAATTATACAGTTACATTTCTGTTAATCTCGGAAATAATACAAAATTCAGATAGCCCATAATTAGGTTACCCATTTAGCCTATGGTATAGCAATAAAAGGGATATTGTTAAGGCATGCAATCTCAAAGACAAAAGCTAAAATTAAAGACGCGTTGCAATTAACCTGGAACTCTTCTTTCATCATCATTTCACTCGAAAGATCCCCACCAGCGAAATTCTCGCCTATTATTTGCAAACTCATTCATGCCAAGGTTCTTCTTGCATTCATCTTTTTGTATACTGTTTGGGTTTATTTAATTAACTACGGGCATTTTTATTTATGTCAGGTTAAATTAAAAAGAAATAAAATAATTATACAGTTACATTTCTGTTAATCTCGGAAATAATACAAAATTCGGATAGCCCATAATTAGGTTACCCATTTAGCCTATGGTATAGCAATAAAATGGATATTGTTAAGGCATGCAATCTCAAAGACCAAAGCTTAAATTAAAAACACGTTGTTATTACCCTGGAACTCTTCTTTCATCATCATTTCACTCGAAAGACGTCCAATGCTAACAGCAGCTAGAGGGAGGCCTCCACTTCAGACATAGGCCTACCCGAAGCGTCGACATATCGACAGTGCTTCTTGCTTACAGAAGATACCCACGGCCCTCATAAAGTCATCAGTCCACCTAGTGGGACGCCTTCCAATTCTTTCGAGATTCGGTCGCCACTCCAGACCTCCAACTTTTGGTCCATCCATCACTTTTCCGAACATCGTTTCCTGCCCACTGCCACGTAGTATAGAATCATTTTTGGCTGATAATAATGAGCTTAATAAAATTTTCAAAGCAACATTTCAATATACGAATTACTTACTAACCTATTTCATTAATAAGAATTCAATTACCAATTAAACTCCGTTGTCTGTCTTGAAAAGCCAAAGGATAATATCATAATTAAGGTATTCATATTGAATGAATACCTTAATTGAAATGAAAATGACATATTGAATGCATAAGACATATTATTAGTTACAATCGGTTAACTCAAATTACTTATTAAATGCTGATTAATATCAAGAATAATCGTGATTAATTATTGAAGAGCCTGCCATGTTGAGTGCGAACTAATGATAATAATCATATTGTTACATAATGACAATACTAACAATTATAGCCCATTGACTGTAGTCTTGTTTATTGTTTGCAGGGATTAATACGTTAGAGATTAATAAGAGGCTAAGAAAAAGAGTCATTCCATAAGCGATGACAATGGCCGAAATGCCAAATAGTAAGGAATTCACCACTTGACATTTTGATAGCGCTTAGCAATCCCATACATTTTTGAGCTTTTAAAAATCGCTATCGCGAAGCTTTCATAGATATAATTTTACTTGTTTAGAGCTTCTGAGGCTCTTGAGTCTATGCACTCCGCGCTTCGTTCGTCGGAAGTCGGGTGAGCTATGGCTGGGTTTTTTTTTAATCCTGGCGAATTTTTAATAATTGTATTGGAATATCAGATTTTTATTATTTGTTGTTATTTCATTAAATACGAGTTTCTATAGGGATTGTCATTCGATTTTTGCAAATTGCAGCAATAGTTTCTTGATTATTTTCTGTCAAAATTGAACACGCACGATCACGCAACATCACAACATCAACACTTGATTTTGTTACAAGTTGTTATTTTGTATTTTATTTGTTGTTTTCATCCTATTATTTATTTTTTATCCTTATATCATATTTCGCTTTTCTTTTTTATTATGTGTTCGATTGACGGATGATGTTATATTAAAGAAATATAAATCTACTGAAGATTGAACAAAATCCCCTTTTTAATCAATTAGCTATCAAAGATCTTTCTGATGGTGATAATCCCAATGAAGATTAAGAAATAAGTCAGCATACATCACCATTAATCTACTCACCGGTGATGCAACCTCCATCTATATCGACGCCGTCACTCCCTGCTTCATTTATGACGGTAAATCCTCCTCCACCGATGACACTGCATCGATCAATGATGCAGCCGCCTTGCCCATCGTTTTTATCCACATTTTATCCTCTGAGCGATCGAGATCAACACCATGTTCCCGAGGGAGAAGATCAAAGATATGTACCGAGGTGTATCTCACTCAGGTCAAATGCGGATTGCGGTGTGTACAAAACAGCTCCTGGGTGATGCTAGTCACCAGATTTGGACGGGTGTACCTTAACTCGAATAGGTTTTCTCTGTCCAAGCATGGTAACTGGTTTATGTCACCGATAAGGACAATCTTGCTTGCTCCTGACAACTTTACTTATGCCCACAAAATGGCTCCGTGTAGCGATAGCATTTCTCGTTTTTTTTTTAGTATATGCTCTCGCTTGACCACTATCTCACCTGATGGTAAGCGATGATGTGGTTGACGGTGAAGCACGCTTGCCTAGAAGTAACCTATGACTCTTGACTTAAATACCCCTAGATTTTAGTTATCGGGAAACAGCCTCTGGCAGGCAATTCCACTCCTTAGCTGTACGTATGATAAAATACGTGTTTCTTGAACCCGTTTACTAAGATTGAGGCCATAGTGCGCACCTTTGTCTTTATTTGGTTTCTGAAGCGGCGTGCAAGCTTATCTCTGAGACTTTTAACAGCTTTGATTGACCTTCTCCCCATTGAAGTGTTTCACCTCTCAGAATGCCTTGCCGCAACCCAGAACTCCGTTTACTCACCTGATATTGGGTACCGCCCAACTTTCCTGCATGTTTGCAGTCCCCAATTTGGACTGGTGTTAATATTTCCTGAGAGCTCTATTTGCTTTTTATCTAGCGCCACGAAACCACACTTCGCACTGTATCATAGGGGAAATTACTGGCAGCCGCCATGTGCGACCCAGTAATTTTCCCTTTTGATGACTTGAGATCTCACTTTGTACACGGCTGCTCCTGCCTCCTCAAGTAGTACCCTAAGCAGTCCTTCTGTGTTTCTCTGGAAGGGCTGCAGGATCTGCCTGCGTATCATAAGATTGACCTCCCTGGTTTTTTTTTTCGTAATTGGTGTCTCATAGTTAAATCAAAGATAAATTTACCTACTGCTTAACCGGGCTTTCCTGTTGAGACTAAACTAGAGCCTCCAGACAGGCACAAAAAGCTTAAACTGAGGCGCCCACGCTGAGGGCTAGGGGTGGATCGTGATTAAGTGATTCTACCATCTGGTTGCTCTCACGAAAGCTACGTACTCGAGGGAAGCGCTCTTCACGTGGTTTATGGTGCACGAGTACACTGCGAGGGTAGGCGGGCTGATTTGCCCTTTGTCGGCTCTTGGTGGTGTATACTTCTGCTGTGTTGGTCCTTTTGGTGTTTTTGACTGTTTAAAGTCATAAGAAAACATGATTATTTAATTTATTCGAACTAAATCAATCATTTTTTTCATAAACTCAGGATTGTATGTTATTGTTGTATGTGAGGGACCAGCAATTAGATCCTCACCAAACTTACCCAAGAGATTTTTTCAGTATTTTTTATAGGACCTTTGAACAGTTTCAAAACATTTACTAATTTTTTACTGTTCTATTAGTGATTTTTAACTCCCGTTTGCAAAGGTTGGCGATGGATGGCCAAATTGTCAAAATGTAAGGAACTGACCACGTGATATTTTGATAGCGGTTGGCAATCTCATACATTTTTGAGCTTTTTCCAATCGCTATAGCGACGCTTTCATATACATAATGTTATTTGTTTCTAGCCTCAGATCACTTGCTATTAATATTTCATGGTAAGATTCATATAAATATTTTTGGGATGGTTAGTAAACAGAAGTAGGTAACAGCAGCATCCTAAGGCTGGACTACAAGCAATATAATACAAAGCTTTAGTATTATTATTGTGAGCAAGTAAGCAAGCAGAATACAATATTTCAACTACGGAATATAACAACATGAATATTATATGTTCTTGTTAACTGAAGATAGTTCAAGCGTCGGACTAAAGTGTCTATCACACAAAATGCGAGTACGAAACGTAGCCGAGTTTTTGATGTGAACTTTTATTTAAAAGCTGACCAACTTGAGAGCCGAGAAATACATATTCTGGAAATGCACGCCTTGAATCTTTCGGTGAAAAGTGTTACTACTGAAGCTCTGCGCTTAGAGTTTAATGTAAACAATGTTTAGGTGTCAATTGATGTTGCCTAACAATCCTTTCTATGCTAGGAGACTAGGAGCTAAGCTACTTCATTATTTATCAGAGTACTACAAAGAACTTTAAATGCAGTGTTTAGATTTATTATTTAAACCATAGCTTAGCTATCAGTGTAATCTGCGCTTAAGGGCGAAGTATCGCTTAAGTTTTTGAACTTCGTATTGTAGTAACAGGTTTCAGTGTCGTGATACCAATTACTAATTAACCTGTATCTAGCATCAATAAAATGTCCAAGTTTTTCTTTCTTACTGTTCATTTCTATTCTTCTCTCTAGATTTTGTGAAACTTGACAAATATTGAAATGGTAACTGATGATTTGACATATAACATACGACAAAAGCGCTATACCATCATCATCATCTGCCTAGCCTTTTTCCCAATTATTGTTGGGGTCGGCTTCCAGTCTTACCAGATTCAGCCGAGTACCAGTTTTTACATGGAGCGACTGCCTATCTGACCTCCACAACCCAGTAACTGGGTAACACGATACCCCTAACACAAGACTGGTGTCAGATATCAGGCTTCTAACTACCCGTAACGACTGTCAAAGATCTTCAAATGACAGCCGGGACCAACGGCTTAACGTGCTTTCCGAGGCACGGAGGAAACTCGGTATGTTGAAATGGTCACCCATCCACGGACCGACCTCGTCAAGCGTTGCTTAACCTTGAAGATCGACCCGTGCGGCTGTTATTATTTAGCCACGAGCTCCTCGAGCTAACAAAAGCGCTATACCATGGCGTGTTAAAACCACCATGATTCCAGCGTGAGAGATAGACGGACAGACGGACGATTTTCACTACAGAATCAAAATAGCATGGTATAGACTCAATTCGTTTGGGGCCTGAACGTATTATGTCTGTAATAAAAAAAAAATGCTTTGTCATGTAATTGACTGATGTACATTACTCACTACTTACGGCCTTATAGTCCGTTACATTAATATTAATGCAAATTTTTATCCGTGGTCGTAGGCAACTGGGCTTATCCCAGTTGTAAACGACCCTTTGGGCTTATTCTTGCCTTCTGTCTCCTGCTTGATATGGAGGGAAGTGGAAATTTGTATTTTTTCTTACTCTTCCGTTATTCTTTTCTGATTAATTTCGCTGCGGGATTCAAGACAGTTAAATTCAGTCTCCGGGACTTCGTCGAGCTTCATTGCCTCGGCGCTTTTCTGGTGGTCGCCACTGTTGATTCTGGCTTTCAGGAGTTGCAGTGGTTTGAGAATAGTGCGGTGGGATAGTCCAAATAAAAAAAGCCCATTCCTTACTGAATGTCTTGCTGCCAGAAACTAAAAAAATAGTAAAATGCTACCTAAACAACATTTTGTATTTGGGATAAATATGTAGAGTATATTCAAACACAGTTTAAAAGCCTTCCCTTTTTTTCAAGCTTTTTTGCACCATTAGTTGATTCAAAAAAAGATAAAACAAAAACAATTGTATCCCTTGTAGGAGGACCACATGTCTGTTAAGAGGAAAGAGCAAAAAATATGGAGCTTAGCCGCGCCCACATAGTTGCTGAGCCACACGCGAATATTTATGTAAATACCCTGGACTCTGTCTTTGTATGAAGTACGGGCTTGTCGTCAAAACAAAATACTTTATCGTCCTCGAAAGTAAGCCTTTACCTTAAGTTTTGGTAAAGGAAACTGTATATCTTCTTGTGTGACTGGTTGTTTTTCTTCTTTTTATAGAAAAAAATATTCATGTAAAAATTTTGCCTGTCCACTATACCTGCAAGGTATTTTGAAAAGTTAGAAAATATGAGCTAAACATAAGGTTTTTACTAGGGTCGCAATATTATTATACTTTATATGAAGAGACTTAAAAAATTGTCCCCTCTATATATATTTCCTGAGATATAAAATTTTTCATGTGTTATGTATTACATTGTGCCATCATATGTATTGGTAGTTTTATTGCAATTTGTGTAACACTCAAAATAGATTATTATAAAAATGCTTCCCGAAACAAGGGATTAATTTAAGGCTGAAGTACATCCCTCCTCAATAAAATTAAACTAGACATTCATCAGACCAGCAAAACAATTCAATCACAAACTTAGAATATCACAATTACACTGTACAAGCTTTCCCTACAATTTTCGCGGAATGATAAACACTTGATACTAAGTGCGAAGTTGATTCCAATTACGTAAATTGAAAACTTAGGACTTCTTGCGAACGGCTGTTAAAGTTCGTATCCCAGATCTAACTTTCAGGAAGTTGGGCGATTAAGCTGATAATAAGTTTTACAGGAACAAAACTTGGTTCTAGCACTTTAATCTTTTTTATTTTATTTGACCTAAACTGACCAGCAGCAGCTGCTCAAATGGTTTTACTATCTTCCTATGAGAAGACAAATAAAATGAATAAAAGACGAACTTTCTTACTTCATTTCTTATTTCCAGATATTCGTATAGATCGTTTCCTTTTCGAAAACATCTAGCGCTTTTGTATGCCAACATAGCGGGCTATTAAGCAGTTATTTTATTATGAAGAAAACTGTTTCTTCAAAGATTTTCTCCGAAGTCGCAAATCGTATTTTCTAAACGTGACATGTCTTTGTTCAAACGCAACCGAAAAAGAAAACACAAAAAAATAACTACAATGTCAGAAGTCGGTGTCAAAAAACAAAGAAACAAAAACAGGTACACCGACTTGCGAATATGTAGTTATTTTTATTAACTTTGTTGTGTTTTATTTTTGGCAGTTGATTATATTTAGTAGTAAAAAAAAAAATGTTTTATCACTTTTTATTTGTCATTTTTAATGCAAAAAGTTATGCCAGAGTAGATTACCCGAATAACATGAAAATTGAACATAACCAGTGAAATTGAAGTGTACCAGGGTAAACTGCACGCGTCTGCGTTTCCCTTTTGTTAGAGCGTACCGGCGTGATTTTATGTTATGAAATGGCGTAAACAATAAACAGATATGCGATTGCACTACTCCCGAGAGTTTTGCCATTGTCTATTGAAGAGTTCTTTTGTATATCTCCGAAGTTATTCATCAGATCTTAATTAAATTTAAATCTGACCACATGAAGCACCAGCTTACAAATAAAAATAGAATCATCAAAATCGGTACACATAGTAAAGAATTTTGAGGTGACACACATAAAAATACATTTGAAATGAGAACCTCCTTTTGAGGCGTTTAAAAAAATGGTCTATGCCCTATGCCTATGGCCTAGCCTAGCCCACTGTAAAACACGTTCCATCACATTCTCTTCTCTCTGCAGTAGTCGTCGCATAACACGCTGAATAGCGACACTTTTAAGATGTGAAGCTATTGTACGGCCTGTAGTTGTTTCACGGTGGAGGCCGCATTGTGTAGTCATGCAAACGTCACTAGCACGTCCTGTTTCCGGTAGGCTGCGTTTCAAAACTGCGCCATTTTCACCGTATAGGGTTCTGGAGCGGTTTTTCTTTGAAATACAATGGTAAGTGATTTTGAATAGACGATTTTCATTGAAGGACAAGTTAGAACAGTTCTTCTGATAAATACTATGATTGGATATTTTCGGAACGTCTTTGAGACTTTTTGTTACTAAAATTTCTGTTGGTATGGTGAAGATTAAGAGTTACGAGTTTACTATTTCCTTGCGGAAAAATTGATAACACAATATTATGGTAATTTTAACTTGAATTTATCATAAATGTACGATGCTACCGAGAAACGAGATGGCTGGCGTGCGATTGGAGAGACTAGTGTCCAGCAGATGGACAGCTTTAAGTTGATGATGAATAAATACTACAACAATATATTGGCATGGTGTAAAATGGTGAGTTATATTATTATTGTTTACTTCAACAGTACCCGAGTCACATACCACATACACCTACATACTTATTTACCGAACTTACGCCAACAGTTACCCAATAGCGTGATGCAATTAAGATATTATGGGATCGGCAGACCCAAAAGGATCATCGTCTAATTAAATGAAAGAAAAGTTAATTTGTTAGAGACTAGGTTACGAAACTAGTTTTTTCCCAATTGGATGAAACGTGCCAAAACTTCTGCAAAGCGACGCAAGAGGATTGTTCGAATGGCTGAAATGAGAGCAAAAATTTTCGGCTTTTGCTTTCCAATCGTATGATTCTGGAAGGTGTCTATAATGGCCTTTAGTCCAATAGGTAATGAAGTCGGTTAGGGGTTCAGCTGGGACAGATTTTAAGATGATTTACTCATAAATACGTTTTTATATCACAGCTAAATTAAATAATATGCCCTTTTAGTATGACTAAAGGTAGACTACCATACCCATTGATTATCCGTTTTAGTGCGTCAATTCTGGCGGAATACCTTCTACATTTTCTTTCTCTCTTTTCCATTTGACGAATTGAACGAATGAATTATCTCTTCATCATTCACCTCTAACATCATCATTGTTTATACTAAAGTCGTGACAATCTAAGAAGTCAAACTTGATGCTTACGAATTATGCTTGTTGTTTCGGATTTGAATTTGATTTATTCGTAAACATTCATACAAAGTTATCGTGGCGTGTAAAATGAGAAACGTCATCGGACTTCTTAGATTGTCACGATTATTGGCGTAATAACTTATTTATTATGCGGATATTTAAATTAACGTTTTATATTTAGAACTTTGATCATTTTTTATTCGAATTATTTTTAAACGTATAATTGGTATATGTTTTTGTAATCACCTCTTAAAACCCTTCATTTTGATACCACACTCGATGGGTTTGGAAAATAAATATATCGGAACCCGGAGAATGTGGCACCCAAAATCCACCATATTTGTTTTTTTTTTTTAAGTTCACTATCTAAGAACACATGTCTTAATTATATGAATCCGTTTAGCAGTTTGAAAGATATGAAGTAATAAAGAATATTAAATACAAACATACAAGATACGCGCGAAAAACATAACCCTTTTTCTTGCAGCTGGGTAAAAACTACTTTTGTTAAATAATTGCTTTTGTTAAATAAAATGATCTTGTATTATTTACTGGCACTAATTTGTTGTGTTGTCTCTCACCTAACTTTTAAATAGGTGCCTACGTAAAAGAGTTGTTATTTTTAAGAGGGTTGCGCACAGACTTTTTTCAAAGTACTTCAATAACCTCGTGCCCTGTTTTGTTTACTTTATCGTATTTCCTTGTTTAGATAGGACGCAACACGTTTTCAAACGCGATTTCTGTTTAATTTATGGTTAAAAAATAAATTTCTAACTTGAACTCTTATTTACGCAATATTTTTCGATAACATTTTTTATGATTGAAAATTATTTGTTAAATTAAAATTGCTCTCGGCATTATCATTGAAAATCTATACCATAGCAAACGTTTCCTTTTCGAAAACATTAAGCGCTTTTGTATGCCAACATAGCGGGCTATTAAGCAGTTATTTTATAATGAAGAAAACTGTTTCTTCAAAGATTTTCTCCGAAGTCGTAAATCGTATTTTCTGAGCGTGACATGTCTTTGTTGAAACGCAACCGTCTGTTAAAAGTAAACACAAAAAAACTACAATGTCAGAAGTCGATGTTATAAAACCAAGAAACAAAAACAGGTACACTGACCTTGCGAATTTTTATTTATTTTTATTAACTTTGTAGTGTTTTTTTTTGGCAGATGTTTATATTTACTAGTAGAAGTTTTTGTTTCTTCACTTTTTATTTGTCACTTTAATGCAAAAAGTTACGCCAGAATAGATTATCCGAATAACATAAAACTTGAACATAAACAGTGAAATGAAAGTGTACCAAGGTAAACGGCACACCTTTTTTTTTTTTGGCTGGGAAATCATCCAATGACTTCGCCCGCTCTGGGTGAAGCGGGAGGGCGTGTCAGACTTTTACTGACTAAAACCCATCCGTGTTCCTTCAGTTGCTTGTGCCTGGGCCGCGGTAACTCTCTTTCAAATTTATCCGCGACCCAGACTGGCATCGGCCCTAGCGGACCCCATCAATTTTTGCTGACATCTCTTTGAGGCGCGCGTGGAACACTACGCGCCGTCGACTCGGGTCTGGTCCTTATCGGACGGCAAACTACCCATTATTCGCCATCCGCAAGACCGCGCCTACGTTGGCCGGGAATCGGCTTGCGACTCCCGACGCCAAAAAAAACTGCACACATCTGCGTTTCCCTTTAGTTAGAGCGTACCGGCGTGATGTTATGTTATGAAATGGCAACACCACTGAAACGATAAAAAAACATGCGATTGCAGCAATCCCGAGAGATTTGACATTGTCTATTGAAGAGTTCTGTTGTATATCTCCGAAGTTATTCATCAGATATTCATTAAATTTAAATCGGACCACATGAGAAACACCACATAGTAAAGAATTTTGAGGTGACACACATAAAAAATACATTTGAAATGAGAACGCCCTCCTTTTTGGAGTCGTTTAAAAAATGGTCTAGCCTAGCCCACTGTAAAACACGTTGCATCACATCCTCTTCTGTCAGCACTAGTCGTCGCATAACACGCTGAATAGCGACACTTTTAAGATGTGAAGCTATTGTACGGCCTGTAGTTGTTTCACGGTGGAGGCCGCATTGTGTAGTCATGCAAACGTCACTAGCACGTCCTGTTTCCCGTAGGCTGCGTTTCAAAACTGCGCCATTCTCACCGTATAGGGTTGTGGAGCGGTTTTTCTTTGAAATGCAATGGTAAGTGATTTTGAATACGCAATTTTCATTGAAGGACAAGTTAGAACAGTTCTTCTAATAAATACTACGATTGGAAATTTTCGTAACGTCTTTATGACATTTTGTTACTAAAATTTCTTTTGGTATGGTGAAGATTATGAGTTACGAGTTTACTATTTCCTTGCAGAAAAATTGATTACACAATATTATTGTAATTTTAACTTAAATTTATCATATAGGTACGATGCTGGATAAGATACCAAGAAACGAGATGGCTGGCGTATGATTGGAGAGACCATTGTCCAGCAGTTGGACAGCTTTAATTTGATGATGATGAATACTACAACAACATATTGGCATGGTATAAAATGGTGAGTTATATTATTATTGTTTACTTCAACAGTACTCGAGTCACATACCACATACACCTACATACTTATTTACCGAACTTACGCCAACAGTTACCCAATAGCGTGATGCAATTAAGATATTATGGGATCGGCAGACCCAAAAGGATCATCGTCTAATTAAATGAAAGAAAAGTTAATTTGTTAGAGACTAGGTTACGAAACTAGTTTTTTCCCAATTGGATGAAACGTGCCAAAACTTCTGCAAAGCGACGCAAGTGGATTGTTCGAATGGCTAAAATAGGAGCAAAAATTTTCGGATTTTACTGTCCAATCGTATGATTTTGGAAGGTGTCTATAATGGCCTTTAGTCCAATAGGTAATGAAATCGGTTAGGGGTTCAGCTGGGACAGATTTTAAGATGATTTACTCATAAATACGTTTTTATATCACAGCTAAATTAAATAATATGCCCTTTTAGTATGACTAAAGGTAGACTACCATACCTATTGATTATCCTTTTTAGTGGGTCAATTCTGGCAGAATACCTTCTACATTTTCTTTCTTTCTTTTCCATTTGACGAATTGAACGAATGAATTATCTCTTCATCATTCACCTCTAACATCATCATTGTTTATACTAAAGTCGTGACAATCTAAGTAGTCAAACTTGATGCTTACGAATTATGCTTGTTGTTTCGGATTTGAATTTGATTTATTCGTAAACATTCATACAAAGTTATCGTGGCGTGTAAAATGAGAAACGTCATCGGACTTCTTAGATTGTCACGATTATTGGCGTAATAATTTATTTATTAGGCGGATATTTAAATTAACGTTTTATATTTAGAACTTTGATCATTTTTTATTTGAATTAATTTTAAACGTATAATTGGTATATGTTTTTGCAATATCTCTTAAAACCCTTCATTTTGATACCACACTCGATGGGTTAGGAAAATAAATATTGGAACCCGGAGAATATGGCACCCAAAATCCACCATATTTGTTTTTTTTTTAAGTTCACTATCTAAGAACACTTGGGCGGTCAAGACCTATCTAACGATGTCTTAATTATATGAATCCGTTTAGCAGTTTGAAAGATATGAGGAAATAAAGAATATTAAATACAAACATATTTTTTTTTTTTTTTTTACTTTTGATGGGTTTGCTCTTGACTCTAGTCTAAGTCAATGACAGAGACAGAGTCGACGATGGAGCGAGCTTACCCAGAAGAAGCCTGTTCACTCTAACTTTGAAGAGATTCGGGTTAAATGCGTTCGGAAACACAGACGCAGGTAGTGAGTTCCATTCCTTCGCTGTGCGCATTATAAAGGATGTTTGGAAGCGCTTGGTGCGAATTGGTGGAATGGCAACAAGGTAAGGATGGTAACTTGCAGTGCGTCTAGATGTCCGATGGTAGAAGGGGGCTGGTGGGATAAGATCGTGGAGTTCTTGAGCACACTCACCGAAGTACAGTCTGTAGAAGACCGACAAGCAGGCAACCTTGCGGCGATGAGCCAAGCTGTGAAGCTTGGCATTTACCAGTTCAACGTCGCCGATGAGCCTCTTGGCTCTGCGTTCCACCGAGTCAAGCGCGGCAAGCTGATACTTAGCTGAGCCATCCCAAAGGTGGCTGCAATACTCCATGCAGGATCGGACTTGCGCTTTGTATAAGGTAAAAAGCTGCCCAGGCGTAAAGTATCGCTTCACTCTATTAAGGATGCCCAGTTTTTTGGCCGCAATTTGGGCTTTGTACTCAATGGAGGTGCCGAAGTTGAGACTGGATGTCAACTCCATGCCTAGGAGCTCGAGCCGATCAGTCACAGGAACAGACGCACCCCGAAAAGTAGGCGATTGTTCGAAAATACTCCTTTTAGCGGTAAAAAGACACGCTTGTGTTTTGGTGGCGTTAAAGGAGACCAGATTGTCATCTCCCCACTGGGAGACAAGTCTTAAGGTCAAAACTGTCCGCTCCACCATAGCCTCTCTCAAGGAACGAACGTCTTCCACGCTGGTTTTTGCGCTGGACAAGTATCTCTCTGACACAGTACTGTCATCTGCGTACCCAACAATACCGGGCTGAAGTAGGTCATTGATGTGCAGCAGGAAAAGAGTTGCAGAGAGAACAGACCCCTGAGGAACTCCAGCATCAATAGCCATAAGGTCAGAGGAGCAGCCATCAATGACTACTCGGATCGACCGCTCGCTAAGGAAGTCCGATATCCAGCTACAAAAACCAGCGGGGATGCCATAAGCAGGAAGCTTACTGAGTAGACTTGCGTGCCAGACCCTGTCAAAAGCCTTCGAGATATCAAGAGATACAGCAAGTGCTTCGCCGTGTCTCTCGATGGCCTCGCCCCAGCAGTGCGTGACATACACAAGAAGATCGCCAGTTGACCGTCCGCGGCGAAAGCCATATTGACGGTCACTGAGGAGATTATTGTCTTCAAGGTAGGTCAGCAGCTTACTGTTCAGTACCCTTTCCATAACTTTGCACAGAATGGAGGTAATGGCGATCGGACGGTAATTGGCAGGGTCTGCACGGTTGCCTTTTTTGGGCACTGGTTGCACATTTGCAAGCTTCCAGGACTTCGGCACCGTTCTTTTAACAAGAGAGAGGCGGAACAAGCGTGTCAACACAGGAGACAGTTCAGGCGCACACAGCCTCAGCACTCTCGCTGGAATGCCGTCAGGCCCGCTGGCCTTGTTCACGTCTAGACTGCACAATACTCTCCGGACCTCTTTAGTGTGCACAGCGACCTTCGGCATCGAAGAGTCACAATGAGGTACAGTAGGTGGTTGCTTGGAACCAGCGTCCAGACGTGAATTGCTAGCAAAGAGAAATGCAAATAAATTTGCTTTCTCACTCGCAGAGTGAGCCAGCGACCCATCAGGTTTCAGCATTGGAGGTAAAGTCGGACGACAGAAATTCAATTCAACCGCTTTAGACAGGGACCAAAACTGTTTACTACCCGGAGGGTGCGATGCCAGCTTGGCCCCAATACGTCCAATATGATCAAAACGTGCCCGACGCAAAACCCGCTTGCAGAACTTGGCGGCAGAATTAAAGGCTCTTTTCCTAGCGCGAACCCTACGCGCTCTAACTTTGCGGTCGCGGGCTCTGACCCAAGCTTGGTAGGCAGACTCTTTACGGGCCTCAGCGTGGGCGCAATCTGCATTATACCAAGGTCGGGCTTTGTGACCGAGCGGAATGTCGGAGAATGGGATGAAATACTCCATTCCCTGCCGAATCACATCCGCAACCGCGTCCGCACAGCTCGAGGGGTCACCCGAGGAGAAGCACACATGCCGCCAAGGATAAGACGCAAAAAAGTGCCGCATCTCGTCCCAGTCTGCTGACTCGTATCGCCATACTCGCCTCGTGCCTCTAGGACTCTCATCAGGAGGAGCGCAAGTCGACACGGATTTCACCAGACAGTGGTCAGAGGTTCCCAGCGGGGCTGAGACCGATACCGAATGACTGTCCGGATCAGTTGTCAGCAGAAGGTCTAAGCAATTGGGTGTATGGCCGTCAACATCCGGTACGCGCGTTGCCACATTCACCAGCTGGGTTAGATCCAGCGATAGAGAAAAAACATACAAGATACGCGCGAAAAACATAACCCTTTTTCTTGCAGCTGGGTAAAAACTACTTTTGTTAAATAAATTGCTCATGATCTTGTATTATTTACTGGCACTAATTTGTTGTGTTGTCTCTCACCTAACTTTTAAATAGGTGCCTACGTAAAAGAGTTGTTATTTTTAAGAGGGTTGCGCACAGACTTTTTTCAAAGTACTTCAATAACCTCGTGCCCTGTTTTGTTTACTTTATCGTATTTCCTTGTTTAGATAGGACGCAACACGTTTTCAAACGCGATTTCTGCTTCATTTATGGTTAAAAAATAAATTTCTAACTTGGACTCTTATTTACGCAATATTTTTCGATAACATTTTTTATGATTGAAAATTACTTGTTTAATTATTATTGCTCTCGGCATTATCATTGAAAATCTATACCATAGTAAACGTGCATTTTGGAACGGAGTTCTTTTTCGCAAGTTTTAGTTCTGATTTGTTTGTGGGCTAGACCGAAAAAAGTATATCATTGAAAAAAAACGACACCGAAAACCGATCACCTAGGAAACTAAAACCTTTTTCAATCCGTCAATTTTGAGAATATTATGCTTAATTATTTATAATTTTAACGTTTAAATACCCTTTTTTATTAATGTAAATAATTATTTTTGCATGGTAAATTACGCGAGACACAGCGTGGTACATGCAGGATGGTACAAGTAAGCGAAGATCTGCCCAAAAGGTAAACGCTGAGGAGAGAGCCAGAGGCGCACGAAGAAAACCGTAGACGTACGAGCACGCGCTGAGAGAGTACCTACGCTTGCAGCCGCAATTGTGTGTTTACACTGAGCATCAGCTGCGTTGTTGTTACTTCAGTTTCGTCATGTTTTACGAAATTGAAAGACTGCCAATCCAGTTCCAAACGGGTGTCCATAAGACATCACTCTCTGTTTTAAAATAAAATACTGGCGCAGCGATAGTGTACCTTCTATCATTGAAATAATGTTTCAATAGCATCGGTAGGTACCTTCAAGAGATAACCTTCAACAAACAAAGTTTTTGCCTTTTTAGGGTTCTGGACCCAAAGGGTGACAAAGTATTTCTGTCACTCACGTGTCTGTCTGCCTGTCTGTCCGTCTATATGTACAGTCAGTAATAGCTGTTACCTGACCTACCCTAAAAATGAACGAATTTGAACCCTCTCCCTGGAACATTAAGGATTATTTAATTCGTATGAGTTAGCGCTATTCGATGACCAAAAAACCAATAATAATACAGATACGCAAATTTGATCTTTAAAACTTAAGATATTTATAGCTATTTGTTATGCGATTTTGATTTTTATGCTGTGAGACTAAAAGTTTATCAGAGTTTACTGATAAACTTTTAGTCTTGAATTACTATATTCAAGTAGAGTCTGGTCTCGTGGTCCGTTTATAAGGCTGAGACGAACATGATGCGAGCTCAAACCCTGCGTCGAGGATATTGTTTTGTTTTTAATTTAGAATTTAATCAATAAGTATTTCTTGCATTATTGTAAAGAAATATAAAACGTCTAAATTGGTAATATTTTCGCCTAACTTGTAATAAGTGGGTAGTTGAAAGACAAATATCCGTATCCATTATGAAACTGGTAGTCAAATATTACTAAGGTTAAGGTTAGGGAAATAAAAATGAACCGTGACAATAGATCCAAAGCCAGTCTACGCACAATTGTTTTCACCATTTTGTCGCGTTATTTATTTTATTTATTTATTATATACTTTATTGTAAACCACAAAAATACATACAGGACAAACGTTCACATATACAAGTGTACAATGTCTTATCGCACTAGGCCATCTCTTACAGATAACCTTTGTTAGCAACTTAAATAAAAAAAGCAAGCTTATCATAAGTAGCTTAGTATTATAACCTCTTATATGTAATGTACCTTTAAATATAATGTCATAAGTTTAAAAGTAAAACATAAAATTAATTATTTTTGTTAGTAAATTATTATTTAATATTTATATTGAATAAATCGTTATCATAATCATCACTTTTTTTCATTTCTGTTGTTATTTGTATTTAAATAGTTAATTTAAATTAACTATTTAATTTAAGATTATAAATAATATGTTGAATTAAAAAACATAATTCAATATTGTAAACATAAGCAACAAAATAATAATCGAATAACTAGTAGTATTAACTATTACCGACTGTACGTCTGTCAATCCGTCGACTGTCACACAGGTTTTACAGCCAAATGGTTGGAGCACAGTTGATTCAAATTTACACAGCATCTTGTTGACCAAATTCCAATTTTTTTAAGGAGGGGTATTAAAAAAAAAATGGTCTACCCCATCGAATGTGGTTGGGGGAATCGGTTTACTAACATATACTCGTACCAATATATTGATATATCAGATTTTTCTTTGAAATGCCCCTATTTTTCCTATTACAACCAACTTGATTTTGCTGTTTGGCACGGACCCCTAAATGTGCGAAGTCCGACACGCACTTGGCCGGTTTTTATATGAAGTAATTACTCCTTAGTTTCGGATGTTTATAAGATGAAAGTTAAGTAAGTAGTTATTGTTAAGTAGTTACTTTCATTGTGCGCACAGCCAAGGAGTGGAATTCCCTGTCGGAGTCTTTGTTTCCTGTTATCTACAATCTTGGGGTCTTTAAGTCAGGCAAAATGGTGGTCAAACGCGAGCATATGGTTAAATAAAATAAAAAATCTGACTTGTGTTTGTATAACATTTTCACATAGTTTTAAAAATTAACTAGTTGCAGCTACAAAAAAAAATGAACAGTTTCATTCCAGAAACAATTTTAATTGACAACCCTGTTTCTACAACTATTCTCTGGCTACGTCACTTTCTGCTCATTGATATACTATTAATAATTAATACATCTTTCTTTCATATTTTGTAAAATAATTATTTATTTTAAGTGTATGAACTTTTAGCACTCGCATTAACAGAATCTTTACTTTGAATTTGAAATTTCTGCATTTGATGTGTACTTTTTGATACACAAATTATTATCCAATAAAAAGGGAAAATTGATTTTTTTTGTGAGATTGGAGGGGGTAGTTAATCGATCTTTAGAAGTACGACAATTGGTTATCTGATAGAAAGCTATAGTGACAGTATAGCTATAGGTCATAGGTAACTTTTTATCTTGCAGAATTGGACGATTTTTTTGAATTGGAGGATAGGCCACGGGAGCTATGTCACGGAAATAGGTAATTTAACATAACTTTAATCATGTTTTGAAATGTCAAAATATGGTACGTAGGTAAGATAAAGCACTTTGCTTCATGAGTTAAGGCGTATATATTCCCGCAATGGCCGTGCAACCATTCAGTACTAGAATATCAATAATGGACAGTTTATTTTTGGACAGTTTTGTTTGAAATATTGTAATATAAGTCATACGAAAATACGATATTTGCTATACCAAGGATTATGCTTTAGAAATTAACCATTTTAAGGCCCTAAAGCAGAGTAAGGGCCTTCATCATGTTTTAAATTATCAAAATATAGTACGTAGTCTTACGTAAAGCATTTTTACTGCATGAATTGAAAGTTATTAAAGCGTCCCCATATGAATAGTTATTATTTTCTTTCTTTTAACAAACTTAAAAGCAACCGCTAAAGTCCTTACATTCAAAGAAACTGAACAGCTTTAGTGATACAAAAGTATTTGGTTTTAAAGAATGTACCAAGTTCAAAGTTTGTTTCTTCTTGTGACTGCTTTGAGCTGCGTGTCTAAGTTCAGTTAAGATTCGCCGTCTAACACGAAACAATAGACTATTGTTTCTTTAGTTTTAAAACCTTTTCCAGTAGTTGGTCGAACTAGTGCTTCTAGTTTTCGAAAAAAAGGAGTAATTACTTAAATGTCAATTACATTACCCGTACTGTGACGAACTACCGTGACGCTGTAATAGTCAGAAATTAGAAATTAAATCGGAAATCTAAGTTGAAAATTAAATTTATATTAGAAATTTAACTCAGAAATTATCCGGATGGCATCTACCCAATACTATTGCAAGAAGGGGCATCTGAGTAAGCTCTACAGAGCCTGCATAGCTTTTGGGTGCGTACCCAAGGCATAGAGGGAGGTCAAAGTTACCTTTATACCGAATGTGGATAGACCGACTTACGAAGAAACTAAAGCTTACAGGCCCATCAGTCTATCATCCTTTCTCTTAAAAGGTTTGGCGAAACTGATAGACAGGTACCTAAGAGAGGGAGCACTCAAAGTATTCCTTCTACATAAACTCCAGTGCTTCTACAGCCCTGGCAAATCTACAGAAACGGCATTGCACATGGTTGCGAGTCGAGCCGAGGCTGCGCTAGAGGGACAGGAAATCTGTGTCGGGTATTTCCTCAACCTAGAGGAAGCCTTCGACAAGACAACATTTGGTCCTAGGTATTGCTGCAAAGGAACATGGCATCAATGATACCACGTGCAACTGGATTGATTATATGCTGAGAAGCAGAATAGTCAGATCGGAACTGATGGGAGACAGACTTAGCGCTAAAACAAAAAGAGGTTGTCCGCAAGGCGGAGAACTGTCACCATTACTGTGGTGCTTGGTAGTAGACTCGCTACTTACCAAACTCTATATTGGACCACTATACACAGTAGGATATGCAGATGACGTAGTTATAATGGTAAATTCCCGAACATTGTCTCTGGATTATTACAACAGGCATTGAAGATGACAGGGGAATGGTGTAAAAAGAACCACCTCTCTTCTATCCCTTCACGAGGAAGAGTCAAGTAGGAAACCTAGGAGAGCCCTCCCTCAATGGGATAAAGCGGTCCTGGTCCACCGAAGTTAAATATCTGGGTATAACGCTTGATAAGGAACTAAGGTGGAAAACTCATATGGAAAATATAACGACAAAGGCCCTACGAGTGTTCGGCATGTGTCGTTCCACCTACGATAAAACTAGGGGGCTACAGCCCAAAGTGATAAGATGGCTGTACCAGACAGTGATAATATCTATTATCATATACGGCAGCATAGTGTGGTGGCCAAGAACAAAACTTGCCTCGTACAAAGCGCCACTCATCAGGTTACAAAGAATAGTGTGTCTCGGAATCACAGGCGCTTTCAGGACAACACCTACGGCAGGGATTGAGAGATACCTCAATACCCCTCCTCTGCATAAGATGGTTGAATTCGAGGCAAGGAAGACATTACATCGTCTTGCTGTTGCTAGACTATGGGATGCCTCTAAGCCAAAGACTAACCATACAAAGTTCGATGGAAATGAAGGCCTGGATCGGGTAACAAGCATGATATCCGATAAAATGCAAACTATGTTTGTGTTTGAAAGGTCTTTCAAGGTCCAAATCCCTACAATAGAGAACTGGACGAAGGGACTAGATCCACCAGAACAAGATGGTCTGGTGTGGTACACTGATGGATCCAAAATGGAATCAGGTACAGGAGCGGGAATATTCGCAAAAGCTTACGAATGTAGCAAAAGCTTAGGGAAGATGGCAACTGTATTCCAAGCAGAAGCATATACCTTAATAACCTGTGCTCAAGAGAATATAGATAGAGGAAGCAGAGGTAAATCGATATATATTCTTAGTGACAGTCAGGCTGCAAAGTGTCATCCATGTCATCCTACAAAGTGGTCTCCGGACTTATTCTGGATGCTATTCAGACTCTAAACACGCTTGGGAAGCATAACAGGGTAAGACTGATGTAGGTCCTTCACACAAAGGAATCTATGGTAATGAAGTGGCAGATGAACTGGCAAAAGATGGCTCAGCAAATGATTTTGTGATCCAGAACCATGTGTAGGCATTTCGACGTGTCTCGTAAAAGCCACATTTAGGAAGTTTGCAGAGCACAGACAACGAACACATTGGCTGTCTCATACCGGTCTTCAATACTCCAAAAAATTCTTGGGCCCTACTTTCAAAGCAATATGAGCAGGGGGCAAATCCGCTACCTGCTTGGGGCCTTTACAGGGCACTTTGGAACCAACCAAATACTCATGAAGATGGGTCTAACCGCGACACTCATGTGCAGGTTGTGTGGGGAACATACGGAACGCATGGAGCACCTTCTGTGTACATGCGATGCACTGGCTGGTATGCGAAAGAGTCTCCTAGGGGTTGGATATCCAAAACCAGAAGAATATAGGCTTATATCTCCTAGTCTCGTTGTAAAACTCATGAAAAGAATTTTCAACGAAATTGGGGAGGAGTAGATTATCTAGGGGACCACAATGGGTCGAAGTGTCCGAGTTATTTCTCGACCCCTCCCCAAGATAAGATAAGTTGGAAATTAACCGCTTGTGAATTTGTGGCGCATTAATTTGGATTCCTGCTGAAATACTGACTGATAGAAGTGCATAAATGGGACAGACATGTGCCGACTTCAAATGAAAGGATACAAAAAATATACGAACAAGAAAGTTTTAATTCTACTTTGTTTATAAATTTTAGCACATTTATGAACAAGAGTTTATAAACGAATAAATCCGTGTGTAATGTTTGGTTATTCGAATTTCAATTACGTTTACACACAAATTTCGGATGGGTCATGGCTTGACGCAGAACATAGGATACTTTTTATCCGCGTTTTAGATTCGTTCCTGTATCATTTTCGAAATACATGCGAGCAACACCGCTGACCAATGCTAATTGAGAATAAAACTTTTAAGTTTTAACTATAATTGTGAAAAAAAGTCCGACGACGTTTCTCATTTTACATGCCGCGATAATTTTGTACGTACGGTTGGCTTTTTCGCAACCGTCACATGCTTCGTTACTAGAAGTCGTCACTTAGAGGTTTTACATATTTCCTATGCGCAAATCCTCGTCGCCATGTTTCATTACTACAGTAATTATTTTATAACAGAAAAGTAATGAACAGTGAATACTTTTTTCACCTTACGTATGTGACGGTAGCGAAAGGACCAAGCTTCATATTTTGACTAAGATGTATAGTTTGTGAAGATAGGTCTTGTAAAGTTAGTAGTTGTGATTATAGTCTGGAATATAATATGAATATAGGCTACTTTTAATCCCGGAAACGTAAGGTTCCCGTGGGAAAACTTTCGACTTTCACGCGGGCGAAGCCGCTGGCGGAAGCTAGTTAAAAATAAAAACAAATAGATTTAATATGGAAACAGTAGTAACCTACTTATTAGATATTTTTTTTCAGGTATTAATCTACCACTCTTACCAATCCTTTCAATACCACAAAACATAATAGAAAAAACCTTTATTAATAAAATACAGTTTCTATGTAGCACGTATTCGTAATATATTAGAATGGGCACACCGGAGTTTGTTTGCTACTGGGATTGGTCCGGAAATAAAAACTGTGTGTGGAACGTTGCACAACACCCGTCTACGTGCACCGCATACGTTTGTGGACAGTTTCGAATTATAAAAACCTCCCTTTTTATACTTTGTATGTGACTGTGATTAGGTATGATGAAGTCGCCTACTGATAATAGAAAACTGGTGAAAATCGAGGGACTTGTAAGAAGAAGTATTGGTCTTCTCGTAGTGAGATGAGCAGACGACATTGATATCATTGCGGTTGGCACAGGAGTAGATTGGAATTAAAAAAAAGAGACTGATGCAGGCATAGTACTCTCTTTTTTCATGCTAAGCCGTGCATGCTGCGGAGGGCGAAGTAAGGCTGGAAAAGTTGATGATGATGATGACTTGCAACAGAACATGCACCAACCTCCGTGTATGGCATAGAGTAGAGCCCCTAGACAAGTGACTTTCTATCAACAAAAGCGTGCCACATACATAAAGATTGGAAAAACGACAAAAAAGTTAAGGAATTTCAAACGCTATCGAAATATGACGTGATCAATTTGGGATTTTAGCCATCGCCATCGACGACATCGAACGACACTTGTTTAGAACCTCAAATGTGTGAACATGATAGAATTGTAGCAGTTGGCGTTCTGTTGTTTCTGCCCAATGCCTTCGTCCTGTAGTTTTGAGCTTTACTGGAGGAATGATAGGATTTTTATGGAGTGCTTGAACACTATAAAGCACTGCACATGCTTGAAAACAAATTATGTAATTCGATAATGCGCCCGTGTTATAGCAACGATAAGGCACAAGCGAGTGTTATATTTAATACTTAATTAAAGTAACTACATCCCAAAAAAGTACCTTATTCCAATATCTACCACCTATAACGAACACTTGCATCCATTAATAAATAAAAAGTTCACCAATACTCGCACAGCTATCTTCGATCAACCATTCCTCGAGTCGTTAATTACAAAACGATATTTACGAAGTGTTTGTACAATTGCTTTAAAAATATATTATTTAAGTGAGAGATATTTTGCTCGTTACGCGAAACACTGCATTCATAAACAGTTGGCTTTGTTCCAATGCTCTGCAGAATTTGTAGAGTCTTCAACGCTCTATGACGAAGCAAAAACGTGACTAAGAGAAGACACTTGCGTCAGCAAACTGGTGTTAGAGACACTTAAGCAGCTTAATTATAGCCAATAGCTTTATATGATAAGATGCCTTCGAGAATCTTGAGGAGGTATTTTGATACCCCTTGGATTTTGCTAACGTTGGTAGGATCGATTCTTGTTTTCGGGCCTTTGTAGTAATTACTAACAATGTCGGCAGTATGTTAAGTAGGTATTTACGTAGCAGTATGCAAATATCACGACCTAAAACCAAAAGTTCGAAGACGTGCGACATTTTCTTGCGAACTATTTTCTAACTTCTCATTGACCTATGAACTTCAAATTTGGAGATAATGGTTATTATCTATACCAATGTTATAAAAAGGAAAGATTTTTTGTTTGTTTGTTTGTACCGAAAAGGCTCCGAATCTACTGGACTGATTTTAAAAATTATTTCACCTATGGAAAGTTTCGTTATTCCCGAGTAACTTAAAGGCTATAACTTATTTGCAAAAAAATAGAGATCCTTATGAAAATTTCAATAATGTAACCCAAAGCAGCAAAATTTTGACTATAAAGTTTAATATTTGGCGTGCGCTGATAAAACTATTAATGATTCACAAAAAAATATGTACTACATGATTAAAGTACTCATTATTAGCTACAAAAAAGTCTTCGAAAGAATATATCTCACTATCATAGTTAGGTCACAATAGCAGCTTTTGTGTTCTAAAATTTAATTAGATCGCCGGTAGTAATAAAAGTTGGTTACATTCGTATTGTAGTATTAATTCTTATTCAAATAAATAGTTTAACAAATTGGTAGGTAGGTAAGTAGGGTAGGGTAGGGTAGGGTACGTAGCGTAGGTGGGTAGGTAGGTAGGCAGATACACCTATGCTACCTCGTAGGTAGGTAGGGTAGGGTAGGTAGGTATGTAGGATAGGGTAGGGTAGGTAGGTTGATCGGTAGAGCAGGTGAGTAGGTAGGTAAGGTAGGTGGGTAGGTAGGGTAGGGTAGGTAGGATAGGTAGGAGTGGTAGATAGGTAGGTTGTAGGGTAGGTAGATAGCCAGTTGACTGGAGCGAAGCCGCGGGCGTTAGTTAGTTACGTATATTTTACTCACAAATATCAATATATTCATATGTGGGAGATATAATGTAATTCCTACTTTTTATAATATTTGAGTATCTTTTGAGTTACTCCCTGTTTAATAAGTTTGTGTATTGACTACGCGCTCCCTGCCACTGACAAGCAAGCCGCATTATAAAAGAGTGACCAAGAGGCTTGATCGTTCAATTTTGGTTTGACTTCGGACTTGAACGGTCAGGTAAGTTTTGATTGCTCTTGATTTATTATTAATGTGATAAATGTGATAATGTTGTGTACTGATGATATTCATTATTAATGTGCGTCTAGTTTTTACGCAATAATATTGTGGCAAGTATTTTACTGAAGTTATGTTGCTTTGATTAAAATATGGTCTAATTTATGCATTGGTTTTATTCCATTCAGTTTTACCCTCACATTTGCTTATAACCTCACATTTTGTTCTTTTCACCCTCACATCAGAAGCGAGATCGAGCGCCCATGTATTAACACATTTTCCACTTCTCTTGAGTTTCAGTACGATGTCAACCGTTCCGGAAACCTCTGATGCCACTTCTAAATTGGCTGATCCTTGGCGTGCGAGTCACCTGGCAGCAGATGCAAGAGGACACGGGTCTTCAAGCTCGAATACTCCAGGACCGGAAAATCAGGGCAGTAACATTTTTTCTTCATTTTATAACGACTAACGTGAAAGAAATGACAGTTATTTCTTCAGACTAAAATTACCGATCCGACGGTACAAATTTTGCATCCATTACATCGTGCAAGAAATTTAACAAGCATTTATATCTACCCTCTTTTGAAATTTTGCAAATTTTGCATCCATTACATCGTGCAAGAAATTTAACAAACATTTATATCTACCCTCTTTTGATCATGATGATGCTATTAAGTGTCATGTTGACGATTTTAAGTCGGAATATACATCAAGTCTTATCTTATTCCATCATTTGCAGATGCATCCTGATTCTATGATGACCTTACTGCCTTCATGAAGTCTACGAGCTACAAGAAAAGCAGCTTGGCCGAATAGGCATCGTGTAAACGCGAGTTGGCGAAGAAGGCTGTTGGCGTGAAAGTGACAGAGCTGCATTTGGTGGACGCAGTGAAATCAGGTGTGTTGGACTTTCGTGTTATATCAGTTTTGTGACGACTGACACTTAAAACGTTGCTTTTCTTATAACTGTAAAAATCCAGTACATGATTCTGCTGATCACAATTTTCATGCTAAAAGACTAAACATAACTCGCAAGGTTATAACTATAAGACATAGCGATGTCAAATGTGCTCTTATCTTAAGGAATCTACTACTAATAGTGAATCTGATAGGACCTCTACTTATAATGACCAAACCAAGAAAGTGCCAACTGGTCTAACCCCTAAAAGCTCGCACTTTTTATCCTTTGCAAAAATTGTTGTTTTAAACTAAAACCAAACAATCGGTTAAATTCTTAATTGTTGCGAAAAGCCATCTAAGATTGGTAAAATCGATGGTCTCTACTTTGTCTCTTTGATAGTTGAACAGAATGCTCATTGATGCGTTAGTCTTGAAGATTCCACCAGTGGCAAAATATTTATCAAAACGATATTATGCGGCGTTGGAGGAAATGCATTTAGTTATATTCTTATCAAAACTAATCTGATTTTTGTTAATGACCTGAACTAGGAGCTTGAGCTCGTATTGGTGCCTGATAACTATATTCAATTTCTTATTTATTCCTTTTGGGTGAGAATCTTTTTGACATTACTTTTTGACATATAAGCAGTATTTACTATCCGATTATAAAACCAAAATTTATAAAACTGCTTAAAGCATTAATTTGGTTGAATAAAAAAAAAAAATATGCAAAACCTATACTGATATTGATGTGGATTCCATTTTAAAAGGTCGTGTACTAAATATATTGAAATCTTATTTTGACCTTTTTACATCGGGGAATTCAGTAACAAAAATAAGTTCAAAAGAAATTCATATCGTATTGATATATCTAGCGAATGTCAAAATGATTGTGCAAGTTTTATAAGATAATAGGATCATTCGTGTCAGTAAATCTCTTTTCTCTAGACCTATTTTGTTGGTTAAAAAAAAAAAGGTAGGTACAGGCTCTGTCTCGATCAGAAGACTATCTATCTTCTTCAACTCTTGTCCATGAAGGTCTTGATAGTTTGAAAAAAGGTATACCTAATTCTGTAACTGGACTGGTTTTAAGATTTTCCTAATTTCTCAAAACAAAAAATTAAATATGTATCTGGGTTGAATTATTTCCAATGTTATGGTTAGACCCAGTCCTGTGAAAGTAAAAACCCTTATAAAGTATCACTGTTTGTCACACAGTGATACAGGTTCGCCAATTTTGTGACCATTCATGATATTTTAAAGTTTTCCTGAACTTTTCTCAAACGATGAGTCCCTTATATAGTACTAGCAATTTTGGAAGTGCGTTGATCGATCAGTCAGTCGGTTACTTCTTTTATATATAGATAATTAAGGCCGTTGCCAAGTGGAACTAGATATCAAACATTATCTCTATTCTAAACCAAGTTTGTCCACATATTATAACCCAACTACGTTTTGGTTCTGTTCTATTCTAAAAACTTGATACTCTACTAAGAGTCGTAGTGCTTCTGTGTGCACACCACCAATACCGAGCAGTGATGTCAATAATTGTGCGAGTTTGAAATTTTGGCAGTGGTTCAGCCTTAAAACATTTTAAGGCTCTACCTATACGGTCAGAGTTTTGGGCTCGATACTGGTTGTAATCCCGTGTTCATTGATGGTGGGCATACTTGCAATCATTCGGCTTTGAGATTGGGTGTCGTAAAGGAAAGCGCATACCACACGTACCTATATTTTCTCAGTAGGAACCCTGCAATTTTCAACATAGATTGTTTTTGAAACCAAATAATTGATAGGTTCAATAAAACTGCCAGTATAGAAACGATTAGCTTCAAGCAATGATACAATAATGTTTAGAATTTATAATGCAAAAGATACAAATACAAAGAAATTGTTGTTTCTTCTAAAATATAATGGCACTCCATTCAGTTATTCCATACCCCCCTTAAGCACTTAGGCTGGGCGAAAAACCTAAAGAAGGTACGCGAACAGTTTTGGTTTCCATTGCCAAACATGTCCAAAGATGTTCTTAGGTATGTTGAGAATTGGCACACTTGTCCGATCAACAAGATTTAATCTGGTTTCCATCATGTTACCCAGCATCCCATTGATAAAATACCTTATCATTTCCATACTGTATCTACAGTATGGAAATGCCTGAGTTCCCATATGGACACCTCGGGCAAACTAACTGACAACAAACTCTTTTTCAAAGTATTTTTGGTAAAACATGAGGAACTCGTGGCTAAATATGCCGCATGGGTCGATTTTTATGGTTAAGCAACGCTTGCCCAGGTCGGTCCGTGGATGGGTTACCATCTTAACATACCGAGATATCCCCGTGATTCAGTAAGCGTGTTAAGCCGTCGGTCCCGGCTGTTATTGAAAGATCATTGACAGTCGTTACGGTTAAATCTGACAAGTCTTGACAAAGAATATTGTGTTACCCAGTTAATAGATTGTGG
Source organism: Orthosia gracilis (assembly GCA_947562075.1). Lineage (NCBI taxonomy): Eukaryota > Metazoa > Arthropoda > Insecta > Lepidoptera > Noctuidae > Orthosia > Orthosia gracilis. The sequence goes on along the minus strand of OX387272.1, from coordinate 39,899,712 downwards.
AGGTCACATAGGCAGTCGCTCCATGCAAAATACTGGTACTCTGCTAAATCCAGTTGATCTGGAAGGCGACGTCAACAAAGTTGGTAAAAGGCTAGGCAGATTGATTTTTGCTTTATAAAACCTGTGAGTATCCTAACTGCAAATTCTTTTTCGTAAACTGTCTGAAAGATTTTATCTTTACCTTCGGAACCCCCAATAGAATAATTTGTGATCAAGCGATGTCATACACTGGAAAATATTTTTGGTTTTTGGCCAAAATTGGTCAATTGATTACATTACATCATTGCAACTGGTGTCAGTCGTGCAAATGGCCATGTCGAAAGGCTAATGAAAGTCCTAACTGACTGTTTCACGGTAGTCGAAAATAACTCCCCAAGAAGCTGGAAGTAACCCATTGGGGAAGTCCAACTTGCAATTGATTGTACATTTAATAAAACCTCTGGACCAACTTCCTTTCAGCTCTTGGGTCGCGATCAATCGTCTCCAGTTATTTCTGGACTAAATTATGTTGTTTTATTTTACTTTATAATGATGTTAAACACATGGACCTTATGCTTATCGGGAAGTACCGATTCTTCGTTATCGGTGATATTACAACATTCACATGCTATAATGAAACTCCTTTCATAAGGGTCCATGCGTTATATGTAATATTCATGACAATGAATAGTACATTATAAAAGTGCACAAAACTGGAAATGATTACTAGTATGTTTCTCACGAAAATCGGAGACTTGTTCCTCCAGTGTGCTGTGAGCTGGCAGAATCACTAGATTCTGGACATTATTATTGTTAACTTTAGTTAGTAACTTTTTGCCTCGTACGCGCCCGTAACATTCTGGCCAGGTGTTGGGCGAGTGCTTGGTAATGAGTATGCTATAGTTTATTTTATGCCGCGCCTTCATGTAAGGCTTATTACCGAGGCAATGTTTATGATTTGTGATAAATGCCGCGCCTTATTGCAAGGCTTTTTACCGAGGCAATGTTATCACGTTATTTTATGCCGCGCCTTCATGTAAGGCTTATTACCGAGGCAATGTTTATGATTTGTGATAAATGCCGCGCCTTATTGCAAGGCTTTTTACCGAGGCAATGTTATCACGTTATTTTATGCCGCGCCTTCATGTAAGGCTTATTACCGAGGCAATGTTTATGATTTGTGATAAATGCCGCGCCTTATTGCAAGGCTTTTTACCGAGGCAATGTTATCACGTTATTTTATGCCGCGCCTTCATGTAAGGCTTATTACCGAGGCAATGTTTATGATTTGTGATAAATGCCGCGCCTTATTGCAAGGCTTTTTACCGAGGCAATGTTATCACGTTATTTTGTGCCGCGCCTTCATGTAAGGCTTATTACCGAGGCAATCTTTTGGTGATTATTCTTGTTGATTTATTCAAATTGTTAATCACCTAAGAAATTGTTATGTTATAATGAACCACTAAAATGTACATATACCATCAAATTTTTATTCACGAGCCGTACCGGCTGCTCGTCAGAATGGCCGTGTGGGAGATATAATGTAATTCCTACTTTTTATAATATTTGAGTATCTTTTGAGTTACTCCCTGTTTAATAAGTTTGTGTATTGACTACGCGCTCCCTGCCACTGACAAGCAAGCCGCATTATAAAAGAGTGACCAAGAGGCTTGATCGTTCAATTTTGGTTTGACTTCGGACTTGAACGGTCAGGTAAGTTTTGATTGCTCTTGATTTATTATTAATGTGATAAATGTGATAATGTTGTGTACTGATGATATTCATTATTAATGTGCGTCTAGTTTTTACGCAATAATATTGTGGCAAGTATTTTACTGAAGTTATGTTGCTTTGATTAAAATATGGTCTAATTTATGCATTGGTTTTATTCCATTCAGTTTTACCCTCACATTTGCTTATAACCTCACATTTTGTTCTTTTCACCCTCACACATAAATCGCATTTTACTCTGAAATTCTCTAATTTTTGATATTACAGCCTATTTAATTTTGCGGTATGGTACAAAACCCCTTAATGTCCGAATTCCGACACGCACTTGGCCAGTTTTTTGTCTTATAATATAATATAATGGTATGTACCTAGAAAAAACTGTAAATCCTCTCCCATTTCTCCTTTACAAAGAATTAATGTACAAAGAAAAATGTGAAACAAACATTGTTACGCGTTTTGATGTCCTAGTGTTTACATTGTGCCGTGGTCCGAATTTAATTCTACGCTCGGACGAATATGATATCTCCTTTAACCTATGAATGTGTGAAGTAAATGTGATGTGAATATGTGTCATTCGTCCTTTATACGGTAAGTACTTTAGTATTGTTCAAGGTCTCAAAAATAAACCGGTTTCTAAAGCAAAACTCTACAAAGTGCTAAATAATTTTAAGTTCAGTGTAAAAAGAATAGAAAAGGAAAAATCTTATGAAATTTGGAACACCTGTTTGGAAACCTACATAGATAGTGTAACAAATTACGTGAATATTGTGCAATTCCAACAGTTTTACATACATACGTATCGAATTAATAACTCCCTTTTTTGAATTCATTTAAAAAGACCCATCACCAATCTAAAATCTACGTACTTTGTTAATATAATTCCGTCAATAGAGACGTTAATATATTAGACGCAATCTCTTCCTGTTACAATAATGAGCACCAAAGAAGTTAATCCATGAGTAAGAAAATGACTTCGTGGTGATAAGTAACTTACCTGTGATATTAACTCATCGCTCCAGGTTTTTTTTATCAGAAAAGGAAACTCATATATGTTCTATTCCTGACAAGCCTGAATGTTGTTTAGAAAAAGCTTTCTAAGTAGGATGTCATACTGACGCATATGCGTATTCTCAAAATTAAGACTATTGGAGAAACTTTGTGAACAGAACCAATAAAAAATACTAATTTTTTGCTACAATCAGACTTAAGGTTCCCCTAGTCGACGGCACGAACTATTTTATGCGCGAGGTTAAAATGCATGCTATCTCATCCGACAACACGTGCGAACGAGATAAATGCTGTGATGAGCAGTAAGAAGCCAGTTCGTGTACGAATTAGCGCTTTTGGATATTTGTATTGAAATGGATGATGATTTAGGACGAAAACGAGCGCGCGGAGTTTTATAAACAGACCTTTGGGAGTCTAGATATCATGAAAAAACGACTAAATGTATATTTTCATAATAAAATTATTTGCATAGTTGAATTACTAATCTATCCCTGTATGGAGGCCGTTTGGCAATTTTCCTTCTTCTTATGGTATTTATTTCCGCCCAAAGATGCGTTAAAAGTAGTTTTGAAATATGGAACTTTCGACGCTCATATCTTACAAATAATTTATTTTTACTTTTTTGTTTCCATACAAGGCTAGATAATGATGAGAAATTGATATCATATTTTATTTTGATCGAACATCGTCAAACAGTGGAGTAGTCGCTAGACTACGTTTGTATGGAAGAATGATCAACTAGTGTAACCTTAAGTCAATATTTTCCTAAAAATTCAGATTTAAGCATAAGCTGTATCTCAGAATTTTATATCCACACGCTGAAAAATACTGCAGTCGTTACTCGTTAGTACCTAAAACCCCTACATAAAATATAAGAGCCCAGTAACGTAGAAATACACGAAACTATTTCGAATAAATTGTAACTGTCTGCTGGCCATTTCCCGAGCTTTCGAGGTACCTAATAAGCCGTTTAAACTTCGAAACAAAAAAAAAAACTCAGCACAATTTCTCGTCAGGAGAACGTTGGAGCTCATTTCGTTTCTCATTACTCGAAATCCGGTACAGGTAGTGTGGAGTAGATAGAAAATAAATGCAGCAATAAATTTAAAAAAATGTGAGTATGGAGTACTCTAGGGAGGCATAACGTTAACAAATTACGGCAATTTCCAATATGTAACGTATTTCGATAGCAATTTTCTCGGTAACCTTCGCCGAAGTGGTTTGTGAGGCGATGTGCGATACGATGTGTCATCAGTGGTGTTGAATCGCCCTGTATTTATAGCTAAACATTGCGCGTGTGTTGATGGAGCGTGCCTTTACTTTTCTCACGGGAATATTGAGTACGTTCTAAAGATGTATGCTTGTTTACTATTGATTGGTTGTAAGGGAATCAATGCAATTAGCAGTAGCGGTATAAATATTTGAAATAGAGTTTAAGCCTTACAAAAACTGCAAGAAACTGCTTGAATATGCATGCGACGTCGTAAACTGCTGCGTTAAATTGGCTATACTACAAAGGATTCATCAAGGATATACATAGTAGAACAGAATTATGTAGTAGCAGGAACTTTTTATTTCTTAAAACGAACGTCTCACATGAACGAAGCCGCTTCAAGACAAGATTCTACATAAGACGCGTTCTGACGTCTTCAAGCTATAGTGCCGCTAACTGACAATTAGCCAATCCGATTTTCCAAGGAGCAGGTTCTATGTTCAGCTGTATTTTTGTTTTATGTTCACCGATTTCTCCGTCAATTGTGGAACGATTTTGAAAATACTTTTTTTTCTTTGTTGATGCCATCGTCATCAGCAAAAAAGTCTCTATAGATCTATAGGTAGATTTTTCTACTATCAATACATAGCGAATAAAAAACAAAAGCACCCTAAATTGTTATGTTGACAAATCTATTTTTGATATGATTATCTCACAATTAGACGTATTTTTAGAAAACTCTTGCATATGATTTACAGTTGATAAATAGGATCGATTTATATTAATTCGCGGTTTTTATTTATTTATTTAAACTTCATGTACAATAGTGATACATAGGCGGACTTAATGCAGCAAGGCATTCTCTACCAGTGATTTATTGAAAGTTTTTGTTTTTCATCTATAACTCAAAATGTGATTCGTTAAGTTAGTGGCATTATTACTTGACGATGGCAGTGTTGCGGATTTGAGCAGAACTTGTGAATCGCTTTACGTCACTCAAGCAACACAAACCAATGCGTTTCGCTGCTCGACAAGTTTCACATTTTCTCGCATGACTACGATAGCGCGATTTGTATAAGACATGGTATTATTTATTTTCATACATTACATTACTTTTATGGATGGCCCTATGGATGGATGGAACAGGATTTTAGAAAGATTGTGTTGGTAGGTAAGTCATTGTCTCCTTGACTTAGTATGCAAAACGTGTTATAATAAATTTTGATTGGTTTTTGTTTGGTTTGGTTATAGTTTAAAAAAAAAAATTGGTTTTTGCTTTCATTAGATGTCTCTACGAAGATTAAACTTATTAAAAAAAAATCTTATATATGCAACACACTCAACACACTAAGTGCACTTTAACAACAAACTGCGATCGCCATTCCGCCTGCCAAGCGTGAGCACAGCGATTAAACGTGAGCACAGGAAGTGGACCTGGCAAAGCCTCGATGTTGCATCTAAAAACGAGATCGACTTCATCAGTCAACCAAGAAGCAAATGTTCAATGATGTCTTTGTGATCAATTCGGTGAAAACCGGGAGCGATCACCACATGGTAAGAGGCACATTGAACATTAATAACAAGCATCAAAGGTCTCGACTGATGAAGTCTACGCTCCATCCAGGACAGAGACAAAACCAAAACCCCAAGAGCTTTCAGCTCGAACTCCAGAATCGTTTCAATTGCCTAGGGAGCTCCGTGGACGAATACAGCGACGGGTTCGTGGCAACTGTCCAAACGGTCGGGTCTAAGTTTTTCACTACCCGCCGTACAGATATAAACAAAAGCTCTCAAATCCTACTCTCAAGCTTGTGAAGGAGAGGCGTGAGATGATCCTGCAGACTTTTAGACGATGCGTTGAAATGCCGGCTTAATGGAAGGATCTCAAAGTCCTTGAAAAACGACCTCCACCGCTTTAATACCGAGTGTATTAAAGATGCGATTGAGTGGAATAAGTGCTCCAAGGTCTTTGCAAGAGATCTGACTAATGGGCAGAGCCAGTTCACGAAACTGAAGACCGACGATAGCAGGGTCGTATCGCCAAACAGGAGCTTCTGAGAGAGATCGAGAGATTCTATGGGCAGTATATGGTAACCGTTGCGAATCTAGCAAAATACCCTAGAGCTAGATTGACCCGACACTACACCAAAGACATTCCGGACGTCAGCCTGTACGAGATTAGGATGGCTCTTAAACAGCTTAAAAACAACAAGGCACCGGGTGATGACGGAATTACGGCCGAACTCCTGAAGGCGGGTGGAAAACCAATCCTTCAGGCCATTCAGAAGCTGTTTGGTTTCGTCATACTCGAGAGGAGAACGCCATGGTGCGCGGGTGTGGTGGTAATCTTGTTCTAGAAGGGTGACAATGCCCTATTGAAGAACTATAGGCCTATCTCACTTCTTAGCCAGGTCAACAAGCTGTTTTCAAGAGTCATCACGAATCGTCTCGCGCGCAGGTTTGACGATTTCCAGTCTCCCGAACAAGCCGGATTCTGTAAAGGATTTAACACCGTAGACCACAACCATACGCTACAGCATGTTATACAGAAGACCATAGAGTACAACTTCCCTCTCTGCTTAGCGTTTGTGGACTACGAGAAAGCCCTCGACTCGATCAAGACTTGGGCTATACTGCACTCTCTCCAACGGTGCCAAATCGACTACCGGTATATCGATGTGTTAAAGTGTTTGTACAAAAACGCCACCATGTCAGTTCGACTTCAGGATCAGACCTCAAAACCTATCCTTCTGCAGCGAGGTGTAAGACAGACAGACGTCATATATCTGAAACTGTTCACCACTGCATTGGAGGATGTCTTCAAGGTGCTGGACTGGAGAAGGCTAGGTATCAATGTCAATCACTCAACTTCAGTTTGCCGACGATATAGTCATGACTAAGACCATGGAGGACCTCAATATTTTGCTAGATGACCTCAGTAGAGCTTCCAAAATAGTGGGTCTTAGGAAGTACATGGATAAAACCAAGATGCCCATTTTACACCCACTCCTATCAAGGTTGGAGAATCTACACTCGAAGTTGTGGACGACTACGTCTACCTGTGACAAACGATCCAGTTGGGTAAGGCCAATTTCGAGAAAGAAGTCAACCGTCGACTCCGTCTCGGCTGGGCAGTGTTCGGGCAGTGCGCGGTATTTTCTCGTCTTACTTACCACAGTGTCTCAAGACGAAACTCTTTACCAGTGTGTGTTGCTAGTGATGACTTATGGATCTGAGACGTGGTCGCTCACAATGGGCCTCATCAGAGAGTTTACATTCACCCAAAGGGCAATTGAGAGGCCTATGCGTGATCAAATCAGAAATGTAGAGACCCGCAAGAGAACCAGGGTTACCGATATAGCCCGAAGAATTGCTAAACTTAAGTGGCAGTGGGCAGGGCACATTGCTCGCAGAACGGATGGCCAATGGAGCAGAAAAGTTCTGGAGTGGCGACCGCGAGCCGGAAGACGCTGCGTTGGAAGGCCTCCCACCAGGTGGACCGATGACCTGGTGAAGGTTGCGGGGATCCGCTGGATGCAGGATGCACGGGACCAGTCAATGTGGCGACACTTGGTGGAGGTCTATGTCCAGCAGTGGACGTCTTTGATGATGATGATGACACTCAAAACAGTGTCATTGATGCAAGAGATTGCTTTAAACTAAACTGAGAAAAATAGAATGGAATCATAGAAAGAATTAAATACTTATTTATTGTGTTCACGTTTCCCTGAAAAGTTAAATGTACTGTTAAATGCCAATAAATGATAAAGCCAATAAATGATATAGTTATCTTTATTATTTAGCTTTTCAATTCACTGGGTGCTCAAATACAAATTCCACTGAATTGGTTGTGTTTCTGTGTAATCCAAAATATATGTACATAATCTTTGTTTTCGTGTGTGGTTGTGGTGTAAATAATCTGAATAAAACATAAATTATGTAATTATTTCTGAAACTATTTTATTACAAGTAATTTAATATTTACTGCCCGGACAGGTACTTTTTACCATCATTTTGTTAAATTTTCTATGTAAACGGACATTTAAAATCCACTGTAATTTTGACATATATTTTTTTATTGCTTGGCTGCCTTGAATAATGATTTTATTGGTATCACAATTTGATAATGTGTTTCAATTTCTGGAGGATGGAATTCTGGCGACCTGTAATAGGTTCTCATTACCTACCACGGGCATCTCATCATGACCATTTGTTTTGTGTAATATTTGTTTTCATGCAAAATAAAAATTATTACTAATTACTGTGAAAATTCCCTGCAATACGTTTAATTTGGTCCTGAATGTTATTTATGGTCTTAATCAGAGAGGTGAGCAAAATACCGAAAAATAAAAGTACGTTATATAACCAATATGTATTAGAAAAATAAAAAATAAATAAATTATACACAAATATCTTACCTCGCTGTCTATCACAATTCTACGAGTAACACAAAAATGAACTTAACATAGACTAGTAACCCAAAACATCATATTTGCACATAATTATCTACCTTAAAGTATAATTCAGCTCAAGCCAGCGGTTTGGCGCTAGATAAATCTGACACGGTCTTACATCATTCTAAACCCAGCGGTAAGCCAGTTACAGCTACAGGTGATGTTGTAAAATACTGACATCTACTCGGTTTATGGTTTTGGCATATAAACACAGTAGGAATGCGAGAACCTTAAGACCGGTGTACATAATATATGAAAGAGTCATTCGTCATGTCATTTTGCGAAGGATTATGCTACAATTTTAGACCTGGAATCTACCAATATAAGACGAGAGAAGATATATTGTGAACAATCAATAAAATTTCATCATCATCATTATTTCAACTGAAAGACGTCCACTGCTGGACCTCCCCAAGGTGTCTCAACATTGACCGATCCCGTGCGTCTCAAATCCATCGCATTTTCGCAACCTTAATCAGGTTATCGGTCCACCTAGTGGGAGGCCTTCCAGCCCATCTTCTTCCAGTTCTCGTTCGTCATTTCAGAACTTTTCGGCCCCATCGGCCATCCGCTCTGCGAGCAATGTGCGCAGAGCACATTGCGAAGCTTTGGTCCTCTTGCGGGTATCCTCATTTCTGATACGATCACGGAGCATAGCCCTCTCCATTGCCCTTTGGACGATTTTAAGCTTTCTGATAAGGCCCATTGTAAACGACCACGTCTCGGTTCCATAAGTAATCACTGGTAACACACTCTGGTCATAGACTGTTGCTTGAAATACAGCGGTAAATTGGATGAGAAGATACCACGCAACATCCCGAACATGCCCAGCTGAGTCAGAATCGATGATTGACCTCTTTCTCGAAGTTAGACCTACTCAACTGGACCGTTTGTCAAAGGTAAACATAATCGTCTACAACTTCGAGTGTTATAGAGTTTCCGATCTTGATAGGAGTGGGTGTTACATTCATCAAACCCTTGGTTTGGCCATGTTCATTTAAAGACCCACTCTTTCGGAAGCTTTATTGAGGTCATCGAGCATTGTACTGTGGTCCTCCGTGGTGATGATGCCTACCCCCTCCAATCCAGAACCTTGAAGACATCCTCCAGCGCAGCAGTCAAAGTTTCGGAGAAATGACGTCACCCTGTCCCAAACCGCGCTGAGGAAGGATAGGAAATATTTGGGCTGGAAATCCTCCAATGACTTCTCCCGCTCTAGGTGAAGCAGGAGGGCGTGTCAGACTTTTACTGACTAAAACACACCCGTGTTCCTTCAGTTGCTTGAGCCAGGGCCGCAGTAACTCTCTTTCAAATTTATACTCGACCCAGACAGGCATCAGCCGCGCGGGCCCCGTCTCTTTTACTGGCATCTCTTTGAGGCGTGCGTGGAACACTACGCGCCGTAAACTTCCTCCTCCTTTGTGAGCATTTCTGCTTCGCAGAAGGAGGAGACAACTTCCCATGCCCTCTCGCTCCGTACCATGGCCTGGACCAGGGCTGGACGGGAGAGATCGCCATCGCCGATCACTTTCACGAGGATACGGGCAGACCTCCACCGTATGCTCCACCGTGTCCTCCGGGCGGTACACACAATAGTGACGGCATTTCCTCCCGCCTTGTCCTGAACAGGAACCCCCCGAAACAGCCATGTCCGGTGAGGACCTACGTCAGGCGGAAGGTGGGAACGCCGTGGCGCTTCTCAAGCCACTCCTCAAAGACTTTACCGCCACAATTGTGGCGTGCCCAGCGCTGGGTCGCTACAGTCAACCTCTCCGTGTCGCCATGATATCCTGCCAGAGCTCTGTCCGCGGAGCCGCTATTTGTCGCGGCAACGCAGTTTCGCCCCGGCATTTCGCTTCCTCGCGACTCTCCCATATTTGAGCGAGGGCTTTTGCCTCCAGATCCCATGGCGTTCAAGGTTTGATCCTGAAGACGGACTGACATGGTGGCGCTTTTGTACAAACACTTCAAAACCTCGATGTACCGGTAGTCGATCTAGCACCGTTGGAGAGACTGCAGCCCAAGTCTCGATAGATCGAAGGCTTTCTCGTAGTCCACAAAGGTTAAGCAGAGAGGCAGGTTGTACTCTTCGGTCTTCTGTATAACATGACGCAGCGTCTGTATGTGGTCTACAGTGCTAGAGCCTTTTCGAAATCCGGCTTGTTCTGGCGGCTGGAAATCGTCAAACCTACGCGCGAGATGATGCATGATGACACTTGAAAACCACTTCAGCCGAGCATTAACGCCCATCTTGAAGAAGAGTACCACCACACTCCTGCAACATGCCTGTGGCGTTTTGCCCTCGAGTATGACGGCATCAAACTCCTTAGACCTAAAGGGCCTTAAAGACCGGTTTCCCACCCGCCTTCAGGAGTTTCCAAGTTCGGCCGTGATTCCGTCATCACCCGCTGCATTATTGTTTGTAAGCTGTTTAAGAGCCATCCTAACCTCATACAGGCTGATGTCCGGGATGTCTTCGGTGTAGTGTCAGGTCAATCTTGCTCTTGGGTCGTTTGCTAGTTTCACAACGGGTTTGCTGATTGATCCTGCCATCGTCGGTCTTCAGTTTCGTGTTTAATTCGGTCAATCTCGTCTTTAATACACTAAAATCAAAATCAAAATAGTTTATTTCAAATAAACCTTAAAGGTACTTTTGAATTGTCAAACAACAAAAAAATATGACTCTAGTTGCAAATTCGCAAACGTCAGTAGATCTCAATGGAGAAGAATTTGCAAGAAACTCCACGGACACTCTTTTCCATCAGTTTCAATTACAAGTTTTTGGTTACATCATTCTTGTTAAAAAAAAAAAAAAAAATACATATATGTGAGAACGATGCAAAAAGACGTGCACGTAAAAGCGTCTAGAGTAACTAACAATTTCAACATAAAATGCAATGACAGGCCGAGGCAGCTAAGTTATGACCAATCCCAACTGATGGCGCCCGTTCACGAACATGACGCATGGATCGGCACCACTTAGCTCAACCATTATGGAGGGAACCGAATGATCCAACACATGTGCCACCATCAGAGAGAAATTAGAGAGAGCATGACACACTCAAATGCCAGGGCACACAGAAGTCAACCAACGACACATAGGTAGATTTACAGTCGGAACATAGTACTCACACATGTGCTGTGCAGTTATATAATACTAAAAGAAATTGAGTTTATACAATACAAATATATTCATACAGTCTTCAGCAGCTCCAACAATACTGCAACACTTTTCTGCCCATCACTAATTGTTTTTGCGCCCTAATGGCTGCGGAGCGGGACCAGCATTTAGCCAAGCATTTTTATCAGCGATGTAATCCCCCAACTTATAATATGCTTGCCTGCATAGTGTGCGTTTTATACAAGTTTTAAATTTCGTCTCATTCAGTTCTAGAATGTGGGGAGGTATTTTATTGTAACATTTTATACAGTACCCCATAAAAGATGATGCTACTTTAGCCAGCCTGAAACCTGGCTGGATTAATTGGTTCCTATTTCTAGTAACATAATTATGTCTGTCGCCGTTTTTACTGAAAAGATGTAAATTTTTTCTAACGTACATGATGTTTTCATAAATATATTGACAAGGTACCGTCATGATGTTAATGTCCTTAAACAGTTCCCTTAGAGAATCGCGCCGGCGAAGATTGTATATCGCTCTGATGGCTCGTTTTTGCAGAATAAAAATTGACTCAATGTCTGCAGCCCTTCCCCATAGTAAGATACCGTAAGACATTATACTATGAAAGTAGCTAAAATAGACTAGCCTCGCGGTATCTACATCAGTAAACTGACGAATTTTTCTAACAGCATAAGCTGCCGAACTTAGCCGCCCTGCAAGTGCTATTAAATGAGGACCCCATTGCAACCCTGAGTCTAGCGTGATCCCCAGGAATACCGTTTTATCGACAAATTCTAGCTTCTCCCTACCCAAGATAATGTCACAATCAGTACTTTTGACATTCGGCAAGGCAAATTTTACGCACTTAGTCTTTTTAGCATTTAAAACTAAATTATTAGCCGTGAACCAATTTTGAACCTGTCGCAAGACGTCATTTACGTCGTCAACGTTACTCGTATGTCTATTTATCTTAAAAATCAACGAAGTGTCATCAGCAAATAACACCATGTTTAAATTGTTATTCAATAGATGGGGTAAATCGTTAATGTAGACTAGGAATAAGAAAGGACCCAAAATTGAACCCTGGGGTACCCCCATTTTCACGGTTAACCCGGACGAATTGACACCGTTTATTTGAACTAATTGCTGTCTATCATTTAAATAAGATTTTACTAAACTCAACGCTGATTGGCCTAGCCCGTAATGCTCAAGTTTCATAAGTAATGTTACATGATTAACGCAATCAAACGCTTTCGACAGGTCGCAGAAAACACCTATAGCATCTTGTGCCTCTTCCCACGCATCAAAGATGTGTTTTAATAAGGTGACACCAGCGTCGGTCGTACAACGTCCTTTGGTAAAACCATACTGTTTATCGTGTAGGATGTTATTCGTATTAAAATGAATGAGCATTTGATTTAGCATTATCTTTTCAAATATCTTGCTGAAAACCGGCAGCACCGATACTGGTCTATAATTATTCGTGTCTTTACTGTCCCCGGATTTAAAAAGTGGTATAACCTTACTATGTTTCATTAGATCCGGGAAGACTCCTTGGTCTACACACAAATTAAAAATTAAAGCTAGGTACGGCGCTATAGTCTGAATAATGGAGGTACAAACTTTGATGGACATCCCCCATAGATCTTCGGTCAGTTTGATCTTGATTTGCTTAAAAGCTTTTATTACTGATATTGGGTTTATATGTGAAAAGTAAAATTCAGTCGGGCAGGCTGAAACGTTAGCGTTTAATAAACCAGAAGCAAGCGAGGGCGAAGAATTTAAGGTTTCAGTAGTTTTAATTGGGATACTGGTAAAGAAATTTACAAATTCTTGAGCAACTTTTTTGTTATCTCTAATAAGTCCATGTGTAGTTTCAAGCGTGTAATCAGTATTATTTCTTTTGTTCCTATTCGTTTCATTGTTTATAATTTTCCAAACTGTCTTGATTTTATTTTCTGCGGTTTTAACCTTATTGCCAATGTATAAAGCCTTAGCTACTTTACACGTATTTCTAAAAATTCTTGAATATGTAGCAACATACTTATTAAAAGTTTCAGTGTTAATATAAGGCTTAAGGCCATACAGCTCGTAAAGTCTTTCCCTACTTTTCCTGAGTCCTTTAGTCGCCCAGTCACTGAATAAAAACTTAGGACTTATAGTTTTAGTTTTCTTCTTAAAAGTATTATTGAACTCTGTTTGAACTACTGAGAAAACTTTTTTATATAAAATATTACCATCATTCACTGTGAGGTCTTGATCACTTAACTTACTAATTAAAATGCTGTTAAATTTATTTAATTTACCAGATGTTATAGGTCTGGATTGAATCTGCACTTGTTGTATTGATATGTTGGCCTCAAAGGTTACCAGTAGCCCACTATGATCCGAAGGCAGACAATTTATAATGGCTTTGTCTAAGTAGTCGCAACAACAAAAAACATTATCAATACATGTAGCAGTAGTCACAGTTGTTCGGGTTGGTTCCATAAACACATGTGACAAATTAAATGATTTGAAGAGATTTAATAATCTACTGCTCTCTGAATTATTTTCTAAAATATTTATATTAAAGTCACCACAGATTATGACTAGTTTATTACCAGTTGCAAGTTTTGCCAAAACATCTTCCGTCACTGATTCAAATATTGAGTAGTTTCCATAATAGGGGGGTCTGTAAACGCACACTATAACATGCTTATCCAGCTCAACGCAGGACAGTTCAACATTATGTTCGACTGATAGATCTACAATATCTTTACGAGGTTTTGATTTGATACCATTTTTAATTAATATGAGTGAACCTCCACGCAACATAATATTTCGGTTAAAACAACTGCCAACGGTATAATTTTCATAGTTAATTAGCATTGCATGATCTTTCAGCCAATGCTCAGTAAAACAAACAATTTCAAACATTGTTTTTTCTAAAAACAGTTCTATTTCCAATTGCTTCGCAGAAAAACCTTGAATATTTTGATGGAATAATTTCAAGGAATTCTGCTTAGCCCCTTTTTTTAAATTAACTAAGTGTGAGCAAGAAGGTACCTTCTTGACGGTGGATGTACTCTTAACTATTTCGTTGTTGGTACCCTCCCTTGTCCTACAAACTAGTTTAAACTATAAATATTAATAGCAGAAGTGCTAACGTTATTAAAGTTATTGACAACCTGTAAATTAGTATTACTACTAATATCAACTACAGTACATGCCTTCGACATACTATTTATGTCTGACTCTATAGTAAAAGATAATAGCCTCGCTATTTGACGTCTTACCCTAATAGGCAGATACACTGTATTGCCTGTCGTTTTTAATTTATCAACAAAAATGTTGATGTCAAAAAAAACTAATTTGTCGCTGTAATGGCTGACAAGGAAATGAACATGCTTATTCAACATGTGAATATAGTTATTTTGTCTACTAGACAATTTTTCTAAATATGGAAAAGCACACAATATGATTTTATTACAATTTAACTTAATCATTCTCACTCACTCGGTATTAAAGCGGCTGAGGTCTCTTTCAAGTATTTAGATATCTATTGAGCTGCCGGTATTTGCTCGCCTCATCTGAAGACTGCAGGATCATCTCACGCCTCTCCTTCATAAGCTGGAGAGTAGAAACAGGGAGCCTTTTGTTTCTATCTGTACGACGGGTCTTGGAGAACTTAGACCCAACCGTATGGACAGTTTCCACAAACCCATCGTTGTAATCTCCACGGAGCTAACAGAGACCGGCGATCCATCGCAACATCCAACTACTGCAAGTCATTCGCGGAGAGCTGCAGCTAAGCTCAAGTTAATACACATCCCCGCACAGTTTCAGTGGATACACCAAAGCTGGTAAGCATTTCTTCTCCTCTTCGCTTCGCACATCTACACTTTGGATCCATCCTAAGTGTCATTTACAAATGTATTATAATGCTTACTCTGACTTGTGTTGAGGATTATATTCGACGTAGCTTTTAGCCCCTGAAGTGCTAACTTGTACTTTGGGATAATAAGCTTCTTTACGTTAAAAGCTTAGGTGGTGGGTAATGGTACTTACATAAGTGTGAAACGGAGTAGGTAAGACTGTAATTCTCCAATGAGAACTTAAGTAAATTGAACTCTCGGATTGAACTCATTTTGTTTGTATTGAATCTTGATTCAAGATTAGGTATGTAGTAATGTTTTGGCAGTATAATTATAATTTAAATGAAATAAATATCTGGATTTTATATATAACGGGCTTTTTGCTGCTGGCATTACCCACGGGAACGTTGTACTGGGATAGAACCATCCTACATTCTTAGGTCATGTGTACTTCTGTGCCTATATAGTCACATCCCCATCCACGCAGATCCAAAAATATTGTAGGAGTAAAACTTATGTTAGTATTTCGCACTCTAAGGCCTCTATCACACGGCACCGCGCATCGCCGCGGTAGGCGGTAAAGCGGATCTCAATGTCGCATTGGCCTCTAATAAATCCGTTTATGCCTAACAAACTGGTTTCCCCTCCGCGTCCGCGGCGGTGCGCGGTGCCGGTAGTATGTTAATCGCCATAGAAAACATCTGCATTTTTTTTTCAATTCAAAAACAAACCATTATGTAACTAAAACACAACAAACACTGCCCAACTTGAGTCTACAACAAATCAAAAAGATAGCACTTTTATACGTCTTTGTTTTTATGATATGGAACCTTTTGCCCTTTATTGTTTTAGTAATATCACGCAAAGATAAATGCGGGTTCCGTACCCAAGTTCCGTGAAACGTCTTTTTATTCCTTTGTATAAAATATCTGGATTATCATTCAAAGGAGATTGTATAATTCCTAGAAAGTTATTTAAAACTTACAAGACTGTAAGTTGTTGTTATTTTGAGTCTTCATTTTATACAATATGAATTTTACATGCTAAAATAATGGAAGGCTGATTTTACTACTTATTTGTGTTATAAGAATTCACAAAGCAGTCAAGATTTTAGGTAAGTCAAAGATAACGCTTCTCTAAGCACATTAAATGTTGTAAAATAAGTAGTTATTTTACTCCATTTGAATTATTTCTTTGACGCGGTGTTTGGCAATTGAAAAAATCGTGTTTAATGTGTTTTTGCACTAGGCGGCACCTAAACTAGATTGATTTCTACTGTCATCACCAAGCCGATTGTTAATGAGTGATGGAATATATTCTTACGTTATTTAATTTTAAATAAATACAGAGAAAAACTTATAACTTGAATTAACGATAAAATACGACCTACATTTAAATGCTAAAACCTGGAAAACCAATAAAACAATGTTATACAAACCAAATACCTCAAAATCCTTGGTTAACCGTAACTAAAACTCTTAAAATAGTTAAACGAGACGTCAAACTCAAAAGTCTATGTTGCAAATGTGCAGCAAACTGCAAAGTTCCATAACAAGTAGCAGGACTGAACGAGGCACCGAATTACTGGCGCATTTAACTCGGCGTGATTAATGAAACATCGCCGACTTGCTTCGCAAGTGTCACTTCCGAGTTGAAGCTCTAGCCAAGTGACATTCTTCAATGAAAGCGTCGCCATAGCGATTAGAAAAAAATTACGTTAACTTATTTCATAAAAACCGGCCAAGTGCATGTTGGGCCACTCGCAGTAATAGGATTCCGTAGTTGCACAATAATGTAGACTAAGAAGTGGGCTTTTTGTTATTTCATGAACATTTAAACGGGTTCGGCGGATCACGCCAAACACCGTCGCCCACTCCAATGCGTTATTCGAGCGTAAACCTTATTTACTTGGACATCAATATTATTACGGATTCTATGATTTTATTTTTGTTACATGGTTAAAAAAAATATATTTATTACCTGTTTTACACAACTAACAACGTTATATAAATTATTTTTCAATGGAATTTGTATATTTTTTTACTTTTCCGAGTATTTTATAAGTTGGTCGACTATTACTCCTAAACTAGTAAAGCCTACTTAGTTCTGATAGTTTTCCTTTTAATTTCGTTATATATACTCTAACAAAAAATTGCAATTTAAAGCTTAATTTTACGCAAATGGATCTCTAAATCGAAAAATGGTCTCCGTAAATATTTTTGAATGGCCAATCCGACGATACCGCACACCTTGGGATAGACGAGAAACGAGTTTTTTTTTAAATTAATAATAGCAATTTTAAATCCATATGTGTTTATATCATTCATACACATTTGTACGGTCCACGCTCATCACTAGTTATCACGCGTCGCTTACGTTTTCTAGTCAAAACAGTTCCATCTCAGCGGCTGTGGCAGTGGCGGAATGGTTTGACTCGAACGCGAAAGCGACGCGTATTTCACGTCGCTTCGGACCTCCTTTCCGCGAATTTCAATGTCACCGAAGCCGTTCCGCTCGGAAGTGAATTTCTCAGAGGTAATGGGTCCGACAGACCTAACAAACCTCCTGACTCCGGTATTACCGTATTACTGTGCATATGTTGGGTAAATTCTTGGAACTGTAGAGTGCAAGCTGTAATTCAAGGATTGTTTAGCATAATTCATTTGAAAATCTTAATAAATTAAAGTTTACTTGGAAAAACCGATCAGAACAGGCAAAAAGTCGACCATCCATGACCAAATTCGATGCGCACGGAGTAATTTGCCAATTTACAGCTCAGTGTATGTTTTCAGCTACGCAATCGTGCACTTAGCGGTTTACACCTTGCACCTGACCGGAACACGCAACCAAGCACGCATAAAGTTCCTCCCTCCGGTCGGTTCTCGCATTGTCGAGGCGGGGGAGCTCAGTAGCCGTGGCTTGGTCACTCACGATGAAGCGAAGAGGAAACCCGAGGAGGGGCCGCTCGTCAGTAGTTTTTGTCGCTTAAGCCGACGACGTAGCGGCTAACAAGATGGTTGCGGTGCCACTTGGTAACAGGTGACATCGCAACTGAGGCGGGCCGCGATGTCGTGTGGAGCGTCCCAGATCCCAAGCGATATCGCGGCTGGAGGCCGCGGCGGGAGAGGAGTGTCGGTATAACTTTGGCCGCTCTCCCTATCCCCTGCAGCCGAAAAATGGTAGGTGGCAGGACCATTGATCTTGACCCATACACGGGGTCGTCTGGAGCCCATGTGCGGGTTTGGTCCCTGGGGTGGTCACGGCGTACAGTGTGTTCTAGTGCGCCGGTGATGTACTCCCCAGAGGGTCCGGTGTCGGACAGCCGCGGCAGATTCGCGGTGAGTGCCAACGCATGCCCGTGTTCCCGCCATAAGCAGCACAGGAGGACACCGTGGAGTTTTAGCAGGTTACAGTCCCACATAACTGCGCTATCTACCCGTGGTAGCGCAGGTTGCATGAGCATTTCTCCATGGCAATAAAAAAAAAGGCACGCACAAAGTCATGAGGGATGGTCAGTAGTGGATCTAAGTGATACTTTTGCCCAGTAGTTGGATAGTATAGGTATAAAATTTGAATCTAGAACGAAACCCCTCTAAATGTCAGGCCATTTTAATAGGATGCTCACGTATGATGGGTAGAGTGGCGGTTAGCTCTCTTCCTCCTCTTATTTTCGATGGTACCGTCATTCCCATTAGCCCTAGCGTAAAAGATCTCGGTTTGCATCTTCATTCGGCACTTGGCTGGCACAGCCAGGTTGCTAGTGTCAGTCAAAGAGTCAACGGCACTTTACGATACCTGTATCGTCTGAGAAACTTTTTGCCCGCAAAGACAAAGACTATGCTTGTGCAGACTTTTAGCCTATTCTTCTCTGGAACGCGCTTCCTCTCGAAATCAGGACGGCCACCAGTCAATATGCTTTCAAGCGTAAATTGCGGGTTTATTTTCAACGGGGAGAGGGGACATCTCGATAACTTCTATTCCTTACTTTATTAAAATATATATATTATTATTTAGGTACGTATTATGCAAAATATATATGTATGTGTATTTTAAGCAACTTATTATTCGTATTTTTTTTGTTTACTTATTTGCTGGTCACAATTTAAACAATGCACCTGCCATGTTATCTCTTCACCACCCTTGGTTGACTGGTAGAGAATGCCTAAGGCATTAAGTCCGCCATTGTACCTTTGTGCATGAAGTTTTAAATAAATAAATAAATAAATCAAGTAGCGCTAAGGGGATTTTAGTAGGGATGCCACGATGTGATTAGTGATTTTGCCGAATACCGAATATTTGGCTAGAGTCTTAGCCGAAGCGCAAAATATTCGACACCTTTTTACTTCAACCACCACCACCACCTTTTCACCTTTTTATATATTCGCCTAGATCGGACAACGGTTCCTTACAAGTTGTGGTCAGCACACGCAGAACGGTATCCAAGCCTAGCAGAATTTGCTAAGATTTATTTATCAGTTCCCAGTAGCAATGTATGTAGTATTGTAAAAGGCCGAACTACGGAAAAACCTAGGATTTACCGGAAAAAATAAATAAGTGTTTTTTTTCCAGCAATCACAATGTAAATCTTAAGATTTCCCTCAGAAACTGGTTGTAAATGTAGAAAAATTGTATGTTCTGTCATTTTCTTAAGTGATAAAAAAACCAACATGAATTTTAAAACATTTCAAATTTCTAACATTTAAAATTTTAAAAATATTTTGGTATTTTACTGTTAATGAGTCAATTAGTGAAGCTAATCAATCGATCCTAATTTGTTCTCATCTTTTCGTATCATTTACTGCGATTGCTAGTAAAAGCCCGATATATTAGCGATTATTATAGATCATATCGGACTTTTACCAGCACGACTTGGTAAATCTTAGGTTAAACTGGTAAATCCTAGGTTTTACCATATTTCGAGCTTCTAAGGTAACATATTTAGTGAGCGACTATTTTCGGAACCAGGCATAATTTATGAGAAAAGCGCAATCGTTTTCTATCAACAAATGCTAAAATAAAATTGTTAAAGTATATTTTTATGAGTAATATTATACCTTTTTTTCATGATTTGCGACCGAATGGTTCGCAATATTAAGTCACATACCGAATAGTAAAAAAGCAGCCGAAGAGGCATAGACAGACGCAGCTTGTCTTTCATGACGCTAAACACGTAGTCGATTTCCTTCAACGAATATTATTTTATTTGCATTTGGCAAAGTGCCTTCTGTGTCTAAGCACTTTAGTAGATAATCTGTGCAATCATTAGGAATGAACTTGTGGCTATCATCATATACCTCATCACTTATGTTTCGTTACGCTAGTTGATTTGCTTAACGCAATTAAACTTCTAACACTATACATAGGTATACACATTTACGTATTACTACTGTTAATAAGGTCTTGTTTACATGTGATTCGCAATAAAGAATTGAATTATAATTTATTTTCGAGCCGTTGTAAAGACCATCAGATGTTGTAATTTATTTTTACTTTGTTTTGTAATCAATCAAAGATCTTTTTGTTATTCTATGGGAACAAACAGTAATTCATTCTACATAATCATCATCATCATATCAGGCGAAAGACGTCCACTGCTGGACATAATCCTCGCCCAAGGGTCACCACATTGACCGGTCTCGTGCGTCCTGCATCCAGCGGATCCCCGCAATCTTCACCAGGTCATTGGTCCACCTGGTGGGTGGCCTTCCAACGCAGCGTCTTGCGGTTCGCGGTCGTCACTCTAGAACTTTTCTGCCCCATCGGCCATCAGTTCTGCGAGCAATGTACCCTGCCCACTGCCACTTAAGTTAGGCAAATTTTCGGGCTATGTCGGTAACCCTGGTTCTCTTGCGGATCTCTACATTTCTGATTCGATCACGCAAGGACACTCCGAGCATGGCCCTCTCCATTGCCCTTTGGGTTAGCTTTTTCATGAGGCCCATTGTGAGCGACCACGTCTCAGAGCCATAGGTTATAACTGGCAACACACACTGGTCTGGTCACTGGTCACTTTTGTCTTGAAACACTGTGGTAAGTTGGACGAGAAGATACCGCGCAACTTCTCAAACGCTGCCCAGCCGAGTCGGATTCGACGGTTGGCCTTTCTCGAAGTTGGTTCTACCCAACTGGATCGTTTGTCCCAGGTAGACATAGTCATCCACAACTTCGAGTGTAGACTCTCCGACCTTGATAGGAATGAGCGTAACATGGACATTCAACATCACCTTGGTTTTGTCCGTGTTCATCCTAAGACCCACTCTTTCGGTAGCTCCAATGAGGTCATCGAGCATTGTGCTGAGGTCCTCCATAGTCTCAGCCATGACCAATATATCGTCGGCAAACCGAAGGTGAGTGATGTACTCGTCATTGACGTTGATGCTTAGCCCTCTCTAGTCCAGAAACATGAAGACATCTTCCAGTGCAGAAGTGAATAGTTTCGAAGAAATGACGTCTCCCTGTCTCACTTCTCTCTGCATGAGGATAGGTTCCGAGGCCTGATCCTGAAGTCGAACTGACATGGTGGCGTTTTTGTACAAACATTTCAGCACTTCGACCAATTTAGCAACGTTGAAGAGATTGCAGCACAGCCCAAGTCTCGATCGAATCGAAGGCTTTCTCGTAGTCCACAAACGCTAAGAAGAGAGGCAGGTTGTACTCATCGGTCTTCTATATAACCTGCCGCAGCGTATGTATGTGGTCCACGGTGTTAAAGCCTTTACGGAATCCGGCTTGTTCGGGAGACTGGAAATCGTTAAACCTGCGCGCAAGACGATTCGTGATGACTCTCGAAAACAGCTTGTAGACATGGCTAAGAAATGAGATTGGCCTATGAACTATAGGCCAATTTCAGTATTGGCACCCTTCTTGAAGAAGAGCACTACCATACCCCCGCACCATGCCTGTGGCGTTTTCCCCTCGAGTATGACGGAATAAAACAGCTTCTGAAGGGCCTTAAGTATTGGTTTTCCACCCGCCTTCAGAAATTTGGCTATAATTCCGACATCACCCGTTGCCTTGTTATTCTTAAGCTGTTTAAGAGTCATCCTGATCTTGTACAGGCTGACGTCCGGAATATCTTCGGTATAGTGTCGGGTCAATCTAGCTCTAGGGTCTTTTGCTAGATTCGCGACGGGTTTACTGGTTGACGTGTATAACTGCCCATAGAATCTCTCGATCTCTCTCAGAAGCTCCTGTTTGGCGGATACGATCCTTCCATCGTCGGTCTTCTTTCGTGAGCTGGCTCTGCCCAATAGTCAGATCTCTTGCAAAGACCTTGGAGCCCTTATTCCGCTCAATCGCATCTTTAATATGCTCGGTATTAAAGCGGTGGAGATCACTTCTCAAGGACTTTGAGATCCGTCTATTTCAAAGCATCGTACCACCCTGGGACCACATCAACACCACCCTGGGACTGCCGGTCACTCTCTCGGAAATAGAGCAGGTTACCGGATTTAAGGATCATCGAGTCCTCTTCCTCTGTTTGGACTTCAGATAACCCTATAATACTCCATCGTAACCTGCTCAATTCTTCCTTGAGTTCGGCTTTCTTCTCGTCGGTCCGGAGTGTTCGCGTGTTATATGTTGCCATGTCCGGTCATCGGATTTTATTGGGGTAACCTGGTCCGCTCCGGGGATTCTTCGCACCTCTTGCGACGCCGTCACCTCGACTGCTACCTTAGTCGAGAGTAGACGGGCTGCCGGGCACTCGGGGCCGTTTTTTTACTTGTGCTGTTCATTTTGGTTTGCTCTAAATAGTCACGCCTGGCAGGTGGGTTGGCGATCGCAGTTTCTTGTTAAAGTGCACAGAGAACGCCGCTGCCCATTCCCTGGTGTGTCCCTTAGTCGCCTTTTACGACACCCACGGGAAAATATGGGATGGTGAGATTCTACGTACGACACCATACGGAACAACACACATAATACATTAGATATATTTAAGAATTCTACGAACCTCTCTTTCATTTATTTTCATTTTGCAACGATCGAATATCCAATCCGATTTAAAATATTTCCTGTATCGTGTTTATCGCCTTGGGTCTTTAACTCCTTTTTATTTAATTTATTCGTTTCGCTATAAAAACATGCAATTCCGAATACTTCCTTTAAGTGTCAACACTAATCTTCCACCATGTTTGTGTTGTCACTTTACCTGTCCATTAGAAAGGTCGTAAATCTCTGAGGATTTACTGCTTACGACCTTACGCGCTGGCGTCTGCCCGGCAGTTGATGATCTTAGTCTCCATAAAGCTACTATGGATGAGGGGTGGAAGGATTTTATAAGAATAGGAATTATGGGCAAGTTAAAATTGATGGGAATTTTAGATCGAAATTGTATAAATTCAAGTTGATGCGAATGAATTCCACGGGTGAATTTTTTTAGTACGGCTATAAAGATGGGATTCTAGAATATGTTAATAATATTAATTATGTCACATTTGTATTCCTCGGGCACTGGTTCCACTGACAATCAGCGAGTAGCGAGTAAAACTGGAAATTAAAAACGAGTTGGCGAGCAGCGAGAAGGGAGTGTGTAGTTCCGATAATTTTGTTGCTCGGCTATAAGGGAGTGTTCTTGTGCGACGAGCTATTACTTGCACCACTCGTTCGGGGCGCCCGCACTGTAGGTTTAAATGATCACTGGTTGGTCTCTCGGCGTCAATTCTGACCGCCAAGCGAGTAAACGAGCATCGCTGAGCGAGTATAATTTTGATAGTTCTTGTCGCTTCAGTAAATTTGTGGTGAGAGAGTACTCGCCGGCAATGTGAACAGCCAGCGATCAACTATTACTATATGTGTCTTTTTCATTGACACGGGATCTTATACTTTTTGTACGTTTCTTCAGCGAGAAAATAGTCAATAGCTAATCGCTTATTCTTCGGCGGTGCGATAAGTGCCTTGAATTAGGTTTTTTTCCAGCAGCAGTTTTATTTTATTTATAAAATAATAAGTTTATTCAACTTTAACTAATGATGGGCACAAACAAGATCGGGAAAAAATTATATTGAATGAGAAACTGCAGGGCAAAAGTCTCCCTTTTTTCTTTCCATTTCTAGTAGTTTTAGGCAATTGTGGTCTATACTCCTTTCTATAGGTGTCAAGTTCGTCCCGCCATCTTCAATTGGGTCTGCTGCGATGTCACCGTAGATCTTCCGAGACCCACATTGCGATAGCATTAGCCCTTGAATCCTTTGACCGGTCAAATTGGCTGCTTTTTCAATGACGTCGGTGATTTGTGTTTTTGTGCGCTACAGTGTATTCCTTATATCCCTAAAATAACAGAAAACCTCGAACTTGAACTAATACTAAGAATTAGAAAGCATTTAAAATATTTGCGGTAACCACTCTCAAGTAAGTACATTTAAATGTTATGATTTCAGCTTTCAATGTATTATTGCAACAATATTCATTTCATTAAAATTTTATCCACACTGGAAACCGACCACGTTCGATGCCTAAATTATTTGTAAATTAATCAAACAAGTAGAATGCTAAGCAGTTTCCAGCTGCCATCATTTATTTCAAGAAAATCGTCGATGGCATGTAAAAAAAAGGTATATTTTTTATAATGATTACGTGCTTCAAGGTGGAAGAATATTGTCAGATTGATAACTTGGATCAAGAAAATATTAATGGTAAATGAAATGGGGCAGGCAGAACCCCCAGGTAGGGGGTTCTGCCTGCCCCATTTCATTTACCATCGCAGTAATCTAGGTAGATTACTGCGATCTTATTTGAAGAAGTCCATTCTGCTTTAAATTATACCTTTTTAGGGTTCCATAGTCAACAAAGAACCCTTATAGTTTCGCCATGTCCGTCTGTCCGTACATCCGTCCGTCCGTTTGTCCGCAGCTTAGCTCAGAGACTATTAGTTAGTACTAGACTCTTACTACTAACATGGATATACATATTAATCACGCCGATAAAGTGGTAAATGTTTTATAAAAATCACGGCAATAGTATATATAACGAAATTACAACGGAAGTTATCACAGCTAAGTAGACTTTACAAGTTTACAAGTAATCGACATATAAAATGTACTTGGAAAAGTAAAAATTTTGTATATTTATGTATCATATCAGCATTTTTCGAACGGAAAATTTAATATTGTCCCTTCGTTAGGGCAATGTTCGGTGCTTTCATTGTTTATGAACGTTTGTAATGTTACCTATTTAAACTTGGTGAATGTAGCTGTTTATACGGAACCCTCTGTGGGCGAGTCGGACTCGCATTTGGCTGGTTTTTTTAAATAAAATCCAATGATGAATCATTATCATCATATCAGCCGATAGACTTCCACTGCTGGAGATATGCTTCCCCCAAGCGTCGCCATATTGACCGGTCCCGTGCGTCCCGCACCCAGCGGATCCCCGCAACCTTCAACCAATGATGAATAATAATAAAAAATTATTAATAGAAAAATCGCAGCGACATAAATTTCGAATTCAATCAGTTATGCGGCTAATGCTAAAAGAAGAAAAATATAGAATGGTATTGAGAGGAAAAGGTTCGCTATAAATCAGTATTTTCCGGTTAATAAATCAGATAGAAATTTGTGGATTTATTCCTTTAAACGAAGGTATTACGCTAGCTTAGAAGTGGTTTGTAGAGGCATTCAACGATGATATTATTTTTACACTATATCTTTTTGATAAAATATTTTATGTAATAAATCTCACATTAGTTTGTCTCCAGGTTGACAAACCATTTTATATATAATTAATATTGCCATTAGCTTAACTCATCAACTAACTAATTCGATCTCAATTTTACGTATTTTTTGGCAATTTATTTACAATTTTTCGATTCCAACCCAATGATTTTTATTATAATTTAAAGTTTCGTTGAAATATAGTTGTTTCAATTTTAATTCAGCCAAGCGATAAAAACAACTAAAACATTAAAAAGATTTGATCTTTGTAAAAGAAATAACGAGGTATATTCTGTAATATTTTTTTGTTTTTGTTTTGCAGTAGCAAATTCATGTGACAGCATGGGTGAGGGGTTGCCGTGAAAAGCAAACTTCGCTTAAATCATTAAATTTGAATCGACCTATAATTTCTATAACCTGTTTTTTTTAAACCACAAAAAATTTAAAAACTCTTGAAACCACCAACCTGCGCTGAACCCGCATGGTGTATTATGGCCCACTTCCTCTCACAGAGAGCAAGCTCCTGTCTTGGACACAGGGAACGTTAGAACATGATAGGCCGATTTTGCTATTTCGTTATTACGGTATCATCGTGAATATTCATACACTACTCGTATATCCTGAAATCTACATCTACATAACAGGTACCTACTTTATTTTAACACATCGTAGATATTGTAGCGTTCCAAAGTTCCATCTGAGTGATGTTCAGGTCACACATTCGTTTTTATAAATGCTAAAATACAATACGACATTCTTACATGACATTATATTATTTGGCTCAAAATATAGCTCTTTATATCCACAGCCAAAATGTAGGCGGGATGTTGCGATATAATAATATATTTGAGATTGTTGCGAGTATTTATAGTCAAAGTTTAATGGATACATTTAGCGTTCGTCGTGTTAATTAAGTTCTGTTTGCTAACAATGATCGATGGTGTGTCTGCCTTACTGTATCTATATTCGTAGAATGATGAAGATTATATTCGTGTCATACACTAAAAGCAGTGATATTTATGACGATAGGATTATGATATGTGATACTTGAATACAGCATATTAATTTATTGAGCCAGCGTCATCCCAGGGTTTAGCCATAAAATCCATGTAGGTAACAACAGCCGTACGGGTAGATCGAAGATTAAGCTACGCTAGCCGGGGTTGATGCGGAAATAGGTGACCATTCTCATCATTAGTCCACTTTTGGCAGTCGTTAAGCGGCTAGGTGGGCGATGTTGAGCCAGTTTCATCTCAGCACGGGGTCTCAGCGCTAAGAAATAAAATTTGGCACAAATAAATCTCAATAGATGGCGCGATATGCACCTATCTGTTATTGAATGTGTGTAAAATTAATATTTTCTGGAATTAAACATAAAAATTGTATGTTCTAGTTTAATCTACTCTCCTAAGTACAAAATTGTAATAAATGTAAATTAAGAGCCCAAAATATGGAATTTTGGGCTTAATTTACATTTCAAAGATTATTTGAACGGATTATTTTAATTTGATGCCAATACATGTTGCGGTTTTAAATTTCTGAGGCATTCCACTCGATTGTTTAAATTTGCATTGTAACACATTTTGGTGCAAAAAAACAATTCGCGACGAGGCGTCACATAGCGTTACTAGCATAAGATATGTATGTAATAGGATAAGTAAATAAAATTTTATTTATAATTTTCCTTCGAGACCCCTATAAAAACAGGGATTTAAATGGTGGCATGTGCAACCTGCTCACGCAGGGTGGCGCACCAATCGCGTTACTTTATTTCACGAATTGTTTTGTTAGGAAACAAAAACTAGGTTTTCTAACTTATTTACCCTATGTCTATGACTGAGAAACAGTACATAACAACAGTACATAGCAAGGCCTAATAGAATCTCACCCTGGAACGGTGAATACACACATTTTCCTCAAATAAGTAGTCAGTAATCTAGTTATTTTTGTTTTAGCGCTTCTGGGTAACCTAGACTTCTACCTTATCCCTGTATTTAGATTCGACTCATGTAATTCCAGTATATAAACACCACATAGTTGAGATAATGTGTTTGTACGAACCAGTACAAAAGTTTCTATATACTTGTTAGCGGGCTTACCGTCTTCAGACACACTTGGTGCCTGAAATATTATCGATATGCTTTCTGAAGCATTACCTCTCGGGAGCCTGCTAGCACATACTATGGACCATCCATGGACGATGAACATCACCTGGATCTTTTAAGTATAAACCAACATATAAGATGGTGGGGATCGGGTAATCTTGCAAAATTAGCCGCTTTCAGGTGCCCTAAGTACCTGAAGGCTTAGAGATGTACTTATTAAAGTACTACCATTTGTTAGTCCACTTACCTGTCCTACCAACCACACTTATGTAAGGAGCCTAGCTCTGGTTGTTTGGTAGACAGTTGATTAGCGGGTTTGTGGGTTTCCATACGTTTTTCATTGAACCTACCCTTCTAGGGTGAGTACTTGCTCGAGGGCTAAGGTTGCACCTACTAAAGTACTACTTCAGGGCAGCCTGTATAGACAGCTACCGGGTCGTGTTTGGTGGGTGGAAATCTCTCAAGTAGTTTAAGTACATATTAACTTTTAATGTTGTAAATTTGCGCTTTTTCGTCCATCTGACGCTTTCAGGCAGTTACGCTCCTAAAAGATGTAAATGTGTCTATAGACGTAAAAGCTACAAGACTCATGTAGTAGTCTAGTTGTAAAATGTATAGTTTTAGAAGAAAATAGCTTCTAAGTTGAAAAATCAACAAAATTTCCCTTCATCCCTCATTCTACCTGGAGAATATTTTCAGGGGATAGAGTCACGGACCTGGTTGTAGGATCGCTGGATAGGAATAAAGGAGAATTTCAAGGCGCATCCGCTCAAATATGACACGTCATGATTCCTTCAGAAACAAGCGGAGTTTTGTTGGTTTGTAGGCTAAGTTGATAAAGAAAAATACTTGAATAAAAAACTAATTTGCAAGCCATTTTGGCTTTCTCAATAAAGTAAAGTAGTATAGTGGTAGGATAGTGCGCATGCGCATCGACCGATTTGAAGCCATTGACATAGAAATAGTTTGCTTACCACTCCTTCTGTTCCCTGAGGACCTGCAGAATCGTTTCACATAGTCATGAAGAATCAAGTCTTTTATTTTCTACATAAGAAGCCTTCACCTTTCAACACATAGCAGCCATCAATCAACACCCCAGACTCCAGGACTCTTGAATGCTGAATTATAGGTACGTCAACGCACTTTGGGCAGGAAACTTGCAACCTCCTCTATACAGAGCTCAAGCGATCACGACCGCCCGGCACGTTTTTATAGAAACTGTAAAAACTTGCAAAAATACTATAAAACAAACCTTTACTACAATTAAAGAAAAAAAAAATCACGAACCGACTAAACCCTTTTACTTGCAAGTTGCTGCTAACAACATTTATCTATCGCCGTGGGGCGGAACCGAACGCGATTGATGGACAAATAATAATCGGTTTAATCAGACGTAAAACGCTAGTTACGTCGGCACGGTTTGTTTTGTATGGGATGAGGCATCTGTATGCTAGTATTATATTATTTGTGATCTCAGCCTGGGCAAATGATTTCACCCACGAATTATTTCAATCCAGAGCGAATGCCTCAATCGTTGGATTTTTGTTTAATCCTGCTGCCCACCCGGCTATGACAGGGATCTTCATGGAGGTACGCCCAAAGCTCATTGTGCATACGTAAAGGTTGACTGGTAGTATATGTGTTTGTTATTAAGTCCTCCTCTGTTTGTATGGATAAAGTTTTAATCAATTAATAAATAATACATTGTTAGGACGCTTTTTGAGCTACGTTAGGTAAGGCTTTACATTTATTTCCTTAAATAATTTGGTTACCATTTTCAGATATCCAATAACGCAGATTCCTAGAAATTGAAATAAAAAAATACAGACTGCTTATCCATTCTTTGTTAAAGCCAATATTATGTAGTGACCCATTTTCCGTGTATTCTAGTTACACACATACTTGTATGACGGAACTGTAAGCAATCAGATATGGGAAATTCTCTCTGCCGACTTGAGGGCAGTCCTTTGATTGATGATGCTTCGGTGAAAAATCTACCATGGATATAACTACTTCGCCTTTGAAATATGTATCGAGTGGATTTGAAGCATGGTATTTATTATTGTTGGTCTTTTATAATTTTAGAGTTGCAATTCGATTAAAAGAACTGATAAATTAGCACAATTAAATAAATTAGTTACAATAATACGTTTTCGGCAACAATTTTAAATATGGGCCCAGTGCGGGTTGGTGGATGTCACATGTATTCGAATTATTGGTTCTAGGATATGCCGGTTTCATCACGATGTTTTCCTTCACCGTTTTGAGAGCAGTGGTTATGAAATTATTTAAACAAAGTAAAAGAGCCTGCGTGGGTTCGAACCCACGTCCTACAACTTGTAAGTCGCGGCCGTTTCCTCTGGGCCACCAATGCTCTCCTAAATACGTGTAGAAACCCTAACACTTCTGTCTGTTCTGGGAAAATATAAACATTACATAATAATAATACAATGTAAGCACATAATATCATACGTAATTTTACAATTTAAATAAACTCACAGATTTTTCCCATGCTAAGTAGAATCTACACCATTTAATTGCGTAACACGCTCATAATCTCCGTCATTTCGACATTAAAAAAATAAAAAAATATAACATAAAATTTAATGTATCAATTGATCGATCGACATTGTGAATGACGCAACAAATGTTTAAATTTTCTAATTGAGCATTGAGAGAATGTTACGCAATTGTTTAGGAAGTTGAATGCCACGTGCTCCGATTTTTCACATCAACTTCGTTAATACATATATAAATTGGAGGCAACTGCTTAATTAATATCTGATTTAAATAATTATATCTTATTAAACAGCACTATCTTGTGCGAGTGGCTTTGCCCACGTGAAAAACATTCCCTCGGAAAAATACTACTGAGAAAAAGAGTTGACAAGTATCTTGTGTCCAAAACCCGTTCAAATTGTTATAAAAAAAAAAACTAAAACATGTTTATTTTTCATCAACAAATAACACTTATTAACTAAAACTTAAAAACGGAAAAATAATAATTACGATATGCCATACAGTTAATTGAGACTGGTGTCTGAACTAATCCGTAACCTGTATTTCAGGATACCAGAGACTCCCAGGAAAAAAGAAATTATACTTATCATCAAACATTATTAGTACCTATAAGGCTTAGCGAAAATTACATTTTATGGCCTTTGTTTGGGCATAAGTTACTGATGGATTTGCTGTTACTGAATGGATTTGAACAAACGTCTAAACTTCCAAAAACATATACATAGTAACTTACCAATCATTATTAGTAGGATATAACATGTCATTAACTATTCAAGTAATTTTAATAAAAACACCCAGTCGATTGATTGATTTAACATTTTTTGTCCATAAAAATACAAATCCGATACGTATATTGCGAGTAGGTAAATAAACAAACATCGGAACCCGGAATCAACGACGGTTGTTATGAGCCAAGTTCAGATCCGGTCCAAGTACTCTCGGGAACCAGTTCACACGGATGGTTCCGTATTATTACGATTTGGTCGCTGTATTGTTTTGTATAAGAAAGTTTTGTTTTGTTGAGAACTGGGCCCTATTTTTTAATACAACTGATACTGCTTATTTGTCATAGTTATATAAATGTAAGGGACCTTCCCGATGGCACAACGCAATTCAAATTACGCAATACCGGTCGGATATCGCGTATAAGTACTCTAAGAAAATTTTATGTACACATCGGTAGAATTGCATCGCATTAAATCGCCTATTGGTGTAATCAAATCAAAGGCAAAATTGTATGGTATTGACCAGCGATATCGAAAAATCACGTGATCAATCTTTTATGTTTTGACATTTCGACTATCGCCTTCGCTGACGTGGATTAACACTTATAGAGTCTTAGGTACCTCGCTTTCATTTTCGTTTTTGCGATAGACTAGAGAACTGTTTAAAAATAGAAAACGTTTGAAAGAAACCTACAAAACGCATTGTCACCTATCGGTTATAATGAAGAGAGATTGGGTTTGATAGTATTTTGATTATGAATGTCAATAGCCGTCGACCAAAAAGTAGGCCTCTACTAAAGATGCTTCCCCTAGTTTTTGGTCTTCACCAAAAAAACGATGGCTGAACTTTGTAGAAGATGATTTGGCTAGCAAGGACAACGTCTTCCGGTTTGCGTTGGCCAATTCAGAACTTTTCTGCTCCATCGGCCATCCGTTCTGCGAGCAATGTGCCCTGCCCAGTACCACTTAAGTTTGGCAATTCTTCGAGCTATATCGGTAACCCTGAAGTTACCGCGCAACTTCCCGAACGCTGTCCGCCGAGTCGGATTCGACAATTGACCTTTTTGTCGAAGTTACAATTGGTCCGTTTGTTTCCAGGTAGACATAACCGTCTACAACTTCGAGTGTAGAGTCTCCGATCTTGAATAGGAACGGGTGTTACATGGGCATTCACAATTTTGTGTTACGCTAATTAAATTACTTTTTAATTAAATGTCTTCAAGAGAATTTGTCACAATGAAGAGCTTTCAAAAGCATATGAAGGGACTTTTCCTGGTATTCATATTGTGTTTTAATTATAACAAATTATCAAGTCAAAAAGTCTTTGTTTGCCTGTTACTGTAACTCTGGGCACGAAAAATAGATACAGAAGATCAATTCACACAGCGAGTGAAAACGCATACACATATTGACTCGATTCATGTACGGAAAGTGCAAACCTACTTTGTACACTCGATGGTAGGCTCGGTGAAGTGGAAGGTGCCTTCGGCTAGGTTCGACGTGCGACGCGAAGGTGCGACAAAGAAAAGAAAATCTTCAAGGATGCATTATCCGTGTAAATATGTTTATAAAAAAATAGTTGTAGTATTGTTATCACAACGTCACGTTCGCCTACCTGGCTGCTAAGGCTCCCAGCCTTTAATATTGAAATGAGCTATAAAATTAAGTTGTGTCTCGCATCAAAACAATTCCCGCAGCCTTAATCAGGACATCGGTTCAGAGTGAGGTCTTCTACGTTGTGCGTTTTGGCTATTGATTATCTTAAGGTAAGAAATTAAATTAAATACTTAAAAACCCCCTACACGAAAACCTCTAAAAAGCAACAAATTAGCTTCGTACTCGCGTCGAGGAACCGCCAACATTTACAGCAGTTTATTTTATTTATATACTTGGTGGTTCCTCGACGCGAGTACGAGGCTTATTTTTTACTTTTTAAAGGTTGTTGTGTCGGATATTTTGTATTTTTATGTTATGTCATGCATTTTAAACTACATGTAACATACCTAGTAGGCACGCTTCAATCGACAATTTATCGAAATACGTAATTATGACACGATACCTTGCGAAAATACCCAGGTTCACAGACTAAAATGCGAATAACCTTTGAACCGATTTTAATCGAACATAGTGAAGAACAAGCTCGACAAAGTCACCTATCAAACAAAAAAAACAACATCGCATTCAGCAACATCGGCATTTAGGAGCTATGATGTCACAGGCAGACACAGTTTTGACATTTTTTCAGTAGCTATCGTGTCACATTCGTTAATAGAATGTCACTTGTCTAGGGCCTTTGTTGTCACTTGTTCCCTGGAATTAACCTTCTGCTTCATTCTGGGACTCCTAGCCAATAAAAATGTAATGAAAAATAATTTATTCCACGCGGACGGAGCTCTGTTTGTAAAGTTATGAAGTCATTCGTGACCGTGATTGTGGGCCAGACAAGTCATGCTCAAACACAAACGATAAAGGGAAGGTCGGGCTTGTGTTGGCATACTGATCTAATAAAGCTTTTCTATCAATAAATATATGATTTTATACCAGTGATAAATGATAGAGGAAAGTTTACCTTTATGATTTGAAGGTCGGTTGACAACTTTTCTATTGGTAGGAATGTGATTTTTAATCGATCCACTTTTCAAGGCTTACCATTAAGGTTAACTGTCAATGTATGTGATAATACCTTCTTGGGCTCTACAAGAAACACACATACACACACTCACAAAGTGATATTTCATCGGCGATAGCGAAGGTCGAATTGCCAAAACATAAGGGTTTGCCCACGTGGCGCATGTAGTTTGCTTACATTGTAGATCTTTTGGAAATTGCTATCAATGATATTCCTAACTACAAAAAAAAACATTTTGTTACCTTTTAGTTGGTAACTTATTAAGACTTTATCAAATAACAGTAATAAAATGCTAGAAAATGCACTTTTTGCTCCAAATTGTTTCAAAATCAAAAAGTTTATTTCAAATAAAGCTTAGAGGTACTTTTGAATTGTAAAACAAAAATAAAGATGACTCTAGTTGCAAATTCGCAAGTGTCAGTATGTCTCAAATGGAGAAGAATTTGCAAAAAACTCCACGGAAACTCTTTTCCATCAGTTGTGATGACAGGTTTTTGGTGACATCATTTTTGTTGAAAAGATACATTATAGTAAAAGTAAAAGCGTCTAGATTACAAATAATTTAAAAAAATACAATAACAGGCTGAGGCAGCTAAGTTATGGCCAATCCCAACTGATGCCGCCCGTTCACGAATATGACGCATGGATTGGTAACACTCAGCTCAAACATCATGAAGGGAACCGAATGATCCAACACATGTGCCACCTTCAGATAGACATTAGAGAGAGCATGACACACCCAACTGCCAGGGCACACACAAGTCATTGAACGACACATTGGTATAGTGAATGGTAGATATACAAGCGGATCATAATACTCACACATGTGCTGTTTTATTGTTTACAGCCTAGAATTTCCCATAGCTGGGCAAAAGCCTCCAGCTTCCCCCTACTGCCTACCATTTTTTCTATCTAGGAATGATACCAGTCTTTATCGAAGGAGTCCAGCTCAAAGCATACTCCAAATGCATTCCGAATAATTATTCAACAAACAGATTAATGCGGTGTGTTAAATAAATTCATGACTTATTCAATGGAATGCAATGAATAAG
Organism: Orthosia gracilis; assembly: GCA_947562075.1. NCBI lineage: Eukaryota > Metazoa > Arthropoda > Insecta > Lepidoptera > Noctuidae > Orthosia > Orthosia gracilis. The sequence goes on along the minus strand of OX387272.1, from coordinate 39,864,669 downwards.
TAATGTAATTACATGATAATTGTTATCTATTAATAAGAGGTTGTTAATCGAATAAAAGTTTCATAACAAAATTACGTCGGATTATTTGGATTTCGTCTCATTATGAAAATAAATATCATGATTGTGTTTGGATTAATTAATTTGGTATTAAACCAAATTGGCATGTTTCAGAAAATATTAATACATATAAAGCCGAAAAACAAATTCTTTCAGCCCTATCGATCATCGACTGGCAAATACATACCAGCAGTTGTGTTGGAAAGCCTCCTAAAAGATGGACCGATTATCTAGTGAGGGCTGCAGGTGGGAGTCTGTTACATGCAAGAAGCACAGGACGGTTTGATGTGGTGAGAGGCTTGGGGAAGATCTATGTATATTGCCTTCTGATGAAGAGAGGTGAGACCTGATGTGAGAAACCACTCACCGTTGCTGATTGGCACAGAGACAGTGGAACGTGCCTACAAATTTACATAACTCAGGAATTTCGTGTCAGAGACTGGGGGTAGCGAAGAGGACATCACTTCACGGATCGCCAAAGCTACCTTCGCGTAGCTGAGACCGGTTTGGCAATCACGGGAACCGACCCGAAGGATTAAACTCAAAAACTTCGGGTCCAATGTAAATTCCGTGCTGCTCTACGGGTGAGAAAAGTGGAAGATCACAAAGGACAACTTACGCCAAATACAAGTCTTTGTCAACCGCTGTGTTCGTAAGAATGAATTTACTGGCCCGAGACCATCTCCAACGTATGATGTGTTGCCAAAATTTTGTGTGTTGGCCACCCTCTATGTTCTATGTCATAGGGTTTGGTTTCTGCACTTAGTCTTTCAGGTAGACCATTGTGAGTGGGCCTTGGCGGCCCTTATGGTGGTTATTCCAACCAGCCCACTTCCCTCCAGAAGTGCTCAGAACATCTGTATAAGATTTGGGTGACCCGTTGGCCATCATCTCATCCATAGTTGATGCCGGAAGTTAGTATATGATCAAATTGAAGAATCGGATCTCCTGCCTATATTTTCTGCTATTCAGCACACACTTTTCTCAAACAGAAATTAACGTTCAACCCCAACAATCACCTACTCCTTCACTCCTCAAAGTCCATAATAATAAATTACAGACACATCAAACACAATATGAAGGGATGCAGCTTCAAAGTTTCACCCTTCCGATAACAAACGACTTACGGTTCCCCACAGAAGTCTTCGTTTTAATTGTGACCATTACACGCTTGGTTTAATTAGCGCACCCAACCACTAATATCCACTAATTACGAGAGCAATGAGAAGTAAAACATTTTCTCACTAAGAAACGCAAACAGTTTAAGGCAAAGGCAAGCAGGATTCTTAAGTCCGGTCCAGAAGATCTTTGTAGAAATTACCATAAGCTTAATTAAACTGATAAGGTTAAAAAGGTAATATTGTTTAAGGCTAGGTATTATGTAGTATAAGATATTATAAAGATTTTTATGCAGCCCTATTATTATCATTTTGTTTTGGACATTATCGAAATCGTCAAAATGGGAAATCCTGATATGAAAAGCGTTTTGGCATTTCCCTCATAAAAAAATATTAAAAATATATGAAGTATGTTGTACATGTTTGGTAAACAATCATGCTTCAACGGCTACACAGATTTATATGAATACTTGGCATACGAGTAAACCATAACTTGGAGAAGGGCATAAATACTTTATCTCAGTAGAAGGCACAGTGCTTAGAGATATTTTCCGACTTCAACGCGGACGAAGCTTCTAACAAAATACTAGTTCAGTAGTTTTATAAGAACTGAAAAAAGTTTGATATTTATAACAATAGCAAAGTAAAACAATTGCCCATCAAGGGAACCCGAACCGAGCACGTAGCAAATTCTGCCCGACATTGAAACATTTCAAACCATTGACCGGGCAGTCAAACTAAATCCGAAGAAACTTCTATTCCGTTTGAGTTAATGGCGAAAGGATAGGTACCTACAGAAGTGACCCTGGTCCCTCGTCGGTTACAAGTTGCGTGAGAAGTTCCTCGTTAAACCCGAGTGAGTACGAAAAGCATTAAAATAAGTTTTTTTGAGAAAAAAGGTCACATATTAGATACTCATTATCATTAGAAGAAATAGAAAAAAGTTACATGTTGTGAAATTAATTATTATGTTCATTCATCAAGTTTTTTCCTGAGGTTTTAAAAGACAAAGTCATAAAGAACAGCTTAGCCAGCTGTGATTTCTTTCTTTTTACTTCTAAAGGTCGTAGCGTGATTTTAAAACCCAATAACCTAGACATTAAATGTAAACAAGGTTTTTCCAAATCCGATTGGTTAGTCCAAAGATTAATTTTCAAAATAAAACTAAAATATCATTTTATTTATTAGTAAAAAGACTGTTTTTTATCTCGGAGACCAAATTGACAAATGCAAATGTCAGATTACTTCTTTTAGTGCTTATTAACCCTCCTGAGATAGGATATATATAACTCCTTTTAGACCTTTTACAGTATTTGGGATAACAAGAGTAATATATTACAAACCTCAGAAGGCCTAAAAGAAGTAATTTGACATTTGTTTGTGTCAATTTTGTCTCCGAGATAAAAAAACAGACTTTGGCTTTTTTTTGCAAATTTGGAACGCGATAAAGCTAACATCCCTAAAATTATGTGGATTCCAAATTGTTGAAACGAAAACAGTTGTGGTTTTCTTCGAATTTTAGTTACAAAGCTATCATCAGCCAGTCTCTGAACCTCTTTGTCATCATAAACTCTAAAGCGTTTCTTATTCGACCGAAAAGTTTTGGTAGCCAGACATTTAAAATTATAAAAGTGGTTAAAAAAATAAAAAATACAATGGGCGCTCTTTCCGCCTAAAATAATTTTCTCGGTCAGTGATTAAATTTTCATTAAAAGGGTAAAGTGGTTATCAAGATGATTTTAAGAAGCGTTGAGTGTTTAATTGAATGAAAAATGCGGAACTTTGAGGGTTTTATAATCTCTTACTTTTAATGATTTATGTCTCTTTGTAATGTCTTTTGTTAAGTGTAATTAGAGGTGACTTAATGAGGCACGTAGCTGTAAATTTCTCAAGGATTAAGAGTTGCGCTACTAGGTAGTCGGTAGCATTTTTTTTTTAAATTTTATTTGCATGCTTGCAAGAAACTAGGTGACTTGACGGTAAAGATGACGGCAAGTATAGTTTTCGCCAAACTTCTTGGCTACCCTGAAGTTGGCTACAACGGCTGCGCAGTAATAAATCTCATACAAAAATAGCACCAATCCGTGCCTTGCGCATCGGCTAGCCAACTTCAGGGCGGCCATGAAGTTTGGCGAGAACAATAGAGATTTACAAATGAAGACATGCTGTGCAAAACCTAATGTGAATTGCGGTAAAAGCAGGAGGATGATGATCTGCATCAGCATTTATACAACTTTTTGCTACTTCGGAAATACCTCATGTGGTAATAGATTGTATTACCACATGAGGATAGGAGGTGAGGAGGATAGATACCTCTTCGGATATTTATCTGCGGGCAAAAAACGAACTTGCAGCACTCGTTGAATGGAATTGTGTTTCTTATTATACCCACGACATTGACATAATCATAACCAATACTCGTAGTAGGTTTTACCCACATGCATAACGCAACCGCCGCCTATGTACCACTATTGTACATGAAGTTTAAATAAATAAATAAATAACGCTGTATCACCGATGGATCAGATTGAAAAAAACAACAGTCCGTTTTGCCTAAATTAGTTGATTCTAACGATCTTAATAAATCATCAGATAACTAAATAAATCCTACCTGACCAGGGACACCGAAAATACATTATAGAATCGATAAAAAAAAACGATCTACATGACCTTGAAAAATGACGTCAAACAGCAATTAAGTTAATACGATTTTATTAATGTTTGCTTCAATCTAAACGTGAAACCTTTTTACACGTAAATTTCGATAAATCTACGATTGATTTCACATGGTTTATTTGCTTTGAACTCGCAGTAAAACGAATAAACATTAATTCTGTATGATTTTGAATGTATCCAAACAAAATCATGTCGGTTATTCCGGATGAAAGAGTTCCTATATTTGGACGCGAAATCATTTGATTAGTAAAAATATCAGTAGATATCACAAAATCACGCTTTTAGGTATCGGAATACTAATCAAAAGGTAAGGCGAGAGGTGTATGTATAGTACCTGCATTTACAACTAACCATTTGTCATCATCACCACCCTTTTTAATTTTCCTACTGTTGGGACACAGGTCTTCTCTCTGTGAGAGGGTATGGGCCGTAAACCACCACGCGGGCCCAATGCGGGTTGGCGGATGTCACATGTCTTCGAATATTTGGTTCTAAGGCATGGCGGTTTCCTCACTATGTTTTCCTTCACCGTTTAACTCAGGTATTTCCAGGTGATCCCACTGATCACCTGGAAAAGATTAAATAAAACTAGACACTTTGTAAAGTAAAACAATACAATATCATAATCACCATCTTCTTGCCCCTATCCTATATCTTATATTTCTTTTTGGGATTGGCACATGTTTTCTTCTTCCATGTCAACCGTCACGCCTAGCTGACTCCCTCTTCTATCATATCACTCCTCATAGACTCCATCTAACAATACAGCAAAAAAATAAAAAAGTACAATAATTTATTTTCTATCTATTTACACACTAAACCGTCAACCAATTACTATCCACGGCCATGGTTATATGTATATATAATCTATACCAATATTATAAAGAGGAAATATTTTTTTGTTTGTTTGTACCGAATAGGCTCCGAAACTACGGAAACGATTTTAAAAATTGTTTCACCTATGGAAAGCTACATTATTTCCGAGTAACAAAGGCTATAATTTATTTTCCACAGTAACCCAAAGTAGCAAAATTTAGCCTAAGAAATTCATTATTTGGCGTGTGCTGAGAAAATTATTGATGATACATAAAAATTATGTACAACATAATTAAATTACTCATTATAGCCTACATAAAAGTCTGTGAGAGAATATATCTCACTATCATAGTTAAGTCACAATAGGAGCTTTTATGTTCCAAAATTTAATTAGATCGCTGCCGGTATAAAAAGTGATTACATTCATATTTTAGTACGGTGTTACTTCTTATTCAAATAAAATAGTTTAATAGATTGGTGGGTAGGTAGGTAGGGCAGGGTATGTAGGATATTGTAGGTGTTTAGGGTAGGTTAGGTAGGTTAATCGGTAGGGCAGGTGAGTAGGTTGGTAGGTAGGTTTCGGTAGATGGGTAGGTAGGTAGGGTAGATAGGTAGGTGGTAGGTAGATAGCGAGACGGTTGACAGGCGGGAAGCCGCGGAGGTCATCAATCATAAACCGGTATTCAGATTATTATTATAAAACTTTTTAACAAAAATAAAATTCCGAATTCCAAAAGAAAACACTACAAAGTCTTGACTTTGTAGTGTTTTGTGTGTTAAGACTTGACTTCCAAGAAGAAAGTTAATTTTCAATTTGTTTTGTTTCGTTTTGGTACAAAACGGTTTAAAAGTTTACATTTTTAACAAAAAATTAAACTTTCTTAGTTTATTTTTTTTTTGTTAAAAATTTAAACTTTTCTCTTTTTAGTTTTGGTATCTTATATTACCATGAAAATACGCATTATTAAGGATAAATTAAAAACTACTCGTCTGATCATCAAATTTAAATGGGTCCACAACCAGCTTTCAAATGAAAAAACAATAATAAAAAAAATCATAATTGGCGGAGTAATCGCATAACAAACATACAAAAACATGCAGTGGAATTGAGAACCTCCTTCTTTTTTGAAGTCGGTTGAAAACCATTAATCGTTTATCCATTCCTCAATAAAAAACTTAGTGTCTAGTGCAAAATTACCAATGAATTATACGTATATTTTGTTTTGAAGTGAGCTGTCTACTTCGAGTAGCTCATAAAATCATATTTATTATTTGCGGAAAGTGTTTCTTGGTAACGATTTTGTTATCGTTCATTATTAGTGCTCTTTTGGAAGTTAATTTTATTCATACTCATAATAATAATAGAATATACAGAATAATAAAATAATATTACTTATAGAGTAATATTAGCATCTCTACGTTGCCGTCGTGGTGGGGCTTGCGCGCTTCTATGATCTCTAAGTCTGTGCCGGTAGATGTTACTATGCCGCAACATGCCCAAGGTGAGGGGCCAGACTAAAAGAGATACAATCCGCAGGGCAGCTTTGTGGCGAGCTGTTGGCCAGTGGCGACCCCACGGACCTGATCTACAGGGAAAAGTCTTGTTCCTCATCTCCGGCTTGCCTTTATTGGCCGGTCGCAGTGAACACTGACGGGGAATATACCTCTCTCTTATCTTAATTGGCTGGCTTGAGTGGAGATTCGCAAGAGCAAAAGTGCTTGGAGGAATGAAGTTAACCCAGTAAGATGCTGGTAGGGATCTTGACCGTACTTCCGTCATTGTTCTGATAGCCGTGGTATACTTCTCCACTCCTCAAGCACCTCCAGATATGTTGCCCCCTTGGCGCTTCGTCACTAAAGTGCAAGCGACCCTTTATGAAGGCCCATTAATTGAGTGTGCCTGTCACCCCCTGCCATTTTATAGCCGTGTGGTTCAACTGTGGTCAGGCAGGAGCCAGCAGTCCTCCTATAGTTTTAGGCAATCGATCCAACTAAATCTACCAAACCTATAGCCCAATAAATTTTTCTCCATATTTTGCAATAGTCCTGCACCAATTGGGGATTGACCTTGGGTGCACTTGCGCAGTGCATACAAGGATAATTGTCGGTTGGTGTCACATTTCCTGATACATGCCTAACAAGGCCTCTGCGAGTTGGCATCGGCCCCTCGCACGTCTTTCAAAAGAATGGGATCACAGGGTCCCAAGATTGTCAAAGTCAAAATATATAATATACGACTTTGTATCATTTTATGCAAGACAGCAGAAGTTTAATATTGGAGTGCATTTTAGGAGCCATTTGCATTTCTTAGTACAATTTCTTATTATAAAGTTTTAGAGCTCTGTGAATTTATTATACGATTATTGTGCACTTTGATGTACTTTACGATGTTGTACAAATATTTTTTATTACATCACATAATAAACGAAGGGCAAACATGTATAAAAGAAGTGTCCCAGCCATTGGATGGACTGATGAAAGAAAAGAGATAGATTTTGAAGGTAAGTGGTCACTGTTGATATTATCTATATCCTACAAATAAGAACACAGCAAAGATGTTTGGCCGCAGAAATAATATGTTTATGACAAAGTAATATATTTACCACACAAAGAAGCTGTATTACTACGATGATGATGGGAACTCCATTTTCCGCACTTAGGTTGGGTTACACTCCCTTTAGGTCCGTTGTGCGTTAGAGTTCTGGCTAACATAGCAAGCCTTGCTTCGCCCAAAAGCACAGACGCTTCCTGGAGGCTTCACGAAGTGGCCTCACTGTTCCAAGGATTTCTTCACGTCGAAAAGCCACGGCCTCGCATTTCAGGATTACGTGGAAGGCTGATTACTTTGTGTCAAGGCAGCCCCTGCAAAGCGGGCTGTATTTGGCGCCCATATTAAAAAGATATTTATTAAGAGGGTTATATCCCGTAATTGTTCCTATGACTAATCTCTATTTCTACTCAGACTGAGGCTTTTTTTTGGTTAATCACGGTTATACATTCAGTAAAGCCATTTTTTACTATCTACAGTCTGTTGCCCGTAACTATATATCATTATGAAGTTCGGTCGATGTCTGTTGAATCCACGCATGAATTTGTGAGAAAGTTTGGAGGAGAAGTGGGTACGGGCCTAGCACTCTCATATCGGAGCCTCTCTTCGCAATTTCATCTGTGGCATTTATTGCCTAAGGATCCACTATGCCCTTTGATCCACTGGAGGGTAATGATTGGTAGTCGATATACTCTCCATGGCAAGACGGCACTCAAGGATTAGTTTGTTGTTAGTTTGTTTGTTTTCTAAAGCTTTGAGCACAGCCAGACTGTCAGATAGGATTTTAATACCGTAGATCTGGATGCCCAAGCGATTTACGGCTGTTGCGGCTTGTGTTGAGGAAACACATTCACATTGAATGAACAAACTGTGTGTGCCTAGCGGTATCTGAAAGGAAGATGCCAATTTCTTGGCAACGTTTGGGCAGTGGCACATCTTCACGTGTCAGACCAAAAAAAAAAATCTTAAGACAAAAGTATATGTGTAGCGTTTATTAAAATAGGGCACTATTGTTAGTAATAATTATATGGTAGGTACTGCACCATCAGAAGGCTTAATAAAAGTCAAACAAAGAGCAATGGAGATTGGAGGTGCCCCGCGTGATCAGATATAAAGAAATCTGTAGCAAAATTATGATAATAATCGTCAAAACCTCAAGAATTGTTTAATCAATTTATTTACGAGTATAGTGGGGAAGGCAAAGCACATTGGTCGAAGAACAGTTGCTCGATGGGACCGAAAGGTTCTGGAATGGCGACCGTGTATAAAAGGCGTTCCCACAAATTTGACCAATGACTTAGTGAAGGCCGCAGGAATACGCTGAATGCGAAAAGTGTAAAAAAAACATTATAGTGTTTATTAAATTAAGGAACAAGGCTTACTTTAAGAGTAGGTAACCAGATAAAGGAAAAACAAATTAATAAGAAAATAAAACACGATGACTGGGGAGGCAGAAAGCTAATAAATCAAGTTTTTGGCGGCTTGTGTATAATTTATCATATTTTTATTCCTATTAGAGGTAAAGCTAGTAGCTAAATAATAATAGCAAAAATAACCGGTCGCTGTTCACGATTAAGCAACGCTTGCCGAAGTCGGGCCGTAGATGAGTGACCGTCCGTTACTTACCGGGCGACCTCCTCAGTGCCTCAGAAAGCAAGTTATGCTATTAATTCTAGTTATCATTTGTAGGTCATTACGGGTATTTAGAAGCTTGAAATCTGACACGAGTCTTGCCAAGGGGTATCCTGTTACCCAGCTTCCGGGTTGCGGAAATCAGATAGGCTGTCATCATCATCCTTTATAAGTTCCCACTGCTGGGAGACAGGTCTCTTCTCTGTGACAATGATGACAGAATGCGCGAAGAAAGCTGATGTACCAAAATGTGCAACTTGCTCACGCTTTAAAAAGCTCAGCAGTCATAAAACAGGAGATCCTGAGTGTCCTGCAAGGAAGATAGCGGAATTCAGATACATCAACTCTGTCGATTACGAGGGCGCCTAGAGCGTCACACTCAAGGCCAGACTTCCGTGTTTAACACGTGATGCCGACTCAACAAGAACAAGCCACTGCACTGACCTACTTCGCCTGGATTTGTTGCTGTCTTAGGAAATTTGCCGCCGTTCGTACTTTGGCTTTGAAAACATTTTGCAATAGTGGTTAACCCAGCTCAAATATCTGCTGACGCTCAAAGTTCGTTGTCCGTGTGTGTAAATAATTAAGTGCAATCAATTTAACGTTATCTAAGCTAAGTTAGGAATCATATGTTTATCATTATTAATAGAATTTAATTTTAATCTGTTTTAGTAATTAAGATTATCAATAAATCAAAATATCTCTGTCACTATTCTAATGTTAAGAAAATATTGTAAAAATTCCTTGTCCTTCCAATGACATTGTTTGAGCCCCGCCGCCTGTGATACAGGATTACCTAGTACAGGCACCTAACATTGTTGTACCCACCTTATATATAAGACCTATTAGTATATTTTACCAATTTCAAGTTTGAATAAAGATTATTATTATTATTATTATTATTAATGAATGGGCGGTAATCCACCACACGGGCCTAGTGTGGGTTGGTGGATGTCACATGTCGTCGAATTTTTGGTTCTAGGATATAACGATGTTTTCCTTCACCGTTTTTAGAGCAGTGGTGATGAAATAATAATAGGCTGTCGCTTCTTATAAAATACTGGTATACAGTTGCATCTGGTTAAAGTGGAAGCCGACCTCAATTTACAAAGTTGAGAAAATACTGATTTATTTAGACCCAAAGCTACTAAATTAACTACAATATAAATATTCCTACAATTAAAAAACCTCTTGACATAAGTTAAATGTCTGATGCAGATACAAAATATGTAAATATTATTAAAAGGATTTTATTTAATAATAAAATCAATCAATATAGTACATTGTTCACCGAGAGGAGAAAGTGACCGATTACCGTCGAGGGTGTCGTTTGAAAACACCCGAGATCGGGCATCGCACTTTCTCTCGAGTGATACATAGTGCTTTATACTACACCTACGAGGAAAATAAAAAACTAAATCTTTACTAATTGAAATTTACATTGAAATTGTTGCAGTTAGTGAAGCTTAATGTAACACTTTTTCCATTAATGTTTGTTTGAGATGTTTGCGACAATGTAGGAGGAATAACTGGCTGTGCTGTTGGCACTGCGCTCGTAGAAGGCTGTGGTGCCAAAGGGGCAACTGGCTGCTGAGGGGCATCTGGCATCGCCGCGCTCGTTGATGATTGAGGAGATGAGTCTTGATGCACATTAATCGATCCCGATATTTGGTTATTTATTCGTGTTTTGTTTTCTACGGAATTCTCTATGTAGCTTTCTGCAACAGCGGACGATTTCCAACCACCGTGACGTTTTATTGTGGTTAAATCAGCACCAGTATCGGCAAGAATAGTCGCTGAAGTTCTGCGAAAGCAGTGGCCAGTGTATTCTAGTGGATTGAGTAAATTAAGGTAGGAAGCTATTTCTCTTGGCACAGTACTTATTTTGTTTTTCCCAATTACTTGTTTCGTACATTTTTTGTTTTTATATTGTAGTAAAAACCGATTGGTTTTGGGGTCACTGGGGCGAATTTCGTTATATTTCTTCACTATCTCATAAAATAAGCCCGATATAACAAATGATCGCTGAATTTTGGTTTTTGTTTTAGGAATATTGACGATTATTCCATTTTCGAGGATTTCGATATCGTCTGTTGTCATATCCACAAGTTCTTGCGAACGACAGGCCCCATTTACTCCTAAAATCAAAGTAACCTGTAAACAAAAATATCAAACATGAAAACCTAGTAGATTTCTACTCATAAATAGGTACGTAATAAATCATAAACCAGTGCATTTTGTTCATAAACTTACCTTCATCAACAAATATTTGTCATCTGGAGCATTCTGCAAAAAGGAATAAACATCCTTTGTAGTAAGCACTTTTGATTTCTTACTACGTAATCCCTCCGACTTTCTTTTCAGAAATGCTGTAAGTTTTTTGTATTCTTGAATATTTATGTCGTTTCTTGTCAATATAGTACTTTTCAACATTGAGTACATAGACCATAACTTACTTGGTTTGTATTTTTGCGCTTTTTCACTGAAATAAGCTAGCAAAACAGTTTCAGAAAAAGATGCCGCATTTTTTTCACTTTTCCATTGCAAAAAATCGTCATAAGTTTTATTATATTTTTTAATTGATTTCTGTGGTAAAAGGTTATCAATCAGTATTTTTGCTGTTTCCTTCAACTGCGGCGGAGTTAAAAAATCTTCATCATCACTATCACTACTTATCATTTTGATAGTTTTATTTTACTTTTCTACGAAAACTGAATCCTCAAACAACACACAAATTGAAAATGGCGCCAATGGCGTCTGCAATTTTCACATGTTCTTTTTTCAAATTGTTTGACACCATCCAACACACAGCTAGTGGCCAGTGTCATTTTGCGAACTTGGAGATAAAAACTCACTGTAAAAACTTTTTGGCTTTTGATATTTAGGTTACCAGCGCATAGTCTTACCCAAAATTAAAAAAGAAAAACGACGTAAGAAATGGATTTTCATACACTTTTCTCTCCCGCTCAGATGCGTTTTCTCGCCGCATATTTGTTCGATATGCAATGACGTACGTTCTACCGTAAATTTGATAAAGTATCAAGGTACTTTCCGAGCAGGTGTAGTATAAAATTATGTATGACCATCAGGTTATCAACAATGTTGTAATAATTGTTTCTTGAGCAATAATCTTGAACAGTTATTCTATAGGATTACATTTTATATTCTGTAGTATTGATTGTTACGATGATGTAACACCGATATTTTATCGGTACTATTGTGATAAAGAAAATGTGTGTTGTTGCGGTTATTGTATAGCCACAAGTTATTGGAGGGTACGTCAAATGATCATATTTTGATTGAACACGGGATTACCTCGTCAGATTACGTTCATCGTGTACTATTTTCCTAAACCTGCAAATGCTCAATCAAGACGCCCAAACCTCCTAACTGATGTTGGAAGTATGGGACTAGACTTAAAATCCTCTTTTTTTATTATTTAATTTTTTATTAATACTTTATACACAAGTACAGAGGCGAAGTGAATGCCTTAGGCATTTTCTACCAGTCGACCTTAGGGTGGTGCAGAGATAAAATATGGCAGGTGCAACTAAATGAAAAAACAAATAGAGAAAAGAAATCTTAATTTAAAAAATCGGTTGTCTGTAAAGTCGGTTTACTGACGATAGTTGAACGTGACAACGTCATAAGAAAATACTTATGGAATGGTTGCATTTTTTAAAAGAAAATTTTAATTTTATTTGTTTGATAGATATTTTGTATGGATATAGAGAAGGAGGTAAATGGAAATCACAATTGAATTGATCAAGTTACATGTCATTAATTATGTCATTTTTACAATGTACATAGTTTTTACAAGTATCACTGAACATATATTTAATATCGAAAGAATCATTACCTTTATCGCCGCAATTATCGTTGCTATAAACAATTGACACCACATTCACTTTTCACTGCACTTCATACTTGACGAAAACATGTAAATGTATTATTGTATAGCAGCTGTCCACGCGGACGCATCGCTCACTCAAGTAGGAGAGAAAGATGTCGAACGCTGCCGAACGCGGAGGCCGATTGTGCCTCTTTGTCGCTCGTTCCGCGCTCTCGCTTGCACTTCAAGCCTTAAATGGAACGCCTCAGAGCGAGGTAACGCCGCATGAGTCATGTTTTTTCGTGCGTGCAGCCGGCTCCATCGAATAATAAGACGTTGTCACGTCAAAAAATGCTAGATCATGCGACAATAGGCGACCCACTGCCCGGTAGGTACCGTAGCCTCTATCACGAACAGTCTTGAGTTTACGCTTTATCTGACTCCACGTCATGCCAATGCTCTTCGCTTCTGCCAAAACACAATGCTATGCTACGTAGGTGATGCACAGCTGGTTTTGGCGCCGGTGATGGGCGGTACTCCCAAGAGCAGGGTCCGGCGACGGGCAGCCGCGGCGGGTTGGTGGTGAGTTCTAACGCGTGCCCGTGTTCCCTCCATAAGCGGCGCAGGAGGCACCCAGAGTTTTAGTGGATTGAATTCCAACATAACTGCGCTATCTCCCCGCGGTAGCGCAGTATGATGAGCATTTCTCCACGCTAAAAAAACACTTCTTTCTTGCCAAGGGTCGATTTCTGAATTTAGTATGTTTAATTAAATACGTCTCAAACCCTAATTTAATATATATATAATGTCGTTATTTGACTAGTGTGAAGGCTAAAGTAGGGTTCGACAAATACTCAACTTCAAATGCTTAATTCAGAAAGCGGGCGTAACTCGTGTAGGTATGTATGTACTGCACAAAATTAGCCAATTGATTCCGGATATAAACGAGCCCTTGCCCAGAGACAACGGCAAGGTCGCGGATTTTGTCGTGTGTAGTTTAACATTGAATCGGCAAATAATTCCATAAGCCGCCAATTATATCGATATAAAAAGGTTCGTTTATCTTATGTTGTATGCTAATAGCATGTACCTTTTTAAAAGCCCACTTTGGCTTGTCATAACTGAGTGGGTTATTTTAACAGTATGTTTATAAATAAACCCGCCACTTAATGGAAGGTTGACGATACCATAATTAATTGAAATCGATTGTCACGAGAGTTGATTCATATGTTATCATGTTAGAAGACAGATAAATGAAGTGTGTATAGAAGGACATGATCACTTAGTCCTAGAAGATTCAGAAGTACCAACAGCATCCAGCTGAGATTAAATTTCACTTAAAAGTCCCTTTAGCTCAGGAGTGGAATGCCCAACGTCAAAAGGTGTCTTACTACAACCTAAGGGTTTTTAAGTCAAGGGTGAAGGTTACTTCTAGGCAAACTTGCTTCACCGTCAAACGCATCATCACTTAACATCGTGCGAGATAGTGATCAAACGTGAGCCTAGGACAAATAAAAAAAACTGTAAGAAAACAGATCTAAAGAACTTTCGATGATCACACACACAGACAAAACCTGTCGGCCACTACTAACTTTCAGTAAAGTTCCCAAAGTCCTCTTAGCATTTCTGAACAGATCCAGAATACTGGCTAAGAAAGATTGATAGTGGATACGTCTCGACTAATATGAGTAATATACACAAAATACGTAACAAATCTCAAAATACTTGTTCATAGAAACTAGGTCGCAATCTCAAAAATACTCCTTTCAGAAAACAAACTGTCCAATACTTTAATATGGACCCCAATTCTCGACTGTAGAACAGTCGCGGTCTATTTCAATTCGCAAAGCGATCTCTGTCTGGGTGCTAGAATAGAAAATGTAAATTCTAGAAATAGCTGACCTAACTAAAACTAACTTCAGTAGTTTTGTGTTTATACCGAGACAACAATATCTTCGGCTTTTGAAAGTTTAACTTCAGCTTTGTTCCGGAGTTTCGCTATGTCAGAATATGTACTGTGTGGCTTGTTATATTATTGTTTCTGGTAAGCTGTTTTGTTTGGAGGAGTTGAGCCAAGAGAAGTTTTATTTACGTCATTTAAAATGGAACACATGACACCGTTTCCTCGTTTATATTGAGAATCTTCAAGCGTAACATAGAGGTTGTGGTACAGGTCATTTGGAAACTCGAATCGTATTCATCCAATCTTTAACTGGGTTTTTTGCTGCTGCATTTTTACAGCCAGATTGAAGTTTTAACTTTTGGAGGCAATATCATTTTCGATTTTTATATCTGATTTGCAGAATTTATTTTTCGAATTTAAATTTAAGCAAATATTCGAATCTGGACTATTTACCTAGACTAAAAATCGTCTTTTCTTATTTAATTAAACACGTATTAGTTCACTTTGTAACAGATGTAAACCCCAGTCCTGACTTAAAACAAAAGATAAAGCTTGCAAGAACACCGCAGAGCCATTTAAAAGCGATAATGAACTAACAATAGCCGTGAACTTGTTGCAAGTCTATTAACCGACTAAACAGTGAAGCAATTAGTAGCATAACGATCGTATTTAGGTACCGACCAACCTTGTTTGGTCGAGTTAACAGGTTTCTATTAATGTCCTCTACAAGCTGTGTTAAGCTGTCCGTTGTGCAACCGCCGTACTTTTATGAGTTCACAATCGAAACTGATTAAAACTAAATGGTTGGAATTATTCATGTCCATGATGAGCTAGTTCTTGACCTGACTGAGGGATGAGGAATATGATGAAGTGAGTAAACACAAAAATGTTCAATAATAAACTGCAAATCAAGACTAAGTGGAGGATTTTGATTTTAAAGGGCCTCACTTAGTAAATTATCTAATTGGTTTATTTAGTTACCATGTGACATCATTGAATAACTCAAACCTAGGCGTTTTCGTGTTATTTCTAAAAATATTTGAGTCTAATCAGCAGTCTGTAGACAGAGGTGTGTAACTTTAGTGATTTGAATCTTTAAAAAGTATATGGGAAACATATTCTTCCAACTGCGCCAAATAGAAATCGCTCAGCATAATTTATTTATTTATTTAAACTTCATGTACATTGGTGATACATAAGCGGACTTAATGCAGCAAGGCATTCTCTACCAGTCAACCTTTGGGTAAAAAAGGACACAACAGTGGTAGGTGTACAAAATAAAAATTATGAACAACAATTGAAGTCGGGTTAATAAACTACCTAACTAATAAAATACATAAATAATTGCTATAACAATAGACTAATAAATATTATAATAAATAGTAAATACAACATGAAACTGAAATTTAAATATAATAACTATGACGAAGACCGAGTTATGTATGACATGACAGATAATAGTTCCGGATTCTACGCTTGAAAGAAAATTTACTCTCAGCTTTATCTCAATCAATCATAATTCAATTGTCAGATGCTGCAACTCATGTTTGAAACAGGGTTTTAAGCTCCCGGTTGACCAATTTCGAGAACTCACATCGCTTTCTCTTTAAAACAACTCTCCGCTTGTTAAATCCAGTAGCTCTATGTAGGAAATATCCTGTAGACTACAGGGACGTTTAAGTGAAAATATCTTGTCCGAGCAATTTAAGGATCGCAATGGAAACTGCTTGCCCAGCAATCCGATAATGTTCCCTTGCAGATTGGTATGGCGTTTGGGTTGCACATTATAAATGAAATTAGAAATTAAAAATTGATCTACTCATAATTTTGAAAAACTTTTGTTATGGAACGAATGATTTATTAATTTTTATGTTTAAATAACACGTCAAACTAACACTCACTTAGCCAAATATCACGCAGGACATAGAGGTTTGAAATGAGAAAAGGGAAGATCTTTGCCCAGCTGTGGGACACAAATAAACATAAGAATTTAAGAACACAAATTAATTTAAAACACAATATCGCTCACAATTTCGTTTGGTAAACTTTGCCTTTGAGGCGTCAATATATATCTTGAAAGAGATTGAAAACTGCTGATTTTTCTTACGCTATTTTAGAGATTGTTTCATAGTTAAACTATAATTATGAGCTAAGCAAAGAACAACTTAAGAGGAAGCTTGCCCCATTCTAATAACAATAGCGAAATGAAATATCAAGCTAGTTTTGACAGTTTAAACTTTAACATTAAAGAATTTAATATTACTCTAAAGTACCAATATTTCTTGTTGCTACGCCTAGAGTGTATCTATTACTGAAACAATCCAGTTTTCTAGAATCTAGCTTGCACTAAGGCCAACCAGTCATGGCAAAATGCCGCGCCTTCAATATTGAGATATTATTTCGCTAAGATAATTAAACATTTTGAATATAGATGTCCTAACGTATTATCTGCCATGTATTTTGAATCTTTGAGAGTTGCTATAACTGATAGAATATGAATATGCGTAGTTAAATCTAATGAAAAAAATACCAGTCGTTATTATATACTGCTTCTGAACGTATAATTTTATTGAAACAACACGAAACACATCGTTCATGGTCAAATTTCCAGATTTCTTTCGTCTAATGCACTTATCTATCCTTTCCAATCTGGCTTTCGAGCGGGTCATAGTACTGTAACTGCACTTTTGAAGGTCACTGATGACATCCGCAGGGCTATGGACAATAAGTCTCTAACCGTGTTAGTCCTACTTGACTTCAGTTGTGCATTCAACTCTGTGGATTTCATTCTGCTTGGGATCATGCAATCTATTAACTTCTGTTCCTCTGCATTAGCCTGGTTTGACTCATATCTTCGGGGTCGCTCTCAGTGTGTCTGCTTTGAAGACATCTTCTCTGATTGGTGTGATCTCACTGCTGGTGTTCCTCGGGTAGCGTTCTCCCTCCTCTTTTTTTCTCTATTTTCATAAACACTGTTAACAAGTTCCATCTTTACGCAGACGATATGCAGCTTTATATACACTTCCTGCTTGCAGACGCGGACTCAGCGATTAATGTCATGAATAGAATAGAATAGAATTTATTTCCAAACGTAAGTGTTACATTGTACACCACCACTTAAGACTAGGTATTAAACAAAATAAGTACTAGTAATAAGTTTACAAAACTAACTAAAAAGAATATACTTGTAAGTAAACATTTCTCACTAAATTGTTGCGGTTTTATTTGAACTACCAGCTAAACAAAAAAAATAATTGATGTTAGAACCATGTAAAGAAAGATTTTGCGGTATAGAAATAAAAATTCTTTACCTTCCGCGCTAGTCAAAGACTGTGTTACGGCAAAGTAAGGATTCTCGCTCTAGAAAAACCCATTGTAAGTTAATTGACATAAGGAAAGTTCTCGATTGTTTATGGTCATAAAAGAGTATACAAAAGATGCGATAACGACTAATGAGTTTGGCGTAAACAAGTAGAACATACAAAAATATCAGACAACATGACTTATTACAAACCATAAATGTTATTATCAGCTTATAAATAAAATACAATATTACTTAACAGTAGTTAAGCTACTTTCATATTAAACTCATGCTAAGCAATAGTAGTACATGGAATTTTCAAACAACATACCAATCCTAAACGAAATCAACACAGCTGTATGAATGTACCAGTATAGCACCAATACACAATACACACATGTATGTATATATATAAAATATAAATTAGGATAATGTAAAAAATAGATGTGCATGTATATTTTGTTTAATTATATAATAAGAATACATAAAATTTACATACATTTTTGTATAATTTTTTCTGTCCGTTCATAATCAAAACTACTCAGAAACTCAAACCAAAAGACATGACAAGCTATAATTGCGGAAGGGCTCCGCAATTATAGCTTGTCATGTCTTTTAAGGTTGTAACCTTACTTATGCGATTGTACAGTAACGGGGCCAGGAAGTAAGAAATACACTGAGCAAAAGAAGTCCTGCATGAAGGAACCTTATAAACTTCATGTGATCTTCTAATGGATTGAGTCTCAGGTCTTTGGCAGAAGTGTTGTCTCAGAACAATATTCTTAATGTAAATTTGACGAATATTGAGGACACCAAACTCTTCATATAATTTCGACGTAGAGTATCTAAAGGGTTTGAAATTAATAACTTCTACAATATACCTCTGAGCACGCTCAATTTTTATAAGAGTACTGTTCCGCGCACCACCCCAGGTGGCGATACCGTAAGAAGCGATTGATTGATATAAAGCTAAGTAAACCATTCTGTTAGTCTTACTGTCTCTCAGGTTTCAAATTATTTTGAAAATAGGTATTAGTTTTTTATTCTAGATTTAAGATTACTGATGTGTGGTTTCCAATTCAATTTTTTATCAATTTCAATACCAAGGTATTTAGTACTATTAGTAGCAGATAAAATATGGCAATCGCAATCTCCAATAAGAAGAGAACAATCAAAAGACTGCGCTCTCAATATGAAATCAGAAGGGGGCTGTAGATTGTTTTGATGCTAAAAGTTATATATTTTGTATTATTTAAATTTAATGTGAGTAAATTGCAGTCAAACCAATTTATTATATTTCGGAGTCCATTCTCAGCTGATGTTTTGGCTTGTTGCCATGTTCAATGTTGAAACAAAATCACCGTATCGTCAGCTAATGTAATTACTTTTGATTCAGGTATTTCAGTATCGCATAACAAGGTAGGCCCAAGCAAAAACCCTTGAGGTACTCCAAAATCTATTTTTAATTTTGAGCTAGTAATATCTCCGATTTTTAATGTTTGTGTCCTGTTACTCAGATAATCTTTAAAAAGTTCCAGTGGCATCCCCCTAATGCCTATATACTCCAATTTGCGAATCAGTAAATAAATTGAGACAATATCAAAAGCCTTGGCTAAATCCTAAAATATTCCTATGCATTTCTTTTTGCAATCAAGATTCCCGGCTATATTGTTAACCAAATCCTCCACAGCATCCGCAGTTGATTTGTTTTTTCTAAAACCATATTGATTTTTGGACAAAATATTATTTTTCTCTAAATAATTTACTTATCTTAAATTCATTACTTTTTCTAAAATTTTAGCAAAAGTTAAAATCGGGCGATATTTGGTGATACTGTCTTTTTCCCCTGATTTGAATATAGGCACAACAACAGAGTCCTTCAGTGCGTTTGGGAACCTGCCAGAAGACAAACACAAATTTAGTAAATACGTTAGTGGTGTTATTAGTACATTAATATATATTTTTTATAAATAGTGATGATATGCCATCCCAACCAGTAGTATTGGTATTTTTCAGTGACATAACTATTTTGTGTACCTCTAGTTCATCTGTTTCCAAAAGCATGAATGAGTTAAATGGAGTGCGATTACACTTAAAATCCTTGACTAAATCATCTTCAGTAATTTTTAGTTTCTGTAAAATATTGTTTGAGAGTTTAGCACCCACATTAACAAAAAAAATATTAGCATAATCAATTGATTCCTGCGGTGTCGACTTAATATTTAACAACTCATATGGTATTTTAGATTTATCGAACACATTTAAACGACAAACACGTTTTATAGCGTTCCAAGTCTTTTTTATGTCATTTTTACTATCACATAAGTTACGTTTATCGTGTTCATTTTTTGATTTATGTAGAATATTGTTACAATGATTACGATAACGTTTATAGGTAGTTTTAGCTCTAAGTCATTTGGTGATATTAAATGTCTTTTGTGTAATGCGTCTCTTAATCTCATACAACGTAATAATCCGGGTGTTATCCATTGTTGACGAGTTTGTTGTCTGTTTGATATTGCAGTTATTTGCGTGCTTCTCTTAATTATTTCAGATAGAATTTTTATAAACATTTTAGTTGCTTTATTAGGGTCGCTTAAACATGTTATACTTGAAAAATCTATTTCATTAGTTAGGGTGTTAGTCATATCATAATTTAGTTTTTTTAAAGATTTTTTATGTTTGTTGTAAATAGTACTTTAAAACCGTGACCTGGAGAGAATCAGTGAATGAGCTAAGTCTTATGGCTTATAGATTAACCCTTCCAAGTCCCAGGCCATGATCATAGGCAGTCGATGTTATCGCACCGCGCTTGACACTTCTACCTTGACGCCATTATCCCTTAACGGCTCGACCATCGGTTACACCGATACAGCAAAGAATCTCGGTGTCTTATTTGACAGCAATCTGACTTGGCAGGCGCAAGTAATTGAAGTTAGTCGTAAGGTGCATTTCTCCTTCCACTCTTTAAAAACTCTTCAAACTTGCCTGCCATTTAAAACTAAAATTTATTTAGCTCAAACCTTAACTCAGCCGATGCGTAGTCTATGACTACGCCGAGGCCTGCTATCTGGATGCTACTGAGGAGCTTTTAAATAAACTTGAGCGCTTGCAAAACCTGTGTATTTGTTTTATTTTTGGTCTTAGGAAAAACGATCATGTCTTTCAGTTCCGCAAGGATCTCAAGTGGCTCCTTATCCGTCTTCGCAAGAAAACTCGCATATTATGTCTCTTGTTCAACATCCTGTTTAACCCTGCATACCCTGGCTACCTGCGCGACCGTTTTTCTTTTACTCACCCTCCTGATGTTCTGTGTAGATCCCGCCTTAAACTCCATCTCAATTTCCCATTCCATAAAACTCATTTCTATTCCCACTCCTTCTCTGTTCATGCAGTACGACTGTGGAACTCACTTCCACCTAAGATCCGTGACGCTAAAAGTATCTCTATTTTTAAAAAGCAAGTCAAAGAAAACTATCTTTCATCTATCCCGTGATCTTATATTCTATAGGTATTTATTTATTTTATTGCAGTTATGAATTATTTTTTTTATATATAGTAACCTTTAGACACTTATTGTAATATATTTTTTATACTATGTTTGTATTAGTTAAGTGTTACAGCCTATTACCTTTCCTATTACTTCTACACACTGTGTCTATGTTTCTTATACAACTCTCCTGTCGCAGGTCTGCTGGAAGAAATTTCTGTAGAAATAAGCAGCACCTTTGTGCTCTTCTATCTTTATATGTATTTTCTCTTTTAAGTGTTTTGTGTGTACATAAATAAAAAAATAAAAAAACAGATCATGCAAGAATAAAAAAATAAATAAAAAACCAAAATACAATACAATAGCAAACATCACAAATCTTTACAACAAATCCAAGATTAAGCGGTGATAAATCGAAGGTAATTTTATATAGTTAAAATCAACTGTACGGGTATGAATTATGTTGTGATAATTCCTTGCAGAAAGCTTCGGCGTTCTTGTCCGGTTCGGACTACTGAAGTCTACTTGATAGAGGCCAAACTTTTCCCTGAAAGAATTAGACAAAAATATTAAAATCTGTGTTAAATGGGACTTTAAAATAATAGGCGAAATGTGGATGGACTCTGCCTAACCTTTCGGCGAGCACAGGCGTGATGTTATGTTTACAACTAGCTGATGAAATTACCATTTTAATTACGTCAGACTTTTAATAGCATTCTCTGTTTCAAATTACCATACCATAAAACCGAGTTAAAGGTTATGTGTTCGAAACCAGACAGGCCTTTTACTTTGTGTAATTTATTTCATCACGACAGATCTCAAATGATGAACGATAATAGCTCATTCTAGAACCAAAAATTTTAAGATGTGGCTTCTACCAACCTCCACTAAGCTCGTTAGGTAGTTTCACAGAGAATAGGCCTGCATGGGAATATTATAGTCATTGATTACAACAGCTACGCATTTTAGATCGATTGGTTTTCAGTATTACATCGTTCCAAATACGTAAGAAACAGAACATAGGACTATTTTTCGGTAAAGAGATCAAACTGTAGTGCAATTTATGCCTTCTTCTTCGTTAGGCAATGATAAAATCCATATTCTAACTACGATTATCAGGCAAGTATTGTCAACAAAAGAGATAAATACATCCAGGCAACTTTCACTTGTAACTTTTTATGTAATGCGTGGTTTAATCAGTTCTTCCTGCCTGCATGTCCATCACTTTTGCTGATCGTACATTTAATCACTGCAAAAGTATTAATTGGTATTCAAAACTGACAAAGTACTTACCGATACCCATCTTCCCATTCAAAGTTATCCATTAGACTCCAAGCAAAATAGCCCTTGACATTGCTACCGTCTTCGTTTATCGACAGAAGCAACTGATTTAGGTACTCATTGAAGTAGGAGACTCGATCATAGTCATTTACTTGGCCTAGGTCGCCGACACCGTTTTCAGTTACAATAATCGGCACTTTCAAATCGTATTTCTTTGTCAACCAACTGATCATTTTTCTTAACCCTGGTGCGTAAACCTGCAAATTAAAGTTCATTGGAAATATGGCTTTTCATATTAGAAGTTCCGTTATAAAGCCACGTCTAAGGCAATTTAACTTTGAAAATAACTTTCTTCTAGAAAGGTCTTTGAAATAACATGAATTAAAAATGTTTGTGGCTGCGGTTTCAATATTTCAAGAATTCTCTGTAAACTTCTATTCCTTTTATCCACGAGTTACAAAACTTTGGGTATTACCTAGGGTCTATCGGGTATAGGCATAAAATTTAGCTTCTGCCTTGTAGAGTGTTTTTCTTTACTATTTGACGTTTGATCACTATCTCAACTGATGGTAAGCAATATTTTCACCAAACTATAAACTTACGGATAACCATGAAACTCCAGGTATTTCCCATGACGAGTCCTGTTCTACTTTAACTCCAGTGTCATGATCATAGGATGGGATTTGCCATTCAGCTGCCGCCGAAGGTGTGGTGATCAAGTAGCTAGTGTAATGGTTGAGGCTGAAGAAGTCGGAACTTCCCCTTAATGCCTCAATCTGTAGGAAGAATAAGCCAAAGATAATTATTTTCAAAATCAATTAAGGTTTATCTTAAAGTGTTTAGACAATTTTGTGACTAATTAAGTGTAGGTAGGCAAGTAACTAAAAGTTTAATAAGTAGGTAATATTATTATTCGAGAATGGCAACATAGAAAACAAAAAGAAATACTTGAATAGAAGACTAATTAACATAAAACTTTCTTGTTTCCAACAACTTGTTAAAAGCGGTTAAGATTGTCTTATACCGTTTGAAACAAAGAGACCAGTTTTGGCCAAGAGATCAAATGTGCACGTAGTGTTCAATGGTAATAAATTGTAAGTAATGTCGGATAAGTCACTGTAGTGTGACCTTGGCCTCATTGGGTACTGCCATAGATTGTAAGAAACTCGTGTTGATAATAGAAAATGTGAGTGTCCGATTATATCCGATAAGTCCAAGCAACCACTTGAAAGTTGTTTTTAATTTGTACTTGGTGTTTCGTAATTATCATATCGGTAGTAAATAAAGTCGGTTACAGTTATGGTGAAGTAAGACAAATAAATCTGGAAGATTATATTATTATTATACTAGCTGCCCCACGCGGCTTCGCTCTCGTCAACTGGCTACCTACCTACCCTACATATGTAGATGAATGTTGCGTAACTTTAACCGCTTACGCAGCGCACGCAACAGAAGCTCCCAAAAAGGAATATTTTTCCCGTTTTTGCAACATTTTTCATTTATGCTCCGCTCCAAGTCTAATTTCAAAATATGTTAATGATGAAGTACCTCATCCTTTGTGAAGTATGGTAGACGGGACCTCAAGAAACCCTCTTCGTAGCTAGCGTTATCAATTCGCTCTCGAACTAACGGTGGATAATCACCAGTCTTAGAGTATATTGGATGAGCATAAATTCCCACCTGAAAAAAAGTTATTAAACTGGTGGTCCATAAAAATTGAACATTATTGAAATGACAGAAATATTTTCAAGATGAACTGAATGAAATTACTTTAAACCTGAGAATGCAAGGTAAGTATTGTATGAATTTATCAAATATATTGTACCCACATGCATTTCAAGATGTCGCTCAGCAGCTTCCTGGTCTTCAGGAGAATCATGAGTTTTTGGCATGCTCCAGTTACAATCTAAAGATATGGCGACCTTACCTAAGGAAATAAAAATAAGGTACCTATTTTAATACAACCAAATGTAATCTAACAAATAACAAGAAAACAATTTAATTAATAATCAAAATTACAAAACTTCAAGTTGATTATATTTTCAGGAAATCTAGGCAGGATCCAGATGTACGAATTTCTTAAGCCTAGAAGCTTATCAACTGTAACAAAATATCAATTATACAAGACGACATATTAAAAGGCTACCTTTTTGATCCTGAAGAAATTCCTTTTGATATAAGCGGTAAGCTCGAGCGTGGGCTAGAAGCATATTATGGGCACAAAGGTATAAAGCTATACCAGGCGACTGCAATCCTGGGACCGTCGTTCCACCGTAAGACTAAGACAAAAGAAAAGCTTTATTATTTTAAATTCAAATGACGAAAAGGAATTCAATTGTTTTAAAATTGTTTCGTAAAAAAACTAGACAAAAAACGCATGAAACAAGATTACACTCGTTATAAAAATACAATGTTGTGGTATCAAATTATCAACTAACGCTAACACAATGCTGATGAGGCTCGTTCAATGTCAACCAATTCTTCACTAGATCACCAAAAAGACGGAATGCAACCCGCGCATAGTCTTCAAAATAGTCTACTAATTTCGGATTGCACCAGCCACCAAGGTCAACAAATATTGTTGGCATGTCCCAGTGATATAACGTGATGATTGGATTTATGTTGGCTTTTAGGAGCGCTTTGAAAAATCTTCTATAGAACATAACTCCTTCTCTGTTTATGTAGTTATCAGTCCCATTTGGTAAGATCCTGTAAAAGATTAGGAATAATAATAACTCATCAGAAAATCATTGAATAAATTGTAATAAATCTTCTTAATTACGCGCAGAAATAAAATGCTTTTGTGTAACCATGCCTCTTCAACTTGGCACTGGCGTCCACGTTAGGATATTTTGCTGGTTAGTTTGAAGTCATTGGGTGACTTTAAATTTTGGGGTTGGGAACCAAATAACTGGCAGCTGTCTAAAAAGTTTTACATCTATCTTAACTTTAAGGCAGACACTACATTATATAGTCCTTGATACTAATAAAAGTTGTACGTACCGCGGCCAAGAAATAGTTGTTCGGTAATAACCAACTCCAAGATTTTTCATCATATCTATATCTTCCATATACTTATGATAGGAATCAGATGTGACATCAGCATTTAAACCATCCTTAGTGTAATCAGGATGATCATGGAGATATTTATCCCATACGCTTTCACCTTTACCTTTAATGACAATGGCTTTGTCAGATTTTTGTTAACTTAAGATTAATACTTTATTAATATGAAACAAGATGGATATTCATATTATAATAATTGGTTTGTTGAACCAACTTTTTTTGTAATAAATGGAAAGATTCGAAAAACAAAACTATATTTAGTTTTTTTGTTTTTCGATATAATTACAAAGTAATGTCAATTTGAAAATATTTTTTTGAATCCACTACTGAAAACTCGCCGACTTTTCTCGGACAAACCCGAGCTGTGTGACGTCATGACGTGCATTTCTAGTCATTGCAGTACATAGCTGACACAGTGTTTTGAATTTCAAGCGATTTAATTTTGTTTTTATGGTCAATATGTTGGTGAATATCAAATATATTGATCAAAAATATCGAACCTTAAAAGTTATCGTGCTTGCTTCGTTCTTTTATGTACGAATACTACAAAAAAAATCCTCCATTATATGTGATTCACGCAGTAGCCAAAGAGAAAAATACCTAGCAATCGATACTAAAGATTTGAGAAATATTCTATGTCTAACTAGATTCCACTTAGAATGTGTTAATTTTGTTATTATCTTTTTCTAATTTAGTATTCGAATAAAGTAGATTCGAATTAATTTCGTACTTTGATCATTAAAGACTGAAAAAAGAAAATTTTTAGGGGTACTTTTGAGCAAACTTGACATTGTTGTATAATAACGTAACTTGAAAACATATTTTTTGTTTATGGAGATATATTCATTATTTTAACCTTTAATTGCAGATATAGGCCTAAAACTAATATTTCTGTTTGAATTGTGCAAATCAGTTAACGCATTTAAGAGATATTTACTGAGGAATTAGTGTAAGGAAAAGTACCGACTTAATATTTTCACGTTTTTGTTCTACACATTATTTTAGTGTTTGTAAATATATAAATATAGTGTTTAATATTATTAAGGGATATGTAATTAATGGGAAATAACGAAAATTTTAAGGGTTTTATGCAAAAAATAAATTTATATATTTAGTGGTATAATGAAGTTTTTTGATATCCAAAGTCAAAGTTTCGCGACAATCGTGTTTATTTACTTTTTATTTTAAACCAATATCGCCTACCTATATGTAAATGTACCTGGTAAACAACAACAACATTACGCCTATTTTTATGCTCAAACCTTCAAAAGCTTCCATCAGGTGGGTTATCAAAATTAGCCTTTATGAATCCTTTATCCCACATGACTAAATAAAATTTGCTGTTATAAATAATATTTTTAGATTAATTTTCGGATATATTTAGTCAATTCACGTGTAGATGACACTGTGTTATCATGAAATTCTTTGAAAGTTAAGATGTCACCAACATGGCGACCAATCGTGGCCCGTTTGTAGGCAAGTGGTTCTTTTAAAAAAAAACGATTTTCAATTGCTTATAATAAATTGAAAAAAAAAAATACAATATAATTATTGATATGTAAAGTTTTAAAATACATAAAAAAATCGTCAATTTTTTTTCTTTCAACAATCCAATTATGATACCAAAGAATACTTAATGCATGTAAACGTTGTTAATATTGACAATACTATAGAAATCTTAAACGCAAAACATAAACACCTTTGTCTTTAAAACATTATCTCAAGACTGTATTAATATTGCCAGATATAACACTAACAGAGTGGAATTATCTTTAATTCTAAAGCTAATATTTATTTTTCGAACAATGATAACTAATTCACTGATTGTTATTGTCAAGATAAAATTGTGAGCCTGTCCCAACAAGCATTCGTGTTTATCGTGGATATGCATGAGTGCACCGACCTACTTGCAAAAATAACCATGTCAGTCCAGGTACTCCCGTCTTATAGCAACCACAATTTTTAGTACCCTATTGCTGATATTATCAATCAATTAATCAATGAAATAATTTATTTGCATAATACATGTTAAAAAGGTGTTACAGGTATAAAAAGGTGCATTGTATTATAACCTAATGAGGGTATGCAAATTATATATTAGATATTAAAAATTAAGAGACAACATTTTAATAAACAGATAAACATAATAAATTTTAAATGGGGTTACATTATAAAAAAAAGAAAAATGTCTAATTAAAAAAATGACAAATAAAAAAAATAAAATTAAAAAATGTCAAATAAAAAAAAGAATACGAATTAAAAATTCAAATTATAAAAAGAAAACGAATTAGAAAATGTTAAATTATTGTACAAAAGTCAAATCAAACTTCAATAATTCAAAAACTTCATTTTTCATTTAAATAATCATTAATTGAATAATAACATTTTGAAACTAGTAATTCATTCAAACATAATTTGAATTGGTACATTTTGTGTAGGTCTGTGATGCTTTTTGGCAACTTATTGTATATTTGGGTGCCATGCCCAAAATGTTTTTACTAAATACTGCTTTTTTATGACTTCTTATGCATATTTTATTTTTGTGTCGTGTGCTTCTTGGATGGGTATAAAGATGTAGATTCGCTTTGACAAAGATCGCCACTTCATATATATAAAGCATACGGAGTTGAAGTTACTCTTTTTCATGAGAAGCAGGTTAAAAAATATATATTCCCTATTTCGTTACACTGTGTATAGTAAAAATAGGATCCCAGTTAGCCTGTCTGGCGTAGCCATTATTTGATAGCCCATGTCAATTTTTTTATTAATTTCGTGCTCTGTTACTTTGCTCTTCAAAAAATTTATAAGACTATATACCTCCTTCATTCCATCCTCCTTCTATTTGATAAGCTGCTGTTGATACCCCAAATATGAAATCGTCAGGAAAATAATATATCTTCTTTTTATCAGACTGTCCAGAAGGGTTATTATTTTCTCCATCTCTCTCGATGTATTTTCCTCTGGTTAAGTGTAGCAAGCTGCATTATGATTAAATTGCATTAAAACCAAAATCAAAACACTTTATCCAGCCTTTTTAATGTTCCCACTGCTGGGATACAGACCTCCTCTCTGTGATAAAGGGAATGGGCGTTAAAGTACAAAATTACCGGAAAGCATAAAACAATACAAGTTAATACAACCAATATATTTATAAATAAATTAAATCATAATTAATAAATAAAACCTACTTCATCATATCCGTATGGTCAAGCTGTTATCGTATGGTGTCGGATGTAAAGAATTTCACCATCCCATGTCCTTTCGTGTTTGTCGTAAGTGGCGACTAAGGGACAAACCAGAGAATGGGCAGCAGCGTTCTCTGCGCATTTAACAAACATACTGCGATCGCCAACCTCGCACGCCGCCAAGCGTGGAGATTATGGCAAAAACTAAACATACTGCGATCGCCAACCTCGCACGCCGCCAAGCGTGGAGATTATGGCAAAAACTCCCCGATGAATAGCACAAATAAAAAATGGTGCCTAGTGCCCCGCAGCCTGCCTGTCCTCGACTACGGTAGCGGTTGAGGTTACGGCATGGCAAGGGGTGCTAAGAATCTAAGGTCGAGATCCAGCTATCCTAACAAACACCGACGAATGGACATGGCAACGTACACCACGCGCACACTCCAGACCAACGAGAAGATCACCAAACTCGAAGAGGAATTGAGCAGGTTATAGTGGAGCATTAAAGGAATATCTGGGGTCCGAAGAGAGGGGGAGGACTCGATGATCCTCAAATCCGGTAACTTGCTCTATTTCTGAGAGGGTGACCGGCAGTATCAGGATGGTGTCGGGTTTATCGTCCCTTGTGAATAACATGGTAAAGATCGAGAGTGTGTCGACCAGGATGGCGTACCTTATACTCAGAATATCGAGATATTCTCTGAAGGTCATATAGTTCTACGCCCCGACCTCGGCACACCCCGACCACGAGAGACCATGTATGAGGATCTTTCTAGAGCCATGCATGGTTTTCAAAACTCACTTAAACGTTGTCAAGAGCACTTCAACGCGAAACTGGGCAAACGAGACGATGATGAGTTGCGAGTGGGGCAATTTGGAGTTGAACGTCGGAACCAACGAAGTCACCTACTGGCCAGTTTCATGGAGAAGGAGGGCCTTCTATATGATGAACTTCTTCTTTTTTTGAAGAAGAAGTTCATCATATAGAAGGCCCTCCTTGGGCGTGAACAAAAAAAATGGACCTGGCATGGTCCCCATGGTGCAACGAAAAATGAGATCGACTTCATCATGTCAACCAAGAAGCAAATATTCAATGATGTCTCTGTGATCAATTCGGTGAAAACCGGGAGCGATCACCGCATGATAGGAGGCACATAAAAAAATAATATTAAGCTTGAAAGGTCCCGACTGATGAAGTTCACGCTCTGTCCAGCACAGATTCTGGTCCAAAATCAAAAGAGCTTTCAGCTCGAACTCAAGAATCGTTGTCTAGGGAGCTCCGTGGATGATTACAAAGATGGTTTCGTGGACACTGCCCAAACAGTTAGGTCTAAGTTTTTCGAGACCAGTCGTACTGGGCAGAGCTAGCTCATGAATCTAAAGACCGACGATGGCAGGATCGTATCTACCAAACCGGAGCTTCTGAGGGAGATCGAGAGATTCTATGTGCAGTTGTATACATCAATCAGCAAACACGTTGCAAATCTAGCAAAGACCCAAGAGCTATATTGACCTGACACTATACCAAAGAAATCCTGGACGTCAGCCTGTGCGTGAGCGTGAGAGAAGGATGGCCCTGAAACAGCTTAAAAACAATAAAGCGCTGGTTGATGATGGTATCACGGCCGAACTCCTGAAGGCGGGTGGGAAACCGGTCCTTAAGGCCCGTCACAAGCTGTTTGATTCCGTCATACTCGAGAGCAAAACGCCACAGGCATGGTGCGGGGGTGAGGTGGTACTCTTCTTCAAGAAGGGCGACTATGCCCGGCTGAAGAACTATAGGTCCATCTCACGTCTCAGCCATGTCTACAAGTTATTTTCAAGAGTCATCACGCATCGTCTCGCGCGGATTCCAAAAAGGCTTTAGCACCGTAGACCACATACATTCGCTGCAGCAGGTTATACAGAAGACCGAAGAGTAAATATAAGCTGCCTCTCTGCTTAGCGTTTGTGGACTACGAGAAAACCTTCGATTCGATCGAGACATGGGCTCTACTGCAGTCTCTCCAACGGTGCCAGATCGACCGGTGTACATCGAGGTGTTGAAGTGATTGTACAAAAATGCCACCATGTCAGTCCGTCTTCAGGACAGAATAGAATAGAAATATATTTATTCGACACAGGAACAACACAACAGCAACAAACATGGAGTAAAAGACAAAAATGAAGTGCAAAGCAAATTTGCGCTGAACGTGCCCATACCGACAGGGTTACCATTTCAGCATTTGCTGGGCGTCAGACACCCAGCGCTTGTTTTCAGTTGGCACTCCGCAGCAACACACGGACGTGGGTCCCAAAATAAAATATAATCTATACATTATTTAAATAAATAAAAAAAAACTTTAAACTAAGTAAAATTAGAAAGATAGCAAATAGATAACATCAATGCTAATTAATAAGGAAAATATAAAGCGCTATTCCTCTCTCCTAGACACTGACTGTATCTAGAATGTTGCTGTGTCCGACAGGGTCCATAATTGTTTCTGTAACTTATATTTACCACCTGTATGTACATTATAACAAATTTAATTTGAATTTGAACTACCACGTAGGCATAGTGCGGGTTGGTTGATGTAACATGTATTTGAATATTTGGTTCTAGAAAATGCCGGTTTTCTGACGATGTTTTCCTTCACCGTCTTTAGAGCTGTGGTGTGGTTACGATACCGTCTATAATATATAAATAAATGCTTTTTCTTGTGTATGGAAACGTTAGAAATAAATTCACAGGTTGATAATTAATTTACTATCACTGTTTGCGTATTGTATTTTCTCACCTCAAACTTGCCAAAATGACTCCCTTCAATATAACTTCACTTGATGCCCACATAGTGCGTACTAAAATCAAATACAAATAGCGAAATACTCTATATATTTAAATGAGCTGCATAAACTTCAAAAACAATGTAGCTTTTATACTTTTGGGAACAAAAATATTTCCTTTTGATTGTCATCTTGATAATTTTATGACGTAGGAACGCTTAATAATGAACACATTTATTTTTTTTATAAGGAAAGAGAAATAGATGAAACATTTTTTTGTAATTTAACAAAACTCATTTATAAAGTCAAATTGTATTTAAACCTACCCTTATGTAACTTGAACTTCTCGTTACTATGGGTTTTAAGTTTTGATTGCCAAAGACCTGAACCATAAGGTTCAAATAAAATCCTGGGAAATCTGCTGACAGATTTTCAAATCAATGTTATCTGCTGTGATTCGCTGAATCTCCTAGAATGACTTTGAATTCTCTGAGATTATTTCTTTACACAAGGATAAAACATCATTCTTCTCAATTTCGTCTCGAAAGCGTGGCAAACAGACAAACTTAACTTTGAGGCCTTTTTAAAAGAAACATTTTTGTGTAACTTATTCAATATTCAGATTTAAAAAAAAATGCTAACAATTTCTAAAAATATAACCACATAATTGCAATGTAAATTATGCGGTTATATTATGGCAAACTACTTCAACGATTCAAATCATCCTGTTAAAATTGGAAATAAAGCGTTGGAGATGGTTGAGCGGTATGTCCATCTTGGCCATATTCTGTCCTATGAAAAAGACCACCATTAAACGGATTTATAGAGAACAATTCAGCATGGGTGGGCCACATTTAGCAAATTAGGGACACATTATAACTAGCCAGAATTCCACAATGTCTGAAAATCCGCCGCTATAACCAGTGTGTTTTACCTGTCACGACTTATGGTGCCGACACATGGACTCTCACGCAAGATGTTGTGCACAAGCTGACTCTCTGCACAGAGTACCGTGAAGCGTAGCGCATAAATAAGATTATTAGACCGGATTCCGAGCGTTGAGATTCGAAGACGTACTAAGGCCTTTGATATCGCTAAACGGGTAATGGAGCTCAAATGGAGTTGGGCAGGACACTTGGAAAGGCAATGTAATGATAGGTGGAGTAGGGTAGGTCGAGTGGTGTCCAAGGACTGGCAGAAGATATGGTCGTCAAGCGCGACATGGGCAGTCGTTATTATATGCATAGGATACAGAACACGCATGGAATTCATTTCGATAACGCAAATTCCGATATTATATTTATTATTTAATTAAATAAAAAAATAAATACAAAAACAATGAAAAAAATGGAATGAAATGCAATGGAACTAATGAATGAATTTTTTCACATATTTCCATGCACAGTTACAGAATGTCACTTGTCTAGGGTTTCTGGTCCATAAAATACAAGTTAAGGGTAGTATTTCTGGACTCGAGCAAAGTAATATGCATGTTAATGCCCAAGGAATATACCGTTTTAAAGTTAATTTATATTAAAAACTTGAATATACCAGTCGAAATAAAGATTACATATATCTAACTGGCTCGAAGGTTTGGGTTGGGCTTAACTGGTTTATTGACGAGACGAATAATGTTTTTTTCGGCATTTTCAAAAAGATTGAAGATCTGTTCCTGGGAAAATAAAAGTAAGAAATAAGATTCAATCTAATTATGTTATAAAACAAGAATAATATGAAATTAATTTGAGATCTCAGTAAACGACTTTACAAAGTGAAAACCTACAGATTTCTGATATTCTCAAAATCATTGTAATCCACGGTCTTGCCAATAAGATTATACATCGTAAACATAATTTAACAGGTACTTTTTTTTGATTAATTTCTCAATACCTTTTTCACATTTAGGTTAATATTTTATTTGATAAATTGAACTGTAGGTAAATCAATTGTTTCGAAACACATGATAAGTTTTTCATACGTAGTTATAATGTCATCTTAAATAATGATAATATTAAAATACACATGCTATTAATTTATACGAGTATTAATCAGACTAAATACATTTTGAACAAAGATGTAATCGTAGTAAAATATTGTTCGATTTGATTTGATTTAGCACAATTACATTACAGTAAATGGCAACAATGATTGGTCGATATACGTTTATTGATTAATCGTTTTTTCCTTCGTTATCTTCTTTAACAAACAAGAAAATTATTGCTCGCTCTTGATCCTTGCTAAAGGGATTAACCAATCAACAGATTGAAAGAACGACTGGCCAAACAAAAGAAATATTGATAGATAATATACCGTTACTCTTAAAGATCATTGGTTTTACTTATTGTAGCCATCAACAAAACCTATACTTTAAGAGGAATGCTAATTTTGCTCCCATTTTAACTCGTTCGTTTTATGGCCGGCACTAAACTCATGTACCATTCAACACTTACAAATATGCCGTCGAAATTTATCTCAGAAAAACAGCTGCTTTGCGAATATAAGAGAAAACAACTCATGAAAGAAAACAAAAAATATGCTGCTTTATTTTTATTTCATAAATTATACTATCACTATATTTATAAATTATAATAAGTTGCTAATCTACTCAAGTAGTAAATTATTCAAATCTAACGGCGGCCTGATATAGTCAAAGTCGATTCGATGCGTGCGCGCAATGTTGCCATAACTGTGCGCAGACAATTTCGGCGTTCGCGTCTTCTCTGGACTGTCGAAATCAACTTTGAATAAGCCGAATTTTACTCTGAAATGAATATAAAAAGTTATATGAATTTTACTAAATCACTGCACGTTAATCCTTAGTGGACGCTCTAACCAAAATGGCATACTAACAGCGATTTCCAACGATTGTCAAATGTGACAACGTGACATTTATTTTATTTTGGAAATAAATTGAATATTTTTTTTACTAATAACGCTACACACAAAATTATAAAATATAATAATATTGTACTTTAGTTTATTTCTGTCACTGGATTTTGGCGACACCGCTCCCCTTATTAATAAACGTGGTAAAGTAACGCTAAGCTTAAACCTCGAAAAATTTATGGTTATATAACTACAACCATACATTTATTGAGGCTAGCAGTTTGAAATATTTAGAGTACTGGCATTTCCAAATTAATTTGCATGCCCCTATCAAGAACTGGTTTTTAATGCATATTGTATTTCTTGGTTTAGTATTATTTATTCATACCTACCGACAGACTGTAAATTGATCTTTTTTTTGTTCATTTTTGTAAAATCACTTTAGGTACCTATTTTGATCATGGCTAAACTATAAATTTTGAATAAGTCTTTTCAACATAATCGGTAATATATCACAAAATATTGCTGTCTGAATATAACTCTGGTAAATGGTGTGATTGGCGTATTGAAACCGCAATTGCTTATCAAATTACTAAATATGATATTTACATTTTTTAACTCTTTCTGAAACTGGTAGTCATCCAGATATTATTATATAAACTCATCACCAAAGAATTTTACCTCAATACTTACTTAGCATACATTTTTCTTGCTAGTTGATAATATGTTTAATAGTCTATATATATAGGTAGTAATAAAATGGAACAGTATGGCAAGGTCTTGAATAATGTTCAGTGTATAGAAACTGGTCTAATTAAAGTAAAATATAAATAAAAATAAAACAATAGTGTAGATGTATTGTGCGACATATTACGGTACATAAAATGGCTAGACAGGTTATATAAACTCATCACCAAAGAATTTTACCTAAATACTTTCTTAGTATATCTTTTTCTTGGTTACTTATCATAAGTTTGAAAAATATTTGACCGAATTTCATTTCACCTAAAGCTTTTCAACTATTACCCTTTCGTTTTTTTTTACTTCATCGAAGTCACTTCTGCCACTGTGTCAGTTGACCTATTAGCAATTCGATTTTTTTCGTTACTCCGGCGTTTTATTTGATCGAAAAACTTTTCACCGAAGTTACATTTATCCGAAATAACATTTGTTAGAAGTATTATGTTCCCAAAAAAATCATTATACCACTGTTTTAATTACCATATTTTAATTTCACCAAACGCCTTACTAGGCGTTTGTGCACACTACGTTCATGGTTCCCTATCCATTTGCATAAAATTTTAAGACATAACATTTCATACTTTTTTTTTAACCTAATTATATTTAGGCATAACTAATGTTATGCGTAAATATTGTTTTTATTATTATATTATGCGTAAGTTGTTTTACGGAAAACAACTTACGCATGATTTTTAAGAATACTTTCTCTTATCATTTATTGTTTAAGCATAACATTCTACAGTGAAAAAACATATTTTTATACGCATATGAGCGTGCCTCCTATTTCTGTCTGCAGGGTCTAAACTAACCTATCATGAAGGAGATGACTCACTTCAGCTCCCGTCATCCCCTTGGAACCTAACCTATCCGTGAGAGGGTGCCCTAAATTGACCGAGCTCGCTTCGCTCGCTCTTGGAATAACTCGTTGAAATAATTGATTAATAAAAATGTCTGATGCATGACAGTATTAATTAACTATTTGCATGACAGTTCAAAATAAATACGTTGACACTATTTCAATTTTAAATTGAAAGTGCTACCAAGAAACCGGCTAAATATTTGAGACCAAATAAATGTTGTTTCGGTGTGATGAAAATATGGCAAAAAAGACGTCGGTCAATAGTTTTCGGAAAAATGCAATGCTAACAAAAAAAATCGTAAAAGTGATCGGTTCCCCTTTTTCTTGCTAGTTGGTAATATATTTAATAGTCTATCAAAATAGATAGTAATAAAATGGAACAGTATGCCAAGGTCTTGAATAATGTTCAGTGTATAGAAACTGGTCTACTTTAAAAAAAAATATGGAAGTAGGTGAAGTAGGTGCGACATATTATGGTACGTAATATGGCTAGGCCAGTTATGACATTATATATATATATATATATATATATTTACATACATATATATATAAACGTGATACTTAAGATTATAATAATGATAGTTATAAAGGGTGGTATGACCCCAAATAAATTGGGACAAGGGTAAGAGAATCTTGATGAAGGTAATATTGCTTGCGTATACTTACGAGTAACCATCTATCCATTCGAAGTCATCCATGAGGGTCCAACTGAAATATCCTTTGACATTGCACCCATCTTCATGTATAGCAAGCAGCACTTGGTTGAGATACTCGTTGAAATAGGAAACTCTCTCGTAGTCATCTAGTTGACCCTTGTCACTTACTCCGTTTTCAGTTATAATTATTGGGATTTCTTTTAGCATTCTGTAGTTATTTTGGAGCCAGTTGATAAGTTTGCGGAAGCCAGCGGGGTTGACCTGTAAAAATTAATTAATATTAATTTTCCAAGCTTTTCTCACGGCTTCTCTTACGTGGCCTATCTCATAATGGCCAGACTCGACTACT
Organism: Orthosia gracilis; assembly: GCA_947562075.1. Lineage (NCBI taxonomy): Eukaryota > Metazoa > Arthropoda > Insecta > Lepidoptera > Noctuidae > Orthosia > Orthosia gracilis. The sequence continues at coordinate 39,827,570 of OX387272.1, read as the reverse complement.
ACTCTGAATTCAGAATTGAGTTCAGCCTTATAGTTCTAGATAATATAACGTACCTGCTCTATCAGTGATAGAGTCTGGTAAACGAAAGTAATTACAAAAAGTGCCGCGACAGCATATGTCTAATTAATATAGTTAAGCCACAGTAAGTGTCCTTATATTTTAAAATTTTAATTGAAATGTCGTCGCTAGAAAAGGCTTTTTATTTGTATCTTGGTATTAATCCTTATCAAAAAATTACTTCATATTCAAGACTGCTTCAATACCTTTATAATTCATGCATTTATTGGTTTTTGGAAATTCTAACTCTAAAGGGGTAAAAAAAAGGGTTCAAAGTTTGTAAGAAATTTTTATAGTTTGTAAATAGGACACATGAAATTTTTGATTTACGCTCTTGGTTGGTAAAAAGAATTCATGTATTTATTGGGTTTTGGCAATTCTAACCCTAAGGGGATAAAATAGGGGTTGAAACTTTATGTGAAATTTCTTCGATTTGGAAGGTCAAACAGCAGAAATTGTTGTTTTACGCTCTTGGTTAGTAAAACAACAATGATTTTTTATTTCGGATGTTCTACCCCTAAGGGAGTAAAAAGTCGGTTGAAAGTTTGTGTAAAACTTCTACGCTTGAAAGTGTGACACGTGAAATTAAAGAATTGCGCTTTTGGTTGATAAAAAGAATTCATGTATTTATTGGTTTTTGACAATACTACCACTAAGGAGGTGAAAAGGTGAAAATTTGTTGGGCATATATATTTGAAACTTGGCATAAATACTAACCTAAGTAAATAGTAAAGGTTTTCATTATTAGTTTTTCAAAACTACTCCTAAAAGACGATTTAGGGGGTATTAAAGATTTTTGATGAATTTTACTGTACAGGGCTTCTTTTTATAATGTAGGGGAGCACTAAGAAGGGATTTTTGGAAATTCAACCTTTAAGGGGGTGAAATTAAAAAATCATCTATAGGATAAAACATGGATCACGCGAATGAAGTCGCGGGCGTAGTGCTAATCATACCATAATAAATGTTGCATTGTAGTTTTAACACATTTTTTTTTCTTTTACAGGTAATCTGGAGGATGAACTTGGGTTTGATGAGATAGTGAAAACTATTGAAAAACTTACGAATCTAGGGCAGAAAGATAGGATAAGAACCCAGAACCAGTATTTGGATGAAATAGCTAGCAGAGGAGTGGAAGTAAATGAATGGACACATCATACATGTTGATTCCTGTGACTGATGTATCTTTTCACTTGCAAGTCTTAGATTCAGATTTTGATTATGGTAGTAAATAAACCAAAATTATTATAGAATACTGTTGTTTTTTTTATTCAGATTGATATAAAATATCTAAAGTATTACCTACCCAAAGTACCTATAGTATTTTTATTTAGACGAAGTAATATAAATAATATCATTAGTTAGTATCAAATTAGGTTATTCCTGGTATTACATACTAGTTTTGGGGTTGCTATGCTGATATTTTTTTAATTTGCCGCGCTTTTTATTCAGTGTCTATTTTCGTTTGCCAGACTCTAGCAATTGTGACAAATCGAAACATTTCTTCTTTGATAAAATAACAATAGATCGAGCCATGGCGTGGCCACATCTTTATGAAACAATAATAGTTCTTTCTGGTGTTGCCGTGTAGGCAAATTTGCCCAAAAAAATGCTATATTGAATAAGCGTATGATTACGATTTACGAATAAACCCTCTTGCTAAACCTATTCTTGTTATTTTTGTTAAAATATGTTTTGTTCTTTCACGACGGCATTTTTATAATTTTTGACACATTATAATAATACATTTTATTAGCATGCTGCACTAGCTATTTTCATTGCTAAGGGATACAGCATGGTAAAAAAATGTACCTAATTCATTAGGTACATTTTTATGTTAACAGTCTTATGTATGTATGATAAAAAATAAATAATATGTTTAGTTGGGTAAAATGAAAATCACAAAATGGCAAGACTGAACCGTTGATAGTTTTAGGTTATTTTATTTTAAGTTATTGAATACTCGTATTAAGTCAAAATTTTCTAAGCTAATATCATTGAATCTCATTGTAAAACATCATAATTGATCATCATATAGTGTTTTGTAACCAAAGGAAAGTATACGAGTCGTACACGTCGTCTTCGCCGTTGTCGTCGCACTCGAAGTGTACGTAGTCTACTTACAAGTGTTATGTTAATTCATCTAGTTTTTGCTCACTTCCGCTTTTACAGCCTAAAACACAACAACCCATCATCGCCCTGACACGAATCATCTATAAGTAACCCAATTTATTTTCTTAATAAACACTTTATACCACGAAATCATAGAAAATCTAACACCACCGAGTTTATTTGTCAAAACCTGTCTGATCTTTCCAAACAACAAAAGCCGGCTATGGAGACAAAGATAAAAAAATGTCCTTATTATTTACATTGGGCTGCCAATTAGCGATCTCGCTCTATCAATTAAGCTCATTTTATGGCTCTATCTATAACTAAGCATTTTTAGGATTAAATGTGACGTGTGGTCAACATGTGACATTGCGATTGTTGATCCTATATATTTTGGTATTTTTGGCAATCGTTATTGCTGAATAAAAATTTGTTAAGGGCCTTGGTAGATATACCGTATCTGAAAACTAAATCGGTCATAGTTATTTTTGGCTAATCATTTTATATTAGTTACAATTTTGTGATGTCACAGTATGTAAGACGGATATAACTGGATATTTGTAACGTACACATTTAGGGATAAAAAACTACCTTTATTAAAACGATTATAGTTCACATTGTTATTTAAATGGACAAGTCATTTATTTTATTGTCTGACGCATTTGGTGTGTTAAGAAAATTCTTAAACAAGTAAAAATAATAAGCAAAAATTATTTTAAAGCGACAATGAGCACAATTTTAAATTCTAGATACTTTTTTTTACAAAAAATATCACTTGGTTGCACTATAGCCTTTACGAAATTCAATTGTGTATTTACGCCTCCGTATATTAATTACTCGTGTTCAACTAACATAATCTTTTTGCCAACATAAACTCATATTTTTGATGTATAACCTACTTTAAACTGCCTTCATCGGATTTTGACATTTGTTTTTTTTTTCGACCAAGCGCTGACATATCATTGTGTGAAAATGTTCAACTAAGCTAAAGCTTGAGAGATTTTGGTTGACAAAGTGAATCATAAAATTCAGAAAAGAAAAGGGCTACGCACTACTATGTTTTATTAAGTCGTATATATTCCCCAGTGTTAACGCAGTACAAACAGTGCGCCCGCTCGTAGCCAGGATATCAATATTAAACCTCCCTTTGGACTGTTTTGTTTGTAATCTTTGATTCACTTATGACATTTCAGTTATGAAGAAATTCTGGTCATCAATTTTAATAAGTAAAAATATATTTAAACATTCATTTTGTCGTTTTGGAGGAGTATCCAAAAGAAGCGAAAAAATATCATGTTGTTAATTTATTTTTTAAAGCAAAACTATTAGTTAAACGAAAAAAATATATTTCACAAATAATTTAAATAAATGAATATAAATAAAAAAATAATAATAATGAATATTTTTTTTTTCAAATCTTTTAACCTAGCTGTTACTAAGGAGTATGCTTTAGAACGTAACCGTTTTACGGCACTAAAGCTGTGGAAGGCCCTTAAAGCCCTCACTCCGCTTTAGTGCCTTCATGATTTAATAATCTTTCATGTACATTATTTGTAAAACATGGTTTTTCGCATGTTTAATACTTTTGTTTTAAAAAATATATCTACAACACGATATTTTATCGTTTTTTTACTCCTGCAAAATGACTTGGATGTTTTAAAATATTTTACACAGAAAAAAATATGGTTACAATTTCTTCTGAACTAAAATAGAATATATAAATTAAAATATATATTGCAAATAAAACTGTACACAAGGATTCAATATTGAGATTTTGGCACCGAGCGAGCGCACGGCCAGTACCGCGTTAACACTAGGGAATATATTCGCCTTAAACGAACCATTTAGAGCTACTAGAGACAATAATATAAACCAATAATGATCAAACTCACTGTAAGCCATTCAGCACCAGGCCTGGGCCAGGTTAGATTCTGTTCCATTCTGACGCCAGTGTCATGATCCCACGAAGGAACCTGCCAACCTGGTTCTATTGAAGATGGAGTAAATAAGAATGTGGTATAATGGTTGAGGCCGAAGAAGTCTGCGCTGCCTTGAAGAGCTTTAATCTGTAATAAGAAAAATTTATGAACTTTTTTTTTCTTTATTCTAAAATAGCTTTTGCCAGCGGCTTTGCCGTCGTTCAAAGTGTTTAAGGGAATATTATACCAGGATAAAAAGTACTATTGCAGACTATAATCTTCTAAGCCAAATTTCATCCAGATCCGTTCAGCCGTTCCAGCGTGATTGAGTAACAAACATACATCCACACACACACACACACACACACACACATCCATCCATCCAATCTTTCACATTTATAACATTTATAAGATGGGGGGACTGTCTATCTGAAATTCACAAAACGAGTAACAGGTAACACGCTATCCATTGACTGTCTGGCATAGCATACACGAAACAAATATTTATAAACCAATTGCTTAAAAAGATTTATATAATTTAAATTTTATTATAAATGTGACAGTTGGTCAATATGGATGGATAGATGGATGGATGTTTGTAACTTTTTCACAAAAACTCAAAAACAACTGAACAGATGTGATTGAGATTTGGCACACCGATAGCATACTATTCATCCAGGTAGTACCTAGGTTTCTTTGCGATAATTTCGACTAGCATGCTGGCAAAGCCGCGGGCGGCAGCAAGTCACTTAGGAGAATATTTTGCCACTCCTAAATAACTCCAATGAAGCCAAAGTCACAACATATTACAACATTACATGTTTATAAACATATAATTTGTCATCATATACAAAGTATACAAACCTCTTCAGCAGAGAAATATGGGAGACGTGACCGCGAGAATCCTTGTTGACGACTCATATTATTAACCCGTTCACGAACAAAACTAGGATAGTCACCTTCATCCGAGAATATTGGATGGGCATATATTGCTAACTGAAAAACAGAAAGAAACCATTAATTTTTGTTATGCCGAATAAATTTTATTTTTTCTAATTTGTAATATTGGCGTTTAAATTTTTTGTGTTATCAAGTTTTTGGAAAACCCAATATCTTGTAATCAATCAATTATGCATAAATTTGATGAAGTGCGTATGCGATAAAGGATTTTGGGATACAAAACCAAATAAGTCGTCCTCTCGCCCACTGACGTATTATTACTGTTGTGATCATAAATTATTATTAAAAAAACTTACATGCATCTGAAGATATTCCACCGCTGCCCTTACATCTTCAGGACTGTTAGGGTCTTTAGGTTCGGCCCAAAATGAATCTAGCGTTATAGCAACTTTTCCTGAAAAACAAACATACTTGAACATTGTGTCACAACTGTTCCCATGACAACACAAAGGGCTCAAGGTATTTAATGAGAGCGATGATAAATATTTTCTCAGACAGTTAATTAAAAACAACAATGTTATCCAATTTATGCAATTTATAACATAAGATGATAATGTCTTAGCAATAAAGGATCAGACAGTGTTATAAAACATTAGTAACATATTGTAATAGGTTATGTTACGAAACAATCGAAGAATGATAAAGAAACTGAATAACCAAGCCATTTAAATAATACAAATCAGTACCTTTCTGATAGGGTTTAAATTCCTTTTCATACATGCGGTAAACTCGTGCATGTGACAGCAAAATGTAGTGAGTACATAAATAATCTCCAACTCCTCCTGATTTTAATGCTGGCACGAAGTAATCACGTCCATAACCCTGGGGCAAAGATAAAGATTAGGTAAATAATTAATGTTTTAGCCAAAGGCGAGATGAATTGCTATTTGTTTTCGAGCTATACGTGTAGAGCACCAGTTCATCAACGTTAAATTCAGAAATTTGTATTTAGTGTTATACCTTCATCTTATAGTGAGAAAGTAGATATTCGAATAACAAAATCGGGTACCCAAGTTATCGTATGAAACGTATTAGTTAATATATATTCCTATAGCAGTAACGTTTGCATAAATAACATACTAAACATTCATAAAATATACAAATTTTTCAATTTGTAAAATTTGAAATATTTTTCAATGCGTCCCGAACCAAACATTTTCAAAAGTGTGTCGAATTGTGGAAAAACAAAAAAAAAAAAAACTGACATTATAACAATGCTGATGAGGTTCGTTTATCGTCGTCCATATTTTGATTATATCGCCGTACAGATTGAAAACGACCCTCGCATAGTCCTCGAAATAATCCACAATTTTTGGGTTGGCCCAGCCACCGAGGTCCATTAGTGGTGTGGGCAAGTCCCAGTGGAATAATGTAACTACAGGAGTGATGTTGGCTTTTAGGAGTTCTTCAAACAATGTTCGATAGTACTTCATGCCCTCCTGGCTTATCTTGTTGTCCATACCGGTAGGAAGTAATCTGCGAGAAGAATAAATACATATTAATATTTGGTATTTTGTCATCACTATCGCCGAAAAATGGGGTAAATATGTTCGTCAATATATTTTTTTAACAAAACGTTTTAAAAAAATTGGAGAGTATCAGCAAGGCTGCATATGGGCAAACATACAAAATGACAATTTAAATGGATACGGATCAAAGTCCGAAATTGCTCTGATACTTCTAAAATTATCTATATAAATGCAAATTTCTTAAATAACAATTTGCAATGTAAAATCTGCTAACATAGTATCTATAGTTGATTCGGTTTAGTATGGCGATAGCGGTCATAGTCCTCTCCCAAATATATCTCCATATGAACGAGTTATAAACAGTGGAAAAATGACAATAAAATGTAGGTGGGTCTATGAGCACATATATAGCTGTATTGCTTTGCTAAAACGCAACGGTTAGTAATATTTAATTATTATTAATTATTCATATAATTCTAAAAAATATTACGTATTATAGCGAATGTGAGTTTGTTTGTTTGTTAAGATTTCATGCCTCAACGGCTGAACGGATTTAAATAAAACCTGGATTAAGACATAAAATAATTTTCATCATCATCACCAGCCTTTTAATCCTCCTCTTTGTGAAAGAGGCAATGGACCTTATACGTGGGCCTACGTGGGCCCGGTGCGGGTTGGTGGATGTTACATGTCTTCGATTTTTTGGTTCTAGGACATGCCGTTTTCCTCAAGATGTTTTTCTTCGCCGTTTTTAGAGCAGTGGTGATGAAATAATTTACACAAAGTAAAACTCCTGTCTGGGTTCATACCCACGACCTACGACACGTAAGTCGAGGTCATTACCACTGGGCCACTACTGCTCTTGTTTCTTTGGGATGTTAAAATACTTTTCATGTGGGCGGCGGTTTATTTGTCTTATGTCATTATATAATTATTGACTCTCTGCAGTCTCTGTGTTGGGTCAAACTGCAAGTGCAGAGAGTAATTGCAATTTGTAAATAATTAAGTAAATAAAGCTGCGGGCAGAAGCTAGATTTATAATTAAAAAATCAAGTGACCTTGGTTATTATATGGCTTGGTGATCGACACGGATGTTTTGGTAAATACCAATAAACTTTTAAATTAATATTGCATTAATAGAAAAAAAAACTTTTATTTATGTAGCTTACATAAAACTGCAAAAAAATAAGAAGGTTGTCTGCAAGATTAATGCAGGCAACGTTCGGACCTTTTGCGTTTTTTTTAAAGTTCATGCATTTGAACTTTAATTATTTGATTAGTTTACTAATAACTATTATTTATTCACCCTATTGTGGAATTTACACTATCAATTAATTTCCAATAACCAACATGTTCTTTTGTCGCTAAAATATATTTGAATTAAAAACAATAAAAAATCTTACCTGGGCCACGAAATGGACATTCTATAGTAATTGACGCCTATAAACTTGATCATTTCAATGTCATCCATGAAGCGGTGGTATGAGTCAGCTGCCACATCTCCATTTGAACCGTCGACGGTATAGTTAGGATGTTTGTGGATGTATGTGTCCCACATACTTTCACCTTTGCCTGCAGAATAAATAAACAGTCATTAAACTTAAACTTATTTTTTTTTTCTATTAATCCCTTCGCGCACCATCACTTGTCACTTGCACTGCTCAACATCATCATATCGATCGAAATTTGTTCACTGCTGGAAATAGACCTTTCTCAAGCGTTGCCACATTTACACACTACTGCATTACAGTGCGAGACACATAGGATCGGTCAATACAATGCCAAATTACTCCGTGCTATAGTTTACCCCATATTAGAATGGTCCACTTAAATTACATGGCGAAACTTCTCAAACATGTTATCTCAGAATGAAATACCATTTCACAATTTACAAAATGTATAAGGGTTACTACAATAATGTCATAAATGATAAACATCCAATACGAAAACTGACCGAAAATAAAAATGTCCAATACGAAAAATGTATAGACTTGAGTTGACGGGCTTAAGAGCAGTTTACTAATTTCTTTTTTTTACCCGACAGCGAGAAGCAAAGGTGGGTAATGTATTTATCAGTATAGTATGTTGTTCATAGGTGGCGTTCTAGAGACCAAACGCGTAGGCTGATTTTGATGATATTATTACGTCAATCGATTCGTCTTAACCTTGCGAGTGTCACTGGCAGTCGGCGGATACATATGGTTTTGGTCAGTTAGCTCACTCGCTTCCGACTGCACAACATGATTTTCTTCATGTTTACTTATTTTTAGTTCGCTTCTTAAGCAGTTGCTTTTATATTTTTTTTAATTTATCTTTTTCTAAGTTTTTTTTTAGTATAAGTACTTAAACAATGCATGAAATATTACCTCCTTCGTTCCACGCTCCTTCAATTTGAAATGCGGCCGACGCAACTCCGAATTTGAAATCATCCGGAAAGGAGTATTTGCTCACCCCAGAGTTCACTCCTAGGCTCTCCCTTGCATATTGCAGCAAGCTATATAACACAAAATAATTCATAAAAAAGAATTTACTTAGACTGGAAGATCAATTAATTATAATTATTATTATCTATAAATACGGTATTACTTTAAAAATTATTGGTATGATAACGTCTGTTGTCAATTTGTAATTAAAAATAAATCTGTATTTCTGCATCAGCGATATTAGGCAACCTATAAAGTATCAGCTAACTTAGGAGTGGAATTCCCTGCTGGAATCTGTATATCCCGATAGCTACAACCTGGGGATATTTATGACAAGAGTGAATAGGTTACATCCAGGCAAGCATAATTCACCATCGACCACATAATCGCTTAATATCAGGTGAGATAGTGGTCAAGCGCGAGCCTAACCATAGTTAAAAACTAATAAATACATTTGGTTCAAAACTAAAGTTCAAAGCAAACAGACTATAGTTTGAAACCATTAACGATTTAAAAATATCTACGTAAGTCCAAAAATAGACCGTAGTAATCTCTCAATTGACAACATTCACGATACCCTTGAAAAAGATTTTCTAATTTTTATTGGTGGGAGAAGGCAAAACATCAAGAAGATTGGAAGGCTACGGAGAAGAGCTTTGCCCAGTGCTGGTTTAATAGAGGAAAATTAAAAATAAAAATTGCTTTCTAACATTTGAACCCCAGAAACAAAATTCTATGTTAAATTTTACGTCTACAATATTTTCCTTACTATTTTATATCTGAGCTTTATTTTAAATTTCTAGATCAAATAGTCTGTATAAGAGAAATTCACGCGTGATAGACGGACACTGAACCGATACTATAAGTGTCCTTTTTTCTAAACAAACAAAAACAAGAAAACACAAATACATTCGAGATGCCGATTAACATAACACCAAAACAAAACAACTTTTGTACAAAAAAAATAAAAAAGACTAATTAGTTACACTTACATTCACATTTCTACGCACGTTATCATAACAACACATAATTTTAAAAAATATCACAAATCACTTCGATCTCACCTAAGAGTCACCAAAAGTGCTCTGTTCAGGGCGACTCCACTCGAGCTCCGCATTGTGCTTACTAAAACAAGGCACAGGTGTTTCTACCTATTGAATGCGACAATCTTAATTATAACCTTTTAACTACGGCATAACCTTCTCGGGGCTTCCTGACAAAGGCAATGCTGCAAAAGAAAACAAATTGATATCGATAAAAATATGTATGTGACCGCGAAATAAGCATAATTAAATATATTTCTGATAAAATGTACTGCCCCGTTTTTGTGGTTTGTGCGTCAATTTAGGATACGTTTACGTCAGGCGCATAATGTTCGATGTTACTTATTATTTCCGGATTTCACCAGTCACCAAGGTCTACGACTACTTCGACACAACTTAGCGGTACTTATGAGCGGGATACATCTTCTATAGTAGGTTCATTGCTCCATCCATCTTTCCTATTTATGTTGTTATCAGGATATGTACTTTCTATTAGTAAAAGGTAACAACGGTCTTCTCAGTCTATCTAAAAACTCGAGGGGAATGGTGCTGATACCCGAAATACAGGCTATGCCTAGTTCGGCCACAGACGCTAATCTCTTTGCCCATATTGAAATTGCTGCCACATTGCCATTGTAAACCAGTAGTCAGTTTCTGGATTTAAATAAATGATTATTATTTTATTATTATTAATCTGCCTGCCCTTTTTCCAACAATATTGAAATCGGCATGCAGTATAACAGAATAAAGATGATTACCCACATCACTAGTTTCCAATATTCTTATAACTTGAGAGTGAAAGTTTTTCGGTAGGACTGCGATTTGGTGACATTGGCGTAGTTGCGGGCAGCTGCTGGGATTCCCGATTCCCGAGCAAAGCACACAGAAGGCCTCGCCTCAGAAATGCTGCAACCATCACCGGGGTGATCGAGGCTACATGTACTGCAGCGTAGATTCGAACTGCACACATTTGCAACATGCCCAAATCGACAGGACTAACGGCATTGGATAGTGAGGTAGATGTATTGCTCAACAGGGAGGGATGTGTAGCAGCAAAATACTCGTTATGTAAGGCCTGCCCGTCAAACGTGAGTACGCCAGTCTCTGTAGGCTTCCACTCTACTATCCCTTCAGTCTGAACCTTCCGGTTGATTCTACGAACTTTTAATATTTGGCCAAATCTTGAGGGCACAGTTAAATATGTTAGGGCCTCTTCTTCGCTTAAATACAAAGGAACTCCTGTCACTACGCCCATTCTGGTAATATAAAAGATCGGAATTGCAGCTGTATAACTATGTTTAGATAACCAGGCATTGACTAAAAATGCGTTTGCATCCTGAGGGGATGCAAACTCAACGGATACCTTGTTTCTTCCGACTGTATTAACTCCGCCACGAATGATGTTGGCTATATTGTTAATTATTAAAAAAATCCCGAAGTTCACGGGATGCAGAGTTGTGCCAGCATTAACCTGGATTTCTACTCGAGAGACACGTATGACAAATGGTCCCTTATCATTAACAGAGTATTTCATACGGTTAATTTGGCTTTTAGGTTGTTTATTAGATGTCGGCGTAGATATTTCTGCATTATCAGGACGTTTACGCGATGTTTGCTAGGTTTCCATTTCGGAAACGCTGCAGACTACATCTGCGAACTGCGATAGCGGATTCGGTGAGGAAGGAAAAAGGGGTAAGGAGGCTGGGATGTCAGGTGGATCAGGATCGAGCGGTTCATTCCTATCCATTTTGAAGGAATTTAATATAGAAGGGGACAATCACAGTAACCTAACCTAACCTAACTGTTAACAAATACAAGGACAATACACTTTTTCATAAAAACAAGTCCAAAAGTAGCAAAAAATAAAACAAAATCACAAGTACTCGGAACTACACGTGCTTTCCCAGAAACCTGTGGCGAGAATCTCCAACGTAAATATTAACTGAGCTGGCACCGAAGATAATAACAACCTAACAAAGTAACAGCTAAGTCAATATCTATTCTATTCTATATTTTTGTATGGCAAGCAAAGCCGATGTCGACTATTCTGCCAATGTCTAAAGTTAAATGAAAGAGCAGGTATATTTTATTAATAATTTAAAAAGAAGGAACTGTTAGCACAGGCTAAGTTGCTTGATTGATACTTTTGACACTTGTTGGGTTAGTACGGGACTGAAAAAAAAAAAAAACATAAGTAATATTATTATGTCCTTTATCAATTACATGTCTTATAAATTACATTTTTAAATATTTTTATAAAATAAATTAAAACAAAAACATTTAAAAATATAAAAAATAGAGGCCCACCGGTATCGGGAACAGGGTCCAAGCTACCGGCGGTCAGGGCTCCAGAGAAAGGAACCTCCTAACAATACGAGCCGTGTCCAGCAGTACTGCTTTCTGGATCAGGCCCTTGACCCAGCCGCCTAACGAGAGCCTCCTAAGGTGTTGGTCGAGGCTCGTGGCTATTAAGCCATTGGCCGACACGACTATCGGTACAATGATCGCTGTGTCCACATCCCACATGTCGACAACCTCGCGAGCCAAGTCAAGATACTTGATTTGCTTATCTTTCTCAGCTTTCACGAGGTTCCCGTCATGCGGGACGGTAATATCAACAATCATTGCACGCCTCTCGATTCGGTCCACCACCACAATATCAGGCTTATTGGCTACAATAGTCCTGTCAGTGATGATGGACCGATCCCAGTACAATGTGATACTGCCATTATCGAGAACTGGGTCGGGCACATACCTGTAGTACGGTACCTCCGATGCCACAAGAGTGTATTTCAGAGCAAGTTGCTGATGGATAATCCTGGCTACAAGGTTGTGCCTATGCAAGTACTCTTCGTTAGCTAGACGAGAACAACCAGAGATAATGTGGCGGATCGATTCACCCGGGCGGTGACATGCCCGACAGATGTCAACCGTGCCATCCTTCACAATAAATCTCCGGTAGTTATTCGTCATGATAACTTCATCCATAATTGCACAGACAAAACCTTCGGTTTCCCCAAAGAGGTCACCGAAACGCAGCCAGGCTACGGACGCTGATTGATCTACATCGGGCCCATGTAGGGCCCGGAAAAAGCGTCCGTGAAGCTCCTTACTCTGCCATACTTCCCTGCGGTCTTTAGTATCAAGCACTACAGGCTTGCGCCAGTTCTCATTCGCCAAGGAGAGCGGGGTGAGTCCCTTGTCCACAGCCACTACATCTCGATGCACACCCACGTCGGTGTTTAGAAAGTATTCCCTGAGATTGCATATCTCGCGGTTGTGGAGATTTTTGGCATTTAAAAAGCCACGGCCTCCACACTTCCGCGGGATATACAATCTCATGACCGATGATCGTGGGTGATGCATTCGATATGCAGTCAGCAGTGAGCGGACCCGCCTATCCAGGGCGTCAAGTTCCGTTTGAGTCCATTTGAGTATGCCGAAAGAGTACATCAATACCGGCATGACCCAACCGTTGAAGGCGCGCACCTTGTTTCCGCCCGAAAGAAGGCTATTGAATACCTTCTTCAGGCGGCCAAAGAAGCGCTCCCTCAACGATTGCTTCATGTCAGTAGTGCTGATACCTAACGCTTCCGACATACCCAAATACTTATAGGTTTCGTTTGGAGAGAGGGCTCTCAGGTTTATGGAACCCGTGAGTTGAACTCCTACGGATTCCACAATCTCCCCTCGCTTTACATGCATGACCGCACATTTGTCCACACCAAACTCCATCCTGATGGCGCTACTAAAAGTTTCAGTTACTTTTAGTAGCTCCATCAGTTGAAGATTGTTGGGGGCAAATAGCTTCAGGTCATCCATGTAAAGGAGGTGAGATATAACCTGACTACCTCTCTTCAACCGATAGCCCAGCCCTGAATTCTCCAAAAGCATGCTTAGAGGATTCAGGGCTAGACAAAACCAAAGAGGACTCAAACTATCGCCCTGGAATATACCTCGCTCGATCCTTACAGGTTCGCTATTCCTCTGGATATTTCGACATCCTGGATAGCGAAGGACTGTGCTCCATTGTCCCATACACGACATCAAGAAGGTGCGTAGAGTTGTATCTATTTTATACAATTCTAGCACCCTCATGAGCCATGTATGAGGCACCGAGTCATAGGCCTTCTTATAATCTATCCAACATGTCGACAGATCCTTTCGGGAACGCCGAACCTGTTGGCTAATGGCCATATCTATGAGGAGTAGCTCCTCCTCCTCCTTAAGTAATATAATTGTTAACACATTAGATAGGTAAGTTTTATGCCACATAATATACGGTAGTGGAAAAGTTGTGAAAGACTCATAATTTTATATTATTGTGGCGGATAAAAATCATCAACGCCACAAAAAGTTCTGGGAAGGAATAAGTCAGAAGAGACGGGATATTTATTGGGAGAGGGATCTTAAGTTTAGAGAGACGGCGGTATAAATCCAGTGAGGGGACATTATTTGGACATTCAAAAAATATGTGATCTAAGGTGCCCCCGCCTAATCCGAGCCGCGTACACGAATTTTATGAAGAAAGACAGGGGTGCAATAAAAACCTAAACGGATTCTACAAAGGACAGATATAGCGGTTTTGGAGACCTTTCTGAAACCAAAGAACCATGGTTTTGGATTTATGACCGGTTGGAAAGCATGAAAAAATTTGCCTTTCTTCCTACCAGACATATTCCAATGTGCCTGCCATGAATCCTGGAGACTCAATTTGGGAAGGGACAACAAGTCATAACTCAGGTGAGTGTTATGTGAGATATAAGCCGTAACAGATGAACAGGCATCTTTAGCAACACATTCATAACCCTTGATGCCACAATGACTAGGTATCCAAACAAGCTGAACTTCTCTTTGACTACTAGCACAAGCTAATAAAGATTTTTTGATTTTTAATATAAGAGAGCTATGTAGTTTACTTCTAAAGGGACTTTGTTCGAGGGCCTGCAGACAACTAAGAGAATCTGTAAAGATAACGGCTTTCTCAATGTTAGTGTGTGACTCTATAAAAAGACAAGCTTCCAATATAGCCACACACTCGCCTGTGAATACAGAAGACTCTTTAGGACACTTGAACTGCAATACAATTCTAGAGCTTTGGTAATATACCGCAGCTCCAGTGTTGTGCTTCGAAATTAAATAGCCGTATATTTATTTTCGAAGCATCAGTGAAGAACAGTTGAAAACCATTCCATCTCTCGCCCACCACCGCATTGAAGGCCGAATTAGCTGATGGGGATCTTTTGGAAATACCAATGTTATTTGTTCGCGCCAACACTACGCGACCGAAACCTCGCCTGCGCCGCGCCTCCCATCACTATGAGGCGTCCCGCGCATGCGCTCAAGCCCCGCAACGCGTCTGCGTGGAGAGAGCCGCGCTCTCGCCGTTGTTGCTCCGCTACCGCCAACGATTACACGCGCGCCTATGCGTTTCCTACCGTTTGTCCACAACGACCTAAGATACCTAAATTACTAATAATCTTAATTAATAATAAGTTTCAAATTGCTAACAAGTTGTGTCTTATTTAATAAACTGTGTGAACCCACGCGTTTACATTATTGATAATTTTGGGGGTAAAAAAATAATTCTTCATAAGCGAAGTCAAAAAGGGGTAATCTAGGATGCTGGAGAATCGGACAATCTAAATTTTAAACGCTCCGAAACGCTTTTATAATTAATGGGGTTTCTTTATTTCTCCAATAGTTGGAGTTTCTGCATAAGGCGTCAAGCTCATGCAATCTAGCTGTAAGGGGATGGGACGACTTAGAGATTAACCTAGATAAAAAACGGATGGCAAAGTATTGCCGTCTTAGAGCAAGGGGAGGTTCGGCACATTCAACCTGCAATGTGTTAACGGGGGAGGACTTCATGCAACCAGAGATGATCCGAAGGCACTTGGACTGAACTCTGTCTAGCCCCGCCAAAGCACCTTTGTTACAACTTTATCAACTATTGGGATGTTATCGCATTGAGACACTCCTAATCTCAATGCGATATGTCGTTGAATGTTTTGATTTCTATTCACAGGATATTTAAAGCAACTTTATCGCTAGATAACACTAAGACACTAGCGTGCACACTTTATCCACAGTTCGATTTTGTTTTTAGTACAATACTCACAGTTTTTATAATTTATTTACGGAAATATTCAAGAGCACTATTTATAAGTGGTTCTGACAGTAGTTTGAAAACAAATTTTTTGAAGTAGCTGCTAATTATTCCCGATTTTACAATAAAAGCAAGCGCAAGCCTATTTACAATAAAAAAAAAAAAAAAAGTTTTTACCCAAGCATGTTATTCTAATGAAATAGGGTATATTTAATTAGTAATGATTCATTATAAACTGGTGCCACTAAATGTACCCGAGAAGCAGTTTCTTGGTAAGGCCGAGCTTGAAGTCAGCCAGGTCTGTGATGTCACTGGAGTCCTCACAAGATACATTTAGTAAAGACGCGTGACATTGAATGTAAAACCAAGTCGGATTATTTATTCATACCATTAGGTTAAAAACAAATACATTAACCGACTTGGTTTTACTTTTACATAAGGGGTGCTCACTCTTGTGTTCTCACTATGTAAAACCAAGTCGATTAATTTGTTGATTTGTAACCTTATTATTAAGGTATCCGTGTTGTGTTTACATCAAGAACCTATACACGGTTCTTGATGCAAATGAAAAAATTTCTTCTCAGGTTTCTTCATATTTATTCTTGTTTTTTTCTTCTTGTAGAGCTGGAAACCGACGCACAGTCTTTTCTTTGTGTACATCTCACAGTTCAATCAAAGTGATTGGCTTCCGCTTAACTGGGCCATCCTGTGGAGACTAAACTAGCCTAGCCAGGGCAATAAAAGCTAAACCTAAGCACGCTGAGGGCAACCCCCTGTGGCATACGAACCTCGGCTCAGGGCGTCGCAGGGACCCCCTGCGACAACAACATAACAGCAAGGTGGCGGGCTGGATCATGACTACACTTGCTTCTACCATCCGTTTGAAAAAGTGACTACATGGAGAAGAACGGACAAGAAACTTCTTTTTGGCTAAATTAACTACGGCTCAGCATTCTGCGGGCTGGCTCGAGCTAGGGTCGGGGCGATTTTGACTGGGGCGTAGCGGTGCGCCTCGGTGGCGAGGACAGTAAAAGATGGTTTTTGTCTTCTCAATGTTCTGGTCATCCTATGGCTCTCTTGGAGCAGTGTGGTGGCGACATCGGGAGCGATGAGAGTATGCCTTGGTCGGCGAATTTGGGAGGTTTGGGAGGGTTCGTATTTAGAGACCGATACGATCAACGGGTTATGATGTTTAACCGCAGTGTTAAATATATGCTTTGAAAGACGTTTCATGAACTGCTGAATCGTGGGGATTCTGAGGTCAAGATGAAGTTCTTGATTTCGGGCGTACCAGGGGCTCCCGTGACTTTACGGAGGTATCAGTTTTGGAGCGTTTGCATCCTGTGGGGGTAGCGGGGCTTTGCGTGCGCGAAGACAAAGAAAGCATAGGTCATAATGAAACGTATGACCCCAGTGAATATGCGCATCTTTCTTACACTTGAAGGACAAGCCGCTTCGAGCAGCTGCGTCTCGTTAAATCTGCCCATAGTAAAGGAGGGTCGCGATCATGCCGCCTTAATGTGCTTGGCGAAAGAAAGATGGCTGTCCAGAATGCCACCTCGATATTTGACTTGCTTCTCCCAAGGGATCGGCTTGTCGTATATATTGATGGGTCTAGGGAGGGGTGGGGGATTCCGTCGCCGATTACTCCTTGCAAAGAGGACCGCCTGACTTTTTACCTCGATTCTCCAAAGCCAGAATCACTTGCCCAGTGTGTTTGCGGTAGAATATGTAAAGAAAACAGTGACTGAAGAAATAAAACAAATAAATACTGCTTCATTTTTATTTCATAAATTATACTATCACTATGTTTATAAATTATAATATGTTGCTACTCAAGTAGTAAATTATTCAAATCTAACGGCGGCCTGATATAGTCAAAGTTGATTCGATGCGTGCGCGCAATATTGCCATAACTGTGCGCAGACAATTTCGGCGTTCGCGTCTTCTCTGGACTGTCGAAATCAACTTTGAATAAGCCGAATTTTACTCTGAAATGAATATAAAAATGTCATATGAATTTGATGAAATCGCTGCACGTTGATCCTTTCTCAGTGGACGCTCTAGTCAAAATGGCATTCTAACAGCGATTTCTATGTATGATGTATGACATCAAATAAATTGGAACGAGAGAGTAAGAAAGAGAATCTTGATGAAGGTAATATTGCTAGCGTATACTTACGAGTAACCATCTATCCATTCGAAGTTATCCATGAGGGTCCAACTGAAATATCCCTTAACATTGCACCCATCTTCATGTATAGCAAGCAGCACTTGGTTGAGATACTCGTTAAAATAGGAAACTCTCTCGTAGTCATCTAGTTGACCCTTGTCACTTACTCCGTTTTCAGTTACAATTATTGGGATTTCTTTTAGCATTCTGTAGTTATTTTGGAGCCAGTTGATAAGTTTGCGGAAGCCAGCGGGGTTTACCTGTAAAAATTAATTAATATTAATTTTTCAAGCTTTTCTCAAGGCTTCTCTTTCGTGGCCAGTGAGTCCAAGCTTATGGTTCTAGATAATATAACGTACCTGCTCTATCAGTGATAGAGTCTGGTAAACGAAAGTAGACACTCGAATTATTTGCAAATTTTTTATATAGCAATGCTATACTAATGTCAACCTCAATTTTCCAAAACAAGACGTGTTTTTGTGTATTTGTTGTGGTCTTGATAATAGCATTTATTAAGTAAAAAATGAAGAAAACAACTAATAGTGGATTATGGGAGATGTTGTTTCGCAAGATGTCTAAATTTCAAGGAAATCAAACGAAAAAGAACCGCCGAATTCAAACAAAACGTTTACGTGTGGTGTTAGATTTCATAAGTTAGAATGACACTAATAAGTTGATACTCTGTTTTCATTCGTAATCACTATTTATCTTTTTGTAAAAACTTGTTCACTCTTTTGATTCACATTCATTTTATACCTAGTTATACACCTCATAATAATGCAAGGTTATTTATCATACTAAAATAAATTTTGCATTGTAAATTTAACAAATTTTTTTCTTTTACATATAATCTGGAGGATGTATCTGGGTTTGATGAATGATGATGGTTCTGGGAGGATGAGATAGTGAAAATCATTGAAAAACTTACGGATTTAGGGCAGAAAGATAGGATAACAACACAGAACCAGTACTTGGATGAAATAGCTAGCAGAGGAGTAGAAAATGACACGTTGAAAATAAATATAAAGATAGGGACAGAAAAATAGAAAATAATTTAGAAAGTTTAATTGTTTATGTAGGAAACAGTGATGCCTGTGACTCTTATGAATCTTTTCACATGGAAGTCTTGGATTCAGATTTTGATAATGGTAGTGAATAAAACAAAGTTATTATAGAATACTGTTGTTTTTTTATTCATGTTGATACAAAATACCTAAAGTACCTATAGTATTTTTATTCAGACGAAGTAAAATAAATAATATCATCCTAAAGTATCAAATTAGTTTATTCTAGGTATTTCATACGAATTTTGGGGTTGCTAAGCTGATATTTTTTAAATTTGCCGTGCTCTTTTTTCAGTGTCTACTTTCGTTTGCCAGACTGTAGCAATTGTTACAAATCGCAACATTTTTACTTAGATAAGGTATCAATAAATCGAGCCATAGCGTGACCACATATGAAACAACAATAGTTGTACGGCGAACCGCACATCATAACTTTAATATTAATTGCTTAATCTGCATTATACGCGTTTACGCCAAGCGACCCAAATAACAATTAACGTCAGTACGTGATCGGTTAGCATTAAGTGCCGTCGCGCGTGCTCCCTCGCTCCATTAACAAACATTTTGTAACTTTTCCTAACAATATACAGTTTTAAGTGAACAATACTATCTCTCATTCAACATCCCAACAAACAACCTTTACATGGTCCTTCGAGCCATCGAGCGGGACCTCGCGAGTTTTTGATAGTCCTCCGTCCGGAAGGAGTTGACTAGTGTTAAAGCAGACCAAAAATTAGTGAGGACACTCGTTCGTTGAACTATCAACATTGTGGCAGCAGTCCGCATAACAACAAACAAACATTAGCAAGACGTCAGCAGCAGGGCGTCGCCAGCAGCAAGGGAACAGGATCAACAGCAGAACTTTTTCCGCCAACATCAACATCGAACTAACAGCCGTAAGAGACGGAGAACACAAGTAAGATCTTTCCTTTTTAATTAACAACATAAGCATTATATCCACCAACAAAATGGAACGTCTTTACGAATCGCAACAGGAGATTAGTGAAGCGCTCAAAAAATTGAAAATTAACATAAAAAAGGATGGAGCCGAAAGAAAGACGGATGACTATTTCAGACGTCGTTCGGAATTACTTGAGAGTTACTGGGGAGATTACCAGAACAATCACATACGTATCTGTGCGAGTGGGATCAGTGAGCATAAATACTTTCTGAACTCGGAGCACGAGCAAACAAGTCAGCTATACACTAGCATTAAAACATTAATTATCAAACAATGTGAGGAATTAGCTGCAAAAATTCCTCCATCACCAAAAAAACGATCTCAATCCAGACAGGAAGATCGTCAACAAGAGCAAACAGAAAGGGGTCCGGACACCAGCCAAGTGATGATGTCAAAGGGTTCGACAAGTAAACTTGATGACATGGTTCGCAAGCAAACGGCGAATATCAAAGCCTTTAAGAGGGCCATCACCAACATTGATCTGGAAGATCTCAATGAAAAGTGGGAATTAGAGGACGCCCTTAGAACATTACAGTCAAAATGGAAGCAGGTTGATGAGCTACACTGGGAAATTGACGGTGAACTGTGTGGCGCAGATGAAGAGTATGACATCATCTACAGCAACAATGAAAAAACGTTCATCAATCTCAAAAGAGCAATCAACAAGAAACTGTGGTCCGTGTCTTACAGAGAACATAGCACTCCACAAATGGATATTCCTATATTCACAGGCAAATATCACCAATGGTACTCCTTTAAAGATTTGTTTAATGAGACCATACACAACAATCGGTCAATGTCAAGCGCCCAGAAGATGCAATTTTTGAAAGGAAAGTTGCGAGGTGAGGCAGAGAAGATTATACAACATCTTCCAATAAGCAGTGAAAACTACAACACAAGCTGGGAACTTTTAAACCATCGCTACAACAACAAAAAGCTTATTTTTAACTCTATTGTCAACACTTTACTCGGTTTACCTAACATGCAACAGCAATCGTGGACTCAAATCAAAAAATTGCATGACGTCACACTAGAAAGCATACACGGTATAAAAAATCTGGGTGTCGACATCAACACATGGGATCCACTACTTGTGAACTTATTGTCACAAAAATTGGATCAGGAAACATTTGGGGATTACATAGATTCCTTGAAAAACGCACGTGAGCTACCAGTTCTACAAGAGTTTCTCGACTTCCTAGAGAGCAAGTTTACAAGTCTAGAATCTTCGCGTAGAAAACATGAAAGTTATACACAAAAGGCCAATCAAGAAACAAGAACTTCGGGTAACAAAAATCATCAAACAGGCTACAACAATCAGCATAGCAACAGCAGTAAATCATTCTCCAAAGCGTTACACGTGTCGATGCCGTATAAGTGTCCACTTTGCGGTCATCAGCATGGCCTATATAATTGTAAAAGGTTTTTAGAATCGAGCAGCGAAAACAAGCTAAAAACAGTTTCGCAATTGAAAGTATGCATTAATTGCTTATTCGATCATAATGGTAAACAATGCACTTCGACCAAACGGTGTCGCAATTGCAATGGAACGCACAATTCAATTATGCATGATGCTTGCACAAAATCAAGATCGCCAACTACTAACAGTGCGGCCATTATCAACCAACAGCAAATTAATGAAACCCCAATCATGTCTGTTTCATCACATGTCACTGGGAATAAATTAACGACTAATGAAGTGATGTTAGCCACTACCTTAATCAAGGTTGAAGCCATTGATGGGTCCCATCAAGTCTTAAGAGCCTTGATAGATCCGGGTTCACAAGTGTCTCTAATCAGAGAAGAGGCAGTGAAAAGGTTAGGATTACAAAAATTGCGATGCAAAGGAATCGTAATGGGCATAGGAGAACAGCATAACAAATGTAAAGGTAAACTAACTGTTCACTGCTCATCAATCCATAACAACTTTTCATTTAGTACAGATGTGCTAATAATGGACAACTTACTTGGGAACTTACCAATCAAAACATTTGATCGACCTAATTGGTGTCATATAGAAAATTTAAAGCTAGCAGATCCCGAATTCAACTCAAGCAGGCCGGTGGACTTATTACTTAATGCCAACGTCCATGGCATAATATTACTATCGGGATTAATCAGAGGAGAAAATCCTTCCCATCCGGTAATCCAACAAACACAACTGGGATGGATCATATACGGAGGTGGTGAAGAAACGACGTCACATCGATGCAATGTTGTACTGAGCAACACCCAAGACATTCAACGATTTTGGGAGATTGAAGATATCAGCGAAGAATCGCAAGTGTCGTTAGAGGATCAGGAATGTATTGACTATTATCTAGCAACAACAAAACGACTTGCAGATGGGCGTTACGAAGTCAGACTACCTTTTAAATCAAATACCGAGGGAAAGTTAGGGTCTTCTAAAGAAATGGCCATAGCTCAGTTCCAAAATTTGGAGCGGAAATTTCAAAAACAGCCAAACTTAGCAGAGCAATATAAACAGTTTATACATGAATACCAAGCTTTAGGTCACATGGTTCCAAGGAAAAACAACAACAACAATCAAACAATATCCTGCTACCTGCCACACCACGCTGTACAACGAGCTGAGTCAACAACAACAAAACTTCGGGTCGTGTTCAACGCGTCGGCCAGGACGTCTAGCGGGAATAGTGTCAACGACCTAATGTTTAAAGGTCCCAATTTACAACAAGACCTTCAAAAACTAATCATCAAATGGCGACAATATCGTTACGCATATACAGCTGATATCGAAAAAATGTACCGACAAATAATGGTGAACGAAGCAGATCGTAGATATCAACAGATAGTGTGGAGAGATTCGCCACACAAAACAATTGAAACATATCAACTAGCAACAGTAACTTATGGAACAAAATCAGCTCCCTTCTTAGCAATGATGACCTTGCGACAGTTAGCAAAGGATGAGGAGCAGAAATATCCGGAAGCTTCCAAGGTCTTAACAGATTCATTCTACGTAGATGACCTGATTCATGGAAGTCATTCAATACAGGATGGTAAACAACTTATAACAGATCTTAACAATTTATTAAAGTCAGGCGGTTTCCAACTACGAAAATGGTCAGCAAACAGTTCGGAACTCTTGGCAAACATTGATAACAATCAGAGCGAAGGAGAAATTATATTTAACTTCAAAACAGAAAACCCATCAAAAACATTAGGATTACGCTGGAATGCAACAGATGATCAGTTTACTTTTAAACACAATTCAGCAAAACACAACATAACATTGACAAAGCGAACGCTTTTGGCCGAGGTATCTAAACTATTTGACCCCTTAGGGTGGATATCACCGGTGACAACAAAATTAAAAATTCTATTCCAGAAACTATGGATCAATAACCTGGACTGGGATGAAGAAGTCCCAGAAAACATTAAAAACGAATGGAATACGTTACAAACAGACATAGTAAACATCAATGAATATAAAATACCAAGATGGATCGGGTATCAACCTCATGACACAATCGAACTGCACGGCTACTGCGATGCGTCAACAAAAGCGTACGCTGCAGTTATTTATGCGCGTATCAAAAAACATAACAAATCTTCAGTAGTATTAGTCGTGGCAAAATCTCGACTAGTTCCGGTTTCGAAAAGTGTGACTTTACCGAAATTGGAGTTATCAGGAGCACATTTACTGGGAAAATTTATGAACAAAGTCATCAGCTGTTTAGGAGACCAAAAAATGCGAATATTTGGATGGACAGACTCGATGGTTGTCTTGGGCTGGTTGCAAGGCGATCCCGGACGCTGGAAACCGTTCGTAGCAAACAGAACAAAAAGCATTACTGAAGTAATAAAACCAGACTGCTGGCGATATGTCAAGTCCGAAGAGAATCCAGCGGACGCAGCAAGCAGAGGAATTTTGCCATCTCAGTTAAAACATCATAGTCTGTGGTGGCAAGGACCTAACACTTTGAAAACATTCGATGCAAATTTGGAGTTATCAAAACCAATCCTTTTTACAACAGACCAAGAACTTAAAACGAAATATAGTCAGAGTCACAAAACAAATGCTTTGATAACTCAGCATCAACATACAAATACAGAGAGCATCATTATGAAACTATTGGATAAATACAGCTCATTTACTAAAATTGTAAAAGTACTTGCATGGTTATTACGCGCTACAAAAACAATGCAATTACATAACAACGCAACATCAATGAAACACAGCTCATTGCCATCGTATCTAACAATATCAGAAATACGAAATGCCAAATCATTGATAGTTAAACATGTACAAAGAACAGTATTTATAGAAGAGATAGAACACTTGAAAAACCATGGTAAATTAAACAAAAAGAGCAATCTATTAAAACTAGATGCATTTATCGATCGAGAGGGTATCCTTCGGGTAGGTGGTCGCCTAAGAAAAGCAGACATTGGGATGGAGATGAAACATCCAGCAATACTGCCAAACAACAGCCGTTTAACAACGCTTGTCATCAATCAAGCTCATCTACTAACTTACCATGGTGGGCCACGCTTAACTCTAGCAAACATTAGACAGAAGTATTGGATAATCGGAGGTAACAGAGCCGTCAAGAAGGAAGTTAGAAACTGCGTACTTTGCAGAAAACATTCACCAAGAATGCAGCATCAGTTAATGGGAGATCTACCAGTATCCCGAAGCAAACCCGCTCCCCCTTTCTATCACACCGGTGTAGATTATACCGGCTATGTTGAAGTAAAAAGCAACAAAGGTCGGGGGATAAAGACAACAAAAGGCTACATAGCATTATTTGTGTGTATGGTGACCAAAGCTGTTCATCTGGAACTAGTGTCCGACTTAAGTAGCTCTGCGTTTTTAGCTGCACTACAGCGAATGGTTGCCAGAAGAGGAGCTCCCTGTCACATATATAGTGACAACGGAACCAACTTTGTTGGGGCGAACAGAGTTTTACAAGAACAATTTCTTGACCTACAAAGCATGTTCGACAACAACTTATCAGCAGAATTAACAGACTTACAAATACAGTGGCATTTTAATGCACCATCATGGCCAAGTGCAGGTGGATTATGGGAGAGAGCTGTTAGAAGCCTAAAACATCACCTCAAAAGAGTAGTAGGTGAGCAGAAGCTAACTTTTGAGGAATATACAACTGTCTTAGCCAAATTGGAGTCATGTTTGAACTCTAGACCGCTGTGTGCGTTATCCGAAAACATAGATGATTTGGAAGCATTGACTCCAGCTCATTTCCTAACTGGGAGGCCAGGAACATCAATCATCGAAACAGAACAAGATGCACGCACCAGGTGGACTCTATCTGCCAAAATTGCGAATGATATCTGGAAAAGGTGGAAAACAGAATATTTAGCACAACAGTCAATGCGCCCTAAATGGATGAACATTAAAAACAATATTGAAATAGGGCAGTTGGTAACTATACAGGACGACAATCTCCCGCCAGGGAAATGGATAATGGGCAGAGTAATAGAGCTCCACCCTGGACAGGACGGTCTCGTTCGAGTTGTAACATTAAAAACAAAAAATGGTGTCTTAAAACGACCTATTGTCAAATTATCGATTCTACCGATTTCATCTCACAAACAGGAAGACATGAAAAACGACCAGGACAGTAATAAAAATAGTGTAGGAGAAACAAAGATTAAATCAAATAAACCCAAGTCATTATTTACATCAATGGCGATTTCTTTGATAATTTTCATGTCATTGGTAACAACATCGCAAACAACAGAAATTATATCACCACTTACTAAAAACATCTCATTATATTTTGACTCTATCAACAACATGCAACTTATAAGAGATAAATGGACCCTCATTGTATACTACAATATGACTCCGTACTGGGACGGCATGACAACAGCAACAAAGTTCCTGAACTATTTAGAGAAAACATGCAGCACATTATCAGAAACAAGTCGCTGCGGTATGCTACTACTCCAATTACATCACGAGTACTCTGAATTACAACATTACAACCGACTCCTATTGAATCAGCATTTTGACGCGCACGACAGACAGCGTCGCGGCCTTATCAATGGAATAGGTAACATTGCAAACGCACTGTTCGGAGTATTGGACGAGAGTTTCGCCGAACAGTATAAAAAAGATATCCAACTTATAACACAAAATGAGCATCATCTTACCAACTTACTTAAAAACCAAACATCTATCGTTGAGGCCGAATACAATGTACTAAAACGGACTGAACAACATATACAACGGCAACATAAAACAATTAACAAGCATTTAAACGAGCTAGATCGAGCAACTAACATAATTAAAGAAAACATGGACAAGTTAAGTGATAGTCAGTATTTCACTTTGTCAGCACTAACCGCAGTTAACTTACTGCACAGTCTGAAAGAAATTCAAAATACTCTACTAGATACCATAACAGACGTTTATCATGGCAAATTCAATACCCATTTATTAACCCCTGATCAATTAAGAAATGAATTACAGTTCATATCTGGGCAGCTGAACAAAGACGTGACCATACCAGTGGACAATATACAATCAGACCTCAGGTCAGTCTATAGTATGCTGAGTGCAAAGGCAAGAGTAATGACAGATTACGTCATATTCGAGATAACATTTCCATTGGCTAGTAGAGACAGTTATAAGATTTACAAGATCCTCTCAGTTCCTCATCAAATCGGTACTAACATGCTTAACGTATTGCCGATAACAGACTACGTAGCAATAAATTTGAAAAAGGATGCTTACCTAACAATATCATTCACGGAACTTCAGCTATGTCAACATAATGAAAATTCATATTTGTGTACAATCGACAAGCCAGTCAACTATCTTCCCATTGACGAGAAGTTCTGTAAGATCAATCACTATACTAATCAATGTGTAGTAAGCAAATCTCAGTGCGGTGATATGTGGATTGAGTTGAACGACCCATCTAAGTACCTATACTTTTGCTGCAACGCATATCCAATCAGGATCATCTGTCAAGATCAAGTTACCCACAAGCAAATCAGTGGAGCTGGTATAATAAGTTTGAAGCCTAAGTGCATAATTAAAGGCAAAGACTTTGCTCTGTACTCTCGTTCCCATTCGGGAAACATCATAAAAACTGACCCTGAAATAGAAACTCCACAGATAACCGAATTCCATCACTTAGTAAACATCTCCCTATCAGACTACACGGAATCCGTAGATCCGCTAAACCAAACATTAGAAAGCATCGGCCAACAGATACAACAATTGAAAACGGCTACAACAAACACTTCAATCGAGATCGATCGAAATCACCTTAGCCTATCAACACATGACGTTCATCAATACGCCATTTGCTATGGCTTGCTGTGCGCATCCATTGTAGCAGCAGCGGTATTCCTGTGGCGCAGAAGAAAGGCGTCTACCAGAAACTTCACGCAGACGGAACCTACAGTTAAATTTTCACGAAACATCAATTTAAATTCTAGTGAAGTGAATCAAGTGAAACTTCCGCGAAAGCAGAGCATAGTGGCTGACCGTCAGCCCAGTGAAGTGAATGTGATAGCTAGCAACACTAGCTTAAATACTGTACATGACCAAGCAACGTCCCCTAGGCCACAAAGACGTAACTTTGACACTGGGGACGATATTGTTTAATTTTTATATTTTTATTAGCATAAATTTTTGTAACATGTTCGCCCGGGAGCATGTACGGCGAACCGCACATCATAACTTTAATATTAATTGCTTAATCTGCATTATACGCGTTTACGCCAAGCGACCCAAATAACAATTAACGTCAGTACGTGATCGGTTAGCATTAAGTGCCGTCGCGCGTGCTCCCTCGCTCCATTAACAAACATTTTGTAACTTTTCCTAACAATATACAGTTTTAAGTGAACAATACTATCTCTCATTCAACATCCCAACAAACAACCTTTACAATAGTTATTTCCCCAAATTTAAAGGTAAAAATATATTGAATAAATGTATGATTACGATTTACGAATAAACCCTCTTGCTAAACCTATTTTTGTTAAAATATGTTTTGTGTCTTTCTTTCACGAAGGCATTTTTATAATGTTTTGACACATTATAATAAAACAGTTTATTAGCATACTACATTAGCTATTTTCAATGGGTAATAAATAAACAAAATAGGCTAAAAAAAACGTAAAAAATGTACCTAATGAAGTAAACAGTCTTATGTATGTATGACAAAAAATAAATATGTTTGTTTGGGTAAAATGAAAATCACAAAATGGCAAGACTGAACCTTTGATAGTTTTAGGTTATTTTATTTTAAGTTATTGAAAACACATATAAAATCTAAATTTTCTAAGCTAGCTAGTCTATTACGAGTCTAATGTTAATACATCTAGTTCTTGCTCACTGCCGCTTTTACAGCCTAAAACACAACAACACACCATCGCACTGACAATAATTATCTATAAATAACTCAATTCCTTGTCTCAATAAACATTGTAAACCATGAAATCACAGAAAACCTAACATCACCGAGTTTGTTTGTCAAAACCTGTCATAACATTAGATCTTTCAAAATAACACAAACCGGCCATGGAGACCAAGAAACAAAAATGTCCTCATTATTTACATGGGGCTGCCAATGAGCGATCTCACTCTATCAATTAAGATAATTTTATGGCTCTATCTATAACTAAGCATTTTTAGGATTAACTGTGACGTTTCGATTTTTGCGGTTGTAGATCCTATATACTTTGATATTTTTGGAAATAGTTATTGCTGAATACAAAAAATTGTTAAGGGCCTGGTAGGTATTCCGTATCTGAAAACTAAATCGGGTCATAGTTTCTCTTGGCTAATAATTTTATATTAGTTACAATTTTGTGACGTCACAGTAAGTAAGACGGGTATAACTGGATTAATGTAACGTACACATTTAGACATATAAAAACTACGTTTATTAAAACGATTATAGTTCACATTGTTATTTAAATGGACAAGTCATTTATTTTATTATCTGACGCATTTAGTGTGTTAAGAAAAATTCTTGCTTAAACAAATAAAAATAATAAGCAAAAATTATTTAAAAGTGACAGTGAGCACAATTGTAAGTTCAAGATTCTTTTTTTTTACAAAAAATATCACTTGGTTGCACTTATAAGCCTTCACGAAACAAACCAATTGTGTATTTACACCTCCGTTTATTAATTACTTACAAGGATTCAATAATGATATTCTGGCACCGAGCGGGTGCACAGCCAGTACCGCGTTAACATTTGGGAATATATCCGCCTTAAAAGAACCATTTAGAGCTACTAGAGACTTTAATATAAACCGATAATGATACAACTCACTGTAAGCCATTCAGCACCAGGCTTGGGCCAGGTAAGATTCTGTTCCATTCTGACGCCAGTGTCATGGTCCGGCGAAGGGACCTGCCAATCTGGTTCCATTGAAGATGGAGTAAATAAGAATGTGGTGTAGTGGTTGAGACCAAAGAAGTCTGCGCTGCCTTGAAGAGCTTTAATCTGTAATAAGAAAAAATATGACCATATTTTTTTTTTTTTTTAATCGGCAGTCTCACTGCTTGTAACTTCACATGTAACCTTATCATGCACCAGGCCTAGCGTTCTCTCAAATATCTTGAGGTTTGCTTCCAATCTCAGTGGATGCAGCTGATTACCCGTATTCTAAAATAGCTTCCGCCAGCGGCTTTGCCGATAAAAAAATACTATTCCAGACTATAATCTATTTCTGCGTCAAATTTCATCCAGATTCGTTCAGCCATTCCGGCGTGATTGAGTAACAAACATACATCCGCACACACACACATCCATCCATTCAAACTTTCACATTTATAAGATGGGGGGACTGTCTATCTGAAGTTTACAAAACGAGTAACAGGTAACATGATGTCCATTGACTGTCTGGCATAGCATATACGTAACAAATATTTATGTACCAATCGCCTACAAAGATTTTGATCATCTTAGTATTTTTATAAATGTGAAAGTTGGTGAATATGGATGAATGTATCGATGGATGCTTGTTACTCTTTCACAAAAACTCAAAAACAACTGAACAGATATGATTGAAATTTGGCATACCGATAGCATACGGCAAAGCCGCGGGCGGCAGCAAGTCACTTAGGAAAATATTTTTGCCACACCCAAAATAACCCCAATGAAGCCAAAGTCACAACATATTACAAAATTACATATTTAGAAATATATATAACTTTTCAGCATATACAAAGTATACAAACCTCTTCGTCAGAGAAATATAGGAGACGTGACCGGGAGAATCCTTGTTGACGACTCATATTATTAACCCGTTCACGAACAAAACTAGGATAGTCACCTTCATCCGAGAATATTGGATGGGCATATATTGCTAACTGAAAAATAGAAAGAAACCATAAATTTTCGTTATTCGGCACCTTTTTCTAATTTGTAATATTGGTGTTTAAATTTTTTGTGTCATCAAGTTTTTGGAAAACCCAATAACTTGTAATCAATCAATTATGCAAAAATTTGATGAAGTGATTGCGGTTAATCCATCTCGTATGCAATAAAGAATTTTGGGATACAAAACCAAATAAGTCGTCCTCTCGCCGACTGACGTATTATTACTGTTTGTGGGTATTTTTCACTAAAATAACAGTGATCATAAATTATTATTAAAAATACTTACATGCATCTGAAGATATTCCACCGTTGCCCTTACATCTTCAGGACTGTTAGGGTCTTTAGGTTCGGCCCAAAATGAATCTAGCGTTATAGCAACTTTTCCTGAAAAACAAACATTATTACTTGAACATTGTGTCACCACTGTTCCCACGATAACAGAAAGGGCTCAAGGTGTTTAGTGAGAGCGATGCTAAATATTTTCTTAGATAGTTAATTAAAAACAACAATGTTATCCAATTAATGCAATTTATAACATAAGATAATATTGTCTTGGCAATAAAGGATCAGACAGTGTTATAAAACATTAGATAACAGATTGTAATAGGTTATATTACGAAACAATCCAAGAATGATAAAGAAACTGAATTACCAAGCCATTTAAAGTAATATAAATCAGTACCTTTCTGAAAGGGTTTAAATTCCTTTTCATACATGCGGTAAACCCGTGCATGTGACAGCAAAATGTAGTGAGAACATAAATAATCTCCAAGTCCTCCTGAATTTAATGCTGGCACGAAGTAATCACGTCCATAACCCTGGGATAAAGATAAATATTAGGTAAATAATTAATGTTTTAGCCAAAGGCGAGATGAATTGCAATTTTTTTTCGAACTGTAAGTGTAGAGCACCAGTTCATCAACGTTAAATTCAGGAATTTGTATTAAGTGTTATCATCATCATCATCATTTCAGCCGAAAGACGTCCACATAGGCCTCCCCCAGGTGTCGCCCCATTGACCGATCCCATGCGTCTCGCATCCAGCGCCTTCCCGCAACCTTAACCAGGTCATCGGTTCACCTAGTGGGAGGCCTTTCAACTTTTCGGCTTCCGATTCGCGGTCGCCATTCCAGAACTTTTCGGCCCCATCGGCCATCAGTTCTGCGAGCAATGTGCCCTGCCCACTGCCACTTAAGTTTGGCAATTCTCCGGGCTAGTTAGTGTTATACCTCGATTTTATAGTGAGAAAAAAATGAATGATATTCGAATGACAAAAACAGATATCCAAGTTATCGTATGAAACGTATTAGTTAATATACCTATATTCCTGTAGCAGTAAAGTTTGCATATATAACAGTTCATAAAATATATTAATTAATCAATTCGTAAAATTGAAAAATTGAACTATTTTTCAAATAAGCGTCCCGAATCAAAAAATTTTCAACGTGTGTCAAATTGTCCCCAAGTGGTTGCCACAAATAATTACATACCGTGGCAAATATTCGTAATTCTCACGGTATGATGTCAATTATGATAGTATTATGCACATAAAATTACAACTAACAGTTATAAACCCATAGTAAATAAGTTATCGTTCCTAATCTGCAACCTCTTCTAATTAAACAAACATGTGTAAGTATTTACTGACATTATAACAATGCTGGTGAGGTTCGTTTATCGTCGTCCATATTTTGATTATATCGCCGTACAGATTGAAAACGACCCTCGCATAGTCCTCGAAATAATCCACAATTTTTGGGTTGGCCCAGCCACCGAGGTCCATTAGTGGTGTGGGCATGTCCCAGTGGAATAATGTAACCACGGGAGTGATGTTGGCTTTCAGTAGTTCTTCAAACAATGTTCGATAGTATTTCATGCCCTCCTGGCTTATTTTGTTGTCCATACCTGTAGGAAGTAATCTGCGAGAAGAATAAATAAATATTAATATTTGGCATTTTGTCATCACTATCGCCGAAAAATGTGGTAAATATATTCGTCAATATATTTTTTTAACAAAACGTTTAAACAAAATTGGAGAGTATCAGCAAGGCTGCACATGGGCAAACATACTAAATGACAATTTAAATGTATATGGATCAAAGTCCAAAATTGCTCTGATACTTCTAAACTTATCTATCTAAATGCAAATCTCTTAAATAACAATTTGCAATATAAAATCTGCTTACGTAGTATCTATAGTTGATTCGGTTTAGTATGGCGATAGCGGTCATTGTCCTCCCCAAATATATCTTCGTAGGAAAGAGTTATAAACAAAGGAAAAATGTTAATAAAATGTAGGTGGGTTTATAAGCACACATATAGCTTTATTGCCGTGCTAAAACGCAACGGTTATGAATAATTCTAACTAATATTAAGTATTATAGTGAATGTGAGATTGTTTGTTTGTTAAGCTTTCATGCCTCAACAGCTTAACGGATTTGAATGAAACTTGGCTTACGGATAGATCAGAACCTGGATTAAGACATAAAATAAGTTTAATTCCGGCATAATGTTCCCACAGCTAGGACACAGGCCTCCTCTTTGTGAAAGAGGCAATGGGCCTTATTAATCCACCACGCGGGCCCAGTGCGGTTTGGTGGATGTCTTTGATTTTTTGGTTGTAGGACATACCGCTTTCCTCAAGATGTTTTCCTTCGCCGTTTTTAGAGCAGTGGTGATGAAATAATTTACAAAAAGTAAAACTCCTGCCTAGGTTCGCACCCACGACCTACGACACGTAAGTCGAGGTCATTACCACTGGGCCACTACTGCTCCTGTTTCCTTGGGATAGTAAAATACTTTTCATGTGGGCGGGTTATTTGTCTTATGTAATTATATAATTATTGACTCTCTGCACGTGTTAGGTCAAACTGCAAGTGCAGAGAGTAATTGCAATTAATAAATAATTAAGTAAATAAAGCTGCGAGCAGAAAAAAAAAATCAGTTGACCTTGGTTGTTATATGGCTTGGTGGACGACACGGATTTTTTTGGTAAAGATCAATTAACTTTTAAATTAATATTGCATTAATAAAAAAAAAACTTTAATGTGGCTTACATAAAAAAAAAATAAGTAGGGTGTCTGCAAGATTAATGCAGGCAAAGTTCGGCCATCTTGCGGTTTTTTTTAAAGTTTCTCATTTGGATTTTAATTCTTTGATTAGTTAATCCCTCATAACTATTATTTATTCATCCTATTGTGGGATTTACACTATCAATTAATTTCCAATAACCAACAT
The DNA here is from genome assembly GCA_947562075.1 of Orthosia gracilis. Taxonomy (NCBI): domain Eukaryota; kingdom Metazoa; phylum Arthropoda; class Insecta; order Lepidoptera; family Noctuidae; genus Orthosia; species Orthosia gracilis. The sequence continues at coordinate 39,793,696 of OX387272.1, read as the reverse complement.
GTTCTTTTCTCGCTAAAATATATGTGAATTAAATACAATAAAAAATCTTACCTGGGCCACGAGATGGACATTCTATAGTAATTGACGCCTATAAACTTGATCATTTCAATGTCATCCATGAAGCGGTGGTATGAGTCAGCTGCCACATCTCCATTTGAACCGTCGACGGTATAGTAAGGATGATTGTGGATGTATGTATCCCACATACTTTCACCTTTGCCTGCAGAAAAAAACTGTTAATACACTCTTACTTTTTTTCTATTAATCCCTTCGCGCACCATCACTTGTCACATGCACTGCACATCATCATCATATCGATCAAAAGACGTCCAATGCTGGACAAAGACCTTTCCCAAGCGTCACCACATATACACACTACTGCTCTGCAGTGCCAGACGCATAGGATCGGTCAATTCAATGCCAAATTACTCCGTGCTATAGTTTACCCCATATTATAATGGTCCACTTAAATTACATGGCGAAACTTCTCAAACATTACAGACTTTAAATGCCAATTTATAATATTTATAAGGGTTACTACAATAATGACATAAATTATAAAAGTCCAATACGAGAAATGGCCAAAAATAAAAATGTCCAATACGAAAATGTATTGTATACACATGAGTTGATTACGGGCTCAAGAACAGTTTAAAAGTTTCTTTTTTTATCCGACTGCGCGACGCAAAGGCAGTGAAAGTGTTTTTCAGTCCATTTATGTAGTTCATAGGTGGCGTTCTAGATACCAAACGCGTAGGCTGATTTTGATGATATTATTAGGTCAATCGATTCATATTAACCTTGCGAGTGTCACTGGCAGTCGGAGGATACATATGGTTTTGGTCAGTTAGCTCACTCGCTTCCGACTGCACAACATGATTTTCTTCTTGTTTACTAATTTTTAGTTCGCTTCTTAAGCATTCGCGTTACTTGTTTTATTTAATTTACCTTTTTTCTATGTTTTTTCTAGTATAAGTACTAAAACAATGCAAAAAAATATTACCTCCTTCGTTCCACGCTCCTTCAATTTGAAATGCGGCCGACGCAACTCCGAATTTGAAATCACCGGGAAAGGAGTATTTGCTCACCCCAGAGTTCACTCCTAGGCTCTCCCTTGCATATTGCAGCAAGCTATATAACAGTAAATAATTCATAAAAAAGAATTTACTAAGACTAGAAGATCAATAAGTTATAATTATTATTATCTATAAATGCGGTGTTACTTTAAAAATTATTGGTATGAGAACGTCTGTTGTCTATTTGTTATTAAAAATAAATCTATATTTCTGCATCAGCGATATTAGGCAACCTATAAAGTATCAGTTAATGTTAACTTAGGAGTGGAATTCCCTGCCAGAATCTGTATATCCCGATAGCTAGAACCTGGGGCTATTTCAGTCAAGAGTGAATAGGTTACATCCAGGCAAGCATACTTCACCATCAACTACATAATCGTTTAAGATCAGGTGAGATAGTGGTCAAGCGCGAGCCTAACCATAATAAAAAACTAATAAATACATTTAGTTCAAAACTAAAGTTCAAGTCAAACAATCTATAGTTTGAAATACAAAAACAAGTTCAAAAAATCTACATAAGTCCAAAAATATACCGCAATACATAAGCGAATTGCATGTTTTATGTATAAGTGGAAGCAGTATAAAACAGTTCACGTTGTTGTATGTTGAGAATCAGCTTTAGTAATCTCTCAAATGACAACATTCACGATATCCTTGAAAACCATTTTCTAATTTCTTTCATTGGTCGGAGAAGGCAAAACACCAGGAAGATTGGAAGGCTAAGGAGTTTTGCCCAGCGCTGGTTAATATAGGAAAATAAAAAAAAGAAATTGCTTCCTAACATTTAACTCCCAGAAACAAAATTCTATGTTAAATTTTACGTCTACAATATTTTTTTGTCTGTACTACTATATATCCGAGCTTAATTTTAAATTTCTAGGTCAAATAGTCTGTACAAGAGAAATTCACGTGTGATAGACGGACACTGAACCGATACCATAAGTGTTCCTTTTTTCTAATATTTCTCGAGCACGGAACAAAAACAAGTAAACGCAAATACGTTCAAGATGCCGATTAACATAACAAAACAAAACAACTTTTGTGCAAAAAATTAAAAAATCTAATTTGTTACACTTAAATTCTCATTTCCACGTACGTTATCGTAACAACACTTAATTTAAAAAAAAATATCACAAATCACTTCGATCTCACCTAAAAGTCACCAAAAGTGCTTTGTTCAGGACGACTCCACTCGAGCTCCACATTGTGCTAACTAAAACAAGGCACAGGTGTTTCTACGTACTGAATGCGACAATCTTAATTATAACCTTTTAACTACGGCATTACCTTCTCGTGGCTTCCTTACAAAGGCAAAGCTGCAAAAGCAAACAAATCGATATAGTTAAAAAAATATGTATGTGACCGCGAAATAGCCATATTTCTGATAAAATGTACTGCCCCGTTTTTGTGGTTTGTGCGTCAATTTAGAATACGTTTACATCAGGCGCATAATGTTCGAAGTTAAATATTATTTTCGAATTGCACCATTCATCGAGGTTCTTTGATATGGTCTATTATTACTTCGACACAACTAAGCGGTACTTATGAGCGGGATAAACCTTCGGTATTAGGTTCATTGCTCCATCCATCTTTCGTATTTATATTGTTATCAGGATATGTACTTTCTGTTAGTAAATAAAGGGTAACAGAGGTCTTCTCAGTCAATCTAAAAACTCGAGGGAAATGGTGTTGATAGCCGAAATACAGGCTATGCCTGGTTCGGCTACAGACGCTAATCTCTTTGCCCAAATTGAAATGGCTGCCACATTGCCATTGTAAAGTAGTATTAAGTTTTTGGATTTAAATAAATGATTATCATTTTATTATCATTAATAATACTGCCGATTTCAATATTGTTTGAAAAAGGCTAGGCAATAGCCTTTTTCGAACAATATTGAAATCGGCATGCAGTATAAACGAATAGAGATGATTACCCACATCACTAGTTTACAATATTCTTATAACCCAGTTGAAAATGTTTTTTTATTGTTTTTGACAGAATTATTCAGCAAAAAATATATAAAATATGGCGCTGGTTTTGGTATTATTTATTTACTTAAATTGGTAGTTCGAGATCGTGAGGAAACCGACATATCCTAGAACCACAAATTTGAAGACACATGACATCCACCAATCCGCACTGGGCCCACGTGATGGATAAAGTCCCATTTCCTCTCTCAAAGAGAGGAGCCCTGCGTCCGATGAGTTTGAGTAGTAAATATAAACAAAAATGCGTCTTTTTTTTAAGATTTACACATGACCGCCGCAAGAAATTAGCGTTACGAAAATCACAATTCTCAAATTGACGGTAGAATAAAAAAAATCTGTAATCTGTTTAGTACTATCTGCTACACAAAACATATTGACAAAATAGTCATTAAGTAGTCATTAGTTTATATTAATAAACTTGAGCGGCTTCAAAATGTTTGTATAAGGTTCATATTCGGTTTGCGAAAATATGATCATGTTTCCTAATTCCGTGTGAAGCTCAAGTGGTTGCCAATTCGCCTTCGCTGGAATGCTCAAATTCTTTCGCTTTTATATAATGTGCTATTCAGTCCTTCCACCCCTCTTTAACTTAAGAAACGCTTTCAGTTTCTCTGCGATTCCCACACAAAATTTCTTAGGTCATCAGATAACTGACTTCAAATGCCAATGCATTCCACGAGTTTCCTGGATAAATCCTTTACTGTCCAGGCTACTCGTCTGTGGAATGCGTTGCCAGACCCAATCAAACGCGCCCAATCGTTGCCTGTGTTCAAAAGACTCGTGAGGGAGCATTACCTGTCGTTGTGATTATGAATTGATTGTCATCATTTTATTTATTGCCTTTATATTTTAGTATGTATGTATTTATGTATATATTACATATCATATGTATGTATTTGCATATCTTTTATAGTGTATATATTTTTTTAACACTGGTATTGTCACACCACTAACAGTGTCAACCCACTTCGTGTCCAGCAATTATTGTTCATACCTGGTTGCCTGGAAGAGACCGCGGGATGCGATAAGGCCGCCCATTGTATGTGCTTTTAGTTTTAAGTTTCCTCTTTAAATGTTACTTATGGCGTACAATAACGTATATAATAAATAAATAAATAAGCTAATACTTTGAGTGTTATGGTTCGTTCAAGTTATCAGTTGAGCGAAAAAGTTAACTATCTTTATTTTTATTGCGATTTCTGCGTAAAGTTAGTTACATTGTGCAAAATAGTTATCGATTTGTATGATATGAAGAAAATGGTACATATAAATGGAGGTATTCATAATGATAACGTGTATTTTTTTGATAAATTTTGTCAAAGTTGTTTTGTAAAATAATTATTTATTATGATATTGAATTTTCAACTACATTTTTGCTATTCGTAGCGTAGACCTTTCAATAAACATGTTAATACAAAAAAAATTTAGTGATAACAGCTGCAGTCAACATTTTTCTATTAAATTTGATTGGAATTTTCGCCGCATACTACCACTCCCTGAACATTTTATTTTTATTATCAGGGAATGGCACTAATTTAACAAATGCTGTTGTGTTGAATTCAATCATTCCATTGTTAGCGATACCCACATTCTAAATAATAATTAAAATAAAAAGTTGTTGATTTGTGACATAGTCTGTGGTACAGCGCCGGCGGCTATTACCAATGGGAACGTTAGGCCTAACTGTTGTACACAAATAATTGTTGTAATTGTTAGAAAATGTAGTAGGTATTGATTAAAAGCATTTCAGGGAATTGAAGACTGTGTATCTGTTGACCTCACTCCGCTAACAGTCCGAAGTGGTAAGAACTAAGAGTGTTGGAGAAGTTCACAGGTATGTTATTTTAGTTGACCTAATTTTTTAAAAGAACTGACGGTTGATGATATCAGGTAATTTGATTGTTGAAATGAAATAAGTATTTGACATTCGAATACATTTTTCAATAAACAATTTGATGTGATTTGTTTACTCGTAACAACAAGTACTGCTTATGCAATAATAATATACATATTACGGTTTGATCTTCAACACCGACGACGCGTCATCCCATTAACTGCGTGGCGTGGGTATCTCACTTTATTGGTAGAAATTAAAAGTAGGTCACAGGTTTGCCCGGTTTGTTTATGTTTGAGTTTTAATAATGAGACATCGTGATATTAACTTGCGTTGAAAGGATATTATGCCTACCTAGATTATGATATTTGATATGGACTATAAACTTATATAATTGAGGAATCATCGATACGACGAAGAAGAAGAAGAATGAACTATATAATATTTTTGTTAATTATAAATTCTATAGAATGTTTACGAATTTGAGGAAATCTGATCACGGAGATCGTACATTTTTTTAAATGATTTGTACACTTCATACATTCTTGGATTCACATTATTGGATTCTCGTGAATTATTTATGATTGTTATGATTGAATTATGTATCACCTACATAAGTACCTCTTCTAAAATAGATTAACCGCTTACCTTTTCATAAGTAATTTATGTTTATGCGTCTTATAGATGATCTGAAGTTATTTATGAGTACGACATCCTAAAAGTGTTGCTGTTGATAATTATTTGATTTAGGTAGCTAGTTGAGTATTTGTTTATTCGAAGAACTCTGTTCGTGATCGTCCAGTTACGGGGCGAAATGGGTTGTTTTATGTGAATTTCTATAGATACAATGCGGCGAAATAGCTTCCGTAATATGGATTAAGTAGTCATCATTTTTATTTTTTTCTCTTTGTTTCTCTTGTCCTTCCTTACTAACACTTACCACACGATACTAACATAAACCACGTATCCATTTCACCATGCGCTAAATAAAAACAAAATTAAAATATATACTTTGAATATTTATTTATTGGTTATCATAGTCTCCGCCAATAAACATAGTTCTGAACTATGGCTTGTAGGTCTAAATATACTCCGCCTTTGGAACTGAATATACGTAAAAGTTCATCACGCAATCCTGAGCGTATCCAGGAGCCTAGAAAAAATAGACGTTCCACGACAAGACCTCATCAAAGACAACGTAAACGTGATACATACCGCAACCGATCTTGTCACAGAACGGCATCTGATTCTTCATCCTTGTTATCATATCGGCGTCATAGTAGCAGTAATACGGCTTCAAAAAGCAGCATTTCCGATCATCATACGCGGAATTTCAGGTCTCGTTTCACCCGACAGTATCAGTGCCGGAAACATAAATCTCACGCATCGCTTCATCACATTGATGATACCAGCTCTTCCGGTTCTGAACACAACAATCGATATAAGCGAAAGCTAGATTCGTCCGACCTGTCAGATAATTCTTCGTTCGTAAAACGAAAACGACCCCTTCGAGAATTCGCTCTCACTGGAAAAGTCGATCCAGTGCTCACAAAGAAAACCAGTTTCTAAAAAAAGAATTTGTGGTTGGACAGAAAGGCAAATTATCTATTATGCGATACCGAAACTTTCCGGCCATGCCAAATAGTGGTACCAAGGGATACTATTGATTTAAATACGAAACAATGGCAAAGAAAGATAATAAAACTTTTCCAGACGATCGTAACAATGCCGAAGTAGGAGAGAGGAATTGATGGAAGAGTATTTCCATGAGAAGGCTAGGTTGGTGAAAATGTATGGCATTAAAGGAAGAAACGCTGTGGATTGCATAATTAGCGGTATCTTTGATAATGGCGTGAGGTTAAACGCCCAAGGAGCTAGTTTTAAGGGGACATCGGACTTGCTTAAATATTTACGCCGAATATCAAAACGAAATCTTATCTCAAAGAGAGACGCGTTACTTCCTAAACTACTATTCGGACAAAAATCGCAACAATATCTCAAATAGATCTATTCAGCTGAGGACAGACAGGCCACCTCTCTGAAATCCCTCCCCTGGGCAACGAGGAGAGTGTCATCCGCGTAGCAGATGACGCTCGTGCCCTGGAGGAGGGTACCCCGCAGGAGCCAATCAAAACCGTTGTTCCACAGGGGAGGGCCTAGAACCGACCACTGCGGAACAATGGACCCGGCGCCGTATCTCCTAACCGTTGCCGTCCTGTCTACAAGGAGGACCCGTCGGTCCTCCAAGTAGCTGGTCAGGAGTTTCCGTAAGTATTGAGGCACTCCGTGGTGCCGGAGTGCCTCCAACATGGTCGAGTGGGTCACGGAATTGAAGGCGTTGGCTACGAGTATGTCAAACTACACCGCCAACATTCCGACCCCCGACTCGACCGCCTCCTGCACTTTGCCCTTGAGCAGGGCCAAAGCGTCGACCGTCGAACGCCCCTGTCGAAATCCGAACTGGGCGTCCGACAGGTCTGGCCCAACCCCCGCAGCAGGCTATTTAGCCGGTCGGCGACGATCCCCTCGAACATTTTATCGACCTCATCGAGCAGAACGATGGGCCGGTATGCCGAGGGGGAGTCCACCGGGCGTCCCTTTTTTCGGAGGAGGCACAGTCACCCTTCCCTCCACAGTTTCGGGAACCTCCCAGCCGTAAAGCACGCGCTGAAGAGGTCCCGAAACCTGTCCTCCATCTGGGAGGTAGCGATTGCCACCACCTGAGCGGGGACGCCGTCCTTTCCAGGAGCTGTCTTTTTCGCGCGGAGGCGAAGAATCCCGTCGCGGATCTCATCCGCCGTCACCGGGGGATCTCTTATTTCGATCATTTGGGTCCATTTATTAACAGTAAAAGAGGAAACGCATATATTCTCGGAGTTATTGATGGGTTCAGCCAATTCATATTTGTTAGACCTGTTAAGAATACTAGATCTAAAACAACAATTAAAGCCCTCGAAGATATTTTCGCAACATTTGGATGCCCAAAAATAATTATATCAGATCAAGGTACGAGTTTTATGTCTGGCGAATTCAAAAGTTTTGTCATGTCGATTGGAGCCAAACATGTCCTAAATACATTAGCAACACCTCGAGCAAATGGGCAAATTGAACGCTACAATCGAACAATTTTGAATTCGCTAGCCGCTATGAACCATGGGTTGGACGAGAGAGACTGGGACACAAGTGTTGCTAAATTGCAATGGAGTCTTAAATAATACAATTAATAAAATTACTGGAAAAACACCAGCTGAAGTGGTATTTGGGCATAGAACCACACGCACAGATTTCAAATACTAATAGAGATGAATTGAGGAAATCGGAGAAAGAATAAATAAAGAAGGACAGAAAAAGATGAAAAAATATTTTGATAAAAAGAGGGCTCCAACTAAGGCGTTTCAGGAAGGTGATTTTGTCATGATTCCTAATAACAATTCAGATCGCAAAAAGGCAAAAAGGTAGCTGCAAAGTTTAAAGGTCCTTTCAAAGTAACACCAGTGCTGGAGAAAGACCGGTATGAAGTGTATAGCATTAAGGGGTTTCCTCAAAGACATTATAAGAATATTTTTCCGGCTGATCAGTTAAAACCGTGTATTAATCTCAGTTTGTCACCGGTAGTTAGCGATAAAAGTGATAATAGCGATTCGGATTCGCTTGACGAATATTAGAAAAGCGTTATGTATTTTTTATTATTTATGCATTTGTATGTACATAAGAATACTATAGTAGACAGAAGTAAAGTAGTAGTTATAGTGATAATGGCCGGTAGCCCCTTAAACCAACTTCCATATCATTTACAGCCTAGATTGGTGTCGATAACCGAGAATCGGCACAATCCGGTTATTAGTTCTGAGAGCCTGATGAGACAGGGCTGAGGCGGATGAGCTGTTGGCAGACCGTGGCTCTCGGGTGGCTAAACGGCAGATTATTGATTAATGGCTCTCGGGTGGCCTAATGCATGTGATGATCCAAGAAGGTGAGCAGACCGTGGCTTTCGGATGGCTAAACGGGAGCTACCTACAAATTGTGGTTACGGCACAACAATAAAATAAATGCGATTGATAAAATGAAGTCTGACATAAATTATTAGTAACTAAATAAGGGTCGCTAGTTTCTTAACAAATGTATTTTTTTTACCGTGAAATATTTCCATTTTCGATCTACTTCGATTTTCGCTCAACTTTCGATCACTCAGGATAGTGTCCTGACTATCTATCCTGAGTGATCGAAAGTTGAGCGAAAATCGACACTATTTTTATGTAACGATAAAGTGACAACCTTCCAAATGTCAGTTTAGTCTACGAAATTAAAAATCAGAGTATAAGTGGTTTTCTGACAGTAGTTTGACAACACCATTTTTGAAGTACCTACTAATTATGCCCGATTTTACTCAAGCAAGTTATTCTATTGAAATAGGGTATATTTATTTAGTAATGATTCATTATAAACTGGTGCTACTAAATATACCCGAGTAGCAGTTTCTTGGAAGGCGGAGCCCAAAGGCAGCCAGGTCCGTGATGTCACTGACGTCCCCACAAGGTACATTTAGTAAAGACGTGTGAGATCGAACGTAACACCAAGTCGGATTATTTATATATACCATTAGGTTACAAACAAATACATTAACCGACTTGGTTTTACTTTTATCTAAGGGGTGCACATTATTGTGTTCATATTATGTAAAACCAAGCCGATTAATTTGATTTAATTTAACCTAATAATTAGGTTACAAACAAATTAATCGGCTTAATTATTAAGATACTTACTGAACATATTATCCGTGTTGTATTTACATCAAGAACACACGGTTCTTGATGCAAATGAAAAACTATCTTCTCCGGTTTCTTCAGGATTATTCTTGTTTTTTCTTCTTTTAGAACTGGAGATCGACTGTGCCCCAGCACTTCTTTTTTGGTGTACATCTCACAGTTCAATCAAAGTGATTGGCTACTGCTTAACCGGGCCATCCTGTGGAGTCCCGTGTAAACTAACCTAACCAGGGCGTACCAGAGGGCTCCTGTGACTTTACGGAGGTATCAGTTTAGGAGCGTTTGCCCCCTGGGGAGGCAGCGGGGCTTGCGTTCGCGAAGACAACGCAAGCATAGGACATAATGAGACAGATGACCGCGGTGAATGTGCGCATCTTACACTTGAAGGACAAGCCCTTGCGAGCGGCCAGCATCTCGTAAAATCTGCCCATAGTAAAGGAAGCTCGCGTTCGTGCCGCCTTAATGTGCTTGGCGAAGGAGAGATGGCTGTCCAGAATGCCACTTCGATATTTCACTTGCTTCTCCCAAGGGATCGCCTTGCCGTATATATTGATGGGTCTAGGGAGGGGCGGGGGATTTTGTCGCCAATCACTCCTTGAGAAGAGGACCGCCTGATTTTTTACCGCGATTCTCAAAAGCCGGAATCACTTGCCCAGTGTGTTTGTAGCAGAATATGTTAAGAAAACAATGACTCAAGAAATAAAACAAATAAATACTGCTTCATTTTTATTTCTATCACTATATTTATATATTATAAAAAGTTGCTAATCTACTCAAGTAGTAAATTACTCAAATCTAACGGCGGCTTGATATAGTCAAAGTCGATTCGATGCGTGCGCGCAATGTTGCCGTAACTGCGCGCAGACAATTTCGGCGTTCGCGTCTTCTCTGGACTGTCGAAATCAACTTTGAATAAGCCGAATTTTACTCTGAAATGAATATCAAAAAGTCATTTGAATTTTAGTTGAAATCGCTGCACGTTGAACCTTCCTTAGTAGACGCTCTAGTCAAAATGGCATTCTAACAGCGATTTCCAACGATTGTCAAATGTGACAACGTGACATTTTTATTTAGAAATAAATATAATATTTTTTAAACACTTCACACAAAATTGTAAAATTATAAGGAATAATATTGTACTTTAGGCTATTTCTGTCACCGGATTATTGATTATTAATAAACGTGGTAAAGTTACGCCAAGCTTAAACCTCGAAAAAATTATGGTTATATAACTATACCCGTACATTCTTTAAGGTTTAAGCTACATCAATCGTTGTAAACTCTTCCTTCTCTTGGGTGAAATTTAAACTATCGAATTTAGTTGAAATTTTTTATATTTGAAATGATCAGTTCAGAATACTTCGAGGATTTACTATCTCGAAGATTGAATACAAACTAACTAACTACGGTGTCTGCAAGGGGAAGGTCATGCGATCACAAACTCGTGATTTGTATCTAGCAACACGCCTTGCTTTGCTCGCTCATTCGTTTGCTTGCTTGGTTTGGCTATATAGTCGCAGGCCTACCTTGCCTTACTCATTCTGAGACGGCGTGGTCTTGAGGGAGAGCGCTACAGTCGGGTAGATCCTCGATAGACATAACAGAAATCACCGGGCTACTTAACACGGGGTGTCCATCATCGAACAAGATCAGATGGTGGATAGCAATGACCTCCCGCGTGTTCGTGCCGTGCGCGGGAACCCGCACGGAAGGATGATGAGATCCTGGTGGCTGAGCCGATGAGCGTAGGCGGTTGGAGGCAACACTCCACTTTGGCCCGGATTTCTCCTCAGACGGGAGGCAGTAGCTTAGCCAGCTGCGGTTAACGGCTGCGGGGTAGGTCAGACGGCTCCCAGGCGAGTGCACACCAATTGGAGGCTTGCAGACGGCGGTGCTTTCTCAAATGGCTAGTGGTAGTGGTGTGATTTAGTGCTGTGCAGTCTCGTGAGCAACTAATGGGGGGGGATTTTTATGGATAAAATCACTTAAAAAACCACTAGGCGCGACCGGCAAAAGCTGGGACTGCGCTCCAAAAGGCGAGACCGACAAAAGCTGGGACTGCACATCAGACGGCGGTAACAGTGCAAGCTGGGACTCATCTGCACAGCTGCATCACCTCTACAAGGAACGCCCAGAGGCGGGACTGCGGCGGGACCGTCAAAAGACGATACTGCTGCGGTAAAGTCGAGGGTTGGCACTGCTGCAGTACCGCCCAACTGTGGTCCTGTTATGTCTATCGAGGATCTACCCGACTGTAGCACTCTCCCTCAAGACCACGCCGTCTCAGAAGGAGTAAGGCAAGGTAGGCCTGCGACTATAAAGCCAAACCAAGCAAGCAAGCGAATGAGCGAGCAAAGCAAGACGTGTGGCTGTTTGAAAGTCGAGGGTTGGCACTGCTGCAGGACCACTGTTGGGCGGTACTGCAACCAAGCCCACCGGGCATAAGGGTACTGCCAAAATTGACGCGACACGGGAACCTTGCGTTAGAGGTCGAACGACCTCGAACGTTGCGTCCCCGGACGCGACCGGCAAAGTCACCTCTTCGTCTCCCGGCGGCCGGCATGAATCAGCCTAGCGTCCGGCTGGTCTGGCAGCTGGGAGCAAAGAAAAAGCGCCAAAAGCTGAGACAGCAGGCGGCTCTAGAAGGGAAACCTACGGGAGGATCATTAAATAGGCTGTGTGCTGTTCTCAGCAGCAAAAGCGGGGACATGGCGGCCAAGAGGATGGAGACCCAAAGTCAATCGTCCTCAGCCGGATCCTTTAGGGATGTGGTGGAGAGCTCTCCCTTAATGGAATAAAGTTGCCCTGGTACACCGAAGTTAAATATCTGGATGTAACGCATGATAAAGAACTCAGGTGGAAAACTCATGTGTAAACTATTACGACAAAGGCCCTATGAGTATTCGGCATGTGTCGTTCCACGTACGGTAAAACTTGGGGGCTAAAGCCCAATGTGATACGATGGTTGTACCGGACAGTGATAAATATATGTGTCTTGTTCGCAGATGACACAACTATAATTTTGGACTGTAAAAATATAGATACATTTAAAACGGATATATATAAAACATTAGAAGATGTAATACAATGGTTATATTTAAATAAATTCAAAATAAATATAGAGAAAACTAAATTCATTAACTTTAAAACCTACAAGAGTAAAAACCTCGATTTAAATATAAGTTACAACAATTCTGTCACTAAGCAAATACACAGTGAAAAATTCTTAGGTATTACTCTCGATACACATCTATCATGGAAAGAACACATTGATAGTTTATGCATGAAAATAAACAGGTTTGTTTTTGCACTGAGAAAGGTAAGAGATGTGACGAGCAGACAAGCCTCTATAATGGTGTATCATGCATACATATGCTCTATTATTCGGTATGGCATGGCTTTCTCGGCTTTCACGAGGTTCCCGTCATGCGGAACGGTAATGTCAACTTATTATTATTATTAAAACCTATTATCATATACGGCAGAATAGTGTGGTGCCCAAGAATAAAACTTGCCTCGTGCAAAGCGCCACTCACCAGATTACATAGAGCAGTGTGTCTCGGAATCACAGGTGCTTTCAGAACAACACCTACGGCAGCGATTGTGAGATACCTCAATATCCCTCCTACTGATGGTTGAACTTGAGGCAAGGCAGACATTACATTGTCTTGCTGTTGCTGGAATATAGGATGCCTTTAAGACAAAGACTAACCATACAAAATTCGATGGAATAGAAGACCTGCATCGGGTAACAAGTATGGTATCCTTTAAAGAGAGAAGAACAAGATAGTCTAATGTGGTACTGATGGATCCAAAATGGAATCAGGTACACGAGCGGGAATACACGCTAAAGGCCACAAATGTAGCAAAAACTTAGGGAAGATGGCAATTGTATTCTAAGCAGAAACATATGCCACAATAACCTGTGCTCAAGAGAACATAGATAGAGGAACCAGAGGTAAATCCATACATCTTTTTAGTGAAAGTCAGGCTGCAATCAAAACCATGGCATCCTACAAAGTGGACTCCGGACTTATTCTGGATGCTAAAGAGACCCTAAACAGGCTTGGGTAGCATAACAGAGTAAGACTGATGTGGGTCCCTGGGCACAAAGGAATCAATGTACAAGTTGTGTGGAGAACATACGGAACGCATGGAGCACCTTTTGTGCACAAGCGATGCACTGGCTGGTAAGCGCAAATGAGTCTCCTAGGGGTTGGATATTCAAAACAAGAAGACTATAGGCTCATTTCTCCTAGTATCGTTATATATCTCATGAAAAGAGTTTTCAACGAGATTGGGGATGAGTAGGTTATCTAGGGGACTATAATAGATCTCAATGGGTCGAAGTGTCCGAGTTATTTCTCGGCCCCTCCACAAGATAAGATTAGTTAACAGTGTCTGCAATAATACGTTGACATTTCCATTCAACTTTTATTGTGTGTTTATTTCTTTCAAATACTTATTCAATGAAAATAATTTAAAAAACCAATTCAGATAACGTTACTTATTAAACCAGAGCTTAAAATGATGTATAAAGTCAAAGTCAAAGATTTATTTGCAGATAAATATGGTTACAAAAGTTCTTACAATGGTAGTATTAGTAGCTTAACATATTCAATCATAACTTAATGACATGCAAATTTTTGGTATAGGTAGAATTCGAACATTAATTTAATTTATAATCAAGAAATTCTTTTATAATAAATGTAATAATGATGTATATAATTACAAAATAGGAGTCCAAACGCTTTGCCAATAGATTAATTGCTTCGCAGTTTGTAAACAAAATATTTTGAGTACTTAAATTTTCAAATTAATTTGCAATTCCCTATCAAGAACGGGTTTTGAATACATATTGTGTTTGTTGGTTTAGTATTATTTATTCATACCAAAACTACCGGCAGACTTTAACTGGACCTTTGTTTTGTTCATTTTTTGTAAAACATTTTTGGTACCTATTAGGATCATGGCTAAAATAAAAATGTTGAATAAGGTTTTTCAACATAATCGGTAATATAACACAAAATATTGTTGTCTGAATTGAACCCTGTTAAATGGTATGATTGGCGTATTGAAACCACAATTTCTTATCAATTTAGTAAATACAATATTTAAATTTTTAAACTATTTCTGAAACTGGGAGTTACCCAGATATTATTATACAAACTCATCACACAAAAAATGTTACCTCAATACTTACTTAGCATAACTTTTTCTTGCTATTTGGTAATATATTTAAAAATCTATCAATATAGGTAGTAATAAAATGGAATAGTATGCCAAGATCTTGAATAATGTTCAGTGTATAGAAACTAGCCTATTAAAAAAAAAAAAACAACGGAGTAGATGAATTGTGTGACATATAATGTTACATAATCAGGTGATGACATTAAAAAAGGAAAGAAAGGAAGGAAGAAGGGAAAGAGGGTTGCTGGTTATAAAGATTATGATTATGATTATTATAAAGGTATGTATGACCCCAAATAAATTGGGACGAGAATCCTGATGAAGATAATATTGTTTGCTTATACTTACGAGTATCCATCTGTCCATTCAAAAGAATCCATGAGAGTCCAACTGAAATATCCCTTAACATTGCACCCATCCTCATGTATAGCTAACAGCACTTGGTTGAGATACTCGTTAAAATAGGAAACTCTCTCGTAGTCATCTAGTTGACCCTTGTCACTTACTCCGTTTTCAGTTATAATTATTGGGATTTCTTTTAGCATTCTGTAGTTATTTTGGATCCAATTGATAAGTTTGCGGAAGCCAGGAGGGTTGACCTGTAAAAAATAACAAATATTTATTTGCCTAGCTTTTCTCACGGCTTTCATTTTCGTGGCCAATCTATATTTTTTTACTAAATGTCACTCAGCAATAGTGTACCATTTTATCTATGAAAAAAAAAAGTAATCGAAGCAATTCTTCAGAAGATTATGTTTTACAAAAGTAAACAAACAATTTTGCCACTTTATAACAAGATCTTTAAATATATATATTTCTAAAATACCTTTAGTTAATTTTACGATAACTAGTTTTGTTGGACATATCAATAAAAACTCAGAAGTAATATAAAATCAATAAAACGTCATGTTCATAGTAGCTCAATCATGAAACAATAAATTTAAACGAGTTTTTATCCTGGTCATAATAATAGACATACAAACGCCTTGTAAGGGCAGGACTCAATATCACACTGTTTTGTTGAATGTTCTATTTAATGTGCGAGTTTAGTATTCCCGCTTGTGAAACAAACCACGGCACTGATTTTACTCTTAACGGCTCGAAGGACCAAAATGTAAGGGCAGGAGCGATTACACTTAATGTTGAATGTTTAATAAAATAAACGTTAATGTTTAAAAGGGTATTTAATACTAAATATACTAAAATAATGTTAAAAGAAAATGATAGAAAAAATGTTATAAAAATGTTGAATGTTGCGCGAGCTCGATACAAACCGAAGACTGATGTACTTGCGTACGTGCCGATACTACATTTTATAAATTAACAAAATTTGCAGTATTTTAACTAGGCCAAAGTACAATATGCGGTTGCTAACCGTACATCTTCGCGGGGCAAAAGGTAATAATCAAGATAAACTATTAAATCATATATCCCAATGTAAATAAATAATATTAAATTAAAACAATATGAGTTTCCAATAAGTGCTATCGACTTTTTCCCAACGTTGAATCACTATCATCAATTTATCTTCAAGTTACCACTTTTCTTTTAAATTTTCAATGTCAATGTTCCGTACTGTTCTCTCAAACGCCTTGATGTTTGACCGCTGCTTATTCATCATATCTTTAATCCGTTGTTCCACGAATAACCCTTTATTTGACGTGTTCTTCACATCATCCGCGATCTCATCGCTCTCTCGTAGTTCTGGAACATTCTCTTAGGCACATGACCTTTCTTCTTGATTTTGTAACTGATTAAAAGAAGCAATTTGTTCGTCTTCGATTTTTGGCAGTAAGTTTTGTTTCGACTTCTTTTTAATACACTTCGTTTCTTCGTATATTTATTCCAGACGCTCATAAATGCGATTCTCGTAATAAGGTCTAGATTTCTTGCCTTCTAACATAGTTAATTGGATGTCGTTCTTTTTAAACTCTCTCCAATACTCCTCCAGCTTTTGAAGTCTGTCATCATGATATTCAAGATTGGTTTTACGTGTAGAACTATCTTTCTTCAAATTTTCATTTATTCTTTTGATAGCATCAAGATTTGTAGGTTGCAAGTTATGTAGAGCATCGTAAGAAGCCATTGTTGTTTAACGGCGGTTAGTGCTCACAATAAATCCAAAATTTAAGAAAAGTAAGTAATATGGAACGTACTCACTGGATTTGCCGCTTACGCTTACTGCTTATACTTCACCCCGATCTGTGTAGTTCTCATTCAATATCACTGTTCACACTGTTTTGTTGAATGTTCTGTTTAATGTGCGAGTTTAATGTTCCCGC
This sequence comes from Orthosia gracilis, assembly GCA_947562075.1. Lineage (NCBI taxonomy): Eukaryota > Metazoa > Arthropoda > Insecta > Lepidoptera > Noctuidae > Orthosia > Orthosia gracilis. The sequence goes on along the minus strand of OX387272.1, from coordinate 39,776,559 downwards.
GAGTGAAACGTACCACGGCACTGATTTTACTCATAACGGCTCGAAGGACCAAAATGTAAGGGCAGGAGCGATTACACTTAATGTTAAATAAAATAAATTTTAATGTTTAAAAGCTTTTTAAAACTAAATTAAACTAAAATAATGTAAAAAGAAAATAACATTTTTTTTTATAAAATTTTGAAAGTTGCGCGAGCTCGATACAAACCGAAGACTGACGTGCGTACGTGCCGATACTATATTTTATAAATTAACAAAATTTGCAGTATTTTAATTAGGCCAAAATACAATGTGCGGTAACTAATGGGCGGTTGAAATAATATTCCACCGTCGATTAGGGATATAACGAATATAATAACTTTGAAGACTAAACTTAAGACATTCGTTCTGACTTCACAAATTAAATTTAATGACATTAATATTGACAAATCGTTTAACTAATTTTATCTCATTTTATCTCATCTTATTTTTATTTAATTCAATCCAATATTTATTATTTAATTTGAATAATTTCTAGGTTAATCTAAAACTTAGTTTAATCCATCAATTGGTGTGCCTATTTCTAGGTAATGAGTCGGGAAGAGATTGGCTGGATGTGATAGGCCGAGGTTGCGTCTATGCCACACTTTCATTTGGGGTTTTTTAAAACAATATTAACCATCACATTATATATTTTTATAATATTTTATATTATCTATTTTACATATTTTTCAATTTATAAGTTAAGCACTTCACATTCACTGATACTATGACATTTACATTATTTTAAGTATCTATTTTATTTACCCACGTCCGTGTGTCATTAGCGGGGTGCCAACTGAAAATCAGCGCTGGGTGTCTGACGCCCAGCAAATGCTGAGTTGGTAACCCTTTCGGTATGGGCACGCCCGGCACAATAATTTTTAAACCTTGTTTGTACTTTTTTTTTACTATTCTTCTCTATTGCTTTGTGATTGTTGTTGTTGTGTTGTGTCTATGTTGAATAAATGTTTTCTATTTTATTCTAACCGTACATTCATAATAACGTGGAACATACATAATATACATTGCTACTATAACCTTATTTACATTATAGTTGTTATGTCGACATCGAAACCGTTAAGAATCGTCAATTTCTAAGATTGCCTGTTACAATTACTACAGATAGTTGTTCCAGCTCTGGGTGTTTGTGTATGTGAGTTTATATGTTTGTAAACGCACCCACGATACGTGATGAAATTCCTATTGTAGGGCAAAGTTTAAAAAAAAAACATGATTTTATACTAATCAGCGATATTAGTTCCTGTACCACAATACCGGATGGTTTGATTCACTGTGTCGTTATGACCTTTTTGATCTATCATCACTTATACATGTCTATTATTACTATCAATAAACAATATTGCCTGATAGTTATGATTCTACATAAACTGACGTACCTACTAAATTAGTGATAGCAATTGTAACAAATCGAAACATTTAAGGATTAAATGTGATGTATGATCAACATGTGACATTTCGATTATTTCGTAGCGATTGTTGATTATATATATTTTGGTATATCATTATTGCTGAATATACATTTGGTAAGGGCCTTGGTAGATATACCGTATCTGAAAACTAAATCGGGTCATAGTTTCTCTTGGCTAATAATTTTATATTAGTTACTATTTTGTGACGTCACAGCTAGTAAGATGGATATAACTGGAGATGTAAAAAGTAAATGTTTCATGTGCATTATTTGTGAAACATGGTTTATTTGCATGATTATTTTTTACTTTAAAAAAATATTTAACACACAATATTTTTTCGCTTCTTTACATCTCCAAAATGACTTGGATATTTAAAAATATCTTTTCACATGAAAAAAGATGGCCAGAATATTCATAACTGAAATAGCGTATGTAAATCAAAAAATATATTGTAAAAAAACTGTACAAGAGGAGATCCAATATTGATATTCTGGCACCGAGCAGGCTCACGGCCAGTACCGCGTTGACATTGGGGAATATATCCGCCTTAAACGAACCATTTAGAGCTACTAGAGACTATAATATAAACCGATAATGATCCAACTCACTGTAAGCCATTCAGCACCAGGCTTGGGCCAGGTAAGGTTCTGTTCCATTCTGACGCCAGTGTCATGATCCCATGAAGGAACCTGCCAACCTGGTTCCATTGAAGATGGAGTAAATAAGAATGTGGTGTAGTGGTTGAGGGCGAAAAAGTCTGCGCTGCCTTGAAGAGCTTTAATCTGTAATAAAAAACTATGAACTTGATTTCTTTACATTTCTTTATTTGAAAAAATAAATCGCCAGTCTCACTGCTTGTAACATCACATATAACCGTATCATGCACCGTCTTTCTATCGTTCTCTCTAATATCTTGAGGTTGTCTTCCAATCAATGTGGATGCAGCTGAGTAATCGTATTCTAAAATAGCTTCTGCCAGCGGCTTCGCCCTCATTCAAAGTGTTTTATCATACCAAGGGATACCGGGATAAAAGTATTATTCCAGACTATAATCTATTTTTGTGCCAAATTTCATCCAGATCCGTTCAGCCGTTCCGGCGTGATTAACTAACAAACATACATCCACACACACAAAAAACCATCCATCCAAACATTCAAATTTATACTATTAGTAACATGGAGGGACATATAGGCATATGAAGTTCACAAAACAAGTAACACATAACATGATATCCATTGACTGTCTGGCAGTAGCATATACGAAACAAATATTTATGTACCAATCGCCAACAAAGATTTTGATCATCTTAGTATTATTGTAAATGTGAAAGTTGGTGAATATGGATAGATGGATCGATGGATGTTTGTTACTCTTTCACAAAAACTCAAAAACAACTAAACAGATGTGATTGAAATTTGGCACACCGATAGCATGCTATTTACCCGTTACACAGGTTTTCCTAGCATGGGGGTCATTGATCATGATGTATCTCGCCAGTTATAACTTTGTTAAATATCAACAGTAATTGTGTACTTTTTGTCAAATAAATATATTATATTTATTCAGGTGGTAGGTTTCTTTGTGATAATTTCGACTAGCACGCAGGCAAAGCCGCGGGCTTGCATGTCACTTAGCAGAATATTTTTGCCACTCCTAAATATCCCCAATGAAGTCAAATTCATATCATATTGAGTAATATATAGTAAGTTATCACATACAAAGTATACAAACCTCTTCATCAGAGAAATATGGGAGACGTGACCGCGAGAATCCTTGTTGACGACTCATATTGTTAACCCGTTCACGAACAAAACTAGGATAGTCGCCTTCATCCGAGAATATTGGGTGGGCATATATTGCTAACTGAAAAACAGAATGAAACCATTTATTTATGATATTCAGCATATTTTTCTAATTTGTAATGTTAGTGTATTAATTTTTTGTGTCATATAGTTTGGAAAACACAATAACTTGCAATCAAAAAATTATGCAAAAATTAGTTGAAGTGATTACGGTTAATCCGTCTCGTAAGTGATAAAGGATTTTGGGATACAAAACCAAATAAGTAGTCGTCCTCTCGCCCAGTGATATATTATTATTGTTGTGGGTGTTTTTGCACTAAAATAACAGTGACCTAACTTGACTAAATGTCCTATAACCCCTGGATGGGGCAGAAGGCCTCTCCAAATGTCCACCATCGCGATCGGTCTTAAGTTTCACGCTTCAACTCACTCCATGTCATTTCGATGCTCGACGCTTCTGCCAACACGGTTCGACGCCACGTTTGACGGGAACGGCCACGCTTTCTTTTCCCTTGGGGATTCCAAAGCTTGCTTGGGTATGTGATCGGGACCCCTTCGAAGCGTGTGGCCAATCCATTTCCACTTGCGACGCTTGATCTGGTGGTCAATCGGGCTCTCGTGGCATTTTTCCAACAGCTCTACGTTGGAGATGGTTTCGGGCCAGTAAATTCCAAGAATGCGACGGAGACAGTGGTTGACGAAGACTTTTATTTGGCGTGAGATGTCCTTTGTGACCTTCAACGTTTCGCACCCGTAGAGCAGCATGGATTTGACATTGGACCCGAAGATTTTGAGTTTAATCCTTCGGGTCAGTTGCCGCGATTGCCAAACAGGTCTCAGTTGCGCGAAGGTAGCTCGAGTTTTGGCGATCTGTGAAGCGATGTCCTCTTTACTACCCCCAGTCTCTTACACGACACTCCCGAGGTATGTAAATTTGTGGACGCCTTCCACTGCCTCTGTGCTAATCAGCAACAGTGAGTGGTTCTTCACAACAGTTCTCATTTCTTAGGTCATCCGGATGTTTATTTTGAGCCCCGTGTTTGCCGCCTACTGACGTAGATCGTTCAGCTTTGCTTGCATATCTGCGTGAGTGTGACTCAGCAGGCATAGGTCATCGGCGTAATCCAAGTCTTCCAATACGTTGGATAATCCTCACTCTATGCCGCGGCGCCTGTTATCATAGATGCGAAGCATAATTTCGTCAAAAACGACTAGAAAGAGGAGTGGCGACAGAAAGAAAGAAAGAAAAATATTTATTTGTGACTCGTACAGCAGATACAAGAAATAAACATAAAATTAAACAATAATACAAAATGAAAAACCCGTGCGAGACCAAAAAGGCAGCCTTGGCGGACACCCGCGTGTACTGTCACGTCATCTGATATGAGGCATTCATGAGTAATCTTACAGGAGTCATTCTTGTAAATACTCTGCAACAGACGGACTTTTCGGTGGCACTCCAATGTCCAGTAGGTGGGACCAGATACTAGACCATTTCAGCGTATCAAAGGCCTTTTTGAAGTCTACAAAGATTAGATAAATCTCCCTCTGCCATTCTGATGCCTATGCCAGTATGATGAGAATGTTGATTTGGTCGGTACAGGAACGGTTCGAGCGGAAACTAGCCTGCTCCTTGCGTAGAAGAGGATCTTTCGGCAATCTATCGAGGATGATCTTGCAAAAATCTTTAGTGGGAATCGAGAGCAACATTATACCTCTCCACTTATCGCACTGACTAAGATCACCTTTCTTAGGAATAGTTATAAGAAGACCTTTGTTTCACTCGTCTGGGAGTTATTCGGCGATCCAAATCTTTTCAATGAGCGGCATCAGGACGTCGAAGGCGGTGGGTAAGTCGGCTTGTAGCATTGCCGCAATTACCAGGTCGAGTCCTGGTGCTTTGCCTGTCTTCAAAGAGCGGACTGCCTTCGCAACTTCAGAGGCTGACGGTGGCTCTGTGTTAATGTCGAGAAGCCGGGATGGTGCAGAACTGAATAGCAGCGCGTCAGGCGTCGATATAGCTGACAAACGGAAGTCCTCCTCAAAGTGCTAACGCCAGCGAAGTAGCTGTCCTTCTGACGTCACTATGAGCTTTGAGCCATCTTTGGACTTCAGCGGCTTCTTTTTCGACTTGCTGTTACCTGCCAAGGCTTTGGTAGCTTTACACAACTCTTTAAGTTACCGGAGTTTGCAGCTTGTTGAGCACGATCAGCAATATCATCAGCCCACCGTCTCCTATCTCTGCGTGTACTGCGATAGATTTCCTTGCGTTTCTGACGGTATTGCGTGTTAAGGTCTACTCGTATGGCGTCGTTATGGGTCTCAAGCAGTCGTAAGATGAAGATTCCTTCTATCTTCGATCAGGCTCCACGTGCGTTGTAATCCAGTCCTCCCAAGAATGAGTCGATTTGTGCCCTAGAACGACGGAGCTGGTCTCTGTATAAGCCACTTTGATGCGGTACCACTTCTCGTCTAATGTCTGTAGCGGCATCAAGTACAGAAAAGTGATTGCGCAATTCCAGCTGGAAAGTTTTACGCGTGTGTAAATCATGCAGTTTGCTCACCTTGAACCTTCTTCCAATTTTGCCAGGTCCTCCAGCCCCACGAGCTACTGCAGTCTTGAGCAGGACTTCAGCAACTACCAGATGGTGGTCGCTATCAATATCGCGCCCCTACCGTTGCGGACATCGAGCAGTGAAGACCGCCAATTGGAGCTAATAGCGAAGTGATCAATTTGGTTCTCGGTGACCCCATCGGGTGAGTTCTACGTGTAATTATGGTGGTCGCCATGAATGAATAATGTTCCTCTGATGGTAAGGTCGTGGTTCTGGCAAAACTCGATAAAACGCTCCCCATTCTCGTTGCACACTCTAAGTCTCTGTGTACCCTATGCCGCTCGCGGTTAGTGTTGACACTCCCAACCTTCGCACTCAGGTCCTCCATGAAGATGACGATTTCTTGCTTTCTATACTCCTAAGGGTGGCGTTGGGGGCATTGTGGTAGCCACACGCCATACTCGCGCACATCTTCCTCACTTTCTTTTCCTGAATACAGCAAAGTCAAGCCCCCGCACGTTCTCAGCTCACCAAAACCGTTTCTCCTCACTTCGCTTATACCTAATATCTGTACGTTGTAGCTAAGCATTACGGCTTCTGCTTGGGCTAGTCGGCTGTCATCGCTAAGCGTGCGTACGTTACAATAAGCAATTCGTGTCTGTTTTTTAATTCCAAAAGTCATCGGTAAAAGATTGGTCCGGTTTCTATCTGTTTCGGTATCAGGAATCAATTATTGTCGGGCAGGCGGATGATTAACCCACTGTGCCTTAATCCGATAGCTGGGCTGCTGCCTTAGAGCCTTCGGATGTGCTCGGGTTTATTTCGGGTGTCCTCCCTAGTGAGACGATTCTGTTTTAAGGCGCAGAATATTTGCCCTTCGCCCTACATCCGTTATATAGCTCGGCTGCAATTCGGGGTGGCGGACGCGCGGCTGCGCGGTTGCAGCAGGTCCCAGGGAAAACTACGGGGATGTGGATGATTCAGACTCGCTTGGGTTCTGCTTTATACGGTACTCCGCCACGAGTACAGCAGAAAGTATTTTTGGCATGTAATGCTGTTCTCACCTACAGCGATTCCCACCTAAACACACCCTAGATTTTCTCCTCAAAATAAAAGTAATCATTATTATTAAAAGAACTTACATGCATTTGAAGATATTCCTCAGCTACCTTTACATCCTCAGGACTTTTAGGGTCTTTAGGTTCGGCCCAAAACGAATCTAGTGTTATAGAAACTTTTCCTGAAAAACAAACATAATTGAACATTGTATCACCATGGTTCTCATGATAAAACAAAGGGATCAAGGTGTTTAGTGAAAGTGAGGATAAATATTTTCTCAGACAGTTAATTATAAAACAACAATGTGAACCAATTAATGCAATTTATAACACAAGGAGTTGATATTGTCTTGGCAGTAAAGGATCAGACAGTGTTATAAAATATTTGATAACGAATTATATTACGGTACATTCCAAGAATGATAAAGAAAATGAATAACCAAGACATTTAAATCATACAAATCAGTACCTTTCTGATAGGGTTTAAATTCCTTTTCATACATGCGGTAAACCCGTGCATGTGACAGCAAAATGTAGTGAGTACATAAATAATCTCCAACTCCTCCTGACTTTAATGCTGGCACGTAGCTATCAAGTCCATAACCCTGGGACAAATCATTAATGTTTTAGCCAAAGGCGAGATGAATTGCTATTTGTTTTTGAGCTATATATATAGATCACCAGTTCATCAACGTTAAATTCGAAAATTCATATTTAGTGTTATACCTTCATATTTAAATAAGAAAGTAGATATTCAAATGATGAAAACAGGTATCCAAGTTATCGTATGAAACGTACTAGTTAATATAAATTTCTTTAAAGTAACATTTGCATAAATAACAGTTTCTAAAATACATATTAATTTTTCAATTTGTAAAACTTGAACTTTTTTTCAAATAAGCGTCCCGAATCAAAAATTTTCTAAAGTGTGTCGAATCGTCCCCAAGTGGTAGTGTGGCAAATATTCGTAATTCTCACGGTATGATGTCAATTATGAAAATATTATCTACATAAAATTTAACTAATTGTTATAAACTCATAGTAAATAAGTTATCGTTCCTAATCTGCAACCTCTTCTAATTAAACAAACATGTGTAAGTATTTACTGACATTATAACAATGCTGGTGAGGTTCGTTTATCGTCGTCCATATTTTGATTATATCGCCGTACAGATTGAAAACGACCCTCGCATAGTCCTCGAAATAATCTACGATTTTTGGATTGGCCCAGCCACCGAGGTCCATTAGTGGTGTGGGCATGTCCCAGTGGAATAATGTAACTACGGGAGTGATGTTGGCTTTTAGGAGTTCTTCAAACACTGTTCGGTAGTACTTCATGCCCTCCTGACTTATTTTGTTGTCCATACCGGTAGGAAGTAATCTACGAGAAGAATAAATAAATATTAATATTTGGCATTTTGACATCAATATCCCCGAAAGATGGGGTAAATAAATTTTTCAATATATTTTTTTAACAAAAATTTTTTTTTTAAATTTTAGAGTATCAGCAAGGCTGCATATGGGCAAACATACTAATTGACAATTTTAATGGAATAGGATCAAAGTCCGAAATTGCTATGATACTTCTAAACTTATCTATTTAAATTTCTTAAATAACAATTTGCAATATAAAATGCATACGTATCTGCTAACATAGTATCTATAGTTGATTCGGTTTAGTATGGCGATAGCGATCATTGTCCTCTCCCAAATATATCTTCGTAGGAACGAGTTATAAAGAATAAAATAATGTCAATAAAATGTAGGTTTGTCTATGAGCATACTAATAGCTATATTGCCATGCTAAAACGCAACAGGTATTCTAATAATATAACGTATTATAGCGAATGTGAGTTTATTTGTTTGTTAAGTTTGCATGCCTCAACGGCTGAACGGATTTAAATGAATCTTGGCTTACGGATAGATCAGAACCTGGATTAAGACAAAAGATACTTTTTATTCCGGCATAATGTTTCTTCCCTTCGGATTATAAAACAGGTTTCAAGCGGGTAAAGCCGCGGGTAAAAGCTAGATTTATTATTAAAATATCAAGTGACCTTGGATTTTATTTGGCTTGGTGGTCGACACGGGTTTTTTGCTAAAGATCAATAAACTTCTAAATTAATGTTGCAATAACTGAAAAAAACCATCATTATTGTGGCTTACATGATACTGGAAAAGAATAAGTAGGTTGTAACGTTCAGACATCTTGCCATTTTTTTTCGACTTCATGCGTTTGTATTTTTTTTTTATTATTTGGGGCAAACAAACAGTGACACATTACAATTTACAACTTACTGTTACAATAATTACGGTCAAATGTGCAACCAACTATATTTCCCACAATTTTAATTCTTTGATTAGTTAAACCGTCATAACTATTATTTATTCACCCTATTGCACTGCACCACCATATGCTCGTATTATTACACTATCAATTAGTTTCCTATAACTAACATGTTTTGTCTGGCTAAAATATATGTGAATTAAATATATATATTTCTTTTTTCAGCCTATTCTGTCCCACTGCAGGGCAAAGGTCTCCTCTTCTTCCTTCCAATCCTCCTGGTTTAGGGCAATTTTGGACCAATCCTGTCGATAGGCATCAAGTTCATCCCACCATCTTCGCCTGGGTCTGCCGTTAATTTAGCGTTGTACCATTGTGGTTGATTAAGCCCATGAACCGTTTGACATGCGGCAGACGTGACCGGCCCAGTCCCATTTTAACTTGGCTGCTTTTTGGGTGACATTGGCGATTTGTGTTTTGGAGCGCAGCACTTTGTTTCTGATGCGGTCCGTTAATCTGACTCCCAGAATGCTGCGCTCCATTGCTCGCTAGCTAACCTCTGCTGCGCCGTCAAAGACTAGGTTTGTTCTCCATATGAAAGGATAGAGAGAATACACATATCCATCACAAAGCAAAACGAAACAGAGGTTAGTCAACCTTTTCTCGCCGACGACAACGCCTTTATCTGCCCAGGGATCTGATAGTTTTCTAAAAACCTCTTCAAGAGTGGCAGTAAACAGCTTGGGGGACAGCGGGTCTCCTTGCTTGACGCCTCTTTCAATAGGAAATGGTCCTGTGGTAGTAATTTTTACAGCTGCTGTATTACGGTATATGGCCTTTAATAAGTTGACATAGGTGGTATCTATGTTTTGATTGAGGCATCAAATATTGAATCGTGGTGAATGCTATTAAACGCTTTGGCGTTGTCCACGAATGCTAGATATAGAGGAATCCTAAACTCAGTGCACTTCTCTATCATCTGATTAAGGGAGAGCAGATGGTCAGTAGTGGAGAGGCCTCGTCGAAACCCTGCTTGTGCAGGTGGCTGTTGAGCTTCAAGTTGACCTAAATTGCGGTTCTCAATCACTTTTATAAATGTCTTGTACAAATGCGAAACTAGACTGATGGGGCGACAGTTACCGATTTCGGACTTTTGTGTTATAGAATTAATGTAGAATGACAAAATTGATAAGGAAATGCCAGTTTGTAATATTGAGTGGAAAAGATTTGTGATATGAGGAAATAGCACAGGCTCCCCAAAAAAAAAGTGGATAAAATAAAATAAATACATTACCTGGGCCACGAAATGGACATTCTATAGTAATTGACGCCTATAAACTTGATCATTTTAATGTCTTCCATGAAGCGGTGATATGAGTCAGCTGCCACATCTCCATTTGAGCCGTCCACGGTAAAGTTAGGATGTTTGTGGATGTATGTGTCCCACATACTTTCACCTTTGCCTGCATAAAAAAAATTATTAAACTCTTACTTCCTTTTTTTTCCATTACTCTCTTTGCGCACCATTACTTGTCACTTGCATCATCATCATAATTATCGGTCGAAAGACGTCCACTGGTGGTCATAGGCCTCACCCAAGCGTCGCCAAATTGACTGATCCTGTGCGTCTCATACTACACATACAATGCCAAATTACTCCGTACCGTATATTATAATGGTCCACTTAAATAATATGGCGAAACTTCTCAAACATGATATCTAAGAATTAAATACCAATTCACAATTTACAACATTTATAATTAACAGTAATTTCTAGTTACGTAGCATATGAGTTGATTGCGTGCTCAAGAGCAGCTGGTAGTTTAGTAGTTTCTTTTTTTACCCGACTGCGCGAGGCAAAGGAGTACCCTCCACGTATTTATCAATCTTTGTATCTATGTGGCATTATAGAAACCAAACGCGTAGCCTGATTTTGATGATTCTTACGTCAATTGATTCGTCTTGACCTTCGAGTGTCACTGGCAGTCGGAGGATACGACATATGGTTTTGGTCAGTTAGCTCGCGATTATGTATCTTCCGACTGCACACATGATTTTATTCTCATTTACGTATTTTTAGTTTGCTTTTAAGCAGTCGGGTATTCTGATTTAAAATTATTTTTTTATAGTTTAAGTACCATAGAAGATTATTTTTTTATAGTTTAAGTACCATACAAACAAATCTAACCTCCTTCATTCCATGCTCCTTCAATTTGAAATGCAGCTGACGCAACTCCGAATATGAAGTCGTCCGGAAAGGAGTATTTGCTCACCCCAGAGTTTACTCCTAGACTCTCTTTTGCATATTGCAGCAGGCTATATATCACAAAATAATTCATAAAACAGAATTTACTAATACTAGTAGATAATAAATTATAGTTAGTGTTATCTATAAGTGCGGTGTTACTTTATTGTTATGATAACGTCTGATGTCTATTCTTATTAACAATAAATCATTTTGAAAAATCCATTGTTATTTCTGCATCAGCGATATGAGGCAAACTATAATGTATCAGGTGATATTAACAAAGGAATGAATAGCAACAACCCGGGGATCTTTAAGTCAAGAGTGAATAGGTTTAGGCAAGCATGCTTCACCATCGACCACATAATTACTTAACATCAGGTGAAAGAGTGATCAAGCGCGAGCCTAACCATATTAAAAATAAAACTAATACATTTGTTTCAAAACTAATGTTCAAGGCAACCAGACTATAGTTTGAAATACAAAGACGAGTTCAAAAAAACTACAAAAGTCCAAAAATAGACCGAAATTCATAAGTGAATTGCATGTTTTTTGTATTAGTTGAAACATTATGGCGCTGGGAGAATATAGAAAAAATAAATTTCAATTTGCTGCCTAACTCCCAGAAAAAAATTCTATGTTAATATTTTACGTCTTCAAATATTTATCTTTACTACTTGATATCTGAGCTTATTTTTAAATTTCTAGATCACAATAGTCTGTCTAAGAGAAATTATAGTGTGACAGACATACACAGAACTCATACCATAACTGTTCCTTTTTTCTAATTTTACACGAACACTGAACAAAAATAAGTTAACGCAAATACGTTCGAGGTGCCGATTAACATAACTTCAAAACAAAACAACTTCTGTACAAAAAAATGAACTAATTTGTTACACTTAAATTCACATTTCCGTGCAAGTTATCATAACATCAATTTATTTAAAAAAAAAAAAAATACAAGTCACTTAGATCTCACCTAAGAATCACCAAAAGTGCTCTGTTCAGGACGACTCCACTCGAGCTCCGCATTGTGCTAACTAAAACAAGGCACAGGTGTTTCTATCTATTGAATGCGACAATCTTAATTGTAAACTTTTATCTACGGCATAACCTTCTCGGGGCTTCCTGATAAAGGCAAAGCTGCAAAAGCAAACAAATCGATATCGTTAAAAAATTAAGTATGTGACCGTAAAATTGGCGTAATATAAATAGGGTATAATTTAGACGGTCATCAAAAATATTTTAAGACTCTAAGCTTAGGCACCAAATAAAATAATTGGTTCCCAAAATGGATCAACGGTCACCAAATTCTATCCAACTCAAAGATTAATATACCGGGTGTATTCGTGTTTTTAACGAATTAGTCCAAGAGCGAGCGAAGCGAGCTCAGGAGCTTAGGGCACCCCGACACGGACAGGTTAGGTTCGAACGAGATGACGGGAGCTGAAGTGAGCGAGCAAAGCGAGCGAACTCGGCTCCCGTCATCTCGTTCGTGTTAGGTTACTTTAGACCCTGCGGACGGAAATAGGAGCCCCGCGCAGCGGGGCTCCGTCGACTTTAAAGGCGTCCATATATTTTTTTGGCAGTCAATAATACGAAAAAATGGATTTATTTCATAATATTTTAGGAAACGTTATTTGGTGACCATTTATCCATTTTGGTAACCGTTTAGAATTTTTTTGGTAGTAAAATAGGTACTTTTTTGGGCGGTGTTTAAACACAAGCCATATAAATATATTTATGATAAAATGTACTGCCCCGTTTTTGTGGTTTGTGTTTCATTTCTTGATATGTTTAAGTCAGGTGCATAATGTTCGAAGTTACATATTATTTCCGGATTGCACCAGTCACCAAGGTCTACGACTACTTCGACACAACTTAGCGGTACTTATGAGAGGGATAAATCTTCGGTAGTAGGTTCATTGCTCCTTCCATCTTTCATATTTATGTCGTTATCAGGATTTGTACTTTCTATTAGTAAAAGGTAACAGGGGTGTTTAGGGGTCTGCCTAGCCTTTTCAAATCAAGGTTGGAATCGGCTTGCAGTATAACCGGATAGAGATGATTACCCACATCACTAGTTTACAATATTTTTATAACCCAGTTTAAAATGGTTTTTTATGGTTTTTTTTTTGGACAGAGTTATTGAGCAAACATTATAAAAAATCTGGCGCTGGTCTTGGTAATATTTATTTACTTAAATTGGTAGTTCGAGATTGTGAGGAAATATGTCCTAGAATGAGAAATTTAGATATATGTCACATCCACCAAACAGCGCGCGGCTCCTGTGCGGGCTGGTGAATGTCACATGTCTTCTAATTTTTGGTTCTAGGATATGCCAGCTTCCACGCGATGTTTGTCTTCACCGTTTTTAGAACAGTGGTGATGAAATAATTTACACAAAATAAAGCATCTGCCTGGGCTCGAACGATGCGTAAATACATTACCACTACTCTCACGTACTAGCTGACCCCCGGGACTTCGCTCCCGTCAATTGGCTACCCACCTACCTATCCTACCTACCATACCTACTCTACCCACCTACCCTACCCTACCTACCGTAGGGTAGGTAGTGTAGGATAGTGTATGGTTATGATCAAATTACAAATTATCATTATAAATTGTAGCCTATGTGTTATTTTTTTTTTTTTATTTATTTATTTATTAAAAATTAAAAAATTCCTTAAAACTAATACATTGCCCCACAAAACTGCTTACGCAGTTTAACTGTGAGATCATTGAGTCTCTCTTATTATAAGTTACATCTAGAACCCAACATATACCAAACTACTTAACCTAAATGCACTAAATAGAATCTAACAAATATTTTTTAAGTTTCCGTGCGAATTTTAATTTATTCTGATGTATAACCTATGTTACTGTGAAGTTTCATCCAAATCCGTTCAGTGGTTTTTGCGTGAAAGAGTAACAAACATACATCCATCCTCACAAACTTTGTCATTTATAATATTAGTAGGATAGTAGGATATTAGTAGGATTAGTAGGAAGTAGGATTCAACAGAATGTAAGGTATCAAGCAATTGTTTATATAATCCCATCAAAAACATAATATGTAAAAAACACAAGTCTCGCAACGCAGACTAACGCAGAAAGTAGTGATTCGGTGTCTTTACTAAATGTACCTTGTGTAAACTCCCCATAGGGTTTTGGTCAGGTATTATAGTTAGCATGAGGCGTTCGGAATTTCTAAGTACTAAATATACCCGAGTTCGAGTATCATAATCGGGTATTTTTATGACCTAGCGTTGCGTGATTACGTACTACTAAATGGTATAATAATGATAAGCATAAAATATATTCCCATAATTTACATTGGCATAACGAAATTCAGCATAGTGATCATTACGCATAATGTTCTTGGGCATAAATGCTTTGCCATAATATATTGCCATAAATACTGTTGGCATAATAATAATGATGTATAACCTTATATAGTATAATATTATAAACACATAATGATATTTACTTATAATGTTCTTTGGAATTAAAAAAACATGTTCGGGGCCCCCCTGCCGCACTTTAACCTAATTAATTTGAGTCTTTATCTATGCATATAAATAAAATTGGAGTGTCTGTTTTTAATATTGAAATAACCGTTTTTTACTACATGTATATGAATATATACATGGTACATACACCAAAATAACATTTTTTACAATTTTTTTTTGTCTGTCTGTCTGTTTGTTCCGGCTAATCTATGAAATGGCTGGACCGATTTTGACGGGACTTTTATTAGCAGGTAGCTGATGTAACATAGGCTACGTTTATTTTAGGAAAATTCTTTTATTTTAGAAATTTTAGAAGTTCGCTGGGTCAGCTAGTATCAAATATATTTAATTAGACATTTTAAGCTTAGGTAAAACAATTTTCAATCGATTCAAATCGCTATAAAAATTTTCGATATTTTGAAATCTGACATTTTACCCGTAGGTATTTTAATTTTCAACGTTCGAATATGTAATCATAAAATTATTATGATGAATAAATATTATGTCTTAAATATTTATACAACTCAAAATTATGGCAAAACAAATTAGAGCAAATGCTGACCTTTGTATTATGCCAATATATTATTATGCCACAGTATTATTATGATGATAAAAGTTATGCGCTAACGTTATGCCATACAACATAATGCATAAAAAAATTATGGCAAGAAGAGGATTCCCCTACTAAACATACCCGGCCAGCGTCTGGAATATATTGAATGATGAAGATAAGGCATTGCATTGGGCGGAGCACCACCGTGTCCTCGTGGAGGCGATCGGCGGTGCCAGTCTCTCGCGTCCGGCCCTGGTTCAGGCTATGGTACGGAGCGAGAGGGCACGGGAAGCTGTCGGGATTAACGAGAGAATGGTTAGTATGGAGGAAGTAAGAATAGCAGTAAATGGAATGAAGAATGGTAAGGCGGTTGGTCTGGACGGAATACCAGTTGAAGTGTGGAAGATCTTGCGCGTAGATGGATGGACGTGGTTAGCTTTATTCTTCAATAAGTTGTTACAAGAAGAAGTCATACCTGATGAATGGTGCAATAGTAAGCTGGTGCCCATCTTTAAAAACAAAGGGGATGTGCTGGAGTGCAACAACAATAGAGGAATAAAGCTAATGTCACATAGTATGAAAGCTTGGGAGAAAGTTATTGAAAGGCGGCTGAGAGAAGAGAGTGAAATATCGCAGAACCAATTATGCCTAGTCGGGCTACAGCGGATGCCATTTTCACAATCCGGCAGTTGTGCAAGAAATACAGAAGTGCAAATAAAAACTTGCTCATGGTGTTCATTGACCTGGTGTGCCTGGGAAGTATGTACAATTGGTCCGAGCGATGTACAGTCGATGCAGTACCCAAGTCCGATCTACAGTGGGCACTACTGGTAGCTTCAGTGTGGCAGTCGGCTTGCACCAAGGGTCGGCTCTCAGTCCTTACCTCTACTTGATGATAAAGGATGCGCTGACGTCGGACATACAGGAAGAGGCACCCTGGTGTAAGCTGTGCGTGTGATGACATTGTGCTGGTTGCCGAAAGTGGCCTATAGGTCCAGAGCAGGTTGGAAATGTGGTGGCACAAAATGGAGAGTGTTGGCTTGAAACTGAGCAGAACTACAACCAAATACTTGTTCTACGATTTTGGCAGTCTCTCCATTTCCGTGCCTCTAGCTCTCGCTGGAACACCCAAACCATTAAAGGGGAAAATTCATAAGTACGTGAATAGACCTGTCGTACTGTATGGATCAGAATGTGGGCTGTGAAAAATATTGATGAAAAGAGATTGCATGTAGCAGAAATGAGAATGTTGAGATCGATGTGCGGAGTGACGAAAATGAATAAAGTGAGAAATGAATATATTAGAAGAAGTTCGAAAGTGGTGCCAATGACAAAAAAATTGAAAGGAAACCGTTTGTCCTGGTATGATCATCTGAAGAGGAGGGATGTAACGCCTGTTACTAAAAGAGTTATGCATGTGGATGTGTGTATAAATGTGGATGGATGGAGAGGGGACGGCCATAGAAAAGATGGATGGACTGTGTGAGAAGTGATATGAAAGAAAAGAGAGTCAGTGATAGCGTAATGGGGGACAGGACGGTAGCATGAGGAGGGATGGAACGCCTGTTACTAAAAGAGTTATGAATGTGGACATGTGTATAAATGTGGATGGATGGAGCGGGAGGAGACGGGCAAAGAAAAGATGGATGGACTGTGTGAGAAGTGATATGAAAGAAAAGAGAGTCAGTGATAGCGTGACAGGGGACAGTACGGTATGCAAGAAGAAAAGGTGTTGCGCCGACCCCAAGTAACATGGTACAAGGGCAGGAAGATGATGAAAGTATTATAAGCGAGGAGGCTGTGTTGTATTTTCTGGTTATGTTTCTTTGCCATATCCAGTTAAGTAGGATGGCCAGATTGGATATGACTTTTAGTTATGACCAAACCCCTTGATGTTTAGTCGGTAACAGCTGTTACCTGAACCACCCTGCCGTTAGCTGACCCACTAAAAGTTAGACGAATTTGAACCTTCTGCAATTAGTAGTAAATAAGTGTTATTCGATACGTAAGTTTAACTCATGAGAACGGCTTGTTAAAGGTAGGCTAATATTATAGGGAGAGATAGTGGTCAAGCGAGAGCCTATATATTATATAAAAAAATACTTTAGAATATGGTTATGCCAATTTGATTTCTAACACGTAACGTGAAGGCAGGTAAGCTACTGTTTTGTCACATGATGGACTTTTTAATTTCAACAATAGTTGTAAAGTTGGTTTGATTTTGTGGTTGCAACACAGTGAACCTATGCCAACATAGTTTTGAGTTCAAAGGTAACCTTCCACTTCTTGTAGCTTTATGTTTACAACATTCAATTATGTTGTTTGAATTCAAAATATTATTTATTTTAAATTTAAAATAGTTAATTTAGTTAACATTAGAAATGAAAAGCAATAATGATAACATTTTTTTCAATATAAATATTAAATGATTATTTACAATAATAACTACTTTTCATTATTTAAAGCTAAAATATTTAAAAGAAGTTAGAATATTGGACTACTAATGATAACTTGTTTTAACAAAAAAACAGATTTTCGTTTTAATGGTGCCTATAAAAGACGCATTTATATTTATAAAGTAGGTAAGTTGAATACCAGTTTCTCAATGAGTACGCATTTTTGTCTTTCAAGTTCCATTTGGCAATATTTTCACCTAACTTGTAATAAGTGTGTTACTACAAGAAAATATAACCAACTAAGAAATTTTATATTTGAAGAACGTGTCCATCTACAGTTCTTTACAATAATGCAAGAAATACTTAATGAATACATTCTAAAATGAAAGCAAAACCACACACACCCAAACCTCGACGCAGCATTTGAACTCGCATCTTGTTCATCTCAGCCTGATACACGGATCACGAGACCAGGATCTACTTGAATACAATTTTTAAAATAAGCTATTAGTAGCAATACTCTTTTAAACTTTTAATCTCACATCATAAAATTAAAAATCGCATAACAAGTAGTTATAAAATCCTAACGCTAACGTTTTAAAGTTCAAATTTGCGTATCTGCATTATTATTTTATTTGTTCATTGAGTAGTGCTAGTCTGATAAACTCATTCAAATTAAATAACCCTTAATGCCCAGGCAGAGGTTCAAATTCTATCTATCGAAACTTAAAGTACGTAAACAAACAAATAGACAAGGAAGCAAAAGCGCGAGAACATATGTACAAGATAGAGACAATACAAAATATTAATGGGTGAGAGTGACGAATCCTGCTCGGGTATACTTACTACAGCGCGCTTTTATAAGTAGCTTTTAATTATTCCCGATTTCACTCAAGCAAGTTATTCTATTGATATTGGGTAAATTTATAAAAACTAGATGATAGCAAAAATGCACTAGTATTTTCCTAAATTTGATAAAAGCTTTTGACAAAGTCTCTGTTCCCACCCTTCTCTACAAATTGGAGTGTATAGGTATTTGTGATAAACCGCTCAAACTCTTCAGGGATTATCTACAAAATAGGAAGATGTCTGTTAAAATCGATTCATGCCTAAGTGAGGAAGAAACAGCGACATACGGCGTCCCGCAGGGCAGCGTATTAGGACCCACACTTTTTCAAATCTTTATTAATTATCTGTGCACGCTGTCCTTACATGAATCACAGATCTTTACGTACGCTGATGAAACTGCGATTGTCGTTTATGGTAATATGTGGAGCGAGGTCAAGCGTTCTGCGGAACAATCCTTAAAGAATGTTGGGAGGTAGTTGCGAGAAAACCTTCTCACGCTTAACGTGGCCAAAAAAACCAACTTCATTCCGTTGTCTATTAATTATAGGAACAAAGCACCACCGAAATTTGAAATTATTGCACACACATGTTCTGATCACAGCCACTACTATGCGCGGTGCTTACTCGCGTCAACCAAACGAAGTACCTGGGTGTAGTGATTGATTATGGACTGAAATGGTACAATCAAATAGACAATATCACTTCAAAAGTCAGAAGACTAATCTAAATTTTGAAATCTTTGAGATTCTGCGCATACTAAAATGTACTGAAAATGATTTACCTAGCACTTTGTCAGTCCGTTATCACTTACATTATTCCAGTTTGAGGAGTGGCCGCTATAACCAAATTCATCGAAGGGGAGAGAGCACAGGGAGCTGTGCTCAAGGTCTTGCTTGGTAAACCATATAGATTTCCCACTATTGATTTGTATGCGGACTGTAAATTGCATACGGTGAGAAAGCTCTTTGTCCTCCAACCCATGCTTGGGAAGCATAAACAAATTCCCATACCAGATAACACTAAGCGCAAAGCGAAAATTATATTCCCAACAATAAGTCACAAGACCACATTCGCCAGGCGCCAGTTCTAAGTGGTGAGCTCTTTCTTTTACAGAAATATTGCTAAAATTATACAATTAACCCCAGTTAGTCCCAGTTAACCCCACTTTAGGCCTGACTTCATGGTGATTTAGCCCATTAAATCACCATGAAGTCAGGCCTAAAGTAAAAAGTTGGTTTCAGGATCAGGACTACGTTCGAACAGAAGAACTACTCCACCTCCAACAGTAGTCGTACAAAACTTCTTCTACCCATTTTATCAATCACAATCTCAATAATTTTGCAAAATACATACAAATACTAACACTATAATCTAATACATACAAATATATACAAACACACCCTTACGTACACTTACACCCGTCTCATACACACCTCCACGCCACTCCATTGTCATATTATGCGCACGCACATCACAACTCCGTTTAATAAATTCATAGTTTAATTTTCTGAAAATAATTTTAAACTTTGTACATTCAAACCGGAGAGTAAGGTTATTTTGAGTGTGTGTAGAGGACAGATTTATATGACTTTTATACATCTGTCACTTACGCGATATCAAAATAACCTTACTCTAAGAGCTTATGGTCACCCCCCTGTTCTTTGCCATGATTTTGTATACCGACATAAAACCCTTTTTGCAAAAGGTTTTATGGTATCATAGTGACAGCAAAACACTGACTCCTAAGTCACAGGATCTCCTAGGTTAAGAGTCAGGGTTTAATCTATGTGTATGACCTTTATTAACTGAAATTCAAGAGACCTAGTATGTCAGCATTGTTGAAGGTACATTGAGCGGTAGTCACTCGAAAATGTGATCTCCCAATCATACCCGAAGTCGGCCAGCTCCGTGATGTTACTGGCATCCCCACAAGGTAAATTTAGTAAAGACGCGTGAGATCGAATGTAAAACCAAGTCGTATACTTTAAAATTAGTTTACAAACAAATATATTAACCGATTTGTGCACATCATTGTGTTCTTCTTATGTAAAACCAAGTCTTGTTTGTTTGTAACCTAATTATTATGGTACCTACTGAATAAATTATCCGTGTTGTGTTTAATCAAGAACCCATACACGGTTCTTGATGTAAATTAAACACTTTCTACCCATGTTTCAGATTTATTCTTGTTGTTTCTTCTTGTAGAGCTGGAGACCGACTGTGTCCTAGTACTAATTTTTTTTGTACCTCTCGCAGTTCAATCAAAGTGATTGGCTACTGCTTAACCGGGCGATCCTGTGAAGACTAAACTCAAGCCTCCAGCCAAGGCAATAAAAGCTAAACCTATACAACTACGTTGACGGCAACCCCCTGTGGCATTCAAACCTTGGCTCAGGGCGTTGCTGGGAGGACAGCATGGTGGCGGGCTGGATCATGACTATACTTGATTCTACTATCCGTTCGGAAAAGTGCCTACACGGAGAAGAACGGACAAGAAACTCCTTTTTGACTATATTAACTACGGCTCAGCAATGTGTGGGCTGGCTCGAACTAGGATTGGGGCGAGTTTGGCTGGGGCGTATCGGCGGGCCTCGGTGGCGAGGACGGAACGAAGGTGGTTTGTGTCTTCTTAATGTTCTGGTCACCCTACGGCTCTCTTGGAGCAGTGTGGTGGCGTCATCGAGAGCGATGAGAGTTTGCCTTGGTCGGCGAATTTGGGAGATTTGGGAGGGTTCGTATTTGGAGACCGATACGATCAACGGGTTATGATGTTTAACCGCAGTGTCAAATAAATTTTTTGAAAGACGTTTCATGAACTGCTGAATCATGGGGATTCTTAGATCTAGTACCAACCTACCTCTAGGGTTGGTAACGGTACTGTTCCAGGCTAAAAGTTTGGCGTTGAGATCTCCCTCTAGGATAACAGAATCATTCAAGCCGAAGGGGACAGTGAGGTCTTTTTTGAGTCTGTCAGTGTTGTCGCTATTTGCCGACGAGGGCGCCGGTAGGCGGAGATGATAGTGGTCGATTGGTGACCAGTCATTGTGAGCTAGCAGGCAGAGTAATCAAGGTACGAATAGGGTTCGTGTGGGGTGATTGAGATGCAGTAGAGCTCCTTTTTTATAGTAAATGAGAATGCCGCCACCGTGACAGTGCGTCCGATTGTTACAAACTAAATGATAGTTGGCAATTTTAGGGTCGCGGCGTTGGGGCTTTAAGAAGGATTCCTGGATGAGGAAGATATCCAGCTGATGGTTCGCAAAGAAACGTGGCAATCTCATCACGCTAATGCAATTGGCATTGAAGAAACCTAACCTTAGGGAACGGCGCTTAGTACAATTAGCCGTTAATTGCATACCCTTGCTCCGTTTCTACAGACGAGGCTGTCTAGTTCCTCGGTGATTGAATAGGTCGCGGGAAGTGGATGGGGTGAGGCGACCAGTGACCTCTATCTCAGACATTTGAGCGGCCAGCGCTCGGGCCTCATCACGCTTCGGACATAGGCGTGGTGAAGGCATAGTGAGGTCAATTAGGGCTGGAATGGCCGGGTGATTTTTCTGAGAATTTTGGTCATTCAATTGACCCAGTTCAAATAAGCAGTGTAGGTGACGAAAACTTGTATGAACTGTAAAAGTAACTTTTTAATTCCATGGATGGTTATTTATATAGGATTACAAAATTACTTATGCAGTTTGTATATCTAAGATACGGAGCGGAAATTGCAGGATGTTTTACTTATTCCTTGCTTTATAGGCTAAACACTAATTGTGTTCAAAATTTTAAGCTTCGTAACTACTAGAAGTGTTTACTAGAAGTACCTTAGAATTTTGATGATCGGTGACTGAGTGAGTCAGTCAGTAAGTCAATCAGTGAGTGAGCCAGTGACGAAATTAAGGAATTTTAAATTGCAATCATTCCTTAACTACAAGTTCTAATAAAAAGTAATTTGGGAATCTGCCTAGTTATATCACTGAAAATTCAGGCTTCCAACTTTGTCCACAACGAAGTTACAGGGGGTAGAAAATGACCTGAATGACTTCGAGAAAAGGATGGTATAGCTGTGCCTTTGTGTGCTCGACTTGTAGGGGCATTGCCGTGCCTCCAGATATCAGTTTGCCAACGTAATCAAAAAAATACTCAAACCATATAATGTACCATAAAAATAAGATTGAAATCGATTTGAAAAGCTTAATTTTTTATTTTTCACAAAAAACTATAGATTGTATGATTTCGACAGCAGCAAAGAATAAACTGATATCTACAAAATCACTAGTTTTCGTTAGTTTCTAGAAAATGTTATAATTTCTACAAGTAAAATGCTAACTTAAAAAAAAAATAGTTTTTAGTTTGACAGCAAATCAATAAATGCTGCCGTGGTCACATTCTATGAAATATTTCAAACAGGAGTTCATAAATATGTACCTTTTAATCTTAAAGGTCAAGATCACATAATTATCCTGTCTGAAAATAATTAAAGAAAAAAGCAAGGCACACTCGCGATGGAAACTGTATGCAGTTTCCATCGCGAGTGTGCCTTGCTTTTTTCTTTAATTATTTTAATTAAGGAGTTGCTATACCATAACTTATTAGACTATGAAGAATTCCCATTATTACGACATAGACAACGACAATTCCACGAGATTTTTTATAATAAACACGTGCAGGAAATGGAGCGCGGTTTAAAAAAAGAACCAAATTAGTTTTGGACCTACATAAAAAACATGCGTGGAGGCTCCAACTATACAAAAAAGTTTTCTCACAATTATGCCAATTATTGCGAGGGAAAGAAAGAAAGAAAGAAAAGTTTATTTGTCAGAATGTAGTGGGTTACAATAGGTGTTTTATGGTTTTTCAGGGTATCATACATTCTACCGAATCGGTGTACAAATATTAAGCTTATTATCTACTTATAATTATATTGTACTATCTAATACTTTAACAATGTTATTGTCATCGAGAAATTCTTTAGTAGAATAATAACATTTATTTAACAGAAAATCAAATAATTTTCCTTCTGAATGACGTTATGTTAAGATTCTTTAGGTCATTTGGAAGTTTATTGTAAATTCTGATAGACATACAGAATGAATTTTTACTATATAATGTTGTGCGTTGGCTTGGTACGGATAATTTATTGGGGAATCTACTATTTCTATTTGTTACACTAATATTTCTAGTAAAGAGGCCGGGGTTTTTGTAGACAAACATGGAAAAAAAAAATCTAAAATTCATGGGTCGTAAAATTTGTGAGGCTTTCAATGAATTCTTCCACGACGTATTCGGTGAACCCTCTGACTATATAGCCTCGCTAAGTCATTGATAGTGGACGAAAAGGATCACTATCCTGATATATTGAATAGGGGAGTAAGGGGGAGAGCGGACATAACACCATTCCGGCCCCAAGTGTCATCCTCACCTGCACGCGCTGTAAGGCGGCGTCTGTCATCTTAAAGCAGTGGTGCTCCCTGCTAGATAACGAACGAGTCTATGGCGACCGAGCAATAGTAGTATAACTATACACCCATCCGGCAACTGGGTTGGAGGAGGCTACAGCGGCCCCTACGAGGCGGCTTGCGTACTGGCCGGATCCCCGCCCTGGTACCTGGAGGCGAAGGTACTCGCGTCACTGTATCGGCGGCGCAAGGAAGCGCGGGCGCGGGGCGAAGGGCCAATGCAGCGACATATGGAAATGCGTCGGTCTCAGCTCCGCGAGGTCCTTGTGGCGGAATGGTGGGACAGGCTTTCACAGCCTACCGCCGGCTTCGTCACTATCCGTCCGGCCAGTGCTCGAGCGTTGGCTCGGGAGGAGGCACGGCTCCCTGTCGTTTCGGGTGACGTAGGTGCTCTCAGGGCATGGCTGCTTCGGAAAGTACCTGTGTCGCATAAACAGGGAGCCGAATGCCAGGTGTCACCACTGCTTCGACTGCCGGGAGGACACGGCGCGACATACGCTGGCAGAGTGTGCCGCTTGGGAGGAGCCGCGCCTTGACCTTATCTCAGAAGTAGGCAGTGAACTGTCACTGCCGGCCGTAGTCGAGTCTATGGTCGGCAGCGAGAAGTCTTGGGACGCGGTGTTATGCTTCTGCGAAACAGTCATCTCGCAGAAGGAGGCTGCGGAGAGGGAGAGGGAGATTTCATCCACTCACCCGATCCGCAGCAGACGCGCCGGGCGTCGGCAGAGGGCGGACAACACCCTCTTCCGGCCCCCCTACATGAGTCCAGGGGCGACGGACCCCAGACTTCAGGACCCGAGGTGTTAGCGCGTAGTGTTCCATCGAACACTGGAGAAATTCTGGGTACTACTCGACCCAGTCGAATTAAGTCTATTTCTCAGGATCTGAAAATGAGAGCTCCAAAGATGTTGCATTCGTGGTACCGGCATGGCATCCTGCCTTTTCACTGAAAATTGTTTGGCAGATTATCACTTGCCAACCAACGTTTCGCCGATGTTTCACTTTGACAACTAACGATTAGCAAATTTTTGTATGACATCGTTTCATTTGGTAGAATTATTGTTAAGCTGATAATTATAATGACAAATAACGTTTGAGACATTTATCATATGTCAAACATTTGATTAGGCCACACAACTATTAGACGAATGACGTCTTGTCAATGTAACAGTGTATTATCAATGAATCAGTCCAAGAGCAAGCGAAACGAGCTCGGGAGCTTAGGGCACCCCGACACGAACAGGTTAGGTTCGAAAGAGGATGATTATGTTAGGTTACATAATTATTAAACGAAACCCTACTAGATTCGGTAAACAATAAACACTAAATGAATATTACGCAAACTAAAACATCAACAACTACTTGAAAGTTGGCATTATAAAAAGTGTCAATATGAAAAGCAGACCAAACGTACAGTTGGTAACTGTGAGGTTGGGAAATAAAACAAAATTATATGATAAGTTGGCCAATGATTATTCGGCGAAATAAAATTCTGCGAAACGTTAGTTGCCAAGTGAAAATCTGGCAAACAATTTTCGACGAAAGGGCAGAGAACCGTGATACCACTTAGCTTAGATAAATACGTCAGCGGTTGCATGCTGATTAACGACCGAATAATCGCTGTCAAAATTAACACAACTCCCTGTAAATTAAACATCATTCAGGTATATGCGCCTACCCCCCAATCCAGCGAGGACGAAATGGAGAAATTCTACAGCGCCTCGGTAAAATCTCTTTTAACGCCAAAATCGGCAAAACAGACAACGACGGACATCTTCGACGGGTAGTCGGGAATTATGGAATCGGCAACAGAAACGAGAGAGGCGAACGTATGCTTCAGTTTTGGTGTTAGGAAAATCTGACCTTGACCAAGAACTGTTTTAAAAAACACTTTTTTTTTTTAAGTTTCCTATGTTACCTCCAAGAATATATGTGCAAAGTTTCATGATGATCCGTTCATTAGTTTTTGCGTGAAAGCGTAACAAACAAACTTACATTCTCATTTATAATATTAAGTATGATTAGTATGAAGTATGATATACGGCGATTGTATACTTAGATTTCTCCTGGCGACTGTTTTCGAAACCAGAAAGACTTTATCCTCATCCGGAGTCGATGGAAATCGTCTGTCATGAATAGTGCGACATACTCTGGGGCGGACTGTGGCTCTGATCACCAACTTTTAGTCACCACAATCCGACTTCGGTTGAGAAAACTCTTGTGAAATGTTTAGGTCAACAAGCCTTGTATGAAGCAATTGAACTTAAAGTACCTGGGGGTTTACAGAAGATTGCTGTGCAAACTGCAAAAGAGAACATGCTCCCCAAAACTACCATGAAGCCTTTTATATCTGCGGAAACAGCTGACTTAATTTTTCGTAGGTGTGAGTCTAATCCAATAGGAGGTTATATGACCAACTCAGCACAGAGATTCAGAAAAGATGTCGCAGAGACTATAACCAACACACCAACAACATCTGTGCTGATATCGAACAGAGTTCTGCGAGGAATGAAAATATAGATCTTTTCCGCAAGGTCAAAGAGCTTACTAAATCTCGTAATACAAGAACCTGCACGAACGCAGATGAAGCAGGTAACATACTGACTGAAAAGGATCAGGTTCTGGAACGCTGGAAACAGTACTGTACCACACTTTATGACACCGGTCAATCTGTCACATACGGTGCGCAGACAGACTTATCACCGCAAGAACCCGAAATTATGCAGTCAGAGGTCGAACATGCCATTGAATGCCTCAAGGACAGAAAATCTCCCGGTAAATATGGAATTCCCGCCGAATTACTTAAAAACCTAGATCCCAAAGGTGCGAAGCAAATTTTAAGTATCTGCAATTCCATCTGGAAGACCAGGAGATGATATATATATATATATACCTATATGTTGGTAGGCCTTTCATTAAACGCCGGCATCCAATTAAATGGCTGAAGGAAAACTAGGCAACACAGAGTACATTTTAACATACTCTAGCCAAGTCATCGAGCGCAACGTTAAAGCAGATGGCTGAATGTAGTCAAGTTCGTTATTTAAATTGGATATTGATGATTTTGTAATGTTCGGTTAGGGTGACTAGATAGTTTAGAATCAAATATTTCGCGAAAACTTGCAGAGGATTTTTTTTTAAATACGTAAATATTTATTTCTCAAAAATACAGATAATTGTAGGAAGTTTACAATTTTTGAACATAACGCTGCAGAAATCTGTAAACAATAGATTAAACTCTGTATCTTTTAATTATTTATTTAATCAATAGTCACAAATACATCTTATATATTTAAGTTGATGCCAATATAAACTCATTAGAGTTTTACCGTGCACCAAAAACATCTAATACATAATATAAACAAAAAACAATGAAGTTCCAATTGATTTATGTATGAGTGGACTGTGTCGATTTACCTTCAGAAGGGAAAAAAGAGATAGTTTACTTTAGTTTTTAAATTATTTATGAGAATGTGAGAGTGCGAGGGTGAGGGTGCATGAATGTATATTGTAGGTGTTTGTGTGTGAGTGTGGATAAGTAGATGATGTGGTGTTGGTGTGTGAGTTGAATGTGCGAGAGTGTATAGATGCGAGGATAGAAGTATTCGTGCAACATGGAGATGGGTGTGTCCTTATTAGGCATATGGGTAAAGACTCTGTTACGGCATAGTCCTGTTGAGGTCTAAGATATTCGGTTTTTTATGAATGTTTTTGTAAATGTACGCGCTAATTACATAACACTGATGCTGTTCGAACGTAGTCCTGTGTGCCTGAGGGAAGGTTTGTACGCTTTATTGGGTTAGGCGGGGGCAGGCTGCTATGTTTACTAAGGACAGATTGAAGCACAAAGAGCTGACGGACTTAAAGAACAACGCAATCAATCTATAGAGCTTCCTTGTTATTACTTTTAGTACGGCTCTTTGTGCTCTCTCTGCCCTTAACCTTTCGTTGCAGCACCCCATACAGAGGTGCAATAACCATTGATTGTTTGGCATAGTGCATAATACTCAATTTTCAATAAATCCGTGTTAGCAGAGTTTCGAAGGGATTTAAATGTATGTATGAGGCGCAAAGTTCTAGTCGTGAAAGCACCAAGTTGTTTTTTCCATTTAAGTCCGTCAGACATAGTATTACTAGACACCTCCATGTTTTTATAGATACTATTTCGACGATATCACACTTTAATTTAACTTAAAATAGCACAGAAGAACGACTGATAACATTCACGGTTTGCGCCGTTGACGCCATATTTGTTTTGGTACCTACTATCGCCGCAGTCGAAAAAACTAAACGAAATTTGAATGACTTGGCTGTCTTGGTCAGCCATCTTTAAAGGGCTTCCTTCCAATACGCCAAATTGTTAAAAGTGGAATGATTCTAGTTCAATTAACTCTATCGGCCTCGGCATCCAATTGGATGCCAACGTTTAATGAACGGACTAGGCTTCCAATTAGCTGGCTAATTTAACCAGACAGGCCGCATCGTCAAGAAACACCATCTGCCGAAATTGAAGTTATTTTTCACTTTGCAGTTTTTTTATTTGGAAGTCGGTCGCATTTTTTTGTAAAAAAAAAAAAATCCGAATAAGTCTCTCATTTAGAAATTACATGTAAGTCGATTTGTCAACTTACTTACGCCATGTACGCCTCTGACGATGCGGCCTGTCTGGCCTCCGCTGGCGGATCCTTGGTCGCAGGGAGGATCCGCTGGCTAGGATTGAAGGTAGCGCTGCACAAAACCGAGGCCGTGTTCTTTCACGGGCCTCGGCAGCGCTACCCTCTTGATGTCCACATAGTCGTGGTGGGCGTCAGGTTAGAGGTGACAGCCCAGATGAAGTATCTGGGCATGGTGCTGGACAGCAAGTGGCGCTTCGGCCCACACTTCAGCGGGCTGTCGATGCGCATGCTGAAGGCTGCCGATGCCCTGTCGTGGCTCCTCCCGAACCTTGGGGGACCCAAGGCGCGATGCCGGCGCTTATATTCTTGCGAAGCATGGCCCTGTACGGGGCCCCCATCTGGGTGGACTCCCTGCATAGGAGGGAGAACGCGACCGCCATCCGCAGGTTCCAACGGGCCACTGCACAGCGGGTGGCGAGGGCCTACCTACTCGGTGGGCTTTGCGGCGACGTGCGCTCTGGCGGGCACTCCTCCTAGGGAGTTAGAGGCGTGGGTGCTCGCCAGAGTGTACGAGTGGACGGCGCGGCGTAAGGCGCTCGGGGAGCTGGGACGCCGCGGAGGAGCGAGAGGCCGTGCGGTGGGAGGCGAGGGACGCGATCGTCCACCATTGGACGGAGGAGTTCACCACCGCCGCCTTTGGCCGCTGGCCGCTGGACGCGTTCGGTTCAGTTCTGCGGGGCTGGCTCGAGCGGCCCCACGGTTTCCTCTCATTCCGTTTGTTTCAGGAGTTGTCCGGAAATGGGTGTTTCGGAACGCACCTGCACCGGATTCGGAGGGAAAAAACCTCGGCATGACAAGAATGCGGAGCAGCGGAGGACACGGCGCATCACACCCTCAAGATGTGCCCAGCCTGGGCTGAGCTGTGCCGTGACTTGATCCGAGTTGTCGGGCAGGACTTCTCACTTCCCGGCGTGGTCAACTCCATGCTGGGGAGTGAGGAGGCCTGGGCGGCGGTTGCCTCCTTTTGCGAGGACGTCATGTAGCAAAAGAGGGTGGCGTAGCGCGTGCGGCATTATGATCCTCTCACTGCGCCGCTCCGCAGACGTAGAAGGGGTGAGTCTAGGCGGTTATATGATCGTATCCTCTCACTTCCTGGTGGTGATTAGCGGGCGACAGGCACGGGGGCACCTTCGCTCGCATTGCACGAATCACCACCCTCGTCGGGCGGGAATGGCCGGGCACTCGCGTTCATTCCCGGACCCATCCAGTGGTAGCAGGGAGAGGCATGAAGGCCCCGCTGTAAAGGCGGACGGCAGAGGACTGGATGTAAAGGCTGTGCCGGTCTTCCAATCCTACTCCACTCATACGATACGAGTGTGCCGCTGAGTTGTTTTTTTTTTTGGTCGGCAGTGAAACAGACGTCTCGCAGAAGGAGACTTCGGAAAGGGAGAGGAAGATTTCATCCGCTCAACATCGGATGAGCGGATAAAATCTCCATCTGCCTTTCTCTTTCGTATCGACGCAGTAGATGGGCTGGGCGTCGGTGGAGAGCGGAGAACGCACTCTTCCAGCCCCCCTGGCGTAGGTGTGAGCCGGAACACCGGGGTGGTTTTTACTCAGTACGAGCCTGACAAACCCCTACGCCTCTACTATTTAAGCGATTTCTGTTCTGGCTCCCATTTCTGTCTGCAGGATCTAAAGTAACCTAACATGAAGGAGATGACGGGAGCCAACCGAACATATCCGTGTCGGGGTGCCCTTAGCTCGCTTCGCTAGCTCTTGGACTTATTTTGTTGTATGTGTGTGAGTATAACGTTTGTACGCTCTGATTAATTATCTAAGCAGTCAGTATTTCTGATAATTGATAGGTGATTATTTATTAGATGTGCAATTAATAATATCCTTAAAACAAAAGCTTTTTGTAAGAATAAAACTACTGTAACTTTATTTTCATTTTTTTTGCTATCTATAATTATTTTGTGATTTGTTGTTATATGTGATAAACCTTGATGTAAATGATTGAACTATTTTATAATTTGTTTGTTTAGTTGAGTTGAGTGCTTAAGCTGGACTTTCTTCACCCAGTCGTGTTTATGCCTTCAGGTCTCTTGATATAGTCGAAGTCAATTCGGCGTGTACGCACAATGTTGGCATAGTTGTGCGCTGATAACTTCGGCGTCCGAGTTCTATTTGGACTGTTATAATCAACGTAGTATAATCCAAATTTCGTTCTGGAAAAAATTAACAACAAATTTAATTACGCTACTCGAAAAATTTGCTGTTCTTGTTGGTGTCCATCAGTAATCAATATAGTGCTTTATTTCTATAATAATATAAGGTGAACGTAAAAATCTTACTTAAAGCCGTCTGTCCATTCAAAGTCATCCATAAGACTCCAACTGAAATAACCCTTTACATTGACCCCATCTTCATGCATAGCCAGCAGCAATTGGTAGAGATAGTCGTTGTAATAAGATACTCTTTGGTAGTCTTCTAATCCACCAAAATCACCTACTCCATTTTCAGTTACAATGATAGGGATTTTCTTCAATATTTTGTAGTTGTTTTGGAGCCAATTGAGGACTTTTCGGAAGCCTGGTGGGTAAACCTGTAACACCAGTGCCTTTATTTTTGTTGCCAGTGAGTATTCGAAAAGTCAAACTCGGACATTTCGATAGCTTCTGCCCGCGGCTTCGACCACTTGAAAAGTGTTTATTATCCCGATTGATACCAGAATAAAAGTTGCCTATGTTCTATTCCAGACTATAACCTATGTCCGTTTGAAAAACTTACAATGACAACCTTTATTGTTTACTTAGGTTGGTTTTTACATTTATATCAAATTTCAAGTTTAGTAACCCAAAACATAAAATTCTTCGAAAAATTTTAACACCAGCTTAATCCTATTTTGCGGGAAGTTTAGAAATTTTAATAATTATAAGCTTTATTGTTTACTTAAGTCGGTATTTGTTCCAAGTTTCAAGTTTATTAACCCATGAAATAAGATTCTACAAAAAAACTTTAACACCCCCCCAATCGTCTTTTGGGGGTAGTTTTAAAAAACTAATAATTACTTACAACCTTTATAGTTTACTTAGGTTGGTATTTGTGCTCACTTTCAAGTTTATTAACCCAAGAAATAAGATTCTTCAATACAAATTTCAACACCCCTTTACCTCTTTCTATTTAAGGGGTAGTTTAATAATGTCAACCTTCATCATTTACGTTTACTATTTGTGCCAAGTTTCAAGAAGATTAGCCGAATGAATATATTTTTCATACAAACTTTCAACCTCCTTTTTTACTCCCTTACGGGTGGAATTGCCAAAAATCCTTTCATAGTGCTCACTTATGTTAATTGAGAAACTTTCCTGCCAAATTTCATCTTCATACATCCAGCGGATTCCGATATTTCGTGATGAGTGATTGACCTTTCGCTTTTATTATATATATTTATATTGTGGATGATTACGTAATAATGGTTTATGCAATTATTTATTTGTCTTGCTTTATTTAAGTAGTTGCTTTCAGAAATGACGATAGAGACTTATAACCTATCGATTTATAATCAAATGATTGATGAAATTGAGATTTATAACCAATAGAGACGTGTTCGTAGAAGGAGACGATACCTACTCTTCCCGAGGTTCCCACTTCACTAGTTAAGACATTTTCTTAAAGCAAATAGAATACCCTTTCCAACTGATTGATATAAAGCTTACAAATAGCCAGCCGGGACCAGGCATGGCCCAAGATGGATTCGGCTCCGTTTTGGCACCAATGTCGTGGGAAAAAGAAGGCACGTTCCAGCCAGGTTCCATTGCTGATGGGCTCACTAACTGCGTAGTGTAGTGGTTTAGGGCGAAGAAATCTGCGCTTCCTCGCAGTGATTTAACCTGGAAGAATAAAATGCGAAGTTGGATACCCTTTCTATTTTGCTATAATAATATGCTGGCTCTGCCATGTTTTGCTGTAATTGTCCGAACAAAGATATTGTTTCGAGGAAAAAAGGAGCTAGATTTATGATTATTTAAAACTAATTATGAGAATTCCTTCAAGCGTTAATATTTCAATAATTCGTGGCACAGGGACACGAAACATGCGGCAAACTACCAACAATTTTGGCGAAGTACATTTTTGGTATTCTCAAATACATAGCAGAATATGTAAGTAACCTAATTGTCGATTTTTAATGGAAA
This sequence comes from Orthosia gracilis, assembly GCA_947562075.1. Lineage (NCBI taxonomy): Eukaryota > Metazoa > Arthropoda > Insecta > Lepidoptera > Noctuidae > Orthosia > Orthosia gracilis. The sequence continues at coordinate 39,743,582 of OX387272.1, read as the reverse complement.
CAAACCTCCTCCTCAGTGAAATATGGGAGACGTGACCTTGAATATCCTTGTTGACGACTTATATTGTTAATCCTTTCACGAACTAAAATAGGATAGTCACCTTTCTCCGAATATATGGGATGGGCAAACATTCCCAACTGAAAAAGAAAAATATGATCGTTAAGCTGAAATGAAATTGAAAAATAGAAACAAAAAGAAGCAAAAACTATAAAAAAGGAAATACAGATGAAGATATTATTGTGGGACCATGTCTAAAGCAAAGTGCTGTAAAGGAACTGACATGCATTTGCATACAGGTTTCTGCCACCTCGACATCCTCAGGTTTGTTGGGGTCTTTTGGATCACCCCAATTTGCTTCTAGAGCTATTGATACTTTTCCTGCAAAGCAAACGTTATTAAATTATTATTGCTTTATTGTTTTTTATAAAATATCAAGATCCTTAATAACAACTTTTTTTATAAAACAAGGAAATGAAGAAAAGTAAAGACACCAACTTTTTCCTTAACACCATGTGGTGTGGAGGAATAACACAATTTCATAAGGACATTTTTGTGATTGAGAATAGGTAGCAGCGAAAGGCACGATTGATGTACTGTGCCTGGTATAGCAAAGGGGTAACTTCTGAGATGACTAATGTAATAGAGAATTATGGAAAAAAAAGGGAGGGAATTATATGACTTTACCTTTTTGAACTGGTTTAAATTCCTTCTCATACATGCGGTAAACCCGAGCATGAGCTAGTAAGCTGTTGTGAGCACATAAATATATGCCAATTCCATGCGATAGCAAAGCAGGTGCTAATAAGTCAAGCCCATAACCCTGTACAAAATAAAATAATCGTATGACTAAAAGATAAATCCAAAATAATTTTGTGACAGATAAATCTACTGACAGACAATCACAAAGAGACATGCTTATTTTTAAAAACAGGCAGGCTTATTTATAAAAACTTTATTTAGTTTAATCTGTCCGGTGCCTGTAATCAAATCTTGCAAGTTTAATTTAACCCACTTCCGATTGAGCTAAACATTTGCACACAAGTTTGTTTATCGTTACAATGCAATTTAAAAAAATTAAAACTTGTTGTAAAAATATATGCTTATTTTAATATAAAATTTTGTTAACCACAAATAGTTTAACTACTGCTTAGTAAGTTCTTTTTAAATTTGTTAGGCCCTTAGTTTTAGTTATCTAGGTATGGAGCGGTGTATAGTCGCCTTGCGCACTTTTCCACTTAGTGCTGGCCTTCCGATTTAGCATTTGTTTTAAATGCTAAATCGGAAGGCCAGCACTAAGTGGAAAAGTGCGCAAGGGATACTTACACTTTTGCAAGCTTCATGAGGTTCGTTTAAAGTTGTCCACATTTTGACTATATCGCCGTACAAATTAAATGCTAACCTCGCGTAGTCTTCAAAATAGTCAATAACTTTTGCGTTGGTCCAGCCACCGAGATCCATGAATGGTGTGGGCATGTCCCAGTGGAATAATGTAACTACAGGAGTGACGTTGGCTTTCAGGAGTTCCTCAAACATTGTACGGTAGTACTTTACGCCTTCTTGGTTTATGTTGTTGTCTGTACCGTTTGGGAGAATTCTTCAACAAAATAATGTATGTTAAACTTATTATTTGTATATCTATCCTGGCTACAATTTGAAAAATAAAATTATGATTGATTTCATCATCATCATCATCATTTCAAACCATTTGATAGATTGGCCTATCAACAGTTGAGACAACATCCATCGCCGGCCTCGTGTATCTCGAAGATAGATTTAAAGAATTTTAATTGGTAATCGGTGTTTAGTTAGTTAAGTTTAGTCATAGTTATGACACGGCATAACAATTTTCATATTGCCTAACAATGGAAGTGCCAGTACGAGAGAACAAGATCCCGAGAAAAGAAGAAGGAACATGTTGCTAAACGCACAATATATTATGGTCACAATATATTTAAATTTATAAAGACAATTTTATAAATATCTTACCTAGTCCACGAGATAGACATTCTGTAGGCCTGAACGCCTAAACTTTTGATCATTTCAATGTCTTCCATATAGCGGTGATAAGAGTCGGCTGCCACATCTCCGTTATTATGATCTTCGGTAAACGTGGGGTGATCGTGGAGGAATTTGTCCCATATGCTTTCACCCTTACCTAGGGAAGATAATAGTAGGTTCACGTAGAAAACGTCAACACTCTTATATAAGTTAGTAGCTTACATCAAGTTGAGAACTTGTAAATCACTTTAATCTAACATGCAGCTTGGCATAAAGGTAGACTTTGTCACATACTTATTTTCGAATTCTCAATTTAGAATGCCGGGATTATTTATGTATACTTTAATGTGTAGAGAACCGTAATTCCATCTTCACTTTCGATTTTGAAGCCGATAACCACACATAGCCTCTTTAAATAGCCAATCAGGTAGAAATGGATAAGTAACTACACTACTCCTGAGGTCCTCCGAAATATGTAAAGGCATACTTATATATACACTTTCATAAATTATTTGCTGTTCCTAATTCGCAATATCGAACTAAACGTTCTATCAAATAATTAAACTCCGACAAGGCCCAGATACCCAACAGCAATAGTTTTCGAAAGAAAATTTCTAATCGAATCGAAACGAATTGCATGGATTCTTACCTCCTTCATTCCATCCTCCTTCAATTTGATATGCGGCCGTAGACACTCCGAACATGAAATCATCGGGGAATGAGTAATTGCTCACCCCAGAGTTCACATCTGGGCCTCCTCTTGCTAGTGGCAGCAGGCTTTAAATTAAACAATTATATCACGAAACACATAGAGGTTAATGCACAATATAAAATTAAATACTTGAGTCATCATCATCATTTCAGCTGAAAGACATCAACTGCTGGACATAGGCCTCCCCCAGGCGTCGCCACATTGATCGATCAATGCTTGATTAGTTTTTAAGTATTACAGTTCCTCTACCCTCGGGCGGGACAAGGGATCTGCCGCAGTCTTACCGAATTAAATACGGTATTCTTTGGCTACCTTTGACAAAAAATTTCACAGTGTTTCACACTCCACCAGGCAGAAAGGTTTGTGTATCTACCTTACTACTTACTTCACTTTAGCTAGCACAATCTGTATCGTATACTTTACATTAATATCAAATGCCAGGGAGTGTGCGTTTTACCTCACTAAAACCACCCCGGTGATCATCATCAGCACGTAGAACACCCCGTGACCTCATAACAGACTACCCCAGAACCCCCTCTGTACAACGCCTGTTAGGGCACATCCCTGGAGAGACTGAAAAAGCGCATCTCTGATGAATAGCAACTAGCACCAAAACTTTTGTTTATAGCGATAAACCAAAATAGTTTAGAGGTACATTAAAAACACAAACATTTGGTCACTTGGGTCTTACCTAAGAATCAACAATAGTGCTCTGTTCAGGACGACTCCTCTCGAGCTCCACATTTTACCAACTAAAACAGGGCTTCTGTGATTTCATTTATTTAACACGAAAATATTCAATGAAGCAATTAGTTATAGCTGTATATAAAGGTAAGTTTATAATATACATTATGATAGTGAAATCTGTGTAAATAAGTCGAGTGATTGCTTATCGACAACAGTTAAATGCAAAGCTGGTACTAAAGTCATTTATTTCATAGTGCCTTGTTAAGATAATTACTAGTTAAAAATCTAAAATATCGTATGGTAATCTTAAATAATTGCAGCGTGGCCCACTCGGATGTAGTGTCAAGCAGATTAATTCATGACCGATACAAAAAGTATTTTACTAAAGATATTCAAATACAATTATGTCTAACTTTACTTAAATATATATTTCCTTAGCAAAAATCATGTTATCGACTTAATATAAGAAATAAACAACAATTATGAAGCGTCGGTGTTTTCTTTGATCTTGCAAAGCCTTTGAAATAGTTTGCCGGCCAAAACTGTTAAAAAACTGGAGGTGTTCGGGATCAGAGGCTTAGCTCTAGACTGGTTTAAGTCCTATTTAGGAGAGCGAAAACAGTGCGTCCGGATTGTTGAATATGTCAGTAATTTTGCAAAAGTTGGTTACGGCGGCGTAACCCAAGGCAGTGTGCTAGGCCCCACGTTGTTTCTTATCTACAAAAACGACCTATGCTCTTTAGAACTCCGTAAAGCCAGTGTCTTTACGTTTGCAGTTGATACTGCAATAATCTGCGAAAAATATAAATAAAAATAAACTGCGAAATCCTGGAGCGAAATCATTCATGTGGCTCAGGAAGGACTTGGGATGGTTGCTACCTGGCTCCAAAATAACCCACTGACCCTGAACGTCGCCAAAACTAAGTTAATTGTGTTTTAGTGTGACTGATCGGTCAGCGCCAGACTGGGCTCTGCAAAAAAACTGCATGTTTGTGGTAGTATTAATGACGAAAGCTGCATCTGCTCGCAAATCGAACAAATTACGAGTATAAAATACCTAGGCATACAAATTGATCAGTACCGAACTTGGGAAGCGCAAATTAACGCACTGGTGAAGCGTACTACAAAACTTTTACACATATTTAAAAAAGTCAGGTCCGCATCGATCGCAACACCAAAGCTGATTCGTATGTTGTATTTTATCTTGTGCCAATCATTATTATGTAACTGTGTGTCAACCTAGGGAACAGCAAACAAAACAAATTTGCTTAGGCTGGACAGAGCTCAACGAGCTATTCTAAAGATAGCGTACAGGAAGCCCTGGCGATATTCAACTGATGCTCTTTATTCGGATTGTAACGTCCTCAGAGTGAGGCAATTGTTTATTGCTTTGATTCTGATGCTATTTCACAGAAATGCTCAAGAACTAGCCTGCCACTCATCGAGAACGTTAAAATGGGATCGACCTAGATTTCATTCTTCCTTTACACGCAGATCTTTCGCATTTCTTGGGCCTTACCTCTATTCAAAATTCTACTCGCAAGATAGAACTATTATGACCTTAACTTACAGATGTCTACAAAATGTTATATTTGAATGGCTGCACCCTCTAGCCTATAACCAAACAGAAGACCTTTTGCATATAAAGTCGTAAAATTAGGACATAAATATCAAAAATACCTACCTACCTATATACTTATCACTCACCCCTACATACACCACACTCCAAATACTACAAATACACAATATGTATACACATACACAATATGTATACACATACACTCACCAAAAAGCAATTTAAACTAAATTCATAAAATAATAACCTCTATTTCTATTTATCTACATTACAATTATTTAATTAAGTTTTATCTCTGTGAACCCATGTAAAAATATTTGCCTTACCTACTTGGGAAGAGACTGGACCCCACAGCACAGGGCATCCTAGAGTGGGATCCAGGGAACTTGTCAATATCTAGCACTTAAGGGTTTTTGTGAAATGTATTATTGTTTTAATATTGTACTGTGTAAAAATGAACGGAATGAAGATTTTTTTTTAAGATTGTGGCAATTAGTTTACCCATCTCGATGACATGCCAACATTTTAATATTTACTTGAGGTTTTATTATTTGGCATTTTTCATTTAATTTAAAAATAAGCTTCTGTAACCGAAATAGTTCGTTATATGTTTTGAATTGTTCCCTATTAACAAACAATGCTGGACGACAGTTTATTACAAATTCAAAACATAATTTCGGCTTCATCAAAAAATACTTTTAATTACGTTTTATATTACATATAAGTGCACCGTGAGTGGTATAGCAAGAAAACTTTAATGTTTTGGAGTATTTTTGACGTCCAACGAGCCCTATCCCCTCTCCTCTTTGATTGCCCAAAAAAAAGTGAAAAATATTCAATCAACATTGGCGGCTTAAAATACATAACGAAGTTAGTGCAGTATACTCAGATCTTAAAAACTATCCCAAACTAATCGCAAACCCTGGAAACCCACCAAATAATCGGCCCCCAAATATACACCGATGGCAGCAAGATAGAGGGGAAAGTCGGAGCTGCCCTAACTTGGTGGGAAAACGGGATGGAGTCAAAGTTCAGCACCTTCGGCTTGGAGCCTCACAACACTGTCTTCCAATCGGAAATGTACGCTCTCTTCAGAGCTGTCAGGATGGCAAGAGAATCCAAGGCGGCCTCCGTAAGCATCTTTAGTGATTCGAGATCGTCACTTGACCTGCTGAGGAGACCGTCTGTCACTCACCACCTGGCACTCCAAATCAAGAGAAGCGTCCGTGAAATCAGAGAGGAGGGCAGAGAAGTGAGGCTTTTTTGGCTTAAGGCCCATGTGGGAACTGCTGGGAATGAGAGAGCGGACGAGCTGGCCAAGGAGGCAGCCCTAACAAAACTCACATCTGACTACAGCAAGGTCCCCGTTTCGTTCGTGAGGAGGAAGATACGGGAGGGGACTATAAGGAAGTGGCAAGCGCGGTACGAGTCCTCGAGTACAGGATCGGTCACGAAAGTTTTCTTTCCAGACGTCCTAGCGGCAAAAAGGACACTCAGAGACGCAGTGCTCACACCGGTCCACGTACAAATCCTTACAGGACACGGAGGATTCTCAGCGTATCTCCACCGCTTCCACCTTAAAGATAGTCCCTCGTGCGTCTGTGACACGAGCTGCGAAGAGACAGTTTGGCACCTACTCTTCGAATGCCCAAGGTTCAGCCAAGACAGAATGGAGCTCGAAGTAAAATTCGAAACCCAGCTTAGCCAGTCCACACTCCACACCATCATGGGGAGACCAGCTACTAGGATTCCATTCTTGGCATTCGCGAGTAAAGTCGCCACAATCGCAGCAAGGGCCAACAAAACGGACGTAACCTTGCGAAGTCGACCACACATTCGAACACACACTACCACAATAACGACCACACAAACAACAACCACAAATACACAAACAACAACAAGCACCCCATTGACTGATACACAAGTTACACACACACACTCAAACCAACGGCCATTACCAACGGAAGCAGCAGCGGATGCAGCAACAGCCAGCCTACAACCAGCCCCTATCATGACTACCACACAATTCCTGGCATGCGGAGAAGACGGAATCCCTGGCATCCGACTGCGAGGCGTCGCTCTGTTCATGAACAGGGATCAGGAGAAGTTAGGCATAGGCTTCTGCATAGGCTCAAGTCAAGCTGCGGCCCGGATCTACCTTTCACCGGGCATTGCCGCCCTGATTAACGGAAGCACCAACAAAACGAGCATAAAAAGCAGCAAGTATGCTGCACTACCTCAAGTGGAAGTGGCCACTCACCGATGCCGTGTAATGCGATTTAAAGGGAAAACAATCGCATTGCTAGAGTGGGGGGAGGCTACTCCATTTGGTCAGGCAAGCTCATTGCTTCAGAAGATCGGGGAGGCAGGAGACTACATGTCAGCCGCGGCCCGAACCATAAGCGTGGACGCAATGGTGGTGGGAGGAGACAGAGGAGACGTCGCAGACCGCTTTGGCTGTCTAAAGGCCTCAAAACATCATGAGGTCGTTGTCTACGAGGACAGAGGCGAAACCCTGAGTTTCCTCAAAGACCCCAGACAACCAACAGCCAGCGCGACGAGCCCCACAACAAGCCCCACCACTCAAAGTGGATCGGAAAGGGCCCAGCAGAAGGCAGCAGCCGAAAAAGCTGCAAAGGAGCAGTGCAACACCATAAACCCGGAGGACTGGGCCCGGTCGAGGAGTCGCCTGAAAGCTTTCGGCTCTTTCCTCAGTGCACTGCTCCCAAGCACCAGCCACATATCACCATCTCACAAGCAGGAGACAGCACTGGAGAGGTTCTTCAGAAAAACACCAAAGAAACCAACCCAGCAAAAGCCAAAGCCAACACGAGCCGACAAAGGGCAAGTCAGCCCGCCGACCCTCGCAGTAAATTCGGGTGCCACGGACCACGTAAAGAGCGCGTTCCTCGAGTACGTAGCAATCGTAAGAGCGACCAGAGAGGTCAATCTTACGACATGCAGGAAGATCCTGCAGACCTACCAGAGAGACACAGAGGGTCTGTTAAGGGTACTGCTCGAGGAAGCAGGGGCAGCGGTGTACGACAACGTCACATCCCAAGTCATCAAAGGGGAAATGACGGGGTCGTATATGGCAGCCTACAGCGCGAGGTGTGGTTTTGTGGCCCTGGACAAGGAGGAGACGGAGCGCTCAGGCAAACTCAAGTTCAGCGTGCCAAATGACGACCCGATAGTGGTTACCGCCAAATGTACCAAAATCATGCCGGATGATAAGATCCTGGAAATGGCACAGTCCATTTCGGAAACCTCAGGTATCCCGGCATCACAGGAAAGCTGGGCGGTACCCAATATCAGGTGGATTAACGGAGTTCCGGGTTGCGGTAAGACAACCTGGCTGGTAAAGCACTTCGACGAGGACAGGGACGTGATAGCAACCACGACAACAGAAGCTGCCAAAGATCTTAGGGAAAAGCTTGCGCGCCGCTTAGGAGACCGAGCAAAGACCAAGGTGCGCACTATGGCCTCAATCCTAGCAAACGGTTTCAAGAGTCAAGACAAATGCTACCGTCTTACGGTAGACGAGGCTCTTATGAACCACTTTGGGGCCATAGTCATGGCAGTAAAGTTGTCTGGAGCAAGCGAGCTTGTCCTCGTCAGAGACGTTAACCAGCTTCCATTTTTGGACAGAGAGAACCTTTTCGAGCTTAGGTATACCCGTCCAGACCTGGTGGCTGGCATCACCCAGGAGTTTCTCTGCACACACCGCAATCCAATGGACGTGGCGTTTGCACTGAGTGAGATATACCCCGGTATATACTCCTCCAAGTCGTCGCTGTCGCGGGTCCACTCTCTGAAGGTGAAAGGTTATACAGGGGCGCAAATACCGAGCACTGCCCAAAACACCCTGTTCCTGGTTCATACGCAGGGGGAGAAAGCTTCTCTTGCGAGCCAGGGATTTGGGTCCGGCGAAGGGTCGCGCCTGCTAACCATACACGAGGCTCAGGGGTTGACCTACGATGACGTCATAATCATCAACACCAAGTCCAGGAGGCTTCAGGTCCACGACAGCATCTCCCACGCGGTAGTGGCGTTGTCCAGACATACAGTTAGTTGCGTCTATTACACCGACGACGCCGATGACGCCACAGGCCGCTTTGCTAAGAGGGCGATGGATGCGCCAACTAAAACGGTCGTCAACTACAATCTTAAGACGGCCATGCAGCATCGAGACGTAGTCGTCATAGAGGCCTTGCTCACGCTGGCGAAGTCCCTGGTCAGCAGACATCACCAAAACACCACCTAACAAGTCCCATCCAAAAACTCCAACCCAAACACCTCCCCAAACCCAAACCATCACCCTGTCTAAATCCTGTAATGATAAAATAAAAATATACATGTAAAGCTGCATGGTGGAACGAGTCAGTCATACTCATTTTAACGTCCTTACGACGGGGTTCTAGAACGGGAACCGTCGGCCGGTACTGGTCTGCTCGCACTGCCATGCATCTCCCCCGCAAAGTGTACAAATAGAAATAAGTAGACAAAATAGTGAATAACATAGGCAGTGTATCAATAGAAATTAATAAACCAAATAGTTAATAACATAAAGATAAGTAGTAAATAGAAATATAAAATTGTAATGCCAGTGTGAAATATATAATAAACGATAAAAATATAGAATTTAGTGAAAGATGAACTCACGTAGACTTAAGTTAGTTAAGTAAGCCTAGGAATAATGTCCGACGTAGGAGTCAAATAATTGTAATTTTATAAAATCAAATCAAACAAATTAACATAGTAAAAAAGGGCGCGGACGTCTATGTCCGCGGTAGATTACAATAAAAAAAAAAAAAAAAAAAAAAAAAACTAATCGCAATTTTCCGGTCCCACACGTGATTGGTTTAGATATTTGCTTCATTTCAATACAGTTGGTGAACCTGACTACTAGATAATTATGTATTAAAATACTCAAACCATATCATGTACCATAAAATAAGATTGAAATCGATTTGAAGAGCAAATCATTGATATTTTTTATTTTTCACAAAAAAAAAACTATAGATTGTATAATTTCGACAGCAGCAAAGAACAAACGGATATCTACAAAATCACTAGTTTTCGTTAGTTTCTAGAAAATGTTTTATTTTTTACAAGAATAATGCTAACTTTAAAAAAAAATAGTTTAGTTTTGACAACAAATCAATAAATGCTGCGGTCACATTCTATGAAATAATTCAAACAGGAATTGATATATATGTACCTTTTAATCGAAGGTCAAGAGCAGATAAATACCCTGTCTGATATAGCAACTCTTTAATCAAAATAATTAAAGATTAAAGCTAGGCACACCGCGATGGAAACTGTATGGTAACTTATTAGACTATGACGAATTCGCATTATTACGAGATAGACAACGACAATTCCACGAGATTTTTATAATAAACACGTGCAGGAAATGGAACGCAGTTTAAAAAAAAGAACCAATAAAATTTTTGACCTCCAACTATCCAAAAATGTTATCTCACAATTACGTCAATTATTGTGAGGGTCGGGCAATTTGTGAGGCTTTCAATGAATTCTTCCACGACGTATTCGGTGAACCATCTGACTATAGCCTCGCTAATTCATTGATAGCGGACGAAAAGGATCACTATCCTGATATATTGAATAGGGGAGTAAGGGGGAGAGCGAACATTATACCATTCCGGCCCCAAGTAACATCCTCACCAGCTGTAAGGCGGCAGCTGTCATCTGAAAGCCGTGGTGCTCCCTGCTAGATAAAGAACGAGGCTATGGCGACCGAGCAATAGCGGTATAACTATACACCCATCCGGCAACTGGGTTGGAGGAGGCTGCAGCGGCCTCAGGGTCTAAATAACCCTTAAAATGTCTGGTGCAGAAGGCAACGGGAAAAGACTGCACTAGTTCCCACGAGAGTCACAATTGATTTCAAGAATAGCGATGTTAATCTGTTGAGCGATCCGGCAAATTTTTATATGACAACGTTTCATTTAGTAGAATTATTGTTAAGCTGATTATTATAATGTCAAAAAACGTTTGGGACATTTATCATACCTACGTCAAACATTTCACTAGGCCACACAACTATTAAACAAATGACGTTTTGTCAGTGTAACAGTGTATTATCAAAGAATCAGTCCAAGAGCGAACGAAGCGAGCTCGGGAGCTTAGGGCACACCGAGACGGACTGGTTAGGTTCGATGGAGGATGATGATGTTAGGTTACATAACTATTAAACGAAACCCTACTAAATTTGGTAAACAATAAACACCTAAATGAATATTACGCAAACTAAAACATTCTGCTACTTGAAAGTTGGCATTATACAAATAGTCAATATGAAAAGCAGACCAAACGTACCGTTGGTAACTGTGAGGTTGAGAAATAAAACAAAATTATATGATAAGTTGGGCACTGATTATTCGGCGAAATAAAATTCTGCGAAATGTTAGTTGCCAAGTGAAAATCTGGCAAACAATTTTCGGCGAAAGGGCAGAGAACCGTGGTACCACTTAGCTTAGATAAATACTTCAGCGGTTACAAGCTGATTAACGACCGCATAATTGCTATCAAAATTAACACAACTCCCTGTAAATTAAACATTATTCAGGTATATGCGCCTACCACCCAATCCAGCGAGGACGAAATGGAGAAATTCTACAGCGCCTCGGCAAAATCTGTCCAAGATATACCTAAAAGGGAGATAACAGAGGTTTTAGGTGATTTTTACGCCAAAATTAGCAAAACAGACCACCACGAACATCTTCGACGGGTAGTCGGGAAGTATGGAATCGGCAACAGAAACGAGAGAGACGAACGTATGCTTCAGTTTTGTTATGAGGAAAATCTGACCGTTACCAACAACTGTTTAAAAAAACATATACGGCGATTGTATACTTGGATTTGTCCTGGCGACTGTTTTCAAAACGAGATAGTCTATATACTCATCCGGAGTCGATGGAAATCGTCTGTCATGAATACTGCGACATACTTTGGGGCGGACTGTGGCTCTGATCACCAACTTTTAGTCACCACAATCCGACTTCGGTTGAGAAAACTCTTATGAAATGTTGACCTACAAGCCTTCAGACAAGCAATTGAACTTAAAGTACCTGAGTGTTCTTTAAATGACGCCACTGACCATGACGTCACTTGACAGGGTTTACAGAAGATTGCTGAGCAAACTGCAAAAGAGAACATGCTCCCCAAAACTACCATGAAGCCTTTTATATCTGCGAAAAGGGCTGACTTAATTCTACGTAGGCGTGAGTTGGAGGGGGATCTAATCCTACAAGAGAACAGGAGGTTATATGATCAACTCAGCACAGAGGTTCAGAAAAGATTTCGCAAAGACTATAACCAACACACCAACAACAACTGTGCTATTCTCGAACAGAGTTCTGCGAGGAATGAAAATATAGATCTTTTCCGCAAGGTCAAAGAGCTTACTAAATCTCGTAATACGAGAACCTGCACGATCGCAGATAAAGCAGGTAACATACTGACTGAAAAGGATCAGGTTCTGGAACGCTGGAAACAGTACTGCACCACACTTTATGATACCGGTCAAAGTCGTCACACGTACGTGTCACGCGCCGTAGCGCGCAGACAGACTTATGACCGCAAGAACTCGAAATTTTGCAGTCGAAGGTCGAAAATGCCATTGGATGCCTCAAAGACAGAAAATCTCCCGGTAATGATGTAATTCCCGCCGAGTTATTTTAAAACCTAGATCCCAAAGGTGCGAAGCAAATTTTTCGGAATCTGCAATTCCATCTGGAAAACCAGAAGATGACCTGAAGGGTGGACAGAGTCCGTTTTGTCCCACTTCATAAAGACACCTCCGTTCCTCTTTAAGTCAAGGTTATTTCTAGGCAAGCGTGTTTCACCGTCGACCACACCATTGCTTACCATCAGGTGAGATAGTGGTCAAGCGCGAGCCTAAAGGATATAAAAAAAGCTCTACCAAAGACTGCAGCAACTACAGGAACTTAGCACTTATTTCACATGTCAGGAAGATACTCCTATACATAATAAATAAAAGGTTGAAAAACTTTCTCGATCCACAAATTTCAGAGGAACAAACAGGGTTCGTTAAAGGCAAAGGAACGCGGGAACAAATCCTGAACGTTCACCAAATCTGACTACCTCGGGAGGTACCCTTTCAAGCACAAAATTAATTTTCAAAATGAATCCACAATTGACGGTGAAATCGGTGAACATACATAAAAAAAAACACACAGTCGAACATAGAAATAGAAAAGAAAGAATAATGGTCAATCAATTTGAGCGTACACGTTTGATCTTAAGCAATACTTATCAACCTCAATCCTTTCGTTTCCTTTTATAAGAGGCAGCTATAATGTAATGAAAAACCTATTGCTGTGACTACCGGAAAGGGATAGAAATAAGAATGTGAGTCCAGAAACAAAATACCTATTAGAACAAATAAAGTTATTTTATAAAGAAAAACGAATCAAATAAATTACATTTAAAATAACGAAAATTAGTTAGGCAATCAACAGAAATATATCATATTATAAGAAAAAGTAAAGGTAACATATATTGGAAAAGTTAAAAAAGAACATTACGAAATGCATACAAGGAATTGTGTGACAAGACTGAGTGGGCTGCGAACATGAAAAACAAACGTGGCAATCTATCACGACGTCCGCACATAATTAAGGAAGAAACACGTCTTAAGAAATCTACACCAACGTTCAACAAATCAACATCAACGATTGCAGTACCCGAAGAAACATTTATAAGCACAATTCTTCCGAAGCTTTGAATTTACCCTAAACGGAAAGCTTTCTTCAATCTGAATTGAATACGCCATCATAACACAGAAAAATGACAAAACCCCCGGTAGCGGCAACATTACAAACGAAGTTCTGAAGTCCTTATGCTTCCCAATGCTCAAACCCCTTCAATTACTTTTCAATAATACCCTCAGTGCAGGTAAAACATCTTGCAATGATGGAAATCCACAATTACACTGCTTCATAAAAAGGGAGATTGGAGTGAACTGGGCAAAATAGGCCAATCAGACTTATGACAAACCTATAAAAAAAGCTAATGAGTATAGGAAAACCATCTTTATGTTGCTTCATTGACCACCAGAAAGCTTTCGACTCCTTAAACTTCGATGCGATTATGACCCAAAGTATATAAATTTAATCAAGAGCGTGTACTCTAAATGCTGGGTTAAAGTGCTGCTAGAAAGAGAAGGAATATAGTTCCCCATATAAAAAAGTGTTCGACAGGGAGATTCGTTATCACCAAAATTCTTTTCGGTGGTTCTCGAATCAGTTTTTAGATACCTAGAGTGTAACAAGGGTATAAACTTAACTTGAGACATTTGCTGAAACTGCAGTAGAAATAGAGTTGATGGTAAGAGAATTAGCGAGAGAAAGTAATAAAGTCGGTCAATTACTAAACGCTGCTAAGACAAAAATAATAACTAATGGAAATAATCATGACGTCATATTAGTGAACACAAAGGGAGAATATGTTAGCTAGTTATATCTGCTTAGGACAATTGGTGTCGTTCTAAAACTGCACTGGAAAACAGAAATAAAGAAGGATAGCTTTTTCTTGGAAAAATATTGGGCTCTTCAGGAAATAATGAAAAACATAGAAAATAGCTTACACATAGTGCATTTGCTTAAACAAAGTGTGAGGTCTAGGCTACTTAACTCCTGACACGCATTTCATGAATGTTAGAGATAGCTTTGAAGACTGCCAGGGCCGCGAAGGACGACATTTAAATAATTTTATTTTCAACTAGCTTTCCCACGCGGCTTCGCTCCCGTCAACTGGCTACCTACCTATCCATCTAAACCATTTACGCAGCGCACGAAACGGAAACGTTAAAGTTTCTGATTTTGTCATTTTTGTGCATATATATATACATATACTGGTTAATTGTTTTATGTATTTATACAAGTGAGTTTTCATCTGAGAAACCCAGTATATGAATATTATAATATCTTAAATGCTATGCAGGTACTTACGCGGATTGAGCTCTGATTAACTCTAAGAACTGGGTAGGCAACATCAAATTTTGCAAGTATTTTTCTTTTTTATAGACCAATGAATTCACCGTGACTAAAATCACCTCTGTATCTGACGAAGTAGGCAGTTTAGACAGTGGTATACTTCCATTTTTAGCCAGGGGCAAGCCTGTTGCCATTAACTGGGCACTAATCTGGATTCCTGGCTGCTACTGTACTGCTAAAGTATTACTGGATTTTTCATCTGGAATCCGAAATTCAAAAAAATCCTTTAATACTTTGCTCGATCCAGCAATAGCAGTAGTGCATGCGACAGCTAGATCAACGAGGCTGTTGTTAAAATAATTTTGGAAATACGAGTATTTAAGATATACTTGCAGTTCAAACCAAATATAAAGTGACACATTAACGGCGATAACGGTTCTCAAATTGTCAAAATGTTTGGTATTGACTACGTGACAATTTGGTAGCGTATCTCAATTTCATACATTTTTAAATTTTCGAACATTTCGAACATTACCGCTGAGAATGTCTCTTTTTCAATAGATTATCGTAATTATGGTAATCTATGGTTTTATGATATCTATGGTTTATCGGCATGGTCTAGGGATTCTATATTCTATAGTATTGATACCTTCCTCCGTGGTTTCGGCTATGGAGCTGGAAAAACCCAACTATTATTATTTTATTTTTTTATTTTTAATGCTCATTCAGCAAGACTACGCTTTGCTATGATTTTTATCAAGGCACAAAAATCACAAGGTATAGTTATAACTGATTTAGTCTGCTTATGTTATAAGAAGACCAGTTTTTTCCAAACAACCATCCATATCTACTATTTTTGGTGCTGAAAGCAGGTCATCATCATCATCATTTCAACCGAAAGAAGTCCACTGCTGAACATAGGCCCCTACGACGCCACATAGTCCGGTTCCGTGCGTCACGCATCCAGTGGATCCCCGCGACCATCATAAGTCATCGCTCCACCCAGTGGGAGCCCTACCAACGCAACTTCTACCGGTTCGTGGTCGCCACTCCAGAACTTTTCAGCCCCATCGGTCATCTGTCTCTTAAAGCAGTAGGTATAATACGAAAACAGGTACTTGCCTATTGTATATCTTTCATTGACCTCTATTAACCGTTATCACAGTATTCACTACTTTTCTAATGTCTACAAGAACAATTTAATTGTTACTTTATCCTCCATAATGTGTGCTTATTTCACAATATGCTATTGGACAAATTGACCCAAGTGAACGTTTTATCCTAAGACAATCCATCCATTTCTCTCGCTATCTTAGTTCATAAATCTTAGCAACAGTCGGATGTAAGCTGAGCCATATAAATTAAAGCGCGACGTGATCGACTGTCCCACCAAGATGTTTATTGCTCCGAGGATGGATAATAAATAGCTCACTGGATATTGTGTTATTGCTTACGGTCCCCTTAGCTTTACAGTTTTGTGATGCGAACCGTATCTAATTTTTGAGCCTCAAGGCTTCCACAGAACGCGACGCGAGAATGTGACAGCCAAAGACCTAAATCTAATTAGATGTCACGATTGTATGTCCTTCGCGTGCCAAAAAACGGAGTAAAGTTATGATCAATGATCGTAATCTGAGGTTTTCATTCAGCATTATCGACACCGGAAAGCCACCGAAATCTAGAAAAATGACTTTATGCCATATTGAGCTGTAAAGTATGTATAAAAAAAGTTGGCCGAGGCATAGGAAATGTTTTCTATCATTGGTAAGTAAATTTGTTTTTAAATTGTTTGTGAAAAATTGGCACGCTTGGTTTTCATACAGATGGAGGGAATTACGTTATCGAGTTAGATTTATGTCTGTGGGGACAGCGATGTGACAACGCGTTTTCATTGAAATAATTCAACCTCGGGGTCTTTAAGTCGAGAGTGAATATGTTACTTCTAGGCAAGCGTGCTACACCGTCGACCACATCTTCGCTGTCGCTTACCATCAAGCATCGTAGTTGTGAGTTTTTGCCGTGAATTGGTTCATTTTACTGATTGTTTTCTGGAATGTTTTTGTTAGGCAATATGGGCATATTGCCTTACAAAATTGTGTTGTGTTTTTCCATTAGTACATTTATCATCATCATGTGGATTGTGCAATAAGATTTCCAATAAATGCATTAGTACTTTCTCTGTGACCAAATTATGAAAGTCTAAGCAAAATTTTCGCTTACGCTGATTTCACAGTAGAATTAAGAATATATTACAAGGCAAAACTGAACCAATTCACTGAAAATAAAATAGGTTATTTCATAACGATTCCAACAACATAAGTTTCATGTACGAGTATGGCTCCTATACAAAACTTTAGAGGTATCAGCGTTTTAATCACACGCGCCGTTATCGCATGACGTCACCCAGCTGCTTCCCAGGTGGCCGTGACAGATGCGCAATTTCGCGAAAATGAGCACGACTGTCGATTGTTATGGATACAATATCTCTAAAATAATTTCCATAAGTTTTTCATTCTTGTGGGATAGTCAGGTCACGCTTGTTTGCTATCCTCCACGTCGTCGTTATGTCGTGTTAACTACACGCCCATAGTAACAATTTGACATTGACAGCGTCCTTACTCCACATTATTAAAATACGGGTTCGTAGTTCAACTACGTACTAACACAAGTTAGTATGGAAGTTAAATTGTACTTTGAGTCCAGTTTAACTAAAACCTACTTCTATTTTTTAAGTCAGTATGAATAAAACAAAGAGTAATATTCAAACATAAATAAAAAAATATACTTTCTATATCCAGAAATAAACCGAATTCCAATAAAAATTCTGATTGCACAGCAAACTTATCTCAAAATATTATTATTTTAGGAATAATTTGAGTTCGTGACACATCGCTATTAATTGAAAAGCGGAGTTTTTTTATGAACGCATATCTAATGATCTTGTTATAATAATCTCACTTTCGGTTATTTCGAACCTGATCTGAAATCCTCCTTGTGGACAAAGTGGCCAGGGTCAGGAAGTACGGCGTGGAGTCCGATGTTCCACAGGAGTCAGTTCTAGGCCACCCCCTGTGGAACATCGGTTACGACTGGCTCTTGCGAGGCACCCTCCTCCAGGGCACGAGTGTTATCTGCAACGCGGATGACACTCTTCTCATTGCCCAGGGGACGGACTTTAGGGAGGCGGCCTGTCTGGCCTCAGCTGGCGGATCCTTAGTCACAGGGAGGATTCGCTGGCTAAGATTGAAGGTAGCGCTGTACAAAACCGAGGCCTTGTTCTTTCACGGGCCTCAGCAGCGCTACCCTCCTGATGCCCATATAGTCGTGGCGGGCGTCAGGATAGAGGTGAAGGCCCAGATGAAGTATCTGGGCCTGGTGCTGGAAAGCAGGTGGCGCTTCGGCCTGCACTGCAGCGGGCTGTCGATGCGCATGCTGAAGGCCGCCGATGCCCTGTCTTGGCTCCTCCCAAACCTGGGGGGAGCCAAGGCGTGATGCCGGCGCTTGTATGCTTGCGGAGCATGGCCCTGTACGGGGCCCCCATCTGAGCGGACTCCCTCTACAGGAGGGAGAACGCGACCGCCATCCGCAGGCCCCAACGGGCCATTGCACAGCGGGTTGCGAGGGCCTACCGCTCGGTGGGCTTTGCGGCGGCGTGCACTCCGGCGGACACTCCTCCTAGGAAGTTAGAGTCGTGTGTGCTCGCCAGAGTGTACGAGTGGACGGCGCGGCGTAAGGCGCTCGGGGAGCTGGGACCCCGCGGAGGAGCGGGAGGCCGTTTGGTGAGAAGCGAGAGACGCGATCGTCCACCATTGGACGGAGGACTTCGCCACCGCCGCCTTTGGCCACCGGACACTCGACGCGCTCGGGCCAGTCCTGCGGGGCTGGCTCGAGCGGCCCCACGGTTTCCTGTCATTCCGTTTGGTTCAGGTGTTGTCCGGACATGGGTGGGTGTGCACCTGCACAGGATCCGGAGGGAAAAAACCTCGGCATGCCACGACTGCGGAGCAGCGGAGGACACGGCGCATCACACCCTCGAGATGTGCCCAGCCTGGGCTGAGCTGCACCGTGACTTGATCCGAGTTGTCGGACAGGACCTCTCACTTCCTGGCGTGTCTCGATGCTGGGGAGTGAGGAGGCCTGGGCGGCGGTTGCCTCCTTTATGCGAGGACGTCATGTCGCAAAAGGGGGCGGCGTAGCGCGTGCGGCAGAATGATCCTCTCGCTGCGCCCCTCCGCAGGCGAAGAAGGGGTGGGTGAAAGCGGTTATATGATCGTCTCCTCCCACCTCCTAGTGGTGATAAGCGGGCGACAGGCACGGGGGCGCCTTCGCTCGCATTGCACGAATCACCACCCTCGTCGGGCGGGAATGGCCGAGCACTCGCGTTCATTCCCGGGCCCATCTAGTAAGGGAGGGGCGTGAAGGCCCCGCTGTTAAGGCGGGTGGTCGACGGCGGGGGACTGGATGTAAAGGCTATGCCGGTCTCCCAACCCTCCTCCACTCATACGATGCGGGAGTGCCGCTGGGTTGTTTTAGTAGGTACACTGGGTCAGCCGTCCCACATAGCCCCGTTCCCACGGAATGGTAGCGTATGCGCAACGCATTTTTTCCCAGCGAGATCAAAAAAGTTTCGCGGCGCGGCATACGGTGTGTAGAGTGTGCCGCTTGGGAGGAGCCGCGTAGTGCCCTCACCTCTGAAGTAGAAAGTGATCTGTCGCTGCCAGCCGTAGTCGAGTCTATGGTCGGCAGCGAAACAGTAGTCTCGCAGAAGGAGACTGCGGAAAGGGAGAGGGAGATTTCATCCGCTCAACATCGTGTGAGCGGATGCAACGCACTCTTCCAGCCGCCCTGGCGTAGGTGTGAGACGGAACACCGGGTTGGTTTTTAATCAGTACGAATCTGACAAATCCCTACGCACCCCTCCTCTCCAGGGTGTGCCCTGTCTGTGCGTGGATGTCCTCCAATGAGGACTTTCCACCACGGTACAAAAAAAGAAAAGGTTGGGTTTTCCATTTTAATTTCACTACGATTACTATATAAGCGATTTTTGTCCTGGCTCCCATTTCTGTTGTGTGTGTAACATGAAGGAGATGACGGGAGCCAACCGAACATATCCGTGTCGGGGTGTCCTTAGCTCGCTTCGCTAGCTCTTGGACTTATTTTGTTGTATGTGTGTGAGTATAACGTTTGTACGCTCTGATTAATTAGCTATGCAGTCAGTATTTCTGATAATTGATAGGTGATTATTTATTAGATGTGCAATTAATAATATCCTTAAAACAAAAGCTTTTTGTAAGAATAAAACTACTGTAACTTTATTTTCATTTTTTTTGCTATCTATAATCATTTTGTGATTTGTTGTTATATGTGATAAACCTTGATGTAAATGATTGAACTATTTTATAATTTGTTTGTTTAGTTGAGTTGAGTGCTTAAGCTGGACTTTCTTCACCTAGTCGTGTTTATGCCTTCAGGTCTCTTGATATAGTCGAAGTCAATTCGGCGTGTGCGCACAATGTTGGCATAGTTGTGCGCTGATAACTTCGGCGTCCGAGTTCTATTTGGACTGTTATAATCAACGTAGTATAATCCAAATTTCGTTCTGGAAAAAAATAACAACAAATTTAATTACGCTACTCGAAAAATTTGCTGTTCTTGTTGGTGTCCATCAGTAATCAATATAGTGCTTTATTTCTATAATAATATAAGGTGAACGTAAAAATCTTACTTAAAGCCGTCTGTCCATTCAAAGTCATCCATAAGACTCCAACTGAAATAACCCTTTACATTGACCCCATCTTCATGCATAGCCAGCAGCAATTGGTAGAGATAGTCGTTGTAATAAGATACTCTTTGGTAGTCTTCTAATCCACCAAAATCACCTAATCCACTTTCAGTTACAATGATAGGGATTTTCTTCAATATTTTATAGTTGTTTTGGAGCCAATTGAGGACTTTTCGGAAGCCTGGTGGGTAAACCTGTAACACCAGTGCCTTTATTTTTGTTGCCAGTGAGTATTCGCAAAGTCAAACTCGGACATTTCGATAGCTTCTGCCCGCGGCTTCGACCGCTTGAAAAGGATTTATTATCCCGAGGAATACCAGAATAAAAGTTGTCTATGTTCTATTCCAGAGTATAATCTATGTCCGTACCAAATTTCATCCAGATCCGTTCTGGCGTGATTGAGTAACAAACCTCTATCCATCCATCCAAACTTTCGCATTTATAATATTAGTAAGATAAAAAGAAGGATAGCAGTGCTATGTATTTTTTTTAACAAACGCTTTTACTGATAGTTCATGATGTTGCCTATTGATAGAAAATGTAATGCAATCGATCACTTTATAATAATTTATATCTAAAATCAATCATTTCAGTCCTTTTGTTTTTATTATTGTATAATAAATTATTTTAAATCAAATTTGGATTATTATCGTTTTGAATTTATAATTTAATATGTGCCTTATTGTATGTTAATTTCTTTTTAATTATATTTGAAAAGTTTTTTTTTCATTGTTTTGATCAATTGTATACTTAATGTTTTACTTTACAAAATTTTTACACAATTTATATTATTCCGAAATAAACTACTTATTACTTATGACATAAGACTTTGCATAGGAAAGGCTCTGAGAATTTAAGCTGGTATAGAAAAAGTGACAGACACAATGGAAAAGATCCCCCATTTTTGGAGTCGGTTTACCTACATTACGTACAACGGTTAACCAATTTGTGACGCTGCTGCATACCTAAAGAATAATGGTTTCATTGTTCTTTAACGTAGGTAATAAATATATTGAACTAGCACTCCGCCCGCGACTTCAATCGCGTGATTACGTATTTTATCCTACGGGTAACTTTCTTATGTGCAGCTAGTGAAGGCGACCAAAAATAAGCTATTGTTAAATCAATAAAAAGGGGTGTCATAGATATCCAGGGTTAATTGGATGCGGATGATTTGTTATTTGACTTAAAGTATAAAACATTTTATGTAACTCCCCTGAAAACTTAATTCTTTATTAATTCGATATTTCGTGATGAGTGATTGACCTTTCGCATTATATATATTTAGATTGTGGATGATTACGTAATAGTGGTGTATACAATTATTTATATGTCATGCTTTACTTAAGTAGTTGCCTCCAGAAATGACGATAGAGATTTATAACCAATAGAGATGTGTTCGTAGGAGACGATTTCTTTGGACCAAATGGGTAGAGATGAGGCAAGAGAATAATGATTACCTACTCTTCCCGATGTTCCCACTTCACTAGCTAGCACATTTTCTAAAAGCAAAGAGAATACCTTTTCCAACTGATTGATATAAAACTTACAAATAGCCAGTCGGGACCAGGCATGGCCCAAGATGGATTCGGCTCCGTTTTGGCACCAATGTCGTGGGAAAAAGAAGGCACGTTCCAGCCAGGTTCCATTGCTGATGGGCTCACTAATTGCGTAGTGTAGTGGTTTAGGGCGAAGAAATCTGCGCTTCCTCGCAGTGATTTAACCTGGAAGAATAAAATGCGAAAGTTGGATACCCATTCTATTTTGCTATAATATGCTGCCTCTGCCATGTTTTGCTGTAATTGTAGTTATAATAACACCTTTTAAATAGTCCGAACAAAGATATTGTTTCGAGAAATAAAAGAGCTAGATTTATGATTATATAATACTAATTATGAGAATGCCTTGAAGCGTAAATATTTGAATAGTTCGTGGCACAGGTACAAGAAACATGTGGCAAACTACCAATAATTTTGGCCAAGAATATTTTTGGTATTCTCAAATATTCGATTTTTAATGGCAAACAAACCTCCTCCTCAGTAAAATATGGGAGACGTGACCTTGAATATCCTTGTTGACGACTTATATTGTTAATCCTTTCACGCACTAAAATAGGATAGTCACCTTTCTCCGAAAATATGGGATGGGCAAACATTCCCAACTGAAAAAGAAAAATATGATCGTTTAGCTGAAATGAAATTAAACATGGAAGCAAAAAGAAGCAAAATCTTTAAAAAAGGAAGTACAGGTGAAGATATTATTGTGGGACCATGTCTAAAGCAAAGTGCTGTAAAGGAACTGACATGCATTTGCATACAGGTTTCTGCCACCTCGACATCCTCAGGTTTGTTGGGGTCTTTTGGATCACCCCAATTTGCTTCTAGTACTATTGATAATTTTCCTGCAAAGCAAACGTTATTAAATTATTATTGCTTTATTGTTTTTTATAAAATATCAAGATCCTTAATATCAACTTTTTTTATAAAACAAGGAAATGGAGAAAAGTAAAGACACTAACTTTTTCTTTAAAACCATGTGGTGTGGAGGAATAACACAATTTCATAAGGACATTTTAGTGATTGAGAGTAGGTAGCAGCGAAAGGCGCGGTTGATGTATTGTGTCTGGTATAGCAAAGGGGTAACTTCTGAGATGACTAATGTAATAGAGAATTATGGAAAAAGAAGGGAGGGAATTATATGATTTTACCTTTTTGAACTGGTTTAAATTCCTTCTCATACATGCGGTAAACCCGAGCATGAGCTAGTAAGCTGTTGTGAGTACATAAATATATGCCAATTCCATGCGATAGCAAAGCTGGTGCTAAAATGTCAAGCCCATAAGCCTGTAAAAAATAAAATAATCATAAAACTAAAAGATAAATCCAAAATAATTTTGTGACAGATAAATCTACTGACAGACAATCACAAAGAGACATGCAGGCTTATTTATAACAACTTTATTACAAACTTTATTTAGTTTAATCTATCCCGGTGCCTGTAATCAAATCTTGCAAGTTTAATTTGACCTACTTCCCAGTGTCCGATTGAGCTGAAAATTTGCACACAAGTTTGTTTATCGTAACAATGCAATTAAAAAAAATAAAAACTTGTTATAAAAATATATGCTTATTTTAATGTAAAAGTTTGTTAACCTAAAATAGTTTAACTACTGGTTAGTAAGTTCTTTTTAAATTTGTTAGGGCCTTAGTTTTAGTTGTCTAGGCATGGAACGGTGTATAGTCGTCAAACAAATGCTTCATCTCCTCTTGATCAGTCCATCCAAAGGTTGTCTGTAAGAGATTGCCTAGTGCGATAAGACCGCCCATTGTACACTTGTTTTTTTTAATGTTTGTCCTGTATGTTTTTTGTGGTGAACAATAAAGTATATAATAATAATAATAATCAGAAGGCCAGCACTAAGTGGAAAAGGGATACTTACACTTAGGCAATTTTCATGAGGTTCGTTTATCGTTGTCCACATTTTGACTATATCGCCGTACAAATTAAATGCTAACCTCGCGTAGTCTTCAAAATAGTCAATAATTTTTGCGTTGGTCCAGCCACCGAGATCCATGAATGGTGTGGGCATGTCCCAGTGGAATAGTGTAACTACAGGAGTGACGTTGGCTTTCAGGAGTTCCTCAAAAATTGTACGGTAGTACTTTACGCCTTCTTGGTTTATATTGTTGTCTGTACCATTTGGGAGAATCCTTTAAGAAAATAATGTATATAAAACTTATTATTTGTATCTCTATCCTGGCTACATTTGAAAAATATAATTATGATTGATTTCATCATCATCATCATATTTCAAACCATTTGATAGACAGGCATACCAACAGTTGAGACAACATCGCCTCCTATATCTCGCAGATAGATTTAAAGAATTTTAATTAGTAATCGGTGTTTAGTGTACTACCAAGCTGAGTAAGTCATAGTTATGACAGGGCATAACAATTTTCACATTGGCTAATAAAGGAAGTGCCAGTACGAGAGAACAAGACCTCGAGAAAAGAAGAAGGAGCATGTTGATGTACGCACAATATATTATGGTCACAATATATTTAAATTTATAAAGATAATTTTATAAATATCTTACCTAGTCCACGAGATAGACATTCTGTAGGCCTGAACGCCTAAACTTTTGATCATTTCAATGTCTTCCATATAGCGGTGATAAGAGTCGGCTGCCACATCTCCGTTATTATGATCTTCGGTAAACGTGGGGTGGTCGTGGAGGTATGTGTCCCATATGCTTTCACCCTTACCTAGGGAAGATAATAGTAGAAAATTCACGTAGAAAACGCCAAAACTCTTAAATAAAATAGTAACTTACATCAAGTTGAGAACTTGTAAATCACTTGAATCTAACATGCAGCTTAGCATAAAGGTAGACTTTGACACTTACTTATTTTCGAATTCTCAATTTAGAATTCCGGGATTATTTATGTATACTTTAATGTGTACAGAACCGTAATTCCATCTCCGCTTTCGATTTTGAAGCCGTTAAACCACGCATAGCCCCTTTAAATAGCCAATCAGGTAGAAAAGGTTGAGTAACTACACTACTCCTTAGGTCCTCCGAAATATGTAAAGGCACACTTAAATATACACTTTCATAAATTATTTGCTGTTCCTAATTCGCAATATCGAACTAAACGTTCTATCAAATAATTAAACTCCGACAAGGCCCAGAAACCCAACAGCAATAGTTTTCGAAAGAAAATTTCGAATCAAATCGAAACGAATTGCATGGATTCTTACCTCCTTCATTCCATCCTCCTTCAATTTGATATGCGGCCGTAGACACTCCGAACATGAAATCATCGGGGAATGAGTAATTGCTCACCCCAGAGTTCACATCTGGACCTCCTCTTGCTAGTGGTAGCAGGCTTTAAATTAAACAATTATATAAAGAAAAATATAGAGGTTAGAGCACAATATAAAATCAATACTTGAGTCGAAAGACATCCACTGCTGGGCATAGGCCTCCCCAAGGCGCCGCCACATTGATCGATCAATACTTGAGTAGCTCTTTAGTATTACAGTTCCTCCACCCTCGGGCGGGACAAGGGATCTGCCGCATTCTTACCGACTTAAATGCGGTATTCTTTGGCTACCTTTGACCGAAGCGTTGAAAAATTTGCACAGTGTTTCACACTCCATCAGCCAGAAAGGTTTTTGTATCTACCTTACTACTTACTTCACTTTAGCTAGCATAAGCTGTATCGTATAATTTACATTAATGTCAAATGCCAGGGAGTGGTCACTTGGATCTTACCTAAGAGTCAACAATAGTGCTCCGTTCACGACGACTCCTCTCGAGCTCCACATTTTGCTAACTAAAACAGAGCTTCTGTGATTTCATTTATTTAACACGAAAAATTAATCTATCATTGCATAATCTACAACGGAAAAATATTCAATGAAGCAATTAGTTATAGCTCTATATAATAGGTAAATTTATAATATACATTACGATACTGAAATCTGTGTAAATAAGTCGAGTTATTGCTTATCGACAACAGTTAAATGCAAAACTAGTACTTAAATTATTTAATTTATAGTTCCTTGTTATGGTAGTTACTAATTAAAATCTAAAATATCGTATGGTAATCTTAACTAACTGCAGTATGGCCCACTCGGATGTAGAGTCAAGCAAGTTGATTCATGACTCATAAGAAGAGTATTTTACTAAAGATATTCTAATCCAATTTTGGCGAATTTTACTAAAATGTATATTTTCATAGCAACAAACATGTTATCTTCTTAATATAAGAATAAACATACACCTAAAGTGACCTGTGCAAATGTGATCGCTAAGAAGTGGATAACGCCTGACCTCTTGCAGAGCATCAGACGCCACAATGAGTTGCATAGTAAAGCCACGCAATATTGTAATGATCAAAATTTACAGGAAAAATACAGACATTACAGAAATTATTGTGGTAACATGTTACAGCAGCAAAAATAACAATACCAACGGAAACTCATAAATGAAAATCAAAATAACTGAATAAAACAAGGGACTTAGTTAAAACTATCTGTAATATTAAAATTTATTATTGACTCCAATAAAACTGAAGACTTACTCAAAATAAAACCTCAGTCACTGAACGAAGTAAATGACTATTTTAGTTCCATAGGCGATCAGTTGACAAGTACGGTGCTTAAAAGATTTGATTAAACTGAAATTGAACTGGCTAACAACTACAGTTATGAAAGAAATGCCTCACCAGACTCACTATTTCTCTCACAAACTAACGAATTTGAAATAGTTAAATTAATAAGTACGCTAAAATCTAGTTCATCTATTGGACAAACAATATTAGCAACGATATGCTTAAACTGACAAAACATGTTATAGGAAGTCCTACTCGTATAACATACATTTGCAACTTAAGCATGTCCTCTCGTGTAGTACCTAATGACTTGAAAGTAGCGAACGTGATACTAATACTGAAAGCAGGCGACTCATATCCACCAGCAAACTATAGGCCTATCTCAGTTCTGAGCACACTATCAAAAGTAATAGAAAAGGTGATAAATATAAGATTACATAAATATCTCGACCAAAATAGTCTTTAAGCAGAGAGTCAGTTTGGTTTTCGCGCCAGCATGTCCACGGAGGATGCCGTCACACATCTTGTAGATTCTATAATCAACAAAGTGGATGAAGGGCAGAAATGCGTCGGTATTTTCCTGGATCTTCCAAAGCCTTTGACACAGTTTCCCGGCCAATACTGTTAAAAAACTAGAGGTGTTCGGGATCAGAGGCTTAGCTCTAGACTGGTTTAAGTCCTATTTAGGAGAGCGAAAACAGCACGTCCGGATTGGTGAATATGTCAGTGATTTTGCAGATTTTGGTTACGGCGTATCCCAAGGCAGTGTCCTAGGCCCCACGTTGTTCCATATCTACAAAAACGACCTATGCTCTCTAGAACTCCGTGAAGCCAGTGTCTTTACATTTTCAGATGATACTGCAATAATTTTTCATGCGAAATCCTTGAGCGAAGTCGTTTGTGTGGCTCAGGAGGGACTTGGGAGGGTAGCTACCTGGCTTCAAAATAACCAACTGACCCTGAACGTCGTTAAAACTAAACTAATGTGTTTTAGTGTGCCCGATCGGTCAGCACCAGACTAGGATGTGCAAATAAAACTGTATGTTTGTGTCAGTTTTGATGACGAATGCTGTCTCTGCTCGCAAATCGAACAAGTTACGAGTATAAAATACCTAGGCATACAAATCCATAAGCACCGAACATGGGAAGCGCAAATTGACGCACTTACGAAGCGTACGAGAAAACTTTCACACATATTTAAAAAAGTCAGGTCCATCGCAACACCAAAGCTGATTCTTATGCATTTTACCTTGTGCCAATCATTATTAAGGTATTGTGTGTCATTCAGTCATTCAAATTTGCATAGGCTGGAAAGAGCTCAATGAGCTGATCTAAAGATAGCATACAAGAAGCCCCGGCGATATTCAACTGATGCTCTATATTCGGATTGTAACGTCCTCAGAGTGAAGCAATTGTTTATCGCTTCGGCTCTAATGCGCTTTCACAGAAATGCTAAAGAACTAGCCCGCCATCCATCCAGAACGTTAAAATGGGATCGACCTAGAGTTCACTCTTCCTTTACACGCAGATCTTTCGCATTTCTTCGGCCCTACCTCTATTCAAAATTCTACTCTCACGATAGAACTATTATGATGTTATATTTGAATGGCTGCATCCTCTAGCCTATAACCAACAAGACCTTTTGCACATACAGTCGTAAAATTAGAACATAAATATCAAAAATACCTACCTACCTATATATTTATCACTCACCCCTACATACTCCACACTCCAAATATACTCATACACATACACTCACCAAAAAGCAACTTAAAATAAATTCATAAAATAATAACCTCTATTTCTATTTATCTACATTACAATTTAGTAAAGTTTTATCTGTGTGTAACCATGTAAAAATATTTGCCTTACCTACTTGGGAAGAGACTGGACCCCAAAGCACAGGGCATCCTAGTGTGGGATCCAGGGAATTTGTCAATAACTAGCACTTAAGGGTTTCTATGTAATGTATTATTGTTTTAATATTGTACTGTGTAAAAATGGACGGAATTTTTTTTTTTTTTTTTTAAGAAAGTGGCAATTAGTTTACCCATCTCGATGACATGCCACCATTTTAATATTAACTTCAGGTTTTATTATTTGGCATTTTTCATTTACGAGTAAATAACGAACTATTTCGGTTACAGAAGCTTATTTTTAAATCAGTTTCTGTAACCAAAATAGTTCGTTATATCTTTTGAATTAACATATTGTTTCCTATTAAGAAACAATGCTGGACGACAGTTTATTCCAAATTCAAAACATAATTTCGGCTTCATCAAAAAATATTTTCTAATTATGTCTTATATTACATATAAGTGCACCATGAGTGGTACAGCGAGAAAACTTTAATGTTTTGAAGATTTTTTGACGTCCAATGAGCCCCTTCCCACCTCCTCTTTTTATAAGCGTTAACGTACCTACGTTATGTATTAGCATTTAACTTTTTAGTTGCAGTATGTTGTACTTTCCGTTAATATATTTTATTTATAAGACGAAAATTATGTACTACTTCTGTATTTTAATTAACTACAGGTAATTTTGTATGGATACAAAATCTTCACGTGTTTGCTGCTTAAAATGCGGACGCTTTATGCCGTGATTTTATAAAAATTTCACCAGTTATTATGTACTTCATTCCGTTCTGCTTTTAGTGTTCAAGATTGACATTTCCTTTAAATAACCTTACAGAAATAAATCAGGCTCTTTCTAATCTAGTGATTTTAAATTAATTGGTTTCCAAAAAAAAAAGTGAAAAATATTTAATCTCCGTTGGCGGTTTAGAATACATAATGAAGTTAGTGCAGTAGACTCAGGTCTTAAAAACTATCCCAAACTAATCGCAATTTTCCGGTCCCACACGTGATTGGTTTAGCTATATTTGCTTCATTTCAATACAGTTGGTGAACCTGACTACTAGATAATTATGTATTTGAAATGTCTGTATTTTTGGACGTTAGTTAGTCAATAACACCTCAACCGCTAAAGGTAATTGGATTACGGGACGACAGGACCATGACCATGATAAGGAAGGACATACGATACTACATATTTTGGTCGCGGTTGTGGGAAAATTTTCAAATTTCATTCGGGCTAAGCCACTGTTAAAAGCTGGTGTGAAATAAATGATTCAATAAGAAAAAATATTTTGCACATTTGTGTAAAACTGCTGACAGAATTATTAACAAAGTATAATTTGATTGAAGTTACAAGAAATAAAAGCTGCATATTTTTTACCGACTTCAAGAAAGGGGGACGTTCTCAATTCTTCGGAATCTTTATTTTTTATTTCTCTATCTTTACCGATTACTCAAAGTCGCCTGGAACGTTTTTTCAAATTGTTCCAGGTGACTTTGAGTAGTTACTTTCTTCTTTTGTTTGTAAGGGTATACTTTTCGGGTAGTTCCATGGCCATCAGGTCAGGCTTCGATGGTGGGGTCCTGAAGAAATCGAAGGAACTTCTCAAATGTTATAGCCACACATATCGCAATTTTGGTATTTTCATCAACAATGCAATGATTTGCACTCAGCGAGTATCATTGGGTGAAGTGGAACTGATTAAGAAGACCACAGATAGATAAGTATGTCACGGGTTTAAGATATATCGAATAATTAACCAAATATGATGAAGCCACCATCGAACTGATCTGATGATGAAGCCGGAAGGTAGGCACTGGAACTTCGAAATAAAACAATGTATGATACGATTAGTATTTGGGCTTATTGAAATCGTCATGAGATGTACTTTGGCTATAAACTTTGCTCTACAAAGCGGAAAATAACTTTCTTTTCCGAAGTCGGTGTCGAAAAACAGATAACAATAGGTACCAAAGACACCGCCTTCGAAAAAAAAAAAAGTTATTTTCGCTTTGTAATGTTTTGTTTTTATCAGATCTGGATGAACAGTATACTTTTTAAACGACGAAAAAAAGAGGAGGTTCTCAATTAGATATGTATATTTTTATGTATAACTTAACAACGCATAACTTTTTATAGAGTGTCTATCATTTTAAGGGGGCGCTAAACAAACTATCAACTAACATCTTTTCAACGAAGTTTGAAATACATATTTTTTATTTGTTAGTTCCTATCTACCACAAATACAGCCCGCATTTTTTTTCACGAATTTCAAAATTAAAGTATCTTTTTTAATAATGTTCCCGGTGTCGACGTTTTTTATTAAGATACGTACCTACTATTGAGTTATTTGATAAGAAATACTTAAAGGAAAATATTTTGCTTACCTTGCAATATATTTTACCTATTAGCATTCCTAGTAATTATTATTTATTTTTATTCTTTAATTCACTTCCATTACTTCCTTCGACTCACATACATTTAGTCTGTCAACGGTAAGGATTACATTTTCCGATAAACCACTTTCGATATTAGGTATTTCACACAATAAACAAAACTGGACTGAAACGCCAGCAGATTCTGTTTTGATACCATCTATTTTATGGAGTAACCATACGGTTCTCATAGGTTAAGATCTATAAAATTAAACTCGGGCCAAATTATGAAAGGCACGATCTCTATGGCGGTTTGGGAACGATAAAAAAAATGCAGAACATCATTAGAAAATCCAGAATAATATTTCATGTTCATTATTATTAATTATTATAATTTTTTTATCTTAAATCTCAACTACATTATTGCCTATGATGAAACGAGATGCGTTCGAACATAAGAGTATGTAAAAAATAATAATTAATAATGAGCGGTAAAGATTTATTGTCACAATATAAGTATTTATTTATGATAAGTGTAATCTAGATATTAATTCGATTTCCAACCCGAGGGAGGCTTGATGAAATCGAAGTCAATTCGGTGTGTGCGCACAATGTTAGCATAGTTGTAGGCAGAGAGCTTCGGTGTCCTTGTTTTATTTGGGCTACTCCAATCCACTGAGAATAACCCAAATTTAGTCCTGAAAAAAGAAAATGGGTTGAGATCGATAATATTACCTCGTTCTGTTCTACCTGCGTATATTTTTGGCCACAGCCTACCCAAAATAACTTATTAATCATACAAAGAAAGAAATAAACAGTATTTATTGCCACGTAAACTGACATTCCTATAAATTATGCTCATACTAAAATCCATATGGATAGTATTATACATCACATAATAAGCACTGACAAACCTTTTTAAAAGTAAGTGTGCAATGATGGGTGGCAGCCTTACACAAATGTTAAATAAATTGACCACGTGATACTTCGCTAATCATGCATTTCAACGCAATAGGCAATCGTAATAACTTAGCATAACGATTGACAGACAAAGTGTTATCTTTATAGCTTTTTTGAAGCAATGTTAACTCACGTTAGCCCGTCATTCCATTCGAAGTTATCCATGAGAGTCCAACTGAAATATCCCTTAACATTGACTCCATCCTCATGAATCGCTAGCAGCACTTGGTTGAGATATTCATTGTAATAAGAAACCCTCTCATAGTCTTCTGTTTGACCCTTGTCTGTTAGTCCATTTTCAGTTATAATTATTGGGATTTTGTCTTTTACCATTTTGTAGTTCTCTTGGATCCAGTTAAGGAGTTTACGCATGCCCGGTGGATTAACCTGCAAATATATTTTTCCAGTTTGATTTTGTATACCGTTTTAAGAACTCTTTACAATTTAATTTTAAAATTTGATTCGATGAATATATCTACTTTGGCCAGTCAGTCTATTTCGAAAACAGGCAAGAGAAGGAAATCGATGGCCGAATCTAAAACGCCTGGAAAAGCTACTGGTCCATGAAGACGCTAGTGAAGGGCGATCGGCTGATCTCGAAGAAAGCGAAAACTTATCGACATGTGTATCCTGCCCGTCCTAATCTACGGTGCTTAGATCTGGTCACTGAGCGAGTCACAAAAGTTCCGCCTTGTCAATGAGCACTGAAGCGCAGCATTCTGGGCGTAAAAAGAGCTGACAGGATTAGAAACGCCACGCTGCGCCTCAGAACGGGGATCATAGACATAGGAGTAAAGGCTGCCAGGCTAAAAGAGGATTGGGTGGAACACATTAGCCGCATGGCCAGAAACTACTGGGCAATAGTCTTCACAAATTGGATGCCTGTAGATGGACGGCGCCGCCGAGGCCGGCCGAAAAAGATCTGGCGAGTGGGCGTCTAGGTCGTCTCACCCTAGACGCCCACTGCAGAGGTTGGTCCGAAGTGGATCAGGAAAAGAATATTTGTAAGGATTTGGGTCTTTTTAGGCCTTTGTCCAGCAATGGGACATTAAAGGCTAATACTAAAAAAAAACCACTTGATTAAAATTGTACAAAATATTTCTAAGAAATCTTTACGCCAAAGAAACCTTACCCTCAGCCAGTTCGCTCCAGGCATGGCCCAAGATTGGTTTTGTTCCACCGTTATTCCAGTGTCATGGTCTAAAGAAGGGATCGGCCATTGCGGTTCCCCTGTTGACGGACTCATTATATATGTTGTATAATGGTTGATACCGAAGAAATCTGAGCTTCCTTGAAGTGCTTTAATCTGGAAAATTAACAAAATGCGAACTTAAATACATATAGTGACGGCCATTTCCCAGTCAATTTTCTACTGTTTTTCCATACATCCACGAGGACGACATGGACAGGCCAATCAGCTTTTTGAATAGGTAATAATTTTTTTTTTTTCGTATCTTTTCTCTATTCATCCTATCATTTAGTTGCACCTACCTTGTTTTATTTCTGCACCACCCTAAGGTCGACTGGTAGATAATGCCTAAGGCATTAAGTCCGCCTTTGTACTTATGCATAAAGTTTTAATAAAATAAATAAATAAATAATTATTTGATCAGTTGTGACATGGCACAAACCTCTTCATCAGTGAAATATGGGAGACGTGACCGCGAGAATCCTTGTATGCGACTCATGTTGTCAACCCGTTCACGAACAAAACTAGGATAGTCGCCGACGTCCGAAAATATTGGATGGGAGTACATTGCCATCTGTCAAAGAAAAAGTAAACATTATCACCTACCTATTAAAATCATTTTAATTATTTAAAGATAAACAGACCAATAAATTGCATTGTATATAAAAAGCAAACTAAAAGAAAACACTGATAAAAGAAATTGATGTATGTGAGTAAATAACGGGAGAAGAGGAACTAAATTGAGCATTAAAAAATTTGCCTGCATCGCTGTCAATGAGTAAAATATACAAAACACTGGTAGCACTGCCATTGTTGTGGACACTGCCATTAGTGTCATTGCTTTGATAGACAATGCTAATTCTCTGGCCGAAAACAAAGGCTAGCCCTCTAGTGATATGAAAAGTCGACTTACTGCTTGCTGATGTCACGAAAATTGCGATGAGAACTTAGCTCACTTTGTTGGTATCCAGCTGCAGATTTCAAAAGGTTTTCCTTTTATAACAATTTAAAACGATGCCAGTAACATTGCCACAAAAATAGTTTTGTTGATAAATGTTTAAGTACAATATTTATGAAAAACAAAATAATTAAAGCGGAATAAGGTAAAACAGGATTTTGGGATACGATGATGACAGTATATATATTAACCATATGTGATAATTATGGATTTTTGATGGCTAAAGAATTGTGTTATTATTGGAACTGACGTGCATTTGAAGATAATCGTCTGCCGCCTTAACGTCCTCTGGTTTATTAGGATCTTTTGGATCAGCCCAATAGGAATCTAGTGTTATTGCAATTTGACCTGAAAAATAAGAAATTTTAAATAGTTACAACTGTTATTCAATAAATTCAATTAACTTTACAGCAGAAAAATGGAAAACAAAAAATAAGAGTTTGTGAAATCTTTGAAGAGCAATTTATTGTTACAGTTAGGCCTAGCACATTCTCACAATTTTTGCATCGACCAAACTGTTCAGTCGGCTTGGTGTTCTTCTCCTGAATTCCACACAACTAAACTGTTTAGTCGATGGAGGTGCGCATACAATCCGATGCAATCGATCGTCTATTTTTTATCTCACGTTTTAAGGTACCTATATTTTTTCGTTTTTGACAACGAGTTACTAAAAGAAAGTTCGTTTTCGCTTTGTAGTGTTCTTTTTTGGAAGTCGGTTTAATTTTTTGTTAAAAAGTTTTAATTTTTCTTGGTATATATTATCATGAAAATCATTTATAGCCAGAAGGCTTCTCGTAACAATTCTTAAAACGACTGGTATACATCTATGGCCTACAATCCAGCTTCATCACCAGATCAGTTTGATGGTACCATTTTTATTAGAGCCATTTATACAAATATGCTTCATCACAGTCATTTAACTATTCGAGATATCCTATACCCAAAACTTACTTATCATAGAGAAGTTCCAGTGGCCAACTGTGGTCTTCTTCATCAGTTCCACTTCATCAAATGATACTTTCTGAATGCAAATGCTGTCAATGTTTCAAATACTCATGGTTCATAATTTATGGAGTAATCGCGTAACAAACATACAA
Organism: Orthosia gracilis; assembly: GCA_947562075.1. NCBI lineage: Eukaryota > Metazoa > Arthropoda > Insecta > Lepidoptera > Noctuidae > Orthosia > Orthosia gracilis. Next base: position 39,708,286 of record OX387272.1, on the reverse strand, counting down.
AAAAAACATACAGTCGAATTGAGAACCTCCTCTTTTCTTGAATTCGGTTTAAAAGTTAATAATGGATAGGTATTTGACAGCCATGGCGACAAGAGACATGGCGCCAATTCAAGTGCTAATGCGATACTAATCAATCGTGGATCGACTGTTTAGTCGATGGTATGCTCTCCGCATACCAATAGTTCAAGAAAAGCAAATCGATACAGTGTTTTGATTTCTTTGTCGAGCAACTATCGAGTCTATAGTATGTGCAGGTTCTATGATTTCAATATATTTCTATAAACTTTTGACAGTTGTTCGACTCAAAGTTGTGAGTATGGGCTAGGCCTTAGTCCACAAAATAATACTATAAAACTTTATACCTTTCTGATGAGGTTTGAATTCCTTCTCATACAGGCGATAAGCCCGTGCATGGGCAAGCAAAATATAGTGAGTACACAGGTACTCCCCAATTCCATGTGAAAACAATGCTGGTACGAAGAGCTTTAGACCATAACTCTGCGGCAAAGATATATCGTCATTCATCATCACTATAAATTCACTAAGGGCAGGTTTTACTTCTTTCATACTTTTCTTTTACTTATTTCAGTAATCGACCTCTTTGTGCCCATATTTTGCATAGAGCACATCCATAGAATTGTAAGGACGTGCTACCTCCTTTCCTCTGTAAAGATGGTAACTAAATATCAGTTGCCAGCTTAAAAGAAGGAAGGAGGTAGCACGTCCTTAAATAAGCTACGGCCCTACGAATAGAAGCGTAGAATCCTGTGAAGTGCGTGTATTTATCGTTAGAAGGTTAAAAGTAGTTTTCCTCTTTAATTCAACACGCACAAGATACGTCTCCACAGTATATCTTTTCACATTAATATCCAATTCTCCACATTGAATGCCCATGCCATGACAACCAATTTTTAAACCACTTTTCAGTCACCAGTGGTTCTAGATGTCAACGATGGCGTTTTGGTCGAAATACCAAAAAAGTTTAGTAAAAATCTGCTCAGCATTTTTGCGTGATAGAGTAACAAATATCCATTCATTCAAACTTTTGCACTTATAATGTTAGTAGGATACCTACATTAGAGCAATGTTGGTGAGGTTCGTTTATCGTTATCCACATTTTGATTATATCACCAAACAGATTGAATACAACTCTCACATAGTCCTCAAAATAATCAACTAATTTAGGGTTGGTCCAGCCACCGAGGTCCATGAATGGTGTGGGCATGTCCCAGTGAAATAACGTAACAACCGGAGTGATGTTTTCTTTTATGAGCTCTTCAAATAATGTACGGTAGTACTTAACGCCTTCTTGGTTTATATTGTTGTCAGTACCGTTTGGAAGAATTCTGCAAAAAATATAAGTTAGTTGGTATAAAATAATTGAAAGATTGAAAGAAGATGAAAACGCTAGATTAAACATTAATTTGGTACAACACAAGAAAATACGCATAAAGACTTTTATTTATATTTAATAGGCTCGCGCTTGACCACTATCTCACCTGATGGTAAGTGATAATAAATAAATATATATTTTAGGCAATCGTACATCACCGTGGACCATGGTGATGTACGATTGCCTAAAAGTAACCTATTCCCTCTTGACATAGAGACTCCTAGATTGTAGCTATCGAGGAACACAGACAACAGCAGGGAATTCCACTCCTTAGCTGTACGCATAATGAAAGTACTCCCAAAACCTTTAGTGCGTATGGGTGAGATTTGTACCGATGGCGCATCGCCGAACGTCTTGTTGTCCGATGGAACGGTCTATGCGGAATTAAATGTAATGCCAACGCACACTCCCCAAAATGCAACCGATAAAAAACCGACGAGCTGGCAATTCGGCGACGATGTTCAAGGCTCTGGAGCTTTGACTCGACCAGTGCCTCATTGCCGATGAGTTTCTTGACCCGTTTTACGATCTACTCATGTGTATTAAAATTGTATTTGACAGATCCATCCGAGAGATGAGAACATTACTTCATGCTTGATCGAACTTGCGTTTGATACAACTTGATCAGCTGTTCTGGCATGAAGTACCGTCTAACCTTTGTAGGGATCCCCAACTTTTTGGCAGTCAGCTGAACCTTTGTTAACCTCACGCCAAAAAGGTCTAGATGGTCAGTTACTGACACGGTTACAACTCGGAAGGTAGGAGTCAATTGGAATTGGCACCTTTATCGAAAAAAATACACGCCCGGGTCTTAGCAGCATTGAACTTGAACAGATTGGTATCGCCCCATCGGAGACTGCCTTCAAGGACAGGTCAAGCGTTCCACCATAGCCCCACGGAGAAACCGAATTTAAGATCCAGTAGCCCGTGCGTTGGACAAGTACCTCTCAATGCAATGCTGTCGTCTGCATACCCAAAGGGTTTTTAAATTAGGTAGTTAAAGTCAAGTCATAGAAAGCATCATTTACTTAGAGAACTTTAGGTTTACGAAATTCGCTTCCATACATACAGCTCGACATCCGTATGTCGCCACCACCACAACGCATTCTGACCTTTTTTTTCGCTCAATAATTTTCGATCTTTGAACCTAACATATAGATAAAAGTAGAATAAAAATGAGAGCAAAAAAGACAGATTGAAGTACTGAAATGTAAGTTATTATTGACGAAAAGTATTTAAATTTAAAACTTGTGAGTGAACTAACAAATCAAATCGCAATGTTACTTAGTAGTTATAAGGCAAGCATTAGGTACGTAAATTATGTAATATTGATACCTGGTCCATGAAATGGATAGTCTATAGTACTTGACGCCTAAAAATTTTATTATTTGGATGTCATCCCTCCAAAAGTGGTAAGAGTCAGTTACGACATCTCCGTTTAAATGGTCCTCGGTGAAATTGGGATGTTTGTGGAGGTACGTGTCCCATATACTTTCGCCTTTGCCTGTGAAATTTCGAATCAAAATTTATTCATCTGTACTGTTTTAAAGGTGCTGGACTCGCGAATGAAAATGTAATCATACCTCCTTCATTCCATCCTCCTTCAATTTGAAATGCAGATGTGGAGACTCCAAACATAAAATCATCAGGGAAGGAGTAATTGCTTACCCCAGAGTTCACTTCTGGGCTTCCTCTTGCTAATGGCAGCAGGCTTAAAGCAATTATATAACGGAAATCATATATATATAGGTTAGTGCATACAATAAAAATTAAACACTCGTGTAGTTCTTTAGAAGACAATCTTAGGTTGAACTGCGAGACGCCTCTCACAAAAAAAGTTCTTTCGTAGTCGCCTTGGGGCGGGGGAAGTGATCTACCAAAGTCTTACTTTCTTAAATGCAGTGCTCTTCAGTTAACTGTGGCCAAAGCGCAAAATGTTTTTGATTAGGTACTTTTGAGTACTTAATTAAACCCATTCACTTTGGCTATCACAATCAATCTCACTTACCTAATCTATATACTTAATTTCAAGTGATAACATCATAACAGATAAAACTGCGAGAAACTCTTTGAAACATAACTTCCAAGTACCAACTACCAAGCACTATAGCAACTTTTGCCAATGGCATTATATCAAAATGGTAGAGATACACTGAAACAAAACTAATCACTTGGTTCTTACCTAAGAGTCACCAATAGTGCTCTGTTCAAGGCGACTCCACTCGAACTCCACATTTTACCAACTAAAACAGGGTTTATGTGATTTCATATATTTAACATGAAAAACTAAATCAATCATGGCATAATCTACTACGGAAAATTATTCAATGAAACAATATAAGTAATAGAAGTATAGTATTGGTTAATAATAATAATACATAACGATACTAGAATCTATGTAAATTAGTCGAGTGATTGCTTATCGACAACAGCTAAGTGCAAAAACTGGCACTAAATAAAAAGATTTATAGTGCACTTGTTATGGTAGTAACTAGTTAAAAATCTAAAATATGGTATGGTAATCTTAGCAGTTAAATTTCAGTGTGGCTTACTCGGATCCTATACCATTTTAAATTAAGATAAGTAATTTTTGGATTAAAATGTACCTTCTACTTTTGTATTTTTGTTTCCTATAGGTAACTTTGTAGGGTTCCTGCCATTTGCTAAATAATATTCACGTTTTTGCCAAATTTATGTCGTGTATTTCATAAAATTTTGGCACATGCACTATGATTACAATAATTATGTCCTTTACATAACCGTACTGAAAAACGTTGGGCTCTTTCGAATTTGGTGAATTTGACGATTAATTGATTCGTTACCCAAAAAAGTTTGATTTAAATCTACGTAGTTACGTAAGTGTATTAAGTGTATGTATAGGTAGTTACCTATACATACACTTAAATAAAAATAAAATACGACGAACACGTATAAAAGGGCAGAGATCATAGGCCAGGCATTGCCACGTTGGATGGCAATGCTGATTCTCTGGCCAAGGAAAAGCCCAGCCCTCTGGTCACGAGAAGAGTCGACTAACCGCTTGCTTATATCTCGAAATACTCTAAGATCACACGGACCCCATGGACCTTATTGTTAATTAAGTATTATATACTATGTAAATTTTAATTGATATAATTGAATAAAAAACCTGTACCTGAAATCTACGTTGGTCGTATACAATATATTTATCCTATCCTATACACGACGAACAATATTTGTATATAAGTCGGGTTTAGTCAAAAGCACGGACGTCAAAATAAATTACAAGCACGCCCCCTGGTGGCGCATCAGGAACAACTGCGCTTTGGCACGCTTTTTCTAATCGCTTGCGTGGTGGGGACAGCAGAATATGGCATTGACAGTATAGTTATGACCGCCTAAAAGCTAAGACATCGTAGAATCACTGTCGATCCGTAATATTTTAAGCAAAGTTTGTAACTGTGACTGTTTGAATAAAGGAGTGTATCGAGTAATTTGTGAGATTTCGTTATCACGATTGTACCCACCTACCACACACGATGTGTTAACCTTAGTCATCCTGATTCCTCGATGGTTTGCATCTGTCGACTGCCCTTTGTTGCGATATGATATTTGTAATCACCTTCTCGAAATACGCTCTAACAATTTCGATAAAAACTGCAATATAGGAAAATTGGTTTTCCAGAAAAAAACTTTTTTTCTATTTTCATCCGAGCAGAGCTTGGTCGCAACGGGTACTTGAAGTTATTGCAGTAATCATGAATTTCAAAACTAGCCAAAACCTAAACGCAATTTTTAAACTAAAAAATTGATATGTAATTTTATACACCCGACCCAGCCAACCTATATTATTGGTACATAAATATACGGTATGGTGATACATTATGAATATTTATAGGTCATTGTTAGTCTGAAATAAATAATGGTAAATTGCATGACTGCTACTATTTATCTATTATGACATCAACTGGTAACACGGTCGCCAGATTCAAGGCAATCAGTAGAGGCCAGAAAGCAAAAAATGTCATACATGATCAGAACAGTAAAGTTCTACCCCAAAGACGCGCCATAATTTTGAGTCATAACATTTGCACATGATTGTTTGTCAGTATATCACTTTTTTGTTTTTATTACAACTGGTTTAACTATAACTTTTCACTTTAGCATGGCAATAGCTGTGACTAACCTACAAAATATCGGTACTCCGCTGAGTCCGGTAAAACTGGAAGGCCACCCCAACAAAGTTTGAAAATACTAGGTATCATCAATTTCTGCCCTTGTCCCACGTTACTTGGGTTCGGCGCAACACGATTTCTTCTTACATACCGTCCTGTCCACCGTCATGGTATCACTTGGAAGAAAAGGGATTGACTCTTTTCATTCATATCAGTCCTAATACAATCCAATTTTCCCAAGGCCTCATGTATGACTTCTTGTAAAAAAATACCAGGATAAAAATATGTAGTATCGTATGTCATTCCGTATCCTGGTTAGGTTCTGTCGTCCTATAATTCAAATCCGTTCACCCCTTGAGGTCTTATAACCCTAAAACATTTAAACATACAAAAATTGGAAATACATATTTTTTAGTCGGATTCACCAACTGTATTCACAACTATCTAAATCAATGACGTACTTGACCAGTTCAAAGGGAAGAATAGTTTAAATTTTAAAAGGTGTTGATTGATAAAGTTTAACAGAATGCATGTGAAACATGTTACTAATTCAGCAGAGCTTGAACAGAATTTATAAAGTTAGTTACAGTTGAGTTTCAATTAAAACCATGTACGTGCACAGTCATTAAGTGCAAAACATTGTTTCTCAAGTAAAAAATTTTTCAATCAATCTACCTAGTCCTTTCCAAGCATGGATGCTCCTTAAGTGAAAGGAGAAAATCTACAAGTCCGAGATAAGACCTATCATAATGTGTACATGAGAATGTGGGGCTGTAAAAAAGACAGATGAAAAAAGATTGCATGTAGCAGAGATGAGAATATTGAGATGGATATGCGGAGTGACGAGAATGAATAAAGTGACAAATAAGTATCTAGGTTCATTAGAGGAAGTTTGAAAGTTCCAGTGACAGAAAGTTGAAAGGGAACCATTTGTTATGAGGCTCTAGACAAGTTTCATTCGATTTCAGCAATGGCAATGGACGAAATACCAAAAGGTAAGGGATTGATCACGAGACAGTTCGATAGCGCTTGACAGTCCCATACATTTTTGAAATTATTTCAATCACTTTCACTTTCGACGGTTTCTTTGATAGAATTTCACTTGTCTATAATCTTTGAGGCTCAAGACAATGGTCAATTGATGTTAGCGACGGCGATGGTCGAAATGCCAAAATATCAATCCCTTACGGATTGGTCACGAGACATTTCTATAGCATTTGACATCTCCATAAATATTTGACTTATATCCAATCGCTATCGCTCCGCTTTCGATGTTAGAATGTCACTTGTCTAGGGCCTCAGAAGCTCTAAACTAGAGACATTATATCATCGATGTGTCTTTGATATCAAGATATTGTTTTATGTTTTTGACGACGTCTTCGGAAAATAAGGTTTTTTCGCTTTGTAGTTTTTTTGGAAGGGTTTTTAATTTTTTTGTTAGAACCTTTTTAATTTTTCACTTTTTAGTTTCGGTACCTCAAATCATGTACAGCCAAAGTAAATCTCATGGCAATTTCAATAAGCCCAAACACGAGTAGGACAAATTGTTTTATTTCGGAGTTCCAGTGACTTCCGGCTTCATCATCAGATCAGTTCGATGGTATCATTTTCATCAGTGCCTTTATTTTAAGTATTTGCTTCAACGTAGATGGTTAACTTTTCGAGATATCTTATACCCATGACATACTTATCTTTAAAGAGTTCCAGTATCCATCTGTCATCTTCTTTTTCAGCTCCACTTCACCAAATGATACTTCCTGTGTGCAAATGATTGCATTGTTGATGAAAATACCAAAATCGCCTTGATTTCCTTGAGATCCCATCATCTGACTTCGTGACTATGGGACTACCTCGGGAGTATATCCTTTCAAACACAAAAATAATTTTCAAAATCGGTCTACAGTTGACTGAGAAATCGGTGAATATACATTAAAAAAAGTACATAAAGTCGAAAATAGTACCTCCTCCTTTTTTATGTATGGGGTTGACAATCGTCATCGAAATGTCACTTGATCTATTCCTTACATTTTGGCATTTTGATTACCTACTGCCTTTGCTGACACTGACAGACACTTGTCTAGGGCCTCATAAAACGGTCAAGTTAAGTCATTTACTTATTCTCAAATTACTGCGACCCAGAGCCGTCATTTTCGAAAAAGACAGATCGCACCTTTATTATTATAGTGACCTAATTCAAAATCTGTCTAAAATGAGTCAGATACACTGTAATCCTTAATACAATGCCCTCTATGACATACGCTTATGAAACTGTGGAAAAAGTAGTGTTATACTGCTCTGACAAGATTTCGGTCTCTTTCACACTTATGAGTTTGAAGACGTCATTTTGACATAAACTTGTCACATTTATTATTCGTTCAACCGGTGCAGTAAAAACATCTCCTCGTTTATATTAAAAGTGACCTATTAATATTTAAAACTGTGTAATAGTGCAATTGAAGGTAAGTTTTAGTGATCAATTTTGTTATATTTTGACCCAATACGTAATAATTCTATTTAATATTATATTTGTTACGATATTGTACGATTTATTAAGTTTTAAGACTGTTTAAGACTAAGACTTTAGGATGATTTTATAACACATTATTGATTAGGTCTATTTATTTATAAAAACTTTGTAAATTTATTTATACGTTCTGTAGGATTTTGTGTTAAGCCTGTTTATTATAAATAATGTTGATGGGTTTCAAGTTACATTCAGTATTTGGTCTGTGCGTTACTAAAAGAAATGCTTAATTTTGTTAAGAATTTGCTACGTGATTTAAGTGCAGGATTGGGTCACCCTAATTCGAAATATAGAACAAAGGAAGAATATTCACTTGTTGACCTATAATTCACTTAATGTTGACCTATAATTATAATTTCTTTTTTTTAGAATATGGCATCAACTTCGAGATCTAGAAAAATTCTAGATCTTGTTCAAACGAAAGACTATTCAAATAATATTATTCCTGCACAAAGTTTTGATGTCCAGGTATGTATAAATAATTGTTTTTTTTTAAATTGTGTTACTCAAAATAATTAAGACTTGTGATTTAGAAAGTCAAAGTGAGGATAGAAAGGTTCTTTTTGTGAACTATATCACTTCACAAAAAGCACTTCTCTACCTACCTACCTACTTATAATATAATGAGACTGATTGATTAATACAACATTGTTATTTTTTTTATACTTTTAATCTGTACATTGTATGATTGTTGATTCCAGTTTTTTTTATTAAAAACCTAACTACAATAATAATGTGACTTAAACCTTAAATATGATAAACGACAAATATCATTCATTCATTTCAAACTTAGATTTCAAATAAGGTATTCATCATAAAAAAAAAAAAAACTTTCGTGCAGAAACAAAAAACGACCGATTTTATACCATTTTTTATTAATTATTTACATTTTACAGATATCGGTTTTTATGCTGTACTGGGTTCGGTTTCCAACCCGAGGCAGGCTTGATGAAGTCGAAGTTAATTCGGCGTGTGCGCACAATATTGGCATAGTTGAGAGCGGACAACTTCGGTGTCCGTGTTTTATTTGGGCTGTTCCAATCCACTGAGAATAACCCAAATATAGACCTGAAAAAAAAGAACGGATTAACAACATCTAAGTTATAACATTACGTATTTCTTGTATAGCAGATAAGTGCAATAATGCGTAATACGTGTGTATTTAATTGTAAACAAATAAAATTAGTATACAATATCTGGTCTATCAGCTTTACACAAAATATTGTTAGAAATTTCCCAATTTATTTTCGAGTTTTCAACAATCGTTAAAACTGCTAAAATGTCACTTTCTCTACAGCCCTTATGACGCAATGTTAACTTACGTTAGCCCATCATTCCATTCAAAGTCATCCATGAGAGTCCAACTGAAATATCCCTTAACATTGACCCCATCCTCATGAATAGCTAGCAGCACTTGGTAGAGATATTCGTTGTAATATGAAACCCTCTCGTAGTCTTCTGTTTGACCCTGGTCTGTGAGTCCATTTTCAGTTATAATGATTGGGACTTTTTCCTTTACCACTTTGTAGTTGTTTTGAATCCAGTTAAGGAGTTTACGCATGCCCGGTGGATTAACCTGCAATATTATTTTTTTAAATTTTTGTTTGTGAAGGTTGACCAAGTTGACTTATTTGTGACGCCACAATTTTCATTAAACATGATTATGTTTTTAATAACTTTTTATTAAACTATTTCATTGTTTATTTTTACTTTCTTCACACTTAGTTCATTCTTTCCAACAACATTACTTTTTAGTTAGATTTCCAAATGAGTAGAATTATGAATAATAATCCTAAAAAACCATTGCCTTATCAAAGAATAAAACATACTGTCAGCCAGTTAGCACCAGGCATGGCCCAAGATTCATTTTGCTCCGTCCTTACACCAGTGTCATGGTCCAGTGATGGTATCGGCCATTCTGGTTCCATTGATGATGGACTCATTATAAATGTTGTGTAATGGTTGATTGAGAAGAAATCTGAGCTTCCTTGAAGTGCTTTAATCTGAAAAACGAATAAAATGTGAACTTACATCCTTAAAGTAAAGCTGCCATTGGCCAGTTAATCCGTTACTGTTATCGACATACACGCGGACGGTGTTTAAATTTGTTGTTACGGGTCACAAACCTCTTTATCAGTGAAATAAGGTAGCCGTGACCGCGAAAATCCTTGTATGTGACTCATATTGTCAATCCGTTCACGAACAAAACTAGGATAGTCGCCGACGTCCGAGAATATTGGATGGGAGTACATTGCCATCTGACAAAGAAAAAGCAAGCATTATTTAATTAACTCTTAAAATAATTATTTTTACTTTTTTATTAACGCGATTTTGAGGAGTACTTCGACTCCTAAGTGTACCTTTCTTTTGTATAATTAACGTAATTAGTTAGGTATAGTATAAGTACGTATAGTTTAATTTTATTTAGAGTTTAAGTATGTACACATTTACAACTATGTTTTACAAATAAGGTTTTTGAGATGGTTCACCTCTTACTTAACAGAATAATAAGTTAAATGGTTACACTATACAGTGTGTTTTTGACACCGACGCGAAAAAGACTGCAATGGATGCCTGCGCCGTGGTGTTGACCTCGGTGAACTTTATGAAATCACGTGATAGCTTTCGAAGATTTATTTATATTGCTGTTTTTTTTTTGTGAAATAAGTGAAGTTATGTTTTTTAAATGCCAGAATTATGAACTGAATCCTTAGTACTTATTTTGCGTCGCCGTCAAAGACACTCTGTAAACAAGCTAATAAAAAAAAATGTGTACAAGCGGTATAAAAGAGGGTGGGGAAGAACTCCTTGGGCAATAAAAAATTGGTTTGCATCGCTGTCGTTAGGAAAGGAGCCCAAACACTGGCAGCATTGCCACGTTAAATGACAATGTTCTTTGACCGCAAAAAAGGGCCAACGTTCTGGTCACGTGAAGAGTCGAACTGCTATTGACATCAAAAAAAACTTATCTTGTTGGCGTCCTTTTGCAGATTCCACAAGAATTTATTTGTATAATAATTTAGAAGGATGCCTGTAAAATTTACACATAAAACCGAACAGGTATCGAAATCCTAGCAACACAATACATTTGTATCGTATTTTTTCTGAAAAACCATGTAAGTAAAGCCGAGTAGGGTAAAAACGATTTTGAGGTATTATGATGAGAATATTTATATAAATTAATCATCTTGTTGTGCGAGCCAAATGTGCATGTCGCTGTTTGTGGTCACATAAAATGTGTCAGTATTGGAACTGACGTGCATTTGAAGATAATCGTCTGCCGCCTTAACGTCCTCTGGTTTATTAGGATCTTTTGGTTCAGCCCAATAGGAATCTAGTGTTATTGCAATTTGACCTGAAAAATAAGGAATTTTAAATAGTTACAACTGTTATTCAATAAATTCAATTAACTTTATAGCAGAAAAATGAAAACCAAAAAATAAGAGGTTGTGAAATCTTTGAAGAGCAATTTATTGTTGCAGTTAGGCCTATATTCTATTATATTTGTCCTGAAAAATAAGAGTAAAAATTATATTTTTTTTTCATAGAATGAATTAAAACTTTAAGACAGAATAGTAAAAATAAGGGGTTGTGAAATCTTTGAAGAGAAATTTATTATTACAGATAAGTAGTTACCAAACTTCTAATAAACAAAATAATACAAAACTATGTAGGCACCTTTCTGATGTGGTTTGAATTCCTTCTCATACAGGCGGTAAGCCCGTGCATGGGCAAGCAAGATATAGTGAGTACACAGGTACTCCCCTATTCCATGTGAAAACAGTGCTGGTACGAAGATCTTCAGGCCATAACTCTGGGACAAAGATAAATCGTAATTAATCATCCATCACTATTTTCTAGGGGCAAATTTAGGATCAGTGTATGGTTTCTATTTTTTCCATAGGTACAGTCTCTTTAAGTTATTTCAGTAGTCGACCTCCTTATACCCATATCATACATAGAGCTCATCCATCATATATCTTTTCACATTCATCAATCTAATTCTCCAGATCGAATGCCTATCCATGACAACCGATTTACAAACCACTTTTTGATCACCAGAGGCTCTGAACAAAGTGTTAATCGATGTCAGCAATGGCGATGGTCGAAATGCCATTTTTTTAATCAAAATCGATTCAGCAGTTATTGCGTGATAGAGTAACAAGCACCCCATCCACACAAACTTTCACATTCATAATATAAGTATGATACCTACATTAGAGCAGTGCTGGTGAGGTTCATTTATCGTTGTCCACATTTTTATTATATCGCCATACAGATTGAATACAACTCTCACATAGTCCTCAAAGTAATCAACTAGTTTAGGGTTGGTCCAGCCGCCGAGGTCCATGAATGGTGTGGGCATGTCCCAGTGGAATAGTGTAACTACAGGAGTGATGTTGGCTTTTATGAGTTCTTCAAATAATGTACGGTAGTACTTTACACCTTCTTGGTTTATGTTGTTGTCAGTGCCGTTTGGGAGAATCCTGCACATAAACATTAGTTAGTTCTAGTAAGTTTCATTCGATGGATGGATTGATAAATCATTTATGTGGTACATAAGAAAATATGCAAAAGCAAAATTAAATAATGAAACTGTATATCGACAGTGAATCGACTTCGTTCGCGTGATTTCGTATTTAATCCTACAGATAACTTGTTTACGTGCAGTTAGTGAAGGCGAACAAAAATAAGCTATTGTTAAATAAATAAAAAATGTGGTACCTTAGATATCTAGGTTTTATTGGTTTGGGATGATTCGTTATTTGAATTGAAGAGTAATAAATTTTAGGTTCTACCATTAAAAATTAATAACGCCTTTTTGCCCCATTGAGCGTCGAGTTTTTTAAAACCCAAATATGTTATTCACTCTTTTCTTCTCTTTTTTATTTATGTAAGTCAGATTGTGCAGTAAGATTCCTCAAAAAACACCCTTTAGTCCTATCTGGCGGTAGTTAAAATTATTTACTTCATGTCTATTTTGATTATTTACTTTAACCCCAAGGAATTAGATTTTTCAAACAAACAAATTTAACCGCTTGAAAGATTGGATTTCCAAAAAAATCTTATACGTGCTCCCTTAGACCCATATATCAATAGCTAAATTTATAATGACAAACTTTACTGTTCTCTTCAACAGCAGTATTGGCCCAGTGGTAATGGTCCTGACTTACGTGTCGTGGTCGTTGGTTCACACCCAGGCAGGCGCATTACTATTAAATTATTTCATCACCACTACTCTAAAAACGGTGAAGTAAAAACATCTTGAGGTAACTGACATATCCTAGAACCAAAAATTCGAAGACATGTGACATCTACCAACCCACAATAGGACCGTGTGGTGGATTATGGCCCATTTCCTCTTCATAGACAACAGGCCTTGTCTCAGCAGTGGGAACTTTCAAAGGCTGATTATGATTGTTTTCTTAAGTTGTTATTTATATCAAGTTTCAAGTTTATTAACCCAAAACACAACAAAAAAACTGAAACACCCGTTAAATAGTATTTTGGGGGCAGTTTCGAAGATCTACCTTTATTGTTTATTTTGCTTGGTATTTCTGCCAAGTTTCTTGTTTATAAACCCAAGAAATAATCTCTTAAAAAAATGTATGCCCCCTAAATCGTCTTTTGGGGATAGCTTTGAAAAACTAATAATAACAATCTTTATTGTTTACTTCGGTCAGTATCTATGCCAAGTTTCAAGTTTATATTAACCCAAGAAATAAGATTTTTAAAAAAAACTTTACCATCTCCTAAATCGTCTTTTGGGAATAGTTTCGAAAAACTGATAATGATAACCTTTATTGTTTACTTAGATTGATATTTGTGACAAGTTTCATGTTTATTAACAGTAAGAATATTAAAAAAAAAAACTTTAAAATCCTCTAAATCGTCTTTAAGCAGTAATTTCGATAAACTAATAATAAAAAGTTTTATTATTTATTTAGATTAATATTTATGCCAAGTTTCAAAAATATTAGCCGAAGCTTTTTACCCCTTTAGGGGTGGATATGCCAAAAATCCTTTCTTAGTGCTCACTAATGTCACTTGAGAAACCTTTCTGTCCAATTTCATGCTTCTAGGCCTAGTCGTTTAGGCTGTGCTTTGGTCGATCAGTCAGTCACTCACTCATTTGCTTCTTTTATATATGTCGGAGATGGTTATCAATTAGATTGCGGGTAGTCAACAGAATTTGTAATAAATTGTTTTCTTATTACTAATTCAAGTGATTTTACTATTAATTATTGTCTAATAAATCGGAATATAATTTGTTGAGTACTCAGTGTACGCACCAATTGATTTTTGGCAACTTATTTTGATAATTGTAATCGATGGTAAAGTTCAAAACAATTGTTGACATGTTAATTTGATTATTCTTTGTGTAATCACCATTGCTTACTTACGACAATTATTCTTGTATTACTAGATTATTTTAGAATGTAAGTCTTAATAGATTTAGCACATTTTAGTGTTTTGTGTCAAGTAAACACGTCACGTACTTCCGTACGTCATCGGATAGAGTTGTTGTGGAGGGATAGCAAGGTATAAAGAGCTTGCATCGGTAGGCAAGTCAGTCTATCTTCAGATTAGACTCAATAAAGAGCTCCCCTGCTCCCGACAAAACTGTCGTTTTATTTGGTACAGCACTGCTGAATATTCACATAGCTGTATAGGCTTGCTGATGGCGAACGATACACTTTGTGTTTGGGTGGCTTAGGCCGCTGTACGAACTGTAATCTTAAGGGTTTGTTCGATTAACTGTATTGTTGTTACTATACCTTCTTAACCTACTTTTATCTTGATACCGTTTGTATTGTTTTATTAGTGTAACTAGTACTATAATTAAAAACCTTGTTATTGTTTGTACAGTCCTGTCGTTCTCAATAAATGGGAACGCCAAAATCCTGACGGTTTATATCCATCGGCCTCTCCTGATCCTACATATATGTAAAAAATCAATAATGAAAAATAACACACACACACACACAGCCAGACATATAACACAGATAAACAATATATATCATAATTATATTAATCTGTCATTTGTCTGTATTGATGACGATGTATTGAGAAGAGAGACACGCACGGGACCGGTTAATGTGGTGACGCTCGGGAGAGGCCTATGTCCAGCAATGGACGTCTTTCGGCTGATATGATGATGATGATACCAGAGGAATGAAATTTCAGAGTTAAAAGTAGATTCAAATGACCTAAATAACTTTCAGAATTAATTACTGAACATGTAAGTAATTGGGTATTTATTTTTCATACGTTTTTGAGCTAAAAACTTGTCAGTGAACCAACAAATCAAATCGCAGTTTTACTCAGTAGTGATAATGCAAGCATTAGGTACGCTATTAAGTAATATTGGTACCTGGGCCATGAAATGGATAATCTATAGTACTTGACGCCTAAAAATTTAATGTTTTTGATGTCATCCCTCCAAAAGTGGTAAGAGTCAGTTAAGACATCTCCGTTTAAATGGTCCTCGGTGAAATTGGGATGTTTGTGGAGGTACGTGTCCCATATACTTTCGCCTTTGCCTGTGAAATTATGAATTAAATTTTATTCATCTTTACCGAAGTCTTAGCTGAATTCACGAACCTACCTCCTTCCTACTTACCTCCTTCATTCCATGCCCCTTCAATTTGAAATGCAGATGTAGCGACTCCAAACATAAAATCTTCTGGAAACGAGTAATTCTTCGCCTGGAAGTTTTCTCCTGAGCTCCGTCTTGATAAATGCAGTAAACTAAACAATATAAGAATTCAAAATTAGTTTGACTCCCATTATATAATAATAATAAAAACCTTTATTAACAATCTTATACGTTACATTTCATCTTATAACTACTTGTATACAACTAATATTAAACATGGTTGTTTATGAAAGCAACGTAATCAAATATTTTTTTTTGTAATAGACGCCGGTTTCGTGATTGTCTTGCTCTTTGGCATAGGCCTCCCCAAGTGTTCTCCACAACGATCTATCCCTTGCTATCCTCATCCAGCATGGTCCTGCTACCTCCTTGATATCATCCTCCCATCCTTGATGCTGTCTGCCTATACCTCTCTTTTTATATCTAGGGCACCATTCCGTCACTTCGTTCCTCCACTTTTCTGTCTAACTTCTTGTTAGGTGTTCTGCCCATTTCCATTTCAGTGGTTTGATTTGGTATTTAATATCTATAATCTGGGTTTTTTTCTGATTATTTCAACCTAATTTTGTCTTTTGATTTTATGTCGAGTATGCTTCTTTCCATTCGGTGTTGACAAGTTTCTAGTGATTTGATATTTTTATTTGTACAACTCCATGTCTGACATCCGTAGGTCATGCTTGGTAGAATGTATGTGTTAAATATTTTCTTCTTCCCTTCTATTGGTATATCCGAGTTTTTCATTACGTCTTTTAGTACCCAGTATCACTTCCATCCTAGGTTTATTCTATTTTGAAATTTCTTTTGTTGTGATGTCTGTTGGAGATATTATTTGGCCTAAGTACGTATATTCGTTTACATATCCCAGTTCAGCAGCATTTTCAGGTTTAATGGGTGACTCCCATTACGTAGTCTCTATTTTAAATAACATTCGTCTCAAAATACCACATATATATCTTACAAAACCTTACAGTATTCATACTGAATATAAAAAATTACACCAAATCACTACCTTCGGTGGGTAATTCAGAATACTGCTGGACATCAAGTCTGCATTGAAGTCCATCAAGGTACACTTACCTCTTTCTTCCATTATTTACATTACAAAAATCTGTCTTACCTCAAAGTTATCAAAAGTGCTCTGTTCATGCTGTTTCCTCTTGAGCTCCAGATAGTATGGACTAACTAAAACCAGGCTCAGGTGCATTTAACTATTGAATGCGATAATTTTAATCACAGTGTTTTAACTATGGTATAATTTTCTCGGAATTCAAAAGAAAAGTTGCAGCTGCAGGTTGCATTTAAATCGAGATCTTAAAAAACTGTTTGACATCGAAGTGGAAACCAATGTATTAGACGTAATAGGCTAATAGGTCTGCCTAAAACAAAGTATATTGTAAGTGAACCCCGTATCAAATATGTTATTGATTTTAATAATGATTTTATGGAAATTAATCGCTGTTTCAATTTTTATTATTATACTTTGGTTCCGCACCATTCAAGATTATTCTATAAAATGTTAATTACCTTTTGCCGCAAAAGTCGCGGTATAAATATTTTTCATTAACTTGAGTTTTTATTTTGAGTAGGTATATTTGATCACGGTAAGTAGATTGGTAGTAGAAAGAAAATAAGATTACGCACCTCGCTAAAGTGAGTAATTAACGATTAAATTAAGTGCCCTCGCATATAAATTATAGTAGAGCATTTGTACGCTTGTCAGTATGTCTCTTGTTTATTTTTTTAAACTAGGTGTGATTATACATTATAAGTTTTAACATGGCAGAAACAATTTATTTTCTAGAAATCTTTAAAGTGAAAAACTGCGTATTTTATAAGAGTCTCAGAAACAGTTTTTTTTTCTTCTGCACCTATGCATGAATATAGTTTTTATAAAAAGAACCCAGAGACAAAAGTTAGTTCAGAATATTTTTCTTTACAGATCTTAGTTTACATATTTTCAGCATTTTTGTATTTGAGGTCGTATTTGTTTTTTACCATAGGTACATAGGTACCAAGTTAGTAAAAATATTGTTATATTATCAGCGTTCATTATTCAGTTAATACAATAGTTAAGTTTAATGATAAGAAATACTTAGAAGGTAGTATGCCTATGATAATAATTTTGCTGGTCTTTACATTTTTATGTTATTTCTTAAAATCATTTTCATTCTTGTTTTCTCATGGAGTTGTTGTTACACCCACTTTTGGTCTGGTAACATTAGCCGAATCACAGCTTTTGATAGTATAAATAATCTCCTAAACAAATTGTACTAAAACGCTCGCAGATTCAATTTTGATACCATGGAAAAGCCATCTGTTTTATCTGGAAGAAACTTATGGTTCCTGTGGGTAAAGTTACAACGTAATTTCAGGTGGGCAAAGCCATGGGCAAAATAATGCAAGAGATAGCGGCTGTAAAGTACAATCTCTATAGCGGTTTGGGAACGATAAAAATAACATAGAAGGTAGTGCCACCTGTTCCCTTAGCGGGAACATTAAGGATCTTTTTATCGTTATCTATATGTATAAACTGTTTATCTAAACTAATAGTAGTTAAATTGATTGTTTTTTTTGTAAGATTAAATTATTGGTCTTGGTAGACTAATGATTTCATTTAAAATACTTTCTCTGATAGAATTAGCGACATTATTTCCGCGTGTTATAATAGTGTTTTATGGTGGAGTTGACTTCCACACAGGCGAAAGGGTGGGCAACACCTATTATAAAATATACATTACCTTTAATGCCAGTTTTTGTCGCAACAATTTAATCTCTACCTTACTTTTAGGCTGTAATTAAATATAAATAAAATTACTTAGCGTAGAAGTTGTGATTGTGCGAGTGTACAAAGACCGCGTATGCATGTTCGTAAGAGAGCTTAGACCGAAAGATACATAAATATATTTTTGACATCATATCAATTGCTATCTTGATGCTTTGATTAATAAAAATTATACAAGATTGGAATGACATGCGTTTGGACTTTAAAAAATCGTTATCGTTGATAGAATGTAAGCGCCTAATATTAAATGAACGTCAACGCTTATATTCGTGTAATGGGTGTTGTGTATGAAAGTTTATATGTTTGTAAACGCAACCACGATTTTTTTTAAATAAAAATGGAAAAAAAAAAATTGAATTGTAGAAAACTGGATGCTGGCCTTTAAAACTTTATTAACTTTTATTTGCCACGGAAGTAAATTTTCCTGAAGAAAAACAAAATTATTAACCATTTAAACTGCTGCGTTTTAATAAACAATATGTTAGTTCGTTCGCTGCATTTTTTTAGGCGAAAACAAGATAATATTTAAACCACGGGGGTTACCATCCCCCCGGTGGGTTCCCGCATTGTCGAGGCGAGGGAGGCTCAGTAGCCTTGGTTTGGTCACCCTCGGTTAAACGAAGAGGAACCCAAGGAGGGGCTGCTAGTTAGGGCTTTTACCGATTAAGCCGACAACATAGCGGCCAACAACTAGGTTGCAGTGCCGCTTGGTAACATAGGCGACATCGAAACTCGCGGGAGAGAAGTGCCAGTATCGCGATGCACCGCTCTCCCTATCTTCCGCGGCCTGGATAGTGTCGCCACCATCTGGACGATGTCACCACCCACTGATGGCGGAAGCGGTGGGGCCTGCGGCCGAAAAGTGGTAGGTGGCGGGGCCACTGACTTGACCCATCACAGGGGCACTAAGGATGCCATACACGGGGTCGTCTGGCGCCAATGTGATGGTTTTGTCCCTGGAGTGGTCATACCACTGCAATGCAATGTGTTCTGGTGCGCCGGTGATTGGGACACTTCTCAGAGGAGGGTCCAGTGACGGGTAGCCGCGGCGGATTCACGGAGGAGTGCTGACGCGTGCCCGTGTTCCCGCCATAAGTGGCACAGGTGGACACCGTTGAATTTAAGTGAGTTGGAGTCCCACATAACTGCGCTATCTCCCCGTGGTAGCTCAGTATGCATGAGATTTCTCCACGCTAAAAAGAATAATATATATATAACTATAAGCTCTTATAGCAAGGTTATTGCCATTGTGCGTAAAGTACAGATGTATATTATTTCGCAGCCATCTGATTAAATTAGCCAACTAATTGGATTCCTTATATGACTTGTATGTATCTGTCCCTTGTTTCACCGTCTCACCATAATAGTTTTTCGTCATGGTAAGGCCCCAGTGGAACACATAATAAAGAATATTTCATTTCATATTGTGAACATTTTAGAGACGTTAAAGTTGAGTACTATAGGTACTACATTACTCTTTCCCCTTATCTGTCGTTCCTTGTTCGAAAGGAGACGTAAACAAACACTGTATATATATTTTAGTATGAGCTAAGTTAAATGGCTGTCAGGAAACATAATGGATTCAGAAATGTAGGTTGGTTCTTTATTTACGGATAGACTTTTTTTGAGTAATTAGTAGATTAAGTAAGAAAAGACGGTAAGACAGCAGTCAAACACGAGGTCATCGTGAGGGTGAAAAAATAATCCTTATCTTACCTAACCGGAAGGTTTGGCACCTACCAAAAATATTATAAATAATACAAAGAACAAGAAATTCAAGTAAATGGGTACCTTACCTGTATTTGTTTCCTACACATACATGTCGTGTAACGTGACTATGTGCTAAAAAGTAGATATAGCAAATGAAACAATAATTATTTGCGCCTGTAGAAAAATCGCAGTCAATTTCTGTGTCTACTAAATTTGAAAACATTTATAAAAAAAGGGTCTATTTTAAATATCAAATTGATGAAAGATTTATCAAACATAAATCCTCAATGGTGGCCTGATAGGCATACTGATTATTTTGTAGGACAAAAAAACTACATATTTCGTACTACGAGTATGTATGTAGCTAGCAATTAAACCTCTTACAAATTGTATGACAATAAACGATTATTTGACCCTAAAAGATTTTACAACTTCACGGTGAGATTGTACATATAGATGAATGTCCAAATGTAAGGCCGATTGAGGTGCCAAGCCAAATAACAGAATATTCACCGAAAAAAATCCAGATCCAGACGACGTTTCTACTCAAATAAAAGCCTTTCATGATCAGAAAAGTCTCATAAGATATTCTGCCTTCAACTACTTCAAACGTCTTGGAAGTCATCCAAAACTATTTATGGGGAATTTTCGGTGACTTGCATCTAGACGTCTTGCACCACTGCAAATAGTTCGGCGCATCTCTGGAGAGTTAGCAGAATAACTTTTTGAAAATTTAAAAGCTAAGTTTTTCACAACGGTCTCCTTCGAAAACTTATGCATTGAAAAGCCACTGGAACTTGACTATAACCGCTACGGTATCGCATCTTTCTTGGTAGGTTCTGAGGTAGAAGTAAAAAAGTAGAATTAATCAACTCCTAATTAAAGAGAACTTGTAAAGTATGAAATACAGGTTGTCCTAAAGCTAAAGACTCGAGTTGATTAATCTTTTGATACCCAATCCGCTTCTACAGTAAAAGTTTTGCATTACCATTTCAAAATCAAAAAACTATCCACGTTCGACTTCAATAGAACATAACCCAAATCAAAAGCAAAGAAATGTCCGCCGAATAAAATCAAAGATATGAAATTGTAAAGTAAGTTTCAAATGGAAAGGGAAATAAATTTTCACAAATATTTTCCAAGATGAGGCACATTTCAAATTCCAATCTTGCACTTTAGTCCGATGGTAGACATGCAGATGGGCCGAGAATTTCCAACGATTTGCATCGGTTGCAAAACTAAGTTATGGTAATCTGGCTATAAGTTACAAGCCTGAACTGGTAAGCTTTTCAATTTTATTGGGAGATTGGATATTTTGAGCCTTAACTCCTTAGGGAAATGAAATCTGCCCCGCTTTTAGTAAAGCGAATGAATTAATTTGCATAGCGTTCGTTGAATCATATCCTTTGGTTTGTACTTGTCGGTCAAAGTAATTATTCAGCAGGTTTCCTTTGAAACCTTTTGTTAATTTTCACTCACTTCTGATTTCTATAATTAGATACTTGTTTGACTCCTCTCTGTTTATGTTTTATGAAATATCAGTCTTACTTTTGTTGGGGTCACAAACATTTTTTCGCAATAGTGCTGAGAAACTGTGATTGGAATAACGAATAGATACATACAATAGAAAATATAAAGCAATATGCCGTACAGTTGCAGATTTGTATCGGGACCAACACATCACTCTTTTCCCGGAAATAAACTTGCCAGGACAACACAGCTCTGTGTCAACGAAAACTCAGCCAAGATTTATTGAAGCTTACGACCAACAATATTGATATTCAAAAGCTTTGATAAATATTCTGTTGTCATTGAAGTTTTATGAAAAATTTGGATGTTTGTTTTGAAGTTTAGTTTTGCAAGAATTTTATTTTATTAGATTCAAAGAAGATCTTTCATGTTCTTTTGTGAATAATATTCATACTGTAGTAATTTTAGATAAGTGTTTGGAAGAGTATACAGTTATTACCACAACCATTTCCCAATACGTTGTGTTTCTCGAATATAATGCTCGACTTCTATTACATGGGAAACTTCGTGTTAAAATCAAATGAGGGTTTAAATATGATGTTGTTCCTATTATGGAGAAATGACGTCACTTCTTCTGCCTTTAGCTGTCAGCTCTTTTGCCAACCGATAACAACAAAATATTAAAAACCAATAAAGTTGCTTCATTAATAATTTACCTGTGTCGTTCATGTTTTATTAAGTTCTTACTTATAACTTCCTACAAACACAGTTTTTATATATTTTTTTGCATACACTGCATTTTATTACCCTTAAATTTATGAAAACGTGCTAACAGGAAAAAATAAGTAAGTAAACCAGCAACATCCATCAACGGAAAAACCGGGCAAATACCAACAGAAAAATATTTTCAGTCTTGAAATTTTTTCCTCAAGCCACAAAGAGCTTTTCATGAAGCTGACGTCAGCATAGTTAAAAGTTGCGGTTAAATAGCAGATGTCTGTCGAACGAGGCAAGTTTGCATCTCTTAAATCGTTTAACAGTTGGGTTTCATTATCAGACACTCCACGAAGCTCGCCCGTCAGGGTTATTATTCGCATGCGTAAACCTCGCTACCGTATCAGAACATTCAGTGCTAGACAGACACCGGGGCGGGAACACGTCCCGTCCCTGGGATAGCCGACTTCACATATTTCGAGATCGCGATCCAAGTCAGACTTGAACTGTTTGTGATAAATTAATTCAAATATTAAAAGTGTTTGTGAAATTAACAATGAAACTTGACAGTGATTTTAAAATATTTAATAATGTTTTTAAAAATAAATTTAAAAAAATATAATTAATAAAACATTTTGTGAGGATTTGTGGTGTAGATTTATGATGTAATTTACACTTAAAACTTGTGAACATAAAATCAAAGGTAACCAATATTTCCTCGAATACATACAGAGTCATCGTGCATTCGACTGGAGCAGTAATCATAATAATAATGATTAAAACGAATTATTTCATTAGTAAAACCTGTAATAATGTAAAGCGAAATCTTTTTTCCACTTTTACGTAATGTTAAATAAGGCCCATCCATCGCATCGCAAGTCGTTTGCACAGCGATGATCCCCTACTTGTCATTCTCTTCGCTCACTACTTTATCACCGCCTTAATCTATCTATTGTCATTCCGATGTAGTAATCCCGACAAATGACCTATTCTGACAACCTTCTATTCAAGATCACATTTCTAGGCAAAAATCCGACAAAATGTTCTTCCTCCCCAAGGAAATATCAAGCATGCCAGTTGCTCAAAACATTTTAGCAAAATTGTCCCGAATCACAATCGTATTTTCAGAACAGAATAAGTTATCGCCCGTTTATGAAAATGCTTTGAGGTTGTTATGGGAAATGCTTTCACAGTTACATTCAATATTATAAGCTCTTTGAAAGGGTCGCGGAAGGGATTTAGGCAAAATAACGCAGGTATAATATGAAAATAGCATTTTAATGCTTAAAATATAAGGTGCTTTGGTGCGAGGGTGTTTGTTATTTTTTTTGTTTGCCTTTTAGATATACGGGCAAACATATCTATAATGCACCATGCATTATAGATATATTTGCCCGTATATACGAGGGTTCAGACATCAAATTTTCATTATGCAAATTTAAAGAGCGCAGACAAATCGCGTTATCTTTATGACCCCCACAATTCAACGTTTTGGTTAAGCGAGCTCCCAAAACGAAATGCTGTTATGAGTTTTGGCGTGCCGATTAGCAAACTTTACACAAACAGCCAACTTCAGACTTTGCAATACCCGTATTTGAGTAACGTTCTAAATTGTACAGAAATAATGTTCACTTATTCTACTTACCAGCATTTTCTCGGCTCTTTGCCAAAACTTGTGCAGGCTTTCGCGTATTTTTTTTTTACTTTTCTCAACTTTTAGTGCTTTCAGAAAATTAATTGGTTTGCATGTGGTCAAGTTGATTATAAGGTTTTTTAATGCGTCAAAATAATAAAACATGTCTTGTAAAATCTTTTTATAGATTGAAGAAAATGATAGGCGCGGCAAACCTTCAATAAAATTTGATAAGGATAAAAATCAAGACTATCAAAGCTGGTAAGGATAAGAAATATTTAGGGGTTCAGGTGATCGCTTTGGTAAACATAATTCGTTTCCTCCTTTCTGTCTGTTTTGGTTTAGGAAAATACCAAATAGCCCCTCGGAATCAATTTATCTTACAACGGCTGAGGATCGCAGTATTGATAATATCATTAAGCGGCAACCACAAACAGAAATTGACCCAAATAATTTCTCAGTGATTTTTATACAAGTTAGCTCGATGACAATTCAATTGAGGTATTGAGGTGTATGCACTAAACGTAAATCGTGTTAACCTTTATTGAGTTTAAAAGACCACTGTATAGGGATCACGCGGTTTTTATCGTGATAATTATTTAAGATTAACTAAATAACGTTAGTTTTACCACCTTAGAACTTTGAAGTTTTTAATTGTTTTTATAAACTTAAAAAAACACCACATTATTTAAGTTATTTCAGAAATCTCCGCAAATTTGACTAATTATTAAGGTTCAACCGAAATTTTGCTTGTGATTCAGAAACATACACACATATTGTGATCACCGCATAAATTAAACATCTATAGTTTCCATTCAACATTATAGACGACTTTCCATATACCAACAAAATAAATTGCTAGAAACCTTACAAAACATAATAAATTTTATACACAGGTGAACAAAATGAAAGCAGTACAGAACAAATAAATATATATCCTTCTGTCAACACCAAAAACAAAAATCCAGTCAACAATGCAACGATAATATAACAGAATTAATTGACTTGACTATTGATACTCCTTTAAATATTTTTTTCAAAAAGCTGAATGAATTGTTCGTCTGTTTGTAATACTGTACATGTAACACGAAAAGGCGTGGCAAGTAAATTTAATATTTCACTGCAAATTCAGCACAAATCCGCTCTGGGTGAGATACTCCCTGAGAATGAAGGATTATTTTGCTACTCTGACTGTAGAAAGTTTTTATGGTTCGTATTTTCATGCAAAGTAATTTTTAAAATGATAAAGAGATTTTAAATTATTTCTTTGACTCCACAACATACTTTTATATGAGTTTATAATATATATATATAATGTTGCAGTGTTTCAGCGACTGACAGGTTAACTTACTCATAGCAAACGGACATCCACAACCAGATTGAAAATGTATTGTTTTGTAACGCCTAAGGGGTTTTGAAACCCCTTAAGTAGACCTACTGGCGATATAAGATCATGCTACTTGTGACGAAGTCACAGCACACAACAGTTTGTAGAAATATGTATCTTATACATGACTATTTTTCAATATTCCCCGCATCTCTGCGGTAAAACCTAAGATTCATGGTGTGAGAGTTTAGAAAATTCCGTTGTGATTAGCACTCAACAGTTGGGACATTTATCAGAAATCTTAGGTATTAATGGTAAATCCTAGGATACACCGTGTTTCGGGCTTCCACAGTAACATCTACAATGTACTAGGTATAGAGCTTGTGGTACTTGTTAACAATTACAATATGAATGTCATAGAAATGTTCATATCTCTTCTCTGACTTTATAGCGTTCTGCGGAAGCAGCTTCCGTTCAAGCTGTGGAGCGAGCACACAATGTGGTTACAACAATAGCATTGTCAACACCTCGTCCGTCTGTCTGACTTTAACTTTGGGCTCTTGGCTGAAGTTCGTCTTCTGTCTTTCTCATTATTTATGCGATGTGATTGCATGTTTTTTTTTTTCATTATTTACCAAATAATCTTATTAGTTTGTGCATACCTTTTTGGGAATACTTTAATTATGCGAGCAAGTAAGGATTGGAATTCAGTGTTGGAGCAGTGTTTCCTGCAATAATCTGGGGTCTTAAACAAAAATAAATAGCTTGCTTCTTAGCAAGTGTGCTCTATCGTCGATTACATTATCGTTTACCAACTGGAGAGGTAGCGGCCAAATGCGAGCCTTATTAAAATAATAAAGAAAAACTTTTTTGTAGTGTTATTCCTTTTGAATGCATGACTAACCTCTGTCATATCTCAAAGTACCTGCACAACCTTCTCTTTATTAGGTCTTCGACATATTTCATGCCAGCACGTTAGGTTTATTATGTGCCTCGCATCGTAATAATCCTTTCAACCCTCAAACAGAGCTAAATATACTGCGGAGTTATAAGTGACTTCTCCACAATAGTTTAATGGGATAGCATTTGAACTAGTGACCTTTGGATGGCCATTCTGCTCCGTAGCCGTTAGGAATATTATTGCCTAGCCGTTGTGTTAATGTTTGTTGACCCATAGCCGTATGATATTTAAGTACAAGCGGTTAAATTGAGTAGGATTGATCGATGATTGGTGCTAATTCCATATTTTATGTCAGATAACTTGTAGAAATATGTCCTGGCAATTATTAAAGATTAATTTTTCGTTATTATGGAGATTGTTATAGTTATTTAGTTCCTGATAGTAAGTTATGATGTGATCGACGATGGAGTACGCTTGCCCGAAATTAAATCTTTTAGTCTGGACTTAACAGGTTCACAGTAACATGATGCACATATTATGGCAATTGTGATTGTTTTTGCTATGTGGACAGTGAACCTATTAAATATCTCATAGATCAGAATACACAGATTCCGGCTGGAAACGATTCTTATCTGTAGGTACTATAAATGTATTTCCAAAACGATTAGTGATATGTTCAGTTAGTGGTATTTTACCATGTAACGGTGGCGCATAGACCTAAATCTTCCGATGATAGAATGGACTTCGCGGAATTAAATTGTGCAATTCTAACCTAGCGCACATTCCCGGAATTAACAACAATTACAATGTTTTTTATTACACTCTTCACAAAGGATCACCTAATAATTAAAAAGCTTACGTGCGCTTGATTGATTAAAAGGGACATTAGTCACTTGAAACAATTGTTTTTCTATTGTCTGCTAATAAGCACTCAAAAGTCTAAGATATAAAACAAGTTAAATAACAAATAAAAATAGTTTAGATACCTTTGTGAGAGACTGGAGTCCATACTATATACGGACTACCAGGCGAATTCATATTTAAATTGATTTGCAAAAAATTCCTATCAGGTTTCGTGTAAATAGTAATAATTGTACATAGGTGATAAAGTGAGTGTAGAGGTTACGTGTTGTTGATAGTGTGAGCGAGCGCGTGTAAGGTGGCAATTTTAGTTCTGTTATGATGATTAGTTACATACATCCCACGAGATAACAATGAGCAGCTGATCTGTGGTATGTTGTAACCAAGCTGAGAGTGTTTTTTGCAAAACTTTTTGGGAAGGGCATTAATAGATAAGTTCTCGTTAATTTTGTTATAAGGACAACTTTCGAGGAAACCATAATGTCGGTGGGCGAAAGCTGTATGGAAATTTTCGCATTGTGGGACACACTGCATGTTTAGATCGCTTACGCCTTGTTATGTTGTCGCCTTTGAATAAGGTAGGATTAGAAGTAAGATGAGAGTGTTTGTACAAGATCGTATTTAAAATGAAAAGTTGGCGGACGATTAACACTCTGCATCGGTCATAAAGTTGTTTGGTGGGCAATAAGAATGGCAGAAAATTACTTACGTTCAAAACGGCCCTTTGTGATTGGCATAACGCAAAATATACCGTTTTGAATATCCTGGAGTCCGCAACATGATCTAGCTTTTTTAATTTTGAGCGGTTCAAAGTCAAAGTCAAAGTCAAATATATTTATTCAACTGGGCCAAAAAGCGGCACTTTTGAACGTCAGAATTAAAAGTAACAAATCATAAAATAAAAATTGATTCTACCGTGCATTCGGAAAAGTAGCTTGTTATGGAGAAGAATGCACAAGAAACTCCATACTTACTCTTTTAAAAAAAAAGTGTTTTACAATATTTACATAAGTACATACATTAATAAATTCATATATGTGAGGACGATGCACCCAGAATAGCACTATACACTATACTACGTACAGGTATAAAGTATTAAAAGCATTAACAGGTAAATTTATTAATGTGATAAATAGGAACATGGTTCTCACATACTTACAAATATTGCAAACATAGGTAAAATACCTAATTCAACACCAACGGAACAGTGTGTGAGTCAAATTCTAAAAAAAAAAGCAATAACTATGAATAGGAATATAAATTAAAAATTTGATTTTGTCCACGCTAATGATTGCCCTATGGAGTAGGACCAGCATGTTTCCAAGCTTGGAAGGTTTAGGGTATTTTGAGATTATCAAGTGAGAAGAATTGTTGCCAATAGAATACCAATCGGCTGGTAACTCGGTTACGATGTTTAAAACACTGGATGCTCGACCAGTGTATCATTTCGTGCAATGGTTCTTAGTTTGTTTAAATAAGTCCGTCCGTCGTCGTCCTTATTGGTTTAAAGTCTATATCAAAAATTTATTAACGCTGTAACACTCACTGTTAAAGTGGCTTGAAATATGCTATCTGTATTTTTCTAGAAGAAGATCCAGCTTATTTATCTAACCTACCTCTAGGTTATAATTAATAATGCAGTTAATACTACCATTAATGCTCTAACTACTTATAGGGCAATGTTTCTAATATTTCTATTGCAAAGCAAGATCCCCTTAACACGGAGAAGGAACAAAAGCACTGATTATCACACTGGTTCAAAGCACACAGACCATTCAGTCCAGATTTTCTCCGTAATGGTAATTTCTATCGTTTTCTTCACTAAAGTCAGCTTGTGCACAAACATGCAAAAAGCAACTGTCCACAAAATATCCCGCGCAACTTTTGTGATCCCAAATTTGTAAAATCTTATAACTAAAGAAAACCAGCAATTATGCCCAATAATAGATATTAGCTAATAAGTTTTTGTATTATTTTACTTAAGTTTATTTTCTAATAACTCTATCTATTTATCCGGTTATGTCCCACTGTTTGTCTATCCGTTTCATTTTTGGCCGGTGTATCGAAATTTCGGAACAGATTGAAGTGGCTGCTGATTCAGCGTCGTCGAGATACCCATATCCTATCTCTTCTCTTTACTATCCTGCATAATCCTAATTCTCCTCAATACCTTCGTGAACGCTTTGAGTACCTTGTCCCGAGGGGTAAACCCTGTCGCACTGTCACTTCTCTTCTCCTTCGCCCTCCACGACACACTTCCAGCCGCTAGGATGGCTCTTTCTCTGCTACTGCAGTGCGTCTCTGGAACTCTCTCCCGCACTCCCTACGCGACAGCCCTTCTCTGGAGGTCTTCAAGAGGAGGATCAAAGAGCATTTCCTTGCGCAATGACATAATATTATACGAGTATGTATATAAAAATATGTTTTTATGTAAGTATATTTAATTTAATTTGTCTTAAGTTATTTTAAAATTGTACACTGGATCCTGCTCTCTATAATGTCATCTTTCTCTGTCACCCTAGGGTTTGCTGTAAGAGAACTCAACATTGAGTTAAGCTCGCCTTTGTACATGTACTTTATTATCACACTGTATGTAATGTGGTTTTTGGCGTACAATAAAAAATTAAGAACTGTTTGGGCAAAGATTTCCTCTCAATGGTTGTCCTCTGCCATTGCGGGTCTGTCCTTCCAGTAAGATTCAAGTTCTTCTGGAGATCTTGATCTTGGTCTGCCGCGATGTCACAAAGCATTTCATAGGACCCTATATTCTAGCGAAAAGCCCAGTAAATTGCAAACAACACCTAAATTATTTGAGTTTGACTTTTAGTTTGCATATTTTCGAACCTAACCAAAACCACAAATTTGCTCTTATTGATTTTTCATTCATATTATTTATTCAGTAAGGCATGCGATCGCGATATGTAAACCATTGAGCATCCAGCTTTCCAAACTAAACAAATGAAAACCGACCGATATAAAAAAAACAAACAAAATGAAGTTAGTTTTTGATCAGTTTTCCATTGCAACTGTTTTCATGAAATATTTTGATGTTCATTTTTCTATTCATCCATTCTTTTTGGATTCCGTACCCAAAGGGTATAAACGGGACCCTATTACTAAGACTCCTCTGTCCATCTGTCTGCCTATCTGTCTGTCACCAGGCTATATATCATGAACCGTGATAGCTAGACAGTTGAAATTTTTTGACAGATGATGTTATTTTTGTTGCCGCTGTAACAAAAATACTAAAAACAGAATAAAATAAATATTTGAATGGGGCTCCCATAAAACAAACGTGATTTTTTTGCCGTTTTTTGCGATAATAGTACGGAATCCTTCGTGCGTGACTCCGACTCGCACTTGGCTAGTTTTTTAGATCAATGGCAGAGAAAATACACCCTATTTTCTACGATAGTTACGAAGGATAATTCAAAGGAACAAAACGCATAAAAATGTCGGTTAACTAAATCGAGATGACTCATTTCAGCCGAAGAAGATTTTGGGGGCTGAGTCATCCGCGTCCGTAGGAGAGTTACACCTTTTGTTGTTACCATACGCGTGGTACCCGGGTGGTGCTAATTAGGTGACACTAACTGGAGGTAGAATTCGGCCGAAAGCTTGCGACCACCCACCGGGTAAAGACGTACCGCCAAGCGGCCTAGCTGTGTTCGGGTACGATGCTTGGTGTAGCCATTAGAGGAGTTGGATCGAGATAGTTATCCACTGCATCCTGACCAGCCTGACTCGCGCTGTTTTGGGCGTATCGGGAGACTAGACGCGGAGGGTAACGGGATCCTCGGACGATCCATCGTCATGCATTGATACTGTGACAGATGTGCTGCGTCGGGGAATGGAGCACTATATTCCATTCTTTGACGTAGTAATGTCTAACGTCGACAGACCATGGTTTTGAGCCGAGTGTAACCGCGCCGACGCGTTTAAACACAAGGCCTACCAGGCATGAGTCGACGGACGCACATAACACGCAAGGCAAATGACGTGAGTCAGAAGAAGATAAAAGCCTTCAACAGGGCTGCCAAGTCCTGCGAAAAGGTTATGTGAAGAGCACGGTTTGACCACATTAGCAGAATCGGAAACAAACTACACTTCGGACACAAACTAGCTTCATACCCAGTTCTTCTTCATCAGTTGCTCGGTCAGTTAGATATCAACGCCGGGGTCCCTCAGGGGTCAGTGCTCTCGGCAATTTAATTCTTGCTGCACATTAATGATCTGCTAAAACCCGGAACCCTTGGATACGCAGACGACAGCACTGTCGTTGAGAGATGCGTGTCCGGCGCACGGACTACTGAGCCTCAGATTCGGTCTCTCCGGGAGGCCATGGTTGAACGCTTGAATCTATCCTTGAAGGCGGTCTCCGAATGGTGTGATGCCAATCTGGTCAGTTTCAATGTTACTAAGACCCAGGCGTGTCTTTTTCCCGCTAAAAAGAGCCAATTCCACCCGGCTCCATCTTTCCGTGATTTAACCGTGCCGTTAACCGACCATCCCGAACTTCTTGGTGTTACGTTGACTTCGACCATTTTTCGGTTTCGGTTCATTCATTAAGGCGAAGGCTCAGTTGGCTGCAAGAAAGTTGGGGATTCTTCTTCACAAAAGTGAGACGCTACTTCTTACCTGAACAGCTGCTAAACTTGTATAAAGCACAAGTTCGATCATGCATGGAGTACTACTGGGACCTGGGACCAGCTTGATGCACTTGAGTCGATTGACAAACGGGCCAAGAGTCTTTGTTCCCTGATAGCTACAACCTTGGGGACTTTAAGTTAAAAGTGAATAGGTTACTTCTAGGCAAGCGTGCTTCACCGTAGACCACATCATCGCTTACCATCATAGATAATGGTTCAAACGCGGATCTATCGAAAAAAAAAAGAATAGGACGCCCACTGCTGGACCATCACCTCCATTGGTCCCGTGGGTATCACATCCCGCGGATTCCCAAAGCCCAAACGAGATGACTATTAAAACCTACTCAAGGACAAACTCGGCAACGTGGAAAATAAAAAGAAAGTCAGCTGTTCAGTTAATTTAATAAGTATTTTAAAATTGCGTCAGAGGAAGCCCAACTTCAGCGGTAGACAAGAACAAATATGACAAAAGAGTAAAACTACGCTGACGCCTAAACAAATATTTTCTTATCATTATCTTCTGAAGAGATATAGTGGAACATCGTAAAGCGTATACTTCATAGTTATTAACTAAACAAACGAATGTACGTGTAAAAACAAAGAGGCTTATAAAAAGCAAGCTTTATCTGAGCTCGAGTTACAAGAGAATTTATCTTTAATACCAAGCTGTATTCAGACTTTTCCGGATTTTCCGTAACCCAACCGCGTTGGTGGAATGAAACAAAGTTACAATGACACAAAATTAGGTGAAAAATTTAAATTATGCCATAATATTTCAAACGAGCTGCGACAGATGTGGAAAGACTGAATTTTTAAGTTTAATGTATCCTGGTCCTATAATATATTAAATTTGTTAGGTTTTTTAAATATCTATTTCAGAAGTATCTATTTCTTTCTTTTAGTATGTTCAAAGGTTGTCTGTAAGAGATCGCCCTGTGCGATCTTGTTTATTTGAAATTTTTGTTCTGTGTTTTTATATGTGCAATAATGTATAGATATATTACAAAAACTAAAACATAAACATCAGTTATTCGGTACAGGAATTTGTAAACATGACTAACAGAAGCGAGATCCTGAGTCCTATTCCAAATTCAGACAATACTTTTGTAGTGACCCACACATTATAAACATCATACGAGCGCATCACATGTGCGGTCGCCGGCACAGCGCGCAGCGTACTGAGTCACTCGACTTAGCGCGCCCGCGCCGCCGCGCCGAACGAACGCGACAACATCCCTGCGTCGATGACCATCGGACACTGAGGCTTGGAGACCGAGC
Organism: Orthosia gracilis; assembly: GCA_947562075.1. Lineage (NCBI taxonomy): Eukaryota > Metazoa > Arthropoda > Insecta > Lepidoptera > Noctuidae > Orthosia > Orthosia gracilis. The sequence continues at coordinate 39,675,230 of OX387272.1, read as the reverse complement.
CGAGTGTATTTACGTGTCGCACCGCGCACGTTTGCTACGTCATCCTCCGCCGGTATCCTCAGCCTGGATCGCAACCATTGGACGTATAGCTCCACAGTACCACCACTATTCGTATGCTACCCTACGGTAATATATAAGCAATGAATTATGAAAATAAATATCATATTGATTCCTGTTCTTATTCGCCTTACATTCCTCAAGAAACCTCACACTATCAGCAACCTCCAAATTGGTGACCCCGACGTGATTTTAAAAAATAATTATGGAGAACGCAAGTCAAGTGCCGCGAACAACGCTGTCTGAAGAAGATGTTGAGATGATCTCCGTCAAGTCTCGGATACCTCCATTCTGGCGCGACAAACCCAGATTATGGTTCGCGCAATTCGAAACCATGGTGGCGAACCAGAAACTAGGCGAAGAATCGAAGTTCGGACTTGCTGTGGCCCAACTCGACAAGGTAGACGTCGAACAAATTAGCGATATCATATTATCGTCGGCCAGAACGGGTAGATTTGAAGCGCTAAAGACCCGATTATTATCCGTCTACGAGGAGTCCGAGAATAAGCAGCTACAAAAACTGCTCAACGAGGTTGAACTAGGCGACCAGCGTCCTTCTCAGCTGCTGCGGCGTATGCGTGATTTGGCCCGTGACAAGATGCCCGATGAAACCCTCAGAATGTTGTGGATGAGCCACCTACCCTCATCGACGAGAGCTGTATTGGCGGTCAGCGAAGCATCCAAATTAGACTCGCTAGCGGCGATGGCAGATAAGATGAGTGAGCAGACTAAAGAGGTAAATTCCGTGTGTTCCTGCAGTCACGCTAGCACCGCGTCACAATCGCCGACATCATCGTCTAACGATCGTATTTTTAACATGATCGAGGCGCTTACGAGAGAGGTCGCTGCGTTGAAAATGGACAGATCGCGCAACTACCACCGTGGGCCGCAGCGAGGCAGATACCGCTCAAGATCTCGTTCCAAGTCCACGAATCGCGACGCAACGATTTGCTATTTCCATCGCAAGTTCGGCAAGGAAGCGTTTCGCTGTCAAAGGCCCTGTAACTTTGTGAGTAAGATGAATACGAACCAGGAAAACTAGCCCCGACTTTAGCTACGACGGGAGCCGAAGTCAACGATATAACCCAACACCGTCTGTTCATAAAAGAGTTGGGAACTGGGCTGCATTTCCTCATCGACACCGGCGCGAACGTCTCGGTATTACCTGTCAAGAGGGTACGTAAAGAAAAAATTACGCCGAGCGAATATCTCTACGCCGCCAACGGTTCACGAATACCCTCATATGGCGAACGCACTATGACGTTGAACATCGGATTACGTCGACCGTATATGTGCAATTTCGTTGTCGCAGAAGTGACTAGACCGATATTGGGAGCCGATTTTTTACACAAAAACAAACTGACGGTAGACATACACGGACGAAGGTTAATCGACAAAAAAACAGGCCTGTCCGTTGTCGGCTACGTAACGTCTACTTCAGACTCCAGCATCAACACCGTAGATGACCAGCAGCCATACCACGATCTACTCGCCAAGTACCCAGACATCACCCGACCAAACTTGAAGCTCTGTGACAGCGAAGTGGAACACCACATACAGACTACCGGCCCGCCATTATATGCGAAATCACGACCGCTGCCACCGCACAAGTACAAGGCAGCCAAGGCAGAATTTGACGCCATGATTGAACAAGGCATTTGTCGGCCGTCGAAGAGTCCCTGGGCCAGTCCAATACACCTTGTCCTCAAGAAGGACGGCAAATACAGAGTCTGTGGAGATTATCGTCGTCTCAATGCGGTAACCGTGCCAGACCGGTACCCCATCCCAAGACTGCATGATTTTACCTACAACCTGCTAGGAAAAAAATACTTCTCCATAATAGATATGAAAAAGGCCTATTATCAAGTGAGGACCCGCGAAGAAGATATTCAGAAGACTGCCGTTATCACACCATTCGGGTTATTCGAATTCCCGAGGATGTGTTTCGGTTTGCGCAACGCTGGGCAAACGTTCCAACGACACATCGATAACGTTCTACGGGGACTACCCGTTTTCCCATTTGTCGACGACATTTTAGTGGCTTCTGAGACTAAAGAACAGCACAGAAAAGAACTAGAGGATGTTTTCAGAAGGCTTAACGATCATGGGTTACAACTAAATGTAGCTAAGTGTACATTTGGCCAACAAACACTCAACTTTCTTGGCTACACCATAAACACCGAAGGAATTAAGCCAACTGACGAAAAGATCGAAGCCATTAAATCATACCCTCGCCCAGAAACAATCCAACAATTACGTCGATTCCTGGGAATGATAAATTTTTATCGTGAGAATACCCCACACGCCGCCGAATATCAAAAAGAACTCAACGCTTACCTAAAAGATTCGAAAAAAAACGACAAAACTAAAATTATGTGGAGCGAGACAGCGATTAAGGCGTTTGAAAAATGCAAAGAAGACATCACCAGCGCCGTATTGTTGTCATACCCATCATCAACATTATCGTTCGTGCTTATGACCGACGCATCCGATACTTGCGCGGGGGCGGTACTTCAACAAAAGATACAAGGCCGTTGGAGACCGCTTGGATTTTTTTCAAAAAAGTTCAACGACGCTCAAAGGAAATACAGCACGTATGACAGAGAGCTAACGGCTATATACATGGCAGTACGTCACTTTCGCCGGACAATAGAAGGCCGTGACGTCACCATATTGACAGACCACAAACCTCTTACCACCGCACTGCGAGCGAACTACAAAGACGAAACTCCGAGGCGCACAAGATATTTAGAATATATCAGCCAGTTCGTCACAGATATCAAGCACGTATCAGGCAAGGATAACTGTGTCGCCGACGCCATGTCTCGGGTGGACACAATCTCATGTCCAACACCAATAAATTACGACGAGTTAGCAAAGTCTCAGAAACAAGATGAAGAACTAAAACAACTCATGGAAAGCGACCGTTATATTTTCAAGCGAATAGCACTGCCCGGTTCCGCTACCCAAGTCACATGCGAGATGTCAACAAAAGGCCCACGCCCGTACTTACCGCTACAATACAGAAAGCAAGCTTATCAAGCGATACACGACCTTAACCACCCCGGCGTAAGAGCGACCAGAAGATTAATTACTTCACGTTATTTCTGGTTGACCATGAAAAAAGAAGTCACACAGTGGGCAAGAGCTTGCGACCAATGTCAGCGAGTGAAGGTTCATCGTCACACCAAGGCACCAGTATCCAGTTTCACGCCAGTAGACCGCTTAAGTCATCTGCACATCGACTTAGTCGGTCCCTTACCAACGTCAAACAACTGCCGTTATATACTAACGATGATCGACAGAGCAACGAAGTGGCCAGAAGCCCAGCCAATCGAGGACATGACGGCAGAAAAAGTCGCAAATACGCTGTACGAAACATGGATAGCAAGATACGGTTGCCCCGCGACCATAACAACAGACCAAGGCAGACAGTTCGAATCCGAACTATTTAATAAGCTGATGCATCGCATGGGAATCCAGCACGTACGAACAACAGCGTACCACCCCCAATCGAACGGTTTGGTAGAACGCTGGCATCGCACACTCAAAGCTTCACTCACCGCTAGATTAAATACAGCGAACTGGACGTACGAGTTACCCACTGTACTACTCGGACTTCGCGCCGCATACAAGACAGACATCGGCGCCAGTACTGCGGAATTATTATTCGGGAGAACGCTACGCCTACCTGGTGAATTCTACGGAGAAGCAATAACAACATGCAACACATCATCGCACTTCATGAGCCATCTTAGCGAAGCATTGAAAAAAGCACAGGTGCAGCGCGAAGCAAACAAAAGCACAGCTGTTTTCATTCACGGCGATCTGTACAAAACAACACATGTTTACATTCGCAACGACGCCGTGCGCAAACCGTTAACACCTACCTACAACGGTCCGTATCGCGTCATAGATCGTACAGATAAGTACTTCACCGTTCAGTTGGAGAATAGAAGGTCAAATATATCCATTGATCGGCTGAAGCCTGCATTCCAGTGCCAAGAGGAGCAGGCAGATGAAGCACCTGTCACCTACAGCTACGTCACAAAATCCGGCAGAACATCAAAACCTCCTGTACGCTTTGCTGAGGGGGGGATAATGTAGTGACCCACACATTATAAACATCATACGAGCGCATCACATGTGCGGTCGCCGGCACAGCGCGCAGCGTACTGAGTCACTCGACTTAGCACGCCCGCGCCGCCGCGCCGAACGAACGCGACAACATCCCTGCGTCGATGACCATCGGACACTGAGGCTTGGAGACCGAGCCGAGTGTATTTACGTGTCGCACCGCGCACGTTTGCTACGTCATCCTCCGCCGGTATCCTCAGCCTGGATCGCAACCATTGGACGTATAGCTCCACAGTACCACCACTATTCGTATGCTACCCTACGGTAATATATAAGCAATGAATTATGAAAATAAATATCATATTGATTCCTGTTCTTATTCGCCTTACATTCCTCAAGAAACCTCACACTATCAGCAACCTCCAAACTTTATTAGATTCCTCTGTTAATCAAAGCTTGAAATTCCAATTAGTTTATGCGCTCAATCAGGCAACTGCAGCTATTAGGTATCTTCTGATATACAAATCTCGGGTATAATCATGTTAAATCTAAACTGACTATCTCAGCTTGTTAGCTTACCAATCGTGTCATACGCTTACGGTGAACGTCAGCTGGACTACGGTACGAATAAAAATTCATGTTTCACGTTTCAGCGGATGTATTTGCAATATTTTTTGTGAAAATTGCCGTCGCAGTGAATTTTGGACTAAACAATGATGTCAGTAAATACAAATTATGTGAAAAGAATGCTTTGGCTAATTGCATTTCGTATGGATATTTTTTTTTTCATGAAGATGAATAAAAATGAATTAGGCATAGTGACTATGAGACTTTATACGAAGCTATCTGCTAAACTATTCCATTTAATTATTATTAATAATACCTTTAAACGAGCAATTCTTGTTAATATATAATCTGAATCTCGGAAACGGCTCCTAAGACTTTCTTGAAATTTAGTATGCAGAGGGTTTCGGGGCGATAATCTAGTTAGGTTTAATTTTTAGAAAATGTCGTTTTCTCTGTTTTCGTCCGAGCAGAGCTCGGTCGCCCAGGTACTAATTTGTATACAAACTATTTTGCTAAAGAGCGCGAAAACAGGCGAATAATGCTATTAGCGGGCGATGTTATTACATCACGCAAAATATTTTTTAGATGATCTTTTTAATAAAATTGTTTCTTTCTTCTCATATATGTATTCCAAAATTGTTTGCCAACTTAAGTTTTTCCAGCTAACCCTCTTTCTCATTTAGTTCCGAGACAGCAAAAAACTAAAGGTTTCAGATGAGATTCTCCGGCATTTGTTTTGTTAGGGACCGAAATATTTGTCAGATACAAAGAACGGACTCCAAGGACACGCTTAGCGTTTCTTGTAGTCGGAGGACAGACACTGTCCACATTTAAATTGAACTTTGTTTAAACATGTGGCTTTCTGAGTATAATTTCAACATGCGAATTTCAACTTTAACCTTTAGAAGACGACTAGTACACTCGTGAGATAGATGAAGGTTTAGCTTTTAGTTTAGGTAATATTTTATAGACTTAAGCGAGGTGAACACCTACCTAAAAGTAGAATGATAAACGGGTTATAAAAGGTTAGACAATACATGTTCTTCTTACCTACTTGACGTTATTGAACGTATGTTTCATGAGGAAGTTCCTTTAGTAAAATTATCTGGTAATTGGAATAGTTTCTCCTCATTGGTTATAATCGTCCTATTGATTTGTGGATCAGTAGGAATATTATATTTCAGCTTAAAGGATCTACAGAATTTCGACGCATGCAATAATAATATTACTTCCAATATTTCTCTAGCATCAAGTAATTTCCCGCGAGGAGAAAAATCGTCGCGAATATTGATTTCAGAGGGCTAAGCGTGTAACCGAACCCTCGGGAACTTCAAATACCGATACTCCAAAAAATATTCTATCCCAGCAAAGTGTTCCATCATTAATTTATTTGGAAAGAGAATTTCGACGATTGGTTGTGACGAATTGATATTTTTCATGAGTCCTCCACGGTAAGGAGGGCCATTTATGTCATGGGTTCTGCAATTTATTACTCTCATTTATCATTTCATCGAGTCGGAGCACCGTAACGTATCGTAGCGAAGAGCCGTCTATTGTGCGTTGCCCTTTTATTTATCCTCCCTCATATCACCCTAATTAATGCTCTATATCTGGTAAATCCTTTCAACTCGTTTGCGATTAAATTGGCTGTTTTGTGATACACAAAATTTGCTACTGTATGAAATGGGATTAACATTCAAATCAAAAGCATTTGTGAATTTTCATTCGTCATTTGCAGCTTATTGCTACCTAATATTTTGGCAGTAATTAACTGACGATCATTATTATGGTAACGTAATATAATATTTAAATCATCATCTTATACTTGTCAGTTTATAGGTCCTACTCCCATAAGTTCATTCAGATTTCAATTTTACTTAGCTTCAGTATCTGTATTCACGAAGAAAACTATAAAAAAATGAACACTGACAATCGAATAACATTAAAACATTGTCTAAAATATCTTTTGAATAATCTAAATAAATTCTTGTGTGAAAGTTAAGTGAAAATCAAACAATAACAAAAACGTAATGTGCAAATGAAGTGAAAAATACAAAAATAACAAAAAAAACAAGTTTGTGTAAAGAGCCAAACCAACAATGAAAGCAACTAAAACGGGGTCATTAAAGTGAAGAAACTTCTAGATGAAGTGTAGCGTGTTATGGTGGCAGTAGTAGTCGCAGCATGACCACGTGGATGGCGCTATTCGGGCTAGTGTGGCTGCTCCGCGTGCGTGGCTCGCTCTGCGGCTGCGCAGCGTGCAGGCGCGCGCGCCACGATGCGCAGGAATCGCAGAGCGTGCCGAGCCCGCGCGCGCCCAGCCCCGAGGAACAAGCCCCGTTTGATGTCATCACCCTCGAACATTACACGCGTGACGTCACCGTCCAGACTGACTTCGATGATGAAGATGTTGAGGATCTTGATAAAATTGAGATGCAGATTTCTGAAGAATGTAAGTTGTTTTTTGTTGTTTCTTGCATTCATAGAATTAGCTTTTCTTTTCTTTGACGATCAACTCTTCGTTAATTCAGGCTGTTCCTACATTTTCGATATAGTGCTAGTGTAGTGCCATCTGGCTATACTCTGCATCGATCCTTTTACTAGTAATACATGGCCAGTAGCGAAAAGTTTATATTAAGTAAGATAGCATATTATATCTAATAAGATTGATTAGTATTTTGTAGCCTTCTACTAATTTATATTAGTAGAAGGCTACAAAATACTATGAACATATACATGCTCATACATATGCTCGAGGTTCGTATTATATTTATATTAGAATCGTGGGATTTATTTACATGAACTACGAAAAATATAGGTTATATAGTTACCCACGGATAAAATTATATATCAGTTAACATATTTAAACAAAACTATAAAAAACTCCATCAAAGTATTGCTGAAACTAAAACAATCATTCAAAGTTACACAAAAAATAATTTGAACAAAAATGGAATCAAAGATTATTACAATAAACGTCAATAATTCTGAGTTTTTCTTTATTTGCTTATTTATTTACGGTCTAGAAATCAATCAGTTAAGTGTACCGACCAGGTTTCTAAAATAATTGGATATGTAATAAATTTGTTTTATTGAAGGTACTATTAATATTTGATTTCTGTTGTGTTTTATAATAACATTTTTTGTATATTTTTTCTACTTTTGGCATAGAAAATTATTCAAAATGAATTTAGCTACATGGCTTGATCTACAGCAGTAGGGCAATTGTCTACCTACATTTCGTTTGTTGTTTGTATTTATTTGCTATGTGTTCGCGGCTTAGTTTCGAACATTGTAATCATAATCCTGAGAATAGTACACATTTTAATTTTCAAAAACAAAGTTTTTATTTTCATTTCACCTCAATTATACCATTTAGATCTAGTTGCAAGTTCCACAGCCTAGATTTATATGGAAAAGAACACGCAGAAATTACCCGCGTTAAATTTTCGATCGTACCTACTTTTCGCCTCGATAAAAGAAAAAGTTAGCCAACTAGTGGAGACGTCACTACAGATAGTATTCTAAGACCGCCATTTACGCTTGAATGCAGCCAAAATGCCGGATATTTTCCTACTTCAGCAAAGTGGACACTTTCCTTGAGCCTGCCCACTTGCATTGGTTAAGCAGCACTTGGCAGTGACAAAACGTTGGTCCACACTTTTGAAGTTGAATTTTTGTCGAGTTCCGTCCAAAAAATTCAAAGACTCGTAGATCCTTATAAATTGTGTTTGCTACTCCATTTGCAGTCTCCGGAAAAGTGAATAGAAATGATAGAGGGCATAAAAACTGACTGTTTTTCTAGAAATATGTTATAATCTATTGAATTAGAAAATTAGATTATGATTGACAGCTGTAACTCATCAGCCAATTTTTTTTTTTGTAAAATTAATTAGTGGGTCAACTAGCAAACTTTTTTGTCATTTCAAATTTTAAATTATGTTGGTATGTTTTACCTTATTACGGTATAACAGTTTAGAAAATAAATACCTCGGTTTTATGCAAGCTGTACTCATGTAAACGGTAAAACAACTGGTATTTATAATAATTACTAAGTTTAAATCCTATGAATACTAATTATTTGCTTCGAATAAACACCATTTAAATACTAAACTAACACTAATGTGTAGATTGTGGAATAACAAACTCGGGTTTGCAATGCTGAACTAAAAACTCTTTACATATTATTCTGATAATTTATGTTATAAACTGTGCTTATATATGAAAATATTACCTGAATCCGCAATATCACATTTATGCTGGCACCAGGATGAACATGCGAGTATTATGTCTTGCATAATAAATGAGACAAGAAATATCTTGTGAAGGGTGTGGGGTCATATACGATGGACAGTTCGACATGCTCAACATATCTGCAAGTAGTAACTTATTTACTAACATACTGATGTATAAGCTTGGGACTGGCAAGCTTATAAAATAATAAATTTAAAAGCCTTTCATAGTATAAAATAAAAACTGACTTTGTGTAAAACTTAAGAAAAACATAAAACAAAAAAATTTACTTAACTAACAAAAAATAACTAAATATAAATTTTAAAAAGAAGGTAGATCTGCAATACACGTTGGTTTAATACACAACTCAGCCACTAGCTCATGTACTCGTATACCTCAGCCCTTGGGTCACAAATAACTGTTAATTTTCTGATGAAATATTTTCATCTCTTGCGAAGGGTTCAATATAGCATGACAGTTATGTTCACAGATATAAGAAAAAAGTTTTATGACATGCATAATACACAAGGCTTCGAAATATTATAGGCTTCACTAATGCTTTTAAATTTAGCTGAAGCGATCGAACGATATCAACGGCACTTTACGTTAATATAGCCTTACAATCAAAAAATTACTTTGGTCAAATCGTGTAGTATTGCTATTAGTTTCGTCTGACACAACAAACACGCAAGGAGGGCTCAGTGAATGCAACAATAATCTGAGTTAGGGCTCTCTCTTTTCCTCTAATTCTACATAGGTACGTACTTCTACGGCTATTTTCCATTTCCCTCGCTCATCCAAGTATATACCGTGCACTACGACATAAATCTCACCTTATATCGTGAAACTGGAACGGTTTTTTTTACGTTTTTATATAAGATATTATGAGTCCGGGAACCTACTAAGCAGGAGTTACTTGGCTTTGTTAAAGTAAATTGCTATCTGTGAACAAAAATATAAGTTAGCTTTTTCTGTACATTTTCTGTGTCATTATCCATTCTCAGAGGAGCTCGTGGCTAGCTGGCGTGTCGTTGCGCGTTCTGGCGCTATTTCTGAACAGTATATGAGGCGCGCGTGGAACACTACGCGCCGTCGACTCGAGCCTGGTCCTTATCGGACGGCAAACAACCCATTATTCGCCGTCCGCAAGCCCTACGGTGGCCGGGAATCAGCTTGCGACTCCCGACGCCCGGGACGTCTCCTGCGGTGGCTAGGGGCGTGAGGGCGTCTCCGTTGTGTTTCCCTCACGCGTTCCGCCTCCTCCTTCGTGAGCATTACTGCTTCGCTGAAGGAGGTGACAGCTTCCCATGCCCTCTCGCTTCGTACCATGGCCTGAACCAGGGCTGGACGCGAGAGGTCGCCACCGCTGATCGCCTCCACGAGGACACGGCGGTGCTCCGCCTAGGCGGGGCAGACCTCCACCGTATGCTCCACCTTGTCCTTCGGGCGATCCAAACAATGGTGACACCCGGGCGTTTCCTCCCGCCTTATCCTGAACAGGAACCTCCCGAAGCAGCCGTGTCGCGTGTGAGGGCGCCGTGACGCCTCTCAAGCCACTTCTCAAAGCGGGGCCTTACCGCCGCAATTGTGGCGTGCCCAATACTCCCTAGACTTTGTGTCATACAAAACTGTATCATTGACGTATAAGTTCAATAAGCTCGTCGGTAATTTTCAACACGCAGCATACAAGCGTCCGCTACGACTCCGCGTCGTTGAATGGCGCGCCACGACTCTACGAGCCACGCGGTGTATAAACACATTTGTCTGGCTTGTCGTGTCGCGCCATAACCCCAAACACCGCTCTGGCGCAATCGGTTGCAAGTAGTCTGCGCCACACCAGAATGCGCCTCGCTGCACCACAACACTCAAATGTGCCTATTACCATACTAAATGTATGAAACCAATAGGCTTCTGGCGCGACACGCCACGCAAGTGTATTGCCGCCAATAGAGAACAAAAGCCGCACGGATCGGGTTTGCCGAGGTCGGTCCGACCATCACGATTTCTCCGGACCTCGGCAAGAATATAGTTAGTTAGAAGCCAGGAAACCTGACAACAATCTAGCCAAGGGGTATCGAATTACTCAGTTACAGAGTTGTAGAGGTTAGCCTGGCAGTTGCTCCATGTAAACTATTGGTACTATCTAGACTCAAAGGTATAAAACATCTATCTCATACAAAGTTGGAGTTTTTACACTTAGCCAAGATGCTTTTATAAATTTTAACCTGTTGTGCTATTCTGTAAAAATCTCTCCGAAAAACTTAGGATAGAGCTTGAAGTGAGCCGTCAATCCCATTTTTTTTTTGGCTTGTGAAATCATCCAATGACTTCTCCCGCTCTGTGTGACGCGGGAAGACGTGTCAGACTTTTACTGATTAAAACCCACCCGTGTTCCTCCAGTTGCTTGTGTCAGGGCCGCGGTAACTCTCTTTCAAATTAATCCGCGACCCACAGAGCTGTCAATCCCTAGCATCGTAAGGAATGACAGCGCACTTCAATTCACTTCACTTGAGTTTGCATCGTATTTTTATTACAGAATAGACAGGGTCAGTGTTAAGATATACGAAATAAATCCTTATGGTACACAAAACCAATTTAAACAATAGCATACTAAATAAAACAGGAATTAGCTTCTATTACAAAAAGTGATGCTAATAAAACTGAAACAACAGTATCAATCTGTTAAACGAGCCTAATTAGCCGCTCTTTTCGTTATATCTAGTATCGAATAAATTAGCATGGAATAGAGCTCGGGTTTTATTTAATAATTACAATGAGCTTTTATACAATAGTTATTTATCGTGAAGAACCTTCTGATATTGCATTTGGGTGGTACGTGGAGTAACACAAGCGGTTTACACAATCATCCAATGGGGAGACTAGTGCAAACTTATATGATCACAACATTTATAATTCTCAGTAGATTAGACAATATCAAAACATCACGGCTATATTCCTAGAAGGCTTAAGCAGAGGTATACCTGTAGTACACACATCTTTCAACAGATAAATTACCCATGTAACCATCGCCATAATCCGGGCGCAATTCCAGACTATGAGTAAGCTTTAGGTAAACAAACAGTAATGGCATTAGTGCCAGTAATGATGATGTTTAGTAACATGTAATTAGACGTACAATTTCTGAGTATTTGAATTTAAAATCTCGTATATCACCAGCTAAACAGCTCAGACACTTTATAAATAGGGCACTTTATAACCCATAGAAATATTAAATTAAGTGTCACAAAGACAAAACGTTAGCCTGTTTAGACTTATTAACAAAATGAATAATAACACAGTAATCCTTGATAGAAGAAACAAATGTAAAATCACAAGAATATTCTTACATCAATAAACTATTCATTTTGTACCGACCTTTCATGTACCTTCTGAGCCGACATAAGACCTTTACTGAAAACAATAAATAAAAGAGCGAATCTAAGAAAATCGAAGCTAAGAATATACTTTATATCAGCCGACGGTACTCAGTATAACAAGCATATTTTAATGAAGCTGCAAAGTAAAGCCCCGTCAAGGGATCTTGCGACTTACATAAAAATTGTTGTTGCTTAAAAACTATATTGAATGAGAAGACTTGGTTATGCGGAGAAGGCCTTATGACTTTTTAATAAACCAATCGTGGGACTGCGGCAAGATCATTGCAAGGATCGTGTGCCACAAGGGAACGAGCTGACATCTTAAAAGTCAGCTTGCATAAACTATGGTAGGATAGCTGCCATCCTAGAGGCCATGGAAGTATTTTACATGAACCGACTGCCTGTGACATTCCCATCAAAACCTAATATTAGTTGGCGAACTTTAGGGCTAATAGCAACTCGTATTCGACGATACACGAATTCTAATGCTTTCCAAAACATGATTTATATTATATGTAAAAAATAAATTCTCGTTTTTAAGTTATTAGCCTACTTTACTCTAGAAAAAATATTTCCAACAAAATCCGGAAAGTAATTGAGAGACTTGGGAAAAATATTATCGCACGTCTTTATAATAAGGTGTGAAATAAAAAGTTTCAATTGAAATAAAATATTGCCTTGAGTAATAAAATATCTTGACAAAATCCATTTTATTCTGCGGCTAATATTAGGTACTCAGAAAGAAACCACTTACAATGAAACTTGGGCGACGACGCCAGTTATAAATCACAGTGCCGATTTCTCAAATATGAAATTCAGAGGACAAGGAGTAGGAAAAATGATGCGAGTGGTTTGGTTATGTATTAAATACAGGCATTATACGGCATTTGTTTTTCTTCTTTTTATCGTGTAGACACGTTAAATACAGTTTTTTTTAATATTGTGTTTGGCCCAGTATTCGCTACGGCCTCACCATTCGGTGACGCCAAAAGGTCCTTACATAAACAGGCTAAAGGGTGGTACAGTACGAAGGGTGGGCCATGGTCTGCGGAGAGACTATAACAAGCACTTGACATCGAAACCACCCGAGCCCCACCTTTGGAAATTGTATTTTTATTAGATGACGTGAAGATTACAAAAAAATGACTGATAGTTACTATTTAATTTTGTACACTAAGGGTTCTCACTACTTTTAAAAAAAAATTCGTCTATAATCATATGCATATTCTTTATTGTACACAAAATAAACATTTCAAATACAAAAGGAAAACTTATGAACAAAGGCGAGCTAAACCGATAATTGGGTTCTCTGGCAGCAAACCTCAGTGCTAAAGAGACATTTACAAAATTAGGACAGTTAACAAAAGCGCACAACAAATACTAAAATACATTTGAATTCTTACTTACTAAATACACTACACAAATACGTACGTCGACTATTATATGGTGCCTAGAGAGAACGATTTATTTTTGTCTTGTGAGACTTTAGTTCATAGAAAATTTAGTTCACTGTGTAATGTGGAGTTCCTATGGTGTTCGTTCTATGACGTAATATTGAACTGTACCAATGCCTATATAGAATCTAGTTTCTAAATAAATAGTCACAAGGTTTCGCAAAAGTATTGAGATTTCTATAAGATGTCAAGCGCTCATATTTCTTATAAGTTGATAGATTTCTTTCCGCTTCAACGAATTCAGAAGGACTATAATATTACGTTTATGACAGATGATATAAATACACGGTTGTATCGATAAGCTATTCGTGTTTTGACAATCACCAAAACAGGGTTGTTCGGTAGTTATTGGGTAATATTTTCTTTCTATCTCCGTAAGAAAGTCGTAAAACTTCAAGGCTTATCCTTTGAGCTGGTTGTTATATAAACCTATAATATTTCCTTCATGAACAACAAGATATTTCGAACTGGTTTAAACATAAATTTTATATCTTTGAGTGTGGGTGTGAAAGTTCTAAACTACCTTATCTTACTAATGCGAAAGTTTGGATGGATGGATGTATGTTTGTTACTTAATCACGCCATAACGGCTGAACGGATCTGGATGAAATTTGGCACAGAGATAGATTATAGTCAGGAATAGCACATAGAATACTTTTTATACCGGGAATATGTTCCCTCGGGATAATTTTCGAATTTCATGCGGGCGAAGCCGCTGGCAGAAGCAATTATCTCATAAAAACAAGTCATCTATTTTAAAATCTGAGTCTTAGCTTTTCAGTTAAGACTCAGATTTTCATTTCGAATTTCTGAATAAATATTTAAATCAATAAATTCGTATTAAAACTGATGTGCGATGGAGTTTCTTTGGTTTTACAGAAAGTGGTGTATATTTTTACTTCCCAAAGACATACACGTCCTGATTTGGTATTCGTTTAACTTCGCAGATCCGTAAAATATAAATATTTTAATCATTTAATAGTAAATTACGCTAATTTTCATTCAACTGACAGCTATTCCCATCCGTCTAATTGGCATTAAATATACACTGTTAAGAAAATCAAGAATCACTCAATGCTACAAACAAATAGGGACCAAACTTATTGACAGCATGTGTTGTAGAGGTGTTACTTCTAAGAATTTCCGCACCATTACAAAACAAAAGAAAGTTCTATAACACTTTGTGAATCGAATTACAGTTGGTTTCAAATGTTTTGGCGCGTTTTTCCTCGAAACGTGAAAGAAATCTCCAGCACGGGTAAATTTGGCTGCTGGAAACTTTGGGTTGCCGCCATGATGAATCGTACTTTGTCGCCCCCAAAGTGAGATCTCGAAACAATATTCTTTTTATAAAGAGCTATGTTTTTGTTTCAACAACTTCTTAATTTGTTTTCTAGGCTACAGACATATATAAAGCAGAATTTGTGTCATGTGGAATAAACGTTGAAATAGTAACAACCTAGTTCGCAAACTGGATCAAACAACTTAGTTTTGCATTTACAATGTTAGCGGTTATGTTGTCTGCCACATACATACTTAGCAATTGTTGGTCTAACAAGGTCTCTCGAGCGGGTCTCCCTTGTTTTACCGAAAAGAAATTGCCAAATTATCACTTCCCAAACAAATTTTCGCATAACTTCATTTGCCAAATTATTACTTACCAAACAATCTCTTTACAAATAATTGTTACGAAAACCTATGTTTGGCAAGTGAACGTTTGAACAATAACTTGTTCACCAACTAGTACTTTTACCATTTTTTATCTAGTCAAATATTTCAGTTGGTATAACATATTTTACGCAAATTTTTTTTTCTATATAATCTAGTCGTTTCTGGCACTCGCCGGCCGCTGCCGCGGCACCGCTCGCTACGCTCGCTCGGCTCGTGCGTAGGTGGTCACAGTTTTAACCTAACCTAACCTAACCATTTTTTTTAAATTAATAACCTACTGTAACTAGTTCCATAAATAACATAACTTTTGCTATTTTGTACTCGCGTTAATAAATGATTACCTATATTAAAATAAAATTGCATTTTTAATTATACAATTCCCAAAAAAATCTTATTTTTGCCTTTATATTTTTTGTCATAACAATTCATTTGACTAAACGTTTATTGTCTAAATATTGTTTGCTGTAATAAATCATTTGATTAAAGACCAAAAACCTTAATGACATTATCCTTGGTAACAATCTGCCAAGTAAACATTTGACCAAATGAAAATGTGCGTACTAAAATTATTCCAAATATTACATTGGTATAAAAAAAGGTTGCTAAAATTTGTTTGGGTAATGAAAATTTGGCAAAATCTTTTCGGCAAAACGGCAGGATCCCCTCTCGAGCATGCTTATGTAGCGTGAAACACGTTTTGTTTTAATTTTAAAAGCCGTTCAATGAGTACTTCAAATTACTCAAGTACATATTAATATATGTAGTCAAAGTACTTCATGACGAATTTGTTGCATATATTTTGTGATTCTAAATTGGCAATGGAATATTTTAACGTTATACTTAGCAAACTAATATACAAAAAAAAAAATAGTTTCTGAGCAGGTATGCTATACTTTTACAGTAGCTATTTGAAGACTTATCACACATCCTAAAAGATTGAACAAAAAAAAAAACATTAGTCAAGAATCCCTGTACAGTATAAAAATATTCACTCTTTTTTTAAGTTTTACCTGTCCCGGTGTATGTAATTTAGTCAAAGCTTGCTAGTTAAAATTAACCAACTTTCCGGTATTCAATTGAGTTGAATCACACAAAGCAATTTTTAATAAAAAAAAAACTTGTATTCATGCTTACATTTTTGACTCCATTAGTGATAACATGTTCAATGCTTTCGAGAGTATTCATTAAAATTTACAGGAAACAGGTGGGGTACTATATACAAGGACAAGACCACAAGTGGGCCAACGACAATGAATATTGCAAACGTCTGGTCACCTCAACCTTTACAAAACAATGACGAGCCTAACCTTACATCGCGGTTTCCGTATTCAATTATTCAGTTGTTATTCCACGTGGAAGCTTAAGGATTTTGACATGACAGGACAACATATCACTCCAGTACATGAAACAAATTGTAAAAAAAACAAATAGGAAAGTCACTTACCCTGTAATAGGTTTGTTATGAAAAAGCTATACTTAGTATATGCAGTACCCATTAAGACATAAAAAAATAATTCTAGCATCCCTGGGCTCTAGAAAAAGTGACATTCTAACTGCTAATTTGATTGTCAATGTCCAGGAGGTTGGAATTGACCACTTGACGTTTAGATAGTGTATGTCGATACCAAACATCGTTTTGACGCTGAAAATGTCGCTTAGTTGAGGTCATTTTGACAACACACCCAAACATTTAATATATATATTAGAAAAATATGTTCAAACAATTTATAACGTTTTACAAGTAAAATGTTTCAAAAGTGACTTGTTATTAAAAATCTGTTTTGTCCACAGCAAACGTCGGGAACTACGAGTGCGGGCGAGAGCAGTCGACAAACAGTCCAGGAAGCGGCCGACAAGCTGCAAGCTTTCAGGTTCGCCCCATAATACTATCGGGACTAAACATGTCGGGCTTTGTTTTGTCGCACTGCCTTGTCTAGCTCTTTTAACGTTTTTCGATTTCCTGTAGCTACGGGTAGTAATAATAGTACTGTTAACGTTTCGTTATTGGCTACTTTGTGACAATATTGCTGTTGCTGAGTCCTACTATACTTTGAATTACTTTGATTGGATTTTGTTCTATTGCTTTGATTTATAGTGAGTTTGAAATGGATCTCATCACCTTCCTGCCCTTGTCCCATGCTACTTAGGGTCGGCGCAACACGATTTCTTCCTCCATACCATCCAGTCCCCCAACACACTATCGCTGACTTTTCCTTGCCCTTGACCTTTTCTTTCATATCACTCCTCACACAGTCCATCCATCTTTTCTTTGACCGTCCCCTCCCTCTCCATCCATCTACATTTATATTCATGCCTCTTTTAGTAACATGCGTTTCATTCCTTCTCAGCACATGATCATAACAGGATAAACGGTTTCCCTTCAACTTTTCTGTCACTGGCACCACTTTCAAAATTCCTCTAATATCTCATTCCTCACTTTATCCTTGACCTGGCTTATTTTATTAAGGTTTTACTAGGTCAGCCCCCCTAGCCAAATTACAAACGTTTCGTATTGAATCTCTTTCTACATTCGTTAACGCTTTCTATTCGTTTGGTCTGACCACCGGACTTAATGTTCAGATGAGTCATTCCCATAGTACAAAGATTCGTTTTCTAGTAGCGTTATCGATTTTAGATTGTCAACTTGGCTACAGGTGGTGTTTTATTAGGTCATCGGAACCTTATTCGTTGAAATAATTCAATTGCTGTGGTTGCCCTAGTCGACGGCACGAAATATTTTGTGCGCGGGGTTAAAATGCATGGTATCTCATCCGACAACACGTCCGAAAGAGATTGATGCTGTGAAGAGCAGTAAGAAGCTAGGTCGCGAACGAATACACACTTTTGCAAATTTGTAGCGAAATGGATGATGATTTAGGACGAAAACGAGCGCGCGAAATTTTATAAACAGGCCTTTGGGAGTTTGGCTATCATGAAAAAACGACTAAATGTATCTGTTCAAAATAAAATTATTCGCATTGTTGAACTACTAATCTATCCCTGTATCGTAGCCGTTTTGCAATTTTCCTTCTTCTTATGGTATTTATTTGCGCCCAAAGATGCGTTAAAATTAGTTTTGAAATATGGAACTTTCGACGCTCATAACTTTCAAATATATATATATTTTACTTTTTTGTTTCCACATGGGGCTAGATAATGATGGCGGAAATTGATATCATTTTTTATTTTGGATTTACACCGTCAAACTGTTGAATAATCGCCAGATTACGTTTGTATGGAAACATAATCAACTAGGGCAACCATATAGCCATTGAGCCAGAATATAATCCATCTACAGCTGATAATAATAATAATATAGCTATAAATGTATTATAAGGCTCCTACTGAGTTGCAATCTGATAATTATAGTAGTACCTAATATTTTACAAAATTTATCTAAAATCCTGGCAATATTCGGCTAAAATTATGATTATGACTAATACCAAGCGATTTTCTTAAAATTAAAATTTATTAACGAACGTCGTGAGATTATGAAGCTCACGTTACACTTCAAGTATAAGCCTTTTGCGCTTGAAATAGCTGCTTCGATTATCGTCTCCACAAGATTGTTAATCTGACCTACATATCAGCTATTTTTGCCGAAGTCGCGACGTAGTAAGTAGCTATTGATTTTTCACTGAAACTCTGATCTTTAATTTTGAATTAAGTATTTCAGTGAATTTATGTGAACCATATCAAGTATACATTTTATTGTGGCTTTGTCCTTGCCTCTAATTTAAGTTTAGCAGAAAAGTAGTACTCCGCTATGAATTGGCAGGTCATTAGTCGTAGAGCCACGCTAGGAAATGATAAAGGATAGGTATTTTAGTACTTGTATTAATGGATTTTCAGCAGATACCCTCGAATTTACCAGGGAAAATTTACCTTCAGTAGGTTGTGACCAGGTTTGCGGACGATATGGCCATAGAAGTCTAATTTCTTGCAGAGGCACACATTCGATAATTTTAATATAAAGAAACAACTTATTAAAAACTGTTGAAACTTATAAATTTTTCAATTTTACAACAATTTCAAAAATTTTCTACATGGTCCTATATAGTAATAAATCCTAGTCATCAGATTCACATTGACAAAAGTTAGCTGGGTACTAATATGTAATATTAAATAGAAATGTAACATATTGAAATCAGTTCGCTGAACCACGATACGACCGAATTTGCAACATGTTTGTTTCTGTGGGAAGTCTGGAATTGATATTATTTTGGTATGCAAATTATCTTGGTTGTGCTTGTAGAGGCGATACAACAACGCGCAACGTGCAATGCAGAACATTTCATGCACTATGACTGCAGATAGATAACGTAAACTGTGTATCGGAGTTTATAAAAATATATGAGGAGTTTTGTACAATTTTATGTTTTTAGGGTCACCATACACCAACCCGGTTTGGACCTCTAGTAGATTACGGCCAACTTCCTTTCACAGAGAGGAGGCCTGTTTCGGAGTCACACCACACCTTAAAGTGTATCAAGATAACGTTACAAGAAATACATCATGTTAGGTAGCTTTAGAGCAGGGTCTAGACAGAAATAGGATCGGCGGAGCGGCGGGGCTCCGTGGACTTTGTTGCTTAAATAGTAATCGTACTTATCTATACTATATTAAAATCGATGTCAACATTAAAACTATATCTAAGGGCCTTGGCAAAGTGACATTCTATCTGCGACAGTGCTTACTAAAATGACCAAAATTTATAAGATTGATATACGCTGCCGAAATAACAATTGGTTACTCCCAAAAATCCTACTATTTATTCTGCTAATATTACTAATCCTAATCTTACTAATATTATAAATGCGAAAGTTTTGATGGATGTGTGTATGTTTGTAAATCAATCATGCCAGAACGGCTTATATTTACGGATTTGGATGAAATTGGATAACTTTTATCCCAGAAATATTTTCCCTCTGGACAATGTTCGACTTTCACGCAGGCGAAGCCGCTGGCAGAAGCTAGTACTATTATAAACGTGAAACTTTGTGAGGATGGACGTTTGTTACTCTTTCACGCAAAATCTACTGGAAGTTTTTTTTTTTTTAAGCGTCCCCACACTAGGATTTTCTTCCTGTATCGTGTGTGCGTTTACAAACATATAAACTCACATACACAACACCCAGAGCCAGAACAACTATCTGTAGGTCATACAAATATTTGTTCCGTGCGGGAATCGAACCCGCGACACGCAGCGCAGCAGTCAATCACTCAACCACTGCGCCAACCGTGCGCGGATTTTGATGGAACTTTACAGAAATATAGCTTATACATCAGAATAACACATAGACTATACTTAATAAAGATATTGGAAGAAATACTAATACCACTAATACCAAACGGGCGGAGCCGCAGGCGGCAGCAAGTACTGTAAATACGATTTTTTGGATAAACAGACGGATGTTTGTTTATTACTCAATCATGCCGGAACGACTGAACGGATCTGGATGTAATTTGCCACAGACATAGATTATAATATGGAATAGCACATAAGCTATTTACATAAGCATTTTATCCCGGTATAATGTTCCCTCGGGATAATATAACACTTTTTACGCGGGCTATACCACGGAGAGAAACAAGTGTTGGATATTGAGCAGTTACCACCTTTGAAAGAATATCCCTTTCTCTTGACCTCGTATTCACCTAAGATAACTGATAATCTAGACTTAACGTGTGTACATTGGACAAGACAATAATTCTCGTAATTATACTGTCGCACTATAAATTCGACTTAATTATAATACAACACTATTTCATTAGGGTAATAAACCCAGATCCCTTTACTGCGCGTAATTAAAAGCAATACTATATTCATATTAAATCCTTGTTTGTTTGTTCAAATGTATACTGAAAGTATCGAATGTTTCTAGGATTTTCCGTCGCGTATAAAATTCTCAGTAACCTTTGCGCGTAACCACAGATGTGGTTGTGTTACTATATTTTATGAAGCTCCGAATTGAATGGTAATCGATACATAATTTGCGAATGTTTCGTTTCATGTAGCACTGGAATACTTACAAGCTTCTGCCCTCGGTTAAGCATGAAAATTGTATTAATATCTCAAGAGATTATTATACCGAGATTATCGAGCTACAACATTAATCGTATTAAACCAGCTTCTAAACTATCTGTATGCAAAATTTCATCCATTAGTTAACCATACAAATTGTTTTTAGCCCGGAAATCATCCGGTAAAGCGGTGGACCCCTTTACCGTATGATTGCCGGGCTAAAAACTAACCTATGTCCTTCCCAGAATTTCAAATTATATCCATACTAAATTTCATTTAAATTGCTTCAGCGGTTTAAGCGTGAAAAGATAACAGACAAACAGATAGATTTACTTTCGCATTCATAATATTACTAGCTTCTTCTTTTGGCTTCGTCCGCGTTAATGTCGAAAATTATCTTATATAAAACGGAACATATGTTCTAGACTATAATCTATCTCTGTGCCAAATTTCATCCAGATCCGTTCAGTAGTTTTTTGCGTAAAAGAGTAACAATGACACACACACAAATTTTCGCCTTTATAATATTAGTGTGACTAGCTTCTTCCCGCGGCTTCGCCCGCGTAAAAAGTGTTTTACAATCCCAAGGGCGTACAAACTAACCTATGTCCTTCCCAGGATTTCAAACTATCTCCATGCCAAATTTTATCTAAATCGGTTTAGTAGATCCAGAGATAACCTCCTACAACCTCACACACTTTGACTCTTTATTATAATACTAGCTGTCCCACGCGGCTTCGCTCCCGTCAACTGGCTACAAGACTACCCTACCCCATCTACCATACACACATGAATGTTGTGTAACTATAACCGCTTACGTAGTGTACGCAACGAAAGCTCTCAAAAAGGAATATTTTTGCAACATTTTTCATTTATGTTCCGCTCCTATTGATTGTAGCGTAATGTTATATAGCCTATAACCTTGCTCGATAAATGGACTATCCAACACAAAAATATTTTTTTTAATTCCATCCAGTAGTTCCTGAGATTAACGCGTTCAAACAACAAACAAACTCTTCAGCTTTATAATATTAGTATAGATTAGTATAGATAGTGTGATGTGATAGTATGGAAAGTAGGAAATAACAAGAACTAGCGGCTTCACCCGCGTGAAAGTCGACAATCATCTCAAAGGAATGTACTACAGGAATACAAATCTTTTTAATATCCTTGTCCAGGAAAAAGTCTACCCCCTGCACCAAATTTCATGATAGATTAATAAATAACTAAACATCCAAACATAATATTCTTAATATATACTATACTAGGACTCATATTTGTGGCTGAGGAAATTATCTCTTTTTGTGTGGAAGTCCACATGGATACGCTATATATCCGGAAGGCGGATTGTCGGACTTCTACCGACTTAATCATATAAGAAGGGCACGGGCTCTCCGGTAGTACGCTTCGTTGCTCTTGATACGCTTTTGACACGTCCTTGGGGAAAGTCGTTCCCCTGTCATGAACATAATTGTAATTTATCTTTGCTCGTTTGTCGAACCCATGTTGTAATTAAAAATTAATTCAATTAATGAAAATTGGCAACATAGACAGCCCTGTACGAAATTCAGTCGACCATTCAGTCGGCCAAGTGCGAATCGGACTTCGCAAATTTAGGTTTCCGTACCAATTTATCAATATATTGGTATTTGTTAGTAAAATATACGTAATAAAAAACAATATCACCAAATTTCAAGTTCGTAGGTCAATGGGAAGTTAAACAATTCTTCGGAACAAAATTTGTGAACGACTACGTACAGACAGACGGACATGCACGTGAGTGAAAGCAATAGGACTCCGTTTGGACCCTTCGGATACGAAACTTTAGAAAACTGGTTGCAGAATTCAAGCTAGCATATAATTTTTGAAAAATTGTGTAATTTATAATTTCCCTTAGATTACCTATGTACACAAAATAAAGTCCAGGTTAAATTTTTAAAGACAAAATAATGTAGACCGGTTCTATATTTCTAGGAACTAGAAAATAGCATTTAATATTCGAAATATTGTGTTCTTTATATTTCCCGTTGATTAGCTCTGTATACAACATATAGTCCAAGTATCTTTACAAAATTCGAATCACCATCATTTACGTTTAAAATACAAAATAATATGGGTTGTTGTAGAATTTTGAGAACGAGAATCTAGCATTTGTTTCGCGAAATATTGTGTACTTGATCATTCTCATTGATTAGCTCTGTACACAACTATATAGCCCAAGTTTTTCTACGAAATACGGTCCACCATCATTTTTTTTAATAGCTGAAATAATATACACGTTGTAGAATTTTGAGAACAGCATTTGATTCGCGAAATATTCTATACTATAAAATTCCCATTGATTAGCTCTGTACACACGATACAGACAAGTTTCTCTACGAAATCCTGCTCACCATTATTTACTTTTGAAAGAAAAAATATGTAATTCTGGCTGGTTGTAGAATTCTGAGAACTTCTTGCTAGCATTTTTTGCTTTTCAAAATTATAGTGTACTTGATATTTTCCCGTCGGTTGCCTCTGTTATCGACACTATGATTCCAGATAGCCTATAAAGGCTTGCATCGGTTGCTACGGCTTTGAAAAGTGTTGTTGGTAGTTGGTCTGTAATAAGGAAGAGTAATCTATTCAGTGCTTTTTTTAAATCCATTTATGAGTTAGTACAGTCAATTTACAGCTTCAAAGTTGTCAGCTTCAAAGTCCAGCTTTATCATAAAACAAGTTACCATTTTTTTTTGTCTCTCAAGTACTACCTACCTTCGTTACGTATATTTTTCTCGCAGTTGCGTAAAAATGTTACGTAAAATGTAAAAATGTAAGCAAGACTTAAAAATAAATAGTTAGTTCCGTTGCTAAATGATACATTCAAACCCTGATACTTTAGAAATATTTCTAAAATGGTACAACTACGGTGTTCTTTCAAGCTTTGGCTACGTGTCTAGCAGTTTCTAGTATTTGCTTGTTTTCAAATTTAATTTATTTTAATATTCTCTTTAGGTTTCTTGGCTCGGAAACAAGAAACTTTTATTGTGTGCAAAAAAAAAGTATAGAATAGAATATACTTTTTTGTGCACCATAAAAGTTATACAAATTTACAAAAAAAACTACTACCACTACCACCACACACCATCACCACCACCACATCACCACTACTATACTACCCTACCACTACTACTATCTTCTATTATCTTTTTAAATAAATGCCTGTTTATTTATTTATTTTACCATTCATGTTTCACATATAGAAAGGAAAACAAAAGTTCTAGGTCAACAAGTAGGTATCAAGATTCCAAAATATGCAAAAAATACATGAACAACAATCTGAAAAATTACTTCCATTCGATAAAGAGCCATTGTTGTTTTTAGTAAGTTTTATAATTTATACGAAAAAACAGGGAAAAACAGCAAATGCTTAATTTTATTATACAATTTGCATCTTATTACATTTTACCGTACGAAAAATGTTACCGTTTTCTATAGCCGTTTCCTTTGCAAAACTTCAATGGGGAAGCGATATTTCTCATTGTTAAAATATTTTTACCCCCGACTAGCAAAGTGCGAACGCAGTTTTTGCCAAAAGCACTTCTTTTATCACTTTTTTGCTGCCTACAAAATATTTTGACACAACAGATTCCACGGCAACCAAACATTTTGTTTTATCGTTCGTTCATTGTATAAAGGCACATCTATTTTGGGGAACGAATATTGCGTTTCTATTCACTCGTTCAAGAATGAATATTTCATAAAGGAATTCCTTGACACTTTGGCGATGAGGTTAGCACGATTAGCATTTGGATATGACTTTCATTTCTCCGTAAACCATCGCGAAATATTTTTGTGATTTGACATCGTAAAGTCGAGTATAATTTATAGTGCAATAATGTCGGGACAAGAATTTATTTTGCTTTGATCATATTGAGAGTCTGAATGAAAGACAAGTAACAAAATGCAGATAGCAGACGTTAGTAGGGACGCGGGTAGGTCACGTCCTTGGGCCTAGAAGGGCACACGGATCTTATTTTGTATATTCTTCAGAAAAGCCAGGTACGCAGTACCTATAACCGGCGTGCTTGTATGACTAGGTGTATGAGCGTAAATGAGTCAAAAGTCTGTCAAATTGACAAGACGTAAACAACGAAAAATTTTTTACTATAAATTTTCCTACATAATTAATATTTATTAACTTCTTTATTTCATATTTTTCTGTATTATAACCAAATTAATTGCGAAAGTAAATAAAACAATGAGCAAAAAAGACCAAAATTCGATATGTCAAAGTGAAACCTCATCAAATACCGTGCAGTATCCTCATTGACCTTTAAAATAAATGGATTTTAACGGCATATGCGTGTCACCCATTGTGAGAATCCATCTCCAGCAATTACCCAGACCATACACTATTCTACACTACTAGTCACTAGTCCCACTAGTCCCGTGGCATGAGTGTATAAGCAATCGTCTGGTAAATCAAAGATCTTGGGATCGAATCTGACCAACGCTTTAACTTTTGCATTATTGAAAACCATTTTTTTCATTTTCGCAAAAACAATATTTTTGTAATTTACCTGATAATAAGAACATTATTGGAGAGTAATGTATTGAAGTTAAAATTAAACATTTTTTAATATGAAATCAACAATATTTATTTACTAGGTTACATTAAAATTATAATTACAAATTATAAAGTTTTGTGCATGACAAATATTCGAAGTCGGACAAGAATAAACGTTATTTTTGATACACAGGTGGGTAATTTATTTATTAGTGATATGAATAAGCCTATTAGTAAGTAGGATTTTAAGATACAGTTATCTTTAATTATTGTAGTGTCACTAACAATAACATAACTCACATAAAAAAAAAATAATCACCCCCTGATATTTTTATAAATAGCCGATTGGTGCACGACTTTTTATTAATTGATAGCCATTCAATCTCAGTAAAATTTTCTTGGACGTTAAACCAACTTTGCGCACCTCATCATCTTTTCGCCACAATATTTTGCGACCGTCCTTGTCTGACTTAAAAACAATTTTCATCGGTAAATATAAATATATAATTGCACCAATCGAAATCCTAATAACCTATTGCGAAGCGTACCCGGTTTTGCCTAAATTGTGAATGCCTGTAAAATTTTCTTGTTTTCTTGGCTGGCCTACAACATTTCACACCAGTTGGTTCCGTACAGTTTGAAATGTCACGTCATGTTTAGTCGCCCTGGAACGAGTAGCGAACTAGTGAGGAATGGCTCAGCCATATGCCAAGCAACTATATCATGGTGCTTGCATAACGATGGAACCACAACTGAATAGTTCTTCTCTGTTAACAATAATAAAATATTATTATAAAAAAGCAACACTCAATAACATGTGAATTATTTACACAATATTAAACTTCTAAACATAATAAAAATATTTTGTTACTCACCGATGGCGATATCATTAAACGCTTCGCAATTTCACTAATTGAAACGTTTTGCTGAGTGGCCCCGACGGGATACCAGCAATAGTACTTAAAATCTGTGCGCCTGAATTGTTTCCGATTTTGATACGCCTATATCGCCTTTCGATAGAGACTGCCAAGTCCTGCAAAAAGGTGATGCGAAGAGCACGGTTTGACCACATTAGCAGAATCGGGAACTAACTTGCTTCATACCCAGCGGATAGCAAAGCGTTTTGGTCCCTGGCTAAGTCGGTCGAATCAAACTTCTGTCGCCCCTCACTACCACCACTGCTGAAACCTGAAGGGTCACTAGCCCACTCTGCTGAAGAGTGGACAAACTTGTTTGCCTCCTTCTGATGGATGTGTGACGAGCATGTCGGACATTCGCATCCATCAGAAGGCCATCCGTAGGGTACATAGGCGTGGCCTTGATGTGAACAAAGCGAGTGGCCCCGACGGGATACCAGCAATTGTACTTAAAATCTGTGCGCCTGAATTGTTTCCGATTTCACGCCTATATCGCCTTTCGATAGAGACTGGAAAAGTGCTGAAGGCTAGGAAGCAAGCCAACGTACAGCCCGTTATAAACGCCCCAAATAAGATCTGTTTTTTTTTTATTTGAGGTCTTATACATTTTTTATAAATAAAATCAATTTGAAATTAGCAAAAGCCTAGATGAGCAAAATTAAATTATCTTATAGATTGTTATATTATCTTATAGAAATATTAAATTATATTTTTTTGTCGATATCTATCTATAAAGTCGATATCTGACCCGACTACATCACTAATTGAGTAGCGAAGGACTTTCGAGAATGAAATAGTGAAAAAAATTCAATTTATTTCAAATTCCGAATGAGAAAGAAGCAAAGAGCGTGCGTACGAGGATCCAGGAACGAACCATACCATTCCTCGTGTAGTATATAATAGTAGTATATGTCCCCTTGGCTCTAAAGTACGCTCGTATCGACTCCTTTTGCAATTGACGTCCTTCATAAAGATTATTGATTGCAGCTTATTTACTTTGGTTGTTTGTTCCTATCATTGAATAATTTGATTTTACTTTTTGGTAGATGAGTAGGTTGTTTGAAAATACTCATACTAAAATACGACGTTATTTGATATCCATGTCGTAGACACTGACGCTCCTTCTTAAATTTCACGCCCTATCCCCTCTGTATTAAAATCCGCCGAAGACGAAAAAATAAGAAAATATTCAAACGCTTGTGAATTGCTAAATGATACATTCACCCCTCTTGGTACATCCGTTGATGGAGACTTCGCTTCACAAATGTCTACGTTCGTAAAACATCTTGGAGCTGCAATCGCTGACCGCTGGAATAGGTCCTTTATTGTAGTGATGGGTTGGCTAAGATCAAGAATCATCATGTCAATAATCCGTGCCACTAGCATGTGCATTCGCGGCACAAGACTTTAATTTAAACCTATAGCCAAGTTATTCGGCTTTGTAGTTTTTGCTCAAGGGTAAAAGGCGTGAGAAGAATAATAATAATTCAGCAAAATTTTACTGACAAAAAATTTTGGTATTCGTGATTTTAAATATTAATAAACCAAATCCACTTCACACGTAATACCGCTTAGAGTCAGCCATTATATTTTATTACGTAAATATGATGGTGTGATAAAGGTTTTCGCGAAATAACGCGAAGAACTGGATAAATTTTGTGAGAGTATAAAAGAGGAAAGTGTAATGAAATTGCTTGTAGCAATTCGTTTGATTCAGCGTTTCTGTTTTGCTTTTAGTTCTTGATGTTTTAATCAGGGAGATGCTGTGTTTCGTGTTTTTTTGTTTTGTAAGCAAAGCCTAGTCGATAAAACTTGGGATCAGAGGTCGGTTATACCGACGTGATCAAAATCGCTCCGCCTTAATATTATAGTGTTTTCTACTTATGAAAACGATGTACTTAAATTTTTCTCAAACTATGGTGTTATTCAATCTTTTTTATTCTCTTTTTAATCTTATTTATCACTGACAAAACTTCCATTCTTTTTTTTATTTGCTATAGGCTCGAGCTTGACCACTGTCTCACCTAATCGT
This sequence comes from Orthosia gracilis, assembly GCA_947562075.1. Classification (NCBI taxonomy): domain Eukaryota; kingdom Metazoa; phylum Arthropoda; class Insecta; order Lepidoptera; family Noctuidae; genus Orthosia; species Orthosia gracilis. The sequence continues at coordinate 39,646,271 of OX387272.1, read as the reverse complement.
AAGCGATTATGTGGTTGAGCGCTGAAGCACGCTTGCCTAGAAGAAACCTATTCACTCTTGACCTAAAGACCCCTAGATTGTAGCTATCAGGAAACACAGACTCCGTCAGGGAATTCCACTATTTTACTTGTTTTGCGTGATCTGTGTTAAAAATCAACCAAGATAGCTTAAACATGTTGGTTATAACTAATTGTTTAAAAAAAAAACGCATATCGACAACGACTCGATTTTTTTTGTCTATGAAGTAATGAGCAACTCGTTCACGCTAGCTCACTGTTCACTATGCGCTCCAGACCGAATATGAGTGTCGCGTGCCTGTGCCCCGCGGTGCCTGTTCGCGGCTCCGCCTTCGCGTACCCTGACTGCTCGTCATGCTCCTGCGCCATGGGCCCAGGCGCTCAATTTGCTGAATGTCCTAATTGCTCAGGAACCTGGTGTCACCATATTTATGCTCACTGACAAAACTATTTTAAATGTTTGTATAAAGTTTTTTAGTTTATAAGTGTTATTATATGTGTAGTGGCTTGCTGTACGCTTTGATGTAAACTGTAACTACAGCAAGTAATTGTTATAAAATAAATAATAAGTAAATGAGGACTTAGAGCTCCCTATCCTCAGAATATCTAAGGATAGCCTAAACACGAGTTCAGTTTAAGCTGTTTATGAACAAGGGAATTAGTCTACATACACTGGAAGTACCTCCTTTTGATAACGATTTAAACTTAGTCAACTTCCAACAAACATCAAGTTTGAGTTTATGCTCAGCCTTAAGAGAAGTTTTGTTAGTTGGTAAGTTGACGTGGTGCGTGTTATGCAAAGGTCTAGCCTTTTAATAATTATTCTGGAGTGACTTTCCTGTTCAGTATGTACTGGGTATTTTTTTGGTCCAGGCTTTCACTGCCAAATGTTAGATAGAGTATATTTAATAAAGTATATTATGTACACCAAAATGAATATAATGGATCGACACGTGAGCAATAAAAGTTACAAAACCAACACTTTCAGTGCATCCGCTTTCCAAGTAAAAGGATAGCGGGAATGTTTACAAAGATCTGAGTGAATTGAATCACGGAGTATTGCGGGTACATTCTCAGCTTCCGTATGTTCCCTATGTAAGAGGTTTACAAATGCTCCTTGGAGGAAACCGCTTGTACCTATCTTGTGAGATTTCGTTTCTTAGCCGAAGAATTGTATTTTGCTTGCTGATGTCAAAGTTACATAAAAATGCATTACAATAATTTTGCTTCTTGAAAATACTCTTTGTTCAAAAACACACTTTCTTGTAGAGAAATCTTTTTTTATTTAATTAGTCGATCAGCTACAAAAAGAGCTTATTAGTACTTAATAAAGAGCTACTCCGTATGTTGTCGGGTTCAAATAAATGGTAACAACATTTCCATATTTTTTATATTATCTGTTTGATATCGTATTATCATATCATCATCATCATACCTAAATATTTTGGCTAAATAAAGCTACGCCTAATATTTACATAGTTAGGTAGAAAAATAAAAATAGAAAAGAGAAAAACACATTGAAAATATTTTCTAGAGGGAAATTTATCTAACAATAAACATCGATCATGACAGTGAGTGGCTTCAACAGTTGAAAGAAACTCCCAAGTCATTGACCCTTCAATGCGACATGGCCGTCCCTTCAAGTTTGAATGGCATAGGCACCGACGGATGTAAGCGGTCGAAGTTCAATCGAACAATCTGGCGAGAAGCCGAAAGTTTTACCAGTCCAAAGGGTAATTTATGTTCAGTTCAACCGTGTGATTTGGGCCATTTTAGGTAAGATATAGGTACACCATACCACCATTATACCATTCCAGAACAATATTGATCGTAAGCACCTAACGTTTTTAGACTTTCAGCAAAATCACTTAATACCACACCTGTAATCCCCGACGACTTAGACAAAAATATGTGAAACCCCACTTTACGCCAGTTATTTTTAAATCAAATGTAGTAAAGGGACGTTCCTATAAAAAAAAATGTATTACACATACACGTTAGCGCATTATCAGACGGCTAGAGTTACTATCCTTACCGCACTGTCTAGATGTCGCATACTGTATGTAATAAGTCTCGTCTAGAAGCCAAAAAAGCTATCTACAGACTGAATTCCTAGGCTCTGAAACGTGGTTAAGCCACTTATATGATAAAGGCAAATTGGGACTATTATTGGATATGTTATGGACCAAGTTATTAATACGGCATTATTTATAATGCCCAGATAATTTGTAAAATTCCTAATATGAGTAGGCAGTATGCTTAAAACTATTGAAATAATTAAATTGACCGGGCTTTCTGAAAAATGCACATCATTTATTGGGCCGGATAATAAAAAGATGTGTCTTTTTCATTATTTTAATGTTGACATTGATTTTAATATAGAATAGGTAAGTACGATTATTATTTAAGCAACAAAGTCGACGGAGCCTCGCTGCGCGGTGCTCCTATTACTGTCTGCAGGGTCTAAAGTAACCTAACATGAAGGAGATGAACCTAACCTGTCCGTGTCGTGTGGCCTAAGCGCCCGAGCTCGCTGCGCTCGCTAGACTAATTCATTGCCCATAATTATATTCATAATTTCCAGACAATATTATAAATATAGAAGTTTAAGTTATAATTCACTTATCGCCCGATTTGACTTGACTTGATTCATCTTTATGAATCAAGTCGAGCTCGGGCATTATACATAGTGCACTGATTAATTACTTGGCCCATGACACATATACCAAAATATGTTGTGCTACTTGATTATTTATAAATGCTTTTACAAATAGAAACAAAATAAATCAAACTATTCCGAAACAGTTATTAATCAGAGCTGTAATAAACATACCTTCATATTATATTCCAGTGTGGAAAAGTTTAAAATATACAGCGTAAAGTATTTGCGGCTTGGGCCGTCGTTTCAGTAATAATTTTAAAATAGTTAAATTCATGAGTGATCGGGAAGGATTAAAAACAAATACCTACGCGTGACCGCTACCGGCAAAATTCAATATGGCCGGACGAATTTTCGTACTGAGCTGGGAGTGCCAATATAGACGTGCAAGTTTCATCGTTTTTAAAACCACAAGCGTGCATATTTTGTTGTTAAACGTATTAGAGTTAGCTAACTGGTTAACTTTTTAATCGGGCAGATGGGTGAAATCACAAAAATGAGTGTTTAGCGAATTTAGAATTTTTAACAACAAAATGACACAAAAAGTATTTTTTTTATTTTTATTTTAGTACACGCAGCGCAACTTTAATAAGCTCCTAATTACAAGGTAATAATCTTAATAAAAAAACAGTCAATAAGACTTTTGAATTGCCTATGAAAATTAGTGCGATAGACTTGATTGCGTTTACAAAGAAATCTGTTATTTTAAAAACAAATAAATGGTGATTTACGCTGAAACCATCAGATTCAACTTCAACTGTAACCTGCAACTTTATAAACTAATAATTATTAGTTACGAAATTGTTATGTTTAGTTTGTTTTGGTTAAGTTGGAGAGGTTATTTTGTTTGTTCAGTTCCCTTATTCGGTTATTTGGGTCGTGGGGTAAGAAAGTAAAAGTCCTTAAGCGTTCCGTATATTTGTTTTGTTTGCCCTTTCATTTATTTCGATTCTTCTTTTATGTTGTTTTGTTTCAATTTTCGATAGTTATTATCAAAATTTATCGTTAGGAAACCTTAGACAAAATAATTACATTTAATTAGCAATTTCAGTTGTAATAAATTCAAAATGTATTGAATTGACATGTACTACCAAAATGCCAAGAGATCAATCCCAAAGGTTTTGTATTTTTGACATTAGTTATTGCCATGTTATTGCTTATATAGAATGTTACTATTTCTAGAGTCCAGGAGACTTCGACCTACGTTTTTATAAAGAGTTAATACAAATTTTTATCCCCTATTTGTGCAGTATCTTGAAACAAACTCCTCCAATTTTTTTTATTAATTGTTATAATAATCCTGTCATCTCTACATAAATCGTGGTGATATTTTTTCCTATAATACTTCACAAACGCACTATTTCATCCCCAACACATTTCTCACTAAACTCACAATACGTCATTGTCGGCAGTGTCCTTCGGATGCAGACAGCGAAGCTGTGTGGGAGACAGCTGATGTGACATTGGAACGGGGTGCGAGTGGGCTCGGCCTAAGCATAGCAGGCGGGGAAACTGGCAGTGACGTCAGCATAACACGACTAGCCGTGGGAGGAGCGGCGCAAAAAGATGGGAGATTGCAAATAGGAGATATTTTATTACAAGTGAGTATTGTGATAAATCATTTTAGTGGGCAATAAATCTGTCAACCGGTGCCATTCTACTAAAGAACTCGAAACAAAGGGGAATCTAGACAATGCGACGTTCAATTAGTGATAGCGTTAGAAATTCCAGTTTTTCGGGATTGACCACATGTTATTACGGTAGCCGCATGTCAATCGCGTATATTTTCACAATAATTATTTTCGTTGAAGAATGTCACTTTTTACCATTGGTGTGATTGCTGCAAGGCGTTCCACTGCGAGGGTAAAGAAAAATAAATAAATGTTTGTATTTAGGTATGTTCCTTCGCAGTTCCTGAACTATTTATACGATTTTGATGAATGAGGTGTCAATCGATTCGTTATTATGGCCTGGATAACATTGGCCAAAAAAAAGAAATTCAAAAAAAACATTTTCTTGTTCTGAACCTCAGGTATTTTGTTTTAAGAGAAATATTGTTCTTCAATTTAGTAGGTTGATTGGTACTGTTTGAATTGATAACATTAGATACTTACATACTTACGTACAAAATAAAATAAAATATTTTTACTTTTGTTGTTAGCAATAGTTAGTGTCTGGTAAAACTGAACAATTGATACTCTTTCAGTGCTGAAAATGTTCCTAAATGTACAAATTAGGACTGTAACAAATTTTATCGTAAAATATTTTACCTTCACCTACCACAAACCCTTTCATGGACCTTCGTAAAAGCCCTGTGGTTCACGCCTAAAAATAACCCACATATAGGCAAATAACGACCATAATACTACCATACTAGCACACTTAATCTATCTATATATATAAAAGCGAAAGGTCACTCACTCATTCATCACGAAGTATCGAAAACCGCTTGACGTATAAAGATGAAATTTAGCGATTCCTCAAGTAAAGTAAGTGCGCATTAAAAAAGGATTTTTTGGAAATTCCACCCCTAAGAAGGTAAAAAGGCGGTTGAAAATTTGTATGTAGTTTCTGCAGTTTGTAAGTTGGACACGTGATATTTAAGATTTACTCTATTGGTTGATAAAAAGAATTCATGTATTTATTGGTTTTTGGAAATTCTACCCGTAAGGAAGTAAAAAGGGGGTTGAAAGTTTGTATGAAATTTCTACAGTTTATAAATTGGACACGTGAAATTTTACATTTACGCTCTTAATTGATAAAAAGAATTCAAATATTTATTGGTTTTTGGAAATTCCACCCGTAAGGGGGTAAAAAGTGGGTTGCAGTTCGTATGAAATTTTTACAGTTGTAAGTTGGACACGTGAAATTTTAGATTTACTCTGTTGGTTGATAAAAATAATATATGTATTTATTGTTTTTTGTTAAAAATGTAAAAAAATGTTGGGCTTATGTATTTGAAACTTGGCATAAATAGGAACTAACCTAAATAAATAGTAAAGGTTTTCATTATAAGTTTTTCAAAACTACTCCTAAACGGTTAAACGATTTAGGGGTGTCAAAGATTTTTGAAGAACTTTACTGTACAGGGCTTCTTTTTATATGATGTAGGGGAGCACTAGGAAGGGATTTTTAGAACTAAAAAGTCATCTATAGGATAAAATACGGATCACGCGAAAGAAGTCGCGGGCGAAGTGCCAGTAATATTATAAAGCGAAAAATTGTGAGTGTTTTTGTTACTTCTCCACGCTCAACCGGCTAGACGGATCTGAATAAAATTTGGCACAGAGATAGATTAAAGTCAGGAGTGCTATTCCTATATAATACTTTTTGTCCCGAGAATTTGTTTCCTCGAGATAATTTTTGACTTTTACGGGCAGAAGCAAGTGTTGAATATTGGTAGGTCTACGGATCAGTAACCTTGGCGTCAACATCTAGCAATTTTGTATAGTCAGTATTCACCCTTATCTCGAGCACGTGTCACAGATTTGGAACTAAACAAGTTAAAAAGTAGGTCGACAACAAGGTCATTGTTGCATTTGTATTTGAAGTTGTAGCTTCATTCAAAATTAAAATGGCGAGCGAATTTTAGTCGTATTGGCATTATTTTGTCTACATAAGCCAATATTTGGTCGACCCACTAGTATACATTTTGGTTAGGTATTCTCACCTAATGCATCATCATGGTCATCTCTATGGATCCTGGTGATGTGATGCAGCCGACAATGTATTAAGAAACTCTTGTTTCAATCTTTGAAACCTAATCTTACCGTATTTAAGACCTGCAAGATACAATAAAAGCAACTTCATTTCCCCAATCCAGTGTATCGGCAAACGCATTAAAGATAACGTTAGGTGTATGTTTTCACATTATGTTCAAGGTGTATTGGCCTAGGGTGGGGTACAGGTGCAAATACATTATTACCTGTGAATTCAACACACAGTGCCAGAAACTCAGACAAAAATAAAATACCTTTATAGCTATTGAAAGAATTGGATTCAAACTAACAATGGTCTAAAATTGGAGGAGAAACGCGTTCAGAATTATAATAAGGCCTGTTGCAGGCAGGGGAAGAAATGAGGAATGTTTTTAGGTACCGCATTTTGATTCTGTGCTATTATTATATCTAATTAGCACATGTACTATGAAATTAAGAATATTATCCCATTTATGACGTGTATTGTACTTAACATAATCTACTTCCTTAATTCGTTCATAATACTTAGAGATAATACCTATTACATTCTGTATCATCTACCGAAGTTTTTCATTAAATAGAATACACAAAATGATTTACTATTAATTATACCACAATAATAAGCATTATTTCCCAGTTTTGCAAGAAGCTTATTCATTTAAACCTCTCTTACGCCGAGCTTGTAATAAATAATGTAATTGTCAGGATCAATATCCCGGGAATATACTCCTTGCCGATTATTTCCGCAGAGAACAAAGGAACAGAACGGGAAAGACTTACCGGAAAAATGATAAGGCTCCAATAAATTATGTCATTCCCTGTTTCCAATTTTATAAGATGTCATGTAAACATTTTATAAAAAGAAAAAAGAATTTCCTGCCAAAAAATATGGAGCACAAAACTTTTTTCACATAGCTATTTAAAATACTTTCCATGGAACTTTTATGTAAACAAAATGCCCAAACTTTTCTTGTTTAATGAAATTCTGTGTAAGGTCGAATATTTAAAACGACAGGTCCATTTTAATATTTTTATGAACCCCAAATACCTGTTTTCCGTACCTTGTTTTCCTTGATTGTAAACTCTTCGTCCTCATAAATAAATGATAAAACTGTCCCGGTGTTTCGAAGTGAATTATGATGGAACTAGAAGCAATAAAGAGGCAGATTAACAGCAGCAGATTAAAGTGAATAGCGGTACTTTATGTTACAGTTCTGTGCTCAGATATGGCTATTAAGTGTCGACCTAACTTCGTAAAGGTTAATTTACCGAGCACTTCCAAAGTAAATCCGATCTGATCTGTTGATATTCTAATTATGAAAGGATATAATTATGAAACTGCTAATCACAAAATTCAGTCAAGTTTGAGTTTGACTTTATTAAAGGTACATTGAACCTTAAGAAGTCGTAGTAATTATCTTAAATAAACTGAGGAGTGCTAAAATTCGTAGACCGCAAAATTAGATTTTCGGTAGTAAAATATTACAAAAACCTGGGATTGTTATTTATTAGTTTTACGGTACTCCGTTAAAAATGGTTTGTTTATTTGAATGAAGTTTACAAGAATGAGAATATTTTGCACAGTTAAAATGCGTAGGTTTCTAGATATGGGTATTTAAGTTTTATATGAGTGAGATGCATGGACATGTCAATGAACCAATCGAAATCTTAGTCATCCCCTGAAGAGTGAACTCCTAAAACGTCCCATAAACTCCCTACATTCTAATGATATTACTTTTTAATTAAACGTACCAAGTTCTAATAAAATAATAATTAACTTTGCGTTCATTAAAATCAAATTGAAGTATCTGTATTGTACAGAATTAATTAACAATATTGTATCGCAAAATATAAACTGTTACTAACAAGAAATAATATCCGTTAAAATAAATCTAAATTATTATTATTTCTAAGATAAATAACAATTAATTGTTTTACTGAGTTCCGTTTTACAATGACACCGTTGGCAGTTATTCCCTACTGAATGAGATAGCTTATAAATTGTCCTGGTAGATAAGACTTCGGCTTCAGTATTGTTATTATAGTGTTTAAACTATTGCAGATTACACTGTAATGATGTACCAGTACTAGCTGATTTACTGCGTAGATTGTAGAGACGTGGGTTTTCTTGTTTAGTCATAGTAACAAGCGAGCCACGTCCGGTTTCGCACGAGAACAAAAGCATATTATACCTACATATTGTTTTTTTGTCGTAGGGTCCCGTCATCGGTGTAAGCCCCGTCCTTGAATAAATTTTCGCGTGCGTTTGTTTTTAATTTTGCGATAACTCGTAAGATATTCGTTCAAATTTTGTGGTGTAAAGTGTTATCATAATGAGCTTGAAATGCCTAAGTTAACTTAAGTATTTAGTTGATAAGGATTAAAACTGTATCTATCTAAATAGCTTTCCAATTACCGCATTGTACGTGAACATTTTTGTTGAAGGTAGAATGGGTATTGTAAGCTATGATTAAAAGATGGACATATGTCATCGCGGACGATTTCGTAGCTGAGATCTGTGAAAACTCCTAGATGGCTTGACTTTTACATTTCGACATTTTCAACAAATTTACACAAAATCTTAACAAATTATACACTTAAACCTTTCTCATGAATCAATCTTTTTATTGATGAAATCCGCGTCGTTGGTCATGGGTTCGAACCCAGGCAGGCGCTTTACTTTATATAAATTATTTCATCACCACTGCTCTCAAAACAGTAAAAGAAAACATCGTGAGGAAACCGGCATGTCCTAGAATCAAAAATTCGAAAACATGTGACATCCACCAATCCGCACCAGGCCCGCGTGGTGGATTAAGGCCCATTACCTCGATCGACCGATCGATGGATGTTTTTATTTATTTTAGCCACGAGCTCCTCAGTATATCACAATAAGGGGTTATTGACATTAGGCATAAAATGTAGACTCCAGATAGCTACTTAAAAAATCCAGAATCCACCTAGCAGCGGCTTCCTTCGCGTGAAAGACAAAGTTATCCCGAGGGAACACATTCCCGCGATAAAAAGTATTCTATGTGCTATTCCTGACTAAGTTAAGTTTAGTTAAGACGTGCTGGTGTCCGCAACTCCACGTCCAAGCGTTTATTTTGCGTACGGGTATTTCTGACTATAATCAATCTCGGTGCCAAATTTCATCCATATCTGTCCAGCCGTTTGAGTGTGTAGAACTAACAAACACACACACACTTTTGTCTTAATAATATTAGTGTGATGTGATAGTACTAATATTAGTGTGTAGAAGTATAATATTAGTGCATAAGACTCTTGGGTTAATGTACCTTTCAGCGATCTACGTTTTGTTGGTCGAGAATAAATGCGTACACACTAACGACTCATTCAATGAATGGCCAAACTAGTGGATAAAAGTAAATCCCTAATGGTCATCGCATTTTCGTTGCCTCTGAATACTCGTACTAACATAAGGATGGACGGATGGATTTGTAGGGGCATATAGTGGTTTATCTACGAAAAGAAGAACAACCTTATTAATAGATAAAATTATAATCAAGGGCCTTTCTTTTCATTTGAGACACGGTAGAAGGTATTTTGTCGTTTAAAAACAACATAAAAAATACACAATCAAGTCAAAAATAATAATTTGCATTCACCATAATTTTATTTTGTAAGATTTTACTAAATTGGGTTAGAAAATTGGAACGAAAACGGAACAAATCAAACAAAATTATAAAATTGTAACTCTGAAATGAATGTTAAATTGAGATGAAACCTCATTTCTGTTATATGCGTAATTATAATGGGATTGATCTGGTAGCGTTGAAGCGTGATGCAGGTGATATCGACTGGTCTCTCGTTCTTGATAGCGCCTGTGTCGATGATATGGTAAACTGCTTCAATGACAAACTACTGAGTTTATACGACAAGCATGCGCCGCGTCGGCGAGTTAAAGTTAAGCATAATCCTGCTCCGTGGATGAACACTCAAATTAAAGATGCAATTGCTCGTAAGGACAAGGCGAAGGGCAGATATAGGCGCAGACCCACGGATCAGAATCTTACTCATTTCAAAGCACTACGTAACCACTGCAATCATCTGTGTCGGGATGCTAAGAGATGCTATTTTCATGAATCTCTAGTTGATCGCAAGTCCTCTGACGTTTGGCGATTTCTAAGGTCTGTCGGTATCGGCAAATCTCCCACTAATACCTGTAAAGATGTCGACTTGTCGGCTCTTAATAGGCACTTTTCTCTTCCACCTGTCACTCTTGACCCTATTGTCAAAACTTCTACTTTGACTGAACTTTCCGAATTGCCGTTACCGAACTGCCCACTATTTAATTTTAATTCAGTCTCTGATGACGATGTTAAAAAATCCCTTCTTGCTATTTCTTCCTCTGCTGTTGGCCATGACAATCTGTGTTCGCGAATGATAATTCCTATTCTCCCGCAACTCCTTCCCATTCTTGCTCATATTGTTAACTACTCTTTATTCACTGGCATATTTCCTTCAGCCTGGAAACAGGCACACATTATACCACTTCCCAAAATAACCAATCCTTCTTCTTTATCTCATTTCAGACCCATCTCCATACTACCTTTTCTCTCTAAAGTTCTCGAGCACATCGTTCATGGTCAAATTTCCAGATTCCTTTCGTCGAATGCTCTTATATGTCCTTTTCAATCTGGCTTCCGGACTAGTCACAGCACGGCAACTGCACTTCTGAAGGTCACTGATGACATCCGCTGGGCTATGGAGAATAAATCTCTCACCGTGTTAGTCTTGCTTGACTTCAGTTGTGCATTTAACTCGGTGGATTTTGACATTCTGCTCGGGGTCCTTCAGTCTATTAACTTTTCTTCCTCTGCATTAGCCTGGTTTGAATCTTATCTTCGGGGTCACTCGCAGTGTGTTCGTCTTGAAGAGATGTTCTCTGATTGGTGTGATCTCACTGATGGTGTTCCTGAGGGTGGCGTTCTCTCTCCTCTTTTTTTCTCTATCTTCATAAACACTGTTACCAAGATTATCAGCTCCAACTTCCATCTTTACGCAGACGATTTGCAGCTTTATCGACACTTCTTGCTTGCCGATGCGGACTTAGCGATTGACGCCATGAATCGTGACCTGGAAAGTGTTAGTGAATGGGCTAAATCCTATGGATTACAGATCAACCCATCCAAGTCCCAGGCTATGATCATAGGCAGTCGATACTATCGCACTGCGCTTGACGTGTCCGCTTTGACACCTTTATCCCTAAACGGCTCGACCGTCGCTTTCACTGATACTGCTAAGAACCTTGGTGTCTTAATAGACAGTAATCTCTCTTGGCGAGCTCAAGTTAATGAGATAAGTCGCAAGGTCCACTTTTCATTTCACTCACTGAAATCCCTTCAAAACCTATTGCCTTTTAAAACCAAAATCCATCTAGCTCAAACTCTAATTCAGCCGATCATCGATTAGGCTTATGCCTGCTATCTGGATGCCACGGAGGAGCTCTTAAATAAACTTGAGCGCTTGCAAAATCTGTGCATCCGTTTTGTATTTGGTCTGAGGAAATACGATCATGTCTCTCAGTTCCGCAAGGATCTCAAGTGGCTCCCTATCCGTCTTCGCAGGAACACTCGAGTATTATGTCTCCTCTTTAACATCCTTTTTAACCCTACGTACCCTGGATATTTGCGCGATCGCTTTTCCTTCACTCGCGCTGCCGATGTCCAGTGTAGATCCCACCTAAGGCATTATCTAAACTTCCCCTCCCACAATACTAATTTCTATTCCCACTCCTTCTCTGTTCATGCAGTACGACTGTGGAACTCACTTCCACCTAAAATCCGTGACTCTAAAAATATATCTTTGTTCAAGAAACAGGTCAAAGAACATTACCTTTCCACCACCATTTAATTTTACATTTTATTATATTATATACATATATATATATACATGTATTGTATCTTTTATTTATGTAGTTAAGGTAAATTTGTACTCTGTATATAATTAGTTAAGTAATAATAGTCTATTTTAAGTTTCCTTATTTCTTTCTACACCCTGTGTCTTCGTCTATCATCCAACTTTCCTGTCGCAGGACTGCTGGAAGAAATTTCTATTGAAATAAGCAGTACCTTTGTGCTCTTTTTTCTGTAATCCTTCTTTTCTCTTTTAAGTGTTATGTGTATACATAAATAAGTAAATAAATAAATAAATGATTAGTCACGTTTTGCATACTGCATAAATTTTACGTTTAGTGATTATCCAACAAATATTCATTCCATTTATCTCCAAACAAAAATAAATCTGAAAACTATTTATTCATTGGGGTTAACAATGTGAATGCAAATTAGGTGAATGAATGCAATGAATGCATGGAACGCGTGAAAAACATTGCTATTTTGCGTGTTTGGAATTAAACGAAGGGGCTAGTTTAGTAAGAACTGATTACGTAATTTTGGAAAAGAGCAGTGGTGGCCCAGTAGTAAAGGCCCCGACTTACGTGCCGTAGGTCGTGTCCGAACCCAGACAGGCGCTTTACTTTGTATAAATTATTTCATCACCACTGCTCTCAAAACGCTGAAGGAAAACATCGTGAGGAAACCGGCATGTCCTGGAACCAAAAATTCGAAGACATATGACATCCACCAACCCGCAGTGGACCCGCGTGGTGGATTAAGGCCCATTCTCTTTCTCACACAGAGAATGCCTATGTCCCAGCAGTAGAAACATTATAAGGCTAATGATGACGTAATTTTGGAACTAAATAAGACAATGTGGCTAAATGTATTTAGACAGAGGGTGAATTAAAGACAGCTTTTACTCAAGAGATAGAATTTACTAAATACATAAATATATCAAATTTATTTTTTGACACAAAGCATTCCTTTGACACATTATGTCAAATATTTAAGAAGATATTCTTGGAATAAACTTTATATATATATAAAGTTTCATTGTTGAATTTTATAAATTGCTTTGCCCTTTCCGATTTTAATACAATACCTAACTAAATAATTGATAGATATTTAATTACAAAATACAACATATCGATCCTGTTTCGACGAATCCCGCAAATATGTGAATATCTACCTACTATATATTTTGTTTGTTGTTTCAATTCAACAAAACTTATGTTATGTTACGCACATGACATAACATAAATCCACATAGCCTTATTTTGATTATAATTACGAAGCATTTTTTAAAATTAGCTGAATATTCTCTATCTTTAAACCCTGAAGGGCTAATGTGGTACACCCACATTTCGTCTCACATCACCGTCACACATATCAAGGAAATATCAAGGAAATGGCAACAATGGATTAAGATTCTGTAGAAAATGAAATGATTGAAAACATGGAGTCAGAGGCTAGGTTGGTTTTTGGTCAGTCATAAACATATGTCCTTTATTATAAAATATTTATAGAAAGATAACAATAGAATAAATAGTGTTAGGCATTAATGACGGAAAAAAAAAAAAAAAAAAACAGAAATATATAAAAGCAAACGACAAACATTCTAGGAATTCATTACAAAAAAACCGACTACACAAAAGATATAGAATCTGCAAGAACAATTGTACCTAATATATGATTCTATAGATGACGAGGGCAGCCTGGCGTTGTGCTAGTTGAAAAATTGCTGAACCAAACATTGGAAGCTGTGAATGTAATTTTATCAAAACCAATAAATATTATGATTTTAAAATCATGCCCTACAACGTGACATGGTCATTTTCGAGAACTGGGTCGGGCACATACTTGTAATGCGGTACCTCAAAATTGTATACCACTAGATTATATTTCAAAGCAAATTCTTTTGCTGGTAAATAAACCTGGGTACTTGGTTATGCATGTGTAAGTACTCGCCGTTAGCCAGGCGAGAACAAGCAGAGATAATATGCATGATTGAACTGGACAAGGGAAACCCGACACACATCAACCGTCCCGTCCTTCATTATCCTATTATTATTATTATTAAACCCAAATGACCTAAAACCCACCAATATTTTCTGCAGGTAAACGACATTTCAGTGGAGGGGGCGCCTCATTCAGTCGCAGTTGACGCTCTTCAAAAAGCCGGGAGCGTCGTTAGATTAGTAAGTTCAGAGTTCAGCATCGCTTGCTCTCTCTTTGAAATGCTCTTGTTTAATTGGTTGCTTTATACTTCGCTTCACTAGCACTTTTGTTGCTTTGCTAATGGTGTGACTACGAGATTGGCGCGCGTTCTGTTGTTTACGAGATCTCTGTGAAATTCTGTGAAGATGCAGTTTGCCTTTGGCTTCCTTTTGTTTTAATTGTGCTAAAGTTTATTTATTTATTCTTTTTGTTCGGATGCTTTTGTAGATTTATAATTAGTTTAGATTGACACAATAATTTTTCTGGTTAGTCTTTTATCTTTTTATATGAAAATGAATGAAACGCAATAAATCCGTAATCGTGCTGCAATACAACCGTATTGTGTTATTGTTTTATTAGATTTCTGGCCGTGCATGCTAGTCCTTCTCCACAACCACTAGGGCGCAAAAACAAGTGATATGCAGTACATTGTTGTTTTGAAGTATTGTTGGACCTGCTGGGGACTGTATGAATATATTTGTATTATATAAACTCAATTTCTTTAACCATTATATAACTGCACAGCACGTGTACATAGTACTCACAGTACTATATACACAACTGTGAATCTACCATTTGCTGTACATTTGTGTCGTTCGTTGACTTGTGTGTGTCCTGGCAGTTGAGTGTGTCATGCTCTCTCAAATGTCTCTCTGATGGTGGCGCGTGTGTTGGATCATTCGGTTCTCTTCATGATGGTTGAGCTGGGTGGTGCTGATTCATGCGTCATGTTCGTGAAAGTGTGCCGTCAGTTCGAATTGGTCATAATTTAACTGCTTCGAATATTAATATTTTTTAGTACCTATTATATATCTGCACAGTAGGTGAAGGTGTGAGTACTTTTAATACTTTATACCTGTACGTAGTATAGTGTGTAGTGGTTCTGGGTGCATTTTTCTCACATAAATGAATTCATTAATGTATGTACTTTTGTACCTAAATATAGAAAATAAATTGAAAGAGTAAGTATGGAGTTTCTTGTGCTTTCTTCTCCATAACATGCTACTTTGCGAATGCACGGTAGAATCAATTTTTATTCCTTGTAAATTTTAATGTAACGTTCAATAGTGCCGCTTGCTAGTTGAAATAAAATATCTTTGTCTTTGTCTTTATATAACGGTTTACCGAAATAATGAAATTATTATTTGAAAAATGGAGGCTAGATTCTGTAGAAAATAAAATGATTGAAAACATGGAGTCAGAGGCTACGTTGGTTTTTGGTCGGTCATACGCATACGTCATTTATTCTAAAATATTTCTGGGAAGAAAACAATGGCATTAATAATGGAACAAAATTTTAAAAATGTCGTAATATAAGAAAACAAATAACAAACAATCAAATAGAGTCAACATTCTAGGAATTCATTACAAAAAAACCGATTATACAAAAGATATAGAATCTGCAAGAACAGTTATACCTAATACCTGATGCTACAGCTGACGAGGGCAGCCTGGCGTTGTGCCAGTTGAAAAATCGCTGAACCAAACATTGGCAACACTGAATTTAATTTTATCAAAACCAATAAATATTATGATTTTAAAATCATGCCGTACTTTCTTGTTGTTTCTTTGCTTACAAAGTAGATGATAAAACTTGTTTTATATTAATTATATTTTTATTGCTTATAAAGCTTTTAATAAAAATTTATAGAAATTTCTATTATTATTGTATCTAAACTGTACTGTCCCACTGCTGGGCAAAGTCCTCCACTCTTTCCTTTGTTTCCAGTTCTGTTCCTCTTATTTCCTATTCTTATGGAAGACATCCAATTAGTACCTCCATCTCATTCGGGGTCTAGTTGCCTTGCCTTGCGGTTGCAAGGCACCAATCTTGAGTTCATAATAAACATAATGAAATAATTAAAGAGCTAGTTATAAATATCAATAACATTCATGAAACCGCTCCGGAGTCTGAAAATATTCTAGAGCTTATTTTTCTTGTAACGAGAAAAGGCACGCAATCCAGTCGTGTGTAGCACAACTATGTCGTGTCGTGTGTAAATTGTCCAAAAATTTGTAAATAACAGTGAGTCAAAATCTTTCAGTTATTCTGGCTGATCAATGCTATTGGTAGCTTTATATAGTTAAATATGGGTACTATAAAATTCATGCATGTAACATTCAAAGCTGCCCTCTATTTTCATCTTTCTCTGTCACTATAGGGTTTGCTGTAAAAGAACTCAACATTGAGTTAAGCAGCTTGTCTTTGTACATGTGCTTAATTGTGCCACTATATTTAATATAAAATACAGTATAATGGTAACGGTGTAAAAACACCGAAAACTATATTAAAAACAGTGTAAATGAGAATTATAGTTATACAAACACTATAGTGTTGCTTTTTTTCAAATCAGCGAGTACGCCGAGCTCGTCGGCCTAGGGTGGTGACACTCTGGCGAGGCGTTCGCGGATTAGGCCTTGGCATAGCAGGTGGAGCGGACGACGCAGCGGGTGGTGGAGGCATCTTTGTTTCACATATAGCCGTTGGTGGAGCAGCCCATCACGATGGCAGATTAAGATTAGGAGATAAAATTTTGGCGGTTAGAGATAAAGATGTAAGTAAAAAATAAATGAAACAATCGGTTAAAACTTTAGGGTAAGATAAATAAAATCATGAATGTATTGTGTGAACGAGAGAAATGAGACGGATGTCAGTGAGATACACATGAATGAGTAAAATAATGAACGAACACGAAAATAATGATAAAAATAATGACATCAATAAAAATATTTGTTTCCAATCAAATGAAATGTAATTTTAAAATGTTTTTTCTTTGTTATCTTTAGGGCATCGAAACATCACTAATTGGTTCAACGCACGCTAATGCTGTATCTGCTTTGAGGAGTACAGGGGATCAAGTCACACTTATCGTCCTATCAGCAGGCAGCACTGTTCCACCAGTTGCTAAAACAGCTCCATTGTATTCAAGTATGTTCATTGCATATTAAGTCTTATTTGAATTGATTGCTACTACAAATATTCAATATTGGAAAAAGGTGGAAATTTTCATCTTACAAAAACAACTTCAGAAATTGAAAATTCGTAAATATATGCAAAGAAGGTCAAACAAGAAGTAAGGAACACGATTATTATAAAAAAATATTAACGATAAACCTAAATTAGAACTAAATAATCACGTTAACACAACCATGAATCAATATATATTTTTGTGCAGCAAAAACACAAGCTACATCGTGTTCTACGCTTCATGAGCTCTTGGAAGAGGAGCCAAGTGAAATACCGAGGTACGTTGATCCTTACTATATTCATTTTCAAGGTAACCTATATTTTGTGGGGAAGATTTATTACACGAATTTCTCAACCCAAATACTCTGTTACCATTAAACATCTTTTTGAGATAGATGTAGGTATTGCGCATGATATTTGTATTATAATTCAGGTTTACAAGAAATAGTTGTAGTACCGCAGCTGACACAATACAATCATGTTTGCCTTTATTTTGAGACACTATGCCAAATTATCTGGCACTTTATTCCGTATGAGAATAATTTCTAAACCGCCGTCTTTTACATTTATTTTTTCATAATTTTCTTTAAGCTGCATATTTCATAACATATTCGTTTCAAATTTGGCTAAGAGTACTTTTAATTGTAACATTTTTCAGTTATAACTTTGATAAGTAAATTTCTGGCACTAGTCCTGAAACTACAAGACGTTAAATCTTTTAAGCAGCCTTGTTTTGGCAGCTGTACATTCTTGAGTTATTTTACTTTATTTAATCTTTTCCTTATACCTCTTGCTTAGATCGTTTTGGCGCTTTCGAGCATTTTGTTTGTCATTACTTGGAAAATGTTTTAAACATGATTGTGGGGTACTTTTATAATACCTTATATGTTTCGTTAATTACTTTGTAAAAAACCCTTTCTGAACAAAACAAATATTTTAACAAATAATATTTCCACTTAAGAGCTTACAATTGTTGGTAAGAATTATTATATTAATCATGACGCCAACTACGGAACAAAGACAATAAGTTTCGGACATCGAAACTTTCGCTTCCTTTGCTATTGTTGCAAAACCTCTGAATACGTCTTTGGAACTCGTAACTCCCCAACTTTTGCAAATCCTTAGTTAAAACGTAATTTCAGTTTTTATGGTAAGCAGAATATTGTTTTAGCTGTACCTTACTACTTCAAGAAAAGTCTCATTATGCTATCGTTCTGCTTGTATGAAATTGTGCTTAGCATTATCTCCAAAGTCATCAACGCCATTACATCTAGGCTATATTATAATTTCTTGTCTTATTTTATCCTTGTTAAATGATACAACATTTTCTTCTATCAAAAATTGAAATACGGCCAAAAATATTGCAGTCCCAAAATTGTTCCCCAATAACCGTCAAATATTTTCTAATTTCCACCACACAGATGCGTTCGCATGGTCCGGCTTGTCCGCTCGGGTGAACGTCTCGGCATGGACATCGTCGGCGGACTGGGGGGAGAAGTAGAGGGGAACACAGACGAGGACGCTTGCGGAGTATTTGTATCGGGCGTTTCCGTAGGTGGCGCTGCCTATGGCATGCTACATAGAGGAGACAGGATACTGAGCGTTGACGGGAGGGACCTTACAAGGGCCACGCATGAACAGGCCGCTGCTGCGTTGAAGGTATCTATTTAATATTTTGGTCACTACATTTTCAATTGTATTGACTTCAACCTGAACCTTGGCTTAAGTGAAATTCTATCAGTGACAAAGATAGTCAAAAATGAATTAGATTCGACTTATGGCATATATATTCTCCAATGTTAACGTAGTACTGGCTGTGCGCCCGCTCGGAGCCAGAATATTAATATTGGACCTCATTTTGAACAATTTTGATTGCAAAATATTATGTGTCTATAATCAGAAAAGTATAACGGAGGACTAGGAAAAATTCAATTTGCCACTTCCCTCCATATCAAGCAGGAGACAGAAAAAATAAGGCCAACAGGCACAAATGGTAGTTTACAACTGGGATAAGCCCAGTTGCCTAGTGCCACAGATAAAAAATATCATTAACATTAATTGGTCCTTAGATTGGTTATATTTGATTCCAATAATAGGTATGGCAAAAAATGATTTTTCTCTTCTTCACCCAAGCAGTACTCAGGGGCCACGGTGACGATAGCAGCGCAGTACCAACCGGAGCAGTACGAGAGGCTCCGCGCGCGCATCCGAGCGATCAACGCAGCCGCCGCCATGTCACCTCGCTCGAGACACGTTCCTGTGCATCCTGATTTACATGCTATGTATCCAAGGTAATTATAAAAACACGATATTTTTCACATGGAATCTTCTTCGTGAAAAACTTAATTAGGACAAGAAAATTTTGATAAAGGATGTTGGATCGTGATATTTTTTTAGATATCGGTAGTTGTCAGTGGCTCCTATAGACATTTTGAGTTTGTTAGATATGGGAGTAATTCAATTATTTATCGTCAGGATGTCTAGTTGAATTTAAATCAGACACCGAGATAAATCTACGAAATTTTTAATAAGGCAACGCGACTTAAATTAAATTGGCAATAAACCTCTGAGCAAAGTACTATTTGCGTTTACCATGAATGCAAGGACTGTGAACGTGAGATGACGAGATCAAACCGATGTGATAATTAGAAGACTACATGTTATGAGGTTGAATGCAAGGCGACAAACAAAATGAATGAATAAGGTAATTATAATACACTGATAATGTTCTTCAAAAAGGTCAGGAACGTTGTACACGAAATTTGCGCACATATAGTGTACGACAGAATGTATGAGCCAATAATAATAATGAATATAAGAATCCGCACACGTGGCATTCGTTAGTTCTTTCCATATCGTTAGAAAAAAGCCGTGAATGTATTATTGCAAATAAATAGTGTAGCATGTTCCTAAAAAAACACTGAGCTTTCTTATTTGTTTGGTATGTTATGAAAATTAAGGCTTAGGCCCTTTGGAATAATTATTTTAGTCTATAGGATCCTCCTCCTTGCGCCGGTTCCTCAATACTGGGGTTCTCGACCACATCATGGTTTCGAAACTTTCTTCTTAATTATGCTTCTCCACTTGCTCCTACTTTCAAGAACATGCACGGTACATGCACAAGATAGAGAGAGACTTGTTATCAAAAACGATGCGAACGAAAATACCAAATCATTGTATCAGATTGAATAATACTCTATTTGACAGAAGAGCAAATATTAATAATAGTTCGTAAGTACCTTGTTTTATGCAAATCAAGCCTCGGGGAACAGACACTGTAATATCGGCAACCATTTTCAAAACATAATTACAGTATTATAAACGCCGATATTGTTGATCGTTTACAAGAATTTCCAGTTTGTATTTTCACTCAGACTTATTTGAACCATACGTGAAAAGAAAATCATATTAAACTCTTCATAATCAAAAATATATTCAAATAAGATTAGATGATGACAAGAAGCCACCTTTTATAATATGACAAAGGTAACAAATACAAGTTTTTAGATTTCTTATGCCTGATTTTTCAATAGTCTGATAACTTGACTGAGAAATAAAATGGCGGTTTGCAGCTATTGTATAGAAAATATAGGAAAAATTCATGTCAAACGGCCATTTTTATTTCTCAGAGCCGATTTCACCAATGAAACTAATCCCGATTAGTTCGACTAAACTCAGTTTATGCAAATTCAGCGTTCTTTCTGGTAGTTTCTCAGCGTTCTCAACCAATCAGTACGCTCTAATTGCATAAACTGAGTTTAGTTGAACGAATCGCAATTAGTTCCATTGGTGAAATCGGCCCTCAGTTAAAAGTTATCCGACTATTGAAAAATCGGCCCTAAGTCGTAAGAATTACGAAACTGCTATCTTGGTTTTTCCATTACAAAATTCTCCGTAGCCTCCGGGCTACTACGGAGAATTGTCTATATCTGGGATTGTTCCCATTACTAAAATGTCATTACAGGCTCGCTCCGTAATTCGTGGCACTTTTAACATTACATACTAGCTAAACAAAAGTGAAATTAGAATTAGAGGGACAACATTCTTAGGGTATAGGAAATCAAGAGCATAAAATCACGTCTGTATTTTCCGAAAGGCAAGGCAGGGGTGCACCTGGGTCGTGGATAAATTTGAAAGAGAGTCACCGCGGCCCTGACACAAGTATCTAAAGGAAAGAAAGAAAACATTTATTTCCACTAAGAAATGTTACAACATAAATAAAACACAGTTTTAATGCACAGTATTTTCAGCATGGCAAAAGAAGTGGGCTCAGCCGATGCTGACCAGTGTGCAGCATGGCTACTACGCTAGTCAACGCTAATTTCCAGCCTGCCCCCTTTCTCACAGCACGTATCATAAAAAGTCACTTGACAAAATATCCAACCCAACCTTGATAAATAGTCTTAACTACCCTAAATACTAAATCATACATACCAACAATTATAACAACATATACAATAACTATTACATCAATAATACCAATTAATTTAAAAATACCGAAAATAATAATTCATTAAAATACCAAAAATAATAATTCATTAAAATACCAAAAATAATAATCCATTAAAATACCAAAAATAATAATCTATTAAAAATACCAAAAATAATAAATTTATAAATCAATTACGCATACTATTACGATTACACACTATATGAAGTAGAGAATATCGTTTGTATTCCTGCCGAATGAGACATAGTGTATGCGAGGACAGAGATAGCACTTAGCAGTACCTTAAGCATTTGAGATTTGTTTGAGAAGTATTACTGCCTAGACTCTCACCCTGAAAGCTGACAAAGAAATGCTCTGTGGTGGAGGCAGGTCAATCCATATTTTAGTCGCACTGTATTTAAAACTAACTCTGTAAGAGGCCGTTTTGTGCTGGCAGACAATCAATCTGTTAAGCAAATGCCTGCGTGTGGGTCGGTTCCGCTGGTCAAAGGCCACTTTGTCGAGAAGGTATCCTGGTCCTCCTATCCTTATAACTTTTTGCACAAGGCATGCCAGGTACAATTCCCTTCGCCCAGCCATTTTTAGCATTCGCTTTTCGTTCACGTACGGTGTGATATGCGCCCGTTTAGGTACTCGTATAGCGAAAAAGAACTGCGCGCATATGTTTTGAACTTGCTGAATGGCGTGTGACGTCTTGACGAACAATCTCGGTCCATACAACGTATCGTAGTAATTAAACTGCGATAAAACTAAAGATTCCACCAGGGTGATCGGAAAGGCAGTCTTTTAGGCCATACAGCACTTTAAGCCTGTAAAAGGCGTTTCTGATCTTCATGTTTATATGATCAATGTAGCGTAAATCGCAGTCCAAAAGAAGACCATTATTCTTTGCTTTTACCACTCTTTCAACCACCGCTCCATCAATATGCATCTTTGGCTAATGGCTGATCACTAGTTCACGCTGATGTTTACTGCCCATTATAATTTACTTTGATTTACTAGGATTAAGAACCAAATTATTCCTTCGTGCCCATTGAAATTGCAGCCAAGTCCTGATTTTATGAGCTCCATGGCGCTTTTAGTCTCACTCAGGTAGAAGGAGAAATAAATCTGGGTGTCATCAGCGTACATGTGCGCTTTAAAGCTTTTTATAATTTTGCAGAGATTGGCGGTATACAAAATAAATATTAATGGACTTAAAATTGATTCCTCGTTCAACATCTCTCACTGTGGAGGATGTTTCTTCACCGTTAACATTTTGTGTAACCACCTAAAGCTTTCGTTGTGTCAAAAAAGACCCAGAACAGTCTCGTGCCGTCGGTGATATCCCATAGTAAGCCATTTTTGCTAGCAAAAGGTCAACATTTATGCAATCAAATGCCTTGGAGAAGTCTAATAAAACCAAGACTGTACTTTTGCCGGCATCGGACTCCAACAGCACATCGTTCGTCACATGAGCCAGTGCCGTATTAGTACCATGTCCGCTTCGAAAGCCCGACTGGACACTGGGTAACATACCATTACTTTCTAAATAAGATGCTAGCTGTGCACACACTGCTCTTTCCACTAAATTCGATGCAACTGGCAGAATGATAATCGGAAGGAATACGGGTGGGTTTCAGTCAGTAAAAGTATGACACGCCCTCCCGCTTCACTCAGAGCGGGAGAAGTCATTGGATGATTTCCCACCAAAAAATTGTCTTCGGGCTGCTACAGAAAAAAACTAGATGGAAAAACCAAATTACTCTTTTAATCGACCCGCGAATTGAACCCAGGATATCATGCTTCGCAGTAGCACTTGCGACCAGTATACTCTACTCGCTAGAGCAAAAGCTATAAAGTTAACAAACCATAAGTAAGATTTTTACAGTGTCTTCTTTGCTGTCACTAAAATCAAAGATCAGAAACATCATGAGAAGATATTATAACATACAAAAAACAAATAGCTACACACATGCACAAATATGTCAAACATTAAAATTATTATTTACTTTACTGTTTTTTTTTACAACAATATTAATATATTTAATAGGGTGTGAACAAAAAATTGTATTTTTAAAACCAAAATTATAACCGACATTAAAAAATACTAGTTTAAAAACCTAAAAAACACGCTTTAAAAAAAAACTAAATCAAATCTTGGGGATGTCAATTGGTATAATATTTTATTTACTGGTAAAAGCACCCCACGCTTTTTTACAATAAAATATTTTTTTGGTAATCACACTATTCTTAATTTGAATTTATTAAAGATTATTTTAAACTTTTTAGTTTTTTTTTTTATTAATGCGTGTTTTTTAGTTTTTTTTTTAATCACATCGTTTTAATTCAGGTTCGTACACTCGCGACAACTCGGAATAAGCACAATGTTATACGAATCACACGCGAAATAGTTTGAATTTGCAATCCTCGTCGCCATTGTAATGTTCCAGGGTTATTAAATAAAATTCAAACGTACCACCTCATAGCTATAATTAGACTGACCACCTTAAATTAACCGACATATTTACAAACTATTTATTATGAATCTACATACCTACATTACAGATATAAATACCAAGCTAAAAAAACGTGTTAAAAATCGTTAATCCTGAACATCCTGGTGAGGATAATGGGACAATGTATTTAATTTATTGCATTGTCATCGGTCTTTGATTAGTGTGCAAAGTTTCAAATTAATCCGACGTTTTGAAGGGTGTGAAAATCATGTTCAATGTTTCCGTTACATGATCCATGGAAACATAGATACATACCAAGCTAATACAAGCTGTTAAAAAGCATCTCGAAAGATTGCCGTTCGGAACTATTATGGTAATAAATTAAAGATTGCTTAAAAGTTACTATTTTGCGTTGGAAGGTTGTATTTTTAAAATTTGTCGGATTATAACGTTTGACCTTTGTTTGTTTACCTTTTATTTTTTGCTCCAGCGGATAGAGTAGCCCTATATTGATCGCCTATTCCTTCAAAGAATCAATAAGTGTCGTAATTTGTTTCAAATTCAATATTTAAACACCTTATTACCCAATTGTCGATGTCAACCCTTTTCCATCTTAGACTGTAACATGAAACAGACCTCGGGTTAAACGATACAATATTTATATAGGTACTCAAATCCCCTGAGAGTTTTATTCAGGAATACTAATTAATGTTTGTGTGTAATTAGGATTGCAGGTCATGAGACCCTATTAGAAATGATTATCATGCAAATTAACTGCTTTGTGATGTTACAACGGAGGTTGGGTATTAGATATTGGCATGATAGCAGTAGTTAAGGTAATACCTGAGTCTGACCAACAATAGACTTGGTATTATGGTTAATGAGACTGGTACACGTATCGGATGAAACGAGGGTGAATCAATTGTGAACCGTACTGGTCAAACACTCAGGAGCAAGGACTTTGAATGAAAACCACGCTTTAAAAATTCGAAGATCAGCTTTATTGTTTTATAGTACACAGTAATACAGTTTTAGTTAGCAAAACCAACAGCGATGTAATGCAAGTGATTAGTACCGATATTGGAAAACGAATGGCCGGGCATACAACTAAGATGCCCGCCGATTCGCTTCTATCCCCACCAATCCCCATCATTATACTTGCTTGTGATTGGTCGTCGATAACTGTCAAAGTCTCGACCAATCACAAGAAGTCAATACAACTACTTTTTGATCATACAACTTCATAGAAATGATTGTAATAAGTCAATAAACATAAATAATTGTAGGCATAATTTAAATATTTATAACAGCTCGGCCATCCGGCTTGCAACGAGTCCCTCGTTGTTATTTGTATAATTATTAAAAAAAAACATTAATCTATACTTCAACCAACATAACTATAATAACCTATTTTTTTTTCAATTATCATTATCTGATTAGTCTTTCATTAATAATTTTGACTATAAGTCATCATGCAGCACATTTCAGTATCTAAATGTCTCAAAAACAATCACTACATTAGATTTACTCCTAAATTCTGTACTTCAACAAACATAACTATAATAACATATTTTTAACAATATCTCAAAAACAATCACTCTTCAATAGATTTACTCCTGAATTGATGTATTAATCCATGACCATGATTAACAAAATGCTTATAACTTTTGAGAGTCTCGGTTACCTGACACTTCTAACTTAATCTATATCGACAGTATATGTTTTGGTCCATGACCTTGACCAGTTGATATACTGATGCACCAATTGCTAAAATGAGAGGCATCCGTTACCTGATGCCCTACACCCACTCATTAGTACGTGACCCTAACCAATGAGTCGGTATTTACTGGTCTATGACATTGACCAGCAAATATTTCAGCCATTAGTACATATATTATACAGGGATAACTTTGATGATACACGACATTAATCATCGAAACTTGAAATCACATTATTATTACTTTTTGCTATGACATCGATTTCTTATAGTTCTTTAAGTGTACATCTTAGAGGTACACAATGTAATTTGACGGCGAACAATTTGATTATAGTATCCTTAATGTCCTGCTTATTTAATTGTATTTACAATATTCATGTATGCATCTTCATTAATGCGTATAAATCTACTATACATCTATTTACGACTCTTCACATTCAGATTCGCAATCATTACGCTCGGGTTCACAATCGGTTGATACGGGTTCGTTAAAGCAGATCCATGGGAATATTTTGTCAATAGCTACCACAGCCTCGTACCTCTTACTAGTCTTTGTGAGGGGTTTATCCTCGACCACGAACCTATCGTTGGGGAGCACCTTCTTAATTCTGTAAGGGCCTTTACATTTAGGTTCGAGCTTCTTAGACTGCCCCTCTATTCCTGTCACGGCTCTTACTACTCTAACCAAATCGCCTTCTTTGAAACGTATTCCCATTTTCCTGTACCTATCATACCGTTCCTTGTCCTTGTCCTGTTGAGTCCTAATAAGCTCACCGGCCGTAGCCCTAACATCGTCAAGACTCTCCACAACCTCTGACCTAACCTCGTTTATTACGTCATTTAACAAACCTTCAGATGGGTTAGTTAGATTTCGCCCGAAAAGAAGCTCCGCTGGAGTCTTTTTGGTGGTGGCGTGTGCTGTAGTATTGATACCTAACTGTATGTCTGGTAAGTGTTCATCCCATATAACATTTGGTTTGTCATGATTCATTGCCCCGAGCGCTGCCAATATGGTGCGGTTGTATCGTTCCACCTGGCCATTCGCTCGGGGTGTGGCAACAGCATTGAACACGTGCTTTATACCACGTGATTGAATAAATGTTTTGAACTGCCTACTTGTGAAGCTTGTCCCTTGATCCGTAATCAAACGTGTTGGCACGCCGAAGTAACTAAAATGCTCTCGGAATACTCTAATGCTTGTGGCCGATTTGGTATTTCGCACAGCGGTGATGTCAACAAATTTAGTAAACGCATCTATGATTACAAGGATGAATGTATTGCCACGCTTGGTGCGGATAAAAGGACCGAGATGATCCGCATGTATGGTATGGAATGGTA
Organism: Orthosia gracilis; assembly: GCA_947562075.1. NCBI lineage: Eukaryota > Metazoa > Arthropoda > Insecta > Lepidoptera > Noctuidae > Orthosia > Orthosia gracilis. The sequence continues at coordinate 39,618,905 of OX387272.1, read as the reverse complement.
TGATAGTTTTAGGGATGGGGTGTAGTTCACCGGGCCTGGCACCACTTGGCAGCTTGTGATATGCACAATGAAGGCAAGCAGAGACGTATTTTTTTACAAACCGTCTCATCTTCGGAAACCAATAAGTAGCTTTTAAGCGCGCCAAAGTATTGTCAAAGCCGAAGTGTCCCACATCATCATGATTGGCTTTCAGTAGTTGCCATCTAGTGCCACTTGGGACAACCCAACGGATAGTATCTTCGTTAATTATACGATATACCTGCCCATTTAAAAGCTTGTAATTTTTTAATATGTCAACGGCATCTTTACATTTAGAATCCCCTAAAATCTCCGCGATATTTTTAATGTCTTCGTCAGTCTGTTGCACCGTTGCAAGCCAATCGTCGGTACCTACTGAAAGGACATCTAACACGTGATCAACGTCTGAAGTACCATCTATAGCACTCCTGCTGAGGGCATCTACGTGCGCCATTTTGTCCCCAGGGCGGTATTCTATTGAGCAGTCGTATTCTAAGAACTGCAGCCACCAGCGCGCGATTCGTGGGACCAAGTCGCGTTTACTCAAAGTGGTACGCAAAGCGTTGCAGTCGGTAACTATGGTGAATCTAATACCAAGTAAGTAATGCCTGAACGATATGCCTGAATGATAGCGAGGGTCTCTAACTCGAAGGAGTGCAATTTTTGCTCATCAGGACTGGTTTGCCTGCTATAATAAGCAATAGGTTTGAACACCCCAGACTTGTCCTGTTGCATTAAAATGCCGGCTACCCCGTACTTGCTCGCGTCGGTGTGGAGTTGGGTCAGTGCATTAGGATCATAAAGTCCTAGGACCGGTCTTTGTACTAAAATCTGTTTTAATTTCGCAAATGATTCCCGTTCATCACTACCCCAACTCCAGGAAGAGTCCTTCTTCAACAGACTAGTCAGAGGACGTGCTATTAAGGCGAAACCCGCGACAAACCTTCTAAAGAAGCTAGCAAGGCCTAAAAACCTCCTAACCTCGTGAACATTCGTTGGCGTAGGGAATTTGGATATGGCGTCTGTTTTGAGCGACCCTGGTCTAACACCCTCTGAACCGACTTCGTACCCCAGGTAGTCTATTTTGTCATAAAAGAAATTACATTTACTAATTTTGAGGGTTAGACCGCTTTTTGCCAGTAACCGCAACACCTCCTCCAAACGTACCATCCCCTCATCGAATGACTTGGCAGGAATCAGAATATCATCCATGTATACCAATGCATACGATGAAGCAGGTGAATTGTGGATGATCTTATTCATTGTACGCTGAAAGACTGATGGTGTGTTCACTATCCCAAAGGGCATCCTGTTGTACTCGTATTGACCCTGAGGAGTTACAAAGGCAGTCTTCTCTCGAGAGCCTTCCGCTATTGGGATCTGATAATACCCGGAGGCTAAGTCGAGGGTAACAAATAGTGAACTACCTGATAACAAGTCTAACTGATCCTCGATACGAGGGAGGGGGTAGTGCTCTTTTTTTGTTTTACTATTCAGAGCACGATAGTCTACACATAACCTCTTCTCCCCAGACTTTTTGTTAACTAGTACTATAGGGCTCGCGTAAGGACTGTTAGACTCCCTTATAATGCCGCTTTCTAACATTTCCCTGATCATGTCTTGAACTAATTGGCGTTCGGTAAAGGACAACCGGTATTGGCGGTAAACGACAGGATCGGGGACATCCAGTTGAATCACCATTTCAGTTTCAGTCGTAAACCCAAGATCTGTTAAACCACTCGAAAAACAATATTTATATTTATTCAATAAGATCTTTAATGACTCTTTTTGATCCTTTGTTAAATTTTCTCCGCAGCTGATTGGTGTTTCATCGATGGGTGATAAATGTAATTTTTGGACTTGTAGGCTCTCAGCTAAAGTGTGGCTCCTAGTTATAAGACTACCCTTCTCTATAAGCAGATGGTTGTCACCAATATTCTGAACGAGAATCCTTCCCGCGCCTTGTCTTAATTTATACTCGCCGGGCAACAAGTAATGTTCATGACCTTCAATATTGCGCACAGTTCCATTCACGTAAATTTTCCCCGAGTATGAATTACGCGAGCTAACTGAAATTGCCCCTAATCGCCGCATTCTATGCGCGTCTCCTCCGTGCACAAAAGCGGACAAATCAAAACAGACTCCTCACTAACACGCTGAAAAATTACATCCGATTCAGTCTTTACTATTTTGACTGAAGGCCTTTCGGTGAAAGTGTGGCCTAGTAATACAGAGCAATTTATTAAGTAATCATCTACTACCAATATCTCCACGTGATTTTCTTCTAGACCCTGTACTTCAATCGTGACGTTAGCCTTGGCAAGGGGTTTATAAGGCACGTTACCTATTCCTCTCAATAGTGGCACTTCCTCTACCTTCCAGTCTAGTCTTAAACGCTGAGTTTCACTGAGACGGACCAAAGTACCCTCGCTTCCCAAATCAACAAGACATTCTGAAAATATCCCATTTATTTTAATAGGCATTTTATACTTGGCACTTGAATCGCCTGTGTTTTCTACTTTCAATATTGCTTTTTGTTTATCGTTGGTACTTTGCTTTGTCCCAGGGCACTCAGTGTCCTTATGTCCTAATAAATTACATTTAGAGCATTGGATCTTCGGTTTTGTGCATCGAATGAATGGGTGACCGGCTTCTTTACAATTGTAGCAGACCAAGCTGGATCCGGTTGGCTTCGTGGAACTGTGACCTGCTTTATTACCAGTAAATGCGTGATTTTGTGATCGCCTATCTCTATCCCTAATTTTCTGCTGCTCGTTTGTGGATCTATCTTGACCTACTTTTACCGTTTTCAAAAACTTAAGTAACAATTCCGGTTCTGTAAATTCTGCTCCTTGAGCTCCCAACCTAACACCACGATCTTCTATACCTGCTATGATACAGTCAACTGCACGTTTTCCTGATATTTCACAACGATTTAGAAGATTCATCTTAGCATAGTAATATATCTCCAACGACTCCCCATAGCGTACCTTTTTACTAAGCATTTCCATTAGTAAATCGGCATAATTATCCCTAGTTGGAAAAGATTCCCTCAGCTTTAACTGCCACTCTGGCCAAGAAAATAGTAATGAGGGTAAACCCTGATACCAGGTTTTAGCTACCCCTGTTAATTTCGGAAGAGCATAGTGGACTACTTGTTTATCGTTCCAAGCATAGATCTGTGCACATTCGTTAATCTTATGAAGCCACGTATTAACCGTTTGTTCCTTACATAATGGGTCAAAATCAGGAATTACATTATTTAAAACAGGAAACCTATCGCGATCGCTTGTATTATTCATACCCTTAAGCGCGTTAATAAACTTCTCAGTAAATAAATTATTATTTGACTCACAATCACGACGTGTTTCTTCACGTGCCGGTGTACGAAGGTGAGAAGCTCTGCTCCTAGGTGAATGCCTGGATCCCGCGTGGCGCGTCCTTCTTGAAGGATGCGACGGAGAACGAGACCGACTAGTCGTCAGTCGCGATCGTCTTCCTCTCGACCGTCTAGGCCGCGACACACGGCGGCGGCTGCCACGATTTTCTTCAGGTGAACGCGTACGCCCTCGACCACGGCTGCGGCTTCGAGTTGCATTACGAGATTTTAGTGGCGGCATCAGCGTCTCGCGACGGGTCCGTCTAGGTCCATCACATTCTCTACGAGAACTAGACCTACGTTCATCCATGTCCTCGCGGCCTCAACATATAAAAAACAAAAGAAAATACCTACGTTAATAAACCGCACTAAACTAAACTTGTAGACAAGATTTTTATTGACCACATACTTTATTATATACTATCAAACATGTCCATCCCGAGGGAGTACCCTGGCAAGATTAACATGTATGACTAACCATATAAACCTCCGGAATATCTCCGTTACGGTAAATACAGTTCAGTTCCCTAAATTAAAGACCAGAATATCAAACATGTTCATCTCCAGGGAGTACCCTGGCAAGATTAACATTGTATGACTAACCATATAAACCACCGGAATATCTCCGTAATGGTAAATACAGTTCAGTTCCCTAAATTAAAGACCGGAATATCAAACATGTTCATCTCCAGGGAGTACCCTGGCAAGATTAGCATGCATGACTAACCATATAAACCTCCGGAATGTCTCCGTTACGGTAAATACAGTTCAGTTCCTCAAATTACAAATCAAAATATCAAACATGTTCATCTCCAGGGAGTACCCTGGCAAGATTAGCATGTATGACTAACCATATAAACCTCCGGAATGTCTCCGTTACGGTAAATACAGTTCAGTTCCTCAAATTACAAATCAAAATATCAAACATGTTCATCTCCAGGGAGTACCCTGGCAAGATTAACATGCATGAATAACCATATAAACCTCCGGAATGTCTCCGTTACGGTAAATATAGTTCAATTTCGAAGTCTAATCATTTAGTAGTCATGTAACGAGAGGCAATCGTGAAGAAAGAAGAAAAAGAAAAAAAATGCGGTACTTGCATAAACTTGTAGCCTACTTTCTTTACTTTGGTATTACAAATTGCAATAATATGATATATGAGGGTAGGCAAGCACAATTAAATAAAAAAATGAACAAAGAACACTTACGTTTTTCTACGTACGCCAAATACTCGAGCGTATCTCCAAACCCTTTGTGGCCACTAAGTTGCTTATCCCAATTCTGAGATGTGAACCGTACTGGTCAAACACTCAGGAGCAAGGACTTTGAATGGAAACCACGCTTTAAAAATTCGAAGATCAGCTTTATTGTTTTATTGTACACAGTAATACAGTTTTAGTTAGCAAAACCAACAGCGATGTAATGCAAGTGATTAGTACCGATATTGGAAAACGAATGGCCGGGCATACAACTAAGATGCCCGCCGATTCGCTTCTATCCCCACCAATCCCCATCATTATACTTGCTTGTGATTGGTCGTCGATAACTGTCAAAGTCTCGACCAATCACAAGAAGTCAATACAACTACTTTTTGATCATACAACTTCATAGAAATGATTGTAATAAGTCAACAAACATAAATAATTGTAGGCATAATTTAAATATTTATAACACAATTAATACAAAACCTTAATTGGGATTTTTACTTTAAGCGCAGATTATTTTTAAATTTCAATAATTCTACTTCAAAGTTTTGTAGTAATACCGTCAATGGTTATTCGCAGCCCTGAATTTCTATTCACCCTATTTTGGGATAACTCATGTTTGATATAGATTAAATTATCCCTACTTACTGTGCATTGCCGTAATTACCGAAACAATTAAAAGCCATTGTGCCTCGCGTGGATTGACGTTTCGGGCATTCAAGGCGTTAATACCATCTTTTTATTCTCATTGTATTGACGGTAGATTGAATCACTATAATAGTCGAGTAGGGAGCCACGTTTTTTATAGCTGAACACGATAATCACACTACCCACTATCAACTGTGTGTGTGAATGTGTGTGTTTTTATATTTGTTACTACTTCACGCTCAAACGGCTGGACGGATCTGGATGAAAGTTGGCACAGATATATATTATATTAAGGAATAGCACATAGGATACTTATTATTATATATTATATTTGATGATTAGATAATAGTTCCGGCTCTGGGTGTTGTGTATGTGAGTTTATATTTTTGTAAACGCACCCACGATACAGTGCAAATTCCTAATAATATCGACTTACACGCGGGCAAAGCTACTGGCAGAAGCTAGTAATAAATATACTAAATAAGTACTTGTACAAAATTATTCATCTTCTTCTTCGGCGTAACAGTGATTCCAAATTAAATATATTTAACCATAATTCAGCCACGCCGATAGCGTTAGCATTTGCCTCACAAAGGTCTTTCAGGGTGTAGGCATTATCAATGATTACAATGTTTAAGTAGGACAGATAAAACATAGAACTTACGCTTTCTTTTTGGATAAAACCACTAGCTTAGCCCTCGAAAAAACCTCAAAAACTCCATTCGTAAGGCCGTAACATAAACAATGTAGATAATAGGGAATTCCATTAAATCTAAGTTTCAAGTAATATAAAGACATGAAAATGGAATACAAAGAAAAAAGGGTTTGGACCCTTTTTCTGTGATTTGCGACTGAAATAAAAGCGGTGTCCTTTTTATGACGTGGCTTAAATATGGTTCTTTGGCATGCCAGCTGCGTCCGTCGTATGTGTAACTGTTATAAATGAATGAATTTTAAATCTTTTTTTTTAATTATATGAGAAAAAGAAGCTACTATATCATATTATTTTCTACCAACATTATTTATGTAGAAAAAACTTCTCGGGTGTGGAAATCACATGAATCTTACTTTATATCATAACAAGAAGTAATGAAATACGTTCTTCGGTTGCGATAAAAGTGTCAGACTTCGGTTCCATGAGACACATGGTGAAAAAAATTAAATTCTAAGCCCCGTATAAAGTAGAATACAAGTCACAAAATATAAGGTATTATTGGATACTACATCTCTAGCCTCTCGCCAAGGGTATTAAAAGCAGTGCACACCGGTCGTCACTCTTTTATCGCCACCAGCCACCGTGGAAACAACATCAACATGGTTTCCATTCAGGCTGTCTGACATTTTTCACCCAAAATCAACCAAACAAAAAACCAAAGGCGGGCTGGATAGAACCACAAGGGTCCTATCCCACTTCTGATCTTGTGTATTAGATGATAATTAAGTAGAAAAACACACACAGCAACAAATTACTGAGAGTTTATATTTCAAAAGATCAGTTACATCCAAATTTTTTTGTAAACGTGCCCAAAATTTAAAATTAGCAATGAAACTTGTTACTACGTGTAAAAGAGTTTTTAGGTGACATAAATAAATAATGAATCTGACCAAGCCAAGTTGCCGCGAACTAAAACCTTTTATCCGAGAAATAATTAAACCACGTACGAACCCTTAGGTCCAAGAAAAGGTTAACTACCTATGTTAAACTCCTTTTCTTCTTATTGAACAAAATTCCCAAAATGTTTAATTTAGATTAGGGAAACTTTATTACTTAACTCAAAGATTTTTTTTTTTTTTATATCACCGGACACAGTAGTTTTTTAGGATGCCTGAATAAATAATTAATTTGACAGTGCTGCCAGCTTTCCGCGAACTAAAACTCTTTCACTGGAGAAATAATTAAACCACCTACAAACCCTGACCGTTTCCGACTCCTAACTCTAAGAAAAGGTTTAAAATAAAACCCTTGGGCTTTCGAATTTGCCGTTTATTGAAGATCGTAGAGAAGAATAAGAAATAGATTCCAATTCTAAAATGTCCGCTTCTGTATTTATAGAAACAGAATAAACTGTGGGCGAGACAGTATCGCTAGGAAATAAACACGTATCCAACTCCCCGGGAGAAACAAATGTAGAATACATTTTCCTAAAGTTATTTCTTAAATGGGAATAGGTGTTCGCTTTCTATTTCACGAATGAAAACGAAATGGTTGGTATAGAGAATGAAAACGTATCATTTTTTTTTTTTTTTTTTTTTTTTTTTTTTGTTGATTATAGGCTTGCGCTTGACCACTATCTCACCTGATGGTAAGCGATGATGTGGTCGACGATGAAGCACGCTTGCCCAGAAGAAACCTATTCACTCTTGACTTGAAGACTCCCAGGTTGTAGCTCAATTAGGCAAACGGACAGGAATAATCAATATACGTGTGCAAAATTTTACAATTCTCTTCAATAAAAATAGCTTCAATATTCGTTTTGTACTAACTATTCTTAAACACAATTTGTATTTCTTCATTATTTCGCATTTTGCTACACCCATATACACACAATAAACGAGCTGGAAGGAATAAAGCACACATTTGGAATTTTCACTCCAGTCAGTATTGACATTAGAAATTGTTGGCTTCACTCCAGATTTCCCGGAAAATCTCGTTCAGTCTTCATTAGCAACTACAATTTAGAATGGAGCATGCTTTATGAGAGAATTTTACATTATGTTATAATTTCTGACGCTATTCCCCCAGAGCACTTTGTTTGAAATATGTTATCCATTCTTCAGTAAAATGAAACTGGCAGCGTCGTAGACAACTTGAAACTTAATACGAGAATCTAAGAATGCGTTGAATTGCTCTGTTAAGATTTACACACTAGGGTTTTATGAAACAGCGTTACTTAAAGTTATTTAGGGTTAAGATTTTGTTATTCTTTTATGAGAACATAATAGATACAAGACTGGTTTTTTTCCAGCGGATCTGATCTTGTGACAATCGGAAAATATGCCAAGGGAACGTGCTACAGCCGGGATTAAAATGATCCAATTTCTTAATCCAGGCCATGGTCTAAATTTTATCCAAATCTGTTCAGCCGTTTAGGCATGATTGATTTACAAACATCCTAAGATACATACTTCATACAGCCGGATATAAAATACTCCTATAATACTTACATAAAATGGTAAGTATAAAATTATATCTCACGAAACCACTACACGTACTTATATTTTATCAACGCGACGGAAATTAGATTGTGCGAACGTAGGGCTAAAATTTGTAAAGGCAAAATAAGGATTACATCTTCCATACTTTACGAATTTCTATTGTTGTGTTTCTTTAGGGCACTTAAGAAAGTTGAAGAAACTATTTCGATTCAAAAGGTAATATACCAAATGTGAAAGTCGAAGTATACATAGGTACATGCGCCAGCTTTTTTTTTAAATCAACCACGTTTCCATCGCTGATCGGATTTAGATGTATTTTTTAGAGGTTTTTGCGTAGAGGGTATTTTTAAAATTAATATTAAATTTTTATTGCATGTTTTTTAAACTACCTATAATATACCTAGAAGAAGACACGCTTCAATCAACAATGTATCGAAACACGTAATTATGACACGATATCTTGCGAAAAAACACAGATCCAAAGAGTAAAATGCGGATAACTTTTGAACGGGTTGACCGATTTTAATCAGACATAGCTAAGAACAATATAAGTTTTTAAGCTGACATGGTAAATATTCCGAAACAAATATTGATTCTAATAGCTAATAACACTCTCGACAAAGTCACTTTTCAAACAAAAAATCTAAATCGAAATCGGTTCATCCGTTTGAGAGTTATGATGCCACAGACAGACACACAGATACATAGCAACACACCCCATCTTTTTCCGTCGTGGGTTAAAAAGTGAAATTTGCAAAAATGCAGATATCTTTTTGTTCTTTGCTGCTGTCGATATCGATTAAAGATATGAAGAGCATGGCCTGAATTAGGACATGGATACGATTCTTCCTATCCTGGCACTATGCTTTGGGTTTCGCGTGGGTGAAGCCGCTGGCAAGAACTAGTAGGAACCTATCAAAAAATGAATATTTTGCGCAGTTCAGGGACAGATTTATAAAGTCATGAATGATCATGAGACTTGACCTCCAGGTTGAGTTCAGGGCCAAATTGTGGCCCCGAGCTCGGTGAAACCTTTCCATCTATGTCAATTTAATTTTTCTCATCCGTCGTTTCTCAGTAAAGTCAAATATTGAGCGAAGTAAAGTACTTTTTTCTTGAAAATATTAAGGAAAAGTTTTCAGAAAATTCATGCTCGGTTTAGTAAGGGTCTTCCTTTTAATTATCTAGAACTAAGGTATAGTACCAAGTTTTTACCGAAGTTAGGTTTACAGCCGTGTTTTGGAATCGGAGTCTGTAATTTAACCGACGAAAAAAAATAAGAGTGTTCTCAATGCGACATGTCCATTTTATTTTTTATCTTTGACCACACGATTTAAAATATTTTTTTATAGTAAAGAGTATACCTCAAAGCTGGTTTTTATTAGATACCATTTAAATTTGAAAATGAAATCCATCCCTAAAGGTAGAGAAAGAGGATTTATTAATAATTTTCTCACTGAATTTTCAATTGAGGACCAATTCTACTGCAATTAAGTAAACTGAAAAGCGCAACAAAAACCTTTTTAACAAAAAATTGACCGACGAAATAACTCAATATTCCAGTTTGTATGTTTGGCTTTTTAGTTTGTTATTTCGTCGGTATTTTTTTTTGTTAAGAAGGTTTTTTTCTATAGCTCTAACCATTGGATATTTTAGCTATAAGTGAATAGGTTGCTTCATCTCTATTTCCTAGTAGCTAAGAAATCTAGGATTCTTTAAGTCAAAATTGAAAAGTTATTTCTTAGCAAGCGTGCTTTATCAGTGACCACATCATCAGATGAAATAGACAAATAATAGTCAAACGCAAGCCTATCATTAAAATATCTATACCTTTATGCAAATATTCAGGACCAATTTGCTAATCTTATCTAAAAACAATTGATGAAGGCTTTATTTTTCCTTTACTACGCAGAAGTTGTAATCTACTTTTCACTTCCAGCGCACAAAACTTTTAAACTAATGTTTTACACAAAATTATCTAAACTCAAGTTCTGAGAATCACGAGCAAGAACTATCTTTGTCCGACTAAACGTAACAAACAACTTACCCAAGCCAGCTGAACTTTGCTCCCAAGTTGAAACTCTGTTAGCTGGAATTAATCGGAAAATGGAAACCCTTAGGAGATTATTGTTTGCGGCTGTGTCTATCCACCCGTCTGTCGCTCGGTCATAACTCACGAACCGTTTAGCCAAGCTACAGGGACGATTAATTGCTGAAACCCGGAACGAAATCACGTTTGACATTCGACATACTCAGCCGTTACGTAAAGACATTTTCAAAGTCTTTAGGTAGGTGTTGGGATTAGGCGTATGTTATGATGTCATGTGGTGTTGGTAATTGACATACCCAAGTATGTGTGCTTTGCTTAGTTAATCATCGTTAATTTTGTTTAAAGAAGAAACTTTGGACGGCTTCCTACAAAGTCAACCTGTGAAATGATGATGGCCATGGTAATCTGCACAGAACTGGTGTATGTAGTTTATTTTACCGTAATGAATCATGAAAAATAAATGCGATTGTAGCGAGTCGCTTTCAAAAAGTTCATTGTGTCACTGACTCGAGTATTTATCTAGGATTCTGTTTGATTTATAGTCAAGTAATGCGATTACATGCAATCTCAGATAAGCTCCAAGTTCTGTGATATAAATGCAAAATACAATCAATTTAAAAAAACTGTTCAATATTCATAACGATTTCATCGTAGTCGAATTGTCGAATTTTGAAAGCATAACAATGTAAGCAACTAAGTTGGATTTTTCTTTAAAATCCTTCGTATTGTGACTGAAAATGTATTACGCCATTGCGATGCTGATTGCCTTAACTCAGCAATAAAATTGATTGGTAGAATCTGCTGAAAAGGGTGTTGTAATTCCGTGAGCTCACCAGTTCTGTTGTTGTTCATGTCGAGTAACAGATGAAACTAGTCAGCACTCTGTTTTCCTCGATCAACTGCGAAATTGTTTGGAAATCTAATCGCATCGCACTCTCGTACGTATGTGATACCAATTTCTAACTGGTGAAATCGTTCACTACCACATTCAAACTTTATATTATTCAAAGTCTTTGTTAGCAACGATAGTTTTCTGACATGTGATGTAGAGTAATGGAAAGCAAGTGCCAGAAAAAGTATTCAGTATGAATATGGATATGGTTATAAGGGGCAAACCAAAGAAAAGATAAATGGATTCTGTGAAAATGAATATGTCTTGGATGGATGTGCACTGAGATGACGACTGACAGAAATGCTTGTTAGAAAAGGATGTACTTAATGCACAAACCACAAGCTTAGAGCAACCCGGATTTTGAATTGAGAATTTGAAGTTAAATACATGTATTACCTGAATATTAAGTGTGCTGACTTTGCTGAAGTTGAGTTCTAAACTTAAAATTCTCCATTCCAAAACTTTACGTTAATCAAGCCCAAATGACTATTCCAGCAACTGTTAAAGGCTGATTTAACTAATAAATTAATTTGATTATGGAAGTGGTCAGATGCGAACTGTGCTACTTGTGATCTAAACTATTTCATTGGTTGAGTTCAGAATGCGTTATTGGCATGTAGTGGCTTGCAATGGTTCGCTCATAATACATTGTGAGCAGCTTATTGGCTGAGCATGTTAACCGAAATTGAAGTACTGATTTGAACTTAGAACATAGCTAGCGGTATACAGAATGTTCGGACATGTTATTACAAAGTTTAGTTTAGCTAAGCTTATTTTGAAATTTGAATTACGAATAAGTCGATATATTTCGCCTGCGATTTTAAACGAATGCAAATTCCTTGAAGTGATAATTGTTTGGGACTTAAACCATCTATTGAAAAACCACATTTACAACATTAATTTTGAAATTCGTTTTTGTACAAATTGCGCTATTTTTTCATCTATATTTCATCATCGCTTTGGTTTATCTTAATTTGTTATTAATTTATTAGTTCGGTTAATTTAACTTTTTCTTTTTGTTCACAGGTAGCAGTGAGTTGGCTGTGAAATTGTGGGCTTAGTGTGAGATTTTATTCACGCTCACTCGTGTTAACGCAAACGTCAATTTGTATTGAAAATTGATAAGCGCCGTCTGATAACAGTAAGGAGAAACCTCTTTTTTGTATATGTCGTAGGCTAATTTGATCCTTCGAATCTTCGCGAAAATCCTAGGGGTTTTGCGAAAACGCGGATAATTAGACATAGGCGAAAAATTATCCAAGTACGATTAGTACTTTGGCAACATAGTCGACGGAGCCCCGCTGCGCGGGGCTCCTATTTCCGCAAACACGGATATTTAGACAATGGCGAAACTGTTTCTCAATCTTACTGGAAAAAGTCCAAGAGCGAGCGAAGCGAGCTCGGGAGCTTAGGGCACCCCGACACGGACAGGTTAGGTTCGAACGAGATGACGGGAGCTGAAGTGAGCGAGCAAAGCGAGCGAACTCAGCTCCCGTCATCTCGTTCGTGTTAGGTTACTTTAGACCCTGCGGACGGAAATAGGAGCCCCGCGCAGCGGGGCTCCGTCGACTATGTTGCCAAAGTACTAATCGTACTTGGATAATTTTTCGCCTATGTCTAATTATCCGCGTTTTCGCAAAACCCCTAGGATTTTCGCGAAGATTCGAAGTATCAAATCATCCTACGACATATACAAATTGACTTAAGAGATCGTTTACGTTAACACGATCGAGTGCGTCAAAAACTCGGAATAAGCACACTGACCATTTGATGAGAACTGAATACTAGTTAGTGAAAATTTATAACTATGTATGTTAAACAATAAAAAAATATCAATTTCGTAAATGTGGCCATGCGGCATCCCTCTTTATCAATCCGTTTATTGATAAAACCTTTGTATTTGGTGGCTCTCATACAAACAATGTAATCTTTATTATTATTATATGAGTCAGAAATGTATAAAGTTCCTATATAGATATTACGATATTGTGTTCTATTTTACTTGACTATTGTCTCTATGATTAGCATTTTTATAATTTCTTAGCCAATCAACAAAATAGTGTTCGATGGTGTCGCCGAGTCAACTATTCAAACTGAATGCTCTTCTTGGTATTCAATTAGAAGCTGATTCTCAATAGTTAACTTTAACTTTTGACAGAGCAATAAATATTGCAGTTTGATAGATTTGTTTGAAATAACATGTTATGCCGCTATATTTATTTTCCAGATAAGACTACATAAAAATCAGCCCTAAACTAAGTAAACCTAAAAAGGTATATTTCACCAATTTATTGTACATCTATACATATATATAAAATTGGAATGTCCGTTTGTAATATTGAAATAACCGTTTTTACCATAGATATAGTATGTACAAGATAAACAGAGTCAGATGAAAAGCGAAACCAAAAAAATAAAATCTATGTGTGAGGGAAATTGTCCATGTGTTAGTTAAAAAAGGGTTGTTAAAAAGTCCATGTTCAGTATCGATATCGATACTTGGTGAACACAATAAGAAACAAGATTAAAGGGTTGTAGCCGTTGTTGTTTATATTGAACTGTTATAAAAACTGGGCAAAATACATGCTTGCTTATACAGAATACTATCTAGGTTAGCCACTAACTAACCATACGATAGCAAGTGTCATTCTTACAGGCACAAATAAATTAGGTATATATTCTTTCATTAGGATTCGTCGATGTTTTCTTAGTATGCAGTAGGTATTTCAATACGAAATGTTTACTACATATTGTAGAGACCATCCATCTCTGTTTAAAATTCGAATCCATTTTTCTCTTAATACAGAATTATTTGGGCATCTGTAGGTACATAAACATTACAAATTATTATTTACACAACAGAACAATTTGCTGGTGAGCAGAGCACTCATGTATTCAAGACACTGTAAAACTAATAAATGCAAACAATATGACATTCATAAACCTACTCAAAGTAATAAAACATCAAAACTCTCCGAAACATTTTGAAAAACAAAGGCTAATATTATAAACATGCAACTTAAAGTACAGTTTAGATGAACACATCTTCTCAATCCTAACTTAAATCTATTTAAACAAAACTTGACTAAATAAGTTTGTATTTATGCCATGATGTCACTATAAAAAGATTAAGTTTTTATCGATACTCCTGACGTCACCGCTTTGTCAAGCCCTAGCGTAAACAAACAATTTACTCTTTTACATTATATTTTAGCAAATTCTGTTTAAATATACGAAATATACTTTTATAAAACAATGGAAATCAATATACTATTGTAAGAATATTTTTCTGAGCCGATTACTAGCAGAAATTTGTCAAAATATGGTTCGAAACAATCCAAGGACAAAATTGTATTTACCTATGAAACATGTATTTATTGGGGTTATTTCGCCTTGTAACGTCACATTCACTCACAGAATAAGCCAACATAGTTGCATAATTAATATTATCAATTTAAATCTAAAGATTATTATTTAAATGCAAGAAATTCACCGCTGTATAAAACAGAAGGGACGCTATGGACCCCTTCTCGCGAAAAAAATGACTTATTGGTACTTCATTCACTCTCTCTTTTTCTCTTGGGCGTTTAGTACTTGATTAGGTTTTCTCGCTCGCACCCTTCGTGTATCTTTTTGCGTAGCAAAAAAATTCTAAATCTATGGTTTTTACTACATGTATATGAATATATGTACGGTACATACATCAAAATAACAAGTTCGCCGGGTCAGCTAGTTGTTAAATAAAATTAATAAGCGACAATAAAATATTAATCCGTAGTCTCTTAAAAACCCATAGGCCCAAAACATTCCTAGTCCTTTCAAACATGTCATAGCAATACACACATACAGGCCCCTGTAAAATTAAGATATAAATACGCAAGCTAGAACCGTTCGCGCGGAAGCGTGCCGACCCCACCCCATCGTTCCTCCCCGAGACATCGAACAGACGTGTCCCAGTGAATCCCACTTGAGCCTGACTGACTTATTGCCCACATCGGCGATACCTGAATAAAGTCCTAAGCTTCGGTTATGTAAATATTTGTTGGTTAGGTGCCGAGTATTGGAAACGCAGTGTTACTTCGAGATGTTTCTTTTCTTGAAATGTGTAAATAGAATAGGATGTTTTTTGTGTTTTGTATTCGTAGGTTAGGTACCATACAAGTGAGTGATATAGGGTGGGTTTTTGAGATGAGGCAGTAAAGGAAAGGAAACTTCGCCGTAATTACTGTTCCTTTGGGGAATCATAATATTATATATATTTGAAAAATGAAGCTCTGACCTTACTTATACAGCCCACATAAAAAATCCACACTGTATATATCTTGCGGGTGACCATAAGCTCTTAGAGCAAGGTTATTTGAAGTGTGCGTAAGGGACAGATGTATGTGATTTGTATACAACTGTCTCTTTTTTACAGTCGAACCATGATCATTTTGCGTCAATAAATTCTTGTTGTATGAGGGCCATCGTCAGAAACTGTACATACTGTTCGGAAGATTTTTTAATCTTCATGTATTGTAATCACTGTAAATTCTTAGCTAAGATTATTTCCAATGTAAGTTGTTACACGTAATCTTTTTGGACTGTGATATTAAATTAACGTTCGTATTGTCATTGTACGGTAAAATTGAAACTGAATATACGACATTGGAAAGATTTTTGTGTTATCATTTACCTGATATTTTCGATTTAAGATAAGAGACTCTCAGGCCAGGTGGAGCGACGATCTACGCAGGATGGCTGGTAGCATCTGGATGAGATTTGCCGAGAACCGAGACAAATGTTGTGCGATTGGAGGCTTATGTCCAACAGTGGACTGCTGTAGCCTGATGATAATGTGATTTACAATTACTTAATCATAAATAAGTAGGAGGCGATGCTGAAGATAACTCATAATCCAAAGGCCTCTAGAATAGTAGTTAACTCAGACAAGTAAGTCGAGGGCAATTCCTAATGCTCATGTATGAAAACTTACAAGAGAAAACGTCCATTGGTCAGCATTTTCGCTTCTTGATGGCAAACTTAAGATTTTCTGACTAGTCATGAAGAATTTCCTTGTCACGTCGTCGATATGATTGATGCGACCTTCATAATTTGTCATCAACCAATGACATCACAAAATAACTACTTCTGAGTATGAAAGGTATAATCGAGGAGAGAATGAAATGAAAAAAAAATCTGTGTTCTAAATGATGCATTTATTCGATTGAAACTAAATAAAAAAAATCGTTTATTTACCTTACAAAGTTACATGTTATATGATTGTATTAGCTTGGTATACATTAATTAAACTAACAATGACGTTGACAGATTAGCAAGGGGTCCCAAACTAGGCACACCCTGTATCTTGGTGACCCAGACGTAACACAGAGTTTGTAATTTAAAGTGTCCTGCTAGCGCAGCAAGGATATTTATAATACTAATATACAAAAAAATATTATTATACAATAAAATAGAAACAAATGATATAATCTCAAGAATAATGCAAGAAAACAGTTAATATGAGTAAATGTCGAGTGTTAAAGAATGTGTTTACCTGAGTGTGTGAGTAGTATGTAATGGATGGTATATAAAAGTACGTCAATTTATTCCCATTTCATTTACCTAATTTTGCCTGTGTTCCACCAAATATACTGAATGTGCACCAAAATATGTTCATTAAAATATGTCATAACGAGCATCTATTTAACAACTGTTGCAAATTTGTAAAAATAGTAATACACCTAATTTTAAAAACAAGCATTTATTTTTTTAGTTTTACTTCAGATAATGCACTGCAAAATGTATAGTACTTTGGCAACATAGTCCGAGAACCGAGACAAATGTTGTGCGATTGGAGGCTTATGTCCAACAGTGGACTGCTGTAGCCTGATGATAATGTGATTTACAATTACTTAATCATAAATAAGTAGGAGGCGATGCTGAAGATAACTCATAATCCAAAGGCCTCTAGAATAGTAGTTAACTCAGACAAGTAAGTCGAGGGCAATTCCTAATGCTCATGTATGAAAACTTACAAGAGAAAACGTCCATTGGTCAGCATTTTCGCTTCTTGATGGCAAACTTAAGATTTTCTGACTAGTCATGAAGAATTTCCTTGTCACGTCGTCGATATGATTGATGCGACCTTCATAATTTGTCATCAACCAATGACATCACAAAATAACTACTTCTGAGTATGAAAGGTATAATCGAGGAGAGAATGAAATGAAAAAAAAATCTGTGTTCTAAATGATGCATTTATTCGATTGAAACTAAATAAAAAAAATCGTTTATTTACCTTACAAAGTTACATGTTATATGATTGTATTAGCTTGGTATACATTAATTAAACTAACAATGACGTTGACAGCTTAGCAAGGGGTCCCAAACTAGGCACACCCTGTATCTTGGTGACCCAGACGTAACACAGAGTTTGTAATTTAAAGTGTCCTGCTAGCGCAGCAAGGATATTTATAATACTAATATACAAAAAAATATTATTATACAATAAAATAGAAACAAATGATATAATCTCAAGAATAATGCAAGAAAACAGTTAATATGAGTAAATGTCGAGTGTTAAAGAATGTGTTTACCTGAGTGTGTGAGTAGTATGTAATGGATGGTATATAAAAGTACGTCAATTTATTCCCATTTCATTTACCTAATTTTGCCTGTGTTGCACCAAATATACTGAATGTGCACCAAAATATGTTCATTAAAATATGTCATAACGAGCATCTATTTAACAACTGTTGCAAATTTGTAAAAAAAGTAATACACCTAATTTTAAAAACAAGCATTTATTTTTTTAGTTTTACTTCAGATAATGCACTGCAAAATGTATAGTACTTTGGCAACATAGTCGACGGAGCCCCGCTGCGCGGGGCTCCTATTTCCGTCCGCAGGGTCTAAAGTAACCTAACACGAACGAGATGACGGGAGCTGAGTTCGCTCGCTTTGCTCGCTCACTTCAGCTCACGTCATCTCGTTCGAACCTAACCTGTCCGTGTCGGGGTGCCCTAAGCTCCCGAGCAGGAATATTTGGTGCACGATCAGAATTTTTCGGGGAAGAATAAAATAGTTATTGTTACAATAGAATATTTGCAGCGCACTACAATAAAAAAGTGTTATATCTTGGTGTTAATTTGGAATTTGTTTGATGTAACATACTTTGTTGGCCGAGTAGTTTAATTATAGTAAAACAATTAAACGGGTTTAAGATCAATATTTTAGAAATGCATACATAGATGTACCTTTAGATTTTTGGTGAACACAAAAATATTATCCGTATGTAATGTGTGTAGGATCAATTTGTGCAACAAAGAAAACTTTCTGTTTCCGCGTGATTCCGGTCCAACAACCACTTCTTCAGCTTAGATTTGGCCTCAGAGTATTTGCACGGCATGGTAAAAGTTTTACTTATGGAATTAAAGATGCGTTTGGGCAAATACAGCGAAAACCGGGACGCAAATAGGGTTTCAATTTTTGGAAGCTCGATTCTATCAGGCAGTTTCCTACCCCTTTGACTGCAGCTGGAACGAAATACCTTGTTTTTAACCTGATTTAACAGTGACTCCAGGACGGACAGTTATCGCACGCGTAATACCTCAGATTCTTTGTAAAGGTCATCAGTAGAAAAGCGCCTTGGTTTTCCCAGTAGCATCTTGAGGACAGCACGCTGAGCCCTTTCCAGCTCCAGCATGCACATCTTCGCGGCGCCGCTCCAGGCACCAACACCGATTGACACGGAGAGATGTACATATGTATGCCGATGTTCTTAGGAGCACTGATTCTTAAGAGTTTCGTGAAGTAAATGAATTTACGAGTCTTTTTTGCGAGTGTTTGAACTTGCGCTTTAAAGGACAGATTCTGAACAATTACGACGCTCAGAAATTTTGTGCTGTCAGCTCTGCAGATATCGCTACAGCTACAGTTGGCGTCTGGGCCACATGTTGGCGTTGACATGATGAAGTCGATCTCATTCTTTGTTGCACCATCGGAGCTCTGCCAGGTCCACTTCCTGTATTCACGCTTTCTGAAGAAGAAGTTCATCAAAAAGGGGCCCTCCTTCTCTATAAAACTGGCCAGTAGTTGACCCCGGTGGTTCCGTCGTCCAACTCCAAATTGCCCCACTTGCAACTCAACATCGTCTAGTTTGCCCAGTTTCGCATTGAAGTCCCCCATGACAACGGTGAAGTGAGTTAGGAAACAATGCATGGCTCTAGAAATATCCTCATACATGGTCTCTACTTCGTCGTTGGGGTGTGCCGAGATCGGGGCGTAGAACTGTACGACCTTCAGCGAATATCTCGAAGATATTCTGAGTATAAGGTACGCCACCCTGGTCGACACACTCTCGAACTTCACCAAGTTATCACAAGGGACCTGTGGACGATAAACCCGAGACCACCCTGGGACTGCCGGTCACCGTCTCGGAAATAGAGCAAGTTACCGGATTCGGGGATTATCGAGTCCTCCCTTCGGACTTCAGATAATCCTACAAAACTCCATCGTAACCTGCTAAATTCCTCTTCGAGTTCGGTGATCTTCTCGTCGGTCCGAAGTGTGCGCGTGTTGTACGTTGCCAGGTTCAGTCGTCGGTGTTTGTTGGGGTAGCTGGATCTCGTCCGGAGATTCTTAGCACCCCTTGCTAGAAGACGTGGTCGCTCACAATGGGCCTTATCAGAAAGCTTAAAGTCACCCAAAGGGCAAAAAAAAGGCTATGCTCGGAGTTTCCTTTCGTGATCATGTCAGAAATGAGGATATCCGGAGGAGAACTAAAGTTACCGACATAGCCCGAAAAATTGCTAAACTTAAGTGGCAGTGGGCAGGGCACATTGCTCGCAGAAAGGATGGCCGATGGGGCCGAAAATTTTTGGAATGGCAACCGCGAACCGGAAGACGATACGTTGGAAGGCCTCGCACTAGGTGGACCGATGACCTGGTTAAGGTTGCGGGAAGGTGCTGCATGCGAGACGCACGGGATCAGTCAATGTGGCGACGCCTGGGGGAATATAGTGTCGTTTAAAACAACTACTTGCAAGTAATTTTTCTCGAGAGATTGGATTCTATTTTCACAGCTGTCAAGACGTGCTTGCATTTTTGTTTATACCATCGAGCAATGATTTCAGGGATGTGTTGACCACCTCCATGTCGCATCAGCCGGATTTCTGACAAAAGTTCAGCAAAAGACCCAGAGTCCCCAGGAATATCTCTAGTGGGTGATCCGATAGCCACACGTTTGTGCCCGCATGATTGGGGCGGGAACGTCGTGAACGTGAATACGTTCACGATGTCCCCGCCAAGCTCGGCGGTCGTGGTCACAGGACGAACGGGAGCTTTGTAGTTTTCTTTACGAGAAAACAACAACGCTCCCATACACTACACGATAGGAGGATCACAGCCAGGTGTCACTTTGCTTGTGTGTATCAACTAAGGTTGCGTTATCACATGGTTTTGTAATAGTGAGCGTAAGTAGAAATTGTACTTTGATCATTTAATCGGTTTGTCGGTCGTTATTTTCTGCTTACAAACTTTGCACGGCATATTCATTTTGTGTGGGTAGATTTTAAACACGAAGTTTTGGTTCGCAAGCGATCGCGTCCGTAGTAAGTGTGCAAGCTGGATAGCGGCAGCCCGTGTAGCTGTGGAGTGAATGCAACAGCAATATCGTGATGTTGTACGGCGATCGTGACTCACCCGTACCGATCAGCTGTTCAAAATTTTCTTTTTGCCCACTGATGTTACTTCGGCAGCTGTAGTTAGAATAAGGATTCACTGGTTCTTTTTAATAGCACTCGAGTTAGGCTTTTCACTGGTAACTTACTTAACTTTTAGCTATAATGATGCACCTTTTGTTGTGTTTAACAATTAAAAGTTAAGAGCGTGATAATAAGCGTGCGCTAGCAAGCAAGTCCGTCCAAATTAAAACACGGCCACTTCTGAGAATTGTAAAATATCAAAAACACTTTTGAATTTTGAAGTTATAACTAAGCCAATAGAAACATACGAACTATCATTATTATCAAGTATCAAAGTGTCATTTGTCAATTCAGTGTCGATGTTGCTCGTTTCACACAGCGCTTTCAATCACTTTATTCTGTTTGTAACTAAAAACCTTAGTCAAAGATCAAGCGCTGAAAGTGCTGACTTTTTTTATTACGATGCACACTATATTGTTACGCACAAAGACTTGGCTGTATGAGCTTCAAAACGTCAAATGCTTTGCCTATTCAAAACGTCAAATTGAAACAAAAATTATGGTGCTGAGGCTAAGCGCTGCGGAATAAGACCGAAGTGAATTACTTTTTTTAATATTTTCGAAATTATGAAGTTGACGTTCTATTTTAATAATTTTATAGTAAATTATAAAAGAACAGTAATTATCGTAAAGGTTTCATACGTGTTGATTATAGGCCATTTTTAACAATGTCCTTTGAACATGCAACTGATACACACTTTGTTTTGTCACTTGGTCTAGAGCCTCTGTTACAAAACTTTTGATGAATAAAACTGACAGGATGAAGAAGACAATCTTATCACAAAATTACGAATTAATATATTCTCGACATACTCTTATCCTTCTCAAGAAACTCTGACGTCACTCTGTCAAAATCTTCCAAACTCCTGTTCGTTCGCGATGTTTGCGTTGGGCAAACATGTTTAAAATTTCAAAAGGGGGAAGCTATGTTTGGAATTGAATGACACATGTTGGAGTTGTTTCCGTGAACATTTATTTTGTCAAGTGACTTAATAAAGACGTCAGTTTTCGGATTCTTCTTTCTCAATGTTTTTTGTAAAAACAGTAACTTAAGCTTTAAAAGTAACACTTCCTTGAACTGTCAACATCCACAGGTATTTAGATGTTTGTTTTAAGGCTCTGTCAGATGTGTGCAGACCGAATCCGCTGAGTGCGAGAAGTAAAGAGGCTTTATACTAGTGACATTCTATTAAAGTTTATAGTCAATACAACAAGCGATATCGAGGATCAGAACCATGTCAATGTTGCAAAGTTTGAGCGAGGTAAGCGGCTAACGTCCACCGGTTATAATTATGATGATATCCTGGATGTTAAATCCGTTTATACCCTGACGCCAGAAGAAAAAACATGCACTGGATTGTATCAATAAAAGTTCCTAACATCCTTAAATGTACGATTTCTATCTCGACGTAAAATCTTGCACTGGTTGGAACGAGTACAGTATCAGTTGTCCGGAACATTTTATAGCTGCATAGCAGAGTAGCTTTAATGGTACCTGACATTCGATAAGCGTCGATACTTAAAGAAAAATGCTACTATTCCCTACAGTTCCTAGAGAAAAATTCACAGAACGACGCTCAAGCCATTACGTAAGTATATTTATTGCAGCTATGTAACATTGCAACAAATTTATATTCACGGTTATGTTGTTCATAAACATTTATTTCTCAGATACACCTTACTTTTAAGATCACCTTATTTAACGATTACGGGAGATATTGATATAAAACTACAAATATGAGTTAGAATGAACTTTTATTGAGAATTTAAACACGGAAAAAACAGTCCGAGGACCATGCGGCACCTCAGTATAATGCTCGATGACCTCAGTAGAGCTTCCGAAAGGAGGAAATCCAATTAGGATTTTCCACCTCAGAACAAAAAAAGGTAGGTCCAACTTCGAGGAAGAGGACAACCATCAAATCCGACTCAGATGCGCAGTATCTTCTTGTCCAAGTTACCACAGTGTTTCAAAACGAAAGTCTGTGACCAGCGCGTATTGCTAGCGATTACTTACTCACAATGGGTCTCATCAGAAAGCTTTAAGTCACCCAAAGGGCAATGGAGAGAGCTATGCTCGGAGTTTCCTTGCGTTAACGAATCAGTAATGAAGAGATCCGCAAGAGAACCAAGGTTACCGACATAGCCCAAAGAATTGCCTTTGGGCTATATAGTTTGCGCTAAGTTACAAATGTCTTCTACTAGCATGCTATAAGGTCAATAAGCCTTTGAGTGGTCTTACTAATGTCTTTCTAAGTGATTTTAATGCCTTTTGTAATCCACTCTGTGATCTAATTGTAAGAGTATTATCCAACTTGTTGAAAATGTCGTGTTCGGTTGCAGTAACATTAATAATAATAAAAACTTAGTAATAATATAAGTTCATATTCTATTATTTACAATAATGATATTTTTTTCTTTGACAGCACCTATGCTATAAAATGTGAACTTATATTATTACTAAGTTTTTTTTTTATTATTATTAAGCATAGGTGCTGTCTTTTGGGACTACAGGTTGACCTCGAATGATACTCCAAATAGTTAAACACTGCGCGCGCTCTGCCCTCTATCTCGAAAATGGTACCAGATATTAAAAAAAATGTTTATACAATAGTTGAAGAGAATTTAATCTTCTATTATACAATATTTATAATACAAAGAGCATAAAACCCATAGGAAACCAGATATTTGCAATAAATATGTAAAATATCGATATTTTGACCCTTTGACCTTGGAATATCTGTAGTCCCGGACACCCAACGATAAGTAGGTTTTGACACAAGTTTTAAGGTGTCAAAATAAAGATTTATACAAGTTTATAGCTGATTTTCTCTCATTCCGAAGTGAAACCCCTAATTTTCCTGGACTAAAAAGCATGGTGCCAAAGTGAACTTACTTTGTTTTACGAAGGTACTGAGACGCATGAATTTCCATCTCTTTTTTTTGTTGAGGGTGTATAATAGACGTGTGTTTAGGAATCTAGGATGCTAATGTGATGAGAATGGATTGGTACCTACATTATGCGCCATTTAGCATGTCCGCAGTCATTCATATCAACTTGATAGTTGAAGACATGTTAACGATAGCTTTGCAAACTCGTACTAATACTAGCATTTTACTGCAGGGGAAAGGCACCTATAAAGAGAAGACACGGACATTAATCACCACGGTTGTTCTAGACGGGTTGCCGATTTCAGAATTGCAATAAATATAAGTACAGATTGCCTTAAACTTATATAGATTGAGGAAAAAATAACTAGGTATTTAGTACTATAAGCTAACTGACCCCTTAGTTACAGCCACTTATTCGTCAAAGTTCACTGAGATTCTGAATTCTTTCCTCGTGCTCTTATCTCAATTAATTTTGAATCGGTAAAGCAGGTCTTTTTCCATACAATATCCATCGCAGTTATCTCATCATCTTCTTTTTAGCCATAAATATTATTTGTACCCCATTCATTACACCATTCATTCGTCAGTTCTTTGGTTTTATCTTCATTCTGTACCTTGTATCTATATTTTCGGTATAATAAATTAAATATTTTCAACAGACAATATTTTCAACCTCAATTTTACAAGAGCGTGATTGGAAACATAATTGTATCCGTCTTTGTTGGAAAGCAATAATGGCACTATTGCTTCCGTTGACGATGAACCGGCTTGCGGTTGAAATATATTGCAACTCTGATGCCGATGGAGATACTGGGCTCGTAAAAAGACAAGCTTACTGCTAATGGTTTTAAACTTTGTTCTTTTATAAAACCTACAAATCACTGGGGCAACTTACTTTCTGAACAGGCAACAATTGATCATTCAAAAGTTAGTCGCAAAATAGTCTTCTTAACTAATACAACAATTATTAAAATCAGGTAAAAATTGTTTGTTTGTAAATGCAACCTCTGACTATGATCCGATACTGGAAATTGCTAGTAATTGTTTTGGAAAAAGACTCAGTTCGTGTGAGATAGGCCACGGAAGCGAAGTTTCAGAAAAAAAACTTCAACGGTTTCTGCTGAAAAGGGGTCAATGTTGAACAGTTGCTCGTACGTCTTTAGCAGATCGCCTGATTCCTGGAATATGCCAGTGGTGTACGATGTGCGACACCCTCGAGGGATATATTTCCATGCGACTGCGCTTAAAAAAATATCATATTTTAGTGGGGTAGGCGGGATGTTAAGCAGTTCGTTATCTACGGTCTTCGAAAATTGTTCCCAATTAGCTTTCAGACAATTTATAGCTTAACTCGTTGCACGCCATTTAGCAGACAGAATATAAATTTTCAATCGACGTTTGACAGGTCACCCTATTGTAGTTGATAAAGTAATCTATACTAATATTAAAAAGCTGCAGAGTTTGTTTGTTTGTTTGTTTGTTTGCACGCACTAATCTCAGGAACTACTAGTTGGAATTGAAAAATCCTTTTTGTGTTGGATAGACCATTCATCGAGGAAGGTTCTAGGCTATATAACAGCACGCTAAGACCAAAAGGAGCAGAGCATAAATAAAAAAATTGCAATAACGGAAAAAAAAACATTTTTGAGAGCTTCCGTTGCGTGCACTGACAATCCTATGTTATATGTAGTATTGGTAGGGTAGGGTAGGTAGGGTAAATGGGGTGGTATGTAGCCAGTTGACGGGAGTAAAGTCGCGTGGGACAGCTAGTATGTTTATAATTACATTCACACAGATTTACATAAACACAAGTATTCATCATAATGTTTACCTCTCCCTCAAACATACATAGGTTCATAATTACGTAACATCATAGTTGCATTAGCTAGTAAATTTATTATAATTTAATAATGATAGTTGTATTGTGTTCGTCTTACAACTGCCAGCTGTTACATGTTCAAATTATAAGCGAGGACGCTGGTACCCTTAACACAAGTTAAATCTTACATTGGATGCCAGAGTTCATCGTTAACACTTTTTTCCCTAGTTGTAACGCATCGTGTTTAGATAAGTGTTTTCTTGTACAATTGAAGAAAATAAAAAACTTATTACCATTTATTATTAATGTATTATATACTTTATTGTACACCGCTTAAATAATTACAGAACAAAACATTTATAAAGATAATTGGTGCGGTCTATGTTGGGTGCGGGGGATAGGTTGACATACAACCTTTTTGCTTTGAGTGGTCGATCCGAGTAGTCATTGACGGCTGCTCCTCTGTCTATTAAGGCCGGTGTTCCTCAGGGGTCTGTTCTCTCTGCAACTCTTTTCCTGCTGCACATCAATGACCTACTTCAGCCTGGTATTGTTGGTTACGCAGATGACAGTTCTATTTCAGAGAGATACTTGTCCATCGCAAAAACCAGCGTGGATGTAGTTCGTCCCTTGAGAGAGGCTATGGTGGAGCGGACTGATTTGACCTTAAGCCTTGTCTCCCAGTGGGATAATGATAACCTGGTATCCTTTATCGCCACCAAAACACAGGCGTGTCTTTTAACCGCTTTAAGGAGTCATTTCGATCAAACTTCTACTTTTCGAGTTGCGTCTGTTCCTGTAACTGATTGGCTCGAACTCCTAGGCATAGAGTTGACATCCAGTCTCAACTTCGGCAT
The DNA here is from genome assembly GCA_947562075.1 of Orthosia gracilis. NCBI lineage: Eukaryota > Metazoa > Arthropoda > Insecta > Lepidoptera > Noctuidae > Orthosia > Orthosia gracilis. Next base: position 39,592,241 of record OX387272.1, on the reverse strand, counting down.
CTCCATTGAATACAAAGCCCAAATTGCGGCCAAAAACTGGGCATCCTAAATAGAGTGACTTTACTGTCCAGGCGTAGAGTGTATTTTACGCCTGGACAGATTTTAACTATTTACAAGGCGCAAGTCCGATCCTGCATGGAGTATTGCAGCCACCTTCGGGATGGCTTAGCTAAGTATCAGCTTGCCGCGCTTTACTCGGTGGAACGCAGAGCTGACAAGCTCATTGGCGATGTTGAACTGGTGGCTGCCAAGCTTCACAGGTTGGCTCATAGCCGCAAGGTTGCCTGCTTGTCGGTCTTCTACAGACTGGACTTCGGTGAGTATGCTCAAGAACTCCACGACTTCATTCCATCGGCCTCCTTCTACCATCGGACATCTAGACGCACTGCAAGTAACCATCTTTACCTGGTTGCCATTCCACCAATTGGCACCAAGCGTTTCCAAATATCCTTCATAATGCGCACAGCGAATGAGTGGAACTCACTACTGCTCACATTCGTCTGTGCTTCCGAACGCATTCAACCCGAATCTCTTCAAAGTTAGAGTGAACAGGCTTCTTCTGGGTAAGCTCACTCCATCATCGACTCTGTCTCTGTCACCTCTGACCTAGACAGGAATCAAGAGCAAACCCATCTCAAATAATAAAAATATTGCTGATATTTGTGCTGACAAATATTAGGTCTGGATTATATCCACGCTTCTAACGACCACTACTAAGAGATACAGGTGGTTTCATATCGTGGATAAGGTTCAGATCTTTATCGTTAGTCCTTATCGTTAGAACCTCTTTTGAAGATAACACTGCAGGAGGAGGAGGTTTAACTGATTATACTTAGCCCCACCGTTTACCACCACAGTTTTGTGGAATAAAATATTCATAACTAAAATACTTTTTCACCACATAAGTAAAACATCAAATACGCCTAATAATCACCTAAAAATGTAGATAATTATAGCAAAGTTACTAAAAACATTTTTTATTTAAAAATCTCGAAGGGAAAATGTACTAAAGCATAAAGTCCATAAATTTTAAAGTAAGGCATATTTATTAAACGGCGCAATCGTTACAATTTGCGTCAAGTAAAAAGTATTCAAACAACAACAATTAACCGAATTACGCATTTTAGATTTCTAACCAAGAGTCGACAGGTAGACGGCAATAAGGAAAAAAAAACAACCGAAAATAACAATAAATATCATGTAAATTCCTCTAGTTAAGTAAAAGAGACATATCGAGAAAAAAGAAAATTATCACTGCTAAAAGGCCAGTAACTTCTTAAATAATGCTCAAATTACTACGGGTCCAAGATCGATGAGTAGAGAAAAAAAAACTTATCCAACCATATATAAAACTCATTTTAGCTAAAATGGCGCTTTAGTACTTTTGCCTTTCTGGTGACGAATTATGAATCTAAAAAGTCACACTGTCATATGTTTATATAATATCACGCCTATATTCCCCAAGTGCTTAGGCAGACGTGCACCAATAAACATATATAATTCGGTAGTTATTAAAATCAGGAGAAAATATGAATAATTAACACCAAAACAGCACACAAATACAGAATAATTAACCCTTACTGTGCCCCCGAGGCTTGGATTCATACTATATCCCATAGCCATGTTTTAATAACTTGTCAATACAATTTACGGGCGTTAATGTCAGCTGCAGATTTATTCCACTTTTAAAGCACGGGTTACATAAAAAACAGGCAAGCACAGGTAGCTTTTACGAGTCTGCATCAGTTATTTTCCTGTATAAATATTTGTGTGACCTCATGTTTATGTTTTTTTTTTAATTTGACGTTGGTCCATCAAAAATCTGACACCAGTCTTGCAAAGAGGTATCGTGTTACCCAGTTACTGGGTTGTGAAAGTCAAATAAGCAATCGCTTCACGTAAAATACTGGTATACTGCTGGATCCAGTTTGACTGAAAACCCCGATATGGTTAGGAAAAGACTAGGTAGATTGATTTTGCAAACGAACGTTGTACCAATATGTTTTTTAAGTATAACTGCCATTAAAAAAAAATCCCAACGCATTAACAGAAAGGCGTTCAACATTTTTTATTAACAAAAAGGTCAACAAACCGCTGTTTATCCGTGTCACATCTGCGGTACATGAATGTGAATAAGGGTGCTGAAAAGAGATCATTAAACCAGTTAGGCTCATAACCTTTTATCATTAAAGCGTACGTCCTTTTACATTTTCTGGTCCTTCGAGCCGGATTCATTTCTGAACCCCAAGTTTTAGGTCCTGCAACCTCTTTGACCTCTCTTACGGTTTGATAAAAAGGAATTACGTATCTGAACTTGATGATTTGATGGTGTATAAATTATCTTGGATTTAGTTATCTGAAGGATTACAATACTCAATGCTGCCGATTAACAGAAAACAGTATGGTAGTAAATTAAAATAATAGTAATCTTCTATATATATAAAACAAAGATGGGTTTGTTACTACACTTATAACTCGAGATCGGGTGGATCAATTTTCATGGTTTTTGTTTCGTTGGATTTGTCTCCGCCCTGAATAGCAGAATACATTTAAAAACAATGAAAACTTGACGAATAAATAATTATGAAAATGAATCATTTTCCATTTAATTATGTTCCTTTGTTTCGTACCTGTCAAACATTTGTTTTCCTCCTGTCATCCTGTCCTAGGGTAGGTAGGGTAGGGTAGGGTAGGTAGGGTAGGTAGTGTAAGTAGTGTAGGTAGGTAAGCAGCCAATTGACGGGAGCGAAGCCCCGGGGGTCAGCTAGTAATGAGTATTCATTTTGTTACTTTTGTTGCTTGTATTTGCAGTGAATTCTTATAATATAGTACAGTAAACTTTAGTGATAGCTAAACATCTCTGAAAAGTCTTCAGAAAATATAAAAATGATCCAAGTTATAAAAACATACTATTTTTATTATAGAGTCGAAGAATATTACCAATGCGAAATATTTGTTACCCATTAATACAATAAAATTGTTACGATTCTCACAGTTGCACTTAACCAGCTTCAATGAAAGCATTTATTCCACAATTTAACTACAGACAATAAAATATAATATCAGTATTGTTTTCACCTTCATTTAAATAAAATTGCTGTTAAAATTACAATAAGAAACCAAGACAGACGTGATAACAATGCACCACATAGGCAACTTCTCGTTGCGACGACGTGCATAGCGCTACGGCGTAGCGCAGTGCTACGAAACGTTATGTCTACACGTTCTACGCCACATTTGATTATCAAATAAAAGCAAGTGGTTCTAACAAACTGACATTCAGCATAGCTCCGTGACTTTCCAGGGAGGAACTGATATTCGTTAAGCGATTACGATATTAACATTCACTATCAAACTTTCACATGGTTATTGTCAAACATTTGAGCATTTCGACATCGCGATTGCCGATTGAATAAGAAACATTCTATACGCAATCACGATTTCTAGTGGTTGTAGTAATTTAATTTGATTTCATGAAACAAAATGTCCATTTTGCGTTAGTAAATTAAATTTTATACCGGTAACAAACAAGCCATAGGAACAATTTACGACATTGTTCTTAGAAGTGATGAATAGTCAAAACACCAATGAGATCCTACTATGAGCAGCTCTCAAATATTTCTCAGTTGAAGACGAAGTCAAATCACGCTATTCAAATGCACGACATTCAAATATAAATTTCTAGTCAAAATAATTCAAACAATTCCGTAATTTAAGGAGTATGCTACGTATAATCTAGTACTTTATTGGCTCATCTGACATAGAAGGCGTAATAAAAAGATACTTAATCTCTGCGATATTTGCATCGCTTTCTATCTTGCGAAACTTCGTATGCATTAAGTAAAGTAACTGGCTTCATTTTAGGCGTGGTTATTTATTATAAATTAACATTTTCTTATTTTTTATTAAAAAATTAATGTACACAATTACAATAAGGCAAATAACAGAAAATAGAAAAATCCATATTCCAGATTACTAGGGGCCAAGATTATTGTTTATCTGGATACTTAGAAATAAAAAAGCCGTTTATTTATTTAATACTTCATGCACACAAACGTACAGAGGCGGACCTAATGCCTTAGGCATTTTCTACCAGTCGACCCTTGGGTGATGCCGAATAAAGTTGTACCAGGAATAACAAAGGAATACCTAACATTTTCATAGGTTTATACTTGGTATTATTATTCTGTGTTTATTAGTAAGAGGGTTAGAACTTAATACTATAATCATAATAGTTGATAAGCCAATAAAACAAACAATATGATATTTGCATATTCATAACCATAAGAGAGAAATTAGAATAGTACTATTAAACAGTTCTACACAAAAGCTGTACTACATATGAAGAGCACAATTCAGATAAGGCCCGTCACGCGTCGAAACATTAAGCTTCGTGCATATTAAAGTAACTACGTGATTTCAATGTATCTTGTATTATTGTTATACTATTTTGATTATTAATCTAGGACAAAGATTCAAAATCGCCAATATGTTTCACGCACGAATGTGTAATTAAATGCTCATGAAACGTGTTTAAATAAAATTATAATTATATGAAAATATTAAAAGTTATGAGAGGAGCAGTCTTATACAGAACCCTAATGGCATAGCATTTCGTGCTTCGCATTGCAAAATGGTCTAAAAAATATTTTGTATTTAAGTTCTTTTTTGTAATTTTTATGGTATACTTCGTGCCTGGCACAAATTAAACTCTTTTTGTTTCTTTTTCTCTTTGTTTAAATGAGTCCACACGTAAACCAAACTTCAAATTCACAACAGAACCTCAATTCTATTAGACCTTTGAAAGGAAAAGGTCACTAGACCAATATCACACAACATTTAGGTCTCTGCTTGACCGAATTTAATTGAATCTTGCCCTAACTTCAAGGTGATGTATTACAGCTATTGCTGGCCATTTGAAGCAGCCGTAGTTCAATGGTGGACTCAGATAAGTTTATCATTTCTGTAATTGTGTTAATAAGAAGTTGCGTTTGGTGTTATTTTCGCTTGGTTTAATTATGCCGTTATTTACACATGCGTACGTATAAGATACATCTTGCTACTATTTATTTATTTATGTTGGTATATTTGATTGTACACCAAGATAAAAATATTACCTAAAGAAACCTTTACATAAAAACAAGCATACAACGGGGGGCTTTATCGCGTTCCGCGATATCTTCCAGGCAACCTAGATGTATTTTTTATGATACAATTTTGGTTTTAGGATCTTTCTTCGTATTTAGTTGGTGGAGACATTGAAGCGGCATCTAGAGTGCTAAATACGAACTGCGGCAACAATTTGACGTCATACAATCGTGCTATTAAAGTTGTCGACGAGATTTGAACAGATACAACAGCCTGACAACAACGTAGCAAGCTATGGTATCTATGCAAAAAATCACTCCACCTTCTTCCTGCTTAAATTTTCTGGTCCTTATAGATCGGGGTTTGCCCTAAAAATCCAAAGCTATCTTTGTGCAAACCAAACCAAAAATAAACTAAAGAACAAACTCCTATAATGATAACACATCATCAGCATGAAGTTTGTCCGAGTTTTCTTGGTTATCGTGGAAGCGTCCTTATGAAAGCGCATCGCGGACAACACAGCGCTTACAGCGCTGCACTGACGTTATCGCTGTCACTTCCCTTTCCTGTGTGTTTCTAAATAAAGGCGCAGATAAAGCGACGACTGCTGAAAGAGAAAAAGGAACCTATTGTTTTATATAAAATTCTTAGCATGTGAAATTAATTTTGTCGAAAATAATTTCGACTTTGATAAAGACAAACGTAGGTAAAAACCTCAATTAAGTCAAAGTAAGATAAAAAAATCCCTGTGGAAATTACGAAAAGGAAAAACATAAATTCTGTTTCAAATTATGCAGAAAACTTGATTCATTTTAGTTATTAACTTATATATTTTGGTAAAACCACTTTTGGAGCGCCACTTTAAAATAACTTAACAACCCTATGCCCATACAAATATTTTGGGTTAACATCGCAATCGATTAAAACACACTATACATACATAATAAGTAATGCATTAAATTGTAGACAGGCACCCCCACTTATATTTATGAAAGATTAGCTTCTGCCAGCGACTTCGCCCGCGTGAAAGTCGAAAATTATCCCAAGCGAACATATTCCTTGGATAAAAGTCCTATGTGCTATTCCAGAATATAATCTAGCTTTGTGCCAAATTTCATCCAGATCCATTCAGTACTTTTTGCGTCAAAGATGAACAAATATACAATAAACTTTCACTTTTTTAAATACACACTCATAAACTTTCGCCTTTATAATATTTGTTAGTAGGAAAAAGAATATTGATGCTTCGATTCTGATTAGTTTTGTATAGATCTCGGTTGACGTTACGTGATTTTATGAGTTTGTTAGCAGAGATCATATCAGAATTTCAGTCCAAAAATGTTCATTGTTGGATATCGACCGGTTCTATACTTTTCATCCAGAGTACCTCTGTGGCTATTACCATTGGTGGTGGTGGTGGTAGTGGTGCGGTTTTAATGTCACGATACTTTCCTCTGTACTGGGTGTTCCTGTTTTGCTACTTCAAAACCTTTCGTTCCTATCAACAAGAAAAATTTAACGTGTTCTGATTATTCTCACCGCGGTCATACTTATACCACCCAGCTTAAACTTCCATAGCGAATAATTTACGACATCCGGATTATTTTATCAAAGGGTTTTGCAAAGGGTTCATAAAATTCACACTAACAAAATCGCAAGGGTAAAAACTCCCTGAATATAAACATAGCCTCAAAGGAAGAAACCCTTTGTTGTCGCGTTTTAATAGGCTATTACATAACACCCATTGGGGTGTTGTGATGGAAAAGGAAAATATACGAATAAATTATTTTATATTGGAGTTACAATCGATATAATATTTAATTACAAAGTTGCTGTTAACAACTGTTGCTGTTAAATTGCAAGAATGAATGGTATGAGTTTTCTTATTCTGCATTTAAAACCTTATATTCTCTTTTTTTATGGAAGCCAAGAATTTAGTTCGCACTCAAAAAATCTCAGAGGAGCTTTCTACTTTCGTGAGTCCATTATTGATCGTTCCCATAATACTTCAGCCAGTGGCACAGTTATGAATTTTGAGTAAAAGGTCAGATGCTCAAATAAGATGAGCAGCATAAAATCTGTCATACCCAACCCGATACCGAAATAACAAGAACAAATTAAATGTTATACCGTAGAACTGACGTTACCGTAATAAAGTATCAGTTATGAAATAATACTGGGTGTAAGATCCTCTTGAAAGACGATGCGGGGTCCTGTAAAAGCTGCTAGTAAAAAATATTTATTGGCAATAAATGGTGGCCGCTGTATCGTTACGACGATCTGGTGGGCTTGCGGCAGTAAATTTAATTTGGCCATTGATCGACCGCGGTGATACACTGTACCTATCGGGCCTGTGAGTATGGAGCTCAAAGTAAATGTCATCGGGTATTGCGTGACTTAAAGTAAAAATATATTGAGTAGACAGTCTACAACATTAATAAAACGGTCCATAAAAAATTAGATCAATGTGATGTTTTATAGGTCGTTTTATACGATAAAATAATTCTTGTGTAAAGTTAGACACATATTAGGGTAGATAAACTAACGTGATTGAGGTCAGTATTGAAAGAGTAAAACTTAAGTTGACCCGCTCCAGTAAAAATAACGTAATAAATAAACCAGCACCTATAAAACTAGGAAATTAACAATCATAGACTCGCAACACTCCCACTCACATTCTATTTGTAGTATACAATAGATTTCCCCGGAGAACTCTTAGGAATATATTATTTTTTGAGAAGTAAAGGGGTCGTAAGTCAAACAAGTTTGTGAACCGCTGGATTTGAGCGTATTTCCCGCGGGTGACTTGATTACTGTACCGAATGTACTGTAATGTATGAGTACTTGATGGTCGCATGTCGCTAGAGAATTTTGTGGAATATTTTTTCTTGTATTATATAGTTAAAAAAGGTCAGTTGTAATCATGCCACATTCTCTTCGCACTGGCCGAGTATTTCCTGAAAATGAAACAATAAGAACTTAAGCAATTTTCAGGTTTCTCAAGCCTGTAATTTATTAAAAAACCACTCCCAGTCACTAGACACACATCTATATCGTAAGTTCATACTAAATGTAGTCAGAGACACAACGATAGATAACATTACCGTAACACTATAATGCAATTAACTTCAAGTACCCACGTGTTTACTTATTAACAAATGACATGGCCAGATTCTGCCCTCCGGACCAATCAGAATATATAAATGTACAGTAGTTATTAATATTTGAAAATGACTTGTAAAATTCATTAAAATTAATCGCAACTATTACATTTATCTAGAACAGGCGACAAAAAAATCCAAAAAAATGTGTGTGTCAATTGTTTTTGTGCGGTTTCTATACAGTAAATTTTTGTCTGGATACACACTTAAGATAAATACTGTTTCTGAAGTATGTCTGAAGGTCAGATTAAAATACAAACAACTATAACTGCAAGAACTTATTGCTAAGGTAAATACCTCTAAAATAGGTTAAGCTAAGATTTTATAATTATCGCAGACATCATTTTTCAAGCTACCGAGCATCATTTCATAATGCTGTAAGCATCAACAATATATTCCAGAGTGTGTATCCGAAAGTCCTAGTCATTTTGACGTTTCAAAGCGCGCGAAATGCCTTGGTGCAGTTATAGTTTGTGGTGGAGTCTTGCGTTTATATTATCACGATCTTATCATATTTATAGTGTCTCTCGCTTCTTCTCTGGTCATAAAACTTAAATTATTGTAAAGCCATAACTCTAAGCTTTAATATGACGTACTGTATGTCAATGTACATGGATATTTATTGTTAGGGCACAGCTCTGTACAAATTCTGGCCATGTCCTTTGAGCTAATTATTATTAGTCACTAATGTACCTACTTAACCTAGTACATGTGCAAGAATTGTTTAGCTAATTCATTGTAATAATTTTAAAGATCTTTTACTACAAAGAAATCCTATTGTGAAAGTAGTAAATGTTCGGAATTTCCCTGAGCAACTTCCGATTCAATTATTTCCTACATAGTGCAAAAAAGCATCAAACTAATAAAGTCAAGTCCCACTTCAGAACTTCTTATTCGCACTCCACATGTTTATTTTACCCTCAATAAATTACCACGCAGCCTTCAATGTGACACTTTTATTGTGACCTTAAAGTTACGAAAAAGTTTGCTAGTGTACTCGAAAAGTGTCATTTATGAATTTACGACACTATTATTTTTCCCAACCCTACTTAAGTGGGGTCTAGAGATAGAATAGTTTGGTTTGACATATGCCGTTAATGCGCGAGCTTTATAAGAGATAAAAGTTTTGATTGCTTTGGTAAAGTAGTTTTGTCATGATGGCGTATGTTAAAAACTGGCCAAGTGCATGTCGAGCCACGAGTAGGGTTCTGCAGCTACCTGCTCCGAAAGCCATAACGAACTTTTTTATAGAGGCCTATATTTCTGATCAAAAAATGTTCTTGATATCTCAATGTTTTTGAAAGATTTTTCGAACGAAACCTCACACGATGAAATAGACGACTAAATAAAAATCATCACCCCTTTACCTGAATTAGTGTAGAGTACCCGAAATAAAAAGCCAGTTTTTTTTTTGTCGTGATTATTATCTGTTACCATATGAAATTACAGCTTTGTAGCATCCATAGTCTCTGAGACAATCCGCGGATGAACGGACGAACATAGCAAAACCATAAGCGTTCCTTGTTTTTTTACTACGGAACCCTAAAAAGTAGGAAGTAAAATATTGGGACGTGAGAAGTGGTAATAAAACTGCAATATAAGTGAACAGGGGCGATGATCGCGTGCCAACTTTATGCAACGTGGCGCAAGCATTCTCTAGTGATTAATGCAGGTTCACTACAGGCGGGCTTGCGGAAGAGCAACAAACTGGTTATTGATGATGACAAAGAGTTGCCAAACTGAAAAAACGTAGTTACAAATATAAAAGTGTCGAATATTGTTCCTATTATCTAACGACAGGCAAAGAATTGACGCTTTCGAAATGTGGTGCTGGCGTCGCCTATTAAGGATACCATAGACAGCCTCAGATCCTCAAAGAACTACAAATAGAGAAAGCGCAACAGCTGTCCTCAAGCTGCCTGAAACGCGTCTTGAGATATTTCGGCCACATTGCCCGCAAAAGAACTAACAACATGGAACGACTTATGGTAAATGGCAAAATAGAGAGGAAAATACCAAATCGTAGTTGGGGTGGTCGGATCAAGTATCGCAGTAACTTTATATACCGATCAGCGCCGTACTCCACCAGGCTGCTGATCGTAGCAGATGGTGAAAAGCCGTTTACAGTCTGAAATGGAGTCACGATTCTCAGCAGTGAGAGAGCGATTAGAAAGAGACAGAAACGATAAAGTATGCATTAGTGGTCATTTGAGCTACATAATTAATTTATGCATAACGCAAGGTTACCGTTGCAGTTACCATTTGACTGTAAAGACAAAGGCAATTATAATAATGACGTTACTAATACTGGGGGGTGACCATAAGCTCTTAGAGTAAGGTTATTTTAAGTGTGTGTAAGGGACAGATGTAAATGACTCGTATACATCTGTCACTTACGCGATCTCAAAATAACCTTACTCTAAGAGCTTATGGTCACCCCCCTGTTCATTCAATAATAACATGGCTAAATAGCAACAACCTTAAGATAAATATTAACAAAACAAAATTAATGACATTCAACCAACGTAAAAATATGACTATGAATATTGGCTATGAAAACAAGACAATACATCAAGTAAGCACGTTTAAATTCTTAGGTTTAACCATATCGCAACGGCTAGATTGGAAGGCGCACACGTTAGATTTGGCAAAGACACCTAGCAAGTCGGCATATGCTTTGGTAGACTGGCGCCAGTCATAGGGATGGACGCCATCGTTACTGCATACCAGGGTATGGCTGGTTCAATAATAAGATATGTTGTTATTTTTTGGTGAAACTCAACGAATAGGGAGCTTTAATTTTAAAATAAAAAAAGTGCATCAGGGCAATGTTTGGGTATAAATGCAAAGATACCTGTAAACCTTTCTTTACTAAATACAATATACTAACTTTACCCTGTATGTACTTATTTGAAATTGCAATATTTGTGAAAACCAACCGAAAACTATCCGATAGAAATAACCGAAGTCAACGACACTTAAATGTGTTGTTTTCGAGGCAATGTAAAACAGCACTGATGAGAAGTAATGTTCTTTGCATGGCGCCAGTAATACCAGGCCCCTCAGAAAGTATTGCGAAAAAAAGTTTTTATATATGGGAGACTGGCCAGTTATAATGTTTTTCGAAAATATGATTATTTATAAGTAAAAATAAGTAAGTTCCAATTTCAAAATTTCCCTCCACATTTTTTGCGAGTTAATTCAAAGTATTGTGTCTCACTGAAATATGGATCTGCGCCGGGAACATTTTAGAGCTATGATTTTATACGATTTCAAGTGTCGCCTGAAACCGGATGAATCGTACGATAGACTTCAAATGGCATTCATGGATGAAGGCCCTTCCAAGGCAACCGTGTATCGTTGGTATAACGAATTCAAGCGCGGTCGACCAACTTTGGGGGATGACGAAAGAAGCGGTCGCCCTTTGACGGCTGTTACCGAAGAAAACGTGCTAGCAGTGAAAAATTTAATCCAAGACAATAGGCGAATTACATATCAGGAGATTCAACACATATTGAAGATTGGATCGGGAAGCGTTCACGAGATTCTACACAGCCATCTTCGCGTGAGGAGGATAGTATCACGCTGGGTGCCGCACAACCTCACCGATGCTCAGAAGCAGGCCCGGGTGGAATGGTGCCGTGATATGCTTAACAAATTTGAAGCAGGCTCGTCTCGGCGTGTTTACGACATCGTTACAGGTGATGAGTCCTGGATTTATCAATACGACCCAGAAACCAAGCGCCAGTCGACTGTTTGGGTGTTTCAAAATGAGCCAACGCCTACCAAAGTGAAGCGATCTAGAAGCGGGGGTAAGATTTTGATCGCTAGCTTTTTTAATTTGACTGGCCACTTGGTATCAATTCCCTTACGGGATCAAAGAAGCATTAATGCCGAATGGTATACTACCAAATGTTTGCCAGAAGTTTTCTCTGTTATAAGCAACAAGCGACCAAACACAGGGCTCCGCGGGCTACTGCTCCACCACGACAATGCACCTGCGCACACCGCACTCAAAACGAGGGACTTCCTGGACAGCACGCCAGTCAAACTCCTGGGTCACCCTCCTTACAGCCCTGATCTAGCACCGTGTGACTTCTTTTTATTCCCAAAAATAAAAAATCAGCTCAAAGGGATACAATTTTCGTCGCCGGAAGATGCGCTGGCTGCGTTCGAGCAGGCTGTAAACGAGGTGTCTGCGGCGGACTGGAAAAAGTGTTTTGAAAACTGGTTTAGGCGCATGAATCTTTGTATAGAGGCTGGTGGAAAGTACTTTGAAAAGATTTAATAAAAATATATGTACGTATAGAACAATTTTTTTTAGTTTCGCAAAACTTTCTGAGTGTCCCACGTATACCACCATATACCAGAATCCATTATAATGTTAAGTATAAACCTATTTAAAAAACACTTGAAAAACTTTCTAGAAAAGATCCTTTTATCAGAATTTCTAGAGGAAAAAATATAGCTAAGTATACTTTTTAAGTATTGACTTGTCTGTTTAATTGTTTTTAACTGCAATATTGTTTTGACATTCAATAGTGTACTGATAAAAACTTATTGATTTATACCTATGACGAAATATGAAAATGTCTTTGACGTATTCTCTTTTTAATTGTTTTTTACTTGAGATCATTAAATTGATTTATCTGACATCGACATTCAATTATATAAATTTTTTGTTTAATTTATTGAGAATTTACAAATTTTTAAGGTTCATTTATTTTTTGACATCGAATTTTTTAATGATATTTTAATAATTGACATCTAATTTTAATGATATTTTAATTGTTTTTATTTAATTGTCAATAATTTTTTGCATTATTATTTCTTTAAACTATGGTATATGTAATAGAGGTCTAATATTGGCCGCTCTTATAATTTGGCAGCTAGTGATTTAATGTAAATTATGATTTCCATTGTTATTTTTATTAAAAAAAAAATGCTAATGATATTTGTACGCTTCACGGCAAAACATAGAGAACCTACGTAATATTGTAACATCTCACACACAATGTACCACCTATTTTTACAAATAAAAATTCTGTTTCTGGTTCTGAGTGACTAATAGGAACTCCTATTAGCCCCTAGCTATTTCAATCAATCTACCTAGACTTTTCCAAATTATATAGGGATCGATTTGCAGTCTAACCGAATGCTGCTAATTTTACTTTATTTCATTTGGAGGCGACTGACTATCTGACCTTGATAACACATATCCCTTGGCGAGACTGGCGTCAAGTTTTCAGGTCCCGGTTACCCGTAACGTTTGTCAAAGATCTTCAAATGACAACATAGACTAATGGCTTAGGCTCACTTGCACGAAAAACCTCACACAGTGTTACTTGCTATCACGAGGTTAAATTGACAGTTTGTCATGTAATATTAACAATTTAATCTCATTTTAGCAACCAACTCTGAGTTAAGTGAAATAGTGGTCAAGCGCGAGCATTTAGAATATAAAAAAACAAGTGGACCTTAACGTATTTGCCGGGGGATAGGTATAGGTATATAGGTAAGGAGGATCCACGGAGTGATCTCAACAAGCGTTTTTTAACCCCAAAATCGACCCGTGCAACAGTAATTATTAATAGCCACGAGCTCCTTTTTTAAGTATACTTACTTAAAATTTCATAAAGGGAAATTATTAACCGGGCGAAAAATATACTAAATGGGCGACTATTATACTAAGTAAGCAACTATTTATCCGGTTTGAGGAATACCTTTTAGGAGGTTTTTGTGAGCCGCAGTAATAATATTGTGACAGACTATAATTGTATTTGGGGTTCTATTTTTTCTATATTAGCATATTATTCTTTTAAAAATAGCTAAATAACTCCAAGCGACTTCATCGTAAATGAAGGCGACATCGCTGTGCAGATTATAATGAGTGACGGGAATTCGGGTATAATTGTGTTTTCAACGAATTGGTACAAGAGCAAGCGGAGCGAGTTTGGGAGCTTAGGGTTACTTTAGACCCTGCGGACGAAAATAGGAGTCCCGCGCAGCGGGGCTCCGTCGACTATGTTGCCAAAGTACTAATCAAGTCGCTGTTTTAAACATTTGTATTCGCCCACTGTTTGTCGCCCACTTAGTATTTCAGTAAGCCATACTCAGTATTTTGTACACCTTTAATTTGAATTTATTTTCGCTCGTTTAAATACTAGCCTTTCATAAACACCCAGTCGTGCCTAAAAAGCGGTTGTTAATTTTGTCCAAACAATCAAATAGCTCCAACCTTAAGTTAGAAAGTGGCCAATATCCAATAAATAGGTCTATGTCAACTCCACGTTAATAGTTTCAACCAGCCGTAACAAAGTATTAGGCCCGTCCTAAAAGGTAACTGCTCTAGGCTCAACGGTAGCAAAATTGCAAATCTTGCTATAAACTTGTAACAAATTCTATCATCCTCCGACCTTATTGCCCTTGTTTGGCTCGTTTTATGTATTTTAACCGTCGTAAATGAGATGTAAATCCGAGGTAGCATCAACCTGTATAAACTTCTGTTATTAGAGGATTAAGCCTCTCCAATTAGGTGTAATAGCTTTGTTTATTAACACTGCTAATTATTTCAAACTCTTTGTTTTTGGCATGCGTTAATTTTTTTCAATGAGCCACCTGCTACCTTACGCACTCCTTTTGCTCCGTCTACTTTCATAATGGGTGGGTTAATAGGAGTTTTTAAAAGTATTCGATCGCGTTAATATAAACGTAACTTTGTATTGAGACTAGATTAGCGCCATCTAGTGACAGTAATAGGAAAGCCCTTCTTGAAGTGAAAGGGTTGAGCGATTTTTGGTAGGGGCAAAACACATGAGTTCGCGTAAGCGACATGCTAATGTGTCAGCGTCATCAACATGCGGACTTGACGTTTTAAGTTTTCACTTCTGTGGGCAGTCCACATGACGGCCTATTTTCTTTTTGTAAGTATATTTATTTTATTTATTTGTAATAGGTATACACGGCTTTTATCATGATGGACATCAATATTAATGAAATTATAGCCAAAAAATGAAAACTAAAATAAATAAAAATGTTATACTAAATTATAAGCAGAACGAAATAGGTACTTAAACACAGGGTTAGAGAATTAGAAAAAAAATAAACAAACAAATCAAAATGTTAAAATATTAAGATATTAAAAATAGTAAAACTAGCGTGTATATTGTAAACATTATAGAATAGTATTTGGGCAACCGAGCTCTGCTCGGGTGAAAATAGAAAAAAATACGTTTTCTAAAAATTTAACCTAGCTCGATCGATTTATCGCCCCCGAAACACTATGCATACTAAATGTCATGAAAATCGTTGGAGCCGTTTCCGAGATTCTGATTATATATAAATATACAAGAATTGCTCGTTTAAAGGTATTAGATACATAGATTAGATAGATTAATTGTAAGTTCCCGTACCTCCGAGACTGCTCTACTAAACTTGTTGAGTGAGACACCGTGTAAAACGGTGTCTCAAGATTTGCAAACACTGTTGTATTTTCTACACATTCGAATCAAGGGAGCGTTGAGGCCAAGGTTGGATTTGCGGAAAAACATGAAGTAATTTTGTCATGGGATGTCTGGATAGTTTTGAAGGGCATGAATAATGTATAAATAAAAATAAAATTAAAATATCACTGCACTTTATGC
The DNA here is from genome assembly GCA_947562075.1 of Orthosia gracilis. Taxonomy (NCBI): domain Eukaryota; kingdom Metazoa; phylum Arthropoda; class Insecta; order Lepidoptera; family Noctuidae; genus Orthosia; species Orthosia gracilis. The sequence goes on along the minus strand of OX387272.1, from coordinate 39,576,349 downwards.
AAAGTAATAAAGTATACAAAGATACGATCCTGATCGAATACGATAAAGAACTAACAGTATGGGCCCTGGTCATACACGCACACTGAGTTGTGAGTACTGCGCACCTAACCTTTCTGAAGACCATACCAATAAGGTCTGTATATGTCCTTCTAGGGCGTCCCAATTACTCATGTAAGTCCCACGTACTTAAGTCATGCGTTTCAATTACTGTCAAATGAAAGCTTTAAGGTAGATATACCGAGTAATATGATATTAATATTATATGAGGGTATGTATCACCTGTTCACGATGCGGAAATACTGCTTGACGACATTTCCTTTGATTAGAACATAGTCATAATATATGTATGTATGATTACAAAATTTGCGCGCTGGAATGTTATTACCTGCCTAATAATATATCTCGGAAATGTTTCAGAACTGAATTTGAATATTAAACTTTGAGATGAGTAGAGCAATCGGTTCTTATAAGATGGTGGCTCTGACATTTTTCTTTCTGACATAAAATTTATTTATAAAATATTCAAACAAAATAAAATTAATGAACAAAAACTACTTTTCAAACTACCCTTCTGCGTACCTAACCATATTCAGTGAAAGTCCTAATCTGTGGCAGAGGCAATGTTGGGCGTCCCTCGCAAGCGGCTGGGGTGTTAATACGGTCTAAATGAACCGTAAAACTTTAAGGCTCATGGCTAGTAATTTAAGCTCACTGGATAGCGTATCGCTACGCTCTCGCTAAATTTTCGATACAATTTTCGACATGACACGTTTTAATTATGTGGGTTTAGGTGTCATGTTTTATCAGTATATTTATTAAGTCTTCATGCATAATAGGCGGAATTAACACCTTAGGCATTCTCTATCAGTTAATCAAAGGTGGTGAAGTGATTTACATGGCATGGATTATTTCTCTATGATTTTCCTCTACGATGCCAGTTACAAGTTACGGTACAAAATGTATCAATGACTGTTCTTGTCTCTTTTACAATACAGATTCAGTATCCTATCCTATCTCCAATCTACTAATACATACCAATTGTAAATATGGAGGTCTGGATGTCTAGTTGTGTTTATCAGTCACGAGTTAGGAACTTGATATACCGTAGCGTCGATAACTTAGACGCTTCTGGAAAAATCTAGTATGGATAATATGAGTTGTCTCATAAATATTCTATCAGTTAAAACTTGTAACGCTTAATCCCATAAAGTAATTGAACCAATCACCTCTACAGCTTCACGAAAACAGATTCTGATATTGATCCAATTATGAACCCCTTAAAATTGCCTTGGACCTCTGGGATATTCTATATTACCTGTTTCCTCACTGCCTATCGAATCCTTTCCAGTAGGTTGAAAGTTGCCCCTTGAGAAGTTTCAAAATAACGATTCAAAACAGCTTAAAGTTTTCCTAATTCGGATTTATCCGAGACACAAATTGCCTGTTAAATAACTTTTAATTTGATACTAAATGTTTATTTTTGGCTCACGCCTATTACTGTTAAGTGTCAATTCCATTCTAACAAAATAGCTAGAAATCGGTGTTACTGTTGTTCATGGTTCATTTATTTTTAACTTTTATTACAATAGTTATTTGAGAAAAGTCAATAGTTTGTATCAAAATAAGGTATCTGTTATAAGGTACAAAACTTGGCTACTTTTAACAAACCTCACTCTTGATTTATTACCACAATTAGATAAAACCCTAAAGCATCAACTCATGAATTCAAACGCAATATCAACAAAGTAAATTCGCTAAAAGAATAATGGAAAAGATTATCGTGCCTCTTGAAAAACATCGTCGACTCGAGCTCCGAAGAGTTATTCACATAAAGTAATCTTTTATTTCCCGGGAGTGAATGGAGTCTTACCGCGGCGGAGATTCGCAGATTCCTTCAAGAGGGAAACGAATCAACGTTAGCTTTGTTTAGGTAGAATTACCTCCCGCAGAGGGAAATGTTGTGTTTAAAGGCCCGTCTTACCCAGCCGCTGATTATACAATATTTTATCATCTTCCGCTGGAGTAGTTAAAGTGTTGTCGGACGCAGCGATAACGCTCACCATTGTATTAATAATTGTGCCACCAGCACCTGTAGCTATCAGTATTTCCACTAATTAATTCATGTAATTTATAACGCTTGCTGAAATATTTTAGCTAATGACACTGGTAACCGGATAACTTGAATATTCTATGATGGGAATATTTTATACCCGATTCTAAGTAAGCCTTGGGTAAACATCGTCGCAGACGAAAATATATTATTTATGTTCAAAATTAATATTGGTATCACGGAGACTAAAAATTCTACGACAGAGATACTATGAAAATAAATGAGAAGATCGTAAAAATAAATAGAAAAACATTTTTATTGCAAATTAAGATGGAGAATCTATGATTAAGGATTCCAATATATTTTGTTTGCGTTAAAGCGAATTAAATAAGCTGCAAACACTGTACAAAATGAAGCACAAAAAGAACTTTGAGGCAGAAAATTAACATGATACTGAATGTTTACAAATTCACGGCTTTAATACCATGCTTTTTGGCAGCGAAAAAAATGCTTAAAGCTTTCAAATAAAAGCCACGTCTGACCGAGTGCAACGGTTCGGACTTAATAGCCTCGTTACTTTTATGTTTCTGGTTCATAAACCATGCTCCCTTAGCGTCGCTCTGGAACGGAGCATATCCACAGATGCCCGGCGATTCTGCTCAGATCCGATACAAATGGATATTGATGTCTATTCTAAAACCTCTGAGAATTTATTTTGCTGTGTATTTCTGTTTTAAAAGAGTAGTTTTAAGAGTCTACATAATATGCTGTGAGATAATTATCTGATCGTTTAACTTTATCTTCGTGTGCTTTTGTGTGACCTGTTAGTACTTTAATTTGGTAGGTTTTTGTGCACTAACTTTTTGCTCTTAAATTATTCTCACCTCGTTGTAAATAAATGCTGCAAAAAGTTGAGGTTTTTGCATCAGTCACATGGTTGAACTAAGCGCATCTCTTCACACGTAATATGCGCACTGCTATATAGTGTTGTACTCTCTACCAGAGTTTGCGTTCCCCGTCAACTATAGTTTGTCATCCAAAGCCAAAGTGTACAAGCATCTTCTGAGCTCACTCGTTCTCTCTTAGAGGTCTACTCATCACAACTCATCAAGAAAAAATAGGACTAACTTCCATTCAAAATGATTTTCAGCAGTGGGTATTTTAATTGTATGACAACCCTAAACTGCCTCAAGGGCACACACACCTATATCCAACGCGGTTAACGCAAAGCTTCCTAAGCCGGTAGATTTTATGCAGGGCCGGCCAGAATCACAATTAATGATGGTAACGCTTTACAAAAAACCGTGGCAGAAATACCCCGTGCTAAGCTAACAATAATGCTTTGGTAGCAATGAACGGAGCTGCCAGTCGTCAGGAGCGTAATTATAGTAGGTACAGTGTAGTTACTTTTTATTAGAGCTCACCGTAATAGAACCAACATTCTTGTGCAAGTGCTAGAGCTATGAATACAGGATGAAAAGCACTATCCCTTGTTAATAATGGTATCATGATGACATTGGTATGTCCTGAGGTTGTAGTAGACAAGTTACATTCAAACAACGAAAGCGTCGTCATAGTGATTGGCGAAGTCAAAAATCTATGGGAATCTCAAAAGCTATCGAAATGTCACGTGATTAATCCTTTAGATTTTAGTGTTTTGACCATCGACATCGCTAATAGAATTTTGTCTAGAGCCACGTCACGTGATTAATCCTTTAGATTTTAGCATTTTGACCATCGACCCCGCTAATAGAATTTTGTTTAGAGCCACGTCACGTGATTAATCCTTTAGATTTTAGCATTTCGACCATCGAAATCGCTAATAGAATTTTGTCTAGAGATACGTCACGTGATTAATCCTTTAGATTTTAGCATTTCGACCATCGCCATAGCTTATAGAATTTTGTCTAGAGCCACGTCACGTGATTAATCCTTTAGATTTTAGTGTTTCGACCATCGGCATCGCTAATAAAATTTTGTTCAGAGCCACGTCCCATGATTAATCCTTTAGATTTTAGCATTTCGACCATCGGCATCGCTAATAAAAATTTGTTCAGAGCTACGTCACATGACTAATCCTTTAGATTTTAGCATTTCGACCATCGGCATCGCTAATAAAAATTTGTTCAGAGCTACGTCACATGACTAATCCTTTAGATTTTAGCATTTCGACCATCGGCATCGCTAATAAAATTTTGTTCAGAGCCACGTCCCATGATTAATCCTTTAGATTTTAGCATTTCGACCATCGGCATCGCTAATAAAATTTTGTTCAGAGCCACGTCACATGATTAATCCTTTAGATTTTAGCATTTCGACCATCGGCATCGCTAATAAAATTTTATTCAGAGCCACGTCCCATGATTAATCCTTTAGATTTTAGCATTTCGACCATCGGCATCGCTAATAAAATTTTATTCAGAGCCACGTCCCATGATTAATCCTTTAGATTTTAGCATTTCGACCATCGGCATCGCTAATAAAAATTTGTTCAGAGCCACGTCACATGATTAATCCTTTAGATTTTAGCATTTCGACCATCGGCATCGCTAATAGAATTTTGGCCAAAGCCTTCGGCCTATCAAAAGCTTTCTGAGGTGATAAGACGCGAACCAACAGCATGAACTAGTTTCAATCGTCATTTTAGGATGTTTTAATTTACCGCATTATTCGTTTGCAATAATTCAATAACTAATATATTAACTAAGGACATAAAAGCAAAATACCGCTAAGAAACAAACAAAGCGCTCTTAAAGAGAATTTCAGCTATTCAACCCAATATTACCATATTATATGATTTCATTAATTTGATATATTGTGTTTCTGCGTTCCAATACTCCGAATTAACACAGAGTTCCAATTTAGGTGGCTTATTCCACTAGCAGGTGTTGATTCAGGAATTCCATCAATGAGTCTACATAGGGTATGTTTGAGATCTTAAATTAAGGAAATCTTATTACGAAATTCCAACATGTGTCGCAAGCTAAAAGCCGGGGCGGGGATCCGTGTGGCCTTAATGAACGTGCTCAAAATTTATAACATCCTTAACCTTTTAGTTACTTTGCAAGTAAATTGGACCTCAAACGCGCTTACCTTAATGGGCAATAACTTTTTTATATTTTGTACATATCATCGGTGGAATGTTCTCGACACTCGAGTGAAACCTGTCAACTCCTTAATGAAGTGCCAAATTTTCCGCGAAGTCTGTTTGTTGACAACGCGTTAACAGGATGTTTTTATGTTCCTGTATCCGGGCTTATCTTCATTGATATTTTATTTTTCCTGACAGACAGCTGTAAAATATTTTCCATTTATACTTTTATATTTGTTTAGCCTATTGTTTACAGCTATTCATAAATTGGACTGAAATAAAAATTAAGCGTGAAAAAACGTATAATTTAATTTAATTCGTAACAAGTTTGATAGTCCGTGGCACTGAATATGCAAATGTTTACAGACGTGTTGTCAAGCGTGATATTGCTATCAAAGCCCATTATTACTGTGATAGGCATTAATTTCATCAGTATACGAACACTTTAAGCATAAGGGCATTAAATACGAGATGTAAATATATAAATAAATATTTATTTAATACTCATACAAATATACAGGTACAGGATAATCTTACTCTTAGGAAATAGCTGCTGAATACACAATAATATGACTAGTGCTAACTAGGTCAAACACATAATAGAGGGCAACCATTTGCTTACTTCCTTATAAAAAAAATTTATAAACATTTTTAATATTTATGAATTACAAACATAAAAAAGCACAGAGAAATTTATTTATTTTCTTATATTTTTGCCGGCAAAAACAAAAGAAAATTGTTTGTTTTTTGTGTAGAAGCAACTTGATAATCCCTTAGCTAATGATCTTAGCTGTTATAAGTTGAACTACAGTGAAGAGAACCAACGCAGCAAGCCCTGGCTGGAAGGTGGAAGCCCCTCCAGTAACACTCCTCATCCAGGTGGTATAGTTGGCAACTCGGGTATATACTTCAGGGTAAGTATTCACTGAGCAGTAGGTAGACATTGAAAGTATACCTGCTAGACCACCGTTGCAGACTAAGCCGTTGCCATAGTCACCCTGTCAAATAACAGTATAATTTGTAATAAAAATTAAATGATATGTAAATTAATTAACCTAGCAATTTATAGCCCAGTAAAAGATATTTTCGTTCTATGATATTTTTTTCAATATTTAGCCGCATAATATGTAGAGTACTTAGAGAGCAAAGCTCGAAAACACAAATCTGTTTACAATATCATCTAAGTAAAATTAATTCTTTGTAATAATATTAATAAAGTTAAGTGTAACAGTCAATTTCTTCCAAACTTATAAGCAATAAATAAAAATGTACCCACTAAGTTATAGGTGCCGCCCGAACATTAAAAATAGAATTAAATGCGAGGTTAAAATAATGCTTATTATGTACCAATACAGCGTAGGCTTTACCCTAGTGATACGCCCACAACACACGCGTCACATTTTTGGAAGAATGTGCTGATCCCTAAATAATTGGGATAAAATAAGGCCGGAAGACAAATCCTCTGGCTTTGCTCTTCACATCATCCGGTATTATAAAAATTCCTATTTAGATCTTGGATAAATATTAATAAAGGAGTATATGTACTGTCAATAACACAGGACAAGATTGCAATCTACACTAAACATAATATAATAATAATAACTATATTATAAAGAGGAAAGATTTGATTGTTTGTAATTTTGTAGAATTGGTTGTAATGTATAAACTCAAAAACTACTTAACCGATTTCAAAAAATATTTAGCTATAGAAAGCTACATTATTCCGGAGTGACATAGGCTATTTTTTAATCCTGAAAACGGATTCTGTGGGATGGGCCAGGGAAGCGAAGTCGCGGGGCAAAGCTAGTAGTATTTTATATATGTTTCGCCTCCATTTTAAACTATGTTACGGTCGGTTGTCAGACTAACATTATGAGCCAAGTGACGCTACATCGATTTCTCCTACACTTATCGAATCCAGCGGATATCAAAGAACTAAATTGAAATTTAAATATGAGACAGTTTAATTTTATAATCGTACTCACAGTGCATCCAGTAGTTAGACCGTTAAACGACGCTGCACAAAGCATAGACGGTAAAATGTTGGGGCCTCCTTGTACTAAATTGTACTGCGTAGTGCAAACTTGCCGATTGGAGATGACCTTTCTTGCAAACATCTGATTCACGCTAGCCTGAGGAAATAATAAATAAATATTACACCATTCCCCCTCTAAAAAGCTTATTTTATTCACTGAAAACAGTGAATAAAAAGCACTTTTAATCACTGTTTTGGTGTTTGAATTTAGAACACACCAATATATATTCTACCTCCATCTCAATGCTATACAACCTCCTTGCGCATAAAATACTCGATAGAAACTTCTTGTGCAAAGAATATTCGACTTTCAAACTCCTTCGTCGATTTAATTGAGTTTGTTTATGTTTAGGATTTTAATAATGATTTTGATTTTGGTCTAGGATGTTTAGTGAATACTTATTTGGATTGTAATTCTAATATTAATTGCATTAGTGTTTAATTAATTATAATTATGTAACGTAACGGAGGTGGTCACTGGTGTCTGAAACACACCTTGCTCAGCTTAAATTTACAAAAAAAATGTGAAACCCTGAGGTTTCATTTTTCGTAAATTTTGAAGGTAATAAAGTTATTATTATTCCTTGTGCTTTTTGCTTAAATCTTTCTTTTTCTCGTCGTCATGGTACGAGTATAAAATATAGTATGCAACTCTTGAATAAAACGGATTTATATCGAGGGCCATGAATCACTCGCGTCGCTCAGGATTCTAACACTTGAATCACTCGCTGTGCTCGTGATTCAATCATCATGAATCACTCCCTACGGTCGTGATTCAGTTGTTAGAATCCTTCACTTGTTCTTATCTTTGTCGTTGTCTTTTAATTTTTGAAACCTGGATCTTTTGACTTTATTCACAGTTGTCAAAGTCCGAATGTTGTTTAAACATAAGTTATTATATTAGGTGGAAGACTTACAGTGGCGGTGACATTTTGACTACCCCATCCGGCCGTGACACACTCAGCGCCTTCAACTGGCTCGAAGGATTCGTGTGGAATTGACAGAGGAGATGCTACTGTGTTATTGAATGGATTGTTCAGCTGAAAATAACATTAAGATTAGAAGTTTTCTTACAATTTTAACAAATTCAACGTGCCTGATAGCTTAAAGACCGGTATATACATCATCATCACATCAGCCGACAGACGTCCACTGCTGGACATAGGCGTCCCCTAAGCGTCGCCACATTGACCAGTCCCGAGCGTCCCACATCCAGCGGATCCCCGCAACCTTCACCAGGTCATACCTGCATACTAAAGTTTAATTTAGAATCTGTCCTGACCTAAGTTGTCGAAAGATAGCTAGTGTGATAAAGATCGTCTACAAGGTGTTACTGTTTTATTATCCGTCAACAAGTTTCACAATACGAGCAGATGTGTTTTCCTCATTTTTAACCGATTTCCCAAAAAGGAGGAGGTTCTGAATTCGGATGTTTATATATTGTTTTTTTTTTTTATGTTTGTTCGGGCATAACTCCGTCATATATAAACGGATTTGCAAAATTCTTTTTTGTTCGAAAGAAATTTACTTTGAAATGGTCTCATTTAAACTAGGTAAAGATCTGATGAAGAACTTCATAGATATACATAATAACTCTTAAATAAATGACGGCAAATCTCTCAGGATTGCTGCAATCGCATGTATGTATGTTTATTGTTTACACCATTTTATAACATACCATCACTCCAGTACGCTCTAAACGGGTACGCAGATGTGTACAGTTCACCCAGCACTTTCATTCCACCGGTTACGTTCGAACTACATGTTATTCGGGTTATTTATTCTGTGGCCATTATACGTACGTTACTATGGTACTTGTCTATTATATACCACTAAAAACTGAAAAATAGAAAACTTTTTAACAAAAAATGCAATCGAAATACAAATAAAAACACTACAAAGTGAAAAATAACTTCAATTTCGAAAGTTGGTGTCAAAAAATGAAGAAACGAAAACAGATACGCCGACTTCTGACATTGAAGTTATTTTCTCTCTGTAGTATTTTTATTCTGAAGTCGGTTGTATTTTTATGTATAAAAGTTTTTTCTCCACATTCATGTTTATCCATATCACATCTGTTATTGGCATTTTTGTCATTATCGGCGGTATTTTCATAAAGAAAAATCGCACGGAACCATTAACAGGCTACCGATGATCGGCAACGTACTTCTTTTTTGTCAATTCCGTCATAGGCCGTGTGTGTGTTCAGCCCATAATAGTCAAAGTTTAGAATACTTACGGTAAGAATAGCAATATCGTTGACAAACATTGGAGGACCAGTGTAATCGGGGTGCCTAGTGACGTTGACTACCATCCGGAATTGTTCAGGAGAAGTATCGTTGGTAAGAACGACAGATCCAGTAAACACTCTGTAGTCACCTGGAACGATCGGTGTTGGAGTCCTGGAAAATGAAAGATATTAATCAAATTCGCTAATTTTGTATTATTTATAGTCGGTATTAAACAGGCTGATTTGGGAACCAATAATTAAGCAGTACTTGAATAAACGTCGAAACAAGACATATTATTATATAGGTGAATCCATTGATGTATTAAAAAGAGGTAGATACGGGACTGGTCGCAACGCTTAGTCCTAGTAAACTAAGTGATTGCCCGCAGTTGGCACTCAGTCGCGCAAGGCACATCGTTGATCACACAGCTCAATAATTTCAGTATTGCAATAAGTACGCATCAAAATGACTTCTTGTGTAGCTAAACAGTGTACAAATAATATCAGGAAGAAAAATAGGACACCCGGGATCACTTACCACTCATAAGTATTGTCAACAAAGATAATATGTTAAAAATTAAAATAATATTTAATGTTTGTTTCGCCGTATTTGTGAGAGCGAGATAGATATTACAAACATGCGTGAGAGACACGATACGCACATAGTGCGCGAGTTGCGAGACTCATACGCGACGAGTGCAGGTGTACTAGACCGAGGTTGCATGTAGTCTTGCGCCGAGCCCAGGTTTACTGATTGCGATGTTAGCGCGTAATATATCTTCCTCCTTTTAATACATCAATGGGTGAATCCCATTTAATAGGCGTCTATTGCCATCAGTATTGACCAAAATATCCGGACTGCGGGCTACTGTTGAGAAATTTCACATAAATCCAATAACACTGCTTATCTTGTTAATTGAAGCCATGGCCATTTTATCAGAGCGCTTGCACCCACCGTATTAGAGAAGCAGTATTAAATTATACCTATAAGAATGGAAATCAATAGAAGACATAGACATGAAAGAACAACGAAAACAGGCAAATTTAAGAATTCCTATATATCTAACAATAGTATGATTTCTTATCAGGTTGGAGTACTACACACGACTAATCGGATGTTCAAGATAAGTGAACGCCTAAAGAAGTAGAAGTATATATCCGTAAGTTAATCAGATAAGTTCTCAGAATCTTCGCTAAGTTTATTTGAGTCGCTACAAGATTTATTACTTCGAAGTCAGTTTCGTCATCGATTTAGCTTAGCTGTAAGGTAATTGGGTAGAGGGAAATATTTGTCTTAGTGATACTGTGTAATGGCTCGGAGCTGACAGTTTAGTTATAGGAACTTGGAAACAAAAGACAGAAATAATCCTTTATCAATGAGGAATATAGTAAGAAGAATACAATACATGTGCCTAAAATCCAATTTACTTTAAAACGAATATCACAAGAATTGTGGCGATGGTTGAAATGCCATAATATAAGGGATTGATTACGTGACACTTTGATTACATTTGTCACCCCTATATATTTGAGACATTATTCTGCGGAAGGAAGGTGGGAAGTATTTGTCTTAGTGATACTGTGTAATGGCTCGGAGCTGATAGTTTATTAGGAACTTGGAAACAAAAGAAAGAAATAATATGTTATTTAATGCTATAAAAAAAAAAAAAATTTGCCCCACACTAGGAATTTCTTCCTGTATCGTGGGTGCGTTTACAAACATATAAACTCACATACACAACACCCAGAGCCGGAACAACTATCTGTAGGTCATACAAATATTTGTTCCATGCGGGAATCGAACCCGCGACACGCAGCGCAGCAGTCAATCGCTCAACCACTGCGCCAACCCTGCGCACCTTTATCGCGTTCCTTTATCAATGAAGAATATAGTAAGAAGAATTCAATACACGTGCCTGAAATCCAATTCACTTTAAAACGAATATCACAAGAATTTTGGCGATGGTTGAAATGCTATAATATAATGGATTGATTACGTAACACTTTGATTACATTTGTCACCCCCATAGAGACATTATTCTAGTCACTTTCGTTTATTGAACGTCACTTGATGATATTGAAGTATCGTATTCATGTGACATTTTAGGACAGCGATTATCAAAAAGTCTCCTACAATTTGGACGCTTTCTTCTTACCTGCAGGGGCGGTAGACAAAGTGAAATTTAATCAGCGATAGCGATTGTCGAATTGTCAAAATGCTTGGGAAAGACCACATGACATTTCGGTTGCTTCTTCACAATCAGCCATTTTAATGTCCACACTGCTGGGACACAGGCTTCCTCTCTATTAGAGGGAATGGGCCGTAATCCACAACGCGGGCCGAATGTGGGTTGGTGGATGTCATGTGTTTCTAGGACATACCGGTTTCCTTACGATGTTTTCTTTCACCGTTTTAAGAATAGTGGTGGTGAAATAATTTACACAAAGTAAAGCACGTGCCTGGGTTTGAACCCACGACCTTAACATATAAGTCGCGGCCGATACCACTAAGCCACCACTGCACTCGGTAGCTTTAGTCAATCCCAAATATTTAGAACTTATGACAATTGTTACCGATGATAGAATGTGATTTTATCTATTACTCTTAACCTAATATAAAATTGTAATTTCAATGCACAAAAATAATCATGCGTTCAAATTCTGACAATTACCAATGTGACTTTTGAATTCATAAGGCCTTTCATATTTTATCTTGGACGTTGCTGACAACGGTGAGAAAAAACATCGTGAAAAAACTGAACTTATAGTTAGTTATAGTTAGTGTAAGTTTGTGCTCCGTTGGTGTAATTGCTTCAAGGTGTTCCAGAGTGCGAGGATACACGAATAAATAAATGACTCATGTCAATAAGAGTTATATTCAATTGTTTATATTTAATCAAACTTACCCAACATTGGAATATACGTAAGTGCAAGAAGCTGTTGTCAGGACATGCTGAAGTGATATCAAAACACCTCCACATCTGTGACCCCTTGTGAATAGACTCAACTGATTGACTTGTTGTATGGAAACCTGCAAAATAGGGTTTTAAATGTAGTCCTCCTGCCCGATATCAATGTAAACCAGCCATCGGAGTGGGAGATATTATAGTGAACAAGTGTGTGAACTAACACAGATGCGCTCCTTCTTCGATAGAAGCTCATGGAAGAGTGATGACTCTCACAGTCTGATGGCATGGCAATCCGACACGACCGGAGGGAGGTCAGACGCAGGAACATCGGCTTAACGTGCTTTTCAAGGCACTAAGAAATCACACGGAGTGGTCTTTTGAGAGGTCACGAAATCACTTCTACGTGCTGTTGGTGACCATCGGGGTGGTTTTAGTGAGGTAAAAATCCCACACTCCCTGGTCTTTGACCCAAAATTCCAGGCGCATTTTGAAGGTTTCCCCCCGTATATAAAATAAGTTATTAGAGAGAATATTATATGATATGGGAATCGAGCTCAGGACCTAACGCTCAACAGCCGCGCCTGGCCACTTTTGTTACAGCTACGGAGTAGGTATGATATATTCTATCTACTTCGACTTGTATTAAACAAGATGAAGCGTTTTCTCCAGTAATGGTATGGAGATGTAGTTTTGGCCTTCGAGTAGTTCGGAATGCAGTTACTTTTTATAACATGATTTTGTTTGTAAGCTTATGGATTTCAAGCTGGTTGCAGAGCAAGAGCTAAGCTAAGTTAGTTTTAGCTTAGCTCGCATTTAGCTGAGGTATTTTTTATACATGTGTGATACCGCAATCTATGTTAAAACTCACTTCAACAATGCGAGTTTAGCTCTTGGTCTGCAATCAGCTTAACTGATGATAAAAAGGTGCCCTTTGAGTTCATTTCTTGTTTTGGTTTCCTAATAATTAAATTATGAATAGGTATTTAACTCTCCTGGTACAGGCATCTATATGCTTAAAAGGGGACGCCACCAACTGTATAATATTGTATAACGTGTAATAACGAAATCAACATTTTTGATTTAACACCTCAAAAAATCTATGATCAAGATCCTTTTTAGGCTTCCGTAAGGAATAGTTTTTCATATTAAAGAGTGCATTTAATTTGAAAAAATATCAATATCGATTTTGTTTTATTTAAAAAAATTACCCATTTATTCAGATTTTGCAGTGGGATCTCGGGTTATTAACACATATTTATTAAAGAACAGAAACGTGATTATCTATGGATTATTATCATCAACTGATTGCGTGCTAATCACATTAAACTTTGCATTCGGATTTCTAAGAAGATTACTAGTAGAGTATTTTATCAGAATACATGGGAATTCAATTATCTAATCTCTTGTTAAATCTACCCCATATATGTTTTTGTTTTGGGATTTCCTCAAATGAATGTCATGATATATAAACAAACAACACAGGGATTCTTTACGTGTAGCATTGAAATAAACAATAATAGCTGATGTAGGTACAATCTTTTTATCACTTTAGATCATCATCGTCATCTTATGTTTGTGCCAGAAGCTTCTCATCTAAGCCAATGCTTCTCTTTGAATTTTAGACTTTCCTCATTTACCTAATAAAATCTTGCACAGGTAAAATAATCTTAGCCCTAGCTTAACTATTAATGCGCAATAAAACAGCTACCATTGATAAGTCAAATGATTTGTAGTGGTAATAGGAACCGGGAAATTAATACATAGTGGCAGGCATTTGGCCCGTCGCCACACATACCACGCCTATGACCCATAAGCTGACACAATTTTCAATATGCAATTATCGCCTAATATTCTGTATGATTTTCTTTTGTTTTGTTCAGTTGTGATTCCTAAATGCTAACATTGTCTTAATCAATGACAACCTTGATCCACCCACCGCTTGTTGTGTTATGCTGCCCTGGTCTTTGCGACTCGTATTCAGTTTTTCTTACCCATGTTCCTTTATTTCTTTCTACTCGCTATTCAATATTTTTTTATTGTGTATCTTTCTTATTATCATTGTAATCGTTACAATGTTATTTTTGTCAATGAAATGAATCTTATCTTATTTCATATCAATGTTTAATGGCTACAAATATTATCAGAGGCAGATTGTCCGAACTTCTAAAATATTATTGGGAAAATCTGATGTTTGAAGGTCATATTAGATAGCAATTTTGAAATGTAAATATCACAAAGATATTTTGAGAAGTTGCGTCATATATACGAAAAATACTTATTAATCAAAGGTTTATCATAGTTACCTGCATTGTCTTTTGATATCGTTTTTATAATCCTTTAAATCGACACGTGAACCTTTGTTTTGAATCAAACATCCAAATTGATATGCAGATTTTGATATAGTGGTTTTGCCTCATAAAAGCCAAAATCTTGATTTGTACGGTGCGATTGTATTGCCAGTTATTTGAAGCCACAATACATTCTAAAGTCTGAACAGTTTTTTGTCTCAATTTGGTTGTAGGTATATAACAAGCAAGAAAATTGCATAGTGTAGATGGGGTTTTCATTTTAAGTGCCCAAGGGTTAATAATCTGAAGGTATTGATTTCGGTAAAGTTAGCAATTAATAGAATCATAATTAGCAATACCCCGATGAGTAGAATTTATTTACATAGGTACAAGTATATACAGTGTATAAAATACTTAATTAATTATTGACTACAAACATATACACTTAAACCAAAAAATACTCACTAACTAAACCTCAAAAAATATACTAAACTAAAATATGGTGAAAAACTCCTCCACATCGTTATCCACTGGTAATGTACCCAAAAGACTGGCAGCATTGCCATACAACGTGGCAATGCTACCCAAGGTAAAAGCCAGCCCTTGGGTCACGAGAAGTGTAAACTAGGCGTTTGGATAGATCTTTAAACAACGCATGAGCACTCGGACCCCACGGACCGAGTGTTTCAACCCCAAACGGCTCGAATATATATATATATATAGTCGCTGCGGCTGCAGAGAACCTCAAGCGGCGGAAATATAATAACCTCATCGGTAGTTATATTTTCGAGCCGTATTGTTGACATAGGTTATACAGACAGATGTTAGGTAAATTAGAGTTCCATTATGTCCTGCCTAGTAGGCATACAATAATTAAGTCAACATGCGAAATAATTATAAGTATCACATATAATGCAAATCTTACAAAATAAGAATTAGGTGCATGGTGACAGATTGTAGTAGGTACTAATTATTAACAAAATCTTGCTTCGTGTAGTAAGCTTTGTCAATTAAAAAATTACGTAATTTTTATTTGAATAGTGGCAGTTCTCAGCTTAGTGTTTAAAATGTCCACTATTGTTAATTTTAGATGCCATTCCGAAAAACTTTTGCTCAGTAGAGCAGTTCTATGTGGTATACTAGATATTTTAAGTATATATCTTTTTGATTTTAGTTCACCGAATGGATTTTTATTTACTTTAACAAATACCGCAACTTCATAGATGTAAGCTGATGGAAAGGTCAGAATTTTAACTTTTTAAAATATGTTTCACATGATTCAGGAACAATGATACCAGCAATTGCGCGAACGCATCTTTTTTGCGCTTTAAACACTGTCTCTTTATTTGTGGCGTTGCCCCAGAATATAATAGCGTATTTCAGGGTTGATGATACATAGGCATGATAGGCAGTTAATAGAGCTGATTGATCGACAACTTTAGACAATTTGTAAAGAGCATAATTATGAGTACTGGTTCAGTATACTGCATACTGTGTCAATGTGTGTTTGCCAATTCATATCATTATCTATCCATAGCCCTAAAAAAATTTACGCAGCTGACTTGTTTAATTACTGTACCATCATGTTTAATGTTGAAATTGTTTTAATCTTTCGAGGGAATGTGACTAATTTAGTTTTTTCTAAATTGATGACCAGGTCATCAATTTAGATCAGCCAGTTGATTGTTACATTAAGGGTATTATTTACATCGGCTTCAAAAGTATCCATATTTTCAGCAGTAAAATAGCAGTGCTGTCGTCAGCAAAAAGAATCATAGGGTGATGTGTGACGTTTGGCAGATCGTTAATGTAAATTAAGAATAAGGGTGGTACTAGCACGCTACCTTGTGGTACACCATATAGTACTTTTTAAGGTTTAGATTGATGTTTTTGTTCTGTGCCATTAAATGAGCTGATGTCATTTATTTTTACAACCTGATATGTATCACTTAAATAAGATTCTAATAATCTATGGACATTGCCGCTTATTCCATAATTTTACAGTTTATTCAGAAGTGTTTCATGGCGTACGTAGTCAAACGCTTTGGTCATCTTCATAAACATTGCAGTCACGGGAACACGTTTGTCAATATTTGTATAAATTGGTTTTAAAAGATCATAAATTGCTAAGTCTAAAGCCGTTTTGTTCCTTTGCAAACAGATTGTATTTTTTTTTCAAAATGAGTACTGATTGCATGATATATAACTTTTTCCAATATCTTAAAAAATATAGGGATCAGTGCTACAGGCCTATAAGATGCCATATCCTCCGTTATTTTTCTTGAATAGTGGCTTTACTACAGACTTTTACAGTTTTCTCGGGAAAACACCGTGCTCAATATAAGAAGAGTATTGGGCTGATAACATGCGCTACTTCATTGATTGAAGAGGTTGTAATGTCATCATTTTCAGTATTTTTAGTGTTCTTTAGGGATTGTATTATGTTCTTTATGTCATATGGAATTACAGGGTTTAAGAAAAAAGATTTATAAGAGTTATTATGTGATGTCAAATTATTGTTACAATTTGAATGCTTTATTCATGAAATTTCTTATTATCTTCATGTTTAAATAGTTTTAATAAATTTAAAAAATCGTTTAAAAATATAAAAAGTTTAGGCCCACCGGTATCGGGAACAGGGTCCAAGCTAAAGGCGGCCAGGGCTCCAGAGAGAGGAACGAACAATACGGGCTGTGTCCAGAAGTACTGCTTTCAGAATCAAGCCCTTTATCCAGCCGCCTAACGAGAGCCTTCTAAGGTGTTGGTCGATGCTCGTGCCTATTAAGCCATTGGCTGACCCAACTATCGGTAAAATTATCGCTGGGTCTACATCCCACATGTCTACAACCTCGCGAGCCAAGTCAAGATACTTGACTTGCTTATCTTTCTCGGCCTTTACGAGGTTCCCATCATGCGGGACACTTATGGCAACAAATGGCACGCCTCTCGATTCGGTCCACCACCACTATATCAGGATTATAAGCCATAATAGTCCTGTCAGTGATGATGGACCTATCCCAGTACAATGTGATATTGCCATTCTCGAGACCTGGGTCGGGCACATACCTGTAGTAAGGCACCTCCGATGCCACAAGAGTGGCAGTTAAGTGGCAGTGGCGTTTATTTAAATTATTATTACTGTTATTGTGAGATGTCAACGTCAAATTATTATTATTATTTAAATTATTATTACTAGGATTGTGAGGTGTCGATGTCAAATTATCATTATTATATAAATCACTATTACTATTATTGAGATGTCGAGTTTATTACAGAATCTTTAATTAGATTATTGTCACATGTTAAAATGATATTAGATTTCTTAAATACATTAGGTATGATTATATTAACAAAATATTTATTAAAATTCTACAGCAATCATTTGAGGATCAGATATAGTTTGATTGTTTACTATTATATGATTAATTTATAACCAATTATTTTTGTCAGTAAATTTAGTTATTGATGGCTTAATTTAATTAATTATTACAATTTTAAGCAGATATGTGAGATACTTGTTTCTGTATCCTAACAGAGTCCATTTATTTACTTAGCTGTAAGCCTGTATGTAACATCTGTAAAACTAATGGAATGCAATAAATTAATATTGAGTATTTTTAATTATAGTAGTTACTTACAGCATATGGAAACTCATTTTCTCTTGCTGCCGATCCTCCTATTATACGGCCTTCTGGCAAGCGGCTTACCGGCAGTGATGCCGCATGTGCACCTAATGAGAAAGAAAACAATCCACATATATTGAACACAATTTATTATTAGAAAAAGATGGGGGAACGAACTAGAAGTACAAACTTCTTGTTATAAATGGCAATAAAGAAAATAAGACTGTATATTTTAGTACAGGATTTGTCTAACTACTCATAGTAGAAGTACTTCACGCCAAAACAGCTGCTCAAATTGTATCAAGCGCAAGTTCAATCATGCATGGAGTGTTGTTTTCATCTCTAGGAAGGATCTGCCAAGTACCAGCTTGATGCACTAAAATCACATATATGGTGTACATTCTAAACATTTGCGAATACTTTTATAATGCGTACAGTTATGAAGTGAACTTCCCTGCCGGAGTCTAAGTTTCCCTATAGCTACAAGACACACAAGGGGTCTTTAAGTCAAGAGTGTTTAGGTTACTTCTAGGCTAGCGTGCTTCACCATCGACCACACCATCGCTTACCATCAGGTGAGAAAGTAGTCAAGCGTGAGCCTACCAACTATTAAAAAACAAAGAAGTGTTTATGTAACGTGCACGTTTATGTATTCATTGAGCCTGGTTTGTATTTTAAAGTTGTCGAAATGGTTCTTAGTCTCTGCATCAGTATTAATAAAATAATTCGTAAAGATATTGACGAGATAGTAAATGTACGAAATAGTAACGTTAATACCTAAATGTTAAGGTTAAATCAGATAAGATATTGTTATCAGTTTTATGAAAACATTTTTTTAATGAAAGTAACATTAATTTACTCTCACATTTGTCTTCTTCATCCCGATCGATTTTGTTCAGTGTATTTTTTTCTTCTATATATATCTATTTGCCGTCATCTTTATAAAATCTCTCTTATCATCGTTCACATAATCCATCCATAATTTTTAAGGCAGTCTTGCCCGATGACTATCATAAAAACATTCCAACTCAGAATTTTATTCACGATATTTTCACCATTCTTACGCATTACATGTCCATACTATGGCAACCGATTATCATACAACCATCCCGTCATCGCCACGTCGGTGTCACTTTTAGATCTCCTGTTTCATACTCATTTCTAATTCTATCCGTTCACACAACACCACATATCCCACTAAGCACCCACGTCACAATTGCGTGCTTATTACTATACTTATTACTTATCACATTATACTCACATTCCTTTTGTGCTTACCATTTGGTCTTTATATTCCCAAATAAACAACACAAACAAAATAAAAATAATGAAAAAAAACTTACCGCAAACAGCGAGCACAAAAAAGCACAAAATCTTTTCCATATGTTAAATAAATTAATCACAACTTAATACAAAACTCTGATGACACACAGGTTTCATAAATGTCAGACAGTCAACGAAATATACAGAAAAAATCACTATCAAAAAACAATTCACTATCTTATCTGCATACGTACATTTACTATCAAGTATTATCGAAAAGTATTTTAAGTATCGACAAAAATGTAACATTGGCCGAAAATATTACGCACGCGTTTTCCTGTTCCGATAAGAATGACTCACATCTTTTTCTTGAGAAATAGTTTTCCACTCATTATCACATCAACCGGAACAAGTTTGTAATCACAAAGCTCTATGGACACTACGTACTCATCGTACTTTTCTTGCCCTTGAGTTCTAGACAAAGAGACATTGATGATCCTCAAGGATTATGAATTTATGATTGTCGAGCAGTGTTGGCCTCGTGATAACGGCCGCAACTAACAAGCTGTGAGTCGTGAGTTCGAACCCAGGCAGGTGCTTTAGTTTGTGTAAATTATTTCATCACCACTGCTCTCAAAACGGTGAAGGAAAACACCGTGAGGAAACAGGCATATCCTAAAACCAAAAAATCGAAGACATGTGACAACCACCAACCCGTATTGGACCCGCGTGGTGAAATACGGCCCATTGCCTCTCTCAGAGAGGAGGCCTGTGTCCGAGCAATGGGAACATCAAAAGGCTGATAATGATGATGATTGTTGAAATGCTAAAACATATGGGATTGACCACGTAACATTTATGTGCCGCATATCAATCAAACATATTTTTAGTACACACAGTTAAGTCATGAGACTATCTAAGATCTAGGCCATCAACCCATGTTATTGCAAAAATCGGGGGACAACTCAAGACTCTGAGCTGTTACTGAGAATTGCCAGACGATTGAAACCAGACTTGGGTATCAAATACCTCATATTTAGCAGTGGCGTTTACGACTACTTGACATGAAGTTACTAGCTATTTTTTATAATTCAAAATTGCCCAAAATGGCTTCTACTCTGTCTATTTTACTAATTTAAAGCATAAATACATACTATAATTTTTTGTTGGTAATGTGAACCGATATAATCTTTTCCTGATTCAAGTTATATCAGCCATCTTCAGCTTACACAGTGCGATATCGCCTAACCCTCTAATACACTATTTGAGTCATAGTCAATAATGGTCTACGTTCTTTACAAATATTGATTTCATAGTTGTCACCATAAGTGGTAACAATTTATCAGGTAGAATATTTAATAATTATAATCACTGGGAATCCCGGTTGAATGGCATTTTATCTCATTGGGCAACGATGCGTGTAATGTTTGAGCTAGGTTATATACGTTCAAAAACGAGGCTAAGACTTTTACTGAAATATGCATCTTATTTTATGCAAGTTAAGTTCCATCGCGTCTCATCTTCGCCTGACACCAGTGTTCCAACACTTATACAAATATGTCGTATGTTTATATAAGCGTTGGAACTACGTGCATCGCTGCCGTGAAACCGTGGCTTTATTTTTGCATAAAAAGCGGTCTCGAAGCTGCAGTACTTAACAAGAGCGTCAGCTAAATACTTAAACTTACGTATGCACTCACCGCCATCACGTTCTCCGAGCGACTTCCCGACGTATGACGATGAGAACGCGTTATAAACGTGATGTACAATAATATATACGTTGGTATACGTACCAAACGCCGTACGATCTTAGCATATGCAATGTGGTTAATGTTGTTATGTAATGCATATGAATAGCGTACAATTAAAACTGCGAGATGAATGTGTCTGCTGAATATTGGGACGTAACATTAATTAATGGAGACCTTAAACCACCGTTATATTTTCGAGCAGTTTTTTGCTACCGGAGATTTTTTTTTAGATTTTGGTGTACATGATCTTGGAGTGAAGTTATTTTTCTTTCTGTTGTTATTGGATATCGATAGTCAACGCATCTGCAATTTGTAAGATAATTTGATTTGACCCTGTTTATTGTATTCAAGACTTCTGTCGATGCTAAAGGTAGTATCTACAATAATGGAGAAAATTTTCATATCAATCGTCTCTCGTCTAAATCTTGAATCATGTCAAAGACACGATCGATACCTACATAGATACAAAGCCGGACCGGATACAAAGGATAAGTCACATAATTTCACAACAATCAGGGCTGTTATCTTAAAAACATAGGTTCTTGTCCAATTTTTGTGTAACCCACAACTTATCAACTTATTTATTACTACTGTTACTCGCGACTTCGTTCGCGTGGAATTAAATAAAAAATATCTGAAAAACTTGTTATTTTTTTTTGTATTTTTTTACTCTCCCACAGAAACCGGGATTTTTGGCGGGATACTCCATTTGACACTAGTTAGACAAAAATCTTAAAAATTGCGTATTTGTGATTAGTACCGTATGCAATCAATACAACGTTGTTATTTTGATATGGCATGTATCTAAACGATCCTTTTCATTTTGAAAAAAATATCAAGCAAATAAATTTAAACGATCACATTTTTTAATTATTTATCCTCTTTCTTTGAGACATAAAATAAATCAAATCAAACGATATTTGAATCTATTTAGAACCACGCAAAAATTATTGAGATGTATAAATTACGTTTGATAGTTACTTATTGGGCTCCAAAACTAATAGAAATGAGTATTAAATATCTAATATTTGATACTTTTTATATAATTTGATGTATTTAAATTACATTCTTGTCTATTTATATTTGCATTCATATTTTTTGTGCTTTCATCAGTATGAGTAGGCAATACGATAAAACACTATTGAAATGATTAAATTCACCGGGCTTTATGAATAATGCCCACCACTTCTTGGGCCGGGTATTAAAAAGATGTGCTTCTTTATGATTTTAATGTTGACATTGATTTTATTAAAGAATAGGTAAGTACGACTAGTATTTAAGCAACAAAGTCGACGGAGCTGCGCTGCGCGGGGCTCCTTTTCTGTCTGTTGGGTCTAAGGTAACCTAACCTATCCGTGTCGGGATGCCCTAAGCTCCCGAGCTCGCTTCGCTCGTTCTTGGACAGATTCATTGACCATAATTATCGAATTGCCCAACCGTTACGTAATAAATAAAAAAAGAGAATCAAATA
The DNA here is from genome assembly GCA_947562075.1 of Orthosia gracilis. Classification (NCBI taxonomy): domain Eukaryota; kingdom Metazoa; phylum Arthropoda; class Insecta; order Lepidoptera; family Noctuidae; genus Orthosia; species Orthosia gracilis. Next base: position 39,553,638 of record OX387272.1, on the reverse strand, counting down.
TAACTAACACCGTAATTTCTTCATTCATTGATGGCAAAATTAACAATTTTAATGATATTTCGGATAGACTCTCCAAAATTAACCTTCATTCGGCTTTTACACTTATTAGGTATTGCTGTTTTGGACCAAATTTTATGCAATTATTCGATGCACTTTGACATCCATCAATGTGGCCTTGGATGATCGAGCCTGGATGCAAGCTACACTACCCATTCGCTTATCAGCGAGCTCGGCATCCGCAAAATTTCTAGTATAAGCCTACCGGCGTTCCTGTCTTCGGTCTACAGAACTAAAACGTTAACCACTGGTTAACTGCGAGCATTAATCAGAAGGCCAATCAGATGTTATGAGCCATTCGTGTACGATGTTGGGATATGGGCCAATCAACTGAGTGATTAGCGTTGCACCTGATTATCATTGGTTTAATCTAAGCTGTCACCGTGTGGACCGCACGGTTAATGCGCTGTACTCATGGTAGGTAAACCAAGCTTGCGCTGTACTGGTTGCGGAACATATTGTAAGGTTCCTAACGGATAATTTTTTACTAGTTTGGGTGCAAATGATCCCTCTAACAATTGTAAACGTACTTAGTTTTAAAACACTAGTAATCCAAATTTTGAACCGTTCCTTTATAAACATCATACTGGCTGGACTAACTCTTGTAATTGAAAGATTCTACCACGTATATTTAGGACCCCTATTTAGTCAAAAAAACCTTTCATTCTCCAATCCATATTTCCGTGCCACCACTCATTCAAAAGATGTTCATAGCTGATCAAAAGTTTTTACCAAACTATTTTACAATAAATCTAATCCTTTTTGTATAGGTACTGATTCCTGTGACTCCAGGGTCAAAGGTCCATCTAGTACGGGGAACCTGCGTCATGCCTTCCAATACTGAAGTGACTTTAGTCTCAACAGACATTCGCTAAGCGAGCTGAACTTGTTATTATCTGCAGTATGATTCGCTCTGCAGTGTAAGCGGAAATTTTCCAGCAGGTTGGTAAAATTGGTGTACCTAGGTATATCTGAATAGCATGTACTGGTTTACAATTTGGCCATCGCCGGTGCCAAGTGAGCGAATATATAAATATATTTATACTGTTATTACTTACTTGTAACTGGCTATTTCAGTACATACGAACAACAAAACTAGATGCCTCAATAGGTTTTTTTTAATCGTTATCACCCACTAGCAATATCTCTGGTATCGTAGATGCTTGTACAAACATCACAAACAGCCACATGGAATCAGTATCTGTATATTATCTGTTATTCACTGATTAACAAGAAGTTACATTGATGTGTCGCAGTCTGCCGCCCCGGGCCATAGCCCTCTTGATCTAAGGGTAAATATGTACGGTACTGACAATGAACCCACTTTTACCTCGGTGAGTCCTGATGGAAAGCGATAGATAAAGTCTACGATGGAATGGGCATTCCCTTAAGATCCATGTTCACACTTACTTTAAAAGCTGATGGTTTGTAGGTGGTAGAGAATACAATCAATGGCAAATAGTTCCATATTCTGGCTGTCCGCTGCCGCGATATCGTATGGGTTTGGGAGACCCTACACGATATCGCGGCCCACCTCAGTTGCGCTGTCGTCCAGGCAGCAGCTCAACCTACAAGTTGGCCGCCATATCGTTGGCTTATCGGAAAAAACCCGGACGAGCGGCCCCTCCTCGGGTTCCTCTTCGCTTCACCGTGGATGACCAAGCCACGGTTACTGAGCCCCACCACCTCGACAATGCTGGAAACCACCGGGGGGGATTACGTTACTCCTGGTTATCACTCTCAGTTATGACGGAAATTGTCACTGAGTTAAGAATTATAGGATTACATTCTCCTCTCTGCTCTGCTAATGGTCTTGATATAATATATGCTTTTTGTTTAATCGTCTTCACGACGAAAAATTACCTGGTTTGTATTTTCAAGATGAAGAAATTTATAGTTTTGGTCTCCGATCCGATGAAATAGGAGGATAAATAATGAATTATGCTTGACAGTAGCGGACGCTAGCCATGGCATAGACGAGGCACGGATTCAAAACTTCACGAACATTTTATATGTTACGGTCCATGCTATACCGTGCGGACGGCGTCCGCGTCCTGGACGAGGCACGCGAACGCGGACGCCGCTCGGTGTAGCATGGACAGCATCATATAAAATGTTCGTGAAGTTTTGAATCCATAGCTCACCACGGTCTAGCATAATTCATCCTTAAGGGCCTTCCATCGCTTTAGTGCCGTAAAACGGTTACTTTCTAAAGCATACTCCTTAGTAACGGTTAGGTTAAAAGGTTTGAAAAAAAAATGTTATTGAGTCATGTACAATATTTGTAAAACATGGTTTTTCGTGTAGCTATTAGTTTTGATTAAAAAAAATAATTAACAACACGATATTTTTTCGCTGCTTTTGGATACTCTTCCAAAATGACTTGGATGAATAAAAATATTTATACACAGAAAAAAATAATTCTAATAAAAATAATTTTTCATAACTGAAACAGCATATGTAAATCAAAGAATATTTTGCAAACAAAATAGTCCAAAAGGAAGTTCAATATGGATATTCTGGGTCCGAACGGGCGCACGGCTAGTACTGAGTTAACATTGGGGAATACATACGCCTTAATAGAAAGCTTGAAAAACAATGAGCAAAGCATTTGCACATCTGTATTTGACCTTTTAAACGCTATCTAGTGACGGAATAGAGAGCGCTCGTGTCCTTGCGGATAACTGTGCCCTCTTTGCAGGCAAAATTAATGGTTAAGTAATCTTATCAAACTCGAAGATTTACAAAGCGATAATTAACATTAAAACATAACAGGAAAAAGTCCCCCCTTTTATCTTTATATGACTTTTATTTGAAGATAATAATACTTTGCTACATAATAAATGATGGAACGAATGTGATCAAATTTTTTTCCAAACGAAAAGGATGTTCTTCACCTACCTGGTGCGAAAACAATTTCTCAAGAAAGGCTCTTTAATGAACAGAACAACAGAGATGAAAATAATTATATGACTGACTGCCCCGTTGATATATCCAGTGATCAAAAATTCTAAATCTGAACGTGAGGTCCAGCATGTTCCGTACTATTATTATACAAGTAAATGGAACAGTAACTTCGCGAGTTTGTTACATATTCAGGCCTAAATCTCAAAAAACTAAAATCGATGTATTTTGATACGTAAATAGATTGGACCTTGAAGTAGGAAATATGATACTTTTTATCCCAGGTATTTGTTCCCTTGGTATTGTTTTCGAATTAAACGCGGGCATAGCCGTTGGCAGAAACTAGTAATAATAACCATAGATTTCAATTGTCGTGTCGCCGGAAGAGCATTTTTTTGTTGTTTATTAGTGGCGATGACGAAGTTTGACAAAAATCTAGCTATCTAAGAATATTAGTCATTTAAATCATTTCTAGGACAGTCATTGAAATAAAAATGACGGTCAACTACGTATTCATCATCGGTATTCGAGTTAATCAGTTAATAAATCAGACTGCATGACGTTAAATCCATTCGGAATTCCATATAGTAAATCCGGTTTCGTCACTACTTTTTGACATTGTTGTTGAAATGGGGCTAGTGCCCCATTGTAACACCCCATACAAAGAGGTAAATCGCACTGAATTGGCGGCTCAGTTTAGATACTTTCCGAATTTCGTTTAAAGTGAAACAGAGTGCGAATAATGTGAATGCATCCAATATAACTTAGGCATGGTACAGCCTCTGTATACGACCGCGCTCATTCGTTTCTATCGTACGTTAACGCCAGCGACCGCAGTTTTCCGTAATAATCCTCGAAATGGGTTCAGTAGCGAGATTTTAAGGTTTCTTCGTGCGTTTTCTCATTCCTTGTTACTATCCTCTTTGGAAAAAGAAATAGAAATGAAGTTCTTTTTAGATAAAACATTAGTATTATTGTTCTAATATTACTGTCGCAAAAATTCTAGTCAAATTCTTACATTATTGGTACCGTACCGGAGTTAACGTACTCGCCATGAAATTACCGTGTATCTTGAATATCATTGATCGAAACTTTATAGCTATGTCGAGTAGTTTCACTCCAAAAGGCGAAATATATTCAAGCGATGGATTTTCATCATAACACGAGATACAAACTTCTGCAAGCTTAATAAAATAAACAGTGGCACAGATAATAGACTACTACAGACAGTGGCATTCCAACGTTGCAAAGATTTCTAAAAAGAAACCCAACGGAACGCTTCATCGATTGTAGAATGGTTTATGCATGTGGAAAGATCTATTTGGTTCACTTGAATTTGTATCCTAATATTTAGATCAGCCGAGATCCCATTTATTTTTATTACGGGTCTGATATCAGCATACGAATGTGTAACAAAAAACGCAATAAGATGTTTCTCTCGCTCCAATGTTACTATTTTATTTCTATTGGATAAGGTTTTACTTTCAATTAGAAAATTATTTCTACTTGTTTTCGGATCGTGCAGATGTTATGCTGACTTTTAAATAATGTTTTATGCAGTAAGTATAAATACTTGTATCGACTCAAAGAAAAATGAGAAGAACTTGGCAACGTTATCAAGTATCATCTGTGTTCTTTTCAGAAATACATTGTTCAATTTATAGTATAAAGAAATCTTGTCCAACTTCCAATTCTAAATATTTAATTAAATATTTCGTTTTAATATTAAATTAAAATATGGATAATCCTTTAGGTTTCTCAATTTCCTTTAAAGTCATGACCTGTCACATTAAAACTTGAACGATTTGAAGTTTTTTTTCACCTGCAATAAAATTTCAAACGGACTGATATTACATAACACACTAAAATTATTAATTAATTTATTATTATGTATACCTATCTTATGTAACTGCTTGTTGATAGATCCTGATTGGAACTAGATTTAAAAAAGTTACTTTGAACTTTGCAATGTTTGATTTTTGAAAATTGGTTATTCCATATATTCATTTATATTTTTGTAAAAATAATGATTGAGGTTAAAAACGTCTATCAATCGGGCAGTACATACAGATTTGTTGAAAAAATATATTTTGAAATAAGCAGTACCTATGTGCTAACATAAAGTGGTCATGGCTGAGACTATGGAGGACCTCAGTACAATGCTCGATGACCTCAATAGAGCTTCCAAAAGAGAGGGTCTTAAAATGAACATGGACAAAACGAAGGTTATGTTGAATGCCCATGTTACACCCACTCCTATCAAGATCGGAGGCTCTACACTCAAAGTTTTGAGTGTAGAGAGAGAAACTATGTCTACCTGGGACAAACGATCCAGTTGCAACTTCGCTCTTTCTCCCAATCTAACTGGATCAAAAAGTAGAGAAGAAGTCAACCATCGAAACCGACTCGACTGGGCAACGTTCGGAAAGTTGCGCGGTATCTTCTCGTCCAAGATACCACAGTGTCTCAAAACGAAAGTCTATTACCAGTGTGTGTTTCCAGTGATGAGCTATGGCTCTGAGACGTGGTCGCTCACAATGGGCCTTATCAGTAAGCTTACAGTCACCCAAACGGCAATGGAGAGTGCTGTGCTCGGAGTTTCCTTGCGTGATCGACTCAGTAATGTAGAGATCCACAAGAAAACCAGGGTTACAGATATAACCCGAAGAATTGCCAAACTTATGTAGCAGCGGGCAGGGCACATTGCTCGCAGAACGGAGGGTCGATGGGGCAGAAAAGTTCTGGAGTGGCGACCGCGAACTGGAAGACATTGCGTTGAAAGGCCTCCCACAAGGTGGACCGATGATCTGGTAAATGTTGCGGTTATCCGCTGGATGTGGGACGGGACCAGTCAATGTGGCAACACTTGGTGTAGGCCTTTGTCCAGTAGTGGACGTCTTCCGGCTGATATGAGGTTGATGTGCTCTTCTATCTGTATGTAATATTTTCTCTGTAATGTGTTTTATGTGTAAATAAATAAATGCATGATTATTATGTTTGAAAAAGGAAATCCAAACTAAAGAAGAGAGAGAGAGTGAGAGTCTATGAGTATGTTGTGCAATATTTTAATGATGATCCAATATTCAAAAGCGTTATCACTTTCACAATAAAATCATTTATTACTATCTACTCGCTCAGAAATAAAGGGTTCCGGAATTAAAATAGTTGCATCGATGACTAATTATTAACTTACAAATAACAAAGTGGTTATTTCTGCATTCTACGAAGCTTAGGCAGAGATACCTATTACCCACTCACTTCTCTACTTTTGTTTAAGTATCATGTAAAAGGGAGCGTGCCTATTGCCATCAACTGGGCACAATTCCAGATTCCGGGCTATTTTTTTTAATTTTATTTTTTCTTTTATATTGGTTTGCTCTTGACTCTATTCTAGGTGACACAGATAAATTCGAAGATTGAGTGAACATACCCAGAAGAAGTCTGTTCGCTCCAACTTTGTAGTGATTCGGGTTAAATGCATTCGGAAACAGACGCAGATAGTTTCACTTTTTTTCTGTGCGCCTTATGAAGGATGTTTGGAAGAGCTTGGTGCGGATTGGTGGAATGGCAACTAGTTAAGGATAGCTGCTATTGAGAAATTCCAGATGAAAAACCGAATAACACTTTACCCGACCCCACCAACTCAAATATCAGAACTTTCGTATTTACGTAGAACAATTTTATTTTTTTACAAATAATGGCAAAAAAGTAGCAATGGTCTTATTGTTGCCAATTGCATTTTATGTCATCACGACTTTGAAATTATTTTTTGCATAAGATAACTTTAAATGAGACCTACAAATTATCAAGGGATCTACCAATTTTAAGAGATTATTGTATACATCTTAGCACTAATCCCTTTATTCTGAGCCATATCCTCCACTCGACTCGACAGTCAGGAAGATTTATTCAAAATAATTAAGAATACGGGCCTTAGAAATAAGCAAGCACCCCAGAGCGCCGCCGGTCCAAAAGTAGCTGCAGAACACCGCGTGGTTTAGTTTTAGTCAGTGTCTGACAGAATCCTTCACCAGCCCCAGGGCGAAGGCCACCCATGAAAATTTCCATAACCGAAATCACATGACCGGACCGCCAGGTGCGTGAATTTCACACGGGTTCCTAAAAAAAAACTGTAATTATAAGATAAAGTAGTGTAACACACATCCCTTAATAAGATAAGATTGTAGATACCTATATAACATAACCCAAAATTAGCTAAGTCAGTCAGTCATCAACAGTGGGTTGTGCGTTCAACAGTTATCTGATCTTGTTGTTTTTAAAATGAACAACTTCGTGCTTTTATTTGTGATTGCTCTTTGTGGTAAGGATTTCATACAAGTGTGATTATTTTCAAATAAATTAAGTACATTACATAAATTTTAAATAAGTGAAATTTATCATTGCCCAGTCGGCTCCATAACATCCTCTCCTTCAGCTCGGCCTTGACTGTTATGCAAGTGCAATTTATCATAATTTTTATTTTAAGATATCAGGCGGCTTGCCTCTCAAAAAAAATCTTAAGACTATTTTAATAGACTTTTAATGACTTTCTTTCATTGCTACAACAGTTTTATTTTGCACATAATTCACCGTATTTTTCTGAAATTTATTTTAATATCTGTTTTATGAACAGGCACACGCACAAGCTCTTTAAATGTTGAAAGTGCAAACAGAATATCGGGTGGATCGCCGGCAACTGACAACCAGTTCCCATATATGGTAATTTTAAAATAGAAATATAATATTTTCTGTATATTCTGTACTTCATTTTAATACTTTTATTTATTAAACCCTAATATCGAAAAGGGGTCATTATATAATTCATCAATACGAGCTATCTTTAATATAACAACAAATCTGAAATCTAAAATTACTGCTACTTAAATACTCGTGTTTACATAGACTAAAAAAATATCTAGGCGAAAAATAAATGCTATAGATACAAATACCTACCAAATTTATATCAGTAGAACGAAAATATAACGATGTTTATATTTTTTTAGATTTCATTGCAACAAACAAGCCAGTTATCAAGTTACACGAGAGGACATAGATGCGGGGGAGCATTGGTCACATTAAGTCACGCAGTAACATCTGCATCTTGCCTTTATGAGACCCGAAATGGGTAAGTACCTACATATATTTTTTTTATTTGTGCATATTCTCTGCCCAAACCTTCAAGCAATACCAGGCGTGACGTTATGTTAGGGTGGGGTTATACTAATAATGTTCCATAGACTTGTCTCTGTTTTGCACATGTACAATCTACTGATAAAGCGACTTATCAAATAATACAGATGTCTGTATGTACAAATAAAGCAGCAGGAATACATTTTATAAATGACGGTGAAAGCTACATTAAAATCAGTGGTGTAGTTTGGAAGACCTTTTGAAAGAAATGAATGGACATTCAATTTTATACTATTTATACATGTGCAATAGATCCATAGGTTAAGAGGTTCGGGAAGCATATTATCATACTAGAGTGGCCGAAAAACCCCGAGGAGTAAGCTCCAATAAGAACTTTTGAAACACAAAACTAATAATAAAATAATATTTATACTAATTTTTATTTGATTTTCAGGGCCTTAGCAGTACTCACTCCTAGTGAATACAGGGTATTTGCTGGTGGGGCGGTTCTTACCAACGACGCTTCCGCAGATCGTTATCGAGCCGTTGAAAGATTTACCATTCATCCCAACTATAACACGGGTACCCCGTATGTGAACGATATCGCTATTATTACTGTGAGTAAAATTTTTATCTGCATTGGTATTTTTCTAGTATGAAAATCACTAAGATAATAAATGGTAGGTAAAACATGTTTTCTATGTTACATATATTCATTTTTGACTGAGATTGTTGCTATTTATTTAGCCAGTTATCGAAATATCACGTGAAAAATCTCAAACGTCTTGGAATTTTACAAATTTTTTCGTTGATGAATGTCTCAAAAATGATCAACGTATTCGCAAAGTGAATGTTACTATCTACTCTGTTCAGTTGTAATGAGATTAGTCTGAAGTTTTTAACATTTTTTTTACCTATTTCAGCTTGCCGCACCGTTCGCAAGTAACGTAGTATCAACGGTGCCAATGTCAGTTGCCGATGCTACCACAATACAGGGACCGATATGCACCACCGCCGGTTGGGGATCTCAAAACCAAACAAGTTCTGTAAGTAAACACGATAAAAACTATTATTTATTCTTGGCCCATAATACCTTAATACCTTATTCTTCCATAATACCTAATGGAAATATTATATCTAAAGGAAATAGCATGAGACAAGTATAATGACGTCACAGTCGAGATGCAAAACAAAATACTCATTATTGTGTATTCATTTGGTTTTGAATCATGGAAGCTAGCGATCAGAGAAAAACATTGCTCATGGGTCACCTTTCGTAGCGTACGCGACTGTTAAAACTCAAATGGAGCTGATGAAAAAATTAAATAAAATTGTAGAGAGTCGTCTTTTTAAGACACATTTTATTGGCAGTCTTAAACTCCACTGCATCTTATGAATGTCCGCGTACTTGTTCGTAATATTTGTAGCAATGACCAACATTTTTCTGAAATCTACAAAACTTGTCGTTTGTTTTAGGCCAGTACACAGTTGATGCACACAGCGCTGACGGCGATTGACATACAGGCGTGCCAAGCTCATTACCAGCTAATGCCCGGTCAAACTCAAATCACCTTACAAAATTCCATGATCTGCGCTTTGGCCTCCAGCATATCATCTGGATGCACGGTAATAATTCATTTGTATTACTGTTGATACTCATCTGAAAAAAAAATTGTTGTAAGGCCCAAAACTATATTGGAATCATTAATTACGTTATTACCTTACAGAATTAAAAAAACGTTATTACCTTACAGATATTTCTTAATGATATTCACAGATATTTCGAAAGATTTTTTAGAATCTTGCCTATAATTTTGGAGTGTAACAGGAAACAACATTACATTACTATTCATATTATTTTCAGGGTGACTTGGGCAACCCATTAGTATGCAATGGGAACCTCAACGGTGTCCTAATTATTACTGGGAACGATTGCTCACCCGGAGCCATGCCGCGACCAGAAGTTTACACCCGTATCTCTAGCTTCCGCCAATGGATTGAGACCACGTCAGGAGCATCCGCTTTCCAACCTGGAATGGCAGTGTTAGCATTGATCTCTATTGTTCAAATTGTAACCGCAAAAGTTTTAAATTAAGATAATTTAGAAATAAGTAAAATTATACTATTTAAATGCAGTCGTTTCTTATTTTTCTATTTCTGTTATTTTGTGTACTCTATGAGAGAAATGAAAATTGTAGGATCCTTGATAATAGTAATGCTAATCCTAATGATAATAATAGCATTTATTGCCAACGTACTTATAGTGGGGTGTAGTTATTTTAGAAAAAGGAGCAAGCATTAGCGAATGAATCAAGTCGTCGGATTATTTTTTATCCCTGTAGCTTATTATAATTTTAATTGCCAAGGATTATAAAGATCCACCAATTTTGTTATATAATGCTAAATAAAACAATGGATACAAATTTGTATTTTAAAATCCAAAAACCCATGTTTCCCAGGTTTGATAAAACGAAGATCTTATGAAAATCTTAAGCATACTCAGAACTTACGGTAGCGTCTAGGAAATGTACGAGAATGGTTGTCAACCATTATTGGTTTGTCATTTAATAAACCCCGTGGCATTTGATTTGAATCATCAAAATCGGCCAACGCGTTAGGACTCTCGAACGCCACTAGGAACAACGATACATAGACTGATAAACACAATCCCCTTCTTTGAGTCGCGCAGTTGGGTAAAAATATTATACCACTGTAATTTTGGGCTCATAAGGAACAAATCAACATTTTTTTATATACTTATTTGGGGTAAATAAAAGACTACACACTTCAGCAATGTACAAAAATCAATACAAAAAATACAGTTGTGCAACTAGCGACATTTTCTAAAAACCATTTTACTAAACTAATGCGACGTACGCTTTCATTGGAAACAATAATAATTAAGTGCAATGCGGTCATAAAAATTGAAATGAAAGTATCTAAAATAAATTAAATTAATAATATATTATTATTAAAATTGGTAAATAAAAAGTACTAACAAGATACACACGAACAGAACAGCAGAAAATTGTTCCTCAAACAAGGCATAAAAAAAAATATTACGAGTAATATAGAATTATTATCAAATTATTACAATGATTATTACATAGACTGATAAACTCTTTATCGTCCTTCGGCAGTCGGGTAAAAATGTACGAATTACAAATATCAGCAGAATTATTTTTTTCACAAAACAATGCCTCTCAATTGTCCTGCTGAAACAGCGAAGATGTCAACTTTTATGAAAATTTGTGGATTATTATATATTTTTATATTGATTAGCAAAGCATCGCCTGCAGACCTACGTACGACTAGAACATACGCCAAACAGGGGTCGCGCTCCCCCCGGTTTATATCTTTTATAAGCCAACATGCAAACAGAAAGCATATGCGTAAGTACAAAAAGAACGGTACTGCATGGCTTTCAAAATTGTCATTGAAGTTTTTCAAGCTCGTCACAATATTTACTGTAGAAGGGACGCCACACCACTTCAGTATACTCTAACTGAAATCTGATTAACGATTTGTGTAAAATATTAAAAAATATATGCATATTCCCTATTCCACGAAATCTTTAATATATTTTGAAAGAATGATTGGTGTTAAAAAAGTGCCACAATTATATTAGTGCAATATTATTTTATTTTATTTATTTATTTTATAATAAGTGAACACACAGTATAATACATAAAGACAACACATCAAGACAGTAGAGTACAAGGATACTTTGCTTATTTCTTAAGAATTTTCTGCCAGCAGATCCGCGAAAAGGAAATACGAAAAAGAAATGTAGACAATAGTGTGTGAGAACAGGAAACTAAGAAAAGTGAACGACTTGAACTAAGATATAAAAATTAGCGTACCTACACAAATAGTGTAATGGTGGATATATACAAATATAAATACATAATTGTAAAATATATAGATACTTATGTATTATATATATATATATATGTATATAAATAAAGATCAGACTTGAGATAGATAATGCTCTTTTAAACGTTTTTTGAATAGTGAGATAGTATTTAAATCTCTGATGCTAGGCGGAAGTGAGTTCCACAATCTTACAGCATGGACAGAGAAGGAATAGGAATAGAAACTGGTTTTATGTGGATGGGATTTAAGGAGAGATTTGAGATGTGATCTGCACAGCGCATCTCTGGGACGAGCGTAAGAGAATCGCTCACGCAGGGGTTATGCAAGATGTTGAACAGGAGACATAAAATCCGAGTGTTCCTACGAAGACGGATTGGGAGTCACTTGGGTTCCTTGTGAAGGTGAGAAACATGATCATACTTATGTAGACCAAAAACAAAGCGAATACACAAGTTTTGCAAGCGCTTAAGCTTGTTGAATAGCTCCTCTGTGGCATCCAGGTAGCAGGCGTCGACATAATCTATAATCGGCTGAATATAATATTAATGATGATCCAATGTTACACGGCGTTATCAATATCAGAACACAATAATTTATTACTGTCTACTCCTTCACAAAAAAATAAAGTGTTCCGTAATAGAAATAGTAGCAACAATTGTTTTTATTATTAATTTTTAATTTAGTTGAAAAATTTCTTTATTTTGACATTGAGAAATCGAAAAGTAGTCTTGGTTTTTTTGTTACTTTATGTCATCGCGATTCTGATAACATTTTGTAGTATAATCAGGCTATAATGTTCTCACTGCACACTGAACACAGGCCAGGAGGTCTATGTTTCAGCAGAGAGGACTTTGTGAGAGGGAAAGGGCCTTCATCTACTACGCGAGCCCAGTGCGGGTTGGCAGATGTAACATACTTTCGAATCTTTAGTTCTAGGTCAACCGGTTTCCTCACAATGTTTCACTTCATCGATTTGAGAGCTGTAATATGTCTGCCTGGGTTCTAACCCACGATTCACTGGGCCACCACTGCTCTTTTTATTTTGTGAACAAGACGAATTTAAATAAGATGCTGACGAATTATTAAGGCCTTACCTACTTTATGAGATCACGTTATAAGCACTAAGTAGATTTTCCAAATATAACACATCGGTTCTCCGATGTGTTATATATTTAGTTTTATTTTAAAGCAGAGACGAATTTATCGGAATAGACAGCCGAAGAGGAAACAATGAAAATTTAATGATAAGTTGGTATTACATCATATACCTTAGATAGATAAGATTGTAGATCCGTACAAGTATATAACAGCAACATAAATCAGTCATTAAATAAAAGTGCAAATGTGTTCGACAGTTATCTGATCTTCTTTTTTAAACCGATCCACTTAATTTCCAATAAATTTCAATTAAGAATACAGTAATATAACCTAAACCTCTTCCAATACCTATCTGCAAACATAACCGAATGAAAACCATGATGACTATTATTAGTTGGAAAAGTAGCAGTCTCAGGCCGGTCTACTTGAGACACTTCTTGTGTTTTATATCAGTTATGTCTTGGTCTTGGTCAAAGACACGGTGCTGAGACACCCTCTCAGCCTGGGCCAGGCCCTCCGTGACCTCAGGCTGTACAGCCTTCAGGTTTTAGACTATCTGACAATTACATTGACACATAACCAACTCATTTGCGGCCAGAATGTGTTCCTTAATTTGTAACTGGGAGCTAACATATTTATTTTAAAGGAAGCCCAGTTTGTCCTCAAGTACCTAAATATCATTTTGTAAGCGTTGTGTGTCAATTTTATGACTAACTTTATACCTATTTGTCTCATTAAATAAGGAATCTTCAGTCAGGTCAATAGCGGTTATGGAATGAGGTTTACAATTTGGTTTTATTAACTCACTATATAATGGCATGTTTCCTGTACCTGAGTGCATGACTGTTCTTTTTGCACATTCTGAATTTAAAAATGAGCATGAGCCAATTCATCTTCTAGGTCCCTAACTTTACCTAAAGCCTCCTCATATAAATCACTACAATTATGGAAACCATCCGTGACTACCCGTAGTTGGTCGCGTTCATCAATAACATTCTGATATTGCTGACTCAGCACCATTAGAGCTCTCAGCAACGTTAGAGGCGTTAGTATGAGTTTATTTAACGTACTCGATCGCATTAACGTTAACATTAACTAAAGTCAATTTGTATACAAGAAAACAGAAAGAACAAGAATTTAATAAAAGAGTTTCCCTTTACCACCAGACGGTACTTATCTTATTTCAGTACAAATTAGCGTTGATGTTAACGCGATCGAGCATCAGTAGATACTGTCACGCCAAAAAGCTCACTGAACTACAACTAAACTGAGCTAAAGCCTAAAAATGTAGGTTAGTGCAAATAAAAAAATACCTAAGTAGCCATATGAGGATAATGGTGAGGTGTGAGGGAAAGGTGGTCGCTCGCAATGGACCTCACCAGAAGGCTTGTAGTCACCCAAATGAGACGCGATGAAGATGGCTATGCTTGAATTTTCCTTGCGGGATCTAATCAGAAATGAAGATACCCTCAGAAGGACCGAGGTTACCGATATAGCCCGAATAATTGCCAAACTTAAGTGGCAGTGGGCTTCCCAGCAATATATCCTGACAAATAGGTCGCAGAACGGGTGGTCGATAGGGTTGAAAAGTTTTATTATTTATTTATTTAAACTTCATGTACAATGGTGATACATAGGCTGACTTAATGCAGCAAGGCATTCTCTATCAGTCAAAAGGACACAACAGTGGTAGGAGTACAAAATAAAAATAAAAAAAAAAACAATTATTAAAATCTGATTTTAATTAACTATCTAACTAATAAAATACATAAAGTAGTACTAGTTTTGGAGTAGCGCCGCATACCGGATTACACAGCGTTGGACCTCCCACCAGATGGACCGATTTTATTCATTTCTGATCAATTTTAAGCGACACTATTTACTTTGTACAGGAGTCCGGCATCTAAAACCTTGACATTAAAATTGTTTTTCAGGGCCTTGTCGATAATCAACCCGAGTGAATACAAGGTATTTGCTGGTGCACCGGTTCTTACCAATGATAGTTCAGCGGTTATGATCGCCATCGTCTCGTAGAAAGCGTTACTCTACATCCCTACTATAAAACGGGTACCCCGTATGTGAACGATATCGCTGTTATTACCGTGAGTAAAGTTTTTGCTACATTGATATTTCTAAATATAAAATCGCCACAAATAATAAGTTACACAGCTAAATACAGGGTGTTTGGAAGGGAGCTGTACATACGCCTAGGGTAGAAACTAGGGATAGTCTGCTACCTACCCCCGCCCATTATATTGACCTTGGCCTCAAGGTTTTTTTTTAATTTATTATTATTTTTTATTTGACTTTTTTATGATTTTTTGACTAAAACTACCTGTAGCTCAAAATCTATCCATGGGACCGGTCGGCTAATGGTCTTGTTTTAATCGTTAGAGTCTTAGGGTCCTGCAAAAAATTATTTTACACCAGAAAATTGTGGAGAAGAAAAGTTATGGGGCCTGAAGTACCGTAGTAAGGTAAAGAAATAATTTTAAGGGCAACTTTCTATGGGGTTTAAAAAAAAACTAACAGGGTTGGAGTTCTTCTGATTTTTTTAAAACATCCTCAGTCCATGCCCTTTCTAACGATATGCTAAAAGTGTAATTATCACTTTTAGTTTTAAAGTTATTAATTAATTTCCGCAACTAGGGCACTTCAAGCAAAAATTTCAACTAATGAAAATTAAATGTGTTCGATCGTAAAAGGATGGCAAATGAAACAAAAAATTTGGTAATGACTAATGTCATTAAATTACAAATTTTAATTAATTACTAATTTTAATTAATTACAAATTTTGTTCAAATTGATGACCATTGACCTGTAAACATGCTCGGCACCTCTTCCTCATCTCCACGGTCACCGTTCTAAGCAGCAGTTCCTCGCGCATTGTATCAGACCAGACTTTCCACACGCTTAAACCAAGCGTCCGGGCTACGGTTCTTACGTAATTTAATGACATTAGTCATTACCAAATTTTTTGTTTCATTTGCCATCCTTTTACGATCGAACACATTTAATTTTCATTAGTTGAAATTTTTGCTTGAAGTGCCCTAGTTGCGGAAATTAATTAATAACTTTAAAACTAAAAGTGATAATTACACTTTTAGCATATCGTTAGAAAGGGCATGGACTGAGGATGTTTTAAAAAAATCAGAAGAACTCCAACCCTGTTAGTTTTTTTTTAAACCCCATAGAAAGTTGCCCTTAAAATTATTTCTTTACCTTACTACGGTACTTCAGGCCCCATAACTTTTCTTCTCCACAATTTTCTGGTGTAAAATAATTTTTTGCAGGACCCTAAGACTCTAACGATTAAAACAAGACCATTAGCCGACCGGTCCCATGGATAGATTTTGAGCTACAGGTAGTTTTAGTCAAAAAATCATAAAAAAGTCAAATAAAAAATAATAATAAATTAAAAAAAAACCTTGAGGCCAAGGTCAATATAATGGGCGGGGGTAGGTAGCAGACTATCCCTAGTTTCTACCCTAGGCGTATGTACAGCTCCCTTCCAAACACCCTGTATATTTTTGTTTGGTTGCATACGATGATTTTCGATTATAGTTGTTACTATTTGATGACATTACACTCTCATAGATAGATTTCTGCTACAGAAATGTCACATGATCAATTTCAAATGTCTCGAAGTTTTGCAATTCATGTCGCTGATAGAATGTCACCTTGTCAAAAATTAGCAAAGTTTTCATTAGTTAATCGTAACTTCTCAGTTATAGTGAGATTAATAAAACAGTTTTTTAACTATTTCAGCTCGACAGTGAATTCCCAAGTAACGCAGCATCAACGGTGTCATTGTCAGTTAGACCCCTCTCCTATAAGCGGAGTGCCGTGCGAGTCATCCGGCCGGGGATCCTAAAATGACACAAGTTCTGTAAGCAATCATGTTAAAAACTATTTACTCTATACCCAGCAATATTTTCCTGTCTATTTCTGTAATATTCATCTGATGAAACCAAGTAGTATCAAAACTGCAAAATGGCCTCACAGTCGTGATGTAAAATCTTTTATTCCTCGCAGTTTTGTTTTTGTACCTCCTACGGATTATCACACGGCAGAAACATCAAGTGATGCAAAATGTCCGGTTTTATAGAGCATTATCTAGTCCACGCAGTTTATTAGCTCTGTCTTAATACATGTAACAATCGCCAATGTTTTCTTGAAATATTATAAACTTAATTTACCCGCAACGTTTCGTTGGTTTTAGGCCAGTACGTAGTTGATGCACATAACTATGAAGGTGATTGAGCCGCTAGCGTGTGGAGTTTTTTACTTTGGACCAGTTCCCGGCTGCCCTCGAGTCACTATGCAAAATTCCATAATATGTGCGATGCCATTCAAAGAGTCATCTTCACGCGCGGTAATAATTTATTTGTATTAGTCTTTTTTTATTGTTGATAGGCTTTCGCTTGACCACTATCTCACCTGATGGTAAGCGATGATTTGGTTGACGATGAAGCACGCTTGCCTAGAAGAAACCTGTTTACTTTTGACTTGAAGTCATCCAGGTTGTAGCTATCAGGAAATACAGACTCCGGCAGGGAATTTCACTCCTTTGCCGTACGCATAGTAAAAGTATTCTCAAAACGTTGGTCTTAATATAAAAAAGAATGAAATAGTTGAAAGGCTCAAAAATTTATTTAACAAAATGTTTACCGACTTCTAACGTAAAACCTAAAAGTTTCCCAAGTCAAAATATATTTTATTTGGTCCAATAAAAAAAAGCATCTGTATTTATAAATTCTGAGAAATACGTGGACAGGGATAATACACGCTTATGAAATTTGGCACACCTGTTTAGAAGCCCACTTTGACTAATAATTATAAGAATATTATGCAATTCCAGCAATATTTCATACGGGCCGAATTGATAACTTTTAACGGTTAATATTTTGCGTTGATAAAACGTACCTAAAACGTACCTTATTTAAAGCTTAGTGATATTTATAAAATATAGGCATACATTTCTCTCATAATTATAGCATGCGCGAGAAACAAAGCAAATACAAAACCACTACCCTATAATATTTTAAACTATTTGTTATTTTTACAATTTATTTTATAATATTTTCACATAGGTGATTTGGGCAATCCGTTAGTATGCAATAGAAACCTCAACGATATTCTTTTTGCCATCGGAAATAATAGCTCACACGGACTCACTTTGCAACCTAAAGTTTACACCCGTAACTCCAGCTTCCGCTAACGGATCGAGACCAAGTCAGGAGCATCCACTTTCCAACCTGGAATGGCAGTGTTAGCATTGATCGCTATTGTTCAAATTGTAACCACTAAAGTTTTTAATTAAAAGTGAAATTATATTATTTTATATATAACTATACCTACTTGTTTCTTTATATACAAACTGATTATAATAGTTAGGAACAACAATGGCTAGGTCCACTTTGTTGCTTAAATAATAATCGTACTTATCTATTATATAATATTAAAACATATTTCAATATTAAAATCATTTAAAAAAACTCATCTTTTTATTACCCGACCAAATAAGTGATGGGCATTATTCAGAAAGCCCGGTCAATTTAATTATTCCAATGGTCTTTATCCATTGCCTACAAATATTGGGCATTTATCAAATTACCCGAGCATTATGAATAATGCCGTATTAATCAGTAGGTCCATAACAAATGCATTATCATTATTTAATATTTTGGTGGATAGAACAAGTTCTCCTATAGGGATTCCATCTTTTGTTTTAAATACGAAATCTTAAGTCACAGCAAATAGATGGAATGGTACTTTTACAACGACGTTTTCATTTGTGATTATAAATTATTTATCGCTTAATAAGTCTCGATAATCAAAAGCCAAGGACAGAAAACTGTGGAGTGAAATGGAGGAGGCCTTTACTCGAAAAGAGGTCCTTAATTAGAAAAACAAGTATTATAATCAAACTTAACATTGCATTAGCTATATTTAAAACCGAACTATTAATGTGAAATTATAATGAAATTGTAATTGAATTGAATTGAAATTGTATTTAATTAATGTTATAATGAATAATTAATATGGTATATGATATGATTAAGGATAAATAAATGGCTTTAATAATAAAGGTCTCGATTTAGATAAGATTAAAACTAATTTTGTCTGCATAAAAAACCCGAGTTAATAAACAAAGCCGATTTATACAATTGGGGGCGGCCCATGTTCTGCAGTAGCATCATTTAGCGGAAGTTATGATGATGATGAATATTTAGAGTATTCTATGTAACAATAGTATTAAATATCATTCATAGCAAACATTATCCGTATGTTTTTCACACGAATAATGTAAACACAGAGTAGGGTAGGGCTCAAGAAACGTAAGTAAACATAAAAATATTTTAACCAATCGGTGACGAGTATCTATATCTTACTAACCACCGCTGTGGCAATGTCTCACATACGAATATTATGCGGCCTTCGTACCGATGACCGTTTTGAGCGGATGCCCAATTTGTATAGTCTTTGACAATTTGTACGGGACCGAAATAAAAGGCTCAGGCGTACCAGGGGCTGAAATCACCTAGGAGAGGAATTGTTAGACACGTAACATAAAATGTGACACCAATCGACAATTGTCCCTGTATGCGCTACGCATGTGCACCCAAGAACAATCCTCGGGCTAGGAGTCGGAGATGAGGTCCAAGACTTCTCCCGGAAGGTAGGGTTCGTAGGGTCGCTACTGCCCACCAGCTCGCCACAAAGCTGCCCTGTGGATTATAATATCTCTCTTAGTCTGCCCCCATCTGCCTAGACAGTTTATTAATATTGCTATATGTTTTTTGTTTTTCAACCGACTTCCCAAAAAGGAGGAGCTCTCTTAATTCGACCGTATATATATATATATATTTTTTATGTGTGTTCGCGGATAACTTCGTCGTTTATGAACCGATTCTGATGATTCTTTTTTGTTGGAAAGGAAAAATACCAAGGGTGGTAACGTATTAAGGAAACCAAGATCTGTATGTGAATGATGGTATCCATTAGATAAATTGAGGGAACTCCTCAAATATTATCCAAAGGTTTACTGGTAGAGAATGCCTTGTGGCATTAAGTTCGCCTATGTACCACTATAGTATATGAAGTTTAAATAAATAATATTATAGGCATACATAATTATAGCGATAATGGTATTTTATCAACAATACAATCGTTAACACTCAAAAAATGTCATTTGGTGAAATGGAACTGATGATGAAGACCACAGATGGCCACTGGAACTCCTTAATGCTAACTATGTCACGGGCATAAGATAGATCGAAAATGGTAACTTCGAAGTAATCTGATGATGAAGCCGGAAGGTAGGCACTGGAACTCCGAAATAAAACAATGGATCCTAGTCGTGATTGAGCTTATTGGAATCGTCATGAGATTTACTTTGGCTATAAATGATTTTAATGGTATTTGGAGTTACCTACCAAAACCAAAACGAGATAAATAAAAAACTTTTTAACAAAAAAATCAAACCAGCTTCCAAAACAAAACATTACAAAGCGAAAAATAACTTTCTTTTCCGAAGTCGGTGTCGAAAAACGGAAAACAATAGGTGCCAAAGACACCGACTCCGGTAAAGAAATTTATTAATGTTGTTATTTGTTTTTTTTTTTCATTTTTTAACAACTATCTCATACCTGCGTACAAAAACAATCATATTTGAATCGATTACTTTTTCATTCATTATAAACATAATCAATTTTACTGTCTTTATACATTGTTTATCAGACTATTTTGATATATTAGATAACTTTGATAGCTCTTGCTTTATTGATACCTACTAGTCACACGTTTAGTGTCAAAACAGGAAGTTAAACTACAAAATTTGTTGGTCGATCGAGTTCGAGAGATCTACTCTCTTACTATGTTCACGAATTTCATTCGCTCTGTGCCAGTTTTATTAGGCAGCAAAATCATCTATCCAGTGCCCATGATGATATGATGTACGGTAAGGTTTGTCATGGAATTCCAAAAAAGATAAATAATTTGACAACGTCATATCGTTTCCAAATTAGATAAGATTATTAGCAAAGCTATATTATATTGATACACACAAGATTAACAACAGAACACAGCCGACAAGATTGCAGTGTGTATCAATAATTTATGTAAAAAATATTATTTGCTCGTGTTTTGAATAATGGACAAGTTATTGTTTTTATTTGTGATTGCATTGTATGGTAAGTATTTGCAAAATATTACTTTGAAACTTTACTGTCCTTGATAAAGCAGGTGTCAGACGCTTTAGTTGACCGAGTAGCGACTGTTCTTATACACAAGTATGACACATACAGTTTTCGCTCAGATAAGACTTTTTCTGACGGTTAGTACAAAACGAATGTGGATATAGAGCAAGAGTATTATCTTCTATATTAGATTCTGATTCAAGAATGAGACCAGAATTTGATAGAATGGAGATAGAAGATACAGATCAACTTATATGATTTAAAAAGAGTTTCTTGTGTTTCAAACTATTAAAATTGAGATGGTTTCAGAAAATAATAAAAATTAACTTGCTACTTTTGTACACTTATAGTTATTTATTTCTTGAACAGGCACTAGCGCAAGCGCTATAAACGCTGACGGAGCAAGTAGAATATTGGAAGGAACGGCTGCAAATGAAAACCAATTTCCTTATATGGTAAATATTATACATGATGATGATGATACATATGAGATACTTTTATGAATGTTATTTTGAGTATAGCCCGGCAAAGCTAGTCTCTTAATACAATAGCTGAAACCACAGTGTCTGCGATTTTATAATCGTTTTTACTAATCTTCTTTAAATGGCCCTATTTCACTAAAGTGAATCCAATTTCCAGTCCCGTTTCACGTCCCACTCCTGTTTCGTCAAGTTATTTAACTACTGCTGACAGACAAACTTAACAAAATAAAATAAACTGCCTCGTTGATCTAGTGGTCGCAAGTGCTACAACTGAGCACGAGATTTTGGGTTCGATTCCCGGATCGGCAAAGTGTTATTGGGTTTGTAAGTCTGAAATTTTGTCAGTAGCAGGCCGCAGTCTAGATTTGAACCCGGTTGATGGCGCCTATTAGACATAACCAACAAACACGACACAATAAACAACACTGACGAAACACAACAACAACACAACAAACATAACTCAACAAACAAACAACCAACATAACTGACGAAATATGGGTGTGTGTGGTGCATTTCTGCCCGACTCTTCAGGGAATGCAGACGTGATGTTACGTAAAATAATCATGTTCATATTTTAGGTTTCATTGCAAAAAATAAGTGAACTACAAAGTTACACAAGAGGACACAGATGCGGGGGAGCACTAGTTACGTTGCAGCATGCAGTGACAGCTGCATCTTGCAATTACGATACTATCAATGGGTCAGTACCTACATAACTGAAGTTCATCTTCAATCAATTCTATTTGATACTAGCTGCCGCCCGCGGCTCCACCAGTGTTGTATAAGTACTTCTCCCAATATCTTAATAAATTGCCTATTGGTTATTTTAACGTAAAAGTTATATTTCTGTAAAGTTTCATCAAAATCCGTTCAGTAGTCTTTGCGTGAAAGAGTAACAAACATCCATCCATCCTCACAAACTTTCACGTTTATAATAGTAGTAAGATGAACCTATACTTTTATTTCTAATAACAAATGTTTGTTAGAGAGTTTTTGTCCTGAACAATAATCCTATCAACAAAACATGCAATTTTATTCGCGGATCCCGGTCTGGCGCTGACTGACCAGTTACACCAAAACCCATCGCCTTAGTTTTACCGACGTTAAGGGTCATTAGGATATTTTGCAGGCAGATAGCAAACCTTCCAAGTGCCTACCTGAGCCACACGAACGACTTCACTCCAGGTTTTTGAATGAAAAATTACTGCAGTATCTTTTGCAAATGTAAATACGCTGGAATTACGGATTTCAAAGAGAGCTAAGGTCGTTTATGTAGATTAGGAAAAACGTGGAGCCTAGAACAGTGTCTTGGATTATGCCGTAACCAACATAGATTGCAAAATCGATTCTTGTGTCAACTAACCAACCACTCGCGCGCTCGGAACGGTCTTAAACGTTCCCCGCACCCCGCTTCACTACCAAAGATACCTAGATAATGACATCTGCGCATCTAACGACTCTTGCTAACTTACTTGCCGGGGATTATACTAGCCAGTGCATCGTATGTGCACAGAAGGTGCTCCATGCGCTGCGTATGTTCCCCGCACAACCTGGATGTCGCGGTTAGACCCATCTTGTGGTGTGATGCCGAGGCACACTGTTCTTTGTAGCCTGGGGAGTGGCGCTTTGCACGAGGCAAGTTTTGATCTTGGCCACCACACTATGCTGCCGTATTTGATAAGGGATCCCTTCTTTTCGCATAATGTTCTTTAGCCTAATATACTTCGGCATAACGATTTTGGCACAATTTGTTTTGGCATAATAATACTTTGGCCTAATTTTTTTAGGCATACAATTTATGTTGGCATAATCATCTTAAAGACTAATTTGTTTTGGCATAAATTTCATTCGCATAACGTTAGTAGGCCTAATGACTATTAGCATAACGATAGTAGGCCTAATGACTATTAGCATAATAATATTTAGGCATAAAATTAATATAAATAACAAAAACAATTTTCATGCAAATGATTTATTATACATAACATTATGTAACTTAAACGATTTTTCAATCGCAAGATAACTTTTATCTGAAGAATATATTAGATGTTTTGACAGTTTTTGTATAAAAAAAATTGGTTGTTTGTAAAGTAGGTTTACGATCGAGATGTTTACGTGATAACGTCAAACATTCAACGAAAACTTAACCGCACGAGAAAATCTCCATTCGTTTGTATGCCGCTAGAGTGAGAGAGACGGAAGATCGGTCCACTCACTCGAACGCTATGCCAACCTCCGCTCGTGAGGATTACGCGTGACAAGTTTCACGGAATGACTGGCAGCGCTCGAGATGAGACGGGAGATCGGTCCGTCTCTCTCTCGTTATACCTGCGATCGCGCTCGTGAGGTTTTGGTGTGACACAAGTTTCTGAACATGTCACCCGATTAAAACGATTTTAAAGACGTTATCACTTCAAAAAAAACAGTAAACATGGTAAATATCCCGCTTGTAATGTTAATGTTCTAACATTAATCCTATCGATTAGCAGAATAAAATGGTGAATGTTTATTTTTTTAATTTTTAACTGGTTCGATTCCCGGTTTTGGTAAGCTTGTCGAGAAATCTGTGAATGCAGTTTTTTTTATTTATAAAAATAAAGCAACGCTTTCTAAAAGTAAAATTATCTGTGTTAAGGATTTAAAGTGATTTCCCTTCATTGCCCATTGATTTTTTCCACCCTGTATACACAAGGATTCTCAAAAAATGTCAGAAGCAAGACTGTGCCTTGACTAGATACTTAGGTCATTTTCTATAGAATAGTACCGGCAGATTCCGTGTTCACTTTGTTTATGAATAGTTGGCCTTCCAATTTTAAGATATATATTATTACAATGACCAATATCACAGGTATGAAGTAACAATAATAGGTCTATCAAAAACTTCCTTATATTTAACGGAAATGTAGAACAAAATAGAAAATTGTCAACAAATCAAAGCCATTATGATCCGTGACTATTATAACAACCGCCTGATAGGATATTTTTAATTCTATATAGTGACAACCAAATGCTGCAATATATTTAATTTCCGATAAAGCGTCACAAACAAAAATAGTAAACTAACAATTTTCTCGGAAGTTAATGTCGAAACCATCTATGCAAACTAATTTTGGCACCAGTCATTTTTTACAAATGTCAACTAAACTCTAGATTTATTTGAGACATTACAAAATATTAAAATTGTGACTTTCCTGTATCCACAGTGTCTCTTTGGCAATCAACACAAATGAATACAGAGTGTTTTCTGGTGCTGTGAGTCTTACCAACGACCAAAATACATATAAATTTCGGAGTATAACAAATATCACCGTGCACCCGAACTATTACTCAAGTACCCCGTTTGTAAATGACATCGCTGTTATATTCGTGAGTATTGTGATTTTTTTTCATTAATTGTTCCACCTAGAAGGCAAAAGTAAATTTTTCATGGTTTTAGTTAAGTTTTTGAGAATTATAAAATTCTCATGTTAAATGAATTTGATATTCAGAAAAACATCAATAGATTTTTTTCACATTGGCAGAATAGTCGACATCGGCTTTGCTTGTCATGTATAAATATAGAATTGAATCAACAAAATTGTAATTTTATTGTATTCTATGCAACGGTAAAGTCCAATAATATCCTATCTATGAATTGTATTTTCATTTATTTTATTCTTTTGCCTCCGTTTGATAAGATTTGAACAATGGCTTTACTCTGACGTGTCAAAATTATCGTGATTTCATTGTAACAGAGAGACTGAGTTGTACAGGAAGAAAAGCTATACCCTTTTTTCTCACCTGAAGTATGATGGCGTTGACATGTTATAGTACAGCACCTGAATTCTTCCTTATTGTTGGGTGTTACCTGACGTCGTATACTTGCCAAACTTTTCATAGATTTAAAATTTCAGCTTGTCTCTGCATTTTCGACGATCACAAATGCACCAGTGCTATTACCGATAAGGGATTCTGGCGTTACCGATATAACACCTTGTTCTGTGTCCGGCTGGGGAGCCCAGAATGTTACAGCAGATGTAAGTACATACTTAACAGCAAGTACAAAACACATGCATAGATAATAATATTTACTTTTAATATTTCGGTAAAGTAGTACAAAAGTGCGGCTTTGCCTGTCAATTTGACTGTTAAACCAAAAGTCGAAAAATGTCTGTAACTGTCACGATTCCTAACTTCAAAATTATTTATTAAAAATGAAACTTCGCAAAATATAAATTTTGTCTTTCCAAGGTACGGAATGCACGGTGCGCAAATTTGACTCGCATTTTTTATAGCTTTGTGTTTCAAAGTACTTTTTACAAACTTTTCCTTTTTTTCAGGCCAGTGTGCAGTTGATGCACCTATCAAAGCGGGTTCAGGACCAGACCAACTGTCGTGCATATTACGGTAGCTTGGCGGTCGGTCCGCTTAATATAGTAGATAGCATGATCTGCGCTGTGGGTTACCAGCAGGCACCGTTTGCAGGATGCACGGTAATAATTTTAATAATTTTTCGGCCAATGTCTTAATAGCCACGAGCCTCGACCAACACCTAAGAAGGCTCTCGTTAGGCGGCTTGGTCAAAGGCCTGATCCAGAAAGCAGTACTGCTGGACACGGCTCATATTGTTAAGAGGTTCCCCTCTCTGGAGCCCTGACCGCCGGTAGCTTGGACCCTGTTCCCGATACCGGTGGGCCTCTATTTTTTATATTTTTAATATTTTTTTTTTATTGTTTTATAAAAACATTAAAAAATATACTAAATAAGAAATGTAATGAATAAAGACTTAATAATATAAATTATCATAATATAATAAATTTGCTGTCACCTTATGGGCACTAAAAGGCATGCGAAGTCGTTACGCTTTTTATTTAACAATTAATGTACACACTTACAATAAACAGACAATAAGAAGGAACAGAAAATAGGTAGAAAGGTGAGGCATATTTCTACAGAAATCTCTTCCAGCATACGTACGAAAGGAGAGTGGGAAAAAAAGAAATGTATCACCGTGTGTCAAGGGAAGAAATAAGCACATCAACAACTCACAGTGAAGAAGTAATATTTAATAAATAAAATATACTTTATATGCATATAAGTAAAATAAATATTACAATAATATCATAATATACATATAAACATAAAATAATATGCAACTATGATGGAATGGTAAGATAGTGCTATTTCACTCTTCTTTTAAAAACTTCGAGAGTCTGGTAGTCCCTATTATCAGGCGGAAGTGAGTTTCAGGTTTTTATGTATGTTGGTATCCTTTTCGCAGCCGTGAGACACACACTACTATTTGTTATTTTTAAAACTGACACTTTTTTATATTATTTTGTTTGTGTGTGCTGTGCTGTGTCAAATAAATAATTTCATTTCTCTCTTTCTGTGTATGTTCTCAAATAAAATAGATTAGCATTAAGAGACAGTCAGTGATACACCCCAGAAGTTGTTCTGATATTTAAAAAGAAATATAAAAAATCTTAAGGTTTTCCTAAACTCTACAGGCAATGCAGAATAAAACACTCAAATACATTTTTTTCCAGGGCGACATTGGCAACCCGTTAGTATGCAGCGGTTACATAAACGGTATTCTAATTCGAAGCAAAAACTGCGTAGTCTCCACAGACCCAGAAGTATATACCAGGATCTCAAGCTACAACACATGGATAGAAGGATTAATCGCCGGGACGGGTAACGTGCCAGGCGCAGCATCCACTTTCCAACCTGGAATGGCTGTATTAGCAGTGATTGCTGTTGCTCAAATTATAGTCGCTAATGTCATAAATTAAATATTTTTTAAACAACAAGAAAATAAATCATATTGATACAAAAACATTTTCTATTTCATTTTAAATTTAATTAAAATGTTTCTTATAGTAATTATATACCAAATTGTTCCCTATCGTTGGGCCACTGCTCGCAAGCGCTACTGCTGAGCATGAGGCCCTGGGTTCAAATCCCGGGCAAACAGGTTGATGGTAATAGGCCATATTATATGGAACTTACATTACTGGTAAAATGTGGGTTTACTATAAGTGCTATTAAAAATAATAATATATTTAATAATATAAATCTACATAGTTCACGTACACGAGAAAAAACCTCATCACATTTGATTAAATATTATTTTGTATTTCCAATTGACAAAATTTGTAAGAATAGAATAGAATATTTATTTGCTAGAAACATGGTGTTTACACAGGTGTTCATTTCATAACATTGCATAGTGCTACATGTGTTACCGTTTTAACAGCATGCAAAATCAAATTCCAATTAAATGAAATTCTTACATAAGTTTTCAATAACATTACATTATTTTAAAATTTAAATATTATTTCAATATACTACACACTTCCATTTTTACCATATCATTAAATAAAACAATACATTTAACATAATATCACTAAACTTAAATAATAACTTAAGCCTGTACTTTGATGCCAGATCAAGAGAAAAAAAATTACAAGGACATTTTACAAAAAATTCGTTTGAATGAGGGTTTTTAAGAAAATTCACGCCACTAGTTGGCGCCACATTGGTGAGAGGTCTTTTACTTGGAAAATTTAACTTATGACATCAACTTGCTTGACGTCAATTTGACAAGTTGATGTCATAAGTTAAATTTTCCAAGTAAAAGACCTCTCACCAATGTGGCGCCAACTAGTGGCGTGAATTTTCTTAAAAAACCTCATTGAGTAAAAACATTCTTGCAACAACCACTTACGTAGTGCCGAAAAAATTTTTTTGAAGGGTATTTGGGTAATTAACTTCGGCAAAGCATTATAAATAAGGGGAGCCATGATGATCCAACTCTTTCGGAAGAGTTGCAACTTAGGAACAGGTATCTCGAAATCCAAATGTGCAGCAAGAAATCCAAATGTCCTCTTATTTGTATTATCCCTTCGTTCAAATAATGCAAGATTGGATCTAAGAAACTTGGCAATTTCAATGATATATATGCAGGGTACGGTAAATAGCTTATGTGACTTAAATAAAGACCTACACGAATCAGACCATTCCATATTAAAAATTGCGCGGGTACATTTTTTTTGAGCAATGAAAATTCGATCTATTTCTGAGGAGTTTCCCCATACAACTATGCCGCATGTGCATACCTACTTAATAACTAGACTATACTAAACCTAACTACTTCCATATATACAAAAGAAAGTTACATCTAGGCGTCGAAGTACTCCTCTACATCGCTGTCATCCAGAAACGTACCCAAAAGACTGGCAGCATTGCCACGTCTGCTAAGTGCAGTCGAGCACGCTCAACAGTACTCGAAGATGTTTTTATAAGGTTATACTGTATAGTACTACAGAGCGCCACATCTCATCGTCTCTGGGAGAACAGGTTGTCGGGCAGATCTGTATTGATAAATGAGAACTATACAAAATAAAATTTCAAGTATTTTTTATAGTTCTCATATATTATGAACGCGCTTTCGCGCGCTTTTCGTTGATGACACAACGCGTTATGGTCAAATAATATGAAAGCCACAGCACAAGTTTCACCATGTGGACGTAATGTATTTGCCACAACGCGTTATGAGCTATTTCGTTCGTTTATTTAGTGATATAAATATTTCTAATTACCTATATCTAAATGATAAAGGCAAGATAAGCAACATAATCTTATCTACGAGTATTATAAAACATTTCATACCGATTTTGACTACGATGACTAAGTTGCTGTTTCGAAGTAGCTTAGTTTGGGACAGTATTTTGTTTGATATAAATTCGATCTTGTTTTTGTTCAAAATGAACAATGTTTTGTATCTTTTAGTGGTTGTTTTCTGTGGTAAGCATTATTTGTTATTTCGAGTCCGTTTTATTCTATAGTAGGTCCGTGGATGGGTGACCATTTTCAACATACCGAGTTTCCTCCGTGCCTCGGAAAGCACGTTAAGCCGTTGGTCCCGGCTGTCATTTGAAGATCTTTGATAGTCGTTACTGGTAGTCAGAAGCCTGAGATCTGACACCAGTCTTGCCAAGGGGTACCGTGTTACCCAGTTACTGGGTTGTGGAGGTCAGATAGGCAGTCGCTCCACGTAAAACACTAGTGCTCAGCTGAATCCGGTAAGACTGGAAGCCGACCCCAATAAAGTTGGGAAAAAGGCTAGGCAGATTTGATTTATTCTATAGTAGATTAAAAGTATGTCTTCTACAAATTAGGTACAATCGGTTCATATCCCAAATGTTTCTCGTTTTTTTGACGAATCGAATGAGCCTTATACCCTAGCCATCTCTGTAGCCTTCCATAATCTTTTACCTATGTAATAATATGAAACTAAGCTATTCTAGGTTAGACATATATAGAGTGGTCCGACCTACACAGCTTTTGTTATGCTTTGCCATTTTTTTTTTAAATAATAACCGATTATTATTGTGATTAATAGTAGCAACCACAAGCTCTTTAAACGCAGAAGGAACAAACAGAATACTTAATGGATCGCCTGCTATTGAGAACCAGTTTCCTTATATGGTAATTTATTTTATGTTTATTGTGTGTGTGTTTAGGATTATAGAGATTGCTTAAGACCAAAAAGACAACTTGTTCTATCCCACCTCTACTGCAATATTTTTATGTAGGGTTACAGCTTTCTTTCCGGAATATATTAAGAAACTATTACTCTTGTTCTTGTGAACCCATCTTAAGGAGAACAAAAAATAAATTGTAAAAGTTATTTAAAAAGTAGTCAAACAGTATAGTTTAGTATATTGATATAATCCTTTCAGATTTCGTTACAACGATTAAGTGAAATACACAGTGATACTAGAGGCCACAGATGCGGTGGAGTATTGGTCACACTACAGCATGCATTGACAGCTGCAATTTGCATTCTCGACATCGGCGATGGACGAATGTTGGTAACGTTCATTATGTCAATTTTACACACAAACATAGACATTAAAAAGTAAAGAAAGAAAGAAAATGACATTCTGCCCAGATTAATGTGGACCCCGGTACCTATTAAATCTTATACTTGTGGAAGTCCCGTCAAAATCGGTTCAGCCTTTTCGGAGATTATCCGGCACAAACAGACAGACTGACAAAAATCTTAAAAATGGTAAAATATTATAGTACCCCACATGTGTTTGAGTTCAACAAAACGATGTTATTTTGATATTACATACAGACACTTCAATTTTATAAAATATAATTTTGCGTAGCGAAACTTACTAAATCTTTGGATATGGCAATTTAGGTATATGCCATAGCAGCGAAGTACGAGCATATGAAGTCACATAGAGTAATGAAACCCTATAGTTCAACCAAACTCTTATAAATTTTACATTTGCTTTTTTCTATAGTTAACGTAAATACTGTTTTGTAGGGTACCAATCAACCCGGATGAATACAGAGTTTTCGCTGGTTCGGTACTTCTGACCAACGACACTTCTGCTGATCGTATTAGGCGTATAGCAGACACTACCATTCACCCGGACTATGACACGAGCACTTACCCTTCTACATCTGAGCATATTAACGATATTGGTGTGATAATTGTAAGTAATAATTTTGCTTTATTGAATTGATTTACAGGCGCAAAATATTGACATAACATAATAATAAATGACATGTATAATGATAATAATAACTCTTACTATTTTACTGCAGGGCAACAGCCATCTTCTCATACAGGGAAGGCACGAACATTAAATCACCACGTTTGCGGTGGATTGGCAATTTCAAACTTAGGATCAAATGTTCGAGACAATGTTAATTGTTTGTGAATAAATGATGTGACTAAATATATTTGTCTTTAGTAACTGTATTTATTTCATTTCTTTCAGATTGGCGCACCGTTTTTTATACACACAGTTACACCACTGTCGGTTACAGACCTTGGCTCTTCACATATGGTATCATGTACTCTTTCTGGCTGGGGTATGAGAGGTTCAGATGCTACTGCTGTAAGTTATACTTCTACTGTTCTGAACTGCAAACCTGAAAAGGGGTCACTGTGCTTTCAATTCATTATGCAGAGAGAGCATAGAACAGAATTCTTTGGATCAGATGTTTCTTTTGCGGTTTCAGGATGAAGTCAAACGATCCCTTTTGGGGTTTTCAGGTTTATTGTTTACACTTTACATTATACTACCCTAATTGTTTGTTACAGACGAGTACGCAGTTGACGTACTCTCAAATGTTGACGATCAACCATAACTTTTGTAGTTTCATGATCGGTTCATGGTTGCGATCGACTCAGCTATGCGCGTGGGGCCCTGGCATTGGTATAATACAAGAAGCTGCTGGATGTACGGTAAGAGCATTTTATGAATTTCTTTTCTACCGGCAGCGTGCATTTTCGGAATGTTTGCCTTCGCCATGTTCTATTTTACAACTTTAACAGCCTGTATAGCATCTATTGTGGATATTGAGGGAGTAAAAATGAATTAGTTTGGACTCATGCAAGTTATATGTTTTTTCTCTATTTAATATTGGATTTATTAATTTGATTCCAGGGAGATGCAGGGGGTCCGTTAGTCTGCAACGGTGGGCTCGCGGGCATTCTAATCGAAACAAGTGACTGCGCAACCGACCCTTCAAGACCTCAATTGTATACCCGGGTCTCGAACTACACTACATGGATAAATAGTGTCGTCACTCAGCCTATACCCGAGCTTGGACCTGAGCCTTCAACAGTGTCCCCACCAACGACTTTACCAACAACTACACAAGAGCCTCTGCCTACCCCAGCTGGAGCATCCACTTTTCAACCAGTAATGGCAGTATTAGCAGTGATCGCTATTGCTCAAATTGTTACCACTAATGTCAGAAATATATTTTTTCAGATCTTATTGAAATGAAAACATAATATTTTAACCAAACTTTCTTCTTTATTTTTAAACGTGATTTAAAAAACAAAAAACCAATTAGGATCATTCCATGATTCAAAAGTTTTGGATGTCACAATCAAATTAATCAGAAAAGATCAGCAGAGGAGTAAGAAAATATGATATGCACAAATGGACCAAACTGACCAAGTCAAAGCACCAAGGATATTCTTTTTCAACATTACCCACTTAAGATTATTTTTTTGTTGTATTGTGGTTCACAACAAATACAAACAGCCAGACCCGGAAAAATTTTCTTCAACCATAGAAATATTTGTTCAGTGTGGGAATCGACTCTGCAGCGCAACAGCCAATAGCTCAGGCACTGCGTTGACCGTGCTTTAATTACCCGTGTAAATAAATAAATGAATAATACCAGCTTCTTACTGTCCCACTGTAGGGTAAAAGTCACCTAAATTACCTAATAAATCTAAATTTTGTACGAAATATTTGTAAAGTATAACAATCAGTAAGATTCTAATAGTTTACAAAATCATTCACATTTAAACTTCACGCTAATTTGTAAAATTATAAAGACATATTGCCTTCAAAAATCTAATATTTGTCCTCGTAAAGAACGTCCATATTGAATTTCAGTTGCGACTCCAAACTTTTCGCTAACACTCTGACTTACTCTCTGTTTGTAATAAACTGATGGTACATCACTATCTACAGTAACATATTACGTTCCTTAGTTCTCATTCTTCACAATTGTCTAAAACGTATTTATTCGTACATCTGTTAAGTTTGTTGAGGTTTCACATGCACGTATTCCACATTTCACTGCAAAGTGCATCGTAATTGAATCCTTTTGTGAAGGAACGGTCTGAGAAGAGAGGAATTGAGTCTCCACTACAAGGAACTGTCACAAGCCTATTGTGGTTTAATATTTGAAACAGATATTATGAAATGCAGAGGACGAACAAAACAATTTTGACTCTAAGGGTAAAATGGTTGTGCCTTTCGTCGGTCAAATTGTACCGATTGGCAGGCACAATTTATCTAAGTCATGTACGTAGTATAGGTATTCAGAACAGAGGGACAATGCCTGTATTTTTAAGGGTCGTTAGCATTTCTATTTAATTTTCGGAATCTGTCAAAATCACCTTAAATCTCCAAACATTTTGACAAGTTTTAGAAATTGCAACTCAGTATGTTTGAAAGATTTTATGTACAAGATATTACCTGCTGATTTCAATATCAATGCAGTATTTCAGTGTCATTAATGGGCATACTAATTGGAAAATTCTAAATTTGATGATATTAAATTTAGAACTGCGTAACTGATAACCCTCTGTTAAGAATATTTATCTCATTGAAATAATGAAAATACCTTTGAAGTATGTTCATATAGTTGCCTGGTATGAGTCAGTATAACATTATTGACAGCTTTATCATTATTAAAATCCACTTCTAGTTGCACGGGTCTACCTTTTATAGCAGGACTTTTTAGGTCATAATATTACTTTGCATAACAACGGATAGTATAAACTTCATTTCACAGAAAATCATTTGCCATACGCTCATTTATTATACATTAAAACTCATAATTTTGTAAGTCAGAATCATCTTTTGGCATTAATTTCATATCGATAATCATTAAAAGGCAGAACCATCATATCGCAGAAAGTTCATAGTCAGAATCGTCTTTTGGCATACATTTCATATCCATATTAATTGAAATACTCATCTATCACATTACAAAAAATTCATAGTTCATTCAAAAAAATCTATTTTATAGAAATGCCTACTAAAATTAGTAGGCAATATGATAAAAACTATTTCAATAATTAAATTAACCGGGCTTTCTGAAAAATGCCCATCAGTTATTGGGTCGGGCAATAAAAAGATGTGTTTTAATAAGTTATTTAAATGTCGACATTGGTATTAATATTGAATACTTATGTACGATTAGTATTTAAACAACAAAGTCGACGGAGCCCCGCTGCGCGGGGCCATGAAGGAGGTGACGGGAGCTGAGTTTGCTCGCTTTGCTCGCTCACTTCAGTTCCCGTCATCTCCTTCGAACCTAACCTATCCGTGTCGGGGTGCCCTAAGCTCCCGAGCTCGCTTCGCTCGCTCTTAGACTAATTCATTGACCATAGCTATCAAATTGCCATACCGTTACGTAATAAATAAAAAAGAGGATCAAATATTATTTTTACATACCAAATATTAATTGAGTACGTTTAAACATAATTATCATGTTACCTTGAATGCATTTCATTTATAATTTATTCGTAGATCAACTAATATAGACGCAATAAGTCAAGAGTGAATAGGTTACTTCTAGGCAAGCGTGCTTCACAGTCGATCACATCATCGCTTACCATCAGGTGAGATAGTGGTCAAGCGCGAGCCTATTGATAATAAAAAAAATAATATACAGATTAAACATAAAAAGTGCTCATTTACAATAGATCAATTAGATTATATAAGATCAAATATTATGTGCCATAAAATTATTCCAAATGCATTTCTGCCATCTTCATAATATGCCAAGTGAAATTATGCTAACTAAAATTCTGCCATCTTAAAAGTATGCCATTGTAAATTCGGAACGATAATTTATTAAATAATTTTTATGCCTTAAAAATATTCGTCTTAAGAAGATTATGCCAAGTGTGTTATGCCATATAAATTTCGGAGCATGAAAATTCTGCTAGATAGAGGGAACCCCTAGTTGCACCTGTTATACAAAGAGTTTTTGCGAAAATATTTAAGTGGATATGCGGCCAGTATAGGGATCGACCACCTAATCATCATCCTCTTGCCCTTGTCTTAATTTATTTAGGGTCGGTACCGCATGTCTGCTTCTTCCTTCTTATATTAGTTATCATCTTAGTAATCACCCCCTTTCTAACTATTAAATCATCCTTTTAATGTGCCCACTGCTGGGGCCTCCTTCCTGTGAGAGAGGGCATAGGCCCTCATCCACCACGAGGGCCCAGTGTGGGATGGTGGATTTCACATTCGATTCGATTATTTGGTTCTAATAATTTAAACGACCTATGACACGTAAGTCGGGACCGTTTCACTAACCACTACTCTCCCAGCGTATAATGTTTCAAATATTTTAGCTTCTCTATCCATTTTCTGAAAACGTTGTACAACCAGTGGGATTGTGGTATTATCGAATATAACCTTTCCCTAGAGAACAAATTTGCACTGTTACAGAATGTGGAGCTGAAAATAGACTCACTACTGTATGTAAAACCCTTTCTAATGTTATCCTTTATGCTACACATGATATCAACATGCTTAGTGTCATGAGAGCGCCAGACAAAATAAAACCCGAAAATCGTTCTGTCCGTGTTCAGATGTTTCATTTTCCAATTATTTGGAGCTTGAGTGAAGTATACGAATGCTTAAGTTCAACATTGGATTGGACACAACGTTGGGTGTGTTCAGTAACTAATTCATTCTTCTCTTTAAAATCATATTTAGATGTTTCACTTATAGTTCACGAGCTTCACATGAATCAACGAGGTAAAATCAGAAACTACTATTACATAAACCCCATGCTAAATAGTGGTTGACCTCAATTAGCGCAATCCCCAAGTATGAAACGAGGAAGTAATCGAAACCGAACTCCTAAGTTTCACAATACAGGGAACAAATACTGCAGGGAATCGACTCCGTCAGACGGTTTACATTCCATTAATGATTTATTAATACATTGGCGACTGAGTTTGGTGATCGTAAATCTTCATAACGTTGTTAATAAAAGTCGTTAGCCGTAAATAATGAAATGAAACTGGGCCAAACAAATCACTGGGCCAATTTCGGAGTAAATCGACTGGATTAAAAACGAAAATGATACCTAAAGGGCACTTACGAGTAGTAGGTATTTTGTTTGCAATCAGTTATACATTGTTTTGGGAGCAGTGGTGGCCCAGTGGTATCGGCTGCGACTTACAAATTGTAAGTCGTGGGTTCGAGCCCAGGCAGGCGCTTTACTTTGTGTAAATTATTTCATCACGACTGCTCTCAAAACGGTGGAGGAAAACATCGTGAGGAAACCGGCATGTCTTAGAACCAAAAATTTGAAGACATGTGACATCCACCAACCCGCACTGGGCCCGCGTGGTGGATTATGGCCCATTCCCTCTCACAGAGAGGAGGCCTGTGTCCCAGCAGTGGGAACATTAATAGGCTGATGATGATACATTGTTTTATGATATTTTGTTTTGAAGATTTTGTCAAAAGATTTTTCACATAGCTTAGCGCATACATTTGTTTTGTAAGCTGGTAGAAAATGCCTTAGCGAACTTCTTGATGGTATAATGGCGAATAAGTTCGATTTACATCACACCGAACATACGAAGCGAAATTGTAAGTACATTTGCATGGACGCAATGCGATGATTAATGTCCCTAAAGCATCATTGATTTCTTTTCTGATTAGAATAAACTTGTACGTCAGATTGATTAACAAATTTATCTTCAATAAGAAATAAAGTTTGTCTTAAACTTGCTTATTTCTACATCTGTTAAGTTTGTTGAGGTTTTACATGCACATTTTCCTAATTTTACTGTAAAGTGCATCGGAATTGAACCCTTTTGTGAACGAACGGTCTAAGAGAGAAGTAATTGAGTCTCTACTACAAGGAACTCTCACTTCTATTGATGTTTGAAACAGAAAGTATGAAATGGAAAGAGAAATTTTTGATAAACGAAATGGTATCAGGCTAAAAGAGAGGTTTTCACAGAAAATTGGTGGTATCTTACACGAATCCTGTTCCAGACTCAAAAGCCCTATTTGTTTTTAGAGTAACAGATGAATCATCTTAACATATTCGATAGAGTTTTCTATTAAATCAAACGTTATCTTTATGAGAGTGTTCAGAAACGTAGTCTGACGGATTCAAAATCAAGAACTGCGTAACAGATAACCTCTTGTCAAGAAGATATATCTATCTGCTATAAGTATGACAATACAATAAGGAATCTTTGCCTACTATAAGTTGACATCAGTGTGCCAGTATTGACAGCTTTATCTTTATCAACATTACAGATAATGTAATACTAGCATACAGATGCCTCATCCATACAAAGAAACCGTGCCGACGTAACTAGCGTTTTTAGTCTGGTTAAGATGATTATTTTTTATAAGTACTTCGATCGCGTTCGGTTCCGGTCCACGGCTATATATGGTGTAAGCAGCGACTTGCAAGTGAAAGGGCTTTCTCGGTTCGTGACTATTTGTTTCTTTAAATACAGTGACAATTTGTTGTATAGTAATGTTTTGCATGTTTTTACAGTTGCATTGTACCAAAATGTGTTGCAATACAAATTTAAACAGTCGAGTGGCATGCCTCAGTAATTTAAACCGCGCCATCTATTAGAATCAATTTTAAATTACCCAATTTTCCTTGTTAGCGCTAGGACCCCGTGTCAACATCGAATAAGATTATTCTATCTATTGAATAAAATCAGCTTAAAATAATTAGTTGGACTGCAGCCGTATTGCGTAAATGAAGACGGCAACGCAAAGAGTTTGAACGCTATCCAATCGACCAAATCGACCAATCACCACACAGACGGAAATCCACATCGCATCATTCATCTCCCATGTGATTGGTCAATTTGGTCGATTGGATAGCGATCAAACTCTTTGCGTTGCCGTAATCACTTACGCAATACGGCTGCTGATCATTTAGAACAATGCAGTCTAGGATTTATGCGACACGGAAATAGACGAAGAAAATATACTCGAGATATAAATATTTTTTCAAATATTAACGTTCGTGATAGTAATAGCTTTACAGACATAGAAAGGAGATTGAAACTGTAAGCAGCAGAACAAGTATATCCATTACATTCAAAACCGTTATAAGTTTTATCATGTTTTTCGATCAAAAATTACGAATGTCTTAGTTACCTATACAAGTAAGACTACAAAAAAATGTTTACAAAAAACCGACTTGCCTTATAGGTTTCTAAGTAAATACTAGTATTTAAAATTTTGCTGGTCAAAAGTGTTTTTAACTAATTTAAATTGGTTTTTACCAGTATTGACTGTGTCATATCAAAACATTCAGAGAAACAAAAATGACCCACAACTTATTTTCACATGATAAAATCTTAATGATCTTAATTACAGACATTCTAATAACAATCTTTATTTAGTCTTAGCTGCTTACAAACTTTATAGCTTACAAAATACATCTAAATATTTAACTCACAGCGACGGGAGCATTTTTACAAATTTATAACGCGACAAAGCACACAGCTATGCCATTACCATCCATTTGGTGCACTCACAGCACCGTGGCTGTACTATTCTGTTAAATAACAAAACCACGGAGCAAGTTCTTACGGCAAATGGGTGTACAGTCCCCATTTATGAGCCCCGGGCGACGTGACTCCACCGGCTACACTCTCCCCACCTTATGTATTATAAATTCACCTAATTCCAGGCTGAGTGAATTTCTAGTGTTGTTCGCGACAGATTAATTAAAAGTCTACTTTGTTTATATTAAAGTTAATCTTAATTATTCAGAGCTAAGTGCGAAGTTAGCTCATGTCTAACTCACTGCCTAGGTTGTTGCTTAAAAGCTCGCATATTTACTGTTTTATGTGTTTGTAAAAGTAGTGATATCCTTCGGGGTTAGAACTAGAAATATATATGAAACGTGTTTTTAACTCGACGCGGCACTCTCCTAATTAAGTGCTATTAGTTGGTTTTGAAATTAATATTCAACTCGCCGACAAAATAATTTTGTTTGCAGTTGAAATGACGTTGGACACAAATTGACTCTTATTTTATCTACGAAGCAAAATTTAGGAAGTGGAAATTAAATAGCAACAGCTTAGACTAACTATAAGTTGTCGATGTGTTTATTCGACACCATGTCGTCAAACGAGAGTGTTAATTTGCCCTCACTTTGATCCTTTCCACCAGAATTTAGCACATAAAGTGCAGGCAATTACTTAATCATGTCGCACCCGCCTCATCGCACAGTCAGGTCTTTGAGAACTTGTACTTGTTTGTATACATAAACTCGACTTAAAGATAGCTAATATTTACACAAAATAATTCCCGTGCAAATATTTGAGAAGAACCCTAACAATGTTTTGCAAAGAAGCTTCAATGAGACTTTTAATAAGGCTGACTATTGCCGGGTATTTCAATCATATCCTTGATTATTATTAATGAAATGCATTTTGGAAAAACCAATGCAAATACTATGAATATAAAAACAATTATCATTAATCCCTATTCCGGATTCTGGGGTTTTACATGGGCTTGATAATTTAATCTGTTTATAAGTAGATTAAAAATATCATTTTGGAAAAGGACATGGTATAAATAATGCAAACGAGGCTGTGAATAGGCTTTACAAAAATAAAATATACGTGTAGAAAAACTCCAGGGTAAGCAA
The DNA here is from genome assembly GCA_947562075.1 of Orthosia gracilis. Lineage (NCBI taxonomy): Eukaryota > Metazoa > Arthropoda > Insecta > Lepidoptera > Noctuidae > Orthosia > Orthosia gracilis. The sequence goes on along the minus strand of OX387272.1, from coordinate 39,513,674 downwards.
CATTTTTCTCTTACACTACGTACCGTATTCGTACGTGCCTACCTGTTTGAAATCCCTATAAGCTCCATCATAAATCCTTTGCCCCATACGGGTCAAAGGGCGTAGTTTATGTACTGTCTATGTGTATATCTAGAGGCACACCAACTAATTAATGTGCATTATTTTGGTAAATCTTAGGACCACAGCGGGTAAACCCTTGACATATTTCCTAGTTTAGGCTTTATCTCGGCCGCAGTTAGTGGATATGAACCTTTTGCGACACTTATTATGACGTGGCAATGTAATGTGTTTGTTCGTTTTTGTTTTATTTTAATCCTTTCCGTCACGTATTCATATAATACACGTATACATTAGAATAGAATATACTTTATTCTACACCAAAAAATGAAGTTACACATCTCTTTTACAATAATACTTATAACTACGGGTACAAAAGCGGCCTTATCGCTGACAGCGATATCTACCAGACAACCTTTGGATGGACATAATTATCTAAGAATAAAACAGGGGTAGTCTGTGGTGTAATGCTACATCAAAATATAAATACATAAATGAAATATATAATACTATATTAAATACTATACATAAGCCTATATATAAACATACATATATAATATTACTTGTTACATATATTAATACATGGAAAAAAAATTAAAAAGGGTTGAATAATGATGGAATAAATTAGATCTAAATAGATAAATGTTAGAGAGAAAGGAAATGGTTTCTAACCAGGTTCTTAAAAGCAGCCTACTGGGCTTGGCTAACTGACAAGGGCAACTAATTCCACAATCGCACAGCCTGGACCGTAAACGATTTGTCGTAAAACTTAGTGGAATGAGCAGGCATCGAAAGTCTCAAATTTGCCGATGATTTCAAGTTTCTTGAATGTATGTCATGAAGGAACTTAAAGCTTTCTTTGAGATAAGAATGGGTTGTAGGAATAAACAGAATTTTTGGGGGCTGAGTCACCCGCGTCCGTAGGAATGTACCCCATTTGATTCCTACACGTGGTCTCCGGGTGGTGCAAATCAGGTGACAAACTGGTGGTAGGCTTCGGCCGAAGGCTTGCGACCACCCATCGGGCAAAGACGTACCGCCAAGCGGCCTAGTCGTGTTCCGGTATGATGCTCGGTGCAGCCACTAAAGGAGTTGGGTCGAGTTAGTTGTTCCACAGAAGGCAGGTTCCCCGCGCCCCGTTTCACTACCAAAGATACCTACAAAACCTTTTGCAAACTTACGTGCCGGAGATTGAAATTCAACTAAGTTCAAGTAGTTTATTCAAATGTGCATCTAACCTCCAAAGTGTAATATGAACAAGACTGCCACAGACTTTATTTACATTTCAATTTCGAAACAGAAAATGTAGCGTTATAAAATGGAATGGAATGTAATCAAGGATGTAAACGTAGGGTGACTAAATATTGCAGCCTAATAACAATTCGGTTTGTTTACTGTGCTTTTCACGTGGAATGTCTTTAATGAGACATGGAAGATATGGGTAAATAAGTAGCAAACGAATTGTTTTTGCCCGACTACGGCGAATTCAAAACGAGGGTGGTTATGATTTTAACCGGTAGTTATGTATTTTCATCTGTACCGTCACAACTTCTAAACTACTTAATATAATTTGACAAATGATGTATAGTTAGAAGTTAGAAGCGCCTTATCGTTCGCTGGCTATGTGGCATCACAATAAATTTAATGAAGTGCCCTCTAGAGGACATACAATCAGGCATAAAAACAAAACGATATTGTGTATCAAATGAAAGATAGCTAGCTTTTGTTCGTTGTTTTTTATATAAGATTGCATTAAAGAGGAATAGTTTCGTCCTTTGAGAAAACTGAGAACAGTTTAAACGTAAATTATGATTCAAGAAACTGCAGAATTATTTCAAGATCCCTCATAAATATTCTCTTAATATAAATATTCATTAATTTAAGCTTCATGCAAAATGGTACAAAAGCGAACTCAATGCCTTAGGCATTCTGTAACAATTAACCAAGGGTGGTAGATAACATGGCAGGTGCAATGTTAAGTCAAAAATATTAAAAAGATAATATCATAGTTCGTTGGATAATGAAAACTGGCACACTTAACTTTGTGCCTGAAAAATTTATAATAAAAAATGGAAATTTCTGAAACACAATCAGAGATATGTTTTCAGACAGATTTCTTTCTTCATCTGCTTTACGTGTCGATTCGACTCAAATTTTTTCGGACCAAAATGGCCTCTTTCTAGTCGTGGAAGGTGCAGGCGGTGAAGCATGCTGGACAGGAAAGCATGCGATGCATATCCTGTGAAAGGGTTCCACACCGGCAGACAGATTAAAACTACAAGACATTATACATCATCCCTGAAAAGACCTGAAACATAATCACGAACACGAACATTTCCATCTAAAAAGTAATCAGCATTTTCTTAAAGTACAGACATTTATTACAGAACATTTCACACGATTCGACTCCTTATCTTTCCGGAAAGATCTTTTCCCTAACACGTCTTTTGGCTTCGCGAATTACCAATTACGGTTGCTTAGCGTGTAAAGGAGAAAGGTAAAAGCATATTCAACATTTACTAGACATTTGACGCGGCTCCACTCGACTCTTGGCCCTTAGTAAGGCTCGCTCGTTAGATCTCGCATTCGTGTTGTAGGTAGAGCTAGAAAGTGGGGCAATTCATAATTTGCTAGTTAATGTCAAAGTTCGCCAAATGATTTAAAAGTTCACTACAGCCCCCGTGGTCTCCTTCTTGTTAGCTTACTTTAGACCCTGCAGACAGAAATAGGAGCCCCGCGCAGCGGGCTACAATAGCTTTGTTTCTCAAATAGTAATCATACTTATCTATCCTATTCTATATCAAAATCAATGTCAAAATCAAAATACAAATATTATTAAAAAAATACAAATATTTTTACCACCCGGCCCAATAAGTGTTGGGCATTATTTAGAAAGCCCGGCCAATTTCGTTATTTCAGTAGTTTTTAGTATATTACCTACTCATATTGATCATGATTCAAATTGTCTGGGTATTATGAATGATGCCGTATTAATCACTTTGTCCATGACATATATACTAGTTTCATCCCGCGGCTTAACCCACGTATTTTTTTTATCACATCTCTTCAAAAAAAGCTAGTTTATTCTTAATAAACAGGAACTAAAATAACTCATTTATCCCTAGGGACTAAAAGTGATTTAGATTTGGAATGTGGATATTGTTAGTAAATGTTCCGATCATCACAGAGATGAATCACAAACCATGCGGTCCAAAATAGGATTACATCGCTACAATCGATTACGACGAATGTGTCAGGTGAATGGCTAATGACCGATTGTAATTCTATTTCAGACCACAAGGGAACATTGTATTGAACAAGTGACTAGCTGGAAAAACGCGCGCGAGCCAAATAAAAAAATAAATCTACAACTGTAATGGATGGTACTAATAAAATTGTTACGATGAACTTCCATAATTGTTCAAATATATTCTATGTTCATTATTTTCTATGTTATATCTTATGGTTCCTCATTGTAAGTTAGTACATAAACATAACCTTCTTTTTCATAAGTTGCACTTACTTATTTTCTCATACAGGGTGATAAAAAGTAAAGGGTCCACGTCGGGAGCAACACTATTTTAAACTCAAAAGACGTATGTACTTTGAATCCCTCAATACGCTCAGGATTCTACTTTAGAATCCTTCGCTCTGCTCTGGATGAAAAAAATACCCTCGGCTTTAAAATAGTTTAGTTTTAGACTCTAGATAACTCCCTCGTTACGCTCAGGGTTCATTATAGCGCCCGTGACGTAAGGCACTGCTTTATCACCTTGGTGCAAAATCTACTATTATAAATCGAATGGCTCAGTTTATTTTGGTACAGTGTGGTTAAAAAAACATCATCATAGTTAGGTAGCATTTAATTATAAGCTCTAAATCTTAAATTCAACTAGAAAATCTTCTACCTTTCCTTATCTCATGTTTCACGACAACATTCATAAAGTGTTAAGTTTACTTTTACGTTCGGCGTCAGGTGTGTTCTCAGCAATTCTTCTCATGGCTATAATGTTCACGGCAGATAGCACACGATAGGAGTTAAGGAGCTCTTCCCATGTAATCTGTAGCTATCTTTATTTTGTAAGGCGTCCTTAGCGAGCGTTAGTACAGATTAAAACTGTTCCGTTTGTAATTAATTTTGATTGTTAGGGAGAAAGCGAAGAATAATATTAGTGCTGAAAAGTTTGTTCCGTTTTTATCACATCATCTCGTCATGAGAGTTTATTAAGGTTTAATTGAGATGTTAATTGACTTCTATGTTTTTAGGATTCCGTACCCAAAGGGTCCAAACGGGTCCCTATTGCTGTCACTCAAGTGTCTGTCTGTGCGTTTTTTGTCACAAAATATTGTTAAAAAAAACTTTTTAGCTTCCCATTGACCTATGAATTTGAAATTTGGTGATAATGTATACTATTACGTATACGAGTATTTATTACTAACAAATACCAATATATTCAACATTTGGCACGGAACCCTTAATGTGTGAACTCCAAAACGCATTTGGTCGGTTCTTTTTTAATTATTTGGCTAGACTCCCTTTACGATATGCCTTTGAAAATGCTCCAAGTCCTACCATGGTCTACAATTATTCCGCTTTAAACCTTTGGTACCACAATAAGGAACAAAAATTTAAATCAAATAATATCTATAAATTCGATTTCTGTTTAAATATATATATAATGTTTATAATTTTAAATTAACCTCAACTTAGAAATATTCTAATCTTCCAACAAAACTTCGTAGCCACAGTAGCGAAACAATATAAACACTGTACCTCGAACAACGCTAGTTCGAAGTTTCCAGTAGCTAAAGTAGATTACCTCTTGTAATACTCTGCACTCGGATAGGACACGTGTTATTGTAAAATGGATATGTTCAACACGACCAATTTAGGCAGATGAAACAGACTGTAGATTTAAGGTCTTCTCGAAATAGCATGTCTAATTTAAGAGGAAATAACGACTGCATAGAAAATTATTAGTATGAATAATTATGTCTGAAGGCGCACTATTACCAGGCAGGAGCGGCAAAGACGTAGTAGAAATAATAATAATACAAATTATTATTTAGTGCTCTCATCGAATAGAAACACAGTTGCTAGAGAGAAACACGAAGATCGTGTTGATATGTCTTTGAAACAGAGCGAGGGCAATTTAATGATTGCGGTCTTCTACATAGAACGCTGGCTACGGGCTACGACGTAGCCACTGCTACGATGGCGTAGACTCTCGTAGCCGATAACCTTTAACCTAGATTAACATAAACTGTTAATTAGTGTATGTGTCATGGACCACGTGAATAATCAGGGCAGTATTTACAATGCCCGGGCATTATGAATCTTATCAAGTCAAATCGGGCAATGTAATTAATACTGATTGAAACTTCTATATTTAGTTCTAGTTCTAGTTAGGGGGGTTTGGTTTCCGCACTTAGTCCCTTAAGTGGACCATTGTGCGTGGGCCATGGCGGCCGTTTGGTGGTCATTCCAACCAGCCCACCTCCCTCCAGAAGTCAATTAGAGCTCCTGGTTTCCTTAAAACATCCGTGTAAGATCTGGGTGACCCGAGGGTTTGTGTTCTTATCTGGGCTACACCTGTGCATTCAAAGAGAACGTGCGCAACGGTTTCGTCGGCCTCCATGCACGCCCTGCACAGAGGACTGTCCGTTATGCCTATTGTGTGGAAGTGTTTGTTGAGTGAGCAGTGTCCCGTGATGGTCCCCGTCACCAGGCGCAGGCCATTCCTGTCCAGGCGTAGAAGACGTCTGGTAAGTCTCCTGTCCAAAGATGGCAGAGCTTCTTTGGACTGCCTACAGCCCGGTGCCGAAGTCCACCAGTACTCCGCCTGTGTCTGGGTGAGTTCTTGTAGCCACCTGCGTATTTGGTTGAAGGGGATGGGTACAACAGGTTCGGGTCCGTAGAACGCCGTGCTGGATCCGCGTCTCGCAAGCTCGTCAGCCGCGTCGTTGCCCAGCGATCCGCTGTGTCCCTTTATCCACTGTAGTGTTACCGTGTTCCGGCTGGATACAGTTATTTGTTCTAGTGCTTTGTGACATTCTAATATTAGTTTTGATGTTATATATTCCTTCCGTAAGGATTGGAGGACTGATGCGCTGTCGGAGAGTATCCGTATGTGGGTGTCCGTAACCCTCCTGGCTTCTAGAGCGTGGACCGCTTGTATGATGCCCACACACTCCGCCTGATAGACGGTGTTGAAACCTCCTAGCGGTCTGGATATATTTATATTGAAATCGTGTGAGAAGACTCCGACTCCGGTACCGGAGTCAGTCTTCGATCCGTCGGTGTATACTCTCATCTCTTTCGAGCCTGAGTAGTCACATCGTTCTTCTTTGAGAATTATATTGTAGTGCCTATTAAAGTGGTGTGTCTTCGGGGCACTTCTATATTTATTACTTCTTAATGAACAGACAATGTGATAAATACTTCTATATTTATCACATTGTCTGTTCATTAAGAATATTCCTACGTAACCGTTGGGTAATTCGATAATTATATACGGTCAATGAATTAGTTCAAGAGCGAGCGAAGCGAGCTCGGGAGCTTAGGGTACCCCGACACGGATAGGTTAAGTTCAAAGGAGTTGACGGGAGCTGAAGTGAACGAGCAAAGCTAACGAACTCAGCTCCCGTCACCTCCTTCGTGTTAGGTTACTTTAAACTCTACAGAAAGAAATAGGTCTCCGTCTACTTTGTTGCAAATAGTAATCGCATCTATTCTATATTAAAAAATACAAATGTTTTTATTACCCGGCCCAGTAAGTGATGGGTATTATTCAGAAAGTCCGGTCAATTTAATTATTTCAATAGTTTATGTCGTATTGCCTACTCATATTGGGCGTTTTTCATACTGCCCGGGCATTATGAATAATACCGTATTATCCACATGGTCCTTAACATATATAGCCATACTCTTTTCTTTCGTATTATGTGCAATTAACCCTTAGTTTACCTGTTGAAAACTAATCACATAATTTACCCCTTCGAGTCCACGGGACTCCTTTCTAATTAATCATTCATTTTATTAAAAATAAAAGCTAAAAATGAATTAAAAATGGTTTATTATACTTAGAAATGTTGTCCTAATAGGCATATACATTTTCTTTTTATTTACATAACCTAATATACATAAACCATATTATTAATTTAAAAACTAATTAACTAAAAAAATATGTGACAGAGAAAAATATGTAAGCAAAAATAAAACGTCACCTTCTAGATGCTAATTAAAATACTTCTCATATAAATGATTATCAATATTTTTTTTGTGTTTTTTTTTTCTTATAAATAACTTTTTAAAACTAAATAAGATATATATTGGATACATTCATGTAAAGATAAAAGAATGTGTAGCGATTACTCCTTATCTTCATCATTCTCACCTGAACTACTTGCATCCGCACCTAAATCCTGTGCTGCCACGGGGCTTGAGTCAGGTGAACACTTTGAATCCGAGTCATGATCAGATGGTATGATCCTGTCTTCAGAATTCATTTGGTACTGTTTCGTGCTGTGGTCCACCTTGTTGGTAACGTTCACACACACACTCTTTTTTCGATGGATTCTTTATCATCACATCTGAGCCAGTCTTGTATAATAGGCTCAGCATTTTGTCACAGTGGATTGACTAACCAAATATTTTAAGCCATTTTGATCAGTAAAATACAATAAAACACTAATAATACTAATTTCAAATTATGTCTAATTATAAATTATCAAAGCAAAATATTTGTCACGTATATATGAGTCCAGTGGACACCTTGGACATACTACCCGATACGTAAGGCGCAGGCATCTAAGTCCTCTTCATCGTGTGTCTGGCACGTTACTTCAGGAAGATACTCATCATAATCAGCCTTTGAATGTTCTTCTCTCTATGAGAAGGAATGAGCCGTAATCAGCAGGCAGCAAAAGGTAGAGGAGCAGTGTAGTGGGCAGGAAGTTACTAGGACGCACGAAAACAAAACTGCGATATTTAAGTTTTTAGTGCAATGTGATAATATGTTGTGGGGCGTCCCTGGGATCTAACAGATAAATTAAGGTTTAACAGAAAAGGAATCAGCAATACCTAAATTTTAACAAATTTAAAAAAAGTGAGGTACTTTTTAATACATTTTCACTGACCTAGTAATCAGCTACGGTAACATCATTTCCTGAAGCAGTAATTATGTGAACTGAAAGTGCATCGTAAAGATGATACGGTTTTATTTAAATACTAGTTACAGTGCCAACACAACATAACACAACACAACACAACACAACGCAACTCAACAAAACACAACTCATCACACAACATAACATAACACAACTTAACATAACAGCAGGCCTGTATTTCCCGAAGGGTTGGCCAGAGGTGCAGTTAGAGTACACCGACATTTCACCAGTTATTTTAAGTTCAATGTTATAGAGGCGAGCCTCATGCAATCAGCCGGGCACAAATCCAAACTCCAGGGTGCTACTGAGAAATGCCAGATGAAAAAACTCAATAACACTTTGCTTTCTGCAGTAGTGCTTGCAACCATTTGATCAACGAGGTAATCTTAATAAAATAAACCTCTCGTTAATTTGTTCACTGCAGCACTCACCATTATGTAGCAGTAACTAATAATGTATCACTTAATATTATAGCTGCTTTCAAGTTCAGTTTCATTGTCTACAATAAAACTGGAAATATTTGATTTCCAGTTTTAACTACTTAATTTGCTGATTACCTCATGGCGTGTTTGTTTTATAGGCCCTTCAAAATGGTGAAAAAAAAGACAATCGAATAATCTATATACTTTTACAGGTAAAATTATACTACTTTTCTATTGTAATTCTATTTGGCCTGAATACGTTACCACCATATTCTCAGTCCTTTCAAAGGACACAGAGTAACCATTTCACTGCACTCGCCTTATAAACGAAAGTCATTAAATAACTGTAGCGTCACTTGTAAATGTACGTTTCCTAAAAGTAAATACCTTGTTTTATATAAATTATTCCTTCCACTATATATTATGAGTAAACCAACGGACAGGCCGATTAGCTTATTAGTACATACAAACTTATTACTATCTACTCTAGGGAAGATAATAATTTTTGACCCAGTCATCTTTTGTCATCCTATGTCAGAATATAAATTTAGTATAATTATTATATCTTAATTTTTTCACAAGATCCCCGTGCGTCTGGTTATTTTATTTCCTTCTTTTCTTCAAAGATTATTTGTGTACGTGTGTGGATTATTGTAAACAAAGCAAGTAAACCCACGGCTTTTATTCATCTCCCGTACATACCTACTTCATTGGTGACCCCGACGTGATTTGAACACGCAAACTTCTGATTGGAAGATAAAAATAAAGGGAATTTTTTTTTTTTTTCTTTTTAACATCCTTATCCTTTCCTTTTTTTATTCTTTCGAACTAGGTACTATAGGTACACACTGACAATTTGATTGAAGGAGGCTGATTCGTGGTTGAATCGAGTGCTGATTTCCTCTGCTCGACTCAACTTCAACGTAGAATATAGAAGTAATTTTACTTTATACCTACCTCCAAAATTCAGATTTTTTTTGTTTAAATTATTGTTTCATTCATCTATTTTTAATTTAGCACGTAGGCAAATGGCACTCATTTGGCAAGTTATGATGCCCCGGGTACCAATTAAGTCAGAGCGCACCTCACCAAAGAGTATTTTTCTTATCCATTATAACTTTATACTATGCCACAATTTTATCTTTTTCAGTTTTATAAATCGTTTGTCTTCTTTTTTTTCAAAAACTTTTCTAATTAATTCAGTCTATTTTAAGATGAATTGGATTAATTAGATGTTAGTTGGAAGCTATTAAATGTTTAGAAAGTATGGATAAAAAAACGCGAGAAGCGTGGGAATTTTTTATTTCCATAGGGACTGTGCATATTTCCTGAATAAATACTAAATTAATTCAAAAAATCACAAACCCGACTACTTTAAAAGCGAACTAAAAAGACGTAAACAAGAAGAAAATTATGCTGTGCAGTCGGAGGATACATATTCGCGAGCTGGCTGACCAAAACCAGATCTTTATTTGAATTAACTTTTTTTATTTATAACTTTTTAGTTAACATTTTTTTAGAATTAGGTACGTTTATACATATAAGTGTTTTATATTTTAAAATCACCTGTTAAAACCCTTTATTTTGATATCCCACAAGATGGGACAGGAAGAAAAAAAATTTGGGCCCCTTCAATATTGCGTCCAAAAGCCGCCACTTTTGTATTTTCCAATTTTAAAACTTGTAGTGTTAAGACGAATCGATTGACGTAAGAATCATCCAAATCGGCCAACGGGTTTGGTCTCTAGAACGACACATAGGAACAAACATATATACATAGACTGAAAAAACACAATAACTCTCCTTCGGCTGTTGGGTAAATATTTAAATAAGATCAGAGTTGCCTTTTAAGGGTTCAAACAAACAAATTTTTAATGTTAAACTAAAATAAGTGATTGAATAGTATCTTGATACACGAGTAAAATACTACACATAAACGCAAATTGTACACAACCCAATAATTTTATTTTTCAAACAAATCAGCCAATTTCATTTTGTGGTGCAGAATGAAATTTTCGTTTAAATTATTGTCACAAACGAATTCATCATGATTAATAATTTATTATAAATTTAATTAAAGAAACTTAGACATAATTTACAAAATATTTTGACAGGCTAATTTAGGTCAGATTAAGTGGCAGAATAATTGCACTTAGATTCATTATGTTTTCCTCAGAAATGTAGATTTTTATAAATTTGATGTGGATTAAACAAATAGAACGTTAAATTTGCTATCTGCTGTCTAGGATAATAAACTACCCCCCTCGGTGCGTTCCCGCATTGTCGAGGCGGAGGGGCTCAGTAGCCGTGGTTTGATCACCATCGGTGAAGCGAAGAGGAACCCGAGGAGGAGCCGCTTGTCAGGGATTTTGCCGATTATGCCGACGACGTAGCGGCCAACTAGTAGGTTGCGGTGCCGCTTGGTAACAGGCAACATCGCAACTAAGGCGGGCTGTGATGTCTTATGGAGCGTTCCAGGACCCATACGATATCGCGGCTGAGGGTTGGAGGCCGAGTCGGCAGAGGAGTGCCGGTATTGCGGTGCACCGCTCTCCCTACCTTCCGGGGCCTGGACGGGGTTGCCACCGTCTGATGGCGGATGCAGTAGGGCAGCAGGGGAGGAAGAGTGTCAGTATAGCGTTGGCTCTATCCACTGTGGCCGAGAAATGTTAGGTGGCGGGGTCATTGACCTTGACTTGACATAGGGGGACCAAGGGTGCCATACACGGGGTCGTTTGGCGCCCATATGCTGGTTTAGTCCCTGGGTTGGTCACGGCATACAGTGTATTCTGGTACATCGGTGATGGGGGTTACTCCCCAGAGGAGGGTCCGGTGACGGACAGCCGCGGCAGGTTCGCGGTGAGTGCTAACGCGTGTGCGCATGTTCCCGTCATAAGCGGCTCAGGTGGACACCATGGAGTTTTAGTGGGTTAGCGTCCCCCATAACTGTAGCGCAGTATGCATGAGTATTTCTCCACGCTAGAAAAAAAAAGTTAATAACATACATATATTTTTAAATTTAGAATTTCAGTTAATTTTATCAAAATTTTGGAACAACATACTGTATGCCAGAAATACAAAGTTCAAATTATTATGCAACCCACATTATTTTAGGGTCTTTAAGGACAAATAGTCATTAAATCATTAAAGCCGACATCTACCTACAGATACCGGCACGGTTCTTGAGCGCTCGGCGGAAGAGTGGGGATCGCTTTGCGCATCGTACACTTATGACAAATAAAACGCACACCCGTTTATTATTTATTTTTTCTAAGTTACGGTCTACGTAATTTCTTACTTATAAGATTAAATAATGATTTATTAAATTGAGAAATGGAAATTGAGATAAAAAAAAAGTAACTAACAAAAGTATTTCTAATTTAAAATTATAACTTAGTTCTTATAGTTTGTCAAATATTACTAAAAAATCTACAAAGTACCTACATACTTTTTTTTGTTAACATTTTTGACCTCTAATTTCATTTGTTCATTAATGAAATGAAAAACAATATAGTTTGTAAGTATAGTAGTATAGTTAGTAATGAAAAATAATAGTTTTGCTATAATTACAAACTGACATTAATTTTTTTCCTGCTATATTTTCGATAAATATCACCTTTTATTATTATAACAAAGCTCTAATTAATAAAAAAATCACATAACATATTTGAGTTCTAACTTACCAGATAATTTAAACAGATGCAGTTTAAAAATTTGTAGCAATTAAATTGGCCGGAATTGTACTCGTCGTCGTGAGGTACGTGCAACAAGAGTAAAAACCAATCACGACTGACGGCTATGACGCGATACGCTACGGGCCAATCACTGCACTTTCCCCGCCCCCGCGCCTCACTTCATACCACCAGAGGGACCCAATAATTCACTTTTGCGCACGTGAAGCTCAGCGCTCAAGAACCGTGCCGATGATTTGTAACTGAGATTAAAATTGTCTCGAATTGAAGTACCTATACATCCAATAATATTCTCTGAAAGTAAACTGCAGAGGGCAGCACGATCTGCGGTAAAACTTCCTACTCTAATGAAAACATCTTCAATATTAATCTGCATTCAGGTTATTGGTGGAAACTTCGAGATACTTGGATGAGAAGTGCCCCATAAAGTTTGCCCACAGGCATCATTATGAGAGGATCTATTGCTGAATCTGGGTCAATGACCCTAGCCCCGACAGAATAGATGATTCGAAGAATGCATTCAGTGCAGATTGACTGTAAAATAGTTATGGTTATTTTACTGGCTGCAACTTTAATACTAGCGCAGTTTTAAAATATGGGTGCTTTATTTAACACACACTTACTTTTACACACACTCTCGGTGTTTCTAGTGCTTCATCACAACGAAATAAAAACCGGACTGATATTCTTTTCCCTCAACTTGTGAAATACAAGTTTAGGGAAAAAAACATCAGTCCGGTACTTCCCTTTCTTAATATTGAAGCAGCTTTTTCTAATCTTTGTTATTAGGATCTTACTTGAAACAAGATATTTAGTACGTACAGTCAACCATAATTATATCAGTGGTGCGTATCTGCATTAAGAAAATCGTTCAAACTGCTACGACATTACACCACACACCACCTTCCAGAACCTGAAGGTGGAAAATGACAAAGCTGAAATTTTGAGTATCGAAACAAAATAAGAAAAATATCAAATTATTACCTCTAAAGTGTGTATTGTGATGTCTGTATACAACATATGTATCTTCAATTGTCTCAATAACCAATATCAGTGTGAATTGACACAAACAGCAGAATCTATCAATGAATGCTGAAGCCATCGCAATTTTGGCGGCCATTGCTCCGTTTGTATTCAAGACGTCAATCAAACGTAAAACAAGCTTATGCCGTCAATATACGTCAAAGCAGCATTATTGGCTATTGTTTGTAGCTGCCAGTTCACACGGAATCTGTCTTTGAAATAAAACAAATGGGTACTTTATTAATCACTTGTTAAGGAGGGTTTGACTGTTTATAGTTATGTTTTGATAACATTTAAGGAGTTATTGGACGATTTGCACGAATTTGACGCCCCCGAAATGTGTGATTTTACCCTTTTTAATAATATTATTTTTCTGTGTCGATTCGCACGAAGTTAATTTACTGGTGTGCGAATCGACCACTCCAAAATTATGTAGTAGGCAATTGGCACACACATTGTGTTTTATGCAATAACGTTAAGATAAAGTACACTCAAGTACAGAAGTATTTGGGGTTAAATATTGTTATTGATATGAAATGAGACACCAATTAATCAAAAATGTCTTTATTGAAATAACTACTATATGATTTGAGGACGTATTACATATTGGGCACCCACTTAAAAGGAAACTGATTGAATGCCACTTATGGCACCTATCAAAATTTTTCGCAATTTTATTCCACAAAATTAAATGACACCTAAGTCAGTAGCTACTTACTAGTGTTGGGAGGTTAATTTTTTTAAGACGTCAAAATCAAAGGTTCGATTAAATTCAGAAGAGAGTTTAATAACATGATAAAAATATAACTTCCACCTTTGCTTTTTTATGTAGATGTTCACATTATAAGCATTTATACTCAAACTACCAGGAGGCCAGAATCATTAAGAAGTTTTAGTATTTGCGGAGTTGGAATTATTACCAGTAAAGAATAACTACTACTACCATGAGGCAAACCACCAGTAGGCAAAAATTATGAAGAAGTATTTGCAGGGCTAGAATCATAAGATGAGACTAAAGGAATACTAGGACTTTAGAATCGAAAATCGGCCGGTACTCTTTTTACCGCTCATGATTCCAGCTTAGCTTCCTCATGATTATAATCTCGTGGTACATACGTTATTATCTACCGGTACCGGAATGAGCTGATAGCGTATAGAGCTTTCTCTTTAATTATTTTTGTAGCGAATATTGCTGTCTCACTCTTATCGTTTTTTCGCCTGTTTATCATATCTGACTTATATATCTACAAGTTTTAAGTGGTCATTACTTATTTAATGTATTGCTTTCCTTGATTCAAGTAAAATATCTATTAACTTCGATTAATTCTTCATATTATTTGCTGAGACGGGTGAGCACACCTGTTCTTTTTAATTTAATTTTTGGTCTCTAAAATAAAATATGTGCAAATTGCCTACTACATAATTTTGGAGTGGTCGATTCACACACCAATAAAATAACTTCGTGCGAATCGCCACAGAAAAAAAATATTAGTCAAAGGGGTCGATTCGCACGTTTTGGTCAAGTTAAATTCGTGCGCATCGTCCAATAACCCCATTTATGAAACTGTTGCATTGTAATCTCAGTCTCAATCTGTCAAAATTATTTCCCTTTAATTTTATATATTTTTTTTGACACTTGTCAGTTTTAACACTTTATTCACCGAGACGAAATTGTGACTAGATTTTTAATGTTTTAGAGTACGGGATAGCGAGTGAATAAATTAAATTAAAATTTAATTAATTTAAATTACTTTTAAAGCCTTTTTGCCTTCAGATATCTAATGGTTTAGTAGATTTGAAGTTTGAGATATCTTTAGATTTATGTCTTTGTTTTTGATTAATTTAGGCTAGCTATAAAAATCGGCCAAGTGCGTGTCGGACTTTGCACATTTAGGGTTCCGTACCAAACCGCAAAATTAAGTTGGTTGTTATGGGAAAAATGATAGAATCGCAAAGATAAAATATACGTAATAATAAACATTATCACCAAATTTCAAATTTTTAGGTCAATAGGAAGTGTAAAAATTTTTCGGAACAAAATTTTGCTAAAAAAGCTGACTTTGTTGGCTTTCCTTTGTTTTCCAATATTTTTCAAACCAAAAAAAAACAGTATTAATGTACCAAACGAGCTCTAAAGAACAATACCACGCCCCCTTTATCTGTATGGAAGCCCCCCAAAAACATTTAAAAAATATATTTTGTCTTATACTGTGTCAAATTTGTAGAGTGTCGACTACTAAACAATCTCTCCTCAAGATTAATTTAATATTAATCAAGCACGGCATTAAAGTTAAAGCAAGTTGGATCTTACTTGACATCCCAAAATATAGGTAGATACGGTAAATTTACTTTAATCTGCCCCACAGATGTCGTGTTGGGCATATTCGTCCTTTATAACCCGACCCAAAATGTTATCGCCCGAAACATAATGCCTTCTTAGGTATTGTTCTTCATTTTTACACACACTTATACGGCATAGTATGCTGCACGAATATCAATATTTTAAGACTTAAATGTGTGCTGGTTATAAATTGACTCACAACCAAAATCAATCTTGGTCGGCAAATTGTAAGAAGCAGACCTCTACCAACAACAATAGCTCAAGAGTCTAAGCAGATCAAATTAATTCAAACAAAGATTAATCTGTTAACAAATTGGCCGATACAAGACTAACAAAGCGCTTTATAATCACTCAAATTCGCCAAGTCAATCGTACAGCAAAACTTAAATTGAAAACATAACGAGAGATGATTTACGAAGAATAGACCCTTCCCTTTAGCTAAATAAAGGGTCGCCTTTCAGTCCGGGAGCATTTGAGAGGAGCCTGTATTCTTCTCACGAGTTTCGTATTACCGACCAAAAGTGTATAAGTAGAGACGTCAGACGAGGACGACCGATCTGAAGGCTTTGTAACTTTTGCTTTGATGCCAACCAGAATCTTTTAAAAGTTTTAGCGTCAAACCTTCAAACAAACAAACTTACAAACTTCTGCTCTCGAAGCGTTGATCGATTACCTTTATTCAGAATTATTTTAGTTGAAAAATGGTGATATTCTTCAAACAGTTCTAGAGGAAGAGCTATCACGGCATGATTGATATATAAAAGGTTTTACGCGCAGTCTGTGAACTTTTTCTTAGGTAAATGTATTCTAAAGTTTATAAGTAAAATACTAGTGAACTGCAAGACGCATTCACACTAATGATGTTAAAACAATAACTTTTGAGACACTGTCTAGACTGACGTTAGAACGTACTTAAGCTGCATTGAATATAAAGTCTGATAGGATCAAACAAACAGCGTTATTATTAATATAAGAGAATAAACCCGTTTACTAGAAAAACTATTTGCTTCTCTTTCGCTGCTTAATCTCTGAAAGTTATTTTTATACTCTTAAAAAAAAGAAGTTGGATGATAAATGTAGTGCACTTTTTTTATTAGTTTCATAAAAATAAGTACTTTAGGAGAAAATTTTGATTCTGTGTGAAATATTGTAGTACTGAAAATAATCACGATACACAGTACCTTAAAAACATAATAAATCTGTTAAGTGTAACCAAAAAAAATTATACTTATTTTTTCAAAAAACTTATCGCGAGAAACCTTTTGCGACGTAATAATAATGGATTATTCCAAACTCCTTACAGTTTAATTTAAACTGTTAAACTTTTTTATGCATTAAACTTTAATGCCACTTTTTTATAAGTGGATAACAAACTATCGGGTACACTTTAAGTTTAAAGCATCAGTGAAAGAAAGAAGAAGAAATAAAAAATATTTATTTGTGACCCCCACAGGCGACACGAAAAATATGCACGAAATTAAACAACAATAACAAAAAAACCCCGTGCGAAACCAAAAAGACTCCTATCTCAGCATGTGCAGCGATATCCAAAAAATAAATAAAACTGCGCTGATATTCTGATAAGGCCCACTGTTGATGCCACGGACACACTTACGGAAACGGAAAATACTTAAATAATACAGTGGACAGAGATGGATATAAATTTCGATCAATTTATCTACTAAGGCCGAAAATGCTACAAGCGTCTTCGCGAGTCTTCGAACGGGTAGTGCGACAGCTTACGTACATTTTTAACCGACTTCAAAAAATAGGAGGTTCTCAATTCGTCGGAATATATTTTTTATTTAGGTTCCCCGATTACTCAAAAACGCCTGGGGCGATTTGAAAATTCTTCTTTTGTTCATTCATTCATTCATTCATTTATTGCATTTCATGTTGTTTACAGGTTGTTACATTATGATAGTTCCAAACAATGAACCCTGCTAGGGCACAGCAATGTATAGGCGATAGGTTTTAATTAATTTAACATGCTATCATTATTCATATAATTTGTTGATATAGATTAATTTAAAAATTATTAATTATTATTATACATTATGTCATTCTTATAAACTAAATAAAATAAATAAATTATCATTTTCACATTATAATCTCATACTTACTACAATTTATGTCATTTGCAATGAGCCTAAATGTCATTATTATCTCAGTTAATTTAATGTCAATAGATTAGTTTTACATTATAATATGTCACATTTTCAGATAAAATAAAATAGAAAGTAATCACTAAAAAATACAGGAATGAGGTAGTAGCGGACTGATGTATTATAGAGTACCTAGTTATGTATGTGTAATGTGGTTGAGTCGATATTAATTTATTTATTTCGCGGTTAAACATTCTTTTAGGCTATAATATGATTTTAAGTTTAAGTGGTTTTGTAGGTCATTTTTAAATTTGTTGTCATACTCTGTATCCTTTTTTGTTTGAAAGGATATGCTTCAAAGGTGGTCCCATAGTCATCAAGTCAGGATCTGATGATGGAATCCTAGAGAAATCGAGGGAACTCAAATATTATAGGAGTTTAGAGCGATTTTGGTATTATCAACAACAATGCAATCATTTGCACTCAGAAAGTATTATTTGGTGAAGTGGAATTGATGAAGAGGACCACAGATGGCCACTGGAACTGCTTAATGCTAAGTATGTCACGGGAATAAGATATCTCGAATAGATAACCAAAAATGATAAAGCAAATACTTATAAATAAATGGTACTGATGAAAATGGTACCAATGAACTGATCATGATGAACTGATGATGTAGGCACTGGCACTCCAAAATAAAACAATGTATCCTTGTCGTATTTGGGCTTATTGGAATTGTCACGAGATGTTCTTTGGCTATAAATGATTTTCATGTTTATTGTAGGTACCTACCAAAACTAAGAATAAAAAAACTGTTTTCCAAAACAAAAAAAAAAAAACGAGAAAACTTAGCTTGGTTTTAGTTACCTAGATATAATTTTGGTAATTCGTATTCACGTAGTAGCTGATGAACAATAAAACGAACATTTTTTTTTCGTAAAAGATTCGTCGTCTTAATCCAGAGGTCTTTTGGCAACTGACAGCTTGACGAGGTTTCTTCCTGAGAACAAAAATAAAACTTTTGATTTCATTTACGAGTAACTTTTCGCACATTTTTTGGCCTCTTTATTTTATATTTTACAACCATAATAGTACCTCCCTTAGCTTTTTTATTTATTTTGATGCGTGACATCTGCCTGCCGCAGACAGATGCCACGCGAGAATGCGACAATGATGTGACTAAGTGTTTTCGAAGACATTGTTCTTCAATCCACAGATAGAAATGGTCTATGAAACTCGTTGACGCATTGTTACGTCACGCTTATCAGCGAAAATCGTCATTAATAAATAGGAAACACTTATCAACAGAGTATGTAGGTACCTATGTATTTGAATGACAAACACTTACTTAAAATTGGTCAAGTTTTGGTTTAACTAAATATTGTTAGATCTTTCACAAACCCCAATACTTAGAAATTAGCATATATATAGATATAGGTTCCAAAACCTAACCCATTTGAAATTCTTCTAAATAACCATGAAACAATGTTGTTGCCTTTTGTGTGAATATAAAACGAGATACCTACGTAAATAAATAAGGCTTTTACATAAAGAAAGTTTACGTCACTCAGCGGTCATAGCCACGACCCCAGAATGAATTAACTAGTTTTACCCTAGCTATTGTAGATAAATCTTGAATGCCCGAGTTTACCTGTTGTGCTAGACATATGTAGGCATTGGCTTAGACGTAAATGATTTAGTAATTGTGTGATTCGTTAATTATTTTAGACCTTTTTGGAAACATTGTATTAAACTATTGAAGTACCGAACTTTCATTGGTTCAGTACCGCGCGACGCGACTATGCGACTCCTATTACCACAACCATTTTAAGTAGTAATTGTTCTTCGGAAAATGGTCGTCGCAATGTTTTGTTGCGCCTGTCTGCTTGCTACCTATACAAAAGTGAAGAATAACACCTAACAGTTGGTACGTCAAAAAAGTTAATAAAATATAATATGGGGTTTGTGTATACCAATGCAAAAATGACGTCACATAGCTCCTATACATGTAGCTGTTCCTATAAATGAACCAATGTTCCTCACTATTTCAGCTCACGTAAATGTACATTCTACTTTTCAATAGAAGTAGTATGTAAATTTACATGAACTGAAATAGAAAGGGTTAGCAATTCTGAAAATAATTAATGTTTATTTAGTAACGTGTGGACCTATTCTATTCTTTCAACAAGGTTGTATGGAAAGAGCTAAAAATATACATTTTAGTTACATGACAAAGTTCATGAATTCTTGTTGCTATTTTACGTAGTTACTATTTTATTGTTATTATTTAATTAACAATATCTGGTTTGGGAACATTTATGTAACTAGCTTAAAAATGAATATGCCAAAACTAAATCAGATAATCGCATTTTGAGACAGGATTAGAAGTGTTTTAGCTTTACAATATCCTTTACTTGAAAGCATTGGCATTTGATTTTTTATTTATGTTAATGCTAATCAAAAGCATGTAAGTATAATCCACGTGCTTGATACAAGTAGATCCAAAGTGTCTAATCACGTATGACTAATACATTTCGTAAAGGGTACCTAATGGGATGTCCTATACATTGTACCTGTTATGTATTTCATTGATAACCTTGAGGTAGTTTCTTCGTGATGGCACTATCATCACAACGACAGATAGAGCAATTTTTATTACATTAAAATCTTCCTGAAGAAATGTAGACCTTATCAGAAAAAACAGCGTACAAATCGTTCAGTAATTCTCGAGATCAGCCAAGTCATACGGACAGACAGACTTCGCGACTTTCATTTTTTTTAACCCAAGTCCGTTTCCGTACCTTGTCTGTGTTCTTGTTTGTTAACACTATTCGTGCATTTCAACTAGTTGTATGTGTCCCGTCCTAATCTAGTTGTAGTTTTCTCTTTCTCATCGCTTACGATACGGAGCTTATCGTCACTCACAACACTGCACCGGCACCCCGCGTCATGTTTACGCATCTTGCCGCTTCGTTTGTGTAAACCAACGCGCGATTACATTTCCTGGCCTGGTCTATCCGGCCACTTAGCTAAACCGTACGTGATAGCGCTTAAATGCAGAGCCGTGCGATCGTTCGCATAGTCGAATAACTACGCAGAATGCCACCGCGTTACAGGGCTTAAACCAGTGCAAACGCTTGAGCGTGTGTAGAGTACTGCAGAATGGCGCTTGATCGCCACTTCTGCGCGATTAGTCGTGCGACAAAACTGATAGGTTCGCACACTCAGAAATTGGGTGTCAGAAAACGCTTCGGGCGACAAAAACCTGTTTATCGCAGAAGTCTTAACAGGCGATTAAGGAAAATCGGCTTGCTATAATGATATTTGTGGGTGAAGGGGGACTACACAATGCTATTTAGCGAATGATTGGAATCTGTAATACCCATTACCCAACACATTCCTACACGCAGCTCGGGTTGCTCGGGGCGTGTGTTCGCACCTTTATCTTTAATACGGTTGCTGATTTCCTCATTAGAGATAATCTTGATTATGAAAACATATTAAAAGCATGGTTGGTTTTGCAAATGTGGCTTGATGCGTGGATCAGCACTTTACAAAATTAAGCGAAAAATGTTTCGTGTGGTCAAAAAGATATATCGTAAATGAATACAACAAACCTATATACATATAAGGATTATGAGGCGTATTTTGTCAGCACAGAATTCATGGATCCAAGCCGATGAATATTTATTATAATATTATTTACGTATTTATTTTATAAAAACAAGTTGTCCTTAGGATTACACAAAGCACACCATTAGAACCCTACATCTACATCAATCATGTTACATATATCTATCTAATACCATTATTCGAGCAATTCTTGTATATAAGTATATACATATAATCTGAATCTCGATGGCTCCAACGATTTTCATGAAGTTTAGTATGCTGGGGGTTTCGGGGGCGATAAATCGATCTAGCTAAATCTCTCTTTAATACAAAGGTGTAAATATGTACATACTTAAACACTAAACAAAAAATAAACTTTACAAACTTATACTAGAACTAACTACTTACACTATATATAAAAGAAAGGTACACTTAGGCGTCGAAGTACTCCTCCACATCGCTATCATCCGGGAACGTGCCCAGCAGACTGGCAGCATTGCCACGTTGAATGGCAATGCTGATTCTTTGCGCAAAGAAAGGTTATCTTATATTATTAAAGGTCTCAAATCTAGCTAGGTTTCATTTTTAGAAAACTTCGCTTTATATTTTCACCCGATCAGAGCTCGGTCGCACAGGTACTAAATTATGGTATGACTTTTTAGACTTTTAAAATTATAGTAGTCATCGGAAGACAATAGGAATTTAAACGTTTAACCTAGACGTTTCAGGCTTGATAATGTCGAGTCAAATTTAATCAATCTGCCTATCATTTTCCCAACTATGTTGTGGTTGACTTACAATCTAACTGGATTAGCTAATTACCAGTATTTTACATGGAGCGACTGCCTATCGGACCTCCAAAACCCAGTCACCAGGTATCACTCTGTATCCGATGGCAAGACGTCAGATTTTTCTTGCTTCTGACCGACGCAATGACTGTCAAAGATCTTGAAATGAAATCGAGTAAAATTGAAGGTCTAAATAACTGTTCGAAATTAATTTTCAAATATTTTACCGTCGGTAGGTTGTAACTCTCCCCCCAAATAGTTTGTTTTGTACAACGATGAAATAGTAACAAACCGGAAGAGCAAACAATTATTGAATCCCTAATGTGTCGTGCGAAGGGCGCTCGCTGGCTCGACGAACGCGTCGCGGTAATCGATAAGCATCCCTTTTCTAAATGATTGATGTTCTAAATTGGGAGGTAGTTACCGCACACCTTGCGTCGTATAATCAGGACAGGAAAACATGTTCAAGCTTTAGGTGAATATTGAATTATAGTGAAATATTATACGCAGTAAGCAAAAAGATAAGTGGAATATAAACAAATCTGCAAACATAAAAAATCAAACTAACTTCCAAAACAAAACACTACAACGCAAAAAATAACTAGAAAAATAACCGTTTTTAACCGACTTTCCAAAAAGGAGGAGGTTCCCAATTCGGGTGCCTATATTTTTTTTATACAGTATGTTCGGGCATAACTCCGTCATACATAAACGGATTTGCAAAATTCTTTTTTGTTCGAAAGAAGTTTATTCTGAAATGGTCTCATTTAAATTTGTTAAAGATCTGACGAAAAACTTCGGAGATGTACAACAGAACTCTTCAATAAATGAGGGCAAATCTCTCGGGATTACTGAAATAGTATGTCTGTTTATTGTTTACACCATCACTATCTTCCGGCTTCGTCATCAGCACAGTTCGATGGTACCATTTCCATCAGCAGGTGCCATATATTTAGAAATATTTGCTTCATCATAATCGATAAATTATTTGAGATGTGACACACTTAGCATTAAGAAGTTGCCATCTGATGTCTTCTTCATCAGTTTCACTTCACCAAATAGGTAATACTTTCTGAGTATTTTTTGATGAAAATACTAAAATCGGTATATGTATGCCTATAATATTTGATGCATTCCCTCAATATCGCCAGGATTTCATTATCAGATCCTGACCCGATGACCACTGGACCACCTGGCAAGTGTACCCTTTCAAACAAAAGAAGAATTTACCAAATCAGTCCAGGCGCCTTTGAGTAATTGGGGAACATACATAAAAAAGAAAAAAAGAGGTAC
Source organism: Orthosia gracilis (assembly GCA_947562075.1). NCBI lineage: Eukaryota > Metazoa > Arthropoda > Insecta > Lepidoptera > Noctuidae > Orthosia > Orthosia gracilis. The sequence goes on along the minus strand of OX387272.1, from coordinate 39,490,172 downwards.
CGACGAATTGAGAAACTCCTCCTTTTTTTGAAGTCTGTTAAAAAGTGTATTTTAAAAAGTGCTCTCTTTTTTATGCAGCTATCTTTAAACATATACAAAACTGACTTTTAGAAGCTTCAATATGGAAAACAGTCAATAATTTTCCAGAATAAAATATGTTCGTATACAAAGGATAAGAGCAAGAGAAGGAAGTACACGTTTTACGTAAAATAATTTAAATAAATCATTACATAATTATTTAATTTTAATGATGATTGCATGGAATCAAACTTTACAAACACACCTACATCAAAATAATAACCAGTCTTCTATCACAGCTGGAGTTGGGTTAGTTCTATCTAAATAATCAATTCAGCTAACAATAACAAATGGCATAACACGGTAGTAATAATGCCTGTTATTAATAACTGGCCACTGACAGCGGTAGATAAGGTACTGCCTTGGTAGGGACCAAGGAACATACCCATTTTATGACGTCATTATCGTTAGGCCAAATTGTTCGCGATCAACCTAAAACTTCGCTAAGTAGGTACACAAAAAAGCGTAGTAAAATTAGTGTTTCTTGATGCTGCCGAAGGTTTTACGACATGAAAATATCCTAAAAAAGAAATGGTTACCTTTATTAGCGGTTAGCGCATAAAATATAATGGTACGTTCAAAGTTGGCCGTGTAATATTGTTATTACCCGAATGATGGCGATAACATATAGATAAAATATAAAGTTCTATTTCTTTGGGGTCGAAATGTCCTATTAAGTGTTGGGTGGATTTTGGGACTGACCTTGTGACGATGGATGTAGGTAATTGGAGGTATTTTGACGCATGACTCGTATTCAATCATTATGTTGCATGCTGCACATTATTTTCAGCAGTTAGTAGATGTAAGCAGGAGTTTTGAGCAGGAGGAACATAGAACCATATTTCTTCAGGATACAATAATTAACGAATAATACACCGGATGTTAGAAGGCCTGGAAGGCTGTGGTAAACAGTTTGGTGCGAAAACCTCGACCGATAGTTTAGGCGACGCTGATGATGAATATATACCGAATATCGAATGTGGATAACTCAATACAAACATCTTAGTCAATATCCATCCGTCCGTTTACAGGTAGGTAGCCTCGATAACTTTTCAAAAGACCAGTCGAGCATTGTTAAATCAGTAAGGAAACGCTTTAACAGCAGAACAATTGTTTCGACAGTTCAAAAGAAAATTGAATAAACAAACAGAATAAGTAGCGCTAACCCCCCTGTTCTTAAGGCTCATAATCAATCAACACGCACGCACTGCAGTAATTAGCGGGTTCCTTGATAGATCACCGGAAGGCGCGCCGATGGAAACAATAGGACAGTTCTGAAGCTTGATTTATTTGCACCAGGAGCCATTACCATTGGGAATGTTTGTTTTGGAGGCGTCTAAGATTGTGTTTGTTTGTTTGTTAAATATTGCACTGACTTAGTTATTGACAGGTGTAAATTATGTCAATAAGGGTATGTCATGCGGACCCTGAAACCCTCTACGGCCGCAATTTTTCTAGAGAGGCAGACTCCGATCTCGACGTGCCGCCGTTTCGGACATTTAACTGTTCAGACAACAGTCTCCCCAAGTCTATTACCTGCCACTTTCTATGGTAGCTGGAGACCGTTTCACGCCCTCCGCCACCCGGCGCATCTACCACTGATAGCAAGGGATGAAGCATTTTCCTGCTCCATTTACGCAACCTCCTTTGCCACCATCAGATCCTGGCAGAAAGAGGTTAAGCAATAACCTACCATTACCTTTCGGGGTTTTAAATTTCTACGTACTAAAATAATTATTGCAGTACCGAAGTTTTATTTGCAGGCATACTCGTTAAATTTTGCAGTGGAGTAAAAATTAGAATACTGCTTCGGTGATATTTCTCCATTTCAGATATCTTCAACCTAACGACGAGCCGCAAAAACTAAACTCTTCAGTGTTCCAGACATTTATTAAAGCTCAGACATTTTATTTCAGAGTGATAGATGAACAGCATTCTAGATTCATGCGTTAGAGAGCCAATTCATCATTTAAATTAACTACAATAAATCTATACTAATAACTAATCTATACCAATATTATAGAGAGGATAGATTTTTTTGTTTGTTTGTTTGTCCCGAATAGGCTCCAAAACTACTGGACCGATTTTAAAAATTCTTTCATTTATGAAACGTTACATTATACCCGAGTAACATAAGCTATAATTTATTAAAAAAAATAGTTCCTTATGAAAATTGCAATAATGTAACCCAAAGTAGCAAAATTTTGCCTATAAAAACATTATTTGGCGTGCGCTGAGAAAACTATTGATTAGACACAAATATTATTTACTACATGATTTAAGTACTCATTATTACATATAAAAATCTGTGAGAGTATATGGCTTACTATTATAGTTAAGTCACAATAGCAGCTTTTGTGTTCTAAAATTTAATTAAATCGCCGGTAGAAACAAAAGTTGGTTACATTCGTATTGTAGTATTATAATTCTTATTCAAATAAATAGTTTAACAAATTTGTAGGTACCCACCTTCCCTACCCTACCTACCGTAGGGTAGGGAAGGTGGGTAGGTAGGATACGGTAGGAATATAGGGTAGGGTAGGGTAGGTTGGTAGGTAGGTGGGTAGGTATGTGGGTAGGTAGCTAGGTAGATAGCCAGTTGATGGCAGTGAAGCCGCGGGGATCACCTAGTAATAATATTATTAAGAGGAAAGATTTTTTTGTTTGTTTGTACCGAATAGGCGCCGAAACTACTGAACCGATTTTAACCAGTTTTTTACCAATAGAAAGCTAAATTATCAAAAAGTAAAATTGCAATAATGTAATCCAAAGTAGCAAAATGCCATTATTTGGCGTGCGTACTACATGATTAAAGTACTCATTATCTTTTAAATAAAATTCTCATGTCACAATGTTAGTTACCTTACTCCTCCGAAACGGCTTTACTGATTTTTACCAAATTTTATATGCATATTCAGTAGGTCTGAGAATCGGCTACTATCTATTTTTCATACCCCTAAGTGGACAAAATTTTTTGTTTTTATTTTTCTATAATGTGGCATTAAAAAATACATACAAGCCTACATTTTTACCCTTTTATCACCAACCCCTATTTTTTAATAGCCATTTTAGTAATTTAATCATTTTTCATCTCGCTCAATAATTATCATTAATTATCGTCTTTTAAATAATATAATGCAGGATAATGGGTAGGGTAGGGTAGATAGGGTTGGGTAGGTAGGGTTGGGTAGGTAGAGTAGGGTAGGTAGGGTAGGGTAGGTAGGGTAGGATAGATAGGGTAGGGTAGGTAGGGTAGGGTAGGGTAGATAGGGTAGGGTAGGTCGGGTAGGGTAGACAGGATATGGTAGGGAAGATAGGGTATGGTAGATAGGGTAGGTAGGTAGCCAATTGACGGGAGCGAAGCCGCGAGGAAATATATCTAACTATCATAGTTAAGTCACAATGGTAGAAACCTTATGTATTCTATAATTTATTTAGAACGCCAGTAGGAACAATAGTTAGTTACTTTACTACCGTATTTCCTTTTAAATCTTAATCAAATAATTAATTTAAAAAATTGGTAGGTAGGTAGGGTAGTGTAGGTTGGTAGATAAGGTAGGTGGGTGGGTAAGTAGGTAGGTAGGTAGGGTAGGGTAGGGTAGGTACGTATGTAAGGTAGGTAGGTTGATGGTTAGGGCAGATGGATAGGTAGGTAGGTAGGTTAGGGTAGGTAGATAGGATAGGGTAGGGTGAGTAGATAGCCTGTTGATGGGAGCGAAGCCATGGAAGACAGCTAATAATTTTGTTAAATTATAACATGGTTCAACTTCTAAACATAGACTCTCTACAGCGAGCAAGTGCGATAAACTAATATTGACATTTTTGAGTAACTTATCGCATCACAACACCTACCAATTGCCTAAGACATTTGAATTAACCGAAATCTTATGAAAATTAGCATTTTTTATAAGTGAATTAGCATTATTATGGATAAGGTTAAAAGATAAAACATACAGAATACGGAAATTAGTATAAGCAGAATATTTTTTATCAGGGCTCGATTCTTTTCAGTCATATTTTGAGACATTGATCAATGAATTATCCGTATGCAACTTGCAGACAGCAATGCTAACGTTACTATTACCTACTAAACTACAGCAAAATCTTTTGCAAAATAATGTATGCCAATATAAAATGTTACAAAGGATACTCAATGGAGGTCGAATTTATCAAGGAACATCTTTCAAAGAATTATAAATTAATGATCTAGATAAAACATACCAAGTCAATTTATTAACTTAAATTTAACATACGAGTAAGGTATTATGTACTTAAATGCCAATCCCTTTATTGTATCCATGAATACCCACATCTAGATACGCCTGTTTACCATTCAACATTATCCCTATTTAACGATGGTGTAACCTCGACAAAGCGAAATTTCGAGTGCGAAATTTCATCAACGATCCGACAATTTAATATGATTCTCAATAAATAATAGTCAAAGGTGACCTCGTTTTTAGCGCGCAGGCAGCCCTCGCGTCAACTATTCACTTAACATTCAAGTTGTTAGTTAATCATCAATTTTCCATCCCTAACGAAGTCTCTTTAATTAAGTTATTGTGACCCTCATTCTAATCCCTTTGTACGTGTAGGGCAAAGCCATTGAACTTAAATATTATAATATAATGAAGCTCTGATTTTCTAGAATTTATTATCCATTAAGATGTACATTACTTAGTCATATATATACGCTAGTGAAATTAAATGTCTGTCTAAATGAAAAGCCACATCAGTTTGAAGTTCAAAGGAGCAAAATAATGTCAGTCATTTTGAGAAAGTCTAATCAAAATAATTCTGTTTATAGTCGTCATTACCTAGATTTGTTAGAAACTCATTTATTTGATGGAAACTGGTCCAAGGTTCCGTGTAATAAACATCTTCCACCTCATAGTAAGTATGAAGATGTTGAAGACATGAACCACATAATACAAAATACTGGAATACTTTCATAGCTGAGCGACAGGACTCGGGAGAAGTTTGCAAACATTCCACTACTGTTTTGACATAAAAGTTTAACTTGGAACCGCTGAACAAAATAGTTGGCATAAGCAAAGAGATGGTAATGTATGCTTTACAACATATTTGTTTAAACTGGACTAAGTTTGGGCTGATCGGAATAAGGTGCGATAAACTGGAAAGGGCTTGTTTAATTGAAGAAAGTGTGTTAATCAGGGCCTAAGTTATGTGTCTAGACGGGGTAATTCTGCGAACAGTTATCTTTTAGTCATAATTTACATCACAGCTTACCTATGATAGTGAGTACATCATTAAGTACGTATTTGGATCTTTCAAATTTTGCGGCTTATATGGAATTTAGGAGTCAAGCGCCGCCGCGTCTGTCTCGAATTCAGACAACATTTTAGACAGGCTGTTGAACACATAATTTTGCTTTATCAATAATTTTTGCAAACAAATATGTATTTATTTTGAACAAAATATGTATAAAACCATCCAACGCGCTAAATAAATCCAGGCAAACCAAACCAACATTTCAACTTCTACCTACACGAATAAATAATGCGAAACATTATAAAGAACAAACATTACGCAACAAGATACTTTCCCACAATATCCATGGAACATTCGAGCCCGATACGGCGGTAACTGCATCGGTTTTGATAAACTTTTAACGATTTATGATAGAAACGGTGACGCGGCGGGCGGCGATTCAGTGCAACCGCTCTCCACTGAATGGGCACCGATAGTTCCGCAATGCAATTTAAGTTCGTTTGCTATTTAGAAGTTAGGCGGATAACAGCTTGCAGCATTTTTATATATTTTTATTCTGTGATATATTTTTATCAGACATGAGATCGAGTTTCAGAGCGCAACTCTTAAAATCAGAAAGCTAATGTGAAAATGTTTGGAACATCATTACGAGGGGAATAAATGAACAAAATAGTTATCCAATGGTACCCAGAAAAGGTCAAAGAAAGAAGTTGACTCCAGAAAATATAAGATGATGACATCAGATAGGTTGTTCACCTGTCTGATGCCACTAAAACAAAATAGGATAGAGCAGCTAAAGAGGGTCATAACTGTAAAAAAACCTCGTTTGATACATGCGAGCGTGTGTCATTACATTCTCGGTTCTTCAAAACTTCGAACACTTCCATCAAAATATACTATTTTATCAGACAGTAAAGGTCGTTCTGTAACTCAAAACCCTCAAATCATAGAGAGAAGGACCGCCTGGGTTTAATAGCCACACTTCACAAACACAAGAAAACCAACCTAATTACTTAACTAAGCTTAATTACTATGTCAGCAGTAATTTTTTTGTGACTGACATGGGTCGATACCGGCCTTGTAGATAATATTTAGATAATAAAGAAAAAATGCAGCGCAAAAAGGGACAGTGATTGGTTACTCCCCCTCCCACAATGTTCTAAATGAGCAGCTTTCATCCGTAAATTAATAAAGCTGTTTTTGTTAATAAAATTAAGACAAAGAGGAAACGCACGGATGCGTATAAAAATGTTTCTTCGATGGACTTTGTTTGGTCGAAGCTTTCAGTAAATAATAATTAATAATAGAAGCTTGAATGGATGAAGATGATATATCGCATTTTCGGGTTTTCACTATTCTATGCATGCATGATGGTGTTGCATACAAACAACTTTAAACCTTAAAACAACTACGTTTGTTGCTATTTTAGAAATTCACTACTTGATGAACGTGTCATGTACATTATTTTTTTAATCAATATTGTATGAATGTGGTATACTTAACATTTTTCTAGAAGCCAAAAATTAAAAAGTTTGCTTTTCTGCAGATTATGAAGAAGCTATGTGGCATTGCACTGCACTTTCAGCGAATGAAGGTATTATGTGCTGAACAATCAACTATCTGATAAAATCTATTCACCTGAACAATATCGAAGCATTATAAACAAAGCTTCACGAAATATGTAGTATTTGATATGACCATTTTTCACCACAAAAAATACAAATAATGAAAAAATGTGTTTTAGGGATGGCGTGAAATGAATACGGTTATGAATACGGTTCATATTTATACAAAGAGTCATACGACGAAATTACACCGTTCCTGAAGGTTAATATTTAAAAAAATAGGGGTCAAGTAATCCATGGAAAATACGGTACTGTTTCAGTGCAAAAAAAAAACGAATGTTACGGAACAAACATTTTTTTTTAAACTGGAATATTGATATTATTACCAGTCCATTCTTGGAGTAGCATAGTAGTACTTCGATTTTTTTTTTCTAAGTTCTTTAGGAACTTGTCTCTTTCAGACTTAATTTTCTCAAATTAAATAAAAATTTCTTTGCGAAAGAAGTTTTTAGTTTTTCTTAAAATAAAGTATTAAAAATACATTTTATTCTATAATTTCTCTCTTATTTTAAAAATATTAAACGGTTGGCTCCGCTAGACCCTTATTGGATAAATACACTTAAAGCGTTTTAATATATCTTAAAATGTATATGACAAATTTTGAAATAAATTTTCTCGATATTAGAATTTTGCGCCATATCAACTTCATCAATTGTAAGAGTCTTTCGGTCCAATATTCTGTGAACTAGGTGAACCTAACCTTATAATGAATTATTTTATCATCAGTAAGAATATCTTGGACACGTATAAAATACAACAGGGAGACCTTCAACAAGAAAATTAAACCTATTGTTTTGGAAGCAAAAACCAAGAGTTAGGTACGTAGTAGGTACTGCAGCATTATCACGCTGCCTATTGATTCGGCTGAATAAAAACTATTCCGTTCGTGTAAGTCGACCTCATTTCTAATTTTTTCTTATTTCGGTTCAAACTTAGAAGTTTGATCATTCCATTGGATGACAGAGAAAATTTTTCTTGTAAATTGGCGACGTATCTACTTGGAAGTAACACGTTTAGTATTTTTTTTAAGAAAATTTCAAGTGCAAATCGTTGGATTTATATCGCATTGCGTCCATGCAAACCAATATGTTGCATTTAGTTCTGCAGCATTATTGGACATTTCTTTCTGAGAGTGTCAATTGTTCACCAGGAATTTAATTTGTTTCCGAGTTACCGGCGCATAAGGCCGTCTGTTACAAAGAACCGGTATGTATTTAAAACATTTTAAATTTTAACTGTTTGGAAGGTTCTGTTTTGAGTATTGTGGTGTTTATTTCCTTTTATTTTCTCACCATAGATTCGCTCAGAATCGGTTCTTGGAATATATAACAAGCTGTGGACTGATGTTCCGAGTTATTTCAACACCGACTGAGTTCGGGAAGCGTGTGCTTGCGGGGGTGACTCCATAATATACGAGTGAAGACCCCGGGAGGACGTCGTGACATCGCTCCGCGTCAAGTGATCCCAAAATTTTGTTCCTATTCACTTTTTATAATTTGTAGCAATAGCGAAGTATTTATTGAATAGTTTTTTATATGTATCACCTATTCGTGTCAAAAGGTCGTGAAATGAACCGTTTTTAATTTTACATTTATGCACGGTTATATTTTAATCGCGCCTAGGGCCGGATAGCGGTTGCAACCCCTTCTCTCCTATAGGCATTATTTTCCAAAATTACAAATTTTATTCTAGACAATCCATTTCCCAACTTTACCGATAGTCTTCCTTTACGTCGCCATTCCTTTTTTCTTTGTATATTTTTTATGTTGAACAATGTTTGTTTTTATTTTATCTTTTATTCGTCAAAATTAAACGTGACACATGTAGTGACAATTTTTTTTTTTACGCTACAAAATTGGCGCCCGAACAACTAAAGTAAGTGTTTTTACCTAATAACTTTGAAATTTAAATGATTCGACATAATTTATTTTTTTTTGCTTTATTGAGGATGGTCACTCCCTCTGGGAGCTAATGATTCTTAAGCTTATTTGTTTCAGGACGCTGATATTCTTCCATTCAAGAAAGGTATTCTAGGATTTATACCACCAGTACAGATCTGTGAAGCTGTTATTTTCCTTGACATATTTTTTTCATGAAATGTAATGTTTTTTAATGGAATTTAATTTTGTGAACTATAGTACACATAACCGTCTTTTATTTTATCCACTTATGGCAGCAAATATAACGATAGGTTTCCTGATTTTTACTCCTTATTTAGCCTAGATCTTTGTTTACTAGCTTGGCGTTCGCTGACTGCTGGTTGCTGGATTATTTTTGTCCAGCTGTTCATGCCGTGCTTATTTTTCGCTAGGATTCAATCGTCCTTTGTCTGTTCTTTCATTCGTTATTAGGTCTATACTAGTTACATCATGTCAGAAGAGGAGTTCCCTATTGGTGAGACTCCACGTTGTGATAGTCCCATCATTTCGCGACCACCACCTTGTCCCATTCAGCCAAGAGCTTCTCGCGCTTCCTCACAAAGTGTTGTTCCTTCTCCAATAAGATCTGATGAACGCCCACAATTTACCAGGCAGTTCTCTCTTACTAAGTGGAAGATCGTTTTCGATGGAAAGACCTGCGTACGGGAATTTTTCACGAGTCTAGAAGAGTGCAGGGAGGCCGACAATTTGTCTGATGGTTACTTAGTTAGGCGATTCCATGAAGTCTTGTCAGGTGTCGCACTTCAATATTTTAGGTCAATCCGTCGTCCGGATCTTTCCTTCTTTGAGATCAAAGAAGCCTTTTTTAGGACATTCGGTACGACCGATTTTGAATTTAAGATAAGCCAGGAGGTCCGTAACCTCAAGCAGAGACCGGAACAGCTAATAAGAGAATTTATTATCGAGGTTTCTTACTTAAATGCTAAACTGAGCAAGCCTATTGAAGAATCGGAGTTGTTGCGGATCATCACTCACAACATGTTGCCAAAGTACACTCCTTGCTTGTCCATCCAAAAATTTCATGACATCGATAATTTAATCGAAGCTGTTACTCATTTCGAGTCCTTTCTAAAACCTCCAAAGGCGGTAGCCAGTTTCGATTGTGTTGCCGACCAGTCGACTTCTCAGGCTGTTAACTCACCAAAACCCAGGCCGAACAAAACTTCCCATCAACCAACAACTAGTAAGCCTCGGACTTGTCCTAGTTGTAGTCAGTCTCAGCTTTGCTTAAAATGTAACAAAGTTGGTCATACTTACCGCTCTTGCCCAGAGATCACAGGCATGATTTGTTTTAAGTGTCGCACTCCTGGATTTATTACTAGAGAATGTCCGAAATGTAATCCAAAAAATGCATAGACCACTGGCGATACGCTTCTTTTCGTACAGTATCCCCAGTGTTTACTACAGATTCATTTGATAACCGACCGTTTATAGAGGTATTATTATGTGGTAGAGTTGTTAAAGCATTGCTTGACACTGGTGCTCAGATTTCGCTTGTTAACGATAATTATATTCAGCAACTTGGTATTTCTTTGACATCAAAAGACGCTTGTCCCCGTGTTATATCGGCTAATAATTCACCGATTGATATTCTTGGTTCTGTACATCTTCCAGTTAAATTTAACGGTACAACTTTTATTCATGAGTTTTTAGTGGCAAGTTCGATGTCATCTTCTGTTATTTTAGGTATCGAATTTTGGAATAAATTCGGTTTGACGTCTATTTTTAGTCAGGCTTTCGATAAAAATATTGATGGTAATATGTTTATCCCTTCTGTTCAGCACTCTCCCCCTCAAGTTTCCTCTGTTAGTGAGGTTCGTTATATTCATCCTCGTAACATCCTATCGCCGGATCAAGAGTCTTGTCTTCAACAAGTTATTAAGGAGTATGAAGTTATCTCTTCGGAAAAAGTTGGTCTTGGAAAGACATCTTGGTTGTCCCATAAAATTAATACTACGGGATACCCTATCCGTCAAAGATATTATCCCTTATCCCCAGTCAAGTTGAAGATTCTCAATGAAGAGATTGACAAAATGTTAGATATGGGTGTTATTCGTCCTTCTCGTTCTCCATGGGCTAGTCCTGTGGTAATGGTGACAAAAAAGGATGGTTCTGTTCGGTTTTGTGTCGACAGTAGAAAACTGAATAGTGTGACAATCAGAGATTCTTATCCTCTTCCCCGTATTCACGATATCCTCGACAACCTTCGTGGTGCTAGATATATTAGCTCATTGGATTTTAGAAGTGCTTTCTGGCAAATTCCACTTGCTGATAGAGAAAGTTGTGAGAAAACAGCATTTATTGTCCCACAACGTGGTCTCTTTGAGTTTGTTAGGATGCCTTTTGGTCTAACGAACGCTGCTTCGGAGATGCAACGCCTTACTGATATGATCGTTAATTTCGAGTTTACTTCTACCAGTGACGACTGTATTTTTGGGTACGTCGACGACTTGATAATCGTATCTAAAGATTTCTTTAGTCATATGGCGCTGCTCAGGAAGGTGCTTGCTCGACTTAAAGAAGCAGGCTTATCTATAAATTTGAAAAAATGCGAGTTTTGCAAAAGCGAACTAAAATATTTGGGTTATATAGTTAATGAAAAGGGACTTCAAACCGATCCCGGCAAACTTGATGCTATTAAAGATTATCCTACTCCCACTTCAGCTAAGTCATTACGCGGTTTCATTGGTATGTGTTCCTATTATAGGCGTTTCGTTAAAGGGTTTTCTTCTATAATTGCTCCGCTTACTGCCCTTATCGGTAAGAGAAAGGGTAATGATCCAATAAGTTGGAATGATGCAGCCGATCAGGCTTTCACTAAGTTGAAACAAGCGCTAATCGATACGCCTGTTATGGCATGTCCTGATTTCTCCAAGCCGTTCATCCTGCAGTGTGATGCATCAGCTGTTGGTCTTGGTTCGGTACTGACACAAAAGATAGACGATGTTGAGCACCCAATCGCCTATTATTCGCGTTTATTCACTCAAACTGAACGCAATTATAGTACTACAGAACGTGAACTCTTGTCAGTTTTGGATTCAATTAAACATTTTCGATGTTATTTAGATGGGATGAAGTTTTCAGTCATAACAGACCATATGGCCCTTAAGTGGCTCCTCACTCTTAACAACCCATCTGGTCGTTTAGCTCGTTGGGCTACTATTATCTCCCAATATACTTTTGATATTGTGCATCGTAAAGGTTCGCAACATATAGTCCCCGATGTTCTATCCAGGATCTATGCTAATCCTGTGTCGTTTGACCAGGGTCCTGAACATACTAATGACCGTTGGTATAAGAAGGTGTATATAGGTGCTCGAGACACGCCACAAATGTTCCCAGCATACGCTATAAATAACGGTATCCTTATGAGACGCATGCCTGTTACTAGTCCTTTATCTTCTGAACCATGGCACGTGGTGTTACCAGCTGAAAAGGTTCCAGACGCTATTTGGGAAATTCACAATAGTTTTCCTTCGATACATCCCGGTGTTACTAAAACGTATCTAAAGCTTAGGGAGTTGTTCTACTGGCCAAATATGTTCCGTGACGTTACTTCGACGTTAAGTCAATGTGAGGTTTGTAAAGCCTATAAAATCTCGAACACGCAACCTCGCGGTCAGATGTGCTACCCTAAAGAGGTTTCCTTGCCCTTACAGATGATTTCTATCGATATAATTGGTCCGTTGCCCTGTGCTTATTATGGTTATAAATATATCCTTTCTATGGTAGATGTTTTTTCCAAATATGTTTGGCTAGTTTCTCTGAAAAGGATTGACGCTCTTTCTGTTATAAAAGCGTTAGAGTCTGAAATTTTCTTTAATTTTGGGGTTCCGCGTACTATTCTTTGCGACAACGCTACAGTTTTTCGTAGTAATCAATTCCTTAATTTTCTCAGATCTTTTCATATTCAATCACCTACTTTTACGCCATATTATACACCCCAAGCAAATACGGTTGAGCGATACAACCAAAGTGTTATTACGTGTTTAGGTATTTTGGTTGGTGAAAACCAAAGAAGTTGGGCTAAAATGTTACCTAAAGTTAAGCTTTACCTCAATTCTTGTGTTAATCTAGCTACTGGCTTTACGCCTAACTTTCTTATGTTTGGTAGAGAGGTCCTTATGGATAGCAGTCGTGTAGATAGTCAGACTCGAAGCTCTAATTTGGCAGACAGTCGGGCTCGTCATGCTTCAAACCTATCCTCTCTCAGCGAAGTTTATGCAAAGGTAGCTGATAATCTTTCTTTAGCTTTCCTCCGTAACTCTCGTGCATATAATTCTAATCGATCAGCTATCACTCTGAATATTGGTGATACTGTATGGAGAAAGAACTTTTCCAAGTCTTCTGGAAATGATTTTTTTTCTGGAAAGCTTGCTCCACGTTTTATTAAGTGCCGTGTAATAAGAGTCATTTCTAGGACCACATATTTGCTCCAGGATTGTGATTCAGTCCACTCCGGACAATATCATATCAAAGATATCTTAAAATAAATTTGATTGAATTCTCTTTGTTCCATTTTAACATTAACATTTGCTTTCTAAACCTTTTTCCTCTTTGGTTTATGGGAATATTTCTTTGCATAAGTTTTTGATTATGTTAAAAACTTCATGAATTATCTGTTAATAATGACATCTATTTATTTCTGTGTTGTGTCAACCTGTGTTCTCAGGTTATTTTATTTCTTTTAGTTTAACACAAATGGTGTGTCATTCTACATTTAATTTGAATTTAAACTTGAGTTTTCTGACTTGAGTTCTCTGATTTGAGTTTTTTTTGTCTTGAATTCTTCTTTGACTTAATTGACTTAAGTTTTCTTTCTCAAACTTGTTTTTTTGTTTTTTGTCCAACTTGTCTTTCGTTTCTATAACTAAGGTTGGACTTTACGTGTTGACGTTATTTATTTTTTGGGGATCCCCGGGTTTTTTCTTATTGTTGTTAGGTAATAGTTAAGTCTTATGTTAAGTTAGGCTAGCTTTACTTAGATGTATAGTTCCCTGGTTGTTCTTCATAGTTGTTAGGATGTGGTAGTTGTTGGTGTTTGTCTCTAATTGAACAATATATATTTAGATTTATGAGTTTGTTATTTTCTTTCATATTCTCCATAGATGTAATCGAGATATCGCGAGTTCGCGCGGATAACGTTTAGATGTGGTGGCCACCGTGTTTATTCAGTATCTTTTGCACTTCGATATCGTTTGATTCAGAAATGATTCCTGCTGTTGTCATTGCCTGTTCCAGCTTTATCTTTCTTCTCACTCGTACTTTCGTCCTTTTTTTTCTTAGAAAGGGGGTATTGCAGCATTATCACGCTGCCTATTGATTCGGCTGAATAAAAACTATTCCGTTCGTGTAAGTCGACCTCATTTCTAATTTTTTCTTATTTCGGTTCAAACTTAGAAGTTTGATCATTCCATTGGATGACAGAGAAAATTTTTCTTGTAAATTGGCGACGTATCTACTTGGAAGTAACACGTTTAGTATTTTTTTTAAGAAAATTTCAAGTGCAAATCGTTGGATTTATATCGCATTGCGTCCATGCAAACCAATATGTTGCATTTAGTTCTGCAGCATTATTGGACATTTCTTTCTGAGAGTGTCAATTGTTCACCAGGAATTTAATTTGTTTCCGAGTTACCGGCGCATAAGGCCGTCTGTTACAAAGAACCGGTATGTATTTAAAACATTTTAAATTTTAACTGTTTGGAAGGTTCTGTTTTGAGTATTGTGGTGTTTATTTCCTTTTATTTTCTCACCATAGATTCGCTCAGAATCGGTTCTTGGAATATATAACAAGCTGTGGACTGATGTTCCGAGTTATTTCAACACCGACTGAGTTCGGGAAGCGTGTGCTTGCGGGGGTGACTCCATAATATACGAGTGAAGACCCCGGGAGGACGTCGTGACATCGCTCCGCGTCAAGTGATCCCAAAATTTTGTTCCTATTCACTTTTTATAATTTGTAGCAATAGCGAAGTATTTATTGAATAGTTTTTTATATGTATCACCTATTCGTGTCAAAAGGTCGTGAAATGAACCGTTTTTAATTTTACATTTATGCACGGTTATATTTTAATCGCGCCTAGGGCCGGATAGCGGTTGCAACCCCTTCTCTCCTATAGGCATTATTTTCCAAAATTACAAATTTTATTCTAGACAATCCATTTCCCAACTTTACCGATAGTCTTCCTTTACGTCGCCATTCCTTTTTTCTTTGTATATTTTTTATGTTGAACAATGTTTGTTTTTATTTTATCTTTTATTCGTCAAAATTAAACGTGACACATGTAGTGACAATTTTTTTTTTTACGCTACAGTACGTACGAATGTTATTATCACGATAATAAAACTCATCTTTTCTGCTAGTTATTATATCCAATAATAGGCGTAAATTTTAAAAGATTTGCATATAAATAGACTAGAAGCTGAGATAAAATTTGTTCGCCCAGTTGTCACCAAAAACACGATTTAGTTTTATTCTAAAGGAGAAATAAAAGCTTGTATTAACAGAATCGTTTTGAAACATTTTTAATGTCATAGATGTTTTCTGTATTCATTTTTATTTTCATAACTATCCAATATAATAAATAGTAGTGCTTAATATCAAATTTTATAACTTCTAGGGTAGTAGTAAAAAAATATGATTTTGTGTGTGTCTAGATTTGGTCGCTTCAGTACTATTGTGGTATACGCATCCTACCTTTTTTCGGATACCAATTTGTATATTTCCTACAATATAAGAATCTTTATTTTTTTAAGTAATGTTACATATTATCCCTAAATTTGTCATTTAGTGAGTGAAGGTCCATTGCCTTTACTATTAACTTATAATAAATTCGTACTGATTACTACTATTTTGTCAAAGTTTTAGTTGCTTAACTTGTAACTTATATATAGTTAACGTAAGTCTAAATAGCCAAGTTAAAGGCCTCCCAGAGGTCCCACTCTGACACCAGAGGTGGCCACACCCCACACGAGAAGAAGAGGAACTTATAACTGTATTCTTCACGCATTTTACTTACTATAAACAACTTAGAACTAAAGTTAAACAACTCCTAAAGGAGTTGTTTAAAATTCCACTCGTATCTCATAACTCCTTTGAAATTCTATTCGCAAAAAAACTTAACAAAAATTCTTTAAAAAATCTCCAATAGATTTTATTTAACCTGTGTCGTCTACGTCATTTGTTTTGGTGCCTTGAATAATATTTACTGAAGTCCTCCAAACATCGTTGGGTCACCGTCAAGTAATTATAAGAACCTAGACTCCAGGTCCTAGAGCGTCAATAACATGACCCTGTCAATATTTGGTCCTCCCTTTGTCTTTTATTATAGGTACCTATGCTAACAACGATTGTATGCTTTGTATCGAACTCCAGTCAAATGTTTGCTAACCGATTGCCTGTGTCTACGAATGTTTTGCTTGATTATGTTAAAAAATATTTACTCTTAATAAATTACCTGCCTTAGATGACACACTCAAGAATTGTTGAGATAAAGGACGGGCGGAGAAAAAAGAAATTAATGGATTGAGAAGTCAGAGAAGACAAAGGTCCTCTCCTGGTCATTCGACTGCTGGGTGGGACAGTACAAAACATGCCAATTCTACTGCCTGTAATAGCTCTATCTTGGCCTTTCAGTTTTTTCTAAAAGTCTTTGAACATCCGAAAACCTCGATCCGTCTTAGTAATTTGACATATACGAGTACGTAGGCGTAGGTAATTATATTGTCTCATATCATTACGTCCATCAATCACAGGGCTCCGATAGACGTATCGTGTACCTAAATACACCCTTGAGATCCCCTTTCACTAGATTCGAATAGGATTACATATTCGATCAATCTTTGGTAAACCGCAAAGGTATACTGTTGCAGTTTTTTGGCGTTACTTATGGGAAACTAATATGCCTCTAGAGGAGTTTTATTTTCCTTTACGTAACTAGTCTTTACCAGTTACTACACGTGCATGAAAGTTAAAAATATCACTCGGGGACGTACTACCGGAATAAATAGGCCAAATCCAAGCCATGGTTTAACGGTGTTGCAAATGTTATGTCCCGATAGCTACAATCTAGGGGTCTTTAAGTCGAGAGTGAATAGGTTACTTCTAGGCAAGCGTGCTTCATCGTCGACCACATCATCGCTTACCATCAGGTGAGATAGTGGTCAAACGCGAGCCTATTGACAAAAAAAAAAAAAATCGTTCCACCGTTGAGATGCGATTGATAAACATCAACCATTTTAACATTAAGACTTTCAAATCGAATTGTACGATAATTAAGATTATCGTACTATTCGATACGTATCGTATCGATTAATAGTCACAAACATCCCTATGACAGACATTCCACCCTACTACCCAGCAGGTAGATAGCTCTATGTCTATCTGCTCTCGTTCATTCTATCCAAAGCTTATGTGTAAGAGATTCCCCTAGGCAATAAAATCACCCATTGCACTTTTGCTTTTATAGACATTTTTCCCATACTTATTAAGTGGTGCACATGTTCATTCACACTAATTATATTGGAATCATAAAGGCGAAAATTTGTGAGTGTGTGTGTTTGAATATTTGTTACTCTTTTACGCAAAAACTACTAAACTGATCTTGATTAAATTTGGTGCAGAGATAGATTATAGTCTGGAATAGCACATAGGAAACTATTTATGCCGGGAATATGTTCCCTTGGGATGATTTTCGACATTCGCGCGAGCGAAGCCGCTGGCAGAAGCTAGTAAAGTATATAATGAACTCGTTTCTGCCAGCGGCTTCGCCCACGTGAAAAAGTTTATTTTTTATCCCAAGGGAACATTATAGCGGAATGAAAGGTCTATGAGCTGACCTAGACTAAACTCTATCATTATGTCAAATTTCATCCAGATCCGTTCAGTAGTTTTAGCGTGATTGAGTAACATACGTATACACATCTATCCAAACTCTTGCATTTATAATATTAAGTAAGATATATAAAAGATAAAAAGATTTGTACAATATAAACTGCTGCTTTGGCCAACCCCAATTTTAGGACTTCGTCGTTCGTCTTAAGCGAGTTAGAGCTAACCACATTAGCGTATAGGATATCCAAACTACCCAATAAGCTTCCATCATTACTAGGAATGCTATTGGCTTTTCCTTGTGTACGTTCTTTGACATGAAATATGTAAACAGTAGTAGTTTAGAATCGAGGGTATTCTGAAATCATGTACACTAGGTGGCATCACTGAGACGTCAGGTCCAAGCTGCTGTCAAATGCTTATGTTTTTTGACATTAGTCAAATTGACGTCAAGCAAGTTGATGTCATAAGTTAAATTTTCCAAGTAAAAGACCTCTCACCAATGTGGCGCCAACTAGTGGCATGAATTTTCTTAAAAACCCTCCAAATAGATAATAATGCTCGATAAACAGAAAATATATACAACAGAATATTCAAAAAAAAATAAAAAAAACAAACCTATATGCAATTACAAAGGGGAGAGGGAAAAGGGCTCATTGTGCATTAAAAAATTCGTCCACATCGATTTCTGGTAGCATTGCCATCCAACGTTTCAATTTAATCGAATTTTATAAATGGTAAAATTGATTGATATATAAGAGATTAATCTCTGGCTGGAAGAACCGATTTGATTTCTATGCTGAGTCCCATAGACTAGTTAATACCTCACACGTAAAGAAGGAACACAATTTTGTAGTACCTACAACAAGGCTCAAGAAAATATGTGGCCCGTTACCTTAATAAATTCAAATCATTCATTAAACGTAAGTTGTGCCAGAAAGCGTTTCATACCGTCAAAGATTACGTTGAGGACAAAAAGGCTTGGGATTGAGCTGCTCCAATTAATATTTTATTTTATTTTTTTGTATCCTGAATTTGGTTTTTTTTTTTGTTTTCTTACATTGGCAAGAATATAACTTTTTAAAGTATTACATTATTTATTTTAATTATTGTGAATGTGAAGACTATGTGGATCATTCTTTTTTTTTTGTTTTCAATTTTAATTTTACTCAGTTAGTTTTTAATCATGGTCTGCCAGTTTGAGTAATTAATGCGGCCTACCCGAATTGGTATTGTTCGTCAAATCGTTGTGCTCCTTAAATTCTGAGTTGAGCTGCACGGTTATTGAAAAATGCGTGCATTGATTGGAGAGGTCGACTCAATCTAGCTGGTTCTTTCCTCAAAAGACCATTTCAAACATCAATCTACATGGTCTTCACATGATCTAACCAAGATTTTGTCTGGACTTTAAAAGAGACTGTGACTTCTGAGTTTGTTTCTGCCTTTCTTCACTGAGTAGTCAGATAGGAAACGCCGACCTAGTTTTAAAAAATGTGATCGTCATATAAAAGTGTTTGTATAAACCAACTTACAGAAATAAAATCATTTATCAACCACAGGAGCAAAAAGCAAGTTTTACTGTAGAACTCTTATACCATTTCATTACATTTCCGTGTCAAACTTAATAGACACTCTACTCTGAAACTAGTATATTTCATAAGCTGTTCACGTTGTTCGTTATCGGTTCACGAGTCATTTCGTGCCCATCGAGACACTCTGGCGCACTGTGCAAGCCTTTATAGTGTAGGCGGAGAGCCCGCGTTGTCATACAGTACGCAATTGAAATACATTTACTCGTATTCAGTTTATATTCCAGCTGATAAAAATGTTTTTACATAATGACTTTCTGGCTTAGGACGAGGTAATCTGTTACTTGATTATTTGTGAATTTTATGAACATAGACAGAAAAAAAATGCGGTTTACGGCAAAAAGTAACTTGCCAAGGGGTAACTTGCCTTGTTTTACGCAGTTATTAGATTGTGGAGGTCAGATAGGCAGTCACTTCATATTATATACTGCATCGGGATAGACTGAAAGTCAATCCCAACATATATAAAGCTGGGAAAAGGCTATATGCAAATTGATTGACGGAAAAATGTAACTTACACTGAAATTAAGATAGATTAAATTCGGTTAAAAATGATTTAGGATGTCTCTTTCATGTTACCTTCTCTAGTTTGTAGAATGTGGACTATCGTTAACCTTATATTTATCGTCTGAATGCCTTTATAAAACAGGATGCAAGCTCTTAGACTAGCTTTCCATTTTATCGGACCACGCGCGAATGCTCTATTTAACTTGACACTTGCGTTTTAATAAAAAGCAGTTTACTACATAATTTCTTGTTTCAACATTATTTAACTGAGAAGACTGTTCTTTCCTATATGCTTTTGTAACATATGAATTTAAAAAAAAAGTAAGAAAGTTGCGATTCAATGGTCTGGCTATCATCGATATAATTAGTTACTAAACGAGTAGGTATACTGTACTTGTACTTGAAACTAGTATCATAAAGATATTTTAATTTGTTGATTCGTAACTGGTATTCTTTGAAAATACCTACTTATCCGATTACCTACAAAAATATTTCACACTTAAACAGCTACACTATAATTAACTGTCCTTATTTATCTCAATAAAATGCACTTATCTAATGTCACAAAAGACCTGTGGGGAAAAAAACAACAAAATTTGTTTATTAAACTTGTACTTGACAAGAAATACAAGTAAAATTAAATAATTAAAAAAAAAACCCAACCTATTTTTATATACAAAATTGATCTAGTAGTACACGCAACGATCAACCATCTATTGAACACGTAATTTTGACACGAAATCTTGCGAAAACACCCCGATTCAAACAGTAAAACACCCATAACTTTAGAACGACTGAACCGATTTTCATCAAACATAGCTAAGAACACTCTCGAACCTGACAAACAGAAAAACGAAATAAAAATTGGTCCATAAATTTTAGGAGGTATAATGCTTCAGACAGATACACATATACACAAACACACAGGTACACTCGTCAAAACTATAACACCCCTCTTTTTCCATCGGCGGTTAAAAACAGATTCAATCGGAGTAAATAGTTACTTATTAGTTGACAAAACATTTATGTTTTTTATAACGCCCGTAACAGGCATAATCAAATAAATAACGATAATATTTTCCAAGAGAAAACATTTATCTTGTCCAAGATTGTATTTGGCGAATGAATAGAATTTACTCATCCGAATAATGAGCAAAAGTGCGTATCTAGGATGATATTAGCCTCTCTGAAAGACTGGCTATTATTGGCTGAAATGAGCACAGTACGGCTCCCTTTATGTTGTCTATAAAGATATATTGAGGTCCAGGTATAATAAATAAGAAAAAAAATTGTTGGTAGCGTATATTTCAGCAGTTTGGTCATGGTATATCAAGGCATTTTGTAAAAGATGTTATTGGTTTCCTTATTGTATCTATCCACAAATATAATTTGTAGCGAACTATGATAATTTTATTCTTATTATCTCTCTCTCAAAGGGTCCAAACGGAACCATATTGCTGCCACTCACGTGTCCGTCTATCTGTCTGTCCGTCGTTTGTCACAAAGGTTGGAGCTATAATCTTCAAATTTTCACAGTGTAAGCTTCTTATTGACCCAAAGAAATCCAAATTGTCAAAACATATTTTAAAATATTTTTAGGTAAGATAACTCCCATACAGCTAAAGGCAGGAGCTAAAAAAACGTTGACATACCCCATCGAATGGGTTATCATTATTTAGAGCTGTTCGTCGAGTAGATAAATACTGTATTTATTGTTTAAAAAATATTTGAAAACAAAGGAATCAGAAGTCACCAAAGCCAGCTTTTTTTTACAAAATATTGACCCAATGGATCGGATATCACCAGCAATCATAAAAGCTAAAATTATGATTCAAAAGCTTTGGCTTGCGGTAAAAGAATGGAATGATAAACTAACACCGACACTATTAAATGAATGGATTACTTACCGTGCAGAACTTGTTGAACTTACCAAATGTCGTCTGCCACGATGGATAATTGTCAAGGAAAACAGCACCATAAAACTTTAGGGCTTAGCGACGCACCTAGTGTGGCTTGAGCTGCTGTGGTCTATATACGTGTTGTTGATGACTCAGGAAACTTTTACGTTCATCTGGTAACTTCCACCCTAGACTTGAGTTGTGTGGAGCTGTCTTTAGCGAAATTGTTACAAGAAGTCTCAGTGGTGATGAACCTTCCAAAAACTTACCCACGACCTTGGACTAACTCAACCGTGGTAATTGCTTGGTTAACCAAGCAATTACCACGGTTAGCCACCCAACCCGATGGAAAACGTTTATAGCCAATCGGGTGTCGAAGATTTTAAATATATTGGACAGGAATATAAAGGACAGGTCACACGTATCATCTCCTGATAACCCGGCAGATTGTGCGTCGTGGGAAATTTGAACTGTGGACTATTATGGTTAAAACATAGAACTGAAACTTATGATAAAATTCAAAATAAAGCAGAATGATGAATCCCAGTTGTGGACCAACTTCTCGTCTCTTCGTAAATTAGTTCGAGTTGTAGCATATTGCAAAAGATTCATCAAAACGTTGAAACACATTCCTTAGCTGTACGCATAATAAAAGTATTCTCAAAACGTTTAGTGCGTATGGGTAGGATGTCCGATGGCCATGTATAGATGGCGCATCGCCGTACGTCTGGTAGTCCGATGATGAAATGGGTTGGGCGGAATTAGATCATGCAATTCCATCGCACACTCCTCGAAATGTAACCGATAAAAACTCGGCGACTATGTTCAAGGCTCTGGAATTTTGACTTAACCAGTGCCTCATCGCCGATGAGCTTCTTGGCACGCTTTTCGATCGACTCTAGTGCATAAACCTGGTATTTGGCAGATACAGTACTCCATGCATGATCGAAATTGCGCTTGTTACAAGTTGAGCAGCTGTTCCGGCCTGAAGTACCTTCTCATCTATGCAAGGATCCCCAGCTTTTTGGCAGCCAGCAGAGCCTTTGCCTCAATATATTGAAAAAAATTGAGAGTCGATGTCAATGTAACGCCAAAAAGCTCAAGATGGTCAGTTATTGGCACAATCACATCCCGGAAAGTTGGAGCCGGGTGAACTTGGCTCTTTTTAGCGGAAAAAAGACACGCCTGGGTTTTAGCAGCATTAAACCTGACCAGATTGGCATCGCCCTATTTGGAGACTGTCTGCAAGGACAGGTTCAAGCGCTCCACTATGTATGGCTACAAGAGCCGTACACTTGGAAGCGGTGAGTGATCTCACATCTCATCTCTTTATTGCTGCCTTTAAACGAGTCGTAGCCAGACGTGGTCATTGCGCTGACTTATTCAGCGATAACGGAACACATTTTGTTGGTGCTGCTCGCGAACACCGAAGCTTGTTCGCCCATCAAAACGTCAACAAGGAAATCGCTGAGTGTTTGACAAACAACGACACTACATGGCACTTTATTCCACCACATACCCCGCATTTTGGCGGGATATGGGAAGCTGGAATAAAGTCCACCAGATATCATCTAAGATGCGTAATAGGAAATGAGACTCTTATTTTCGAAGAGATTTCGACGCTATTGTATCAAACAGAAGCTTGTCTGAACTCTCGAGCACTATTCCAAATAAGCGAAAATTTGCAAGAATCAGCATCCCTCACTCCAGGGCACTTTTTAATAGGTGAATCAATAATTCTAGTACCAGGAAATAATTACGAATCACCATCTATTTCATCGTTAAAACGTTGGCAATTAACACAAAAAATGCTGCAACAATTTTGGTAAAGGTGGTGAAGTGAGTATTTAAGTCAATTTTTACATCGTTATAAGTGGGCAAATAAAAGTCCCGAACCCGAGATCGGAGATTTAGTTTTAGTAAAGGGGGTTGGACTCCTTCCAGCCAAATGGAAACACCCTGGCTTGGACAACATTACGAGGGTAGTCACTCTAAAATGTAAAGGTTTCACATTTAAACGACCAGTTACTAAACTGTGTGTTTTGCCTGACGCTCATTAATGGATATATTTGTATGATGCCATTCATAGAGATTTTGTAACTTTGTTTGAACAGTAAACTTTGTTACTGACCTACAGCTTTGTTTTTAATTTTTAAACTTTATAATACAGTATATTTTTTTTTCGAATGTGGTTGGGTCATGGTAGGCTGGAACAATAGACATTCTGTCCATGGTGACCGGAATGTACAATCTTACATACGATATTTTAGTTATTTTAGTTCCTGTTGTATCGATAGATGGCGTTGTACTTTTAGCACTCTCCGCTGAACCGCGGTGTTAAGAGTCTCCGCCGAAACATGACCTCTCTTTGTCTTTGTCAAAGCAAATATTGCATTATATTTACATATACATTGGTTAGGTAGATATTTAAACATTTATCTCAATACCTCATTATTGTATCAAACTGATAGTATTTTTAGATAAGTTAAATTCTGGCTGATAATTCCATAAAAACCGGACTATCGTTGCATGTGTCATATATACTCCATGGTTAACCCATTTGCGATCTGGCCCCATGATTCTTCTGTGAGACTAAAACGGAGCTTACTGGTCAAAAATCAGAATCACTTTTCTGACAGTGCATTCATGATGGCATGACACGTCACAGTAAGGTGCCAGAACATGAATATAAGATTCGTCATTCTCGATAGTCCTATCGGTAGCGGTGACACGCCCATATTCCCTATGGGCGTGTCATCAACGTCACTTACAGGATTTCTCGATCTCGCGAAACTCCATGGAAGCTTATCGTTATCTTCGATCTGATGTCGACATATTTTGTGAGATAAAATTGAATTGTTTTATAGTAAAACAAGAGTGATTATTGTCAATAGCCGGATATGTGATATTATCTCACGGTCTGCCTCACACATATCCGGTTAAATTTATCAAGTTATTAATTTGAAAGAAGTGAACTGTCTCTGATTTCCAAACTAACTGAAGATCGCTTCTTAAATCAATGTGTTTTGCCCACCATGACTTACGGTGCTGAGACATGAACGCTCACGCAAGCGGCTGTGTATAGGCTGAGAGTTGCACAGAGAGTCATGGAACGTTCTATGCTTGGCATAAGGTTATTAGACCGAGATCCAAACGTCAAGATCCGAAGACGTACGAGGGTCTTCGATATCTCTCGCTTTTGTGTTTCTGACACATTTTTGATGAGAAATCTGTCAAAAACACTCTGAAAAACTGCCATTGATGCATTCATACGTTAGTGGACCTATGGCCGTGATCAAGTGAATACTGTCATAAGATTAATATTGATACAAATGAATGAAAAATAAGCTATAATTAACTCTCTAGAACAAATGTCGATACATTCACGTGTATAACGTCAATCAGACGCTAAATATTCCCAAACCTCAATAATATTGCGAAGCAGCTTGTTGGCGAGCTACTGGTGAAATAGACGACGAGGTATCTGAATGCCCCAGAGATTCAGTCGAAACCTTTCAACTCGTGCTCGTCTGAGCTGGCCTTTCAACGCTAATGTAAGCTAAGCCTGGCATGTGTAACGTTGCATCTTGTGGTTCATATTTTTATAAGTACCATCTGCGTTACTGTAAGTATGAAAGTATTTTTCATTTTGTGAAAGGAAATCTCTTAGCCTCCTGATCAGATTGCGAAACATCTTGCATTGATAAGAAGCTACAGTTTTATCCCGAAAAAGATAACGGCTAATGTGGTATAGTCCACGGCAGCGAAGTCGTGGGAAAAACCTAGAAGTTGAAATTACTGGCTGCTATCACAGATATGATAAAGAAAAAAATTAAAGAATAAATGAGAGGTTAGTAAATAAAGGCATTATTTATACGTTTCTACTGCGGAAAAGCCCGACATGTGACGACGTATAGTATTGACAGTTCGAGATCCCGCAAGTTTTTTGTTATGCGATCGGTCAGATTAGAGATTCAATCCCCCAGAAGCTCGCTTCGAGAAGAAATTTACAGAGGAAGGGATATGTTAATCCATGTTATCTTTATAGTAAACTTGTAATAACATTAGGGCGAGAATATAACTTCTCGGTTCATTGACATACTAATTTAAAGGGGTCACACAAAATTGGTTAATGTTAGAAGTTAACTAGCAAAATGTTGGTGTTACTTAAAGTCCACCCCTGCCTAACACTTCTGGAAATGCAGGCGTTATGTTATGTTGTGTAGATGTTTTATGAACAAGCAGGATAGAGATTTTGTATTTTTTTCTGATGGTAAAATAGTCTATCTGGAACAAACTTGAAAACCCTCAAAAACCCAATAGTAGAGGATTCAGTGCATTCACACGCGGATTTTGCAACTATGCACGAAAACTGAATGAATGACGTACAATCGCTGATATGAACTACCGCGACTGGTTTTAAATTTTTCATCCTACAAAAAGAATACTGAAAATATTAAAAGTCGACAAAGTTACATGTCATCACTATAACAAATGCGTGAAATGAAACTTATACTGTGCCTTCTACCGTATCTCAAAGGACGTTGACCCAAAATAATTTATGAAAAAAAATGTTACAGCAAAATTCAGTACAAACCATAGCACTATTATCAACCTAAATGTTCACCACCCCTGTATAAGAGCGTGTTATTACTTTATATAATTCGGAAGGCCGTCTGGAACAGGGGTACTCAACCTGCGGTGAGCCTTTCTGCGGCCCGCCGAGCATTTATGTTCCACGAAACATAAAGTTAATTAAATATACAGCTAACGTTATCCGGGCCAAACATAAAGCGAGGAGGAAGGTATGGTATCGCCTATCCCATAAGGGTTCGTGCGACACAGAGATTGTTTTTGAAAATTTTAGACTCAGAAAATAAAATGAACGATAAAACTCTCTCTCTTAAAATAAATAAAATTATTGTACGTATTTTACAGCGAGTTAATAAATTAATTACAACAGCTCACGAAAACGGCTATCTTTAAAAAAATCTAATAAGGAATCTTTAAAAAAAAAATCGAATGAATCGGAGAGGCGTTAACGCTAACCAACCAGACACACGAGTAAGTTCCCATACAATAAAACCAGTTATTTCCTTGTATAAAAATATATTACATTTTAGAGCAGCTTTGAGGACCGTATAACAAATATTTCTAAGACGCCAAAGAATTTCTGGCGGGAGAGAAAACATTTACGGGTAGACACTTGCTGGAATTTGCTAATTTTTTCCTTTTGAAGGATCTTGTGAACACATCCAAGAAATTTTTTACACTTAAATTAAAAAGCCAAAAGAACTTACTACCTATTTCACTAGAATTAAAAGTAATAAAAAATTTAATAAACCCACCACCCGAGATCTTTGTACGTTTCTAGAACCTAACTTCTCAGAATCTTTCCTAGAGTTGTTTCTGTTTCTTGGAAAAATCGTGCTTCTCACGATAAGTTCTGAGTTTAATCATACTATCAATACAAAAAATAGATTGACTGTAAATGCTTCACGATAACGTTTCTTTCTTCTTTAAAAGCTTTAAGTAAATCCGGGAAACAAAATTAATCAATACTGAAATGGAGATGAAGAAACTGAATGAAGTCTGTAGATAAACACACTCTAAACTGGAATTGCATACGTGTGCAGAAACGAAAACCGAGACAGTTTACTTAACTAATTAGTCTTGCTAAGTAAATTACTTCTAAGTTCTTTTACTGGTATCGATACGTGACATTCTTTACTATTGTGTGATCAAGGCGAGGATTAGAAAAAGAAAATCATTCACATTCGCTTATCTCTTAAGTAAAAACCTTATTCAATAAACAGCCTTATGTCTATATATATGACTTCGCCGAACCCCTCTGTAACACAACGAGATATAATAATGCTGAACAGTTTAATACTCCAGCAGACATATTAATATGCAGGGAGTCGGAAACTTGGTTCTTTTTTCCTTAAACAGGGCCGAGTCGAACACCATAAAGTTTGGGAGCACCCCAACCCAGATCGCCTTTTACAATTCATGCAACGTTGCCAAACGATAATACGATGCGATGTAATGATTAATTAAGTTGTAGACGGTACCGTTTATAAATTGCTTATTATATTCTATAGATTTGTGCGTACCGTTCACGTTCTATTGTTCTGAAGAAATTTTCAATTTAAACACATTTCGTTGGCAGTTTACGCCGCCCACGCATTCAAATGCGATACATTTAAGTACCACACGGTCTTAAATGGGCTCAAGGCAGCTAATAAAAGAAGGATCGAGTGCGGGGAGCGCCGAGCGTCTTCACTAAACACCTGTTTGTTATTCCGTATTTATTTTGCTGAGTTTCCGACTTTTTATTTGGAGTTTGTTCTTTCAATCTTCGGAAAGTTCCCCGTTGCTTGTTGTTTTTTTCGCTGTCTTCGCTACTTCTTAGATGCTTAACGGTAATTGCTTTTATTAATATAAAAGCCGTGTATATAGCCTGGTAATAAAAAAGGGGAGCACATTTCACGGTTTATTGTTGTTTAAGAAACGTACCTTACTTCTTATTGTATAGACTAATCAAATCTGTAATCATATAAATTAGAGTATTTCAGTATGATAGAGGAGCTCTAACTGAATCTAGTTCAGAAATATTTAAAAAAATATATAAAATATTGAAATAATCAGTACTTCATTTTTGTTTTCAACCCTACTTTTAAAACGATTGTAAAGAAGGCATGAATATTTTAACAAGTACAGAATAACGTAAAAGAAACAACTTCTAGGAAAGAAGTCGAAGAAAAAGTTAAATTGGCTGCGTCATAATCTGGAGTTGCAGCAACTGTCGGGTAAAATAACAAAGCCATCCAATTTAATTTGAAATGTTTCAAAAATAATATTTCTCAATAACATACATAAAATTCTTATTTATTTTTCATTTATTTTCTATAGGGGAAACAAACAGTATGCTAAAAATTGTCTTAAACATATGACTTACCAACTACATTTTCCACAGATTATTTATAGACTTACACTGAGGCAAACTGATCAGAAAATGTTATTGTAGTCAGGTTATGTGGAAAATTTAGAAGTTTAAGTTGATCCTTATAAACGTTGATTTTTGTTAGTTCTATATGTCTGCCTAAAATAATATGTCAATTGCACAAAATAGCTTATTGTAAGTATCGACTAAATGGCGTAGCGGTGAGCGCACACCAACATTAGATTTGCAAGAGTTAGTAGCGAATAGTTGCCAGGTGCGCACTTCCCGGGCCCCAGCCCTGCACTCTTCGAGGAACTAGATAATACAAACTGTTCACCAAATCGGGGCAATCAAATATGTTTCGGCATATGCTGTATAGAGTCATTGTCATAAGGAGCGTGCGCCTTGACTGTAATGTAAGGAGACCATATTTTATGATTTTTTTTTTTTTTTTTTTTTTCCTTCGCCCTTCTCAGGCAGGCTAAGGTCTTGGACCATACCGCCTCGTCTTCAGTGTTATTATTTTTCTTGATTTTTAAGTAAGGCCAAAGCCTCGTCCTCAGTAGTTTATTCCTTGTTTAATATTTATTTTAGGCCAGAGCCACGTCTTCAGTATTTATTATATAGTTAAAATCATATATTATGTTGTCATATCCGAGTATTAAGTAGGGTCATATCCGTGTATTGGTCATAATCATGTTGTGAAGTAAAGTCATATCCTTCTAGTCGCCCCGAACGGTCAAATTGCCCATCCAGTGCTGTCAATAAATTTATACAGTGCTATGTATGTACTGTAATTTTCCAGCAAACCTTGAGTGTCGCGCGGGATGCTTGCAGGCGTTTTATATATTTCCAATAATTTATCAACTAAATGAATTCTTTGTAAGTCATAAGCAGGGCATTCAAAAATTATATGATCTAGAGTCTGATCACTTCCTATGTCACAATTGATACAAACAGGCGATGTTATCATTTTCATTCTGGCTAAATGTGCATTGAATCTTCCATGTCCAAGTCTAAGACGATTTAAAATTGTATAAAATTTTCTGCTCTTAGGAATAACCGATCTGGTGAACCAGGGCATAGAACCAATGGTTCGATTTATTTTCGCATACCATTTTCCTTTAGTTCTTAGTGTTTCTTGCCAGTTCTCATGCCAAGTAAAGGTGTATTGTTCATGTAATTTGGTAAGCAGGTCGGAACTTGGTATGGCAACATTTCTCGTCTCTGGGATGTCAACGTCAACAATAACTCTTGCAAGATAATCTGCGTTTTCGTTTCCTGCTACTCCTATGTGGGAGGGTGTCCATAATAAACATATCGTAAATCCTCTAGAACAAAGATCAGCGTATAAAGCCCGAATCTCATATAAAATATTTCCGGTATTGGCGTCCAGTTTCGGATTGTGTAAGGCCATGAGAACACTCATGCAGTCAGTCGCTATAAGCCAGTCTGTGTGCCCAAGATTCTTTTCATGTATATACTGCAAAGCTGATAAAATGGCTAGAGATTCTGCTGTAAATATAGACATGGCTCCAGGTAACCGAACTCCATGTCCAACAGTAATATGAGGTATATATATAGCTAACGAAACATTTCTATTGTTTTTGGATCCATCAGTAAATACATATATGCCTGTATCCAGTGAACTCTGAAATTAACTGATAGACCTCTTCTTTACTCCGTAGGTCACGGTTAATATAAATGTCCATGGGCCAAAATTTGCTGATATAATTACCAGAGTAGCATGGCCATCTGACTTTACATTTCTCAATTTGATATTGATCATCAATACTGATTATATTAGAAAAGTCATGAAATATATAGGGGACATTTACGGAATTTGAGGGACTGTATACTCTATGATAAAATAATATTTTCTTTAATAGAGGATGATTTTCGAAAGATAAAAGTTTGAGAATGTACTTGGATTTTAAAAACTGAAATCTTATATTCATAGGAGGTGTGTTACACTCAATTTGAAGTGAATTAATTGGAGTTGTTTTCATTGCACCAGTTACACATCTAAGATTGTGGTTTTGAAGGATCTCTAATTTGTGAACCAATCTCTGATCAGACCCAAAGCATAAAAATCCATAGTCAAAATGACTACGAACTAAAGATTTATATAGCATAAGTAAAATTTTAGGATCAGCTGCAAATGACAGTGACTTTATAAAATTAAATGCTTTATTAGCTTTACCTAACAGATAGTCAACATACTTAGACCATGAGAGGCTGCTTGTAAAAATTATACCCAAAAACTTTACTTCATTTACTATTGGAAGAACACTATTATTGTAATAAATACATAAGTCTGTTTCAGACTCTCCAAACACTATAACTTTAGATTTTTCTGGACTGATATCCAAGTTTAAATAATGAAAATAGTTCTTTAGCCGAGTTAAAGCTGTGTTTAAAGTACTTTCAACAGAACTTATATCTGAACCTGAAGCATAGATTACCAAATCATCTGCAAACTGCAAATTTGCCACTTCAAGACCAAGAACAATGTTAAGTCTATGTAAATAAAGAAGGTAAATCAATGGACTGAGGATGCCACCTTGACATACCCCTTTGTATGAAAAACGTGGCCCTATTAAACGTTTATTTACTTTGACATATACTTCTCTACCATGTAAAAAGTTAAAGATCCATATTATAATTTTTTCAGGAATACCAAGGGCACGAAGTTCACCACACAAAATGTGCAGATTGATGTTGTTGAATGCACCCACTATATCAAAGAAGACACCAACAAAATGATTGTCCATTTTATTAGAATTGTATATATCTAATTGCAAATGAGAAATGCTATCTCGAGTGGAGTAACCACGTCGAAAGCCAAATTGATTGGATGGTAATAGACTATTACTTTCTATATAAAATTCTAACCTTTGTTTAATTAATTGTTCAAAAGTTTTTCCCATGCATGAAGTTAATGCTACTGGCCTATATGATTCTGCTTTATGTCTTTCTTTGTTAGGTTTAAGTACTGGGATGAGACAATCTATTTTCCATTCATTAGGGATGATTATTTCCTGCCAAAGTAGATTAAAAACACTTAGTATGTCAGAAAGTGCCTTAATTGATACATTTTTCAACATTTTATAGGGTATTCCGTCAAGGCCAAAAGCTGAATCACATCTAGATGATATTGCAGATTTGAATTCCTGAAGAGAAAATGGATTAAGCAGATACTCATATTGTCCTGAAGCTTTTACTTCATAAGAAATTGATTGAAATGGCCTCTCAACTGTATCTGGAGTATATTTTTTAAGAAAATCGAATACCCAAGCTGAAATATTATTACTTGGAGGTTTATGTGTTTTATTAAATCTCTTTGAAATTTGCCAAACTCTTGATAATGGAGTAGTTCTATTAAATGACTCACATAGAGAAATCCAGCTCAAATGTCTTTCTCTTTTTAACACTAACTTTTTCAGTGCTTGTAATTTTTTAAACTCAATATATTTTTCTAATGTGGGATTGTACTTGAATTCTTTATAGGCATTCCTAGAGTCTTTTACTGCTTTAGTGCAATTCAAATTCCACCATGGTAATGGGATGCGTTTTTTACGATTATTATTTACTAATGTTGTATCAAATGATGTAGCAGGTCTTAAATTTGAGGGTGATGATTTAATAATAGCTAAATTTAACAACTTTATCAAGTCATTGTATGACTGTAGTGGGTTATCTTGATTAATTTTAAAATCCACTATCAAACTATCAACATTCTTCCTATATAATACCCAATCAACCAAGTTAAAATTAACATGTTTTGGTAAATTTGAAGTTTCTGCATCATGTGAGATATTATAATTGTTATTTATATGTACCCTTGTAATTACAGGCAAATGGTAACTACCTAACGGATCGTCATGAACAGACCAGTTACAAGACAATGATATTGAAGCTGATACTACAGTTAAATCAAGTGCATTTCTTTGCCACCTATCAGAGCCTACAGTAGTCATTTCTCCATCATTTAATAAAACCAAATTATAATCATTAATGATTTCAAGCACCTCTCGGCCGCGAATGTTCACACTGTTACATCCCCAAGCCGAATGATGTGCATTGAAATCTCCACCAATCAAGAGAGGACCAGGAATATTGCGAACTAAGTTATCAAATTTATACTTAGTAAATGGAGCGTTTCCGGGACTATAAAAACTGACTAATGAAATTTCTTTACTATTGCCATATTTTAAACGAATCGCTATATTTTGTATGGAATCATCATATAAAGTATCTATTTTACTAAACTGTAAACTGTTATGTATTAAAATAGCTACACCATTATGTGTATTACCTGAGTCTAATCTTACTATATTATATCCTTTAATACTAAATCTCATGTGAGGCTTGAGCCAAGTCTCACACAATAAAGCTATATGTATGTTATACTCATATAAAAAATATGAAAAAGCATGTTTGTTACTATTGATGCTCTGAGCATTCCACTGTACTATATTTAGCTGATCCATAAAATTAAGGTTTACTTATATTATTCTGAATTTTTGATAATAGAACATCTTTTATGCTTTGAGTGCAAATACTCTTTTCGTTATTTTTATTTTGAGAAATTAATGTTACTATTGTCTGTATTAAAATATTTAAAATTGGTTCTGTTTCAACTAATGATTGTAATTGTTTAGCAGGACTGGCCTTTGAAAGAGATGGAAATGACTTTTCATTGAATAAATCTGCATATGATTTTTTATTAATCTTGCTTTTGTTTTCTTCCACTTTTTGTTGTTTGACTGGGCACTGTGATGAAATAGCTACATGTTTACCTTGACAGTGGCAGCATGTTGCCTCCGTTGATGGTATTTGGCATTCTTTATAATTATGGTCTTTTGAACATATGGAACATCTTTGGGAGTTCTTACAGAATTTAGCTATATGGCCATACCTTAGACACTTCAAGCATTGTTTTACCGGCGGAATGTACGGACGCACTTCGAACCGCCAGCTGTTCAGGTCTACACTATCGGGTATCGCTGCACACGAGAATGTGATGGACACCGTCTTCGTCGGCTGAAAGGACACCCCCCCTCCTTCTGAAATAGTGCGACGCATAAATCTTCTAATAGAAATAATATTCTTTGTACTAGTTATTGCGTTGTAGATGTGTTCATTGCTAAGGTCAATGGGAACATGCATGATAACACCTGTATTTTCCGTAGCGGCTGCAGGAATACTGGCTTTCAATTTATAAGTATCCAGAAATTTTCTATTCATTAGCGCTGCATTGGCCAAACCAGGACGTTCAAAAATGACACCAATTTTGTAACGATTCATCCGTAATAATTGTTTTACACCCTTGTTGTATTTTTTAATGCTGGTTGAAAGAGACATCATATCTCTATCACCAATCGGGACTAAATCAATGCTTTCTAAAAATACGACATATTCAAAATTGCCTCCGTTTTCAGGATATGACCTAATGTAGTCGGGAACCCTGAATTCCCGATACTTATCCTTTTCTACAGGGACAGCTTCCTCTGAAGAGCTTGAGGCTCCACCGTCATCTTCAGAAGACACCAACGGTGGAGCAGTAGACGAACTATCTTCTTTTTTTCTTTTTTTAGGATTCCCTTTCTTCCCCAACATGAGAAAAGCAAGCAAATAGACTTATGAATGAATAAAATAATTATTTAAAAATTTGTTTTAAAAAAAGGCGCCCTTTCGCTATGAATTTCCCGCGCTTTTTTTTCCCATATTTTATGAGAAACGACTGATATGACGTTTTTTTTTTCGTAAACATCTATACTCCATGGCTCGAAGGAAAGGTACTTTCGTTGAAATAATTCTAGTTTTTCACAATACTTTGCATAATGGGGATTCCAGATAGGTACTGCGTATTCTAATTATGGTCTAACAATGGACTTGTATAAGTGCAAGAAAGTTGAGGTTCGCACTCCAAAATCAAGAAGACAAGTAATGTTGTTAATAATATTGTTCTTCTTCTTTTTCGTTTCGGTCTTGACAGAGCGGTCGTGGTCATGATGAAATTTGTCTAATTGCTAGTGTGGTAACTCGCTGCACGATCTCTCTTCATTTGGCTCGGTTACATGATAGTTTGGCGCACTCATTTCCAGGACCACCAACGGCGAATACGAATACTACTCGTAACGGATAATACTATTGTACAGTTTGTTAGAAGAACAATAGTCGAAAAAACGATCAAGATCTTGTTGAAAATCAAAACATTCTTGTTCATTTGCAATTTTTTTTTAAACTTTTAAATCATCCGCGTATAAGAGAAATTTTGAATTCTTAAAACAATCTTTAATGATATTAATAAATAGAATAAATAATAGAGGTCCTAGAATTTAACCTTGTGGGACTCCAGATGCGACTTGGATACAGTTGGACTCGAAGCCATCAATCACCACCACCTACTAGGTCCTATTAGTTATATAAGAATCAAACCAACGTAGGAAGTCCCCTCTGATACCATTGAATGCGATTTTATTATTAAGTAGCAGTCTTTGATCAACTTTGTCGAACGCCTTCTGAAAATCAGTGTATTAGTCATTTTGTTGCCTATTATCCATATTTTCAAAAAGTAGTGATGTAAATTTTAAGAGATTGCTTATGCAAGATCTATCCTTGACGAAACCATGCTGCCCCTTTATTAGAACACGAAGAACAAATTGGTAAATCTCAATATGAACAAGCCTGTTAAGGAGTTTAGAGAAAACTGATAATATTGAGATTGGACGATACGTCTCCACGTCATTTTTAGAACCATTTTTGTGTACTGGTACAATATTTGCGCGTTTCCACACGTCAGGAAAGACTCCACATGATGTACATTTGTTAAATATTATATGTAATATAGCTTATAACCTTCCTCAATAAATGGACTACCCAACACAAAAATAAATTTTCAATTCCAACCAGCAGTTCCTGAGATTAGCGCGTTCAAACACACAATCAAACTCTTCAGCTTTATAATATTAATTAGTATATATAAGGGAAAGTATAATGTTTTATGGGTATTTTTTTTTAATATCGCAAGTATACCGTCCGGGCCAGAAACCAGCATTTTTAATTATTTACGATTACTGTCTAAGGGAAAGTACAATTTGAATAAATTAATATCACAAGCATCACTAGTAGACGGAGGTTCCCATGAATCAAGATGAAATGTGGAGGCTTCATTCACCGACTGAAAGAAACTAGATAATAAATTACATGTTGTAGTATAGGCGAAATTTTGTTTGTAATGTATTATGTCAGGAATTTTATTTGCGGTTTTACGGTTGGAGACGTACTCGTATGTCTTATATATGAAGGTCTTGATGTTGGTATTAATGTTATCTTCAAGTGACTCCATGTATTTTTTATAACATTTATGAGTCTTTCTTTTGAAACTTGCTCTATGAAGGGTAAATTTTTCATAATCACATATATGCTGCGTTTCTTCCACTTTATCCATGCATAAGTTTTATTTTATAACGTTACAGAATGACAATTACTGAAAAACAAATCAAAGATACGATCGTTACAATTGGTCGAATGATTATACTGTCTCATATTTAACTGCGAGCAAAAGTTGAACGGTTGAAAACTTATATTGGAAGTATTATTAGTATCCCATTCCATGATTGATGATGTTTTGATCCATGTGGCATGTTGAAATCACCCACTCAAGTAGCCGCTACACGAACATCATTAAACAACACTAAAAGAGAATTAAGATCAGTAATGTATATTTCGTATGTAGTGTTCGGTGGTATGTATGTAGCGCATATTAAATTATAGGTATCAATACAAACATGAATTTTGATTATTATATGCTCAGGAAAAACTTCAACCGAAAGACGTCCACTGCTTGACATAGGCCTCCCCAAGCGTCGCCACACTGATCGATCCCGTGCGTTTCGCAGTCTTGAATAGATCGTCGCTCCATATAATTATATATTTATCCAATATTGCAAACATAAACCATATTGCAATGAGACTCACCTTCATATTCAATAGATATTAATTTGTCACATCAAGGAAAAACTTTTTGGATAAGATTTACATCTAGACGATTCAAAAATGGCTCGAAATTATATATATGGCACGGACGTTAAGAAGGGTGGAGTGGGCACATCTCGGCTCGTAGAGGGTGCAACCTCTCTAAAACTTTCGAAGGGTGGTTTTAACGTTAATATCCACCTACGGGCAAATTAATTTCAAATCCTAATTTTAAAGATTGTTTTTGTTTTGTTTCCATTTTATGAGGTTTTAGACACACCATTAATTTTAGATTAACACTGTTTCATTAAAAACGTTGTATTTGTTTTTGCAAACAATAATATTTACAAACCTTAATATAAAAGTGCCAATAGAAAAGCAGTGCTGACTCACAAAGTAAAAATTCACCGAATTTCTGTTTCTGTACACACAATAACCCCATGGCATGGGAACTATGCGTTCAGACTTTTGATGAAGGCAAATGCCCGTGGAAGTCCCCCTTTCACGTGTTGTCACTTTTGATGTGTGTCATACCTATGTATTTTACTGAAACTGACGTGTCGTCAAAAAATACGTGCCTAGGATGATTTACGTAGGGATTACATAATTTCAAAACTTGATGTTAAGTTGTAAAAGAGACTGTGTTGCTGGTGAGATTTCTTCTTTAATTAACTAGTAATTTAATGTACTTGTTTTTCTAGCTGGTGCTGTGAAAGGTTGAAAGACTTTTTGATCAGATATTGACAAGTTGACAACTTTTACGGCCGATTTCTGCCATGCAGAAAATTTATATGGGAAAATCAAGGACATAATATATAAAATTCCTCATTTGGGTACCATGGCACCCATTTTTACACAAAGTCTACGTCGTAACGTCCAAAGTTGTACAAAGTTTGTTATTTAACTAAAGCCGAGACTACACGCCGCAGTATTCAAAAAGGTATGTGTACCGACCACGTCAAAGAGAAACTTTCTATGTAATTTGTGTAGAGTGACGGACTGACGGACATCGTCTGACCAAGTACCTGCTATTACCAAATTTTACGTGCAGCTGCTGTCAGAAGGCATTCATTACTGTCTTGTATCTTTAGAGCAGTTTGTTGGCGTTACGTGATGCCTTCCCCGAATGGGAAAACTGTGTTATACGGTAAACCCACATTTTGATGGATAATAATTATGTTTAAATTCCATGTATTAGGGCGAGTTTCTAAAAACCTCAATAACATTGTCAAACTGAGGCGTATCCAATAAAACTGACAGCTGATTGGAGACAATCTGACATTCAGGAAATTGGTGGTTGGTAAGGTAGTGTACTGGGTCCACCTCTTATTATAATATACATCAATGTCC
The DNA here is from genome assembly GCA_947562075.1 of Orthosia gracilis. Lineage (NCBI taxonomy): Eukaryota > Metazoa > Arthropoda > Insecta > Lepidoptera > Noctuidae > Orthosia > Orthosia gracilis. The sequence goes on along the minus strand of OX387272.1, from coordinate 39,452,191 downwards.
TTCCAAAAGCGACAAAATACAACACAATCCTATTTGCTGATGATAGTATAGAGGAGATAATAAATCACACATGAAACTTGAGATAAATATGACTTTAGATAGCATTGTAAACTGGTTGACATCAATCTATTTACATATTAAACTCTTATTATATTGGTAAACAAATTTCATGACATTCAGTAGTAAAATAGCAAACATGAATATAAATTACCAAAATAATAGCATCCAAGAAGTTGACGTTACTAGATTTCTGGGTATACAGATAGATAATAATTTGAATTTTAAAGAACATAATATCCATACACTAAATTGAACACATTTTCTTATGCATTGTTTAAACTTAACAATCGATCAACACCTCTACAGTCCTTACAGCCTACAACGGCTATGTTGCACCTATTCTAAAGTATAGTGTTATTTTTTGGGGTAATTCTACTAATAAACAAGCGGTGTTTAAAGCCTAGAGGAAATGTATACAAGCCGTAACTAGTATTAAAGTAACTGACAGCTGCAGACCATCATTCTTGAAATTAAATATTCTTACGTTACCATGTATATACTTATTAGAGGTTATAATGTTCGTTAGGAAAAATACAAACTACTTTAATAAGTTAAATAGCAAAAGATACAGATTCAATTTATGTAAACTAAGCAATAAAACAGCGTTATTAAATAAAAGTATATTATGTATGGCTCCACGTATATATAACCATTTACCAAATTCACTTCTGGAGATAAGTGATATGAATACATTTAAAAACAATATAAAAACACTGTTACCTACTAAAAAAAGCATATTTTTCTGTCACTGAATATTTTACAGAATAAACTAATTTAATGTTACTCCATACGATATTTATCTCCATACATTAATAATATATTTTTAACGTTAAATTCTAGTTTTAGAGGGTACCTGTGTATTTTTGTAAATTTGCATGCCTTATGGTAGGATATGGCTAATGGATACTACTGTTTATATAAGTTTTTTTCTTTTGTATCCATTTTCGCAAATTATTAAATGATAATGATTGTTTTAGTTTCTTTTATACATTTGCTTTATTAAACAATACCTGTCACACAATCAGTTATATCCATTGGGTTCCTGGGGTTTAACCCATAATAATAACATAAGTTTTTAACCGACTTTCCAAAAAAGGAAGAGGTTCTACATTCGGCTGTATGTATGTTTTTTTAATGTATTTTCACCGATTCGTCAATTATGGACCGCTTTAAAAAACATATTTTTTTAAAAGGGTATACTCTCAAGGTGGTCCCATTGTCACAAAATCAGGATCTGATGAGGGAATCCCATAGAAATCGAGGCAACGCCTCAAATTTTATAAGTTTGGCTCGTGTAGCGGTTTTGGTATTTTTATCAACATGGCAAGCATTTGCATTCAGAAAATATCATTTGGTGAAGTGGAACTTATGAGGAAGACCACAGATGGCCACTGAAACTTCTCATCGTCTGACCAAGTACCTGCTATTACCAAATTTTACGTGCAGCTGCTGTCAGAAGGCATTCATTACTGTCTTGTATCTTAAGAGCAGTTTGTTGGCGTTACGTGATGCCTTCCCCGAATGGGAAAACTGTGTTATACGGTAAACCCACATTTTGATGGATAATAATTATGTTTAAATTCCATGTATTAGGGCGAGTTTCTAAAAACCTCAATAACATTGTCAAACTGAGGCGTATCCAATAAAACTGACAGCTGATTGGAGACAATCTGACATTCAGGAAATTGGTGGTTGGTAAGGTAGTGTACGGGTCCACCTCTTATTATAATATACATCAATGTCCTTCCAAAAGCGACAAAATACAACACAATCCTATTTGCTGATGATAGTATAGTACTGTTCACAGGAGATAATAAATCACACATGGAACTTGAGATAAATATGACTTTAGATAGCATTGTAAACTGGTTGACATCAATCTACTTACATATTAAACTCTTATTATATTGGTAAACAAATTTCATGACATTCAGTAGTAAAATAGCAAACATGAATATAAATTACCAAAATAATAGCATCCAAGAAGTTGACGTTACTAGATTTCTGGGTATACAGATAGATAATAATTTGAATTTTAAAGAACATATCGATACACTAAATTGAACACATTTTCTTATGCATTGTTTAAACTTAACAATCGATCAACACCTCTACAGTCCTTACAGCCTACAACGGCTATGTTGCACTTATTCTAAAGTATAGTGTTATTTCTTGGGGTAATTCTACTAATAAACAAGCGGTGTTTAAAGCCCAGAGGAAATGTATACGAGCCGTAACTAGTATTAAAGTAACTGACAGCTGCAGACCATCATTCTTGAAATTAAATATTCTTACGTTACCATGTATATATTTATTAGAGGTTATAATGTTCGTTAGGAAAAATACAAACTACTTTAATAAGTTAAATAGCAAAAGATACAGATTCAATTTATGTAAACTAAGCAATAAAACAGCGTTATTAAATAAAAGTATATTATGTATGGCTCCACGCATATATAACCATTTACCAAATTCACTTCTGGAGATAAGTGATATGAATACATTTAAAAACAATATAAAAACACTGTTACCTACTAAAAAAAGCATATTTTTCTGTCACTGAATATTTTACAGAATAAACTAATTTAATGTTACTCCATACGATATTTATCTCCATACATTAATAATATATTTTTAACGTTAAATTCTAGTTTTAGAGGGTACCTGTGTATTTTTGTAAATTTGCATGCCTTATGGTAGGATATGGCTAATGGATACTACTGTTTATATAAGTTTTTTTCTTTTGTATCCATTTTCGCAAATTATTAAATGATAATGATTGTTTTAGTTTCTTTTATACATTTGCTTTATTAAACAATACCTGTCACACAATCAGTTATATCCATTGGGTTCCTGGGGTTTAACCCATAATAATAACATAAGTTTTTAACCGACTTTCCAAAAAAGGAAGAGGTTCTACATTCGGCTGTATGTATGTTTTTTTAATGTATTTTCACCGATTCGTCAATTATGGACCGCTTTAAAAAACATATTTTTTTAAAAGGGTATACTCTCAAGGTGGTCCCATTGTCACAAAATCAGGATCTGATGAGGGAATCCCATAGAAATCGAGGCAACGCCTCAAATTTTATAAGTTTGGCTCGTGTAGCGGTTTTGGTATTTTTATCAACATGGCAAGCATTTGCATTCAGAAAATATCATTTGGTGAAGTGGAACTTATGAGGAAGACCACAGATGGCCACTGAAACTTCTCATTGAGAAGTATGTTTTGGGTATAAGATATCTCGAATAGTTATATGACTGTGATGAAGCAACATTAAATAAATGGTTCTAATGAAAGTGTGATTAGATCATCTCTTTTCCAAAACACTAAAGTTTTCTCCCTCCCTAGTTCTAGGCGTACTATAAAATGTATTAGGCTTAGAAATAAATGACATTAAAAGGGTCCCATCATCATCATCATATCTGCCGAAAGACGTCCTCAGCTGGAGATAGGCTTCCCCCAAGCGTCGCTACATTGACCGGTCCAGTGGATCCCCGCAACTTTCATCAGGTGATCGGTCCATCACCAAGGAGGCCTTCCAACGCAACGTCTTCCGGTTTGAGGTCGCCACTCCAGAACTTTTCTGGCCATCGGCCATCCGTTAGGTTTAAAGGGCTAGACGTTATAGATAGATGGCTCAAAGCAAATCTGTTAACCCTGAATATTGCTAAAACAAATTTAGTGTGTTTCTCCCCAAGTAAAGCATTTACTCATTTCGATTTTCGTATCCATATGTGTGCAAGCAGCTTGGACCAAAATTGTGACTGTAAATCTGACAAGTATTTGGGAGTTATAGTCGACGAGCGTCTAGCATCGCACTCGAATATCAAATTTATAATGTTCGAAAATTTATAAGGATTTTTAAAAATCTACGACGTGTGATGCCTGAAAAGACACTCAACAATATTTATATAGCACTCGCGCAGTCAGTAATCACATACTGCTTACCAGTTTGGAGAAGGACCACTAAAACTAAATTTCTAGTTAGAAAAGTCATCTATTCTTCGCCATATAGATATCCCGCAGTCGAGCTTTATATAATTGGTGGCCTATTTTCTATAAAAGAACATAGGCCTTTTTAACATCATTCTTTATTTACACAAATACATTCCAGTTAATCCAGAAAGCCAGGCTAGGAGGCGGCAAGATATTGTGGCTTTCTCTCCACGGGTACGTACGGTTTACAATAAAATTAACGCAAAACTAATGTTCCATCACGAGGTCTCGCATCAATGCAAAAAAAGTGATTACCGAGTAAAACAGAGCATATTCTAGCCAGACTTACATGAATACTTATCTTTTTTATCATAATATTATTTCTAGTAATTGCATATTTGGTATTTTTCGATTAAAATGGCTCTATCAGCATAAACGTATAAACACACAAATACACACTAACACACACACACACTCACACACTACTATAGATACAAACGCATTTTCACAATCACACACTACACAGAGCTGCTAATTACTTTCTAAGCCATTGTTTTTTCAAAATACTTTTTGATCCTTATTAGAAGAAGGATCTGCTTCTAATAAGGATCAAAAAGTATGTTGAACCAACTGAAAATTGAGTATGAGAAAAGCAAAAACAAGCGCTAAAAGTTTTCCTTTGTAATTTTTATAGCAGCTGCTGCCTACATCCAAGAGATAAATTCGTCAACTAGGAATGAGAAAATACTCAAACAAACATCAGAAGATCTTTATCTGCAAACTACTTAAACCATAAAATTATATATCATAAAAACAGACTCCAAACTTGCCGTCAAGTATTGTTGAGTTCTCCTGCAAAATACACGTTTTGGCTTTAAAAAATCCCTGTCCGTCCAGAGAAAAATAATGTAAAAAGTTTATTCTAGTGTCGTACAGAAGGCTTTTTGGCTAAAATTATGATGTTAGCTTACGTATCCTGCACCCGTTATGGCACTTTAAAACAATGTTTGCATACAAGTTTTTGTACTCTTTGCCGAATTAGCATAAATTCTGTTAGCAACATTGGGAATAAAATCATACTTAAGTTGATAATTTATTTCAAAAACGAAACATTGTTCTTTTATCTGATTTAGAAGAGTGTAATTATGCTTTTAAAGAATTAGTACTAACCGCGTTATTAATCTGTTTGGGACCCGTTTATAAATTTTATGAAAAAAAAAATGCGTTTTAAAATTATAAACGTGGATGAGATCTCATTATGTAGGTAAGTAATTATTAATCTTACATAGATATTTAAGAGATTCAGTTAATCAATTTTACTCACGCTTTTTTCCTATAAATGTTTCATAAGCTCCTGATAATAACAAACAAGCCTGCTAATCCAAAAACAATTAATCATTATTTTTGTTGATTTTTATAAGTTAATATCTCAAATTCTCAATATAATAATGAGCAGAATAAATAAAACATCCTACCAACGTGTTATTATAATCTTGTTCCAATTTTCCTGTTTTCAATGCTTCATTATCCATTTATTGTATCTAGTTTCCCGAATTCACATTAAATAAATAATAATTCTGTAACAAAAATATTCCCTTGGATTTTTTTGACAAAATGGCTCTTTTTTCAATAGGCATCGCTCAATAGAACCTTACGTATCGTTGTATAGCTCAAAACATTGTTACCAGCGGCATTCTGACAATTCTATTTTCAATGTATCTCGATGGCCGATTGGTATTGCCCAGGGGACTCGGACTCTAGTACTGATCATGATCAAATTACATATTTTATGAATCCACTGAGAATTTTATTGGGACTCCTAACAAGACATCTCGTTCGTTCACACTTCTTTGTGAGGAATCAAATGACTCATCCATAAACTCGGAAGTTTTTATTACGTGGACCCAGATAAATTCGGGTTTGTTTTTTTAGGAAGTATTTTCTTCGGATTAGTAGGTATGTGTGGTTCGTGGCTAAGTAATGGCACTCCAAATAAAAATAAGTTTACGGATCGATTGAAGATTTAGTTACGCTTGCCGAGGTCGAACCGTGGATGGGTGGCCGTTCACCATATTATATGGAGACCGGACTTAGAAAGCATGCTAAGCCGTTGGTCCCATCATTCGTTTGTAGAATCTTTGATCAAGAGTCGTTACAGAAAGTAAGAAGATCAAAATTCTGATTACCAGATCTATCATTGCCAGATATATCTAGAGGTTACTAGGTGGTTACTGAGTCGAACAGGTTAGAAAGGCTGTCCCCCATATAAAATACCGATATTCAGCTGCGTCCGGTAAGTCAACTCCTACATAATTGGGTAAAGACTAAGCCAGAATAAGTTAGAAAAAAATACAGTGCAGCTAACTTTTCCCAAAAGCATAGTAGTTGTATAGAAAGTGTATACACAATATGAGGCCTCAATCAATCAAAAACAGAACATTGAATACAAGATTGAGGGCCTATTTCACCACCTATGATTAAGCTCCCTATAACTTACTTGGTAGATAATTTCATACGAATTCTGTTCCATTGTTGAATTTATTTGGTGAATAGAGGCTATTCGAACAATGTCAAAAAGGCCATTAGTTTCAAAGTTTAATCGTTTGAGTAGGTAGCAAAATACTTAACCGGTCTTTGGTATATATTGGGTAGCAATGCCGATACCACAGACTTCCCACAAGGATCAACAACCATCCAGAACTATTTGATACTAAATGTAGCGTCTATATTCTAATAACAACGTTTCGAGTCATCACTATCATCATCACTGCAGCCGAAAGACGTCCACTGCTGGACAAAGGTCTCCCCCAAGCGTTGCCACACTGATCGGTCCTGTGCGTTTCGCATCCACTGGACGCTCACAGCCTTGACCAGGTCGTCGCTCCACCTAGAGGAAGGCTTTCTAACGCTGCGTCTTCCGGTACGCAGTCGCCATTCCAGAACTCTTCGGCCCCAACGGCCATCCGTTCTGCCATGCCCGCTGCCACTTGAGTTTGGCAATTCTTTGGGCTGTATCGGTAACCTTGATTCTCTTGCGGATGTTTTCATTTCTGATTCGATCACGCAAGGAACTCCGAGGTCTCGAGTAATTTACTTTAACCAATGAAGAGTGTCAAAATTCCTATCCATATTGATTCTCTAATGTATTGTCGAGAGGAATTATCTAGATACTTTAGTTGTCATTGTTCAAGATGGATGGAATATGCAAACCTACTAAGTTTGTGTCCTTATAACCTAACTAGCTACGGCCCGTGGCTCCGCCCGCGTGGTATTTCCAATATGATTTATTTCCGTTCTAATACCAACAACTAATACCATTGATATTTGTTTTAACTCATATTTATTTTCCATGCCGAACCATTGTTTAAATTAATACCAAAACAATTTCAAAGATATAAGGTACAGTCAGTAAAAATTATTTGTATAAAATTGTAATATCTTTAATTAAAAAAAAAATAGTTAAACCCAAAAAAAAAATATTTTTGCTAACCTCTTGGGCAATAATAAAATATTATGACTAATAATCAACTTTATTATAATTTTAGGACTCTTGATTTATATTAGAATTTAACTGACATTACATATCTAATAACTGCAACGATCTGAATAATAGGTTTAATGAAACTGTTTTCGTCTACTCTGTTGTCGTGACGATATTTTGTTTATTTTTTGTTTAAATTGAAGTAATGTGCGAATATTCACAAATATAAAACACCAAGAACCATTGATGTAAAATAAATTCGATAACTAACGCTCATACCGAAAAATTTGGCTGGGTTTGCCTGAGCTGACTATAACACATTCAAGTTGTTATTATTCGTTTGCACATTAAATTTAATTATTTAAAGAGTGGTATTCGTCCGGAAAAGAAAATAAATATGAGGTAAAACAAATACCAGTGGTTTAAGTTGTTGGTATACGTTGGTAGAACGGAATAAATCCCCAATATCTTTATAAATTATTTATTTACTCATTAATGATTATAATATAAAATATTACAATACAATACATCAATCGTTACAAGACATTCCACTACCTTAATCATTATTTTAATGGTCAGACCTTTTCAATTAAATTTAGTGCTACTTTGACAAATCTTTTTTATTTATTTTTTTATTTGTTATAGGCTCGCGCTTGACCACTATCTCACCTGATGGTAAGCGATGATGTGGTCGACGGTGGAGCACGCTTGCCTAGAAGTAACATATTCACTCTTGACTTAAAGACCCCTAGATTGTAGCTATCGGGAAACACAGACGCTGGCAGGGAATTCCACTCCTTAGCTGTACGTATAATAAAAGTATTCTCAAAACGTTTAGTGCGTATGGGTGGGATGTCCACCACGCATGCATGCATGCATGTGTCAGCAGGTTTTGGCAAAATATGTCTTCCGATAACGTCACAGCATTTAGCAAACATAAGACTCGTGTCATAGGGATAAATTTAAGTATGTTTGTCCAGCGCGCACGCCGCCAGCATCTCTGGGTGATGCAACAAACCTAGCAGCACGCTAGCCACATACTTGACCTGTGCAACATCTCTTCTAACTGCCAGCCTGGTATATCCAACCATACCCAGGACGAACAGACTCAGATACATGAGAAGATAAAAAGGGTAAGCCCCATATGATTTCAAATACAAACATCTCGCAAACTTGTTTTGTATTTTCCATCATGAGGCTGTACTTTCCCTCATGAGGATTCCAAATAATAGCACTGGTTTCCAGGTGGCTACGTACCAGTTCATTATACAAAACCTTCATAGCCGCCTTATCGCTTAAATCCATACAAAATGAAATTATAGCCTATGTGTTATTTTGACGTAGGTATTTGCTATATTTCTGTAAAGCTTCATCAAAATTCGTTTAGTATTTTCGTGAAAGAGTAACAAACACCCATCCATGTAGCCATCCTCACAAAATTTTATATTTACAATAGTCTAAATAATTAAATACAAATTATAGCGTAAAAGATTGTGTTGGCAACCAACGTTAATGATGTTGCGGCTCTAAACAAACTGAGTTCTTACAACAAGAAAATGGGGAAACCCTCAGCAGCCGCAACAGAAGATATCGAGAACTACAACCAACACCCACTTACAAAGGCTCTACATTGAGAAAAGGCAGGGAACGAAACCGCAAGCCAGGAGAAGCCTCAACAAGGAAAATAATCAGGGGAATAAACCTGCGTTCAACTTTAAAAACATATCTATAATATAAAAATGAATCGCAAAATGTGTTGGTAAGCGCATAACTCAACAACGCCTGGACCAATTTTACCAATTCTTTTTTGTAAATGTTCGTTAAAGTCCAAGGATGGTTTTTACGGCGAAAATTTTGAATAATTTACGGGAAAACCCTAAAAACAGCCCTTTTCTTTTGCCCATACAAACGTTTTCTAACTTAACTGCCAATTTCATGTGATCTGACGTCTGTCTGTCTTTAGGGTAGGTAGGTAGGTGGGATAGAGTAGATAGGTTAGGGTAGGTAGGGTAGGTAGGGTAGGTAGGGTTGGGTAAGTAGGGTAGGGTAGGTAAGGTAGGGCAGGGTAGGTAGGGTAGGGTAGGTAGGGTAGGGAAGGTAGGGTAGGGTAGGTAGGGTAGGGTAGGAGGGTGGGGTAGGTAAGGTAGGTAAGGTAGGGTAGGGTAGGTAGGGTAGGGTAGGTAGGGTGGGGTAGGTAGGGTAGGTAGCCAGTTGACGGGAGCGAAGCCGCGGGGGTCAGCTAGTTTATAATAATTTAAAATTTTTACAACAACAACTTAAACCATTTATCTTGTTTCGTAAGTGTTGCCTTAACAACTAATAACTAATAATCCAAATCTTTACAAATCGTTTGTAAGGATGAATGGATTGATGGATGTTTGTTACTATTGCACTCAAAAACTACTGAACGGATTTTAAATAATAAATCATCTGAAAAACAGGACTCATGGTGTTAATTTCAATTTTCTTACAAATAATACCAAAACAGTCCTTGGCACCGCTACTGCAAGAAATGAAACGGTTTAGTAATATATTTCATAAGAATAACACATAGGATAAAAATTGTAAAGATATTGGGTGACGTACTAATTCGACGCGGGCGGAGCCGATGGTGGCAGCTGTACGAGTATTATTATAACGAGGTAAAATTGTTTGTTTATTTTCCCGAAGTGCTGATCCGAATAGTAAAATTCTATTTACTAAACTTCTGATTTTGCGCAACGTTTCCTCTTTTCCCTTTTATTATAATAATAACACTGGAATCGGATCTGCACTTTCAGGGAAATAAACAAACAATTTTCCCTCGTTACAATAATACTCGTACATCCTAGTTTTCATTAAAAATAAAATAAAACTGAACAGTTATAAATCCTTTTGGTACTTGCCAGGCTACGTTGCTTGGTTACTTGAGCTAACAATGCGGGTCAATTGACCTAGCCGTCAGAAGTAAAACGTTTTAAAAATATATAGCAATGCGTCACCTCGCACAAAATATCAAATTGCTAAAAATAAACAAACTTGCATTCATTATTCTTATCTCCAATTTCTGAAATATACCTTTTCGTAAACAAATTAACACCTATATTATGTTTGGTTAGGCTATTCAAAAGGTCCCAATTGTCACAGTTGTCGTCATATTGAACTGAAATATCTTTCCAATGTTTTTTAGGGTTGGTTATGAACTTCGCTCACTGAAAACTGACGCAATTTCCAGTTAAAGTTGGTTTTATTTCTGGGTCTACTGTAAGGGCTTGTTTCGCTCAGACCGAGTGTCTGAGCGAAACAAGCTTACACCAATTAATCAAAACTTTAAGTCAATCGGTTACAACTTTTTTATTATTATTGATAGGCTCGCGCTTAGTATTTACAATAAATTGTTGTTAATGTGTAGTTACAGCGAATTCTGTATTGAAACATTTGGTTTCAAGGCTCCTGCAGAATTGCGCCTCGAAATTGTTTTGCGTAAATTATAGCCGTAGAGCAATTCCTATGAAAAACTATCATCGCATCGATGTGACATTGTCGCTTCACGCTTGTCTGCTAAAATTCATAAATAATAGTGAGAGGGCAGGTTACCCCATTATTCCCTATACAGAGTGTATATTCCAAGTATGTGAGTGACCAAATACTCGACGAAAATTTAAAAAACTTGATATCTTAAACCTGGATAAGACTGACAACTTTATGCAGGGATCCGCTTGTTGCGAGACGCACGGGACCGGTCAATGTGGCGACCCTTGGAAGGGCCTATGATCGTCACTGGACGTCTTTCGGCTGATATGATGATGATAATGATGAATTAGTAGAATACATTTTATTATATGAGATTAGGTACTAGATATACCCACTAAATGGCAAGCACGACTTTTTTTAGAGCAGGTACAGAAGAGTTAAATAGGTCAATATCGCCTTCGTGCTCTTTGTATGCAACATACATTCTTGATAGTGGAAAGTATTGCCTTAAGTTGATGTGACATCTTGGCATGACGAAAAGTCTCCTATTAGAACTTCTTGGCAGATTACGTGGCACGTGGAATAATACGCTACTAAGCAAATCGTGACAGTTCAGAGAGCCTGTTACTAAGTTCTTTAGAAAAACTAAATACAGAATATTCCTGCGTTTCTCCAGCGACACCATCCTAAAATACTGCAGTCGCTCTTGGTACTTGGTACCATAGTATGGGGAAAAAGGTCAACTTTTATCTCATAATATTATTTTAGTCATAAGATATAAGGATAAGAAGCCAAAAAAACCGTATTTGCAGCCGCTCAATGCACTTGATGTGGACCTTATACTCAGGTGACCAGACCACACAGCAATATTCAAGATGGTTTCTAACTAGCGAGTTGTACATATTTTTTTTAATGTCTGGCTTTTTGAAGTTTTTAAACTCTCATAGCGAAGCCAAGCATTTAATATGATTTTAATACAGTTTTGTCACTATATTCGGCAAACCTTAGTTTTGAATCGAACTGAACACCTAGGTCTCGTATAGTTTCAACTTCCACAAGCCGCTCACCATTCAATTTGTAAACGGACTGCAAGATATATTTTTTGTGAATACAAATAAATAAATAGGGAATACAAATACTTATATATCAAACCGATTGCTCTATTTATTATTCTCAAATTACTTATTACCGAAAGTTTATTATCTCACATTAACTCTTAATTAGGCAGAAAATGTCCTTCTCAATCATTTATGATATAATTAGAGCAATAATCCTTTTGTGTCTGGCCCTTATTTGATTAAGCACCATTTCGTTTCAAGGCACTGCTTTAAGGAGGCTCGCCATTAACTCCTACACTCTTATTTGGGAGGCTTTACAAATTCTTATCAGGCAATTTAAGATGCGGCTGACGTTGCTAAGTAAAGACTGTAAGTAGAGGCGTGTTTTACATTATGCTAAGTTGAGTATCTGCGCTTAAGTCCATGCTTCGCCAATTTTTACTGCTTGTGTTTCAGAAGGCGTATCTTTCTAAATCTGGGGTCAACGGACGGAGATTGGGAGTAGACACGTACCCCGTCCGACAGTATTCCGAAACTTTGGAGTGACAATAACAAGGGTTAAGTTAATTTTTACGGACCGGTAAAAACACATCGGGGGTAGGTACAACTGTCAAATTGTGTTGTCATTCATTCTTAATTCAGGCCCCGAACGAATGATCCGTCCGTAGGATTTTTTTTTATTGTCAATAGGCTCGCGTTTGACCACTATCTCACATCTCACCTGATGGTAAGCGATGATGTGGTCGACGTTGAAGCAAGCTTTAGAAGCAACCTATTCACTCTTGATCCCTAGATTGTAGCTATCGGGAAACACAGACTCCGGCAGGGAATTCCACTCCTTAGCTGTACGCATAATAGAAGTGTCCCCAAAACGTTTCGTGCGTATGGGTGGGATGTCCATCATGTACCGATGACGCATCGCCATGCGTCTGGTTGTCCGATGATGGAACGAGCTGGGTGGAATTAAATCATTCAATTCCATCGCACACTCCCCGAAATGTTACCGATAAAAAACCGACAAGCTGGCAACTCCGCGACGATGTTCAAGGCTCTGGAGCTTTGATTTGACCAGTGTCTCATTGCCGATAAGTCTCTTGGCCCGCTTTTCGATTGACTCTAGTGCATCAAGCTGTTATTTAACAGAACCGTCCCAGTGATGAGAACAGTATTCCATGCACGATCGAACTTGCGCTTGATACATGTTGAGCAGCTGTTCCGGCGTGAAGTACCTTCTCACCTTCGCAAGGATCCCCAACTTTTAATATACGGAGTAGAAAACGCCCGTAACGAAGACCGAAACTACGAACTTCGTGCTTAGGGAGTAGACGCCCTGATTTGGTAAATTACCTAATAACCTAAAGTTCAGTCCATTTAAATTTTTATCACATTTTGCGATATGATTTTATACCGAACTGTGTTAACCGTTTTACTTAGGTATATGTATCGGGCAACGGGATGGTCTCACAAGTTACTTTCTAAAACTACTCATATCGTACAATAAATCTAATATTTAAAGAGTGTTTCAATTCAGATCGATTGTGTGACCAAAGATGCGAAACAAAATGGTGTCAGTGATAACATGGTGGTTTACAATACGTAACGGAAGAAGAAAACGTGTTGCGCCGATCCCAAGTAACATAGAACAAAGACAGAAAGATGATAATTAAAGATTCTTCGAGTGTCGCATTATGATATGTTTATAAATTAAACAACATTATTGTACACAAAATTCAAAATAATGAGAAGGGTTCAGAAATCTTAAAAAAAAATAAATAAAATAAAAAAATAAAAAAAATAATAAAATAAATAATAAAATCTTAAAACCTTTAATGAGTCAATTTGTTAAGCTTGTTGTTCTCACTTTGATGACAAACAAAAGCCGATCGATAACTGCGTTTTGACTTCCTTTTAATTTATTAACATTATCTTCTTAATGGAGTACCACAATCGCTCTTACCAACAATGTCCAACAATAGCTGCTGTTCGTTAGTCTCAATGTCCAACATCGATATTGCTAACTGATGGCAAATTTGTTATTGCAAAGGGGTTTAAGCCTAGGAATTTATTATTGAATGTCAGCATACGACCAATGAAAGTCGAATATTTATCTTTTTATACTTCATGTGCCAAAGATCATCATCATCATTGCAGCCAAAAGACATCCACAGCTGGACATAAGCCTGAGGCCCAAGGCCCAACGTCGCCACACTCAACACACTGATCGATCCTAAGCGTTTCGCATCCACCGGTCTCCCGCAGCCTTGATCAGGTCATCGCTCCACCTAGAGGAAGGCCTTCCAACGCTGCGTCTTCCGGGTCGCGGTTGCCACTCCAGAATTTTTGGGTCCCAACGGCCATCCGTTCTACGTGCAACGTGTCCTGCCTACTGCCAAAGGTATTTCAGGAGAAAAATATATAATTATTGCAAAATATAAATAAATTGTCTGTACTTATACAACCATTGTCTTCTCAGGAAAAGCGAATTTAGTTATCATTCTTACAAACGCTCAGTGGATCTTAACCTTATTGCTAACTACGAAACAATTCATCAATAATATTAAGGACCGCTGCCGTTATTTAGATAAAACATATTCATCTAGATTGGGTAAGTAATTTAGGTCGAATGTCGTTATTAAGATTTTAACCTTGAGTTGACTTAGTTTAATGCGGAGTCTCAATAAAATGCGAAGCCAGCTTACACTGGTTTTGTTACGACCTAAAGTACATGAAACGGGTACATGTTTCCGCTTTAGTAGAAACACAATAAATTATGATGCGGGTGCGGTTTGAGCCAAAATTATGGGCAAAAAGGGTAAACAAACTAATCACAAATAAGGCCTCAGAGTCAGTAACGATGCTTTAATTATGTGAATTCCTGAAAACATAGTTGGTGTTTGCCTCAACATTATTCATTATTATAAGCCTATGTTGTCCCATTGTAGGTCCCACTGTCCCAAAGGTACGGAATACATAATAGTACTGATAGTGACGTGTGTAGGCCTCCCTTCCCTTATTTCTCTTTAAACGGTCTGCTGACTCTAATAATAAATCCAGCTAATTCCACCATCTTTTTCTGGGAGTCTCTCAGTGGTGTGTTTTTTAGATTGTTCCTCCGACATGGGTATGGCCATGTCACTTCCACTTTAAAATATTCATTGTGCGATTTGCATCTGTTATTGTGTTCGGTTTAAGAGTTCCTAATGCGGTCTGTGAGTTTGACATCTAATGCAAATAGATCCATAACTTGTTGGCAGTTAAACGCAGACTTTTGAGTCCACAGGTCCATAAGTTTTCGTTGAACCATACTGTATTATTATATAAGCGCTATACAGCATACAGCATCGTTTTAGTATAAAATGACTAATGTTTATTGCACGACCGTTTGACCGTTGTTCTATCCTCCGAACAAATATTTTTTGTGTTTTGTATTGTATTTATTTATTGTGTTTATCTTCCAACCAAATAACAGTCAACAACAAATTTCACTGCGGAATTATTTATCAGAAATGTTATTACTGTAAGAGTATTCGAAACTAGATTTGGATAGAGATTAGTATGAAATCGAATAGATTTGAATCCAGAATCAAGCTTGAACTTGGCTTTAGAATAGGTACGGGTCTTCATAATATATTTCAAATTTCTTGATTCAGTTTCAAATTGATTTTGACAGGCTTAAAATAAAAGATAATATCATTTGAACTAATTAGAACCACCAATTAGACCAAACTAGCGTTCCAACATTTTGCTACATGATAAAATTCTTTGGATTCATTAAAATTTTCTCAAAATCACGAGAAAATTGCTTGTCGATAACTTGTCATGACAAAAACCGTTTTATTTTTGAACCTAATACAGTTTTATAAACGTACACTCACATAATATCAAAGATAGTAACTACAAACATTTTTCTAATCAAAATAATTGAGTAGGTCAAATGGAAAGTAGGCTTTGTCATCGCAATTCTTTTTACTTATGATTGTATTATACAGTACACAAAAGAAAAACATTTGCTTTTGTATAAGTTTGGCGTTTTTTCCTCATGGCCTGAGCAGAATGCTAAGCGATGCCAACTAGGTACTGGTTTATTTGGTTCACTTTGGAGCCAATAGTGGGTATTAACGATTGATTCTTAAATTGCTATAGAATCCCTAAGTCCAGTTCTGTTATAGGGATTTCATTGACCAACATACATGCTATAATAGACAGGTTAAATCAATGTCAAGTTGGCAAGTGGCTTTACCCGTTGCAGCTTTGAAAAATCAAGCTTCTAAATCGACGCTTTTTTTTTATAACTGTCATGATTATTACCAATTGAAATAAGACGTGCTCAAACACTGCCAACGTTTAAGAAAATGGTAAAAGAGCATTACTTGTCACTTTAATTTTTATTCTTCTGCTTTCTCTGTTATATATTTGGTATGTATTAGTATATTATATATTATAATTGTATGTATGTATTGTAGGTTATGATGTCTAAGTTATTTTATTCAAGTATGTAATTTTGTACACTGACAGCCCTAAATTCTTCTCCTATCGTACAGTCCATCCAAAGGTTGTCTGTAAGAGATAGCTCTGTGCGATAAGACCGCCCATTGTACACTTGTTTGGTGAATGTTAATCCTGTACATATTTTTGTGGTGTACATTAAAGTATATAATAAATAAATGAGTTGGCCTATCATCCGTTTCCGATTTGAAGTTAACGCCCTGTATGAACAATCAAGACTGCGGCTGGTGACAGAGTGACACTCTGTCGGGAATAGCGATTTTCAAAGTGCCAAAATGTTGGGGATTGACAACCTCACTTTTTGATAGCGAATTTTTAACTTTTTGACAGTCGCTATTGCTGATAGAATCTCATTCTGTTTAAGTGCCTTGTCCTGAAGCTAGCAGGATTCAATGACTTATAAAATTACGAAACTTAAAAAAACTATACTTTGCCGACATAGAGCAAAGTACAGTTTTTTTTATTTAATGCAACAAGAATATTAAAAATATCCTGACATAATATGTAGCCAATAGTTGACATCTAGAACACCTCTTACCTAAAACGTGAAACAAATAGTTTTTATCCTATATTACTACGCCAAAACTAGTTCCATTTTATTCCCAGAAAACATTGGTAGCATACATTTAAAAAATGAATTAAAATAAAATGGGAATTTGCGTTTTGTAGCAAGAGATAAACAAAGCATAAGAAAAGAAAGAATGAACGAGATTTAAAGTGAATTTAATTTTACAGTTGGCCGATCTTTGAATGACAAGGGTGTGTGTGGATGTGTCGCGGGGATATCGCAGACTCGGTCTTTTCTTAATGATATTTTTGTCTCGTATTATATTACGAGTATGTTCGGTTGTCCCACGGGGCAATACAATTTTTTATTAAGGTTATGCTTTCAATGTTTCCCGTGACATTCAGACTATTTTTAACGTTATTTTTTGCAAATTGAGGCGCTTCTTATTTTGTACTAGTTTGTCCCACGACTTCCCGTCCACGGCTTCCCTTCTTACAGGAGTCGTGCATAAAAAGTGACCCATGATACTCAGCAATAGAGTACCAAGCGTGCTATCACTGACAAAATTTCAGTATAATCACGGCTGCTCCATTGATGAGCTTTTTTATTCATAAAGGTAAAAATGTACAAAACTTTTAATCATGGTAAAAGTACGGATTGTTGCAGGCGCTTTCACCATTGAAGATCAGTAAGTGACATGTAGCCGTAATATTTTCTCAAGGTTAAATTATTTTTAAAAAGTCGAAATCACAGGTAAATAAGAAAGGAAGATTATTACAAAGAGCAGTCACTGTACAACGGACTGTAGCTTTTTACAATTTCCTAGACATTTATTATATGTCCGTTGGACATTATTACTGTGACTCATGTAACTGTTTAGTATAATTCTTTGAGATGCTTTCTTGCTCTTTGCTGATTCCTTTTAGAGACAATTAATAAATTATATTATTTACGGTCGGAGAGATGAGGGTAGTCCTCAAAAACTAACTTTTAAAGCTCCGCTATAATTTTAAGTGTTTTTTTTTTATAGATGTACTTTATTATAACCTAGCTATAGTGTAAAACTTCACATATCAGTCTGATTACGAAGTGTGCGTGTTATCTTTAAAAGAAAACAAAAATCCTGTGAAAACATAAACTGAACTGTCAACTGTTAACAGTGAAAAAGAATAACAACATTCTCAAAGATATTGTGTTATCCTTTCTAATAATATAAATGTGAATGTTAGTTTGTTTGTTACGCTTTCACGCAAAAACTACTGAACCGTTCATCATGAAACTTTGTACATATATTCTTGGAGGTATTAGAAGTAACTATTATTTTTAGATACTTATTTTTTTTTTATGGCTTCACTGCGAGCGAAGCCGCGGGTAAAAGCTAGTAGTATAAAAACCTGAACTAAGTGAACCAGGAACCCAGTAGCTTAAAATTAAATTGACAAAATACAAAGTAGTGCAAAAAAAAAAACAGTACAACATAATTTCTTATGAATCACATACTAACGACTTCTTTGATTTTAAGAATAGTACAGGACGAAACCACTGCTTAATTTCAAAACCGTACGTAACACCTCAAATAGTCGAGTGGGGAATGAGTGTATCACGGTAGCGTGAGGTCGCGAGTTCACATCGAGCACCGGACAACAGTTTTTGGATATTTCTAAATTTCTTAAGAATTGTTCAACTACGACTTTAACTCGTTGCGAAACGGTTTATCATTATGACAATGGAGAATGAGCAATGTTATAAAATTTCATTGCGAAAACCGCAACGCTCATGTTCGCTTTGTGACTTGTCATCGAACCAATCGTCCCTGTTTGACACAACAATTGTAAATTTACCAAACACGTCTATCAACGATTCACAAATCAACAAAAAACCATTGCGATAAAATAAGTCAACTACATAAATGAATAATACAGTTTGCAAACCAGGAAGTTACTAAATTAAACATGGAAAACACTACTTTAAAACAAGAACTAGAAAAATGCAAACAAATCTATATATGTAAAAGAAGAAACTGACTGTCTGACTGACTGATCGATCAACGCACAGCCAAAACCGCTAGGTCTAGAAGCATAAATTTGGCATAAATGTTCCTCAAGTGACGTAAGTGAGCACTAAGAAAGGATTTTTGGAAATTCCACCATAAAGGGGCTGAAAATGGGGTTGAAAGTTTGCATGTAATTTCTACAAATTGTAAGTTGGACACGTGATTTTGAAGATTTACGCTCTTGGTTGATAAAAAGAGTTCATATATTTATTAGTTTTTGGAAATAATACCCTAAGGGGATAAAATAGAGGTAGAAACTCTTCATGAATTTTCTTCGGTTTGGAAGGTAAATCATCTGAAATTAAAGGTTTACGCTCTTGATTCATAAAAAAACAATAAGTTAAATTGATGCCGGAAATTCCACCCCTGAGGGGGTTGAAAGTTTGTAAGTAATTTCTGAAGTTTGTTAATTGGACACGTGTACTTTTACATTTACGCTCTTGACTGATAAAAATAATTCATGTATTTATTGAGTTTTTGAAATTCTATCCTTAAGGAGGTGAAAAGGTGGGAATTTGTTGGGGTTATATAGTTCTGATCACTAACACTCAGTAATAACGTAAGAAGGATACCGTCCCTCGGCAGCACGTGCAGACGTGGGGGCCTGCAGCACAGGGTCAGTGATAGGCCGCCGGACCTGTAGCGGGTTGCGCAGTGTAGGTGGCGCAAGCACCGGCTCGCGTGGCGGTAGGCCGCAGGTAGGCAGGCCAAGACCTGGGCAGCGTACGTAGGCAACGTGCAGGTAGCTAGCAGCGTGCAGCAGTAGGCAAGGGCTCCAGCCCTCGGAACTAAACAGAACAGTAACCTTACGTACCCGCGACCTAGCTGTAGTACTTAATTTACAAAATATATGTCTTAACTTGTCCTGCTGTTTCACTCAACATCTACCTATCGATCTACCTATCAGTTAGCGGCCTGCGCTGGCTACCCTGCGCAGACCTAGCCGTTACAGTGGCGCCCAGGCTTAATATTACTATCTGTCACACTGTTCTGAACCGATCCCCATCACGCTTGCTCTTTGTACATCGTTGCGGTATAGAATTAAGTTGTTGTGTTATTATCAGGACCTACTAATAGTTTATTTTTCTAATAATGGGAACTCATCCGATTAATTTCATACACTTAAGGAAGGTTGAATTAGAATATAAAGTCTAGATACGGGGCGGTGAAATAGCACTTGCCTAAGCTTAAGGAAACAAATAAACAACTTGTATAAAAGTATACAAGTGATGATATATATGAATCGAGCATTGATGAAACTGAGGATTTATGCGCGGTAAAGACCACAATAGGTGAATACTAATTGAGTCTGGGTGAAATTAACAATGAATCGGGATTAGCAAAGGGTATATCTTACAAAAATCATATCAAATACCGACTAGCCCGTATTGATTCAACCAACCTAGAGAATATATAACTAAAACAAAAATTAGAAGAAAAATATAATACACTGAAATCCCAAAATAACCAAACTAGAAACTAAGTTTAGTTCTGGTAGCTCACAACGAACTGTCACAACTGCTGCTACAAACACTAACTTAACCGTAACATGCACTAGTCACATACCAAATCAACCTAGGTATGATGGCAAAACTTGTGTGCGATCCTTCGTACAAAAAATACAGGAGTTTAGAATAAGTAAGCAAATAAAAGGAGATGATATGGTTAAAAGGGAAACCAGCAGAAACATCACAAGTACGGATTAACAGATTAAATTATTTAAATATGGCGGCTTTACATGGTTTCCTCGCAGGACACTGTATGTCTACCAAGGATAATAACTGCCGTGATAACATGCTTCTTGAGCTAGATAATTTAAAAAACCCCGGCTTTTTTGGCAGTTTTAAACACGTCTGTTACAGATCATGCAACGGTACTATTGAACATATTATCCCACACGTATCAAAACAAGTCTTGTGTCAAATCTAATAACCGATTGATGAGACACAATAAACAATTGAATGTTTATATTTTATGAGAAACTCTTAGGCTGTAAATGAATTTCATGGTCTTATAAGGTACAACAATTAAAAAGAGAAAACATAAAACTTTTTAACAAAATAAACCGACTTCCAAAGCGAAAAAAACGTTCCTTTCGGTAGTCGGTGTCACAAACGAATAAAATAGCTACCAAAGTCAGTCGGTGTCCTTGGTTGTCTATATTTTTTATTTTTGTTGAAGTTTATTGTGTCCAGTGATCCTCTGAAAGAAATTATAAATTAAACTAAAATATTCTTTGAATAAAGAAGCCTTCATTTACCGTTTTACTTAATTTCTTTGCTATAAAAATATGAAAATGGTACCAAATTACAGAAATGGAAAATATGATGTAAAGCAATGAGCAAGTCTTTTTTCAGTACACGTATATATTGAAATATGAATTATACAGAGTGGGTTTTTGAAACAGAGCAGTAAGGACAAGTCCTTAAATTTTTTAGTAACGTGCAAACGTTTCTAGGAGATTGTCACTGATTATTTTAGTAATTTGTAACTTTATTTAAAGATTTAGAAAAAAAATGGTAGGCATTGAAAAGAATGGACCATTTATTCAAAAACTGCAAATGGATCCTGCTTCTAATAAGGATCAAAAACATCTTGAACTAACTGAAAATTGAGTATCAGAATAGCAAAAACAAGCGCAAAAAGGTTTTCCTTTGTAATTTTTATAGCAGCTGCTTACATCCAAGAGACAAAGGCGTGAAATATGTATGAAAAAATACTTACACGAACATCAGAAGACATCTGCAAAATACCTATACCATAAAATTATATATCATAAAAATATGCAAACCTGTCCTCAAGTATTGTTGAGTTCTCCTACAACATACACGTTTTGGCTTCAAAAAAAATCCCTGTCTGTCCAGAGATAAATAATGTAAAAGTTTCGTTTCGTACAGAAGGCTTTTTGGCTAAAATTATGATGGTAGCCAAAATATGCCCGCTTACGTATCCTGCACCCGTTATGGCACTATAAACATTTTTTTGCATACAAGTTTTTGTACTCTTTGCCCAATTAGCATAAGTTCTGTTAGCAATACTGGGAATGAAATTATACTTAAGTTGATTATTTATTTCACAAACGAAACATATTTCTTACGAGTATATCTACTTTAGAAGAGTGAAATTATGGTTTCGAAGAATTAGTACTAACGGCATTATTAATCTGTTTGAGAGCCAAAAATATTTGCGTTTTAAAATTATAAACATGGATGAGATCTCAATATGTAGGTAAGTAATAATTAACCCTGTACTGTTGTAAAATATAATATATACACGTAGGTATATAAGAGATCCAAGTAAACACGTTCAATTTCACTAACACTGTTTTCCTATAAATTTTTCACAAGCTCCTGATAATAATAAACAAGCCTGCTAATCCCAAAAACAATTAATTTTATGAGTTAATATCTTAATAAAATAAAGAGCAGAATAAGTAACATATCTTACCAACGTATTGTTATAATCCTGTTCCAATTTTCCTGTTTTCAATGCTTTATTATCCATTTATTGTATCAAGTTTCCTGATTTCACATTAAATAAATAATAATTCCGTAACGAAAATATTCCTTTGGAATTTTTTAACAAAAGGGTGCTTTTTCAATAGGCATTGCTCAATAGAACCTTACGTATCGTTGTATAGCTCAAGACATTGTTACCAGTGGCATTCAGACAATTCTATTTTCAATGTACCTCGATAGCCGATCGGTATCGCCCAGGGGACTCGGACTCTAGAACTGATCCTGATCAAATTACATATTTTATGAATCCACTGAGAATTTTGTTGGAACTCCTAACAATCATCTCGTTCGCTCACACTTCTATGTGAGGAATTAAATGACTCATCCATAAACACGGGCGTTTTTGTTACGAGGACCAGAATACATTCGGGTATGTTTTTTTGGGAGTATTTTCTTCGGATTAGTATGTGCGGTTAGTGATTAAGTAATGGCGCTCCAAATAAAAATAGGTCTTCGGATCGATTGAAGATTTATTTACGCTTGCCGAGGTCGAACCGTGGATGAGTGGCCGTTCACCATATATGGACACCGGACTAAGAAAGCATGTTAAGCCGTTGGTCCCACCATTCGTTGGTAGAATCTTTGTTCAAGAGTCGTTACGGATAGAAAGGCGGCCAACATTCTGATAACCAGATCTAACAACTCATTTAGGTTACTGGGTGGTTACTGGGTTGTAGAGTTTAGAAAGGCTCTCACCCATATAAATAACCTTTCAACTCCTACATAGTTGGGCAGATACTAAACCAGAATAAGTTAGAAAAAAATACAGTGCATCTAACTTTTCCCAAAAGCATAGGAGTTGTATAGAAATTGTATACAAGATTGAGGGCATAGTTTCACCACCTATGATTAAGTGCCCTTTTTTTATTATTACGGTAATTCATATCTATAACGGGTCTTTGAAAACCGTTTTTCGGTTCAGGGATCCGTTTGCGTGAAATTAAGCTTTAAATTGCTAATTTTTGATAGAGTCAAGTGTCCTCCCCCGTGCCAGTTAAATGGTTGCTTTTGAATATGTGAAAAAATCATGGCAGTAGTACATATAACAAAATTAAAAGGAAACTATCACAGCTAAGTAGGTTTTACAAGTTTACGAGTAATAGTCGACCTACTTATAAAATGTACTTCGAAAAGTAAAAAATTGTATATTAATCTATCGGGACAACAGTTTTCGAAAGGCAAAGTTAATTTTGTCCCTTCGTTAGAGCAATGTTCGATGCTTTCATTGTTCATGAACGTTAGTAATGTTACCTATTTATTTTGATGAATGTAGCTGTTTATACGGAACCCACTGTGCGCAGGTCAGACACAATTGGCCGGTTTTTTACTATTTTCCTTCAGTGTAATCTCTTAAAAGTATTTAATTCTCGGTATTTAATTATTTAGGACTAACTTTAGTCCTAAATAATTAAATACAAATTAAAGCATAAGATATTGTGTCAAAAACCAAACGTTAATGAAGTTGCGGCACTGAACAAAACAAGTTCTCAGAACAAAAGAAAAAGGGAAAACCCTTAGCAGTTGCAACACAAGATATCGAGAACTGTAACTAATACCACTTACAAAGGCTTTGCATTGAGAAAAGGCAGAGTACGAAACTGCGAGCCAGAGGAAGCCACAACAAGTTAAATAACAAGGAGAATAAAACTGCGTTCAACTTTGACAATTTATCTGTTATAATTTCAATTTTTGCAACAAGAAATTGACCCTTTTATTTGTTTTGTAAATGTTTCTTAAAAAAGGAATAAACTAATAATGCGAATCTTAAATAATATAATCTGACTTCTTTTATGAAAATAACTATTGAACGGATTTTAAATAATAAATCATGTAATGTAACGTTACGTTTAGCTCCGAAGAGCTAAACGTAAGTCACGTTAGTAAAATAAGATAAAAATAAGGGCCGGTTTCGTTTGACGTGCCACCCGCGCAAAACGATTGGCTGAGGGATCAGCTACGGCCGTTGCCGCTCGCTTCTTCTAAGTTGGCAAAGGGGGAACCGCAGACCAGGGCGGCTTGATACGGTGCGGTGGGAAGGCTGATGGAGTGATACCGCGAGTTGTGGACTGACGTGAACGCAGTGCTCAACCTGCGCGTACTGCTAGCGGGCGCGCTGTGGCTGCTCGCACCACTGTAGACTTTACTGCTGCAGCTCATGCATCTCGTGCAGTAGGAAGGCAGGGAGGCAGGCAGCAAGGAGTGTCAAGGAACCGGGCTGTGGCGTAACACGCCGTAGAAACGGTATACGGTAAGCAGGAAGGCAGGTAGCAAGGAGTGTGTCGTTACACGCCGTAGATACGAACCCTCCTACAGGGGTAGGCAAGGGATCGGACAGTATATCACACACAATTTATTTAACTGGAGCACTTCAGAAAGTAATACACTTACACAAGCTGGAAATTCACAGTTTTGAGAGTTTTCAGAATAGAAAATACACTTGGAAATACATTATTATAGTACTAAGTAGTCACCCGACTTTCGGCGTTCCCTGCCCGAATCTAACTCAAAAAGCTGACGCCCGTTTTTTCCACGTTCTGTCATATCTTCTAAATTTAAAATTAAAAGCTCAATTAAGAAATCAAGACCAGAACGAATAAAAAATGGTTTACAGAGGGGGGCAATCTGCCGCTGCCCTTATTATAATGTACAACTAGCTTAAGGAAGGTCTAGTCCATGGTATGTTATGTCTATGGCTTAAGAAAATAAAATAGACAGACAGACGTCAGATCAGATGAAAATGTAAGAGTCCATGATTTTACAAATTAGCAATATAAATTATGTTGAAGATATTAAATCAATCAGAGATAACTAAAAATAAATTTCCAGGTGTTTACAGTATCAAAGAATACATAAAAATGAGTCATATGAGTTGATACAATATCAAAAGATATGAAGGCGTGTTTTTTATAGCGTTATAAAACGTAAGTAGACTAAAAGATGTGGAATGAATACCACAGTAAATAACTCGTAGTGTTAATTTCAATTAACTTACAAATAATACCAAAATAGTTTGTGACACCCATACTGCAAGAATGAAATTGTTCAAAAACATTTTTCATAAAAATAACGTATAGGATAAAATTTATAAAGATATTAGGCGATGAACTAATTCGACGCGGGAAGAGCCGATGGTAGCAGTTGTACGAGTATTATAGAATAGAGTAGAATAGAACAGAATATAATAGAATAGAAAAGAAATAATGGTATAGAATAGAATAGAATGGAATAGAATAGAATAGACTAGAACAGACTAGACTGGAATAGAATAGAATAGAATAGTATAGTATAGATTACAACGGAATAGAACAGAATAGAACGGGATTGAACGGAATAAACGGAACAGAAAGGAACGGAACGGAACAGAACAGGACAGAAAATTAAATAATAAATGCAAAATCATTCACCCTACCACCCTATGACATCGAATAAAATAAGCAAGTCACCACCATGGCGGCTTAGCCTACTAGTAGCTAGTCACCAGCCGGACTGTTCATGAACGCATTATCTCATTATTCAATCGCCGCTAAGGCCTCCATACCAAATGTTACTGCTTAAAAACTAAGTATGTAATTTAAATTGAAATTGAAATTGGAAAGGAGTCTACCAGCAAACAAAAAGATAAAGTCACAGAGTTCCCGGTGGCACAGATGCAACGGGCTCACCACATCCAGCCCATGCATTACCTTGAATTGGGTACAGTTGTAATGGTGAATTTCTATACTACTGTGATTAATGATAAACTAAATTAAAAAGATGCATGACTTAATTTATTGATAACATGATACGATTAGTAATCAATTGATAATAATAAATATTGATTCAAATAAACGATTTGTCAATTCTAACGTCTTTAAATTTTAATTGTGAATTTAGTATGAATATTCTAAATTTTTCCAGACATTTTATTTAGTAAGGTACAGGTTTTTCCGCAACGTTTCCTCCAGTGTTATTATTATATACAAATTTTCATTAAAAACAAAATAAAACTTAACAATTAACAATTATTTTGGTACTTGCCAAGCTACATTGCTTGGTTACTTGTGCTGCGTCAATTAACCAAGCCGTCAGGAGTAAAAAGTTTTAAAAATATATATCAATGCTTCACCCTGCGCAAAATATGAAATTGCTAAAAATAAGCAACCTACCTACTTTTATTATTCGCACCCCTGATTTCTGAAATATAACTTTTTGTAAATAAATTAATACCTATATTATGTTTGATTAGATTATCCAAAAGTTCCCAATAAACAGTTCGTCGTATTGAACTGAAATAACGTCCCAATGTTTTTCAGTCTTTGTAATGAACTTCGGCCACCGCTAACTACCGCAATTCCTAGTTAAAGTTTATGTTATTTAGCTGCTCGGTCTACCGGAAGGACATTCACTCGGTTTGAGCAAAACAATTTTACACGAATTAATCAAAACTTTAATTCAATCGGTTACAACTTACAATAAATTGTTGTTAATGTGTAGGTACTGCTAACTCTGTATTGAAACATTTGGGTTCAAGGCTCCCGCAGACATGCGATGAAATTGTTCTGCGTAAACGATCATCGCATCGTTGTGACATTGTCGCGTCACGCCTATCTGTTAGAACATTCAAACATAGTAGTTAGTGGGCAGATTATCCTATCATTCCCTATACATAGAGTAATATGTTCAAAGTGTGTGAATGACCAAATATTCGACGAAACCTTTAAAAACGTGATATTATCATGTCCGTGATCACTAACGCCAATCGCTTCTATATTTGGTAAATAATTACTACTCAATTCGTACCAATTAGTACTCTAACAATAATATGGACACCTTAGTAGATTTCGAGAAAATCTACTTTGAAGGTGTTCCGGCGGTTGTCAAGCTCCCGTCTGTAGGACCACCATGAGCGCCTAAAAAGGAAGCATGTTACAGCTATTGTAAGTATACAAATAAAATGTGATTAATTTAGTTAAAATAAAACAGAACTGAAACATTTGTATTTACCGAGAAATCAACGATGATAACTTTCACGCGCACGTTCAGCAGGATCACGACTTTGAATGTTGATTCTTAGTTTGAGGAAATAGTCGTTTTCCTAAAAACTACATATACAAAATTCAAAACTAGTACTCGATACGTTTACGAAATGGGTGGCGGAAGTCACGAATTACCGAATATTCCTGCTTGTTGCTCCCATAGAACCCTTTGTCAAAAACGAAAACTTGTCCTGGAAGATTCCTAGCTTAGCCCTAAGCTTTTCGAAAAACTTATAATGACAACCTTTATTGCTTACTTAGGTTGGTATTTAATCAGCTTTCAAATTCATTAACCCAAGAAATAAGATTGTCCAAAAACAATTAAATACCCCCTAAATCGTCTTTTGGGGATTGTTTCAAAAGACTAATGATGAACAATTAAATGATAACTTAATTTTTTGTTGAAGTTGGTATTTATGTCAAGTTTCATGTTCAGTGACCCAATATATCAGATTCTTACATACAAACTTCAACACCCCCTAAATAATCATTTAGGGATAGTTTCGAAAATCTAATAATGACAATCTGTATCATTTACTTAGATTACTATTTGTACGAAGTATCAAAAATTTTGGCCAAATGAATTAGGTTTTTCATACAAACTTCCAACCCCTTTTTATCCCCTTTGGGGTGGAATTTCCAAAAATCCTTTCTTATCGTATGCCTACGTCATAGTAAGAACACACCCTCTAAGTTTCAGGTCTCTACGATCAGCGGTTTAGGCTGTGCGTTGATCCGTCAGTCAGTCATTCAGGACAAAGCATTTTATATGCATAGATTAGAGCAAAAAACCTCGTCTCTGTCACTCATTTGATAAAACACAATTTCGTTTCAAGACTCTGCTTTAAGGAGGCTCGCGATTAACTCTTACGCTCTTATTTGGGAGGCTTGAAAAATTCTTATCAGCCAATTTAGGATGCGGCTGACGTTGCTAAGTAAAGACTTTAAGTAGAGGCGTGTTTTACATTATTCGTATCTGCGCTTAAGTCCGTGCTTCGCCAATTTTTGCTGCTTGTGTTTCAGAAGGCGTTTCAAAGTCAAAGTCAAATATATTTATTCAACTGGGCCAAAAAGCGGCACTTTTGAACGTCAGAATTAAAAGTAACAAATCATAAAATAAAAATTGATTCTACCGTGCATTCGGACAAAAAAAAAAAAATTTCTTTCTAAATCGAAATTGGTAAATTACCTATTTACCTGAAATTCAGTCCATTTCAATTTTTATCACTTGCCGATACGATTTTATACCGAACTGTGTTAACCGTTTTACTTAGGCCCATGTATCTATCTAAAACTACTCATATCGTATAATAAATCAAATATGGTCTAATTTTGCGCCTCATTGGTGGAGGTGGGAAGAATGCACAGGATCATGGTTTTAGTTGAACTATACTATATTATTATATATGCGGTATACAGCATACCGCATCATTTTAGTACAAAATGACTTATATTTATTGCATGACCGTTTGACCATTGTTTTATCCTCCAACCAAGTAACAGCCAACAACAAATTTAACTGCAGAATTATTTATCAGAAATAGTATTACTGTAAGTCAAATCAAAAACGTTTATTTCAAATAGACCAATTACAGGCACTTTTGAATTGTCAAAATGTCGGTCAGTCAAACAAAGAAGTGAAGCTAAATTGCACGTTCCAAGAAGTAGATCTCTATGGAGAAGAACGTGCAAGAAACTCCATGGACACTCTTTTAAATCATATGTGTTACATATAATGTTTGGTTACATATTTCTTGTTGCTTCTATTATGTGAGCACAATGTAGATAATAATAAAAAAAAAATTAAAAGATAGGAACTGAATTAAACCACTGGCAGCTAAGAGATGACCAGTCTCATCTGACGGCACCCGTTCACGAGCATGACGCGTGCATCAACCCCACTCAGCTCAACCATTTTGAAGGGAACCGAATGACCCAATAACACGCGCCACCAACAGCGAGACATTTGAGTGAGCATGACAAACTCTCAACTGCCATGCTTGCAATGTCAAAATAAAAAAATAAAAAGTTGTAACCTAATAAAAATGCTCCATGGTACTTCACATTCACAAATTTGAGAGAAAAAAAAAAAAGTGCTTCTACATTATACAATGCTATTATTTCTAAATATAACATGTAAAGAATCCTTTGAAATAAAGAAATGAAATAAAAATAAAACACTGAAAACAACAATACGAAAAGGGCAGCAGCATCTCTTCCAATATAAACTAATTTGTAGCTACAAATGTATGTGGCTGTGGAGCAGGACCGGCATTTAGCCAAGCATTTTTATCAAGGAGATAATCTTCCAATTTATAATATGCTTGTCTACATAGTGTGCGTTTAATGCATGTTTTAAATTTTGACTCGTTTAATTGGAGAATTTCTAGTGGAATTTCATTATAAAATTTTACACAGTACCCCATAAAAGAGCTAGCTACTTTAGCTACCCTGAATCGAGGTTGATCTAACTTGTCCTTATTTCTAGTATTAAAATTGTGCCTATCACTTATTTTAGTAAAAAGATGAATATTTTTCCGGACATACATTATATTTTCATAAATGTATTGACAAGGTACCGTCATGATGTTTATATCTTTAAATAATTCCCTAAGAGAATCGCGCCTGCGAAGATTGTATATGGCTCTGATAGCTCTTTTCTGCAGAATAAAAATAGACTCTATGTCTGCAGCCCGTCCCCATAGCAAAATACCGTAAGACATGATACTATGAAAGTAACTAAAATAGACCAGCCTCGCGGTATGTACATCAGTAAATTGACGGATTTTTCTGACAGCATATGCTGCTGAACTAAGCCGTCCTGCCAGAGATGTTAAATGAGGACCCCATTGTAGCCTCGAGTCGAGCGTGATTCCCAGGAAAACCGCGTTTTCGACGATTTCTAGTTTCTCCTTGTTCAATATTATTTCCAAGTCATTACTTTTAACATTCGGTAACGCAAATCTTATGCACTTCGTTTTTTTTTCCATTTAGTACTAAATTATTAACAGTAAACCAGTTTTGGACCTGCTGTAGAGCGTTGTTTACGTCATCAATACGTGTGGAACGTCTATTGATCTTAAATATTAAGGACGTATCGTCAGCAAACAATACTATATGTGGTTGTTTTTTCAATAAATGCGGTAGATCATTTATATACACCAGAAAGAGGAAAGGACCCAATATAGAGCCCTGTGGTACCCCCATTTTTATTTTTAAGCCCCGTGAATTTACACCATTTATCTGAACTTGCTGTTGCCTGTCATTTAAATAAGATTTCATTAGGCTTAGTGCAAGCTTACCTAATCCGTAATGTTCCAGTTTTAAAAGTAAGGTTTCATGATTAACACAATCAAAAGCCTTTGATAGGTCACAAAAGATTCCAATAGCATCTTGGGCTTCCTCCCACGCTGCAAATATGTGTTTTAATAAGGAGACACCCGCATCAGTTGTACAACGTCCTTTCCTGAAACCATACTGCTGTTCGTGTAAGATTTTATTAGTGTTAAAATGAATAAGCATTTGATTAAGCATAACTTTTTCAAAGATCTTACTGAAAACCGGCAACACGGAAACAGGTCTATAATTATTGGTGTCATTATGGTCGCCGGATTTAAAAAGAGGTATAACTTTACTGAATTTCATTACATCTGGAAATCCTCCTTGGTCCACACACAAATTAAAAATTAAAGCCAAGTATGGTGCCACGGTCTCGATTATAGATGTACAAACTTTAACAGACATTCCCCATAGGTCCTCGGTTAATTTTATTTTTATTTGCCGGAAAGCCTTTAGGACTGTCATAGGGTTTATATGTTTGAATTGAAATTCAGCCGAACAGCCTGGCACGTTTTCTTTCAATAAAGCAATTGAGGCCTTCGGCGAGGAATTTAAAGCTTCCGTTGTCTTAAGAGGTATGTTGGTGAAAAAATTCACAAACTCTTGGGCTACTTCTATGCTAGAATTTATGGGACCATGTGAAGTCTCCAATAAAAAATCCGTGTTTCGTAAGACCCGTATCTGAAACTAGATTTGGGTAGAGATTAGTATGAAATATAATAGATTTGTATCCAGAATCAAGCTTGAACAGATGGCTGTAGAATAGGTACGGGTTTTCAAAATGTATTTCAAATTTCTATATTCGTATTCAAATAGATTTTAACAGGCTTTTATGAAAGATAACATCATTTGATTCAAATTAGAACCACCAATTATAACGAAATAGCGTTCCAACATTTTTTTATATGATGAAATTCTTTGGAGCAAACATTATTTCGATACTTGAATTTTTTACTTTATTTTTCTCGGTTATCCGACAAAAAATCATTAAAAGTTTTCTCAAAATCACGAGAATATTGCTTGTCGATAACTTATCAAGACAACAACAGTTTTATTTATGAACCTAATATAGATTTACTTCGTGACTTCACATAATATCAAAGAAAGTAACTACAAACATTTTTCTAATCAAAATAATTGAGTAGAACAAATGGAAAGTAGGCTTTGTCATCGCAGTTCTTTTTACTTATGATTATATTATACAGTACACAAAAGAAAAACGTTTGCTTTTGTATAACTTTGGCGTTTTTCCTCATGGCGTGAGCAGAATGCTAAGCGAAGCCAACTACGTACTTGTTCATTTGGTTCACTTTGGAGCCATTAGTGGGTAATAACGATTGATTCTTTAATTGCTATAGAATCTCTAAGTCCAGTTCTTTTAGGTATTCCAGGGATTTCATCGACCAACATACATGCTTTGTTATACACGGTAAATCAACGTCAAGTCGGCAAGGGTGATATGAACTCGTGACAGTTATCAGAAAAATATAAATAAAATCTTGGTCAAATTATAAATATCAACATTTTTTTCGGAATATATAGCACCCTACTGTGACTAACTTTTCTTCTTTTTTAGGGTTCCGCCCTAAAAAGGAAAAAACGGAATCCTTACAGGATCACTTTGTTGCCCGTCTAACTATCTGTCTGTCTGTCAAGACCCTTTATCTCGAGACCGCGTAAAGGTATCGATTTGAAATTAATATACTTTACTCAAAGTTGCAACCCCTTGCAGCTCTGAACAAATCAAACTTTTAGATCGACGCAATCAAGAGATACAGCCGTTAATGACGAATATTTTACACTCGCAAGGGAATCAAAATCTACAGAATACTTCCCGTTGACCTAGAATCATTAAATTTAAGAAGGAAAAAAAAGATAATTAACTTATTTTCAGTTGGTAAACTGACCGCGGCTTATGTCGATGGACTACAGTTTTCGAACGGCAAAATTAATTTTGTTCATCAATTCTGTTGATCTTACAGTTAGAGCAATGTTCGGTGCCTTCATAGGTTATGAACTTCAGTAATGTTATTCTATTATTTTGGTGAATGTAGCTGTTTGTACGGAACCCTCAGTGCGTGAGTCCAACTCGCACTTGGCCAATTTTTGGCATGACATCAGGTTTCATTTTTTTATTGAATTAAGCAGTATTCTAGCAAGTATCGTACCATTTTGGAATCCAGACTAAACGCGCCATCACCGCCGTCATTTTTATTGCACTTACCAAAATAGCATGGTACATTTTTTTCACAATACAGTCTGTTAAAATTTGGTGATGTAATTTTTTTTAAATTTAATGTTGGGCCAAACCCTAACACTTTATTTAAAACTGAGGAAGTAAGGTTTTTATTTCAAACTGTAATTAGAGTAGAAAGTTACATTACAGGAAAAAATCGGCGAAAAGTTAATATTTGTAGTTACAGGATTTGAAAGATCGTCATAGGGTGCATGATTTTCCGATAAATTTTCTGATACCAACATTTTCAAAAGATTTTACTTTTTGATTTTTCTGATAAATGTTACGATTTGGCCTATCACTCGTTTCCGACTTAACGTTAACACCCTGTATTAATAATAAAGACTGGGGCTGGTGACAAAGTGACACCCTGTCGGGAATAGTCGATTTTCAAAGTGCCAAAATGTTGGGGATTGACAACCTGACCTATAAAATTACGAAACTTTAAAGGTCCAAATACAGGTACAGTTTTTTTTCTAATTAAGGCAACAAGAATATAAAAAAATACCCTGACATACTAAGTAGCCAAAAGTTGACTCTTACGTAAAACGTAAACCAATTTTTTTTTATCCTATCTTGCTACGATTACGACTACCAAAACCTGGTTCCATTTTATTTCCAGTCAACATTGGTCGCTTACATTTTAAAAATAATTAACAAAAATGGGAATTTGCGTTTTGTAGCAAGAGATAAACAAAGCATAAGAAAAGAAAGAATGAACGAGATGAAATGTGAATTTAATTTTACAGTTGGCCGGTCTTTGAATGACAAGGGTGTGTGTGGATGTGTCGCGGGGATGTCGCAGATTCGGTCTTTTCTTAATGTTATTATTGTGTCGTATTATATTACGAGTATGTTCGGTTGTCCCACGGGGTAATACAATTTTGTATTAAGGTTATGCTTTCAATGTTTCCCGTAAAATTCAGATTATTTTTACATTATTTTTTGCAGATTGAGGCGCTTCTTATTTTATACTAGTTTTTCCACCCTTCCACCGCATTTCCTAATGGAATCATGCGTAAAAAGTAACCTATGATACCCAGCGACAGAGAATCAAACTTGCTATCACTGAAAGAATTTCAGAATTATCATCGGATCAGTACGCAAAGAGACACAAATATACATAACTATAAACAGTAAATTGTGCTTCTTTATAATATTAATTAATATCTACATTTAATATGCAGCATCATCATCATCACCCGCACCCTGACTGCACCCCACTGGTGGTCAAATTTCTTTATTTTCTTGTACCAATCCCCACCTCTTATGCCACCCTAATCTAGATTCTACGAGTACGTGCGGTGGCAACAATGTCTTTTGACGCATCTCGCTACTGGATGACCAGTATTGCTTCTACCAGTTCTTGGCTTCACTCGGTCACTGCCTGCCTTACTTAACCTGTCATGTCACTGCATCTTGCCATTTGTTCCACCCAAATAACAACTAAATTGTAATCATTTCTAACATCAAAGTAGCTCACGAAATTATATTTGCTGTAAATATATAAATATATTTCGTGAGGTACATTGCAAATTTATTAACAGCAAATGTATTTTTATTTCCGCGGGTTACCTTGACATATCCCCTGAATGAAATATTTTTCTCTTTCTTAAATTTTCTCGGTACAGTTAATCAAATGTCAATCACTGTGTTGGATAACGTGAGCACGATATATTCCCGTCGTGTTGGCTCTCTTGTGAACGTCAGGAAAGCATTACATTCTATTATAACATGACACGTTAAGTTATTCATGATGTTTTCATTGGCGTTTTAAGTTGGTGATCAATTGCGAATGCGAACGTAGTCAAGCGAGATTGGAAATCAATTTTGAGTAGCTACCGTAACATATAACTTTAAATTTAGGTTAGGTTTTAATATGACCTATTTGGTTTATACTTTTAAACCAACCTAACTGAACAATTTTCCACATAAAATTATAGTACTACTTGTTTACTAGCAATGCGCTATTGGTACCTAGCCATGATCTTATCGATCTCATCATTTATGAAAGGAAAAAGGAGAAAGAAAAGGTAGAAAACATAATTTATTCGGCAGATGAAATCTAACTTAAATGTGTATAAGTACAAATACAAAGAATATTGTGTGCTTCACGGCTGCTCCATTGATGAGTTTTTTTTATTCCTACATAAAGGTAAAAATGTACAAAACTATCAATCATGGTAAAACCACGGATTGTTGCAGGCGCTTTTATCATTGAAGATCGGTAAGTTACATGCAGCCGTAATATTTTCTCAAGGTTAAATTATTTTTATAAAGTCAAAATCACAGGTGAAGAAGAAAGGACGATTAACACAAAGAGCAGTCAGTATGCAACAGACTGTAGCTTTTTACAATTTCCTAGACATTTATGTCCGATGGACATTATTACTGTGACTCACGGAACTCTTTAGTATTTTCTTTGAGATGCGTTCTTTCTCTTTGCTGATTCCTTTTAGAGACAATAAATAAATTATATTACTTACGGACGTTATTTATTTTCTTTGTGACTTATCTTTAAGTAAATATGGATGAAGTTCTTGCAGAAGTGATACTGTTGTTACTCTATTCATTGCATAATATGTTCGGAAATTGATAGCCGTTTATTTTGACGCTACATTAATATAGTAGCAAAATAGCTACATCTTCTACGAACCACTCAGCTGGTTTCGGTGGCATCGCTCCACCATAGTAGCAATTATTTATAGGGCGTGCGGAACTCATCTATAGGAAATTGTTACACTAACCTTAGATTATAGTTTTGAGGGTATGCGGAACAGGGTGTAAATTCCCACTAATCTCCATAGAAAAGGGAGGAGCCTCCGACCAGAAGGTTGTTGTGTCTGGTCTTGGCAACAGCCCAACGGTTATTATCGGACTGTCGTATCTGTTAAAATCGCACCGAAAATCTTGCTTGCTCGATGCAGGATATGTGTGACGTCATATCATTATTCGTAGGTTGCGGCGTTGATGCCACTACATAGTGAAACATTACTTGAAAAATATTATTTAAATAAAAACTTTTTTTTGTTTTCCATACGTTTCAGCAAATTCAGTTCATCAATAAAGATTATTTTAATTCCTCGCAACCAAGAGTTTAAATTATCAATTAAAAATATTATTATTGAACTCAAGAACGCCATTTTTTGCCCATAAGGCCCAAAAAACTATAGGTTGCAATAGAATTTGGATTTTGTTTTGTACGTCATAGAGTTTTTTGTTCCAAAATTTTACTAATAATCTTGAATTCTGAATCCAAATAGAGCATGAAATTGCTGAAGTAGTTGTTTTCCTAGTAGATGCTATGATCAGTTAGGTGTAAATAATAAGTTGAAAGACTTTTGGATCACACATTGACAACTTATATGGCCGATTTCTGCCATGCAGAAAATTTACAAGGGAAAACTAACGAAGTAATATACCAAATTCCTCATATGGGTACCATGGCACATATTTTTATTCAAAGTCAGCAATACGTTACTCTCAAAGTTGTACAAATTTTATTGCTTAACTAAAGTTAACTAAAGCCGAGACTACAAGCCGCAGTATTCAGAAATGTATGTGTACCGACCACGTCAAAGAGAAACTTTCTATGTAATGTGTATGGAGTGTACACTGACGGACATCGTCTGACCAAGTACCTGCTATTACCAAATTGTTACGTGCAGCTGCTGTCAGAAGGCATTCATTACTGTCTTGTAGCTTTAGAGCAGTTTGTTGGCGTTACGTGATGCCTTCCCTGAATGGGAAAACTGTGTTATATGGTAAACTCACATTTTGATGGATAACAAATATGTTTAAATTCGATGTATTAGGGCGAGTTTCTGAAAACCTCAATAAAATTGCCAAACTGAGGCGTATCCAATAAAACTGACATGATTAGAGACAATCTGACATTCAGAAAATTGTTTTAGTTTCTGTTACACATTTGCTTTACTAAGCAATACCTGTCACACAATCTGTTATATCCATTGGGTTCCAGAAGTTTAACCCCATCATGTCCAGTAGTTAGCTTACGAATACCCAAACATAAGTACTAATCGACTTTCCAAAACGGATGAGGCTCTACTTTCAGCTGAATGTTTGTTTTTTTAATGTGTTTTCACCGATTACTCCGTCAATTATGGACCGCTTTAAAAAATATTTTCTGTTTAAAAGGGTATACTCTTAAGGTTGTCACATTCTCACAAAGTCAGGATATGATGAGGTGGGGATCCCATATAAATCGAGGAAACGCCTTAAATTTTATAGGCATACGTACACGTATTTGGTATTTTCATCAACATGGCAAGCATTTGCATTCAGAAAATATCATTTGGTGAAGTGGAACTTATGAGGAAGACCATACATGGCCACTGTAGCTTCTCAATGAGAAGTATGTTTTGGGCATAAGATATCTCGATTAATTAAATGACTGTGATGAAACAAAATTAAATAAATGATTCTAATGAAAATGGTACCATCGAATCGAACTGGTGATGAAGAAGGTAAGCGCCGGAACTCCGTCGTAAAACAATGTATCCCAGTCGTGTTTAGGCTTGTTAGAATTGTAATGAATACTGCCATTTACCCCAGCCAACAGAAATTAATTTGACACATGCCTCAGCTTTGCAAATCACTATCTTTAATTTCACCATCATTGGTTTTTATCGGTCGCCATCGAATGTACTCACATGGGTACACTATTATTACAGGAGATATAAATATTAACTTAATAGGGAAACCAGTAGAAACATCATAAATACGGAATAACAGATTAAATTATTTAGATATGGCGGCTTTACATGGTTTTCTTGCAGGACACTGTTTGTCTACCAGGGATAATAACTGCCGTGATAACATGCTTCTTGAGCTAGATAAATTAAAAAGCTCGGCTTTTGTGGCAGTTTTAAACACGTCTGTTACAGATCATGCAACGGTAGATACTATTTAACATATCCGACACGTACCAAAACAAGTCTTATGTCAAATCTGATAGCCGTATCTAACTTGGAGAATGCCTACAAACACCTAGTAAATATCAAAACCTCTTTTCTTAATGCTATAGAGACCCAAACATTTTAGTAGAAGCAAGAAGCAATGATAGATGTGATTAGGTCATCTTTTCTCCAAAACACTCAAGTTGTCTCCCTCCCTAGTTCTAAGCGTACTACAAAATGTATTAGGCTTAAAAATAAATGGCAACTACAGTCGAGGAGAGCGCTTTTAATGCCATTTTGATCTTAACGCTTATACGTTATGATCAAATAATGGCATTAAAAGGGTCTAAATGACATTAAAAGGGTGCGTTATCGCACATTTTGCTCTAATCTTATTAAAAACCCAGCCCAGTGCGTGCCGGACTTCGTTCATTTAGGGTTCTGTACCAAACCGCAAAACTAAGTTGGTTGTACTAGGAAAAATGAGGGAATATATACGTAATAATAAACATTATCACCAAATTCAAGTTCATAGGTCAACGGGAAGTAAAAAATTATTTGGTACAAAATTTTGTAAAAAAAGTTGACTTTGGTGGTTTCTCATTCCTTCGTTTTCTAATATTTTTAAAACGAAAAATACAGTATTTATCTAATTAACAACGATACCCCATAAAAAAAAAACATTTAGCATGGCTTTGGGTCAACCAGATACCTATTCTGTGAAAATTTGAAGACTGTAGCTCCAACTGTTAGGCCATAAAACCCATGTGATAGACGACGGACAGACGGACAGACAGACGGACACGTGAGTGACAGCATAGGCTTCCGTTTGGACCCATAGGGTATGGAACCATAAAAATTCAAAAGACAATTTTCAAATTTTAACCTCTACGATAAATCCCACGCTACTATGGCGTAAAATTAATGACATAACCCATTTTAAGAAACCCAAGACACCTAGTGTACACCTACTTCAAATCTCATCACATCCTCTCGACTCGTGTCAACCACTGTGTAAACCACTTCTTCGTGACTATTGGGAAAACATTGGCGGAAGAAATCACGACTCTAACTGGGCAGGGATATAGACGTATTTTTAGCACTTCAGATACACCATCTCAAGCAAACTTATTTGTGCTGCTAGAGACAGATCCGGCAGAAGTGGATAGAACAACCTACTCCAAATAATAGGCTATTTAAAAATTATACGAAACGATTTAAAAGGATCATTAATTTAACTCGACGAGCTCAAAACAATCATAAAATACAGACATCAACTAATAAATCCAAAAAAACATGGCAAATTATAAATCAAGCGAAGTTGAATAATCCAAAACATGACATTGATAAACTTTGAATAAATAATAGTGACATTATCTGCGATCCAAAATGTATCTCTAATCTATCTTACAATTATTTTATTGATAAAATTCAGTCTATCCTTAATTCGGGAGACAGAGTCACTAGGCATATTGTAAACAGGAGGGACTCTATGTGTATGGCTCTATGTTTGCTAAACGACGTATTGAGAATCACGTTAGCCTTAAACAAAAACAAACAATGTTGGTTACGATGGCATCGGTACAAAAATAATCAAAGCAGTCGCCGAGAACATTTCTTGTCCTTTATGTTTTCTTGTCCTTTATATCATAAATTTGTGTTTTGGCGTAAAGACATTATTCAAAAAATTAGATAGAATTAATGGAATACTATAGGCCGATTTCATTAATACCAATATTTTAAAAAATAATTTTAAACTATATTTATAAAGAACTAAATTTATATTTGGTCAAAAATAACATTTTTGTAAAGAAAAAAAGGATTTAGAAAAAATTAAACAATTAACATAGCAATTTATGACATTTTATATACGGTAATGTCAAATATGGATACAAATACAAGGGTTTAGAGAAAAAGGTCCTTTCTCTTTTTAACATTTATTTCCGACATATAAAGGCAACAACAGGTTAAGATGGGCAATTTGTATCGCAATGAGGAAGATGTTGGTTTTGGTGTACCGCAGAGCTCCGTGCTCGGCCCACCACTGTTTCTGGTGTATATTAATGAAGTCTGTAACCTACGAAACAGTGACGGGAAAATCTTCTCATATGCGGATGTTACGGTTATTGTTTTCTTTGGTAACACTTTGGACGCGGTACGTAATAAGGCCAAACAAGGGCTAGACGTTATAGATAGATGGCTCAAAGCAAATCTGTTTATCCTGAATATTGCTAAAATAAATTAAGTTTGTTTCTCTTCAAGTGCAAGCTCTAAACCGTATAGTAATTTCGAGTTTTAATCCATAATGTGTGCAAATAGCTTGGGCTAACTAAATCTCCAAGATACTTGGGAGTTATAGTCGACGAGCGTCTAGCTTGGCACTCGAATGTCAAGCTTATAATGTCGCGTGTTCGAAAAAGTATATGAATTTTTAAAAATCTTCGACCTGTGATGCCTGAAATGACACTCGCGCAGTCATTAATCACATACTGCTTACAAGTTTGGGGAGGGACCACTAAAACTAAATTTCAGAGTAAGAAAGAGCCCAAAAGTCAATAATAAAAGTAGTCTATCCTACGCCATAAAGATATGCCACAGTCGATCTAATATCGTTCTTTACTTACAAAAATATATTCCAGTTAACCCAGAAAGCCAGGCTAGGAGGCACCAAGATATTGTGGCTTATTCTCCACGGGTACGTACGGTTTACAATAAAATTAACGCAAAACTATATTTACATCACGAGGTCTCGCATCAATGCAAAAATGTGATAACCGAGTGGTTAAAAACTATAACCTATGAAGGAACAGAGCATATTCTAGTCAGACTTACATGAATACTTATCTTCTTTATCATAATGATATACCTTGTAATTACATAGTTGGTATTTATCAACTTCGATTAAAATGGTACTATCAGCAAAAACGTAAACAATTCAATTCAATTTATTCATGTACAATATACATTGACAAATACAAACTAACACACACACGCACACATAAAAACCCACACTCACACAGTACTATAGATACACAAACGTATTCTCACAATCACACACTACACAGAGCTGCAAATTACTTTCTAAGTCATTGTTACTATGTTCTTAAAAACACAGTTCTTATTTAAAGTCTCAATAGTGTTAACTATTTATTTATTTAAGGATCACCAACGAGTGTTACAAAACAATAAATTTACACAAAAGTAAAATTGGTACACATCAACATTATCCTGTAATGCACACTCAATTATAGGCAACCACATCTTTTACATAGTCGAGCATACACAGCTTAATATAATTGATGATGAATGATAATTATTAAGGTAAGGAGCGAAATAACCCCAACACAAGTATTATATCTAACATACTGGGGATGTCTCATTCACTTTTGTAAATGTAACCGTTTGAGACAAAATAAACAATTGAATGTTTATATTTTATGAGAAGCTCTTAGGCTGTAAATGATTTTCATGGTGTTATAAGGTGCAAAAATTATAAAGAGAAAAATATAAAACTTTTTGACAAAAAAAGATGAACCGACTCGAAATCGAATCAAAGCAAAACAGTACAAAGCGGAAAATAACCTTATTTTCGGAATTCGGTGTCACAAAAGAAAAATATAGCTACCGAAGACACTCGGTGTCCTTGGTTGTCTATATTTTTTTATTTTTGTGGAACTTTTATTGTGTCCAGTGATCCTCTGAAAGAAATTATAAATTAAACTAAAATATTCTTTGAATAAAGAAGCCTTCATTTACCGTTTTACTCAGTTTCTTTGCTAGAAAAAATATGAAAACGGTACCCAATTACAGAAATGGAAAATATGATGTAAAGCTCTGAGCAAGTTTTTCTTTCAGTACACGTGTATATTTAAATAGGTATTATACAGAGTGGGTTTTTTAAACAGAGCAGTAAAGCCATGTCCTTAAATGTTTTAGTAACGCGAAAACGTTTTTAGGAGACTGACACTATTTGAGTAATTTGTAACTTCATTTAAAGATTTAGGAAAAACATGGTAAGCATTAAAAAGAATGGGCCATTTATTCAAAAACTTCCAATGGATCCTATTAAGGATCAAAAATATCTTGAATAACTGAAAATTGAGTATCAGAATAGCAAAAACAAGCGCAAAAAATTTTTTAAAGCAGCTGCTGCCTACATCCAAGAGACAAAGGCGTGAAATATGTATGAAAAAATACTAACACGAACATCAGAAGACATTTGCAAAATACCTATACCATAAAATTATATATCATAAAAATATGCTAACTTGCCCTCAAGTATTGTTGAGTTCTCCTTCAACATACACGTTTTGGCTTTGAAAAATCCCTGTCCATCCAGAGAAAAATAATATAAAAAGTTTAGTCATAATTTTAGCCAAAAAACCTTTTGTTGCACGCCTCGTTGATTGTACGACACTAGGTACAACCAACGAGGCGTGCAACAAAAGGCTTTTTGGATAAAATTATGATGTTAGCCAAAGTATGCCCGCTTACGTATCCTGCACCCGTTATGGCACTATATTTTTTTTTTGCATACAAGTTTTTGTACCCTTTGCCCAATTAGCATAAGTTCTGTTAGCAACACTGGGAATAAAATTATACTTAAGCTGATTAATTATTTCACAAACAAAACATTGTTCTTATATCTATTTTAGAGGAGTGAAATTATGGTTTTGAAGAATTAGCACTAACGCCGTTAAATTTCAGAAAAAAAAAATTTAACTTTTTAAAATTATAAACATGGATGAGATCTCAATATGTAGGTAAGTAATAATTAATCCTGTACTGTTGTAAAATGTAATATATACACGTAGGTATATAAGAGATTCAAGTAATCACGTTCAATTTTATTAACGCTGTTTATAACTATCGCTGTATATCCTATAAACGTTTCACAAGCTCCTGATAATAATAAACAAGCCTACTAATCTCAAAAACAATTAATTTTATGAGTTAATATCTGAATAAAATAATGAGCAGAATAACTAAAATATCCTACCTACTGCAGCATTATCACGCTGCCTATTGATTCGGCTGAATAAAAACTATTCCGTTCGTGTAAGTCGACCTCATTTCTAATTTTTTCTTATTTCGGTTCAAACTTAGAAGTTTGATCATTCCATTGGATGACAGAGAAAATTTTTCTTGAAAATTGGCGACGTATCTACTTGGAAGTAACACGTTTAGTATTTTTTTTAAGAAAATTTCAAGTGCAAATCGTTGGATTTATATCGCATTGCGTCCATGCAAACCAATATGTTGCATTTAGTTCTGCAGCATTATTGGACATTTCTTTCTGAGAGTGTCAATTGTTCACCAGGAATTTAATTTGTTTCCGAGTTACCGGCGCATAAGGCCGTCTGTTACAAAGAACCGGTATGTATTTAAAACATTTTAAATTTTAACTGTTTGGAAGGTTCTGTTTTGAGTATTGTGGTGTTTATTTCCTTTTATTTTCTCACCATAGATTCGCTCAGAATCGGTTCTTGGAATATATAACAAGCTGTGGACTGATGTTCCGAGTTATTTCAACACCGACTGAGTTCGGGAAGCGTGTGCTTGCGGGGGTGACTCCATAATATACGAGTGAAGACCCCGGGAGGACGTCGTGACATCGCTCCGCGTCAAGTGATCCCAAAATTTTGTTCCTATTCACTTTTTATAATTTGTAGCAATAGCGAAGTATTTATTGAATAGTTTTTTATATGTATCACCTATTCGTGTCAAAAGGTCGTGAAATGAACCGTTTTTAATTTTACATTTATGCACGGTTATATTTTAATCGCGCCTAGGGCCGGATAGCGGTTGCA
The DNA here is from genome assembly GCA_947562075.1 of Orthosia gracilis. NCBI lineage: Eukaryota > Metazoa > Arthropoda > Insecta > Lepidoptera > Noctuidae > Orthosia > Orthosia gracilis. Next base: position 39,408,295 of record OX387272.1, on the reverse strand, counting down.
ACCCCTTCTCTCCTATAGGCATTATTTTCCAAAATTACAAATTTTATTCTAGACAATCCATTTCCCAACTTTACCGATAGTCTTCCTTTACGTCGCCATTCCTTTTTTCTTTGTATATTTTTTATGTTGAACAATGTTTGTTTTTATTTTATCTTTTATTCGTCAAAATTAAACGTGACACATGTAGTGACAATTTTTTTTTTACGCTACAAATTGGCGCCCGAACAACTAAAGTAAGTGTTTTTACCTAATAACTTTGAAATTTAAATGATTCGACATAATTTATTTTTTTTGCTTTATTGAGGATGGTCACTCCCTCTGGGAGCTAATGATTCTTAAGCTTATTTGTTTCAGGACGCTGATATTCTTCCATTCAAGAAAGGTATTCTAGGATTTATACCACCAGTACAGATCTGTGAAGCTGTTATTTTCCTTGACATATTTTTTTCATGAAATGTAATGTTTTTTAATGGAATTTAATTTTGTGAACTATAGTACACATAACCGTCTTTTATTTTATCCACTTATGGCAGCAAATATAACGATAGGTTTCCTGATTTTTACTCCTTATTTAGCCTAGATCTTTGTTTACTAGCTTGGCGTTCGCTGACTGCTGGTTGCTGGATTATTTTTGTCCAGCTGTTCATGCCGTGCTTATTTTTCGCTAGGATTCAATCGTCCTTTGTCTGTTCTTTCATTCGTTATTAGGTCTATACTAGTTACATCATGTCAGAAGAGGAGTTCCCTATTGGTGAGACTCCACGTTGTGATAGTCCCATCATTTCGCGACCACCACCTTGTCCCATTCAGCCAAGAGCTTCTCGCGCTTCCTCACAAAGTGTTGTTCCTTCTCCAATAAGATCTGATGAACGCCCACAATTTACCAGGCAGTTCTCTCTTACTAAGTGGAAGATTGTTTTCGATGGAAAGACCTGCGTACGGGAATTTTTCACGAGTCTAGAAGAGTGCAGGGAGGCCGACAATTTGTCTGATGGTTACTTAGTTAGGCGATTCCATGAAGTCTTGTCAGGTGTCGCACTTCAATATTTTAGGTCAATCCGTCGTCCGGATCTTTCCTTCTTTGAGATCAAAGAAGCCTTTTTTAGGACATTCGGTACGACCGATTTTGAATTTAAGATAAGCCAGGAGGTCCGTAACCTCAAGCAGAGACCGGAACAGCTAATAAGAGAATTTATTATCGAGGTTTCTTACTTAAATGCTAAACTGAGCAAGCCTATTGAAGAATCGGAGTTGTTGCGGATCATCACTCACAACATGTTGCCAAAGTACACTCCTTGCTTGTCCATCCAAAAATTTCATGACATCGATAATTTAATCGAAGCTGTTACTCATTTCGAGTCCTTTCTAAAACCTCCAAAGGCGGTAGCCAGTTTCGATTGTGTTGCCGACCAGTCGACTTCTCAGGCTGTTAACTCACCAAAACCCAGGCCGAACAAAACTTCCCATCAACCAACAACTAGTAAGCCTCGGACTTGTCCTAGTTGTAGTCAGTCTCAGCTTTGCTTAAAATGTAACAAAGTTGGTCATTCTTACCGCTCTTGCCCAGAGATCACAGGCATGATTTGTTTTAAGTGTCGCACTCCTGGATTTATTACTAGAGAATGTCCGAAATGTAATCCAAAAAATGCATAGACCACTGGCGATACGCTTCTTTTCGTACAGTATCCCCAGTGTTTACTACAGATTCATTTGATAACCGACCGTTTATAGAGGTATTATTATGTGGTAGAGTTGTTAAAGCATTGCTTGACACTGGTGCTCAGATTTCGCTTGTTAACGATAATTTTATTCAGCAACTTGGTATTTCTTTGACATCAAAAGACGCTTGTCCCCGTGTTATATCGGCTAATAATTCACCGATTGATATTCTTGGTTCTGTACATCTTCCAGTTAAATTTAACGGTACAACTTTTATTCATGAGTTTTTAGTGGCAAGTTCGATGTCATCTTCTGTTATTTTAGGTATCGAATTTTGGAATAAATTCGGTTTGACGTCTATTTTTAGTCAGGCTTTCGATAAAAATATTGATGGTAATATGTTTATCCCTTCTGTTCAGCACTCTCCCCCTCAAGTTTCCTCTGTTAGTGAGGTTCGTTATATTCATCCTCGTAACATCCTATCGCCGGATCAAGAGTCTTGTCTTCAACAAGTTATTAAGGAGTATGAAGTTATCTCTTCGGAAAAAGTTGGTCTTGGAAAGACATCTTGGTTGTCCCATAAAATTAATACTACGGGATACCCTATCCGTCAAAGATATTATCCCTTATCCCCAGTCAAGTTGAAGATTCTCAATGAAGAGATTGACAAAATGTTAGATATGGGTGTTATTCGTCCTTCTCGTTCTCCATGGGCTAGTCCTGTGGTAATGGTGACAAAAAAGGATGGTTCTGTTCGGTTTTGTGTCGACAGTAGAAAACTGAATAGTGTGACAATCAGAGATTCTTATCCTCTTCCCCGTATTCACGATATCCTCGACAACCTTCGTGGTGCTAGATATATTAGCTCATTGGATTTTAGAAGTGCTTTCTGGCAAATTCCACTTGCTGATAGAGAAAGTTGTGAGAAAACAGCATTTATTGTCCCACAACGTGGTCTCTTTGAGTTTGTTAGGATGCCTTTTGGTCTAACGAACGCTGCTTCGGAGATGCAACGCCTTACTGATATGATCGTTAATTTCGAGTTTACTTCTACCAGTGACGACTGTATTTTTGGGTACGTCGACGACTTGATAATCGTATCTAAAGATTTCTTTGGTCATATGGCGCTGCTCAGGAAGGTGCTTGCTCGACTTAAAGAAGCAGGCTTATCTATAAATTTGAAAAAATGCGAGTTTTGCAAAAGCGAACTAAAATATTTGGGTTATATAGTTAATGAAAAGGGACTTCAAACCGATCCCGGCAAACTTGATGCTATTAAAGATTATCCTACTCCCACTTCAGCTAAGTCATTACGCGGTTTCATTGGTATGTGTTCCTATTATAGGCGTTTCGTTAAAGGGTTTTCTTCTATAATTGCTCCGCTTACTGCCCTTATCGGTAAGAGAAAGGGTAATGATCCAATAAGTTGGAATGATGCAGCCGATCAGGCTTTCACTAAGTTGAAACAAGCGCTAATCGATACGCCTGTTATGGCATGTCCTGATTTCTCCAAGCCGTTCATCCTGCAGTGTGATGCATCAGCTGTTGGTCTTGGTTCGGTACTGACACAAAAGATAGACGATGTTGAGCACCCAATCGCCTATTATTCGCGTTTATTCACTCAAACTGAACGCAATTATAGTACTACAGAACGTGAACTCTTGTCAGTTTTGGATTCAATTAAACATTTTCGATGTTATTTAGATGGGATGAAGTTTTCAGTCATAACAGACCATATGGCCCTTAAGTGGCTCCTCACTCTTAACAACCCATCTGGTCGTTTAGCTCGTTGGGCTACTATTATCTCCCAATATACTTTTGATATTGTGCATCGTAAAGGTTCGCAACATATAGTCCCCGATGTTCTATCCAGGATCTATGCTAATCCTGTGTCGTTTGACCAGGGTCCTGAACATACTAATGACCGTTGGTATAAGAAGGTGTATATAGGTGCTCGAGACACGCCACAAATGTTCCCAGCATACGCTATAAATAACGGTATCCTTATGAGACGCATGCCTGTTACTAGTCCTTTATCTTCTGAACCATGGCACGTGGTGTTACCAGCTGAAAAGGTTCCAGACGCTATTTGGGAAATTCACAATAGTTTTCCTTCGATACATCCCGGTGTTACTAAAACGTATCTAAAGCTTAGGGAGTTGTTCTACTGGCCAAATATGTTCCGTGACGTTACTTCGACGTTAAGTCAATGTGAGGTTTGTAAAGCCTATAAAATCTCGAACACGCAACCTCGCGGTCAGATGTGCTACCCTAAAGAGGTTTCCTTGCCCTTACAGATGATTTCTATCGATATAATTGGTCCGTTGCCCTGTGCTTATTATGGTTATAAATATATCCTTTCTATGGTAGATGTTTTTTCCAAATATGTTTGGCTAGTTTCTCTGAAAAGGATTGACGCTCTTTCTGTTATAAAAGCGTTAGAGTCTGAAATTTTCTTTAATTTTGGGGTTCCGCGTACTATTCTTTGCGACAACGCTACAGTTTTTCGTAGTAATCAATTCCTTAATTTTCTCAGATCTTTTCATATTCAATCACCTACTTTTACGCCATATTATACACCCCAAGCAAATACGGTTGAGCGATACAACCAAAGTGTTATTACGTGTTTAGGTATTTTGGTTGGTGAAAACCAAAGAAGTTGGGCTAAAATGTTACCTAAAGTTAAGCTTTACCTCAATTCTTGTGTTAATCTAGCTACTGGCTTTACGCCTAACTTTCTTATGTTTGGTAGAGAGGTCCTTATGGATAGCAGTCGTGTAGATAGTCAGACTCGAAGCTCTAATTTGGCAGACAGTCGGGCTCGTCATGCTTCAAACCTATCCTCTCTCAGCGAAGTTTATGCAAAGGTAGCTGATAATCTTTCTTTAGCTTTCCTCCGTAACTCTCGTGCATATAATTCTAATCGATCAGCTATCACTCTGAATATTGGTGATACTGTATGGAGAAAGAACTTTTCCAAGTCTTCTGGAAATGATTTTTTTTCTGGAAAGCTTGCTCCACGTTTTATTAAGTGCCGTGTAATAAGAGTCATTTCTAGGACCACATATTTGCTCCAGGATTGTGATTCAGTCCACTCCGGACAATATCATATCAAAGATATCTTAAAATAAATTTGATTGAATTCTCTTTGTTCCATTTTAACATTAACATTTGCTTTCTAAACCTTTTTCCTCTTTGGTTTATGGGAATATTTCTTTGCATAAGTTTTTGATTATGTTAAAAACTTCATGAATTATCTGTTAATAATGACATCTATTTATTTCTGTGTTGTGTCAATCTGTGTTCTCAGGTTATTTTATTTCTTTTAGTTTAACACAAATGGTGTGTCATTCTACATTTAATTTGAATTTAAACTTGAGTTTTCTGACTTGAGTTCTCTGATTTGAGTTTTTTTGTCTTGAATTCTTCTTTGACTTAATTGACTTAAGTTTTCTTTCTCAAACTTGTTTTTTGTTTTTTGTCCAACTTGTCTTTCGTTTCTATAACTAAGGTTGGACTTTACGTGTTGACGTTATTTATTTTTTGGGGAACCCCGGGTTTTTTCTTATTGTTGTTAGGTAATAGTTAAGTCTTATGTTAAGTTAGGCTAGCTTTACTTAGATGTATAGTTCCCTGGTTGTTCTTCATAGTTGTTAGGATGTGGTAGTTGTTGGTGTTTGTCTCTAATTGAACAATATATATTTAGATTTATGAGTTTGTTATTTTCTTTCATATTCTCCATAGATGTAATCGAGATATCGCGAGTTGGCGCGGATAACGTTTAGATGTGGTGGCCACCGTGTTTATTCAGTATCTTTTGCACTTCGATATCGTTTGATTCAGAAATGATTCCTGCTGTTGTCATTGCCTGTTCCAGCTTTATCTTTCTTCTCACTCGTACTTTCGTCCTTTTTTTTCTTAGAAAGGGGGTATTGCAGCATTATCACGCTGCCTATTGATTCGGCTGAATAAAAACTATTCCGTTCGTGTAAGTCGACCTCATTTCTAATTTTTTCTTATTTCGGTTCAAACTTAGAAGTTTGATCATTCCATTGGATGACAGAGAAAATTTTTCTTGAAAATTGGCGACGTATCTACTTGGAAGTAACACGTTTAGTATTTTTTTTAAGAAAATTTCAAGTGCAAATCGTTGGATTTATATCGCATTGCGTCCATGCAAACCAATATGTTGCATTTAGTTCTGCAGCATTATTGGACATTTCTTTCTGAGAGTGTCAATTGTTCACCAGGAATTTAATTTGTTTCCGAGTTACCGGCGCATAAGGCCGTCTGTTACAAAGAACCGGTATGTATTTAAAACATTTTAAATTTTAACTGTTTGGAAGGTTCTGTTTTGAGTATTGTGGTGTTTATTTCCTTTTATTTTCTCACCATAGATTCGCTCAGAATCGGTTCTTGGAATATATAACAAGCTGTGGACTGATGTTCCGAGTTATTTCAACACCGACTGAGTTCGGGAAGCGTGTGCTTGCGGGGGTGACTCCATAATATACGAGTGAAGACCCCGGGAGGACGTCGTGACATCGCTCCGCGTCAAGTGATCCCAAAATTTTGTTCCTATTCACTTTTTATAATTTGTAGCAATAGCGAAGTATTTATTGAATAGTTTTTTATATGTATCACCTATTCGTGTCAAAAGGTCGTGAAATGAACCGTTTTTAATTTTACATTTATGCACGGTTATATTTTAATCGCGCCTAGGGCCGGATAGCGGTTGCAACCCCTTCTCTCCTATAGGCATTATTTTCCAAAATTACAAATTTTATTCTAGACAATCCATTTCCCAACTTTACCGATAGTCTTCCTTTACGTCGCCATTCCTTTTTTCTTTGTATATTTTTTATGTTGAACAATGTTTGTTTTTATTTTATCTTTTATTCGTCAAAATTAAACGTGACACATGTAGTGACAATTTTTTTTTTACGCTACACTACGTATTATTATAATCCTGTTCCAATTTTCCTGTTTTCAATGCTTTATTATCAATTTATTGTATCAAGTTTCCTGATTTCACATTAAATAAATAATAATTCCGTAACGAAAATATTCCTTTGGATTTTTTTTTTGACAAAAGGGTATTTTTTCAATAGGCATCGCTCAATAGAACCTTACGTATCGTTGTATAGCTCAAGACATTGTTACCAGTGGCATTCAGACAATTCTATTTTCAATGTATCTCGATGGCCGATCGGTAACGCCCAGGGGACTCGGACTCTAGTACTGATCCTGATCAAATTACATATTTTATGAATCCACTGAGAATTTTATTAGAACTCCTAACAAGACATCTCGTTCGCTCACACTTCTTTGTGAGGAATCAAATGACTTATCCATAAACACGGGAGTTTTTGTTACGTGGACCCGGATAAAATCGGGAATGTTTTTTTTGGGAGCATTTTCTTCAAATTAGTATGTGCGGTTCGTGGCTAAGTAATGGCGCCCCAAATAAAATAAGTGTACGGATCGATTGAAGGTTTAGTTACGCTTGCCGAGGTCGAACCGTTCACCGCATATGGACACCGGACTTAGAAAGCATGTTAAGCCGTTGGTCCAACCATTCGTTTGTAGAATCTTTGATCAAGAGTCGTAACGCATAGTAAGGAAGTCAAAATTCTGATAAGCAGATCTAGCAACTACAACCCATTTAGATTACTGGGTGTTTACTGGATTGTAGAAGTTAGAAAGGCTGTCACCCATATAAATAAACTCTCAACTCCTACATAGTTGGGAAAAGACTAAGCCAGAATAAGTTAGGAAATTTTTTTTTTTTTTTTAAACGATGCCCTACACTAGGAATTTCTTCCGGTATCGTGGGTGCTTTTACAAAAATACAAACTCACATACACAACACCCAGAGCCGGAACAACTATCTGTAGGTCATACAAATAGTTGTTCCGTGCGGGAATCGAACCCGCGACACGCAGCGCAGCAGTCAATCGCTCAACCACTGCGCCAACCGTGCGCCCAAAAGCATAGTAGTTGTATAGAAATTGTACACACAATATTAGGCCTAAATCAATCAAAACAGAACATTGTATACAAGATTGAGGGCATAGTTTAACCACCTATGATTAAGTGCCCTATTACTTACATGGCAGATAATTTTATACAAATTCTGTTCCATTTTTGAATTTATTGGGTAGCAGAGTAGAGGCCATTCGGACAATGTGAAACAGACTCTTAGTTTCAGAGTTTAATCGTTTGGGTATGTAGCAAAATACCTAACCGTTCATCGGTATATTATATTGGGTAGCAACATCGATACCACAGGCTTCCCACAGGGGCAACAACCATCCAGAACTATTTGATACTAAATGTAGCGTCTATATTCTAATAACAAGGTCTCGAGTAATTTACTTTAATCAATGAAGAAGGTCAAAATTGCTATCCGAATTGATTATCTAAAGTTATGTTGAGAGGAATTATCTTTGTACAAGATAGATGGTATATTTAGAGCTATTAAGTTTCTGTCCTTATAAACTTACTAGCTGCTACCCCTGGCTCCGTTTGCGTGGTTAACCCAATATCTTTATAAATTATAGCCCATATGTTATTCTGGCGCCTACGTCTATATATGCTTTATTGACCACAATAAAGCATATCCCAATGGGTCGAAGTATCCGAGATATTTCTCGGCCCCTCCACAAAATATATGCTATATTTCTGTAAAGAGTAACAAACATCCAAACATGTATCCATCCTCACACAATTTCACATTTATAATAGTAGTAGGATGAAGGATATTAGAGAGAGGTAAAACTGTTTAAACGTTTATAAAACCACGAATCTGCCAAAGATAACCTTTTAAGGGTTCCGTAGTCAACAAGGAACCTTTATAGTTTCGCCATGTCCGTCTGTCTGTCTGCAGCATAGCTCACAGACTCTTAAACTAGAAAACTATAATTTCCTACTGAACTACTTATAAAATGTACTGCGAAAAGTAAAAAAAATATATATTGATGTATGGGGACAGCAGTCTTCGAACGGCAAAGTTAATTTTTTGCCTTCGTAAGAGCAATGTTCGTTGTTTTCATTGATTATGAACGTTAGTAATGTTAGCTATATTTTGGTGAATGTAGCTGTTTATACGGAACTCTCTGTGCGCCAGTCAGACTCGCAATTGGCCGGATTTTTTTACTATTTTCCTTCAATGTAATCTATAAAAGTACTGATCATATGATAAAAATATTTCACCGATAGTAAACGCACACTTTTAATCCCAGAAAAAAATACAGTTTATGTGAGCCACGAGAGCGAAACCACGGCAAAAGCTAGTCCTAAATAATTAAATACAAATTAAAGCAAAAAATCTTTTGTCAAAAACTAAACGTCAATGAAGTTGCGCACCAAACAAACCGAGTTCTCAGAACAAAAGAAAAGAGGGAAACCCTCAGCAGCCGCCACAGAAGATATCGAGAACTGTAACTAACACCACTTACAAAGGCTTTGCATTGTGAAAAGGCAGGGTACGAAACCGCGAACCAGGAAAATAACCAGGGGAATGAAACTGCGTTCAAATTTGAAAATTTATTTGTGGTATTTTTAAGTTTTGCAACAAGAACTTGTTCCTTTTATTATTTGTTTTGTAAATGTTTCCTTAACAACTAATTATCTAATAATCCTAATCTTTAATAATATAATCTTACTTCTTTTATAAACGATTATGTTTGCAAGGATTAATGGATTGATGAATGTTTGTTAAATGCATGCTCTTGCATGCAAAAACTACTGAACGGATTTTAAATAATAAATCATGTAAATAACTCATAGTGTTAATTGCAATTAACTTACAAATAATACCAAAATAGAAACTGTTCAGAAATATTTTTCATAAAAATAACATATTGGATAAAATTTATAAAGATATTAGACGACGTTCTAATTCGACGCGGGCGGAGCCGATGGTGGCAATTGTACGAGTATTATAGAATAGAATAGAATGGAATAGAATAGAAATATAATAGAATAGAATAAAATAGAAATATATTTATTCGACAAAGGCACAACACAACAGCAACAAACATTGAAACATGGGTAAGAGACAAAAAAGAAATGCAAAGACAAACTGCGCTGAACGTCCCCATGCCGAAAGGTTTACCAAATCAACATTTGCTGGGCATCAGACACCCCAAAACGGACGTGGGTAACAAAATAAAAAATAAAAAAACTATATGAGTGATACGATATAAGGATGTGTAAATAAATAATGTAAAATAAAATAACAGACGAATAAGTGTGTAGTGAGCTACAGTGTGTGTGTGGGTTGTAGCAAAAAAGAAAATTAAATAATAAACACAAAATCATTCACAAAATACGCTACCGCTATCACAACGAACAAAATACGAGTAAGTAAGTCACCAACATGGTGCATTACCTACTAGTAGCAAGTCACCAGCCGGACTGTTCATGAACGCATTATCTCATTCTTCAATCACCGCCAAGGCCTACATGCCAAATGTTACTGCTTGAAAACTAAGTACCTAAGTAATTTAAATCCAGCCCATCCATTACCTTGAATTGGGTACAGTCGTAATGGTGAGTTTCTGTTCTGTATCTTTTTAATTTTGTTTATCATTTATCACAATGACTTATTTTTTTAATGATAACAGGATTAAATTAGTAATCATCTGATATATAACAAATATTGATTCAAATAAACGATTTGTCAATTCGAATGTCTTAAAATTTTAATTGTGAATTTTGTATGAATATTCTAAGTTTTGCCAGACCTTTTATTTAGTAAAGTTCGGATTTGCCGCAACTTCTCCTCCAGTGTTATTATTACATCTAAGTTTTTAATTGCTAAAAATAAACAAACCTACTTTCATTATTCTCACCCCTGATTTCTGAAATAAAACTTTTTGCAAACAAATTAATACCTATATTATGTTATATTAGAGTATCCAAAAGTTCGTCATGTTGAACTGAAATAACTGCCCAATGTTTTTCAGTGTTGGTTATGAACTTCGGCCACCGACAACTGACGCAATTTCTATTTGAAATTGGTGTTATTTAGCTGCTCGGTCTACCGGAAGGGCATTCACTCGGTTTGAACGAAGCAAGCTTACACAAATTAATCAAAACTTTAAGGCAATCGGTTACAACTTACAATAAATTGTTGTTAATGTGTAGGTACCGCGAACTCTGTATTGAAACATTTGGGTTCAAGGCTCCCACAGACAAATTTTTCTGCGTAAAATATACCCGTAGAGCAATTGCTATGAAAAACGATCATCGCATCGTTGTGACATTGTCGCGTCACGCCTGTCTGCTAGAACTTTCAAAAATAGTAGTTAGTGGGCAGGTTACCCTATTATTCCCTATACATATAGTAATATGTTCCAAGTGTGTGAGTGTTCAAATACTCGACGAAACTTTTAAAACGGGATATTATGTGACTACCGCCGAATCACCAACGCCAATCGCTTCCATATTTGGTAAATAATTACTACTCAATTGATACCAATTAGTACTCTATCAACAATACTGATACCATTAGTTTTCGAGAAAATCGACTTTGATGCTTCCTTCAGAAGGAACACCATGAGCACCTAAAAATGTTACAGCTATTATTAGTATACAAATAATTATAACACATAAAAATGTGATTTAATTCGTAAAGAAAACTGAGCTGAAACATTTGTATTTACCGAGAAATCAACGATGATAACTTTCACGCGCTCGTTCAGCAGGATCACGACTTTGAATATTGATTCCAAGTTAGAGGAGATTGTCGTTTTCCTAAAACCTACATAGTATTGGAGTACTGCAGGAACTTCTTCAATAAAACTCGCTGGTTCTCACTTATCAGGTTTATTTTTTTAAAAACCCTCTCGTAACACGGTTGGTAACCGACCGCCGTCTCGAGATAGCGCGCTACTCAGAAAACCAAAAACAGGAAGTAAGTGTAGCGCGCCAACTCGGCGGAAACAGTAAACAATTTATTTAATACACGTTATGTTAACAACCAAAATAGTTCTATCAAACATTAACTTCTCCAATTCATTTGATTTAATATTACAACATAACGCAGGAAATAATTATTATACATCTCTGAATATTATTTAAACAAAACAAATAGATTATCAACAAATCCAACTAGCGCCATCTGCAAAAATGCGACGACGGTCACCCTTTACGTCAAACTGACCGTCGTCACATCCGCAGTGCAATCACAAACAGATTAATAACTAACTACCCAGAAATCACCATTCTTATTATAATCATTAAGCTTTAACACAAAATAAAAGGAACAATTAATGCTTTGCTGTAATTGTAAAATAAATATTTAACTAAACAAATGTTTTAAGCACATCTTACTAACGCCATCTAGTGATATAAAACGACAGTCATTTCTAACGTCAAATGACTGTCGTCATACCCTCACAAGTAGATTAACAACAACTCAAAAGTCAAACCATATATCTCAATAAAATAACTCCAACATTCGGCCATCCGCATAACTCAAGCGTCCTCGCGTAATGGTAATTCAGTGTATTTTAATTAAATAAACCAAAAAAAAAAAAATGACATTTGTATACTGACAATACTTACTAGAAGTAATTGACAACCAGCTAAGAACATTGCACTGTATGTCATATACTAATTACTTTACTATTATGTATTCAGGGGTCGAGTCCATCTGTCTCTCACCCGAATAATACAAACAGCTAATTATATCCATCTGTATATACAAAACAACGTGTTCAAGGGTAGAGTCCATCTGTCTCCACCCCAAACAGTCAAGTACATACAACTGTATATATCTACCAAATACTTTACTAGTGATGGTACAAGTCTCTTACCTTGAAACCGCTAGGGCGGTACAAGTCTCTTACCTTGAAGCCACCAGGGCGGTACAAGTCTCTACTACCTTGAAACCACCAAGATAAAACAACGTGTTCAAGGGTAGAGTCTATCTGTCTCTACCTCAAACAGTCAGGTACATACAACTGTATATACCTACCAAATACTTTACTAGTGGTGGTACAAGTCTCTTACCTTGAAACCGCTAGGGCGGTACAAGTCTCTTACCTTGAAACCACCAAGACAAAATAACGTATTCAAGGGTCGAGTCCATCTGTCTCTTCCCCAAACAACTAAGTACATACAACTGTATATCCAAAACAACGCGTTCAAGGGTCGAGACCATCTGTCTCCACCCCAAACAGCTAAGTACATACAACTGTATATACCTACCAAATACTTTACTAGTGGTACAAGTCTCTTACCTTGAAACCGCTAAGGCGGTACAAGTCTCTTACCTTGAAACCACTAGGGCGGTACAAGTCACTACTACATTGAAACCGCCAAAATATAAGATACCAACATCTGCCTCTGCCCCGAACAACATATTTAAAATAACAACAACTAAAATTTCATAATAGTCTCATCTCACAACCGCACCAACAACATTGATACATATTGTCATAATTTAATCAGTCAAATCGTCCTCATCATTGCCCGAGGAAGAACTTGAATAGTCTCTATTGAAATGGACCCAGGCTTTCATTTTATCTACGGCAACGACTGTAGAATACTTTCGATTTCCCTTTCGGGTGATCGGAGTGTCTTCAATTCGAAACCTCTCATTATCTAAAACCTCAACTACCTTGTATGGACCGCGATATTTGGGAACTAGTTTTCTACTTTGCCCCGTAGCAGCAACTTCACGCTCAACACTGACTAAATCACCTACACGAAACTCAACCGGCTTAGCAGACTTTTTGTCATAATACGCTTTTTGCTTCTCTTGATAAGTGGCGATATATTCATTAACCTCTTCTCGTATTTGTGTAATCTTACCCTCTGAATATGGATCACCATAATCAATAGAAGCTTTAACCCTACCTTCCGTTATTCCAGTTAAACTAAATCCGAAAAGAACTTGAGCTGGTGTTTTACCTATGCCTTTATTAAGTGTGTTATTTAGGCCTAGCTGAATCTCGGGCACTTGTACATCCCATTTTCTTTCATCCAAACCTACACACTTCGCGGTTAGCGCTTCTAGTAAAGTTCGGTTGTACCTTTCGACCTGACCGTTGGCGCGCGGAGTGGCTACCGCATTTAATACGTGCTTGACGCCTAATTTTTCTAGGAAACCGGTAAATTTACCACTTGTGAAACAAGATCCACGGTCGGATATTATTCTTTTTGGCAGTCCGAATAGACTAAAATAATCTTGCATTTTCTCGACAACTATTGAGGACTTGGTACTGCGAACTGGTTTTAAGACAATAAACTTCGTGTATGCATCAACAATGACTAGCAAATGTGTATTCCCCTTTGAACTTTTCACGAAAGGACCAACATGATCTATGTGAACAGTACACAATGGTTTTTCATCTTTCGGTATAGGATGTAATGGTGGTCTTTTCTTTGATGAAGACTTTGAGTACGAACATTCAAGACACGATTGTACATACTTTTTCACAAATTTTCTCATTTTAGCAAACCAATAAGTTTCCCTTATCTTACTCAAAGTCTTCTCAAATGCAAAATGGCCCAAGTCATCATGACACTGCTTGAGTATCTGCCACCGTACACCCTTAGGAACAACCCACTTATCACCATCAGCAGTTTTTCGATATAATTTACTGTTACGTACAATAAAATTATTTTTAATCTCAACGACATCATCGGCTTGGGGGTCATTTAGAATAGAAATTTTTCTTTGGACCTCTGAGTCTGCCAATTGAACAGTACCTAACCAATCCGATTCACCAATTGCCATCACAAAACAGTCACCGACCTCATTATTAACTTTGCTGTCGCCAGGTGGCGGATTCCGACTCAAAGCGTCTATGTGAGCCATTGAAGCTCCAGGTCTATACTCGACACTAAAGTTAAATTCTTGCATAGAAATCCACCATCTAGCGACACGAGGTATTAAGTCGCGCTTGAGAAATGTTGCCCTTAGTGAATTGCAGTCAGTTAATATTTTGAACTCTATGCCAATGAGGTACACGCGGAACCGTTGAAGTGATGCAACGACAGCGAGAGTCTCAAGCTCGTAAGCAGTCATATGCTGTTCTTCGGATGTTGTCTGGCGACTAAAATATGCCACCGGTCTCAATAACTTTTTATCGTCGCGCTGCATAAGAATTCCGGCAATACCCAGTTTGCACGCGTCGGTATGCAATTCTGTTAACGCATTTGGGTCATATAACGCTAATATGGGCTTTTTTGTTAGTTCATTCTTTAGGTCACAAAAGGCTTTACTTTGTTCCGGACCCCAAACCCACACAGCGGTTTTCTTTAAAAGAACTGTAAGCGGTTTAGCTATCAAAGCAAAATTCCTGACAAAACGACGGAAGAAACTACATAACCCTAAAAATTGCCTAACGGTATGCTGGTTAACAGGTTGGGGAAAATCTCTAACCGATTCAATTTTACGCATTCCCGGTCTAATGCCTTCTGCGCTTAACTCAAACCCTAAATAATCTACAGTTTTCTTAAAGAAACAACACTTCGACAGTTTTAGTGTTAATTTGGCTTGCTTGATCAAACCTAATACTTTTTCTAAGCGTTCAAAACCCTCATCAAGCGTTACCGAAGGCACAATTATATCATCCATATACGCAGATGCGATCTTCCTAGAACTGATATTTTGTTTTTCTCGCGTCGGGAGACCCGTTCTATTATTTAGGACCAAGTGCATTGTACGCATGAAGGTAGACGGTGCATTTACTAGACCAAAGGGCATTCTATTAAACTCGTACTGTCCTTCAGGCGTAACAAAAGAAGTTTTATGTCGATCAGCTTCAGCAATTGAAATCTGGTAATATCCTGACGCGAGGTCTAGAGTGGTATAAAAGTTGTACCCCGCAAGGTCATCGAGTTGATCGTCTATTCTAGGCAACGGATAGTTCTCCCTGATGGTCTTGCGATTCAACGCCCGAAAGTCAATACATAGTCTAATTTCACCGGTCTTCTTTTTTACAAGGACTATAGGACTCGAATAGCAAGAAGTTGACGGTCGAATTATACCGCATTCCAGTAATTCTAGTATCATTTCCCGTACCCTAGTTCGTTCGCTAATCGGAAGTCTATAAGGTCTGTACACTACAGGTTCATCGTCCTTTAAATTTATTGACATTTCTGTAAGTTCAGTTTTTCCTAACTCTTTTAAACTAAACGCGAAGCATTCTCTATATTCGTTCAATAATGCAACGAGTTGCTTAAGTTTGTCTTTATCAAGGAGTGTGTCGCTTGAGATGTCATCTTCATTTATTGATCGTAAGGGCTCACTAAATTCGACTCTACAAACATTAGCCACACTATTTGTTAAATTTTCCTCTACTGCTTTTAAACCCCTAGCTATTACGATATCTTTTTTCAAAACAAAAGGTTGACCAAACTTCCCTTTAATTAACACGACTCCTTTGCCATCTACCAGTGTAAATAGCCCTTGGGCCAGATAGTGTTCGCGACCTAATTGATAGCGATTATTGCCGGAGATGTAGACATCCCCATTATACAATGGTTCAGAATAAACGTATACCGCAGTCAATCCGTCTACCGTAGTATCTACCGCACAGAAAAGTTTAACCTTATTGGAAACTGCTCCACTTCCCTTACTATAGAACCGTAAGTCGGCACTATCTTTTTCTACTACTACATGGGATTGCTCGGTAAAAGTCTGACCTACAATAAATGGTATTCGCATTACCGCATTTGGTACGACGAGAATTTCAACGGTCGCACACACCCCATCAATGGCAACAGTTGCGGTACACTTTCCCAAAGGTTTAACTATGGCATCACCAAAGCCCTTGAGCAAAGGCAAGTGCTGATATGGGGCCCAATCAGTGAACACTTCCTTAGCACAAGCCACGCTCATCATAGTAACAGCACTACCGAAATCAACAAAGCAGTTAATCGGATTATTGTTGATGAAACTACGTTTGTAATACTTAACAGAATCGCTACTTGAACTAACTACGCACATCACGGTATTCGTTGGTTTGCCATTCTTTGAAGTGGACGTTACGGACTGTATCGACATATTACATCTTTCAGCGGTATGACCTAACTTGGAACAACGTATACATTTCACCAGGGGTTTAGGACATTCTGACTTATAGTGTCCTTCTTGCGAACAATTAAAACATTTTATTACTCGATTTTTACTGTCCCCTGTATCTGTATTGGCCGTCCTATTATAAACAATCCTAGATTTTTTTCTATCATTTAGGTGAATATCCGACTTAACCGCCTTTAAATATGGTAAAAGATGATCCGGTGTATCAAAACGAGCGGCTTCAGCACCGAGTCTTACACTACGATCGTCAATCCCGTGAACAATGCAATCTACCGCGCGCTTGCCTTCGATATCACACCGGTTAAGTAATACCACTTTTTCATAAAAATATTCTTCTAAAGAATCATTGAATTTAGCACGTTTTGACAACATTGCATAGAGTAGGCTACCGTAATTTTCATTACTAGGGAAAGCTAGCTTCAGTTTCACCTGCCATTCATTCCAACTAAATAAAACGGTTGGCAAACCCTCATACCATTTTTGAGCAGTCCCTTTTAGTTTTTGGAGAGCAAAATGAGCAGTTTGTTTATCAGACCAATTATATATTAAAGCACATTCATTTACTTTATGTAACCATATATCAATCGTTTGTTGTTTACGATCCGGGTCAAATTCAGGTATGGTGTTTTGATTTGACAATTTATCTAAGCTGTTATTTTTATTGTTTGCGGCCTGCAATGCTTGGCAAAGCTGTGAGACTGAAATTTTGTCGCCCTGGGCAGAGACAGAATTAATTGGTTTCGACTCACCACGCTGTCGACTGCACCGGCTGCGACTGCGCCAGCTGCGACTGCACCGGCTGCGACTGTGCCAGCTGCGACGCCTGTGACTGCGCCGGCTGCGACCTCGACTGCGCTGGCTGCGACCTCGACTGCGCTGGCTGCGACCTCGACTGCGCCCGCTACGACCTCGACTGCGCTGGCTGCGACCTCGACTGCGCCGGCTGCGACGTCGACTGCGCCTGCTGCGACTGCCCTGGGTGCGTCCACGACTGCGCCCGCTGCGACTTCCCTGGGTGCGTCCACGACTGCGTCCGCTGCGACTGCCCTGGGTGCCTCCGCAACTGCGCCCGCTTTTACTGCGCTGAGTGCGTCCACGACTGTGCCCGCTGCGACTGCGCTGGCTTCGACTGTCAACTCGTCGACAGGCACTCCCACATGGCAGTAGTGGAGAACCGAGCTGTACCAATTCAGGACGTCGCTCTTGTTCAGAAGACGGTGTCCGCAAGCGGCGTTTATCGTTAAGCTCCATATATTTAGCGGCTTCACTTCAGAACGACCAAATTTACTTATGTGGGCCTGAATATAAGCAGCTGGTATAACCAACCAACCGCTTCGCCACTTCTGAGATATTGGAGTACTGCAGGAACTTCTTCAATAAAACTCGCTGGTTCTCACTTATCAGGTTTATTTTTTTAAAAACCCTCTCGTAACACGGTTGGTAACCGACCGCCGTCTCGAGATAGCGCGCTACTCAGAAAACCAAAAACAGGAAGTAAGTGTAGCGCGCCAACTCGGCGGAAACAGTAAACAATTTATTTAATACACGTTATGTTAACAACCAAAATAGTTCTATCAAACATTAACTTCTCCAATTCATTTGATTTAATATTACAACATAACGCAGGAAATAATTATTATACATCTCTGAATATTATTTAAACAAAACAAATAGATTATCAACAAATCCAACTAGCGCCATCTGCAAAAATGCGACGACGGTCACCCTTTACGTCAAACTGACCGTCGTCACATCCGCAGTGCAATCACAAACAGATTAATAACTAACTACCCAGAAATCACCATTCTTATTATAATCATTAAGCTTTAACACAAAATAAAAGGAACAATTAATGCTTTGCTGTAATTGTAAAATAAATATTTAACTAAACAAATGTTTTAAGCACATCTTACTAACGCCATCTAGTGATATAAAACGACAGTCATTTCTAACGTCAAATGACTGTCGTCATACCCTCACAAGTAGATTAACAACAACTCAAAAGTCAAACCATATATCTCAATAAAATAACTCCAACAATAGAAAATTACTACCCTGCAAGATAAAATTAGTACCCAAAATTCAAAACTAGTACTCGATACGTTTACGAAATGGGTGGTGGTTGTCACGGTGTTAATTTTTCATTTCGAGATTTTCCTATTAAAAACTCTATGATTTCAGACCGAAAAAAAAAAAAAATTGGTTGTTTGTAAAGTAGGTTTACGATCGAGATGTTTACGTGATAACGTCAAACATTCAACGAAAACTTAACCGCACGAGAAAATCTCCATTCGTTTGTATGCCGCTAGAGTGAGAGAGACGGAAGATCGGTCCACTCACTCGAACGCTATGCCAGCCTCCGCTCGTGAGGATTCCGCGTGACAAGTTTCACGGAATGACTGGCAGCGCTCGAGATGAGACGGGAGATCGGTCCGTCTCTCTCTCGTTATACCTGCGATCGCGCTCGTGAGGTTTTGGTGTGACACAAGTTTCTGAACATGTCACCCGACTAAAACGATTTTAAAGACGTTATCACGTCAAAAAATCGTACTCCTAAAGCAGTAATAGCGACAAAAAATTCAGATTCCTCAGTGTTGTATTTTAAGAGAAATTAGCTTTCAGTACTTTTCAATACTAAATCTCAGCGTATAACCTGACCAAATTAAGTTGTCAATGATATTGACCTGTTTAGGTGAGTACAATTGTGCACATAAATTGATGGATGTGCGAATAGTAATAACAACAGTTCAATATATATAATTGTTAAACAAACTGTGTAACTAGGTACATATTAAGAAATAAAATAACCAATGGCCTTTGTTAATGACGTGGGTAGGTAGCTACGCGAATAATTGTTTTTCTGTATTATAAGTACCTACCTTCTGTGTTGTTATATAAATATAGTAAATAAAGAGCGATAGGTATTTCTTATTTATTTATTCCCAACTAATTTACCGATGCTGCAAGCAGTACCTAACTATTAAAAACCTAATTTACTGCAGTACAAAATATATTGCTAATACAATAATAATATAAACTATACATTTATGTGTTTATGAAATCTTAATACATGAGCAATGTTCATTTATTTCTATAACTTGTTTGGCCCCATTGTATCACAGCTTTTAATAGGGACGTCTGTCGTGAAAAGCCGCCGACACATCGTGGCCTAGTTAGCAATGTTGTTACAACATGTTTTAGACGTTGTTCAGTTCTTTTCTGCTCGAAAATATTAATATTAGATCATTACATATGAAATTGGCGTTTTGTAAGGGAGGAAGATAAAGTCGTTTTTTTTTAAACATAATATATCTATTTAATCAAAGTATGTACCATTGCTATTTATGCACTTTTGCCATCTCATAGGTAGTTCATTGATCCCTTTACAAAAAAATCTATACGGACGGGACTCAATAAAATCTTTGAAGGCGCTTTGGACTGCCCCTTCGGAGTTGTTTTTTTTCCCTTGCAAGAAGTTTTCCAAATTTCGAAAAAAGTGGTAATCTGTTGGAGCAAGGTCCGAGGAGTACGGTGGATGTCTTAGACTTTCCAATTAAAGTTCCTCTAATTTGGTAGCCGTCTGTTGTGCAGTGTGTGGTCTAGCGTTGTCCTGAAGCAGCAGTGGCCTAGAGTGATTGACCAGCCTCGGCTGTTTAGCAGCTAGCTTTTCCATCATGGTTTGCAGTTGCTGACAATAGACATCCACCGGCATCGCCTAACCATATTTAAGAAAGCTGTAGTGAACGACACCGGCACTAGTCTACCAAACGCTCACAAGTAATTTTTTTTGAGTCAATTTTCGCTTGGGGCAGGATTTGACTGGTTCTCCAGGGTTCAGCAATTGCCTCATCGCAATTGCTGAACTCTGGAGAACTGCGTTTCCGATTATTGTACAGGATCCACTTTTCATCACAGGTCGATTTAAAATCCCTTCATTATTGTGCCGGTTGAGTAATGTAACGCAGCAGTCGTCGCGCGTTTGTCGGTTTGCTGCAGTCAATTCATGAGGTACCCACCTTTCAAGCTGTTTCATCTTCCCAATTTGCTTCAAGTGGATTAAAACAGTTTTATCACTAACACCGCAGCCTGCAGCTAACTCGGACGTGGTTTCCGATGGGTCCGCTTCCACAATAGCCTTCAATTCTTATTATCAACTTTGGTCTCCGGCCGTCTACGGGGCTTGTTCTGCAGGTCAAAATTTCCAGAACAAAAACGTAGGAACAAAAAACGCACTATGTTTTCTTTCTTCTTTTGCGACACCGTCGCCATATACATCATTAATCCTTCGAGCCGTTTCTGCAGCACTGGTACCACGATGAAACTCGTACTCTAAAATATTTATTATTTTTATCATATATTTTATTGTACACCTATATAATTAACATTTAAAAATATAAGTTACATTTATAAAGGAAACTTAAAGAAAAACACATAAAATGGGTGGCCTTATCGCATTCTGCGATCTCTTCCAGGCAACCAGGTATAGACAATAATTGCTGGACATGAAGTGGGGCTGTTAGTGGTGTGGCAATACCAGTGTTAAAAAAAATATATATTATAAAAGATATGCAGATAAATACATATGCTATGTAATATATACATAAATACATACATACAATTTACAGGCAATAAATAAAATGATGACAGTCAATTCATAATCACAGCGACAGGCAATGCTCCCTCACGAGTCTTTTGAACACAGGCAACGATTGGGCGCGTTTGATTGGGTCTGGCAACGCATTCCACAGACGACGTACGACGTAGCCTGGACAGTAAAGGATTTATCCAGAAAACTCGTGGAAAGCATTGGCATTTGAAGTCTGTTATAAGTTATCTGATGACCTAAGATTTTTTTTGTGGGAATCGCAGAGAAACTGAAAACGTTTCTTAAGATAAAGAGAGGTGGAAAGACTGAATAGAAAATTATATAAAAGCGAAAGCATTCCGGCGAAGACGAATTGGCAACCACTTGACCTTCACACGGAATTCGGAGACGATCATATTTTCGCAAACCGAATATGAACCTTATACAAACATTTTGAAGCCGCTCAAGTTGTTCTTGAGTTCAATTCATCTTTGATTCAAGATAGCTGGCATCAGCGCGATATTATGCTAAGTAGTATCTACGCTTAAGTCCGTGCTTCGCCAATTTTTGCTGCTTGTGTTTCAGAAGGCGTTTCTTTCTAAATCTGAGGTTCTACTCCCTATCTCCGACAACGAAGTTACAGGCGCCGTCGAAAGTATTCCGAAACTTCGGAGTGAAAAAAAACAAGTATTAAGTTATTTTTTTCAGACCGGTAAAAACACATCGGGAGTAGGTACAACTATCAAAAATTGTTTTGTCATTCATTCTTAGTTCAGGCTCCGAAGTTATCATCCGTTTGTAGGTAATACGGTAGGAAACGCCCGTAACGAAGGCCGAAACTACGGACTTCGTGCTTAGGGAGTAGTCTTCTCATTTGGTTAATTACCTAATTACCTGACATTCAGTCCATTTAAATTTTTATCACTTTCCGATACGTTTTTATACCAAACTGTGTTAACCGTTTTACTTAGGTCCGTGTATCGGGCATCGGGATGGTCCCACAATTTACTTTTTAAAACTACTCATATTGTACAGTAAATCTAATACTTAAAGAGTATTTCAATTCAGACGGATTGTGTCACCAAAGATGCGAAACAAAATGAAGTCAATGAAAACATGGATGGTTTACAATACGGAACGGAAGAAGAAAACGTGTTGCGCCGATCCCAAGTAACATAGAACAAAGACAGGAAGATGATAATTAAAGATTCTTCGAGTGTAGCTGTATGGTAGGTTTATAAATTAAACAACATTGTTGTACACAAATTTCAAAATAATGAGAAGGGTTCAGAAATCTTCAACCTTTAATGAGTCAATTTGTTTAGCTTGTTGTTCTCACTTTGATGACAAACAAAAGACGCTCGATAACTGCGTTTGGATTTCCTTTTAATTAATTAACATTATCTTCTTAATGGAGTACCTCTAGCCCTCTTATCAACAATGTCCAACAATAGCTTTTGTTCGTTAGTCTCAATATCCAACATCGATATTGCTAACTGGTGGCGATTTTGTTATTGCAAAGGGAATTAAGTCTGAGAATTTCCTATTGAATTTCAACATACTACCAATGAAAGTCGAATATTTATCTTTTTATACTTCATGTGCCAAAGGTCATCAACATTGCAGCCGAAAGACAAGGCCCAAGACCCAAGCGTCGCCACACTCACCAAACTAATCGGATCTATGCGTATCGGTTGTCGCTCGAGCTAGAGGGAGGCTTTCCAATGCTGCGTCATCTGGGTCGCGGTTGCCACTCCAGAACTTTTCGGTCCCAACAGCCATCCGTTCTACGTTCAAAGTGTCCTGCCTACTGCCAAAGGTATTTCACGCGAAAAATATATAATTATATGCAAAATATAAATAAATTGTCTGTACTTATACAATCATTGTCTTCTCAGGAACATCCTTACAAAGGCTCGGTGGACCTTAACCTTATTGCTACCTACGAAACAATTCGCCAGAAATATTAAGGACCGCTGCCGTTATTTAGATACAACATATTCACCTGGTTTGGGTGAGTAATGTAGGTCGCATGTCGTTTTTAACACTTAACCTTGAGTTGACTTAGTTTAATGCGGAGTCGCAATAAAATGCGAAGCCAGCTTACACTGGTTTTGTTACCACTGACGTACGACCTAGTACATGAAACGGGTACATGTTTCCACTTTAGTAGAAAAACAATAAATTATGATGCGGGTGCGGTTTGGGCCAAAATTATGGGCAAAAAGGGTAAACAAACTAATCACAAGACAAGCCTCAGAGTCAGAAACGATGTTTTAATTATGTGAATTTCTGAAAACATAGTTGGTATTTACCGCAACATTATTCATTATTATAAGCCTATGTTGTCCCATTGTAGGTCCCACTGTCCCAAAGGTACGGAATACATTATAGTACTGATAGTGACGTGCGAAGACTTATTCCCTCATTTCTCTTTAAACGGTCTGCTGCCTCTAATACGAAAACCAGCTCATTCCACCATGTTTTTCTGGGTGACTCTCAGTGGTGTTCTTTTTAGACTGTTCCTCCTACATGGACATGGCCATGTCACGTCTTCCGCTTTAAACCATTAATTGTGCGATTTGCATCTATTATTGTGTTCTATTTTAGAGTTCCTAATGCGTGTGTGAGTTTGACATGTAGTGCACTTAGTTCCATAACTTCTTGACAGACTCTAAACGCCATTGATGAGGGTGGGAACAATGCACAGGGTTATAGTTTTAGTTGAACTAAACTATATCATTATATATACGGTATACAGCATACCGCATCATTTTAGTATGTTTATTGCACGACCAAATATTTTTTTGTGTTGTATTTATTTATTGTGTTTATCCTCCAACCAATTAACAGTCAACAACAAATTTCACTGCAGAATTATTTATCAGAAATGATATTTCTGTAAGACCCGTATTCGAAACTAGATTTGGGTAGAGATTAGTATGAAATCTAATAGATTTGCATCGAGAATCAAGCTTGAACAGATGGCTCTAGAATAGGTACGGGTTTTCAAAATGTATTTCAAATTTCTATATTCGGTTTCAAATAGATTTTAACAGGCTTTTAAGAAAGATAACATCATTTGATTCAATTATAACCACCAATTACAACAATATAGCGTTTATTTACATGATAAAATTCTTTGAAGCAAAAATTATTTCGATACTTGAATTTTTTACTATGTTTTTCCGGATAACCGAAAAAAAATCATTCTCGTTTCGTCATTAAAAGTTTTCTCAAAATCACGAGAAAATTGCTTGTCGATAACTTATCACGACAAAAACAGTTTTATTTATGAACCTAATTCAGATTTACTTCGTGACTTCACATAATATCAAAGAAAGTAACTACAAACATTTTTCTAATCAAAATAATTGAGTAGAACAAATGGAAAGTATGATTTGTCATCGCAGTTCTTTTTACTTATGATTGTATTATACAGTACACAAAAGAAAAACGTTTGCTTTTGTGTAACTTTGGCGTTTTTTCCTCATGGCGTGAGCAGAATGCTAAGCGATGCCAACTACTACTATACTTGTTGATTTGGTTAACTTTGGAGCCATTAGTGGGTAATGTTAATGCTATAGAATCTCTAAGTGTAGTTCTTTTAGGGATTCAGGGATTTCATCGACCAACATACATGCTTTGTTATACAGGGTAAATCAACGTCAAGTCGGCAAGGGTGATATTAACTCGTGACTGTTATCGGAAAAATATAAGAAAATTCTTGGTCATGTACTTACAAATTATAAATTTCAACATTATTTTCAGAATAACTAGCACCATACTGTGATTAACTTTTCTATTTTTTTACGGTTCCGTCTTCAAATGGGAAAAACGGGACCCTAATAGGATCACGTTGTTGCCCGTCTGTCTGTCAAGACCCTTTATCTCGAGACCGCGTAGAGTTATCGAGTTGAAATTAATATCCTATACTCAAACTCTCAACCCCTTGCAGCTGTGAATAAATCAAAATTCTAGATCGACGCAATCAAGAGATACAGCCGTTAATGACGCATATTTTACACTCCCAAGGGAATCAAAATCAACAGAATACTTACCGTTGACCTAGAATCATGAAATTTGGCAAGAAGACAAAAACTAAATATTAACTTATTTTCAGTTGGTAAACTGACCGCGACTTATGTCGATGGACTACAGTTTTCGAACGGCAAAATTAATTTTGTGCCTCAATTCTGTTCATCTTACCTTTAGGGCAATGTTCGGTGCCTTCATAGTTTGTGATTTTCAGTAATTTTATTTTATTATTTTGGTGGATGTAGCTGTTTGTACGGAACCCTCAGTGCGTGAGTCCGACTCACACTTGGCCAGTTTTTGGCATGAAATTAGGTTTAATTTTTTTTGCCTGAATTAAGAAGTAATCTAGCAAGTGTCATACTATTTTGGAATCCAGACTTAACGCGCCATCTTTTTATTGCGCTTGCCAAAATAGCATAGTACAAGATCGTCACAGGGTGCAGGCTTTTCCGATTAATTTTCTGATACCTACAATTTGAAAACTTGCCGTTAACACCCAGTATGAACAATAAAAACTGGGGCTGGTGACAAAGTGACACCCTGTCGGGAATAGCGATTTTAAAATGCCAAAATGTTGGGGATTGACAAACTGAATTATTGATAGCGAATTTTCTACTTTTTGACAGTAGCTATTGCTGATAGAATGTCATTCTGTTTGGGCACCTTGTCCTGAAGCTGGCAGGAATCAATGACATGAAATTACGAAATTTAACAGGTCCAGGTAGAGGTACAGGTTTTTTTTTATTTAATGCAACAAGTATATAAAAAAATACCCTGACATATTAAGTAGCCAAAAGTTGACATCTAGATCACCTCTTACCTAAAGCGTAAACCAAAAAGTTTTTATCCTATCTTGCTACGCCAAAAACTAGTTCCATTTTATTCCCAGACAACATTGGTCGCAAACATTTTAAAATGAAGTAATATAAACTGAGAACTTGCGTTTTATAGCAAGAGATAAACAAAGCATAAGAAAAGAAAGAATGAACGAGATGAAATGTGAATTTAATTTTACAGTTGGCCGGTCTTTGAATGACAAGGGTGTGTGTAGATGTGTCGCGGGGATGTCGCAGATTCGGTCTTTTCTTAATGTTATTATTGTGTCGTATTATATTACGAGTATGTTCGGTTGTCCCACGGGGCAATACAATTTTGTATTAAGGATGCTTTCAATGTTTCCCGTGACATTCAGATTATTTTTTATTTTATTTTTTGCAAATTGAGAAGTTTCTTATTTTGTAGTAGTTGGTCCCACGACTTTCTTTCCACGGCTTTTGACTGAGCTATTTTTTATGCACAGTTATTGTGCATAAAAAATAGCCTATGATATTCAGCGATAGATTACCAGACTTGTTATCACTGACAGAATTTCAAAATTATTATCGGATCAGAACGCATAGAGACATAAACATATATAACTATAAACAGTAGGTAAATTGTGCTTCTTTATAATATTACTTAAGATCTACACTTAATATGCAGCATCATCATCACCCTGCACCCGCACCCTGACTGCACCCCACTGGTGGTCATGTTTCTTTATTTACATGTACCAATCCCCACGCTCTTATGCCACCCTAATCTAGATTTTACGTGCGGTGGCAACAATGTCTTTTGACGCATCTCGCTGCTGGTTGACTAATATCTGTCATTAAAAAATTATCCGACCTGTCATGTTATGTATTTTACCCAAATAACAACTAAATTATAACAATTTTAAAATCAAAGTATCTCACGAAAATATATTTTCTGCAAACCATCATATTTCGCAAATTTCTTTGCAACAAATGTATTTTTTATTTTTGCGGGTTACCTTAACAGATCCCCTTAACAAAATCTTTTTTCTCTTTCTTACATTTTCTCGGTACAGTTAATCAAATGTCAATCACTGTGTTGGATAACGTGAGCGCGATATATTCCCGTCGTGTTGGCTCTCTTGTGAACCTTAGGAAAACATTACATTCTATTATAACATGACACGTTAGTTTATTCATGACGTTTTCTTTGGCGTTTTAAGTTGGTGATCAATTGTGAGTGTGAACGTAGTCAACCGAGCTGGTTGGAGATCAAGTTTGTTTAGCAACCGTACCGCTTTAAGTTTGAATTTTTAAACTGATTTTTATATGAGTATGCCTTATTTTATTGTTCCTAAATGTATCTTTTCGTCAAAATTATAGTAATCGGATCTCTAGCAGCATAATATTAGTATCTTAGTACACTTTTGTTGATTTCGTCTTTTTTTTTCTGTCTGAAGATCTGTGATAGATAAGTATGTGAAATTTTGTGTACTGTTTTACTAATTTAAGTGATGGATAGCCGTTTTTCATCATCATCATATCAGCCGAAAGACGTTCACTGCTGGATATAGGCCTCCTCCAAGCGTGGCCACATTGATCGGTCCCGTGCGTCTCGCAACCAGCGGATCCCTGCAACCTTCACCAGGTCATCGGTCCACCTGGTAGGAGGCCTTCCAACGCAACGTCTTCCGGTTCGCGGTCGCCACTACAGAACATTTCTGCCCCATCGGGCATCCATTCTGCGAGCAATGTGCCCTGCCCACTGCCACTTAAGTTTGGCAATTCTTCAGGCTATGTCGGTAACCCTTGTTCTCTTACACATTTCTATTTCGATCACGCAAGGAAACGCCGAGCATAGTCCTCTCTATTGCCCTTTGAGTGACGGTAAGCTTTCTGTTGAGGCCCATTGTAAGCGACTACGTCTCAGAGCCATATTATGTTATCACCGGCAACACACACTGGCCGATTTTATTTTGGTAAAACAAGTGATCAATTTTAATATAATTTTAATATATTTTTATTAGTAACCCACTCAAAGGCAAACCTACAAATCTTTAATATTTATGTTAAAAAAATATTCGGATTGTGGCAGACGCTTTTATGTTTAACGATAGGTAATTTAAATGCAGCCATAATATTTTCTCAAGGTTAAATTATTTTTAGAAAGTTGAAGTCGCAAGTAAAGAAGAAAGTAAGATTAACCCAAAGGGCAGTGAGTGTGCAACGGACTAAAGCTTCTTACAACTTCCTAGAAATGTATAATATTGTCCGTTGGACATTATTACTGCGACAGACGTAACTCTTTAGTATATCCTTTGAGATGCTTTCTTTCTCTTTGCTGATTCCTTTTAGAGACAATAAATTACTTACGAACGTTATTTATTTTCTTTGTGATCTTTAAGAAAATAATGGATGAATTTCTGACAGTACTAAAATTGATGTTATTCATATTTTTTCGGAAATTGTAAGCGGATTCTTTTAACGCTGAAAATAGATATTCACAAAATTAAACTTTCATTTACAATGTACCCTTTTGTGAAGAAGTGCTCATGCATACTGCGCCACCACGGAGAGATAGCGCTTTTTAAAACGCCACGGTGCCCTCCTGTGCCGCTTATGGCGGGAACACGGGCACGCGTTAACACTCACCGCGAATCAACCGCGGCTGTCCGTCACCGGACCCTCCTCTAGGGAGTACCCTTCATCACCGGCGCACCAGAACAGACTGTGCGCCATGACCACCCCAGGGACCAAACCAGCACATGGGATGCCAGACGACCCCGTGTATGGCACCCTTGGTCCCCTTGTGGCGGGTCAAGGTCAATAGTCTCGCCACCTACCATTTTTCGGCCGCAGGGGATAGGGAGAGCGGCCAACGCTATACCATCACACCTCATCCCCTGCGGCCCACCGCATCCGCCATCACGGACGGTGACGACCCCGTCCAGGCAGCGAAAGGTAGCGAGAGCGACGCACCGCAATACCGGCTCTCCTCTCCCGCCGCGGCCTCCAACCCATAGCCGCGATATCGTATGGGTATGAGAGACCCCACACGACATAGTGACCTGCCTCAGTTGCGTTGTCGCCCAGGCGGCATCGTAACCTACATGTTGGCCGCTACGTTGTCGGCTTATCGGCAAAAGCCCTGACGAGCGGTCCCTCCTCGGGTTCCACTTCGCTTCACCGTGGGTGACCAAGCCACGGCTACTGAGCCCCCCCGCCTTGACAAAGCTGGTACCCACCGGGTAGGAGTACCCTACAGTTTGAAGCATAGCATTCGCATTCTCGTTTGTATTTGTACCATGATCGGCCTACGCCTCCTTAATACTCTGTCAAAAGCTTTAGTTTCGGTGCCATCACCCCTACATACATAGTAGCAATTATTTATGTTGCATGTGGTACTAACCTGTATGAAATTGGTATACCTTTTATTTTTTTAAAGTAAAATAATATAAATAAAAATACATACTATACTATACTAACTAAGATTGTACTGAAACATTACTTAAAAAAAAACAATTGTAGTTGTCGCGTAAAATAAATTAACAAAACAACAATCATATTAATACGGTATATATAGAAAGCAATACAGCGGTTATTTGCGGCTGTTCTATGACCGCGCCGCTATCTTAGGAAATCCAAGCTTTAAACGTAGCAACACTTAAACAGCATCATAAATGTCAAACACATTGTTTTGTTGGCAAATAAACTGGCAGTATCGAGTGTCAAGCCGAAACGTTGAAGTTTGTTACGTACCAAACACGGCTCTCTGTTCCCATTCAAGCAGGTAACAACTTCTCAATTCAAGACGTGAATTCGTCGGAAACCGATGCACTTACTTTCGAGTATGAAGGTGGGACTAAACTTGAATGTCGTGTCTCACTTCTTCACAGGTTTGTAGATAAAAGTTTTATACTTTTCTTTGCACATCACAATAGGAAGCCGTCTTGTGAACTTTATGTTCCGTGAATGTAGAGTGAATAAGGTGTTCATTGTTTATTTCGAGAATAGAGGATTCCTGCTTGCAGTGTTTTGATAAAATATTTTGCTATATATTCAAAGTCAAAGTCAAAACATTTATTGCGAACTAAGTGTATAATGTTGGTGATATGCTATGATAATGTTACGTTATTATGACATAATGTTGATAGTCATTAGAATGACACTTAAGGTCATCATAATCATCGGACCTTCTCCCAACTACGTCAGGGTTGCCATCCAGTATAAACGAATGTACCTGAATAACAATACTTTTAACCAACGAAAAAAAATACGAGGAGGTTCTCAATTCTATATGTATATTTTTATGTGTGACCACGCATAATTCTTTATAGAGTGGTCCGATTTCAATTATTTTTTTATTGGGTAGAGTATACCTCAAAGTTGGTCCAATGTAAATTTTGAAATTAATATCCATCCCTAAAGGTAGAAAAAAAAGGATTTATTGATAATTTTCTCACAGAATTTTCGATTGTGGACAGATTCTTTTGGAATTAAGTACACTGAAAAGCGAAAACCATATTTTTAACAAAAAATACTAAAAAGCAAAAAAATATCTTTTAGTCTATCATTTTGAGGCGGCGCCAAACAAACTATCAACGAAGATCAACCTAGATACAGTCATTATTCGCTTTAGGTAATTAATTTGCTAGTTTTTTTGTTTGGAGCCAACACAAACTGCTAGACTAAAAGATTTATTTTTAGCTTTTCGTTATTTCATCGGTATTTGTTTTTGTTATACAGGATTTCACAATAAATGGAGTTATAGAGAGGGAGGGTTTTTGAGCAAGCATATTTAGGACGACAAGTTTAGAGCTGAGTATGTGGGGCTTACTGAGAGAACACTTAGAATATGTCTGAAAAGTTTCAGATAGGAGCCTTTTGGTCAGGTGTTAACGTAAAGGGCCATCATTTTCCTTTGATCTAGTACGCTTTACACAAAACACATAGATAGGTAAATCTGATGAGGATATAGCCCTAAAACTGACGACTTTAAAAACTTCGACTTGAATAATTTTAAGCTTCTCCATAGAGCAGAGGTGGCCCAGTTGTAATGTTCCTGACTTACGTGCCGTAGGTCATGGGTTTGAACCCAGTCAGACGCTTTACTGTATGTAAATTATTTCATCACCAATGCTGGAAAACGGTGAAGGAAAACAAACTTGTAGTAGAATAAAATATTCAAAGATATGTGACATCTACCAAACCGCACTGCCCTGTGTGGTGGATTATAGTCCATTCCCTCTATCACAGAGAAGAGGCCTGTGTACCAGTAGTCATCATCATCATCGTATCAGCTGAAAGAGGTCCGCTGCTGGACATAGGCTCCCCAAGTGTCGTCACATTGACCGGTCCCGTGCGTCCCGCATCCAGCGAATCCCCGCAACCTTCACCAGGTCCAACGCAACGTCTTCCGGTTCGCCGTCGCCACCCCAGTACTTTTCTGCCCCATCGGCCATCAATGCAGCAATGTGCAATGTGCCCTGCCCACTGCCACATAATTTTGGCAATTTTTCGGGCTATGTCGGTAACCCTGGTTGTCTTGCGGATCTCTACATTTCTGATTCGACCAGGAAGGGATACTCCGAGCATGGCCCTCTCCATTGCCCTTTGGGTGACTGTAAGATTTCTTATGAGGTCCATTATGAGCGACCACGTCTCAGAGCCATAGGTCATAACTGGCAACACACACTGGCGTACCAGCTGTGGAAACATTAAAAGGCTAATGAAGATGATGATGCTTCTCCACAAACCCTGCCTACTCCTTCTCTATGATTTCCTATCTGACCTCCATAACCCAATTATCACCATTCAACTACTATGTTGCGTTATTATCTTAATAAACTATCAACAAGAAAGAAAAATAAGAACGTAGACACATAATTTAATAAAAAAAACAATCCCCATATTTCTTAGCACATTGCTATCTCAGTTTCGGCACCAAGAGGGTTATAAAGAACGCCAAGAGGGTTACGAAGACGTGACGTCATCGTCTCGTATCCGAAACGTGCTCAATACCTCATTCGGCCACACTTGATGTGAACGGAAAAATTACATCTTATCTTAAAGGAGACGTAGCACGTTTTGTTGACTTTCCACATTGTAAGATTTACCCGATAGTAACTTACCTCTTGTTTGCTTGAGGCGCTCGTGGCTAAATATTAACAATAGCAAGGGTGGATCTTCAATGTCAGTCCGTGAATGGGTGACCTTTCATTACATACGGAGACTGTAGATCTTTCAGAAGCCAAAAAATCTTACACCAGCCTTGCTAAGAGTTTTCATGATACCCAAGTTACAGGGTTGTTGTGGTCAGGTCTTCTAGCTAGGCACGGGCTTCAACTTCGACCACACCATCGCTTACCATCAGTTGAGATAGTGGTCAAGCATAAAAAAGGTAGGTAATCACACCATGTAAAAAACATGATACTCTGCTGCACCTGGTTTGAGTTATTGATTGAACTAACCTTCCTACACAGTGAAGCAAGCACAAATACCAAGAACAGTAAACTATATTCTTAATATCCCTCGGCAATCATCGACTTTAGTAGATTTCCAACCATTTTTAAAATAAATTACATTAAGTTAAAAGAGTATTAACAACTCTATATACTTCTTAGTTGATTGAGAGGGTCCGGTCTGCACCAAGTGCAAAGGGCAACTGTTAGAAATCGACGACTGACAAAACGCGAAATTTGCAGAGGGATATAAAGAAAATAGCTGTACTGTACCTAATTATGTGTAGAAATTTTGTTTTTTTATCAAACGAGAAGGGTTGAAATAAATCTTCATGGATTCTTCGACTTTGTTTTCGTCTACATATAACTTAAAGTGATAGACTGAAATCCCTCCCTCACAAGATGTTCCTTTGAAGAGAGAGAGAGCGAGTTATTTTTAATATTTCATGCTATAAAATATAATGTAATGTGCAATTTTTTGAAAGTAATCTTCTGAACATTTCAAAGCAATATCACAAATGCTTAACGTCTTAACAGGTTATGAAGCGGAATGTAGATATTCCAAAGAAAATAGTTATGATCAAAGTTTGTACGAAATTTCAATGTACTCACATGAGCAAGCTTATCTGTCTGATGATTTGTAGATGTTACAAGAAGAATATTAAAATAATAAGTTGTGAATTATTTAAAAAATGTAAAGTGATTCAATTTTCTTTTTGTTCCTATAAGAACACACTGTGCGCACTGTCCCCACTTTAAATGTTGATGTCTTTATGACCACGATTTTTTAACGAACCATGAACTTTAGGATGAATTAAACATGAAAATAATTGGCGGACCGTTATTATTGAGTTAATATTTTATATAGATATAGATAGTGCTATGCCAGTAGCATAGCACTATCTATATGTATAAAAATCAATGCCACTTTTCGTTGTAATTTTATAACTCAAGAACGGGATCACCTATCCAAACCAAATGTTTAGGCTTTGTTCGGACTATTTAGTAGATGGTTTATGTGAAGTTTGCACAAAATCGGTTGAGTGATTCTTCATTTATCACATTTTTTGTAACAAATTAATTCAATAAATGGCGGATCGGGATTTTGCTAGGGTAGGTGGGGTAGGTAGGGTAGGGTAGGTAGGGTAAGTAGGGTAGGTGGGCTAGGTAGGGCAGGTATGGTAGGTAGGGTAGGTAGGGTAGGTAGGGTAGGAAGGGTAGGTAGGGTAGGTAGGGTAGGTGGGGTAGGTAGGGTAGGTAGGGTAGGTAGTGTAGGTAGGGTAGGTAAGGTAGGTAGGTTAGGTAGGGTAGGTAGGGTAGGTAGGGTAGGTAGGGTAGGTAGGGTAGGTAGGGTAGGTAGGGTAGGTAGGGTAGGTAGGGTAGGTAGGGTAGGTAGGGTAGGTAGGGTAGGTAGGGTAGGTAGGGTAGGTAGGGTAGGTAGGGTAGGTAGGGTAGGTAGGGTAGGTAGGGTAGGTAGGGTAGGTAGGGTAGGTAGGGTAGGTAGGGTAGGTAGGGTAGGTAGGGTAGGTAGGGTAGGTAGGGTAGGTAGGGTAGGTAGGGTAGGTAGGGTAGGTAGGGTAGGTAGGGTAGGTAGGGTAGGTAGGGTAGGTAGGGTAGGTAGGGTAGGTAGGGTAGGTAGGGTAGGTAGGGTAGGTAGGGTAGGTAGGGTAGGTAGGGTAGGTAGGGTAGGTAGGGTAGGTAGGGTAGGTAGGGTAGGTAGGGTAGGTAGGGTAGGTGGGGTAGGTAGGGTAGGTAGGTAGTGGTGGATACATAGTTAGCCCGTTGACGGGAGCGAAGCCGCGGGGGTCAGCTAGTATTATATATATTTCATGTACCTACTGTACCTGTACCTGTACTGTACTGTACCTACTGTATTTTGGAAATCAACTCACGGTAGTGCGTAAGAAAAGTGCTCGCAAAAGGTCAAGCGCACTCGAAAGGGCGCGCTCAAACGTGCTCGCAGGAAAGGATATCTAATCGGCTGCTTTAGTTCTGATTACGTTAAAATCTGAATTTTATTATTTTTGACCAAAAATCTTAACGCAAATTTTCGAAATAGAATTTAAATATCTTCAAAAGTAATATACATAGACTAGACATAAGCCTTTAAAAATAATAAGACGCTTTCAATAAACAGCTGAAAATAAAGTACCTACGTAAATAAAAATGAACAACGCACTCGAGGCAGCTATAGAAATAAAACTGAATCTTAAGTCGACAGATAAGACGCAGAGTTGCTTAATAAGAATGATTTTCTGTTCAGCTCCGATGATAAGGACTCAGTTAAATGGCTAATTAGGATTAAGAAAGGCAAGTACACAAACGAGATCCTAATCTCCTTACTACTCAGAAGGAAATAAGGCTTCTGAGGAAAATTCTGCTTATTATATTCAAATATGTCTTAATAATCCGAGACTGTTTCTTATAAAAGAAATGATGTTGAGTCCGCATTGTCATTCATTTTGTACTAATAAATAAAATTTCCTCTAATTTTATTTTTCTCTTGTTTTTAATTAAATATTTAAAGAGAATTGTTTGAAGTTAAACAATAGACGTTTGCACAGTCGTATTTTATTTAAATTTAATGTCACTATGTACCTAAATTGTTTTGTAAATTACAGAGCTTATTATTTTAATTTAGTTCCATTCGAAATTGCTGTCACAAGTGACGTAAAGGTCAGGGCACCCTTCTCAAGTTTTATGAACTTGAAATGTACATATCTAGTTAAAACCAACGAACAACGATGAAGACTTTAATTCTGTTTTTATCTAAAAAAATAAACGATATAAAAATTGAATATGTAGCGGCCATTGAAAATCTGGCTTGCATGCCGCAGGAATCTGCTGGATGCAAGAAGCAAAGGACTGGCCGATGCGCATGGGGCCGGCCTGTCTCAAGTAGTGGATGTCTTTGGTGTGATGATGATGATGATGGAAAAATCTTATGACTGCTACAATGAACATCCAAAAGGCCATAGAGATTAGCAAAAGAATGAATGATTGTATTAGATTGCAAAAGGCAGCGCTGGTGCACATCTAATTCA
This sequence comes from Orthosia gracilis, assembly GCA_947562075.1. Lineage (NCBI taxonomy): Eukaryota > Metazoa > Arthropoda > Insecta > Lepidoptera > Noctuidae > Orthosia > Orthosia gracilis. The sequence goes on along the minus strand of OX387272.1, from coordinate 39,372,650 downwards.
CGTAATCTCTTTCTGGATTGTAATCATTCCCAAGCATCAACTTTGTTAAAAACGAATCTAAAACAACTCAAAGGCAGTCTTTCGTAATAGTAGGAATCTTGAGTAACCCCGTTCTAAGTACAAATAGCGTCTTTTATCCGCGGGTATAAAAAGATTTGCCCGCAACGTTCGTTCTCGAGACGGAAGAACTTCTTTAAGTATTTATGATCCTTAAAGTCTCCCGATAACGATGAAATCCGAGCAAATTACCTCTTATCTAGTTCACCCTTTGTCGCGAGTCGTTTAGACGTTGTAAGCATAATACTATTATGAAAGGCGAAATGGGATGATAAACTTACTTGGGCTCGATGTCGCCCCAATGTGGCGAGTTGAGTCAATTATCACAAGCGAATCACAGTTTTACCCGATAAAGTTCGGAATTTGTGACGCGAGCAACTGATAACATCACACATATTGTGCGGATTTGAAACTCTGTCTGACGCTTAAGGTCCAAACTTCGGCTCTCGTTTTCTAACTGTGTTTCGGCTTCTAGGATCTCAAGTTTTCTAATTAACTAAAACGTTATTAAGACTGCTAAATCTGACTGTCTTGATCGAACATTTTACCAGTTACTCCTAAGTCGAATGCCAAATATTTTCTCTTTAGTTTTACGTACTCCGTTTCCAAGAGATTTCCTTTTTGCCAACATTTTAACGTTATAAAATCTTTTTACCGCAGAATTCTAAACATAAAAGACCGAAGCTAGAAACTGTAGTTCACACCAACGAACTATAAATTTAAAATTAAGTTGAAGTTGAGATACTTCGCGAAGAAATTGCTATTTCGAGAGTGCAGTTTAATATTTAGAATGTTACAAGCTGTCGACCTCGGAAGCACTGTGGTAAATTCTGTAGACTTGGACAAGAAGATTAAACTAATATTACTGAGGCAAAAACAACGAGACAACCGTTCTTGGAAAATTGTTCCTTATTATTAAAACAGTAAAACGTTGATGATTTTTCTCTGTTGATTTTGATACATATTTCACCATCCTTCAGAGAATTAATTTCGGCAGTATCATCTCTACATTTATATTTAACATACTCATAGGAATTGCACAGAAATTCCCAAATTTTGATAAGTGGCAAGTCATTAACTTTGATATTAAAATTTTATACAGAGGGTGAAAAATATAAAGATTTTATGGTTTTGCGTCAATGGTGAAATCAGAATTACCAAGATAATTTCAGTCAAGAAATCATTTCAGGTAATTCTATAAAAGTTAACTCTTCAATAAACTAGAATCTGTGACCCAACACTAATCCGGCCAACGCAAACCATATTTTCTCAGCCCAAAAGCTACCTCGCAGCAAAAATATAACCGCGTTCAGATAATTCATGTCGCAAGGCGGTCTAAATATCGTTGTTTACATCTTGCCAGATAAATTCATAACTGGGAAAGGCTTAGGTAGGACAGTAAGTACCTAAATTCTTGTTTGGCTTTTGTATCAAAATTGTGGCGAAAGAACCTAGTACTTTGATGTCGTGGCTTTTATAAATGAAGGGTATAGACCACAGACCACGGAATCAATTAAATTCGCCATTACCAGTATTATCGAACCAAATCGAGTGCCATTGCGAACGGATGAATAGAATCAACTTTATTAATACATAATTATTATCTATATATGTTGCCATTCAAAAGTGCCGTTTAATGGTGAATAATATGACTGGACTTTATTATTCAATTCGAGCCCGAATAATGTGTGCTGTGCACAATTATCAACTGTCATAGCTGTAAGGCCGGTTTTTGATTTAAGTCAAGCAGCAAAAAGCAGTTTATTTTTGTCAAATAATTTAGAAAGCATTTGAGTTTTTTAGGTTTCACAAGCGAGAATTCATCTAAATCAGTTAAGTAGACTACTTAAGTATGTTCCTGACAAAGTTCCATTCACGTTCTCTTTCACGCTTACGTTCCGTTTTACAAACGAAACCCGAGACAACACAAGTGGCATAAAATTTTCTAATACCAAATTTATACAGCTATAAAAAGTACGTCAGTATTATATTACATCATTCAAGATTTAAAAATTCAATTTATTAAAGATATTATAATAAATGTAATAAATAATTTGAGCAATTGATTGCTGCGCTGCGTTTCGACTCCTGCTCGGAACATATATTTGTATGATCTACAGATAGTTGTTCCGGCTCTGGGTGTTGTGTATGTGAGTTCATATGTTAGTAAAAACCGGCCATGTGCGAGTCGGACTCGCGCACCGAGGGTTCCGTACAAACCTTATATTAAAGGTATTATAGACCTGAGTATTTCAAATGAATTTCAATTTAATACCTCTACGCGTCCGTGAGGAAAGGCGTAGTAAGTTAAAAATAATTAAAAATATTTTTATTACATGATGTAACTAAAAATTTACGGTTTTCGCAATTATTCCTTTATCTGTGCTATAAGACGTTGCTTCTTACCAAATTTCAAGTTTCTGAGTTCAAGGGAAGTACCCTGGAGGTTTTGACTTCCTTGCGAGTGTCGAAAATTTACGGAAATTTGCAGCATAAACTGCTTTATCTTTTGATTGCATTGGCTTAGAAGTTTGATTTTTTCACAGCTTTAAAGGACAGTAGACATAAGTATTTGATATAAATTTCAGCTTGATATCTCCACGCGTTCCTAAGAAAAGGGGTTTTGACAGACAGACAGACTGACAACAAAGTGATCCTATAAGGGTTCCGTTTTTTCCTTTCAAGGTACGGAACCCTAATAACTGTTGGATACAGGTCTTCCCCAAGCGTCACCACTAAGATTGGTTCTGTGCGTCTTTCATTCATCGGATTCCAGAGACCTTAACTAGGTCTACTTAGAGGGAGGCCTTCCAACGCTACGTATTCCGCCACGCAGTCGCCACTCCAGAACTTTTCAGCCCCATCGACCATCCGTTCTTCGAGCATTTGAGCGTGAAATATTTGCATCCAATTCGCAGCGTTTCCGTGCTCTGTGGTTATAACAAGTCATTTTTATGGATGTTGGCATAGCGTGGGCCAGCCAGTAGGGTGACGTCAACCTAGCTTTCCACGTGATAAGGGTCCGGTCAACCCGTGTAAATTCTTACAAAGAAAATATTTCAGATATCTATTACACGGTTCAAATGCGAGCGAGAGATTCTTCCGACTGACACGGTAAAGAATGTATTGCATATCAATTTTCGTTACCTACCAAAATGAAATCATGTCAATATGGCTTTCTCCTGATGTTCAAAATGACGCTAAGAACATTATTGATATTAGGATTTATTTTTTGGGCATTCAATATACTATATGTTGAGATTATTGACCAAGTTGAGTTAGATACACGGTAGGATCATAGAACAGAAAAAACATGATCTTTTGATATTGTAAGAAAATAATAGTTGTCTGAGTAAATAAATAGATTGTGGTTTTCTAAACTCTTTCTAAGCCCTTTTTAAAGTATTTTCAGACTTTTAATCTAAACTAATATTATAAAGCTGAAGAGTTTGTTTGTTTGTTTGTTTGAACGCGCTAATCTCAGGAATGTGTTGGATATTCCTTTTATCGAGGAAGGTTATAGGCTATATAACATCATGCTAAGAACAATAAGAGCGGAGCATTAATGAAAAATGTTGCAAAAACGGGCAAAATAATTCGTTTTCGAGAGATTCCGTTGCGTGCGCTGCGTAAGCGGTTAAAGTTACGCAACAATCATGCATGTAGTGTAGGTAGGGTAGGTATGATAGATAGGTAGGTAGGTAGCCAGTTGACGGGAGCGAAGCCGCGTGGGACAGCTAGTACGATCTAAAACTGAGAGACAACCATTGAGGTAAGAGACAACACGATATTCTACTCAAATTCTTGGGACTCCGTCGTAACTTATCATATACTTACCGTTTAATATAACACAACGTGAATCCAGTTTCTCCTGAAAAAACACAGAGGACGTGCAATTTAATTAAATGTTTAATTGCAGCTTACTCCAGCGACTCAGAATAAATTGGTACAGAAGACTAGGTTCTTAAAATAAATGGGCAAAAATAAACGTAAACATAGTCACGTTTAACGTACTATAGACAAACTGACATCCTAGCAGTGACATTGGTTGCCAAAAGTTCATTAAAAAGGGAACTAAAAAGACGTAAACAAGAAAAAATCATGCTGTGCAGTCGGAGGATACATATGCGCGAGCTGGCTGACCAAAACCAGATGTATCCTCCGACTGCACAGCATGCTTTTCTTCTTGTTTACGTCTTTTTAATTCCCTTTTTAACCAGTCGGGTTTTTTCTTATTTTTAAATATTTTTTTGTTTACAACTTTGTTGTGATTTTTTTTTTAGAATTAGGTACGGTTAAACATTTATATTTTTGTAATCATCTCTTAAAACCCTTTATTTTGATACCCCACACGATGGGTTTGGAAGAAAAATAAATTTGGGCCCACGCAATATGGCGCCCAAAAGCCGCCATTTTTCTATTTTCCAATTTTAATGTAGCCAGTGATACTCGCAGGGTTAAGACGAATCGATTGACGTAAGAATCATCAAAATCGGCAAACGCGTTTGGTCTCTAGAACGCCACATAGGAAAAAACATACATACATACATACATAGACTGATAAACACATTACCCTCATAGGTAAAAATGGGAAAGACCTCATTACATTTTGATAGCGCATGTCAAGCTTGGCGATCTCTGAGCAATGGTTGGGCCGTGCATACGCGGCAATAACTTGATCTGTAGCTAGGAAGGTACAGGATACAAACGCCGCCTGGCCTTCATTCAGATTCACACAGATCGACTTACGTCTGCATAGGCATAATACCGTCCTGTTTTCACTCTTTGTTCGAATCATCCTTCTTCACCTTTCTACTTTGTGTCAACGAGTAGAAAAAGGTGAATATAAAAATAATTGCCGAGCGACGGTTCATAAAGCCGGTGAGTTTAAACTAAGGAATCTGGATTGTGCTATGATTGCCTGACTAAGTACAGTTTATTAATTTGAATCCCGACTAATTAGTTCATCAAGATATTACTTAATCAAAGCTGAGTTATATTTGCTTTTTATTTGGTTTAGCAAACAATTGAGTCGTTAATGGTGCCTACAATTATTTCATTAGCAATTATTTCTTGGCGTTTTGATAATGGGCAGTCAATGCAATAGAGTGCAAATTGATACTTTATCATAATCAGTCGAGAATGGGCCATCCTATTCTTGATACAGGTTTACATATTGTAATGGATTTCAATGCTTCGCCAAGCCATATTTTTTTTTGTATTTAAGTGTTTATAGATAACTCCAGAAAATTTCATAGGCCTTATTCTTATATCTTTTTCTCGGCTTATTTTAAAAGATTGCATGAACTGGCCATCGGTTAGATTCTTAATAGCAAACAGTATTCATTTTACAAAAGTATATTATTTGAGTCTCATTTTGCTTTAATATTGTGAATCAGAGAGTCTGGTGCCCAGATTTTAATATGTTTGCTTTATTACTTCAATAAAGTTGGTGCGATTGAAGCCTATAAAATTACTTAAAGCGATATTTTATTTGATTTTGAGATCTTACCACGAAACTGATGCACGTTTTTATATATCAATTCAATTTTCTACATAATGAGACCCAAAAATTTACCGAAGTATTCATGAAATTGCTTAGAAATTACACTGAAATGAATAGAATCTGTGTATTTACAAGTATAATGCCTAGTTGAGCGTTCCACTTTGACTTTAAACGCGAAAGTTATAGTGCGAACAGTCGAAGCAAGTTCACAACTTTTCAAACACCGGATACGGCAGAAAATCTGCACGTAGACGGTAGAATCGTTAAAACCACGGCAGGCATATGACTCCTAAGGGAAGGAAGAAAATATAAGTTTCATACGACTGAATTGGATTCCCATCTTTTTCCCAGTGGGAAAAGCAGAAACTCACGCGATGCTAGAATGCATAGGTACGATTGTACACTCGGGGAAGGAATAAAAAGGTAATGAAAGTTGTTCAACAGACGTACAGGCCATTATTGATCAGCACGAGAGAAAGACTGTTCATAGGTTTTAAATTTGAGGTTTAACGTAACGCAAGTATTTAATTAAAAATGATGCCAATGTTATTCAAAAAGCGTGTATTTGCAGTAGTATAGTTTAAACATCAAAGTGCAACTGAAAATAGTTACACCAATTTTTTTGTAACTCTATGGTTGAGGTTATGGTTATCTTCTCTCTCAGATTCAGATAATATATTTATTTGCATAAACATGTGTATACATACAACATATAATAATAAGTGCATGCAGGATTACAATAAAAGAAATGGTTCAAACATATTGTTTGGTTTTTTGTTTTTCTACAAATTGACCTTATTTTAATATTTAGCCAATTGAAGGAAATAAACAGATTGACATACTGAGTCTAATTAAATAACTGTGTCGTGTGGTTCAAAAACCAGTACACCAGTAAACCAGTACAGTACGAATAGTAAATGGGTACCAACACGGCCCACTCGCCTTACGCAAACGGGATTGTATTCTGTCCAGCAACGGGTCCCACTAATACCGCTAGGCTGTAGCGGAATAAGCAAAACATACAATATTGGACACATCATGTAGTTACAGAATTTGGGTAGCGTCTGCGTGACCTACTTAAGGTTTGTGCAGACGTGCCACTGTCGCACTAGTTAATTGCGCAAGTTGCGCAAGTGTCGCCGGTCTTTCAATCTGCCTATGCTTTTCCCAACTATGGAGTTAGCTTCCAGACTAACTGGAAGTTTAGTACCAGTTTTTAACATGAAATGACTGCTTATCTATCCTCCAAAACCCAGTAACTGGGTAACACGGTACGGTAGGAGGCACTTTTTTTTTGGAGCCTTGGTCTGATCCAGGGACCGCCCTAAACAAACTAAACGAACTTTGCTTAACCTCGAAGTTCGAAACGTGTTGTTGACATTATTTAGTCACGAGCTGCCACGGTCTGTGGTCCGATTAAATGGAGTCAGTACGTTGTGGAATCCACAAAATACTCGGTGATTGTGATGCAATCGTCTGTTTGCATGTGTTGTTGCATATGTGGTTTCAATATCGTCAATATTGACCACGCGTTTGCGACAGCCGTTGAACGCAATTGCAATTAATGTGGCAGGCCACGCTTTTGATGCTATGTTGTGGTTATGTTTTTTGCATGTTAAAACACATCCTCAGAACAGTCGAGCGTTTATTTTGATGGCAAAATGTCACTGCATTCTTATTTGAAGAAATGAGACGTCAATAAGATAACGTCGTTTTATTTTTTGACAGACAAAAATTTTGACATAATTTTATTAAGACTTCTTCGAGCAAAGACGCAATAGGGTACCTATTATTATTATTGATGTTTATAATCTACGTATAATTGAAGAATGAAGGTCATTGTTGAAGAGGTTTTTGTCCAACAGAAAAAATCTACAGACGATAGCGTTTGTGATTTTTATTGAGTCCCGGGTGTCATGCCAATAATATTTAGGTATTGTGATAATAACGCTTTTATGAGTGTTTAGTCCAGTTGGTTGTAGGCTGCCTTAAATTATTCAGAAGGTTAAAAATCTTTTGATACTTTAGGTATACCATATTTACCTAAAGTCACCACCTGACAAATAATAAAAAAATAAAAGTCGTTAACACCTGTTTACTAATGTATTCTAATATTTCAAAACGATACGAAAAATATATAAAAGCGGTGTCTCTAACACGATCAAGACATCGTATCGCGGTAAGTGGCGTCCTTGACACTTTAATAAATATATTTTCTTTCTTTCTTTCTTCTTCTTTCACTTGGCACTTTATGAGATACACTTTATAAAATATTAACTCATTACACAAGTAACGAGCTAATAATATTAGCTGGTTACTTGTGTTATTATCTCCTAAACGCGTGGATCGATTTACATGGTTTAAACGGATAAAATATTTCTACACCTATACAGTACAAACATTGTCCCTCGGCAAACTTCGTGTTTCGTAAGTTGTCAAATTTCTATCAGTTGGCCTTTGCACTTGGCGTAGTCCGGACGCTCTTAATCTTTTTTTTAATTATATTGTCAATAGTCTCGCGCTTGACCACTATCTCACCTGATGGTAAGCGATGATTTGTGGTCGACGGCGAAGCACGCTTGCCTAGAAGTAACCTATTCACTCTTGACTTAAAGATCCCTAGATTGTAGCTATCGGGAAACACAAACTCCGGCAGGGAATTCCACTCGTTAGCTGTACGCATAATAAAAGTGTCCCCAAAACGTTTTGTGAGTATCGGATGTCCACCATGTACCGATGACGCATCGCCGTGCGTCTAGTTGTCTGATGGTGGAACGGGCTTAACTTGGAAGTATATAGAGTAATAATAATACTCTTTTAACCTAATGTAATTTATTTTAAAAATGAGAGAAAAGCTTCTATTTTTACAGCTCTATATATTTCACACGGAAATCATAACAAAACAACAATAAAGTACTTAGTTCTGAATTCAAATTACTATATACAAGATTAATCCAATAATTTATGGACATGGAAATTAGCATTCGTTTGTATTTTTTTTAATGTGATCTATAGGCTCGCGTTTGACCACTATCGCTTTGTATTCGGAAATGCGATGATTGCCGAGGGACATTAAGAAAATGGTTGTACTGTACCTTTCATTTGAGACGAAAATATCAAAATATCATTTTCAAATTACGTAATTATACTTTTGGTACAAAGACGGATCAATGATTTTTATTTTTTTGTTATCAGGCGGAGATTTTAGGTATACGTACCAATCATCTGTATTTCTACCATTTATTAAACCATTTCTACCATGTATTTTTAACATTTATAAAATAAAATATGCTCCGATATATCTGATCTAAGCTACAATAACACAAGGCGGAATCAATTACGGAGTCCAGTCGTAAAACTTCCTTAGGTTCACTTTATGGGCACAGGGTCAAGGCATCTGCTTCTAATGGCCGACTTTTTATAGCTATCTGTTATATCGACTTGCGGCCAATATATTAATTTCACACCAATTTCGTAATGAACTTAGATAGAAGTACCTACTTATTGCTCTTATTGTACACCAGTGTTTTTAAGTAAACTAAAACTGGCGACCCCCTTGGGTCGTAATAATTCAGCGAGACGGCAAGCGCATTCTTTATTCATTGCAAAACTTCGTTTCTGGTTAGCATCTTTCCGAAACAGAAGTCGTTCCCTAGCGTTCAATACATTGTCGAAAAAATTGCAATGGACCAATCTTTGAGAGTAGGACCTTTAATCCTTGCATTTCATTTTTCTGAGGCTATAAACAAGTGTCATTCGATATCAGCGATGGCGATGATCGAAATGCCAAATTGTAAGGGCTTGATCACGAGACGTTTCGATTGCATTTGACATTCACATAAATTTTTGAAAAATTGCTATGGCAACGCTTTCAATTATAGAATTCTGCCTCTGATTTGCAACCGCGACCTCTCGAGCAAGACTTTGGGACCCCTTTGGTGATCACGAACATTTATTTTTTGTGGTAAATCGCCCAATGACTTCTCCCGCTCTGGATGAAGCGGGAGGTGTCAGACTTTTAGTAACTAATACCTGTGTTTCTTCAGTTGCTTGTGCCAGGGTCGTGGTAAATCTTTTTCAAATTTATCCGCGACCCAGACAGGCATCAGCCCTAGCGAACCCCGTCAGTTTTTGCTGACATCACTTTGAGGCGCGCTTGGAATAATACGTGCCGTCGACTCAGGCTTGGTCCTTATCAGACGGCGCACTGCCCCCAACTAACACAGGGAGCGAAGTCAAAGTAACGAATAGTATATTCTTCATTTTAAAACTATTATGATACTTTACACTGTATAACGGTTGGACAATGGCATATCAAACTGCTTTTGTTGCCCTTGCCTTCAGTTTTAAAACAGCAAACCACAACGGAGCTGCACAGCTTTCAGCTTTTTTACTGCATTTGGTTCTACAATAGCATTGGAAGTAGTAAATAAATGCTTAATGCTGTTTATTAGTATAAACAAGAACCATTATAATGCTACGTCAATCCGCTATACAGCTTAGTTAGCTGTTTTTAGTGCCTTTGGGTCTGCAATAGCATTATTAAGTAGTAAGATAATGCCTAATGCTGCTTAATAGCAAAAACAACAACAACCGTTATAATGCACCGTAAATCTGTTATATAGCTTTGAACTGTATTTAGTGCCCGTTGTTGTGTAATAAAACTTTTAAGTGGTAAGTAAAAGCCTAGTACTGCTGGATAGCATAAAACTGAATCATCACGTCCTAATGCTAGTCTAATGCTTTTGTAAAGCAATGAACATCTTCATTATCAATAATATTTGCTAGTATAATTGGCAACTTCAATGACCGTAATAATGCTTCTTTAATGCGATTGGCAACTATTGTGAAATTTGTGAACCTATTTAGGATCTAAAGTCTTGTCTACACAAGCATATTACAAATTAGATGATTATATTCATGATAAGAATGCTTGTAAACATGATGGTCGTGCTCCATCATTTATATTATATTCATTATTATACGCATTACTGCTTTACTTCATTTTTTTCTTCTTTTTTTTGTTTAAGAAATTGACTCGCACACTGTTCCGTTGTTGTTGAATTAGGTAATTTACCCATGTTTGTAATATTTGTAATTATGTGAGAACCATGTTCCTATTTATCAGATGAATGAATTCGCCTGGTGGTGTTTGTAATATTTTATATCTATTCGTAGTAATAATAATATTAATTAATAGTATTAGTAGTATCAATTTGGGTGCATCGTCCTCACGTTTATGATTTAATGTATGTATGGAGTTTCTTGTCCGTTCTTCTCCATAACAAGCTATTTTGCCGAATAGACGGTAGAATCAATTATTATTACATTTAAATTTAAAATTCTGACGTACAAAAGTGCCGCTTAGTGTCCAACATTACAGTAGCCGTATAATCTTTTCTAATTCTACTATAGAACTAACTCAAAATGCGAAAACGATACAGTAATACTGTAAGTCAGTCGTTATACTGCTTTGATGTATTACTTGTACTCGCCATCCGCAAGCCCGCGCCTACGGTGGCGGGGAATCGGCTTGCGACTCCCGACGCCCAGGGCGTCTCCGGGGATCACGACCCACAGGTTTAATTATAATGTTACAACACAACGAATTATAAATTTAAACCACAGCTATCCCTCTCTGGTCTAATGTTTATTTATAATTTTGTTTAAGCAGATTTCAGAAATTGTATTAAAACTTCTGTACCGAAAATAAAATTGTTAAATAATTATAAGAGTTTGAAATAGTTTCATTCAAACAAAAACTAAATGGGATTGCTAATTTTAATTGCTAAAGCGAAAATAAAACGGGGTAGTTATGCTTTTATTTTTGTAAAATTTTCTGACATAAAATACCTTTCGGCGATATGAAGGTCCTTGTACTATGAGCCTTTGAACGCGAAACCTTTTCAACTTTGATTGAGACATAGTTGAAAGGGCATTGCGTAGGTATACACAATTACTCCCACATTAATACAACACTTCATTACTTAGTGAAGTTAATTAAGTAATTACGGGCGCACAGTTGGCGCAGTGGTTGATCAATTGACTGCTGCGCTGCGTGTCGCGGGTTCGATTGCCGAACGGAACAAATATTTTTATGATCTACAGATAGTTATTCCGGCTCTGGGTGTTTGTCTAAGGGAGTTTATATGTTTGTAAACGCACCCACGATACAGGAGAAATTCTTAGTGTGGGAAAAAGTTCAAAAAAAAATTGCGGCTGGTTGTAATACTCGTAACATCGGTACGAAAGTCTTTCTAAAATAAAATCATGCCTATTTTCCCCTCAGGGTTAGGCAGAGGTTTATCATGTCAACAACTGGGCACAAAGCCACACTCCGGATATTAACTGGGAAATCCCAGATGTAAAAACCCAATAACACTTTGCTTGTGCTAGGCATTTAATTTAGTACCTCATGCACAGCAGTAGCGTTTGCTACTACCACACCAAAATGAGGTAGTGAAATCTTCGCCATAGTTTTCATTACTTTCAGTTTCATCTTCAATTTTCCTGATACATAATGTCCTAGCTTACACTTACCCAAAGGGCAATGGAGAGGGCTGTTCTCGGAGTATCCTTGCGTGATCAAATCAGAAATGCAGAGATCCGCAAGAGAACCAGGGTTACCGACAAAGCCCGAAGAATTGCCAAACTTAAGTGGCAGTGGGCAGGGCACATTGCTCGCAGAATGGATAGCCGATGGGGCAGAAAAGTTCTGGAGTGGCGACTGCGAATCGGAAGACTTCCCACCAGGTAGACCAATGTCCTGGTGAAGGTTACGGGGATCCGCTGGATGTGGGATGCACGGGACCGGTCAATGTGTCGGCGCTTGGGGGAGGCCTATGTCCAGCAGTGTACGTCTTTCGGCTGATATGATGATGATGATGACACACACTTACGCACAAAACCACACACAAACACGCACGCATAAAACACACACCTACGAACATACAAATAGGTTCACTGCTCAAGTGAGTGCTAAGTTGCTTAGTTATTATTTAATTTGATGTTTTTAGGGTTCCGCACCTCGAAAGGAAAAAATGGAACACTTATAGGATCACTTTGTTGTTCGTCCGTCCGTCTGTCTGTCTGTCAAGACCATTTTTCTCAGGAACGCGTAGAGGTATCAAACTGAAATTTATATCAAATACTAAGGTCTACGGTCCCTTAAAGCTATGAAAAAAATCAAACTACTAAGCCAACGCAATCAAAATATGCAGCCGTTTATGCCGCAAATTACCGCAAATTTTCGACACTCGCAAGGGAATTAAAACCTACAGGGTACTTCCCGTGAATTCAGAATCTTGAAATTTGGTACGAAGCAACGTTTTATAGCACAGATTAAGGAATAATTGCGAAAACCGTAAATTTTTAGTTACATCATATAATAAAAATATTTTAAATAGTTTTAAACTTACTACCCCTTTCCTCATGAACGCGTAGAGGTATGAAATTTAAATTCATATAAAATACTCAGGTCTATAATACCTTTTAGCTGAGGTTTGTACCCTCGGTGCGCGAGTTGGACTCGCACTTGACCGGTTTTTTCTTAATTTTTCTGTTCATTAGTTTCACGATTTTCTAAGATACCATTTAAGGGAAGAGTGAGACAGCTCCGACACAAGTACTATTGCAACTTACTGGGACTGCCCCAGTTTATGTATGGTACAATGTTTGAGATGAAATAAATATTTTTTTTTATTTTGTAAACCCGATCGCCAATGCAAAATTAAACTTCAAGCTTCGTGGAAGAAACTTCTAGAACCGAGCAGTTATTTTTTTCATCTCAATTCACATAATCGCAGTTAGACAAACAAATAATTGGTTCACTCTCTGAAGGGTAGAACTCTAGAAAGTGAATAAAGAAGAGGAAAGGTACATTGAAACAAAGAGATCAGTAAATAAGCAGCTTACTTGCAAGTACGAGTACTTTTAAACAGTACTGTTAGTTTGCCAATTACCTGATTATATTCATAACATAGTAATGAGGTAACAAACAAAAAAAAAATACAATCGAATTGATAACCTCCTTCTTTTTGCGAAGTCGGTTAAAAAAAAGCGTCTACTATGGACTAAACACTTATTTACATTATTTACATTTGATTACACTCACCAAACTCTGCCTCAATCAAGTGTGTGTCAAGTGTGTGTTGGATCACGCACTGTACCTCACAAAATGTATAAAAAAAAGACCGTAAAAAGATATTGTATAGTTGATAGATGAATATTTTTGTCTGCATAACTGTCTCACTCTTTGTTCGACTATTGACATTGTAGGTCAATGTTTTAGGCCCGATATTCCCCTTGAACTGACTTTCTAGAATTTCATCCATTGTAACGAAAAATCAATGCCGGTCACTGGACTCAGACAGCTAATAGTAGGCCGTTCACTGAATTCTGATGTTACCAGGAAATGAAATCAGGGTGGGTCATTGCATGATAATCATCAAAGAAAAGATATGAATATGTTTCGGAGAAATTTGGATACTGGAATGTATCTATGTGAACTTGATTTGCTGAATTATTACAGAACTAAATTTTTCTACTGCTTCGCTTCTGTGGCCTATATTCCAGGCACCGTGTATATTTTCGTTTAGATTAAGATTTTTGCAGAGGTGCACGATAATTATTTAAGTAACAGGTAGATATTATAACAATATATTTAGCCATTTCATTTAGATCATTAAAACGATCACATAGAGCGTAAAATAAACTAGCAATTCCACTCAGCACCTACATAATTCTTTACCTCTCATTTCTCACAAAATCTTGCAATAAAAAGTCTAAATGCATTTTTTTCAGCGTCCTCATTACAGCTCGTTTGATTTTCATTGTAAGAATATTTCACAGTTATTTTATGCGCTGAAATGAATGCCACAAGCTTTTCAAACTTGATTTGAAAAAAGAAAAGACTCGGTTTTTATGGACATACGTAGTTGTCAAATCTTTTTTTCAGTCACATTACAGATTTGATATTTTTTTATTGAGTCGGTGATATAATGATACCGAACCTAAGCAAGATCTTATGTCCCGCATTTTGGAATGAAATACTTATTTTATTTGATTTATTTGTGCAAAAAACAAGTTCAGTATTTTTAAATCAAGTTATAAAGCCAAGTTCTTTTCTAGTCCAATAGCCAGGAGAATATGCCCTTCGATAATTCAATAGATTTTTTTTTTCGCTGTGTGTATATCTTACGTGAATTCGTGAATTCAAAAACGGTAACTATTTAGAGTTTATTTCGTGTTATAACAATAATATAAATGTTAAATTTTAATAATTTAGTGTGTCTTTGTACCACTCCTGCCATCTTCGATAATTGATACCTAAACTTGCCGGACTCACTCGGGTTGCAGGGTTGCTACTATATTGATTCTGAATAATATAAATATATATTATTCTATATTAATTCTCGTGCGTCTTAAACCATTTTTTGGCCTAGCAGCAGCGGTTGCGACTTATTGTAATAGTTCTTAGGACCAGCGATGCAAATAATTTAATTTTAGGACAGTTGCACCGGTTACAAGATAGATATGTATATTTTTCCCGGAACGACTGCTTTAGATTCACGATATAAAGAATTATAGATATATTAATTTTATTATTCTGACATTTCGAGACACTGTCAGCATGACAGGTACGACTATTCCGTGTTCTGTGAATATTTCTTTATTATTTTTATAGTAACGAAGAAGGTAGAAATTGTATTCGCCCTTAACATTAAAAAAAATACAAAATTTACAAAAAATTAGATGTGACAATAATGAATAACGTGCCTATACCGCGCCCCGCAATACCAAAGTTGTATTTTATTTATTAAATTAAAAGGGAAGACTATCATAGCACGTAAATGTTTAAACTTTTGTATGGTGGCAGAGTTTATTATTAAAAATATGTAGGCGCAAAATTATAAACTTAAATTCAATATTTCGCTTATTACATAGTAAAAATACAATTACCTGTGCAGCATAATACTTAGTTGTTAGAACATTTGTTGTAAGATATAACTAATCCCTCTATGCATAAAGAAAATGATTTGAAAAATTTAAATCATTTATTGAAAGAGTTACGAGCCATTTTCAGTTTTCCATTGTTTCAAAGCACGCAGAAGTAAGCGGATTATAATATTGACAATTTAAGTTACGTTATGATAGATTTATAAGCTAAATATATCATATTTATATTAACAAACTAAAATATTTATGTTAATTAGTATATTGGGTTGGCAAAGGATAAAGCTTCGTGACAGGACGTTTATATGTACCTGACGCGACTTTGACTGAAGCTACTCGAACTATGCCATCCGAACTAGGAAACACCTGTGTTATAATGCCTAGTGGCTAATTTAAAGGCGGTATCTCTACAGGGTATTCAGGTGCACACCACTTCTGACGAACCTGCAGCGTGTGCAAGTACTCAATTCGCCATTTTTTTTTTCAGTATAATAATACAAGCTGGTCTAACAGCCTTTTGCGATTTTTCAACTAGTAACGTAAAGAGTAAGGTAAGTCACATGCACATATTCGATTCTGCTAGTGTGGCGCCCTCGGGGAGTTATCGGTTTACGATAGCAAATCTCGCAGATGTCAAAGGTCTCCTAAGCCATCACATAGACTATTACTTAAAAATATTATGCTGTAGGCTAATAGGGGGCGAATATCTGCCACACCAGGCTGAAATGATAAAAGATTTAATTTCTGGCCTTAAATACCCGCTAATCGTATTTTGTGGGCGTAGTTTTTTTGTTCACTTAGGTTGGTATTTATTTCAACTATCAAGTTTATTAACCCGACATACAATTCTTCAAAACAACTTTAACACCTGATAAATCGTATTTTGGGGGAAGTTTCGAAAATCTAATAGTGACAACCTTATTATTTCCTTAGGTTGGTATTTTTGTCAAGTTTCAAGTTTATTAACCAAAAAAATAAGATTCTTCAAGAAAACTTTAACGCCCCTTAAATCGTCCCTTGGGTTTCGAAAAACTAATAATAAAAACCTTTAATAGTTATTTAGTTTAGTATTTGTGCCATGTTTCAAGTTTATTAATCCTTGAAATCAGATTCTTCCGTACATAATTCAACACCCTTTAAATCATATTTTGGGGGTAGTTTCTAAAAACTAATAATGGCAACCTTTTGCATTTGTTTAAATTAATATTTGTGTCAAGTTTCAACAACTTTGTTCGAAGGAATTAGATTTTTGATACAAACTTTTAACCCCCCTTTTAGGGGTGGAATTCCCAAATTTCCTTCTTAGTGCTCACTTACGTTATTTCAGGAACCTTTCTGCCAAATTTCATGCTTCTTGGCCTAGCGGTTTTGGCTGTGTATTGTTCGATCAGTCAGTCAGTTTCTTCTTTTATATATTTAGATTTATCTTCTCAATGAGCACTAAATAACGATATCCCACTCGATCGGGCAGGTCAATTTTTTTTCACGCCTTTATCCGTACCATAAAAACATTTAAAAATATTTGTCGAAAATTAGTATGGCTTTGAGTCAACAAGATGCTTGCTTATATTGTAAAAAAATGAACAGACTGTAGCTCCAATCGTTTGGCTGTAAAAACTGTGTGACAGAAGACGGACAGACAGACAGACACGTGAGTGACAGCAATAGGGCTCCGTTTGGAGCCTTCGGTACGGAACCCTTATAAGCAAAAATACAGCATAGTGGGAAAAGGATAGCTAGGCAGATGATGATCATAAGAAATAGCGAATCTCGAATCGTATTATTATTGTATTTGTTTGTTAATTGTATGGCAATTTCTGTTTAGTATGTGTGAATGTGCTTATCTTAATATTATTCTCAAAGACAGCTCACAATGTTAGGACCCATTAATTTTTTAATGCTAATTTTTATCTGTGGTGCTAGGCAACTGGGCTTATCCCATTTATAAACGACCCTTTGTGCCTATTGGTCTTGTTTGTTCTGTCTGTGGTATGGAGGGAGTTTTTCTTTTTTTTCTACTCCTCCGTTATTTTTTTCTGATTAATTTCGTAGCGAGATCCAAGACAGTTAAATTCATTCTCGGGGACTTGTTTGAGCTTCATTGCCTCGGTGCTTATCTGGTGGTCGCCACTGTTGCTTCTGGCTTTCAGGAGTTGCAGTGGTTTGGGAATAATGCGGCGGGACAGCCCAATAAAAAAAAATATTATACTCAAAGAAGAAGTCATGTTTTCTACGTCAATCTTTTTTGGTATTTTTCTTGCCTGGCGCAAACAACCATTTTTTTAATATTTGTTCTTTCTATTATTTTGTTAACATAATCCTACCTATGAACGTATAAGTTTTTTGTTCGCTGATGATTTATACTGTGTGGTTGTACCCTTATTACCTACATTATGTAGATCCTATGTCATTCGCGACCCTCTTTCTTCGAAAGTTTTCTTCCAAAGAACGAATAAAAGGCAAGTTACCTACCTCCTATCGGATATTGCCGTTACTTACCGTTTCTCGTAAATTATCTCAGTATCATCACTTTCAAATTTCATCAAGCGAGAGCACTCAACTCGATTTCTGTACCCTCGTTGCAAATGTCTTACTAAATAAAGAACACTGTCACTCCCTTAGTTTTGTACGTCATTGGTAACGTCCTACAGAGATGTTTAACTTCCTAGATTGGTGGAGGTCATCACATACACTCAACTTCTGTTTAACGGTTTTCAAGTGAATTGAATGCTGCAAGCCCCGTTGAAGGTGTTCCTTGTGAATTGGTCTTAGCTGAAAAAAATACAGAAATTTCCGTTGTAACAAACACGATGTTTTCTTTCACAGTTTTGTGAAAAGTGGTGAATAAAAATTGTGACATCCACCAATACGCACTGCACCCGCATGATGAATCACGGTTCATTCCTTCTCATAGAGAAAGAAAGGGCTGTATCCCAGCAACAGGAACTGATTACTGATAAACTTATGCTACTTAGGGCTCGTTCACACAGTACATTCGTATTTCCAAGATCGTTTTAATGGATCCGTCGCTACTGAAGGTGATGTTCACACCGCATTAACAGTACCGTTTTAACGGATCCGTCGTACTGGGGGTAATGGCACGCTACCCCGCGTTGCATCGATCCGATGAAACGGTTCAGTATTTTAGTACTGTTGTGTGTGTGTAAAGTCACTCATACAAATACCTACGGCACTGCCTAATAAAAACGTATACGATAAAGCGTTCCTGTAATACGGACCTCTGTGTGGACGAGCACTTCTTTGTTGATATCATACCTATTATGTTACGTTTGATAAATCCAATGTACGCAGCTCATCCTTTTCTGGTTTAATATATACCTTACTTACCGGTAGGAAGATTGACATAATATATCTGCCTAACTCACGGAAGAATAAGTATTGTTTTTCAAAAGAAAGGTACTCAATATTTGAATAACAGTCATAGGAGCTTGTAAAGAACTCGGCATGCGAGCGTATTAAGGAAAGTCGTATTATTTTAGTGTAACATTAAAATACAGAATTGTTTGGGTTGCCAGTCAAGCCTATACAATGTTGAGATGGTAAAATAAGAATTACTTCTACTCGATATAAGAAAGGTAAAATAATAAATGTTTCCTTAAAAGGTTTCTATTTTGATCTTTAATTGCCTTTGTGTTACAAACAAAGAAATCTTTTTTTGTGAAATTCTATTAGTGTAACTTGTTTGTTTTTTTTCTGAAATTAACCCTTTGAAGTTAACTGGTAAAGTTACATTTTAATATTAATAAAAATTTTTCCAAAACCAAAGAAAATCTACTAAACAATTCATGCTATTTATTTACTCGAAAACAAACACGGAATTGTCTTGCCTTGCGTTTCTGTTTGCCCACTAAACTAATTCAGAAGAACGCACAGGAGATAAACATTTGTAGTAAAAACTTTTGTAATTTGATCCTTGTAAATTAAAAAATGTCTGACGTAAGTGAAAGCCCAGGACTTTGCTCGCATAATTTCTATAAAATAAACATTACAGCTACACGTTATGTCAGCGAAGGCTTTAAAAAACTGCAAATGAGGTATTTAAATTAAAGTACTTCAATTTTAAAGCTCAATGGGCAGCCAACTCATTTTAAAGTTTTTTCATTACTACCTCAGTGTAAACGAGGATCCGTGGTTCTGTGAATGTGTTCAGTGTTACCGAAACCACTCCAAATTAAGGCGCTCCAAATAAAATTAGTATTTTTCTCACGTTACCTAAAGGGTCGACCTGTTTTAGGGGCTGATTCAGACTTTAGAGCTTTGAGAATGCATATGGAATACATATATAGATATTTACGTCGTGTTACATATTATTTCATCATCCCAAAATTCAAAAAAAGCAATCTGCGTAAAAGACGATATTGTGGTGTATATATTAAGGGAGTGGACGATATTTATATGTTGCGGCAACTCCAAATAAACGTGCAAATGAGTGATGATAAGTTCCTTTAAAAAAATCCAAATAGTCATTTATTTATTTAAGCTTCATGTACAATGGTTATATATAGGTGGACTTAATGCAGCAAGGCATTCACTACCAGTCAACCTTTTGATTAAATTATCTTTGTAAAAGAAAGTCAATGGTCCACCACTAGTTTAACAGAATAGAATAATAACTTAATTGAACACCAAATTATTACTATACTATAGATTCAATCAGTTGTGAACTGTTGAACTTATTCTACAAAGAAAATTGCGACTGCACTTTTGACACTTTACTGTAACTACAACTTTTACTCATACGTAAATAAATAACAGCAAATGTTTAACTATTTCTTAGCGTTTAATTACCGCAAATATTTTTTTGAATATTTGTTTTCACCGTGCTCTTAATTAATCCTTTGAGAATATCTCGGCCTCTTTTCTCAACCCTTTCTCTCACGTCAAACGATATTTATTTTAACATGTCCGATCACTCGAATAAGTTGATATAGTGAAATTGATCGGCTTCTTAGCAAAGTATCGGGCTGTGTAATATCTCAGACAAGTGGGCAACAAACAAGTATAGACTTACATAAGACTTCTGTATACTTGCCTAAATTAATTGAAGTAAAAGCTCCATGTTTGTATACGAAAGTTAATTTATAAGTAACAAAGTTGATGTCTGTATTTGATGTGTGGGAACATGGCCTGAAGTGTTCTTCAACTTGAAGTCTATAAAACAGGTGTGAATAACACCTAGGTACTTTAACTTTTACTCGCAATTTGAGTTGATTTTGTTACTTGTGAGCGACAGTCAATGATATAATTATTTGTACTTACAAAAAGTTTTCAACAGTTTTTTTTATTTTTATTGTTTAGTATCGTAGACATAGTACCTACGAGCTAAAGGCAGACACGTTGCGAATAAAAATGATAATATTGAAACAAATACTTACAATTAGGCCCAGAGGTAATGGCCATTTACTTTGTGTAAATTATTTCATCACCACTGCTCTAAAAACGGTGAAAGAAAACATCGTGAGTGAACCGGCCTATAACCAAATGTCCCAGAACCAAAAAAACAAAGACATGTGACGTCCACCAATCCACACTAGGCCCGCGAGGCTGATTAAGGCCCATTCCCTCTCACAGAGAGGAGGCCTTTGTTCTAGCAGGGGGAACATTAAAAATATTGTTGATGATGAGGCATTACAATACAATATTCTGTCTACGTTTTGGCCTATTACATGGCACTTAACCGGTTGTGTGCCGTAACGTCTCGCGTGGATCCACGTTTTAACCACTCAAGGGTTTAAACATAAGCGGTGACACGCCTCGGGGAATAAATTTGTGATGTTATGTTTTGTAAAGTCGATTGCCGAAAACAAAGCAGTTGATCCATTTCACAAATTGAGCAAACGACTGACGTTCAGATCACCTACATAAATGATTAAAGCGAACACTCGTTATCGTTTGGCAAAGTCAAACTCACACATTTTTCAGTTCCATAACAACGGAAGTATCATCTCTCGGCTGGTCCCTGCCACGGAAGTAAGGGCGAGGGTAGGCACAGAGGTGATCATAGCCGTCGGAAACCCAACGTTGAACATCGAACCGGTTAATACACCGAGCCGATAGGCGAAAGGGTCACGCGAATAGCTTCACAAAATGGCGTCTCATATCAATGACAGAAAAGGGAAATTGATGTTTTAATTTTGCGCTCGATCGTGTAATGTCGTGCTTCATTGAAATACTCGTATCGTAGCCGTGCAGTGAAAATCTTGTAAGGCACAAAGTCATTGGTTTTTATTGTATTAGATTTGCTGGGAAATCTCGAAATGCGTTACTAAAATTAACAGTTAGATAACTAATACATGATATTATTTTCTGTAATTTTACGCTTTATAGAAAAAATCCCAGACAGTTTATTAACTACTCGAAATTCTCCTGTAAAATTAAATTTATTACACGCACGAGGTTTTCAGTGCACAAGACGAAATATTCTCAAAAAATTGTAGACATTTAAGCGTAATAAAGTCAGTATTTTTATCTATAGAAGTAATGAAAGAAAAACTTTCAATTAAAAGAGCAAGAAATTAATTGAAGCAAGACTAGAATCCACTCAGGATTTTGCGCCACTTTGTTTAGATGAAATTAATAATTCCATTTGGTAAATGAAAACTAACTCTGTCTTACTTTATCTTTATATTTTTTTGAGATATATAACAGTTAATCGTAGCAGAAATGTTTATGAAGGTAACTTCAATCTATCTTATTCTCATCCTCACAAACGTCTCACGGAGATCCATATCACAATAAAATTTAAGTAATCATCAATACTTATACTATACACTTGCATTAAACTTTCAGGATATTTAGTTTTGTGATTTGTTTAAGGTATGTGTGATGAAAACATAAATTACTACCTAAGCACCATCACGTAGTAAAATGCGTTAACGTTTTGAGAATACTAACCTACTCATCTCCTTACTGCAATAATAACTTCGTGTATCTTCATTACAGTCAGACATCTTGTTGAATCTGCAACGCTCGTAAAAGATGGAGCCGTCTCCTTATTAGAGTCGTTAAGGAAACTCATTACTCATTCAATTATGCTAAGTTAGTGTCTGTTGTTAACTTTTTCCTGTGCTGACTCGAAACATGGAGTTATTTTGTGGTTTTAGTACCTTGTTATGTTACTAATTTAGAGATCAAACCAAAGATCAACGCTTGCGAATGTTCTAGCAGATAAATAAATTGTTACATTAACAATGATTGGTTCTTTTTGATTCAGTCTCGTGTAACCAATTAATTATTTCATACAAATGATGAGACTTCAAAATGTTCGGACTGTAATTCATAGTTGAAAAATACCACCCAATATCACCGTTCCGGTAGGTACATTCCTGCCGTTCGTTGATTATTTTATTCTCACAGAAAATATTGAATGAGAGACGCAAAAATGCAAATATTTGAACTGTTGACGCGGCAAGGATCAACTTTTCGCCATATTTCATTATAATGTATTTGAAAAGTTTCATGTTTCGTTTGTCGTTAGGGCTCAGAAGCTGTTTCCTTCAAGTTTCTTCTCTAAAATAACAATATTACTGTCAGCCAATTTGTCGCCGAGTCATTTTGATAAATGGACGAATAAAATTCAAGTTACAATACTTTTCCAGTCACACTTGGCAGCTGACAGCGTTGTAACTCAATCACTGGCGAATAAATCAAACAAGCGTATAGCATTCTTGTTTTATTTTATACAAGCTTTTAACCGTGTCGTCGTTCGGAGAAAATGTTGTATCTCTTCTCGTTGTATTGCTGCTATACTAACAAAGTTATGCTATTTATCTGCCATATAAACTACATCAGCTGTAACGTCGCTGTCGCTGGGAAATAATGCAGGAATCTATGGTTGTTAGTTTAACTACTTTCTGCAGTTCTCATTTCATTGGTTATTATCGTTTTTCTTTGAAAAGTTATTAAGCATGTCATAACTATATACAACAGTTACTAAGGCTAAAATAATGCTTGACTTTATAATCCGCATATCAAAACCTTTCCAAGATGATAGTAGCATTATTCTATTCTATAACGCAAAGTCAGGAGCTCCTTGGAGTATTGTTCCTTTTATTGGTCTCCCTATTACGCAAGTTGTACTAATAATATTGAATCTGTTCAGGTTCTTTTTTAGGGATCTATGTATAAAGAATGGGATCCGACAAGGAGCTTTAAGAAACAACTTCAATTTCGGAAGTCGGTTTTCCTGTTTTTGTTTCTCCGTTTTTTGACACCGACTTCCGAAATTGAAGTTATTTTTCTCTTTGTAGTGTTTTATTTGAAAGTCGGTTGTATTTTTTATATTTTTTTTTATTATTCGCTTTTTAGTTGTGGTACACAATGGACCATTTTTATAAGCTACAATGCCTAAAGTAATGCAAGAATAGATTAACCCAATAACATGAAATTTAAACAAAACCTGTGGAATGAGAGTATACCAGGGTGGACTGTTCAGACCTGCGTACCCATTGATAGCGTACCAGTGTGATGTTATGTTATGAAATGGTGTAAACAATAAACAGACATGCAATTGCAGCTATCCCTAGTGATTTTCCGTTATTTATTGAAGATTTCTGATGTATATCTCCGAAGTTCTTAAAAATGTCTCGCTCTCTCTCGCTTTGGTCGCTCAGTTCAGCGCCCGTCATCCTTTTTGAACCTAACCTATCCGTGTCGGGGTACTCTAAGTTCCCGAGCTCGCATTGCTCGCTCTTGGACTAATTCGTTGAAAACACGAATACACCCGAACAAACTCAGGTAGGTACTAATTTTCATTATAATTAATACTTTAAAAAGTTTTTATACAAGCAATAGTAGAAATTAAGCTGGTTTCTATAGAGCTTAAGAAACCGGTTATTTTAGCAGAACACAATTTTTTTTAATTTTTTTTATTTGTTATAGGCTCGCGCTTGACCACTATCTCACCTGATGGTAAGCGATGATGTGGTCGACGGTGGAGCACGCTTGCCTAGAAGTAACCTATTCACTCTTGACTTAAAGACCCCTAGACAAGACAATAAATTAATAATATGTTTAACTTATATTTCTTTTCTAAAATTTAGTATTCTTTTCGGTTGTTCATTTTAACACAGCTTTGTTAGTATTACTGGCAACCACAGATTGTTGGAAAGTAATTTGTTTTTTGGAAGCTTTATTATTTCCCTATTAATAAACAGTGTTCTTCGTTATACCCAAAAAAGTCAAAAAACACAAAACCAGATTTCTCTATCAAACACAGCATCGTCATGTTTGTGACAAACCTCTGTCCATCATCACTGACTTGTTACAGACTTGAGCAAAAGGTTTTCAGAGTGACAGACACAAAGGGAAGTTCCAAGCTGGCAGACGTGTAGACAGGACGGCAACAACATCCGTCGCAAAACAATTTGTTGCCAATTTAACAAACCGACCCATGTGTCTCAAAGATGGCTCAAAGCTCAAGCTCATAACTAACCGAGCTAGGGCTACGTGCAAATTATTGCCCCTGGCCATTTTATCGCCCCATGTGGTTGATTTAAATGGGATTTGGCCCCCGTCGCGTCACCTTACCCCAGGGCTTCGGTTATTGAAAATGAATCAGGTGTGAAATCTCCTTAAAAAGGTTTCGTACCTAGTTGATTATTAAAGAAGTAATAACGATTTTAATCAATGTTAACCCTGACATCAAACTATTGCATTGAATAGCAGATCCTTAGAAACAACGAAGCCCAATGTAGCAATAAATATTAGCTCCTTGAAAAACTCCTTATTTCCTTAACAGTGGGGAAAGTTTCCTGTTTCGTATTACTTGAATTTTGTACATACATAATAAATTCTTGTCTCGGTTTAGCCAGGGGCGATTCTTTTACGTCATAAGTACTTGCTGAAAGGTCGTTTTGCCCCAGGATATAGGTAAAAGCGAAATAAGGAAACTTACTATTGCATTCACAATACAATGAACTTATATTCTTTGTGAGACAAAGTCATTTCAATAGCTCTTTATGTTAATAACACTGTACAATGTTAAAGTTAGTGATTTACGAGGTTCTCTTACTCCATAAGGACTTTTTTTTCTTTTCTTGTGAGTGACAAAAGAGAATTGTGTTTCTCAGAGCACATTGTATTTGATTAGACATAAAGATAAATCTCGGGGCGACAGTGTTTCGGAATTAAGTATTGGCTTACCAAGCTGTCCACTACAGATAAGGGATTAACAGTATAACGTAACAAATACAGTAATATACAAAGTGTGTCGTGACCTGTTAACTAAGAACAGAATTACTTTTACTTATTGCTCTAGCACTTCTGTTGATGGAAAATATAAAGGATATGTTATTTTCTGATCTAGAAAGTTAATCGAACAACATCTGTAATTATATTATTTTACTAGTTTTGGGCCAATAAAACTGGTTTGTCCGAAGTAGAAGGCTATTGTTAAACTATAATAGGCTAATGATTTAATTTGATTTGCATAAAACATCTTAAGTAGTAGGTATTTTTGGCAAAACATCCGGTCAATCCAGCAAAAATAACTGAAAACAAATGCTACAAATGGCTACAATTTAGCAGCCTTACAGTGTCTGCAATAGGACTTGAATATTTTACTTCCAGGCTGTCCAGTGCATGAGATAAATGCTTGTAACAGAACACCTAGGTTTCAAGATATCTAGTGTGGAGTTATGAGTTCGCAACACTTGCTCATAAGTTATTTGCATTCAGGCACTTTGTACGAGTATGTGTGTGTCATACAACAGGAAAAATATAAGGAAGCTATTTGCTGCCTACTTTTTAAACTTAGTTCTTTATGGAAAGGAAGAAGGTAATCTTATTTATTTATTTATTTATTTATGTACACACAAAACACTTAAAAGAGAAAATCTTCTCACAAGCAAAGGAAATAAATTATTACGCTTAAAGGATGGGCAGATAAAGCCCGCTATTTGATAAACTCTGTTAACTCGTGTTAGTTTTCACTTACACTAGATGGCTCCCTAATGAGTGCCTTAACAAAATGCCACTGTTGCATTCTCAATGCGTTGAAAATCAAACAGCGCAATAATATTTAGGCGCTTCATCATAGTCATATCAGCCGAAAGATGTCTACTGCTGGACATTGACCGGTCCCGTGCGTCTCGCAACCAGCGGATCCCCGCAACCTTCACCAGGTCATCAGTCAACCTGGTGGGAGGCCTTACAATGCAACGTCTACCGGTTCGCGGTCGCCAATCCAGAACTTTTGTGCCCATCAGTCGTCCTTTCTGCGAGCAATATGCCCTGCCCACTGCCACTTAAGTTTGGTAATTCTTCGGGCTATGTCGGTATCTGTGGTTCTCTTATGGGTCTCTACATTTCTGATTCGATCACGCAATGAAATGCCGAGCGAAGCCCACTGCATTGCCCTTTGAGTGACTGTAAGCTCAGAGCCATATCACTGGCAACACACACTGGTCATTGACTTTCGTCTTGAGACACTGTGCTAAATTGAACGAAGTGTTTCAGGGTGTTACTGAATACGGAAATAAGTCACTCACCGCAAGACTTATAAACCGCTTGTATACTATAAAAACCACGACTTACTTGCAAAGTGGTTCCGCAAATTCTTAGAAAGACTTGTAAATGACTTACTAGTTTAAGAAATTGCTAAGTGTTTTGTAACGCAAGCAGCTATATTCTATACTATAATATATTGCTGGAGCAAAAATAAGAAAAGAAAAGAAGGTAAACAAACAAAAAAAAAGGTTTTTACAGTGTCTTTGCTGCCACAAAAATCTATGAGAGAAGATGTTTATTTCATACAACAACCAAATACACACATGCACAAATATTTTACATTTAATTTATTATTTTCTGAACTGTATTTTACAAAATTATATATTTTAATTATATTAGTATATTTTTATTATAATTATATATTTTAATTATATTATATTTTTAATATGTTAACAAAAAAAATGTATTATTAAAACCAAAACCAATAAAGTAAAAAGACATTAAAAAGTATCTCGAAAGCCTAGAATTTGTAACTATTATGATAAGCAATTAAAGAGTGGTACAAATGTTACTACTTTTCGTTCTAAGGTTGTATTTTTAAAATTAGTCGGATGATCACCGTGTGGTGTTTGTTTGTTTACCTTTTATCTTTTCCTCCAGCGAATAGAGCATAAGTAGCTGTGCCAGTAAATTCATTATGACTCTGTTCTCGATATATAATAAAGTTGGTACCACTTTTAACTCGGCAAAGATAAAAGTAAAGGCTTCTTTACCACCAATGGTGTGCGAGGTAGCGAGACGGTGCGAGGACTCGTAGCGGGTTCTTTTCAACTGTATATCGTACTTTTATCGTACGTTTCAACTGTAAGCTGTCCCACGCGGCTTCGCTCCCGTCAACTGGATACCTACTTAACTATCTAAACCGTTTACGCAGCGCACGCAACGGAAACTCTGAAAAAAGAATATTTTTTTCCCATTTTTGCTACATTTTTCATTTATGCTCCGCTCCTATTGCTCGTAGCGTGATGTTATATAGCCTATAACCTTCCTCGATAAATGGGCTATCCAACACAAAAAGAATTTCAATCAGTAATTCAATTCCAACCAGTAGTTCCTGAGATTAGCGCGTTCAAACAAACAAACTAACTCAGCTTTATAATATTAATAATATATAAGTATATAGATATCGCTCGCACACATCCTTGACTTGTGTATGTAAAGAATGTACCTGGGTCTGCTAATCCTTTTCCACCAAGGTTTTGCTAACCCTGACCGGAATGACGGCCAACATGGTGCACCTCACTACGGACTAAGTGTGGGCATTAAATACCTAAAGAAAAAAAAGAAGAAGCTAAACCAAGAAAATAAATTAACTCCATTGGTGGACATTTTTCACGTGTGCCGCTACGCTATCTCGCACATCTTTGGTAGAAAACCAACCCTAAAGAATAAGGTTGTATTAATTTTGCTTATAGCCTCATTAGCTAGCACTCCTCTATAGAGTTTCTGGTTTTACTTGGTTAAGGTAGGATGAATAAAGCTGCCTTGAAAGGCTTATCCGTTATCGTGGGTAACTATAAAACTGTTTTAGCGCAAGTTGTTAACATACACTGTGTTCTGAAAAGAGCAAATAAAAGACCAGGCGTGATAGTGGTCAAGCGCCAGCTTACTTTAAATTAATAATAATAATAATAAGAATAAGCATTGCCATACAACGTGGCAATGCTGCCAGTCTTTTGGGTACATTACCGGTGGACAACGATGTGGAGGAGTTTTTCGACGCCATATTTTAGTTTAGTATATTTTTTGAGGTTTAGTTTATTTATTTATTTATTTATTTATTTATTTATTTATTTGTGAAAGGTAGCTTCACAGCTGACAGTACATAAACATAACAATCAATACACTAAACATTACGCCAATTACGAAGTACACAGAAAAATATCAAAATAGTAAGCAGAGAGTGACTCGAATTAATTTACTTTAAACGGTATGGTGTGTGCCTGTGTGCGTGTGTGTGAGTGTCTGTAGATGCGTGTGATGATGTGTGTATGTCTTTATACTTATGAGTTATGAGTTACTGGCACTGGTGGTGTGACTGATTATCCCTTTCTTGATCCAAGATTGCGACAATCTCTTTAGTTAGTGAGTATTTTTTGGTTCAAGTGTATATATTTGTAGTCAATATTTAATTAAGTATTTTATACACTGTATATACTTGTACCTATGTAAATAAATACGTGACTCCTAAAAAAGCATAAAAAAAAAAAAAAAAAAAAAAATACTATTTTGAAGAAGATACGAGGTAACCTAGCATGTCTCCAACTTTGTCGGTGTCGTCATCTACTCCAATCGGATGCAGCTGAATACTGGTATTTTATTTATATAACCATTAATGTACACACATAATAAAGAGACAAGAAGAATAAGGAACAGAAAATAGGTACAAAGGTACGCTTATTGCAAAAAAATCTCTTCCAGCATGCATACCTGCGAGAGGAGAGTTGAAAAAAAAATATGTAGACACCGTTTGTAGAGGGGAAGTAAAAAGGAAAATATATTAAACAATTCACTATAAAATAGAATAAAATATAACTAATTAATATATACTCTCATTTATATATTACATATGATTATTTGCAACTATGACGGAATGGAAAGATAGTGTTCTATTCTATCACTCCATTTTAAAAACAGCAAGAGTTTTGCAGTCCCTAATGTCAGGCGGTAAAGAGTTCCACAACCTGTACATGGAGCGACTGCCTATCTCACCTCCACGACTCAGTAAGTAGGTAACAAATTAATTTGGGATGTTGACAAAAATATCTATTTAGTCCGTCAGTTAGATAACCTAAAAATATTGGACACGTATTTTTTCATTTGCCACGTAAATAAAAAAATACGACGACAGTGTGCGTTGAAATATCGTGTGACGTCACGGTGTGCTACACTTTATACTGACAAAGTGACATCAGAAGCCCCCACTCCTGAACTTTGATGCGCTTTATCTTTGTCATTTTTTATTTGATAATGCAAAAATACGGGTCCAATATTATTTGATAATCTCAGGAAACATCCCTTTTCTTTGGTGTCTGACTATCTGTAACGACTATTAAAGATTTATAAATGACAGCCGTGACCAAGAGAGGCATTATCTATTTTATAAAACATATCTTTCAAAAGGAACCTTTCAACTCATCTAAATATTTCCCTACACATCAGATTTGATTACCTGAAATAAATCTCGTATTTGTACACCACATTTTTCGCTTTACACCACGATGACAACCGCCTCTATATGAAATATGTTTATATGTATTCAGACACAAAGAAACTGTCATAAAAAATATGTTCCGTCTACTGCAATGAGTTACACTGTTTATTTATCGTACGTCATATTTTGCGGTTGTTGGGTTATACCCAGAAACATCCCCTATTTGTTGAGGAAAATTCTCGTAAACGAAAAATACCGTCGGTTTTATTTAAAAAAAACACAGAGATCTAAAATACTGGAGGACGGTCAAGAGTGAATCGGATATTAATATTGACGTGTTGCAGCTACATAAATTGTTTATAACAATTTATAAATGAAGAGTAAAGAAAGGTTCACTTCTTTCTTAGTCACTACTTATTATTCCTAAAGTACCCCTACTCTCTACTATACTGTATACTATCCCCTATTATTTGGATTTCATTTAGAAGTTAGAAGTTAGTAAAATCACAGTGAGTACCTAATGGCACAAAGCCAATCGTAGTATCTATTAGAACAACTGTTACCCTTTCCTTTACCGACTTCTACGACTTGTACCGAATGGTAAGCAGCTGAAACTGATTTATTTATTGGCACACAAAGCAAAACAGGTTCCAGAAGCGGTCTAAAACTAAAAAGTTGCTTAATGCTTGTAAATTCAATACAACTTTTGCTGGTTTTAAAATATTCATCAGTTGTCGTAGAGTGGTTCCGAGCTTATTCAAAACAAGTCCCTATGAAAGCATAAAAGCGCTGCTACCTTTCAAAACTTGATTTAGAAACGAAAACTAATTAAAAGTTATTTCTTTGCATCACACGAATCCTCTGGGTGACGACCGCGCAACCGGGACAGCCAGATGTCGGAGAACACGTTTTTAGGGAATCACTTTCGCTAAAGTTTCCCCATTAGCTAAGTATCGAAAGGCAATAAAATTCGTATTAACTGTACCTATCAACAAATTGCTTTTAGTCACGAAGCTACCTGATCCTCAATAGTCCTGACTTATGTTGATGACTTGTTTTATGGCTCCTAATTTGTCTAAATTGAAACCACCTTTCAGAGCTTACTGTTTGTGGCTTTTAGTATCTCAATTGAAGACTTTGAAATGCCCGATTCCTTTGAAGCCTGATTTACAAGTTTTCAGTCTTGTAAATTGCGAGTTTTAGATCTAAAATGTGGTGACAAAAAGCGGTTAAATCCTTCGAATCAATAGCATCTACTAAGTTTCCCTTTTCTATAGGTAGGTACTAAAATCAACATAAATGAATAATTTGTGTTACCTGATTTTAATGGTTTGACAGGAAACAATTCACTGTCAAATACCTACTTATGATAACACTAGCAGCTACCAACGGCTTTGCTTACGTGAAGTTATCCCAAGGTAACGTAATTCCGCGATAAAAAGAATCCTAATCTAAGACATGGTCTACCCGTGTGCCAAGTTTTGATCGAAATCTGTACTGGCACTAAACAGAGCGGCAGAAATACTTTCGCATTTATAATAAATGATTTGACTCAACTAATAATTCACCTACTTCGCACAACAAACAGATACAGTAAGTAGGGCCTCATTAATAATATTGTGTAATACGCAATAGAAAGTAAAATTTTATTTACCATAGCAATTTTGTATACTAATATATCACTTTGCCTTTTATAACTTTGCTGCATAGTTCGTTTTGTTTATCATCTGTAAGTCGAGTTTATTTTGTTGTGTTCGTTTAATCGTAATTTGATAGTCACATTTGCTCGCCGATGGCTGTCGCTCTGCTGTCAAAAACCATGCATAATACGAAATGATCGCGATTACTTTGCGATAAATGCAAATTTTAGTAAGCACATTTTTATTATCAGCAGCGATATCGTAAAATTATCATGATTTGGCTATCGCTCATAAAAAATGCGGTTTCGCGATTGAAAAGCAATTATTTCACAAAAATAAGGTGGCCAATTTTTTGACGTAACGCGATAATCGCGCGATGATTGAACAATGTTTGCGCAATTATTGCTTATTGCAGTTTCATACGTTATAAGCCTGCGGGTCTTATTCGGTGATCGCTGTAATTCAGACCGCCAATGGT
Organism: Orthosia gracilis; assembly: GCA_947562075.1. Classification (NCBI taxonomy): domain Eukaryota; kingdom Metazoa; phylum Arthropoda; class Insecta; order Lepidoptera; family Noctuidae; genus Orthosia; species Orthosia gracilis. The sequence goes on along the minus strand of OX387272.1, from coordinate 39,340,332 downwards.
GCGGTGCTTTTGAAATGAAGGGAAAAAAATTACAAGCAGAAGAGTATTACAGACTTTTTCAAGAATAAAAAAAACTTTTTAACAAAAAAATACTAAGTAATTTTATTTTGTCACTTTTTAGCTGCACCTACCTAGTAGGCAAGTAGTTTAGTAAGGTACCTATAATGCCAAAATAGATTACCCGAACATCATGAAACTGAACATAACCGATGAAATGGGAGTGTACCAAGGTGAACTGTACACAAAGAATTTTCAAAATTGGTCCACAATTGACGGAGATATCGGTGAACAAATATAAAAAAAAACAAACATAAAGCCAAACATAGGACCTCCTTCTTTTGGTAAGTCGGATAAAAATAAAACGTAACTTTTCTAACAACATGTCAAGCCCGTAGATTCCTTACATGTTTTAATATTCTAAATGTACATTTGAATGTATATGTCTGTCATGCTTGTTTTACTTGTATTTTTCTTATAATTAATTAAAAAACCCAAGGTTAGACATGTATTTTTCACCATTAAAATTTTGCATAATTAATATAATCCGGACGACTCGCTTATCCGCAAAGGGCCTTGTTTTTGCAAGCCCGAATTAGCGAGGTCCTACAGATCTATAAAAAAGAAATTGAATTTCGCTTTATTCGTGAATTAAATAAAAATAATTCTGAATCTTACGACAATTACAACTAATTAACATAAGAAATATGCCATTTTAGAACGAAAAAAATAAAAGTAATTATTCACAAATTCGTAAAAAAAAAAAATTGCATGACTAGTGTTTTCCTAAATGGAACAAACAGAATATCGAATTACTTTGTTGCGCAGAAAATCTTCATAAATGAAAAAATAAATCGAACTATTCCACTGTTTAAAATCTTTTATAAAGTGATTCAATAACTTGAACTGCTTTTATAACCACCTTCAAAAAGGAGAAGTTTCTCTATCACGAAATATAATTGTTTTTTTTTTTTTTTATATAATTATTTTCACCAATTATATACTCGAAGACGGCTCGACCGATTGGAATGATTCGAACGTTATTACCTTCAAGTTTGTGCTTAAATATATCAAATTTCTTTCATTTTTGAATTTAGTTAAATAGTTTTCAGATTATCCTGAAAATATTGTCAGTCTGTTGACGTGAAATTAGGTTATTATGCTGTTATGAACCGATTTTGATGCAATGGCAAATTAGTTATTTTTTACTACGAGTAGTAAAACTAGGTAAGTGGCCAGTTACTCGACCGAAATCTTCGTGCGTGGCGTACTAAAATATTATCTCTAAAATAACCCAAATTTTCTACTATTTTATATTAACACTAGCTGACCCCCGGGGCATCGCTCCCTTCAATTGGCTACTTACCTACCTACACTACCTACCCTACCCTACCTACCCTACCCTACCTACCCTACCCTACCTACCCTACCCTACCTACCCTACCCTACCTACCCTACCCTACCTACCCTACCCTACCTACCCAACCCTACCTACCCTACCCTACCTACCCTACCCTACCTACCCTACCCTACCTACCCTACCCTACCTACCCTACCCTACCTACCCTACCCTACCTACCCTACCCTACCTACCCTACCCTACCTACCCTACCCTACCTACCCTACCCTACCTACCCTACCCTACCTACCCTACCCTACCTACCCTACCCTACCTACCCTACCCTACCTAACCTACCCTACCTACCCTACCCTACCTACCCTACCCTACTTTCCCTACCCTACCTACCCTACCCACCCTACCCTACCTACCCTACCCTACCTACCCTACCCTACCTACCCTACCCTACCTACCCTACCCTACCTACCCTACCCTACCTACCCTATCCCACCTACCCTACCTACCTTACTCTACCTACCCTACTCTACCTACCCTACCCTACCTACTATCCTCGTTGTGGTGGGGATCCGAACCAAAGCCTGGGAAATCGCAGTAGTCTCCTATTACTTCGAGCCAGACCAATCCATAGGGCCATACCTGGACCAGGTGACCCGGATCCAAGCGGAAGTGGCTAACGGTAGATTGCTGATAGGTGGCGACGCAAACGCGAAAAGTGCCTGATGGGGCAGCATCAAAGAAGACTCCAGGGGAGAGGAAATGTCCGCTACCCTGGACGAACTTGAGCTTCAGGTGCTAAACACTGGTGACGCTCCCACCTTTGACACCATCAGAGGTGGTAGAGCGTACAAAAGCCATGTGGACGTCACGGCATGTTCGCTCGACCTTTTTGACGGCTGGCGGGTCGACACGGGAGCAACATCCTCGGACCATAATACCATATTTTTAATGTCAACACAAAAAGGGGAAAAGGCATAAATATAAATAGGACAACGAGACAGTATAATACCAAGAAGGCTAAATGGGAAGCATTTGACACTAAATTGGGGGAAATGAAAATTGGGCATAACATAAATTTAGAAAGGATAGAAGAGATTAATAGTAAGGAAAATTTAGATAACGTAGTTAATAAATACATAAAGGTTATTTCAGAAGCAAGTAAAGTCGCTATCCCAAAAATAAACGACAAAGCTAAAATTAACTGTCCGTGGTGGTCCGAGGAGCTCACCGTGAAGAAGAGGGAAGTCATGACTAAAAAGAACCGCATCCGCAATGCCGCGCCGGTTCGCCGAGCGAAGGTCGTTGGCGAGTACCTGAAAGCAAAAGAAGAGTACGAGATGCAGGCAAAGAGTGCCCAAATCGCCAGCTGGAAGGAGTTTTGCCGAAAGCAGGATCGTGAGGGTGTTTGGGAGGGTATCTACAGGATCATCCGTAGGACCGCCAAATGGCAAGAAGAACTGACCCTTTGCAGCGATGGTGCATTTCTCAATCCGAGTGAATCGGCCGCCCTACTAGCAGATACGTTCTACCCCGAAGACAGAGTAGACCAGGACAACGCTGACCACAGGCGAATCAGAGAAGCAGCCAGCCGAGTAAATGAGTGGGTCCATGATGAACATCATGATCCCCCATTTACGACGCTGGAGCTGAAGTCCGCCGTGGCGGGTTTCAATCCCAAAAAGGCACCAGGAGGGGACGGATTGACTTCTGATATCTGCAGTCGAGCGATCCACCAGGACCCGGACGCTTTCCTTGCCCTTTACAACAAGTGCCTCGAACTGGCACACTTCCCTACCATCTGGAGGCTACTGTTGTAGTCCTCAGGAAGCCGGGCAAGGACAGCTATACCAACCCCAAGGCGTACAGACCAATTGGTCTACTGCCGGTTCTGGGGAAGGTCCTGGAGAGGATGGTCGTAGCGCGTCTAAAATGGCAGCTTGTACCGCGGCTTAGTACTCGTCAGTTTGGCTTCATGCCCCAGAGGAGCACCGAGGACGCCCTCTATACGCTAATGAAGCACGTACAGGACAAGTTGAGGCTGAAGAAGCTAATTGTCCTGGTGTCGTTGGATTTAGAGGGCGCCTTCGATAGCGCCTGGTGGCCAGCTATTAGAGTCAGACTGGCTGAGGAAAAGTGCCCGGTCAACATCAGGAGGCTTTAAGACAGCTACCTCGATGGTAGGAAGGTCAGGGTTCGGTATGCCGGTGAGGAATGCACTCGAGAGACTAGCAAGGGCTGTGTTCAGGGGTCGATCGGAGGTCCAATCCTGTGGAACCTCCTTCTCGACCCACTACTGCAGGACCTTGAACAGCGTGGACTTTTCATTCAGGTGTTCGCGGATGACATCGTCTTGGTCGTGGATGGGGACACGGCGACTGAAGTCTCGAGATCTGCCAATGCAGCCCTCGCCCATGTTCATGATTGGGGCGTCCGAAATAAGCTAAGGTTTGCACCGCACAAAACCTGTGCGATGACCATAACCAACAAGCTTAAGTACGACACTCCAATACTGAGCATGGCCGGGGTCGACATCGGTATGGTAAAGGAAATGAAGTTGCTGGGTCTAACCATAGACGAAAAGCTTACTTTTAATGAGCATGCCGCGAACGTCTGTAAGAGGGCAGCTAACGTATACAAGCAGCTGTCCCGAGCCGCAAAGGTGAGCTGGGGATTAAACTCACAGGTCATTCACACAATTTACACAGCAACGATTGAGCCCATAGTTACATACGCAGCCGCCGCTTGGGCACCCGCTGCAAAGAAGTTGGGTATACGGAAGAGGTTAGACTCTGTTCAACGAGGATTCGCTCAGAAGCTCTGCAAATCTTACCGCACTGTCTCATTGAACTCGGCACTGGCCTTGTCTGGGATACTACCTCTAGACCTGCGCATACAGGAGGCAGCCGCCCTGTATGAAGCGAGGATAGGGTCATCCCGGTTTGTGCCAGGAGACAGGGAGATCGACAATGCGGTGAGGTTTGCGGAAGCTCCTCATCCGGCTACGCAAATGCCCCTGGAATTCATATGCCTGGCAGACCAAGAGTTACTAGACAGTAACAATGTGCAGACGGTGCGAATATTCACCGACGGCAGCAAGATTGAGGGGAAGGTCGGAGCCGCATTATCCATTTGGGATAATGAAGGCGAAGTCCGGAACCTCAAGCTTAACCTTGCCGCGTACTGCACAGTCTACCAGGCGGAACTCCTGGCCATTTGCAAAGCCACTGAAGTGATCTTCAAGCGGCAAGAGGCGAGCTATGGTTTGTACAGCGACTCAATGTCCGCACTGCAGACGCTTGCAAACCATAGCTCTCTCCATCCACTTGCGGTTCGCGCGCGCGCCAACCTGGTTCATGCCCTGGGCCAGAGCAAAGCTGTGACTTTGTTCTGGATCAAGGCCCACGCGGGCCTGCCGGGGAATGAGCGAGCGGACGAGTTGGCAAAGAAGGCAGCATTGTCGTCACGGAGGAAGCCGGACTACGACCAGTGTCCGGTTTCATTTATCAAGCGACAGATCCGTTTGGAATCGCTTGATGAATGGAATCGAAGATATGTGTCGGGCGAGACCGCTTCCGTGACGAAAATGTTCCTTCCGGATGCAATAGCTGCCTTCCGTATTGTACAACAGGTGCGGCCCGAAGGCGTCCTCACGCAAGTTTTGACGGGGCACGGTGGGTTCTCTGAATACTTGAATCGCTTCAAGTGTAAGGAGAGTCCATCGTGCGTCTGCGATCCAGGCGTGGCAGAGACTGTCCAGCACATACTTGTAGAGTGCCCGTTATTTATCAGGGAACGCTACCGACTTGAATGTGAGCTGGACAGGAAAATAACGAGGGAGAGCCTGCATGGGCTCATGGACAACAAAACAAGGGAGAAGTTTCTGGAGTACTGCATTAGAGTAGCCACTGCGGTTATACGTCGGAACAAAACCTGAAGCGCACCGTGCTTCATTAGTATTTTGTATAATATTTAAATGTAAGCACGGAATGCAGCAAGGACACGTATAGCCGGCAGTACTTCATGTTAGTAGGTACCTAAGTTTTTTAAATGTGTAAAATTCACTGTGATATTTTTTTGATAACTGTGCTTGTGGGTTTAATCCCGAATTTTGATGTATATACTATCAGCTGTGATAAGTCGCACTCTGTACACCTGTGATAGCAGCGTTTTTTGGCTCAATTGTGATACGGCACTTTTTGCGCAACCTGATATATTATGTTGCACCTTTTATTGCACAATGTATTTTTTGTATTTACACATTCCGTATTTTTATAAGTTATTAAATCATGCCCTTAGAGTAGATTAAGTGGGACTCTTACCCACACAATGCAAGATGAAGTATGAAAGAAAGAGATAGTATGAAGAATGAAAGTACGAGAGGCATGAAAGATTGACCGGAATGTTTGAGGTTTAGCACATAAGGCGCCAATTACGTTGGCGGGGATTAGAGTTAAGAAAAAAAAAAAACCTGCCCTATCCTACCTACCCTACCCTACCCACCTTACCCTACCTACCCTACCCTACCTACCCTACCTACCCTACCCTACCCTAGGGGTATGAAAAATAGATAGTAACCAATTCTCAGACCTACTGAATATGCTTATAAAATTTGGTAAAAATCAGTAAAGCCGTTTCGGAGGAGTACGGTAATTAACATTGTGACACGAGAATTTTATATATAAGATGATACAGCAATTAACATGATACAGCAATTTTCAAAACTATTGCGTAATATTGCACCATAATTTTTTGATATGTGGCTTATCACCTCTCGATTGGACCATTCATTCAACATTTTATAAACGTTATCTGTAATCTGATTAGAGGAACTAGACAAGTGACATTATATCAATGAAAGTGTCGCGATAGTAATTGGGGAAAACCTCATAAATTTATGGAATTGCAAAGCGCTATCGAAACATTTCATGATCGATCCCTTACATATTGGCATTTTAACCATCAGCATCGCTTCCAATAGATAACACTTTGTCTAATGTCGAGAGCAGTGGTGGACCAGTGGTAACGACCCCGACTTACGTATCGTGGTCCAGGGCTCTATCCCAGACAGACGCATTACTATATGTAAATTATTTCGTCACCGCTGCTCTAAAAACGGTGAAGGAAAACATCGTGAGCAAACCGGCGTGTCCTAGAACCAAAAAAATCGAAGAATTGTGACATTTACCAACCCGCACTGGGCCCGCGTGGTGGATTATAGCACATTCCCTCTCACACAGAGAGTAGGCCTGTGTTCCAGCAGTGAGAACGTTAAAATGCTGATGATGTTGATGACTTTGTCTAGAGCCTAAGGTCATTTTTAGCCCCTGACAGAAAAAGATGGGTGTTATAAGTTTGAATTGTGTACCTGTGTATTTGTGTACCTTTGTATCTGTCTGTGGCGTCATAGTTCCTAAACGGATGAACCAATTTTATGAAACGTGGCTTTATCATAATAATATGTGTTCTTAGCTATGTTTGATGAAAATCGTTCATTTTTTTTTTAATAGAATATTCTACCGCAGACATAGTCGTCCGCACCCTTTTTTACTGTGTTAATTTGTTTAATAATTTTTCATAATATTACAATTATTGGACTTCTACGTCGGACATTATTTCTAGACTTACATAACTAACTTAAGTCTACGTGAGTTCATCTTTCACTAAATACTATATAAATATGTTTTTTTTTTTAATTTATTGTTTACACACTGGCATTACAATTTTATATTTCTATTGATACACTGCTTATGTTATTTACTATTTTGTCTACTTATTTCTATTTGTACACTTTCGGGGGAGATGCATGGCAGTGCGAGCAGACCAGTCCCGGTCGACGGTTCCCGTTCTAGAACCCCATCGTTAGGACTTTAAGGGGAGTATGACTGACTCGTTCCCAAAGTGGTTCATAAGAGCCTCGTCTACCGTAAGACAGTTAACGGATATAGAAATCGCGCGTTTGGTCTATTTTAGTTACTTTCACAGCATTATGTCATACGGTATTTTACTGTGGGGTCGGGCGGCTGACATTGAAACAATATTTATATTGCAAAAGAGAGCTGTCAGGGCCATATATAATTTGAGTCACCGAGAATCTCTTGGGGAGCTATTTAAAAAGATTAATATTATGACAGTTTCTTGCCAATTCATTTATGAAAATATTATGTATGTAAGGAAAAATATAAATCTCTATAGTAAAGTTAGTTATAGACACAATTGTAATACTAGAAATAAAGATAAGTTAGATCAACCATCTTATAGATAAGCTAAAGTACACACATCTTTCATGGGGTACTGTGTTTAATTCTATATCAAAATACTTTGTGAGATATTAAAACTAAATGAAAGAAAATTTAAAACAATAGTTAAAAGTACACTTTGTAAATAAGCATATTATAAATTAGATGATTATATTCAGGATAAGAATGCTTGGAAACATGCTGGTCCTGCTCCATAGAGCAATCTTTATGTCAAACTGGTTGATTTGTATTGTATTCATAATTATACTAACGCTTTATTTTATATTTATCTACTCTTTTTATTAAAAAAAAAATATGACTCGTACACTGTTCGTTGTTGGTGTTTGTTGTTGTTGAATTAGATAATTTACCTATGTTTGCAATATTTTTAAGTATGTGAGAACCATGTTCCTATTTTTCAAGTGAAGGAATTTTCTTGTTAGTGCTTGTAATACATATAAGTAGTATAATTGTGCTAGGTGCATCGCCCTCACGTATATGAATTTATTAATGTCTGTCTTTAATATTGTAAAAGCTTTTTTTTTAAAAGAGTAAGTATGGGGTTTCTTGTGCATTCTTCTCCATAACAATCTACTTTTCCGAATGCATGGTAGAATCAAATTTTGTAACTTGTTAATTTTAATTTATAACTTTCGAAAGTGCCGCTTAATTGCCTAGTCAAAATAAAAACATTTGACTTTGACTTTGACTTTGGATAAAGTGCTGATGCTAAGATGCTTCCGGATTTTAAAATGAAGAACCCGTTTCTTTTTTATTTTCTTTTAATGTTGGTGTCATTATTTATTTCTTTCTCTTGTTCTATTATCCGAGACATACTTTTTCTGAAACTTCGCGACAAATATAAATAGTTAAGTATTATTTATTTATTTATTTATATACACTTTATTGTACACAATAATATACAAGAAAGAAAGAAACTTAATACTAAAACATACAATGGGCGGCATTATCGCATTCCGCGATCTCTTCCAGGCAACCTGGTATTCATCATTTCTATTTGTTTATCGTTTGAAAGGCCGGTTTGTTAGGTTCTCATTAAAGTCACCGCCACATAAGAAAAGAACTAAAAATCGTTAACACCTGTCTACTACTACACCTGTCTATATGAAAAAAATGTAAAGTCTTTGAAAAGCTTGTACATTTTTTCCATTGCACTTTATCCATTGCTTCATAATATTGTTGCTCCACAACAACACGGTTTTGTTAAAAAAAGATCTACGGTAACTAATCTAGTATCATATTCAGAATACATTTTTAATGATATGGATGCTGGTGTTCAGTTGGATTCAGTCTATACTGATTTCCAGAAAGCGTTTGATAAAGTCGACCACGAGCTGCTATTGAGAAAAATTCCATTTAATAGCATACGTGGGAACCTGTTGAGGTAGTTTTCATCGTATGTTTCCAACAGGACACAGCGTGTTGTGATAAATGGTTATCAATCATCCCCTATAGCCGTGACATCAGGTGTTCCCCAAGGATCGATTTTAGGACCCCTTCTCTTTATATTATTCATTAACGATATAGGCAAATGCTACCAAAATTTCTTCTATACGCAGATGACTTAAAAATATTTAGGCCGATTAAAAACCCTAGCGATTGTCTTGCTTTGCAAAGTGACTTAATACATACTGCGTGTGTAATAAACTAAAACTAAGCGTGCCTAAATGTTGTTATTTGAGCATTACTAAAAACAAAAACATTCTCAGTTACCAGTACTCTCTAAATGATGTCACTTTAAATAGAGTTACCATGGTTCGCTATCTGGGCGTCATTTTTGACGACAAACTTCATCTTGATGTACACATCAATACAATTACTAACAAGGCTTGGCGCATGTACGGATTTGTTATGCGATCAGCCACTGAATGCGTGCGCCGTCAGACCTACCGTTATCTATACAAGACCTTAATTAGATCTCAGTTGGAGTATGCAGTTGCGGTGTGGAATCCCCTGTACATGAAATATTCTAATTGCCTAAAAATAGTACAAAAGAATTTTTTAAGATCTATGACTTACAGATGCTTTCACACTTCTGCGTCTTATGTCGATTTACTGAGAAAATATAATCTTCTAAGCCTTAAGGGCCGTCGTATGTTTTTGGAGACCGTGCTCCTGTAGGACTTCTGCAGAAATACGTATGACTGTTCTGATATTTGTAACAGAATTTGTTATTTAGTTCCCAGGAGAATACATTTGCGAGCAGCGCGCAAGCAACCGTTGTGGAACAAATGCTGGTGATCGAGCACCGTTGCGACGTCTTGATGACAATTGTAATAAACACTTTCTTGACATCGATTTATTATGTGCAACACGTGGAAAATTTCGAAATTCGACACGCAATGCGATCAAGGAATTAGACAGGAATTAGATATGGAAAAGATAGGATTATCCTTTTCATCTTAGATTATTGTAGGTCAACATGTTTTGTATTCAATGCACATGTACGTGTTATTAGATTCTATGCACATACTTGTTATTTAAAGTTAAAAATATTAATGCAAAAAACACAATGATATTATCAATGTGTTTTTTTGCATTATTTTTATTACTTTTAATCTTTGTTTGAAGCTTGTATGCTGTGAATAACGCTGTTGATTACATAATTGTTAATTTTAAGTTTTATGCTTTATTATGTAATTGTTTGTTGTTCCAAATAAAATAAAATAAAGGCAGTGTCGGTTACACGATCAATACAAACGTACCGCGGTAAGGGGTGTCCTTGACCGTTTCACTTGGCAATCAGTAATGAGTAAATATCTCATAAATGCGTGGACCGATTTACATGATTTAATTTTTTTTTGAAGCTTGTATGCTGTGAATAACGCTGTTGATTACATAATTGTTAATTTTAATTTTTACGCTTTATTATGTAATTGTTTGTTGTTCCAAATAAAATAAAATAAAGGCAGTGTCGGTTACACGATCAATACAAACGTACCGCGGTAAGGGGTGTCCTTGACCGTTTCACTTGGCAATCAGTAATGAGTAAATATCTCATAAATGCGTGGACCGATTTACATGATTTAAACGGATAAAATAGTTCCACCCTCTTAGGTATAAGAGGGTGGAACTATTTTATCCGTTTTTGAAAGGTATTTCATTTGAGATCAGATCATCTTATCTGGTGGGGACTTTAGTTGCCCTATGGTTACATATAAGACAGGCTTTTATAGCCAGTTTCAATGCAAAACCGTAACACTCGTCAAAATGAGGTGTTTATTTCTATTACAGGTAAAAAACTTTTAGAAATTGCCTAAAAACTCAAAATTCAGACAATGAGATAAGCTATCAATGAAAATGTTTATGTCACCGCCAGTTGGACTAACACTATGACTCGTCAAAATATTATTATTTAATATAAGCTTGTTTTGGTCCGGCTATAAGACACATTCCGAAACGTCGCGTGAGTCGCGACAGACGTGCTGTGTTTGTGGGTAAAAGTTCTTTAACTGTGACAAAAAGAAAATGGCTCCTGAAATTAAATATACGAAGGTTTGTAGTTGTCACAATTTTAATTTAATATTCATAAAACGAAATAAGAAAACCAATAATAACTTTATTCAAAATCTTAAAAAGTATTTCGTTTATACTAAATTAACAATTAATATTCTAACTACTATAAATAGTTTTTCTTCTCAATATTTACTTTAAGTTTTATTTTAAAAAAACTATTCAGTAACATGTAGTATTCTAACGAGTTCCCAACAAAATTTACTTTTAAATAAATCACAAAACTATTAAGAATTATATTTAAACATGAATCAATCAATTCACTTTTAATGTGAGCGGGGAAATGTATAAATACATAAATAAAAATCTATTTGAGCTTAGCTACGTAAAATAATAAAACTGCAGAAAAACTCAATAGTTTCATTTTATTTATATAAAATATTTTTTGTTTCGATTGAATCCCAATCCTTAGTAAAACTACAGTTAACTTGCAGCAAATATATCAATGAGGATTAAAACTGGTCGAGTCATCAGAATGTGGTCTTAGCACAGCCTTGGTATCTCTCTTATATCGCATCGCCGCGCTGAATTCACTATCATTTTGAAGATATGATATGATAAAGTTATAACAAAAGATAATACAAACTCTATCTGTTGATAACTGTTTGTTATTATTATTATGAGTATCCGTCGACGAAAATATTTACAAAAATTGCTTGAAACGCAAAATCCTTGCTATGTAAATTTGTAAATGCGAGAATGTGATTCCTTTTTATTAGGTAAAGTTTTAAGGTTAAATTGCTTAACCGATTTAAATGTTTGTTTGGGGAATAGATTTTCAACGCAAAACAGGGCCTGCTGAAGTTTCTACAGAGACTTGTAAAAATTACTCAGACGAAGTAGTAATCATTTCTATTGTACTTTGCAGTTGTTCATTGACAATGAGTGGGTGGACGCGAAGAGCGGCAAGACCTTCGACGCTTACACTCCTCACGATGGCTCCGTCATCGCCAAAGTCGCTGAAGGTGACAAAGTATGTACCTACTGAAGGAAAATTAATTCATTACCACCACTCCATTTGCCAACATTGGCGTTAACAGCTGATATTAAAAGATAAATAAATCGCCTATATTTCCCGAAGCGACAGTGGTGCTCCTATTTAGGGTAAAACCCGGATAACTGCCACACTTTTTGAAATCACTTTAAATCTCTCAGTAAAAAAAGTAAGACTCTTTATTTGTAAAACGGGTAGGTACTTGGGTTTCTTGTCTTAAAATGTATGAAAGTAATAAAGATTATCTTTGATATTGCCAGAGTATTGGCGATGTTCGCGGACCTCTTCATTTCGGGACATCTATCCCATATACGGGAAAGATGACATTTATCCCGCAAAAACTTTGATCGCACTTAGCCGTCCCACGCAATCGCACAGGCATGCAACACGGAGAACTGTGTAGTAGTGAGTGGTAGTTGTAGTCTTTCGATAGATAAATATAATAACATGTGTTTCATCCGCGAAACTAGAGTAATTACAATCGAATCAACAACACACCCGATTACGCACCTGAATAGTACACCCGATTCCACCAGTCATGTTTAAGTCCCTTATAGGGGCGAGCCTGTTGCTATCAACCGGGCACAACTCCAGACTCCGAAATAATAATAAAAAATTCCAGATGGAAAACCCAATATCACTATGTCTGAACCGGGAATCTAACTCAGAACCTCACATTCAGCAGCAGCGCTAAATACATATATATATATTTTGTAATTGTGTATGTTGGGTATAGTCGTTCTGCATCTATTTTGTTAAGCATCTACGTAATGTATTGTTGTTTGAGCTAACAAATGATTATTGAATCTTATCTTTGATATTTATCATTACATAGGACAGTATTTTCAATGGGGAAGTATCAGTTTTATCTTAAGATATTCGAACAGAAATATTAATATAATTATAATAATATGTTTTGTCACGGATGCATTGAAGCATTTTACTATTGTAATAAATCCTTTCCCTATTGTAACAGTTGAAAAAATACGTATTATGGCAGTAGTACAAAATATCTAAGCTGCAGTAGGGTAAATTCACGTTTTTGAACCATGCTATTTATAAGTTTTAAACAAATAAGTTTCCTTCTTGTTACTTACATAGGTACACATACATAATATTAGACTCACGCCTTTTCCCACGGGGGCAGGCTGAAACTATAGAACGCCAACTGTTACGACCCCGACATAAGAACTCCTTTTGTTTTGTTTACATTCATACATCTAGTCATACACACAAGCCGGTTATAAGTACTCTGCACCTGTATAATTAATATATACTTGAGTTTACTATTACTATCCGAGGTAAAAGTGAAGAATGATTAATAATTGGCACCATCCTTGAATGACTCGCATAATAACATAATTGATACCACTTACCAAGTGCAAAAATACGAGTAGAAGCACTTGATTGCATACATAAAAGATAAAGTCAGCATAAAAAATATAAACTGACCTAACTTTATTTTAATATTCAAAGTGACGCTGTATAACATTAACACAGTGAAGGGTAGTTTGTCCAGAGGACAAACCGTAATAATGGCATAATGCTTAATAATGGTAGCCTCTCCGTCTTATCTCTCCATTTTACATCAGTCCATTCGTTGCATTTGGTAGTATTTAAAGACTAGCCTTTTAGTATTAGAAATCTATTCAATCTAAAAATAACACCATTTTAATCTTATCCAAATTTATTTGGAGTAAAACAATACAATATAGTGCCACACAAAAGAAAATTCCTTTGTACATTTCATCTTAAAATTTTCGAAACATCACAATCATCTACTATAATTGCTGCTGACCATGCCACCAAGCTTTGAAGGCATAGCTCATAGCTAACTATGCATGTTGTGTCCGGTTGTGTTTCTGCTTTGTTGTTTAGCATAATATGAATAATAATGAATATCTTAGTCCTTGGTCTTCATCTTTGTAAGCACTTAAATATAATACATTCTTTTCAGAGACAAAAAAAAATCTTAGAATAATTCTAATTACGCTTGATCTCTAATTCTTTTCTTTTAATCATAACGACACGATCTTCCTTTTAAGAAGAAATGTTATGGTGTATTCATCCATGAACGGTGCCATTTGAGATTACCTCTGCATCAATATTTTCAGGCCGACATTGACTTGGCAGTTGCCGCAGCAAAGCGTGCGTTCCACCGCAACTCTGAATGGAGACAGTTGGATGCTTCTCAACGTGGAGAAATCATTCGCAAGTTTGGTGACCTCTTAGAAAGAGACGCGAAGTACCTTGTTGAGTTGGAATCTTACAACAACGGCATGGTCCTCGCCAATGCCAGTGTATTTGTTGGAGGTGCTGTCAAACATATCCGTTACATTGCTGCTTGTGCGGATAAAATTAAAGGAGACACCCTAGCTGCTGGTAAGAACGAAATATAAAAGGAAATGAAGTACGGATTGTTATTTAATAAAAAATAGTTCCCTTCAAGTTAAGTTCATTATCAACAGATGGTGAGGTATTCTCATACACCCTGAGACAACCTGTGGGAGTGTGCGGTATTATTCTACCATGGAATGTTCCTATCTTCTTATTCGCCAACAAAGTTTGCACTGCATTAGCTGCAGGTAAGTTATGATTTAAAAAATTACACATACAGTAAGGTGCGTAATAGTAGCCTGTCGTGACCTAATGAGTCTTATTTGAATTTGTGTGTTGTAATTTAAAAGTTGCCTAACAATCTGCAGACCAAGTTTTTCTATATTCTGTGCGGGGTATGAAGTTCGAATCAAACATAAGTGATATAAAAAAAATGAACAAAATAGAAAAGAGTGGCTTTGTTAACCGACATTTAATAACTACTTTTGCAAGTTGTAGGTTTGATTGCCACATCGGTGGAACTGGTAGTAGAATATAAAGACTGCCTTTGATTTTTAGGATGTACCGTCGTAGTTAAGCCAGCGGAGCAGACTCCTTTAACTGCCCTGGCACTAGCGGCTTTGCTGGCCGAGGCTGGTGTGCCCAAAGGTGTGGTCAACATTGTCAACGGCTTTGGACCTGGTGCTGGAACCACTCTCACTCACCACGAAGACGTCGCCAAGGTTTCCTTCACAGGATCAGTTGAGGTAAGTCGTACAAGGACGAAACAATGATCTTCTAACACGAATGGTCGAACGACCGAAGCTCCGACCAAGAAGAAAGTTAGGCCAAGGGCGCGTAGTGAGCGCGGCCAAGTTCTTTATTTCGATTTAATTAAATAAAGATGTTTAATTTACTTATTATATAAAATACGAATACCTACTCAACAATTACGAATACTTGCAGGTCGGCAAATTAATTCAACAAGCAGCTGGAGCCAACAATTTGAAGAGAATCACACTTGAACTCGGCGGCAAGAGTCCTCTGGTCATCATGAATGATGCTGATTGTAAGCTATCAAATCCTTTGAAAATCACAGACTAATCCACCTTTTAATGACATACCTACATAAATTACCTTTTTTAATTTCAGTAAATCTGGCTGTTCCCTTCGCTGCGAATGGAGTATTCTTGCATCAAGGACAGATTTGCATAGCAGCTTCCCGCTTGTTCGTTCAATCTGGTATCTATGACAAGTTTGTTGAAGAAGCTGTCAAGCACGCCAAGGGCATCAAGGTCGGAAACCCAGCGGATCCTAATACACACAACGGCCCTCAGGTAAATTGGAGAGAAAGCTGTAGTTATTGTTAGGACCTATTTATTTTTCAATGAATAAAATCTCAGGCTTTCCTAACTTATCTTCTATTGAATTAATCAATCTAATTAAAAATTATCACTTGCAGATTGATGGTGAAATGATGAATAAAGTACTAGGTTACATCGAGAAAGGCAAAAAAGAAGGCGCAAAGTTGTTATGCGGAGGTAAAAGAATCGGCAGCTCTGGTTTCTACATCGAACCCACAGTTTTCGCTGACGTCACTGATGATATGACTATCGCAAAGGAAGAGGTAAGTAAACATAGTTATTATAAAGTTTTCCTGCTTTAACTAATAAAGTACAGATGAACAATTCTAACCAAAATTTTATTTTAATCCTTTATGTGTAGATCTTCGGTCCAGTGCAGAGCATTCTGAAGTTTGACACTTTAGAAGAAGTCATTGACAGGGCTAATAACACGAGCTATGGCTTAGCAGCCGGAATCTTCACAACAAATGTTACTAACGCCCTACAGTTCTCCAAATATGTTGAGGCTGGTACAGTTTGGTAAGTTGACAGAATTGTTCTTAAGTCAGAATTATTATTCTAAATCTAATAAAATATTTTTTTTTACATTAGCTTACGTGTAAATTTAACCAATAATAAATAACATTGCAATATTGACAGACCTTACATAGATAAAGACTCAGTGTTTTCCAACAACCCTATTAATTTTTAATATTGATTCCAAAATGTCTAAATTCGTGTTCTAAATTTTGACTGAAAATTAACTCTATTAATAACTTTGTTAACTTTTAAAGGGTCAACACATACTTTGCACTTACCCCGCAATCAGCATTCGGAGGTTTCAAAGATTCTGGACTTGGTCGTGAAAAGTAAGTAGACACAATAAATTCATGAATTCCAGAAGGTATGAAGTTAGAAGGAAACATTAATCCTTGTTTATGTGAACATAGGGATAATTATGTATTTTTCTTTTTTCAGTGGCATGGACGCTCTTCTAGCTTACACAGAAGTAAAGAACGTTGTCGTTTCTTTACCGAAGAAGGTCTAAGTTCAAAACTAGGCGTTACGACTATAACGTTTTCCTAAATTATTATAACTCCTAAGTAATCCTTGTTTAAAAGAAGTTATTTATTAGCTGTACATAACTTATTACTGTACCAAATGAAAATTATTTTTTAATATACTTATTTACGGTTCTCTAAATAAATTTTTATAAATAGGTAGCATTCATGCATTCTTATTTTCTGTATTCCTGTTTGCCACATCTCATCAAACAACACTAACAGTATTGGTATTAAATGAGAGCCTTGCGGTACTCCTGATTTTAATACCAATATTATAAACACTGTATTACTATTTGAAATTGCTCCTGAAGACAAGACGTAACTGAATTAGGTATGGTACCTATAACAATATCCGAGGATACAATCTTCATACCGTCTGGATAAAAAGCTCTCTAAAGATCTGTACAGCTGACAAAATCTGCCAGAGAGATGAATAGTTGCCCGCGAATTCCGACTCGCTACTGTATGACGAAGTCATAGTTTTTTCATATTTGTATTACATCTAAAACACTATTTTCCAACAAGACCAAGACACTATATACCGTAATTATATATAGTACTCGAAAGTACCTGAACGTATGTAAGCGTTACTAATAAAATTTGACAATATTTACGACGCATCATGTGAGTGTCTAACAAAAATACATTTGTTGTTGAAATTTGTATAGTAATAATGTTGTTAACATAACGTAACTAACAAGCATGTTATCGAGCTAACAGCTGAGCTAATCTTAATCATTTTATTAAAACGAGGAAATTTTCGTTATTGGAATTTTAAGATAATAGTCCTCAGCAGACTTATGGGTATGAAGAATAAGACTTATCCTTGCCTATGTGATGTTGTTAACAGGCACTGGCTGCCCAGCTTCGTCTACTTATATTATCTTTGATGTTGTTAAATAAAACATTTTCGCAAAAAAAAAGAACCGGCTTAAAAAAAACACACACGAAATAACTTTCGTTTCGGAAGTCGGTGTCTTTCGTACCTTATGTTTTTATCGTTATGAAAGAAAGAAAGAAATAATATTTATTTGTGACCCGTACAGGAGACACGAGAAATAAGAAAAACCTTAAACAATAATAAAAATAAAACCCCGTGCGAGACCAAAAAGGCTGATATTCTGATAATGCCCAACGACACCGAGTTTTGCGACACCGAGATCCGAAAAGAAAGTTATTTTGATTTATTCCGTTCTAATATCTTACTACTTTACTTATACCAAAACAAGTTCAAAGATATAAGGTACAGTTAGTAAAAATGCTTGATTAATGTATTTGAAGAACAGATAAGAATGACAGTTAATTTGTGCAGTAGCGTTTTTGCTATGTTCTAAAGATAAAGTAAATCAAGTAGAAATTCGCTTGTTTATTTATCATAATATCATTAATTATCGAAAAAAAACTAATAATATTAGAATTAAGATAATTACATTATAAAATAAAACATATATATGGTTGAATTGAGAAACCTCCTACTTTTAGGGGAAGTCGGTTAAAAATCAATTGAATAAAAGAAAAGCAATTATATTTTGAACGAAATTTGTATTTGGCAACACTTTTTATTTTATCCACAAAGTAATGAATTCCGGATTTACTTAATGTAATTTTATCTTTTCGGTACTTTTATAACTGACTTCCCAAAAAGGAGGAGGTTATTAATTCGACTGTATTTTTTATTTTTTTTATTCGTGTTACCTAGAACTTTTTAGTAGTTCAACCGATTTGGATGATTCTTTTTTTATTTGAAAGCTGGTTGGTGCTTGTCATATGGTCCCATTTAAATTTCATCAAGATGTGATGAAGAATAATCAGAACTCTACAATCAATGACGGTAAATCACTCGGGATAGCTGCAATTGTATGTATGTTTATTGTTAACATCATTTCATAACATAACATCACACTGGTACGCTCTAAAGGGGTACGCGGGTGAGAACAGTTCACCCTGGTAGACTCTCATTCCAGCGGTTTTGTTTAAGTTTCATGTTATTGGGTTTATCTATTCTAGCATCACTTTGGGCAATATAGGTTAGGTTTAGTCTATAGAACTGGTCGGTCCAATATGTGCCACAACTAAAAAGAAAAAAAAAATAAGATGTCGGTTTAATATTTTTGTGAAATAGTTTTATTACAAAAATGTTGCAATTTTATTTGGATAAATGAATAACGCGATTAATAAATATAAAACGAGATGTTTTATTGACGAAAGCTAATTGTTAGGCATTTAATGGCCCAAAATAGGCATTTGCATTTAATTTGATTAGGTTTGACTTAGCTGACTATACCAAATTCAAGTTTTTAGTATCCGTTCGCACATTAAATTTAATTATTTAAAAATAATTATTGTGGTCCGTTCGGAACATAAAATAAATATTAGTTGAAACAAATACCAGTGGTATTAGTTGTTGGAAGAACGGAATAAATAGTTATTTTGCACATTTTAGTGTTTTGTTTTTGAAGTCGGTAATTTTTTTGCGTAAAAGTTTTTATGTCTCTCTTTTAAGTGTTGGTTCACCATCACTACAAATTGAGCAAGTTACATAGTAATGTACCTTAACACGTTGAACGGCCAAAAAAAAATACGCCTTCGCCCTATGGGCCATGGCAGACACCGTATGGCTGACAATGAGCCGGGTCCATCGGGCCGCGGCAGACACGGTTTGACTGCCAGTACGATCTGCGTTAAAATGTCTTTACTGGGCTGGCAGACATAAATAAGTTTGTGAACGCTATTCGCAGTGACCCGCGGGGCGCTGTAGAACAAACCTCGCGCCTTAGCGCGGCAAAAATCTTACAAGTCTTTGAGATATTTTGGGACCTGACGGACCCGACACATTTTTTCTCTGACATTTCTGGTTTAACATTTAAACGGATGAATTTTAGTTAAATAAATTGTGTCAAATAGTTATGATTTTAATTATTTACATCATTGGGGTATAAAATTAAGCATGCCAAATATTCAAATCGATCGGTATGTTTAGTGGATAGAACATACACATCCCTCTTGTCCTTCCATTTTAAACACGTTATTCCGTCGTTACTCTCTGCAGCTTTATACTCTCCACGCTTAAGTTTGGCATCAATGACCTCTTTTGGTAAACCTTTACGATTTTTTCTTACGGTGCCGACGAGATGCATTTCTCTTTGTAATAATTGTCTGGCTAATGTAATGCTTGTGTACCAGTTGTCCGTAAATAATGTATTAATAATTTGTCCGTTAATAATTTCGAAGGGCTTGTATTATTACTGGGACAGGGCGGAACGTTTTCGGCATCGTTGTCTTCGCTAGTTGATATTATAATTCGGCGGCACTTTCGTCTTAGGGGTTGAATTATATCACTACACTCGTCATCTGAACTCGGTATTATAAAACTATTATTTAGTAATGATATTTCAATATTGTCCGATTGTTTGTCAGATGTTCAGCGGTTATATCAAAATCCAAGTCTGCCATGTTTATTAGTAATAGTAGGAGTATTAGTAACGAATACTGAATACGTCTGTAGGTATAATTACAGAGCGCACGAAACAGTCCGCACTTTAGCGTACGACTTTTGCCACTGAGTAGTAGCGAGAGCAAGCGCAGCGCTTACGCACGGGTGCGGGGGGTGGTTGACATGGTGACCCGCGTGGCCCCCTCCACTGAAATAACGAATAGTGCTTTGGCTGGGCCATGGCAGATAATGGTGACTGCCAGCTATTTTTTCTCTATATTTACTATTTTTCGCTATTGTATTTATTTCATATTAGATTATACTCATTTTTCATACAATTAAACCGGAAAAATATGTTAACAAATTTTGACTGTTTTTTAATATTTCATGAAGCCCACTGAGAATACACACTGGCAGATAAATGGTGTCTGCCATGGCGTTCAACGTGTTAAGGATTGACAAAATACCGATAATAACTCAATTTATACATTCGCGCTGTTGGTAGCTAAAGAGTTCGGTTGTATGCTCCATATCTAGAAAACTGTTTAAACGATTTTGTGAAACTTGCAATGTGAGTGATAGAGTTGAGAGATACTTAAATTATCAGATCCAATTACTAGTTTCAGAGAAATGCGTGGACAGAGATACATACATATAATGGATCTATGCGGGCGACGTCTTGGAGTATCCATTAATTGCCAATACCCTCTCTTTAGAAAAAGCTTCTCCAATTGTAACAAATACTTTTCTAAAACCCGCATTAAAATCGGTCCAGTCATAAGCGAGAAAATCGCTGACAAACATTTAAACCTCTTTTTGAAGTCGGTTAAAAGCACCATTATCTGTGGGTTTTTACGGACGTTAACTTATCTTCCGAGTCACTGTTTGTGAACATTTACACAAAATTATTAAAATAAAGTAGAAATTAATAATTGTCCTAGTATCATGAATTTTTACCAAACATAACATAGTCAACCAATCAAACCAAAAATCCACAAATCAATGAAGTATCAAGGAAAATTTACGGTACCTACTGTACCTATCATTACCAACTCCTTCAACAATACCATCTTAAATAATCGCAATAAATGATTCTTCTAGACTGTCTCAGTTTCGTAGCTATCCCCTTAATTCGGCAGTACACACACAGGAAACTGTAAACGTACGCTAACGTTAGCGGAGATATAAGACTATTACGAAGCGCGCCAACCCGGAAAACCGAAATTACGCAACCGCTACATTGAATTTTCCTATAACCGGCGAAGAGGCTCCCCCCAAATAGAAGTTTGATAGCACACGTCATTTGCAACTTGTATACGATATAACACCTCTTAAACTTAATGAAGGTGCTATTGTAGATAGAAATATATTGTCATTGGTAGTTTGTAATCGAAATTGTATTGAAATTGTGATATAAACTTAGATCATTAAGCGTCGGAATTGAATTTCCCTATTGAAAACTGTATAAATCAACAACTGGGTGTATTACTTACAGAATTAGTGGGCAACTTACTTTAGGTAAATATGAGAATTATTGTTGGTAAGAGCTACCTACAAGTACCTACAAAGGTACCCACTTCATATTCATCTGAATAGACTTTGACACGAAGCCTTTTCATGCAAAGCTCGAGTGCTTGTTGTACTAAATTAGTTTTGAATATTTTGCAGGTTACGTCTGCATTGTAGTAGGTAGTTAATTATTAAAATAAATATTTTAATAAAAATAAAAATAGAAACTTTAAGACAGGCCCTCGCTTAAATTAAATATGATAAAATCAAGAAGTTATCCCAAATTGCATCACAACTTCCTAAAGTGGTGAAAAATTTTAGTCCATCTAATGTAATCCATGATTCATAAAGAAATCAATCCAAAACATTAATACACTTCGCTAAAACAGAGTTCATGTAGAACAAAGAAGGTAAATCAGTGACCTCAATGCTTTTCCCGTCATATCATGAATACATATTCGTAGACAGATATTGGCACCTATAGCGAGGCAGGGTCTGCTTAATTGCCGTCAGTCGGGTCACTTTATTTCATTACGGTGCCGCGCCGGGGACACGAATTACACTCACCGTCTATGAAATTCCCATGTAATTGGAGATCCTTCGATATTTTGGGTACCTGGGAGAGTTCGGATTCCTTAAATAAATACAAGACTGACATTATAAAATTGCTCGGCGCTGATTTCAACATTTTATAAGCTGTTTATCATTTTACTGAATGGAATTCGATAATTCTATATGAACAAACGTTTATTCAGAAAATTAAATTATTAATTCTGTTCTCCTTAATTAAGATTATTCAGTAAAATCTATTTTCATCGCTCTAAAATTAGTCAGATTGATGGATTCTTTCTTCGTATCTGGTGGATGAACTTAGCTTCAGATTTCGTTATTAACAACTAAGGCAGTCACTTTCAAAACTCGGTAATATTAATATTTATACCAACACATATAGCAAAGGAATTAATCAATTAAAGCTTAAAAGGGAAGTTAATACATCCAGGATACAATCAAACTTATCCGCTGCAGTCTTAAATTCAAACAAATAAACAAAACGGAATACGTTAGGTTTTTTACATGTGTCCGTCATGGCAAGCGTGTAAAATATATAGCCGTAACGGGAACAACAATGGCTTGTTTACGTAAAATATGTGACGATTTATTTACGCCATGGATGGTACAAATATTTACCGAGGGATTACAAAACACCGTAACGAGAAAATGCACATAAATCATGATCCAAAGTTTAGCGGAATATTTATCATGAGCAAAAAACATTTGGGAAGTATTTAAAAGTTTTGTCATAATTATAAAATGAAATTATTTTATTTTTGTAAATTGGTCTTTTAAAATTCTTTTCCTGTTTACTGTTTTAGCCATTGGCGTTTCCAAAGTTTCTTTGAAACAAGACGATAAAATGTAGTGACAACGGCTAAAGGCAGTTCCAATTGAGGCAATGGATGTTGAAAAAAAACACTTAGTACTTTGTATAACGATCGTTTGATACATTTACTCTAAAAATATATCTTGTGAATGGTTATCGAATAAATTATTTCCATTCATAATTCTATTAGATTTGATTATAATGGTATTAAATTAAATAAATTACAGCTGTTATATCGAATAGAATATAATCATAAATAATTGAATTGCCCTGATTATAAGCAGGGCAACCCAATTTCCTTTATACATTCTTGCTAATGCCTCCTCAAGGCACTTTAGCGTGTTGAAAGCAGAAAATAGCGCTGTATCCAACAATATGAATCCTAGCTTTTGGGATAGTCGGATTTGATGGCCCTTTTACATTGTTATGCAATGAAAGGCTCGTTTTAGGGTAGAAACGCGATGAATGATGGATGATGAACTATCGGCGAAATATGTTTACATTGAGGACTAAGATAGAGCTATTCGTAGGATCGAATGTTGTAATAAAAGATAGGCAGCAGATAATCAGCTCGTTAGTGGTTTCAACAATACCTAACAAAAGAAATAAGTTAATGATAGATATATACATGTGTACCTATACCTAACGTTTGCCCCTAGAACACTGAAGAATAAATCTATAATTAAATATTAGGGTTTTTTTTCAAAGTCACAATATTACTTTTCAACCCAGATGTCATTATCATCATTTGAGCCGATAGATGTACAATGGATATAGACCTCACCCAAGTAACCCGACTTCGATCGGTGCTATGCGTCTCGCTTCCAGCGGATTCCCGCAGCCTTGCGTCCACCTGGAGGCCTTCCTTCGATGCATCTTCCGGTACGCGGTCGCCACTCCAGAATTTCGACACCATCGACCATCCGTTCTGTAAGCAAAGCTTTGTCCACTAGTAGGTAGTGTCAATCCTACTCATTACTCTCAATTTAAGCTCTACTAAAGGGTAATAAAAACCAAATTGCCATCCAATTTATATCGTACCTCCACGTTTGTTAGTACAAATGGTAATCCATTCGCGCATACATCACGCGCTGTTTTATGTCGCCCGGTTCTGTTTTGTGGTCATTTGTCACACGACATGTTTCATCATTCTTGTGCACGGTTCTATAATGTACGTAATACGTACTGGATTGGAACTTAAATTTATTTATTTATTTATTTATTAAAACTTTATGCATAAGTACAAAGTGCCTTAGGCATTATCTACCAGTGACCTTAGGGTGGTGCAGAGATAAAACAAGGCAGGTGTCATTTTTTTTATGTGGATTTGAAATAATGGAAGTAAGTTATGTTTTTTTATGCACTGCTGCGCTGAAGCTTTTTTAATTATATTTGGGTGGTGGCCCAGTGCCTAAGACCTCCGAATCTGGTGATTTTTTCAAGTCATGTGTTTTCTAAGTTTTTTTTTTTTATAACGTTGCCCCACACTAGGAATTTCTCCTGTATCGTGGGTGCGTTTACAAACATATAAACTCACATACACAAACACCCAGAGCCGGAACAACTATCTGTAGGTGATACAAATATTTGTTCCGTGCGGGAATCGAACCCGCGACACGTAGCGCAGCAGTCAATCGCTCAACCACTGCGCCAACCATGCGCCCAAAAACAAAACAGTTTATCTTGGACATCGGTGACTTCAGCGTGAGGAATAAATTCAGATAAGTAACAGTATCTTAAAATATTCCTTAAAGGAAAAATAAACATCGCCACTTCGGGTAACGTTCTGAGCCACAAAATACTGAACTAAATGTACGAAAAAAGATAAATAACTGGAAAATAGATACAAAATAAAAACATTTCCTCAGCTGTAAAGCCACGGTTTCGAATAAAGGCGATATAAGAGGTACTGAGAAAAAGTTCCCACTCTAAGCCTAAAATAATGCTGTGTAAGCAGAAACATTCCCTCGGGAGGGAAATCCAACCCTGTTTATACACAAAAAACAAACTCACATTTGTTGCGACTGTATCTCCTTTCAAACGTAACGAAAATATATCCGTAATGGGTATACACTATACCAGGGATGGCGAACCTACGGCACGCGTGCTAGAGGTGGCATACGACAAATTTTTTCGGGCACGCCCGTATAAGGTTATTTAGACTTTTACTTTTATATCGACAAAACATGAATCTGTAAATAATATTATTGCTGTACGAATTTCAGGTTGCAAAAAAAGAGGTATTATGTAGCGTTGTTTTTAATTATTAAATCACCAATTCAAGATTCTTTGGTGGCACGGCATTTTCACATTCATAAAACTATGTAATTTGATGGCACGTTTTCTAATAAAGGTTCGCCATCCCTGCACTATAAAAATACACACGTGAAAGGACATCAATAGTAAGCACTTATTGATGTCCTTTCTAAGCAGGAACTAGGATTTTTTGTTGAAAACTTCCTACTACCACGGGACGCTATTGTAAAGAGATCCAAGAAAGAACTACAGTCAAATCTATTTATTTCTGGATTCTAGCAGAAGGTTCATTCTAGCTTTAAGCTGGTTACTAAGAGCTAAGTTATTTAGCTGAAGTCATTTTTCTTGCTTGTGTAAGACGAGTACTATCTTGTAAGTATCTGAGCTGTGTAGGTAAGCATGAAAACTTATCTCAGCTGTGCGAGCTAAGGTAAACTAACACTGCAACTGGGGTTAAGCTGTTAATGCTCAAAGCTAGTCGCAGTAAAGCTTACCTCTTGACCTGCAACCAGTTTTCAATTCAGTAATTTTTTTACACTACGTTAACAACTGTCAGATGAGGCTGTTCGTAATAACTCAGTTATATTACATACGTTAATTAACTCGGGCACATTTTTAATAGGTGGCACGTGATTGAAATTTCCGGCAACGTGTTGTCAGTCTTACTACTTATCTCGCCCGTGCCAACAATGCCAACCCTTATCAAAATAAAAAAACAACTCGTTTAATTTCGCCTCATGTTTTAAAGTACTTAAAAAAACATCAAGTCTAATGAGCCTTTGTTTGTATGTGCCTCTCAACCCTCCGAAATAAATTAGTTTTTATATTTTACAGGCTCGCGCTTGACCATTAATTCACCTGTTGGTAAGCGATGATGTGGTCGACGATGAGACACGCTTGCCTAGAAATAACCTATTCACTCTTGACTTAAAGACTCTTAGATTGTAGCTGTCGGGAAACAGACTCGGTCAGGGAATTCCATTCCTTAGCTGTACGCATAATAAAAGTGTTTTCAAAACATTTTGTGCCTATGGGTGGGATGTCCACCATGTACCGATTGCGCATCGCCGTACGTCTGGTAGTCCGATGATGAAACGGGCTAGGTGGAATTAGATCGTGCAATTCCAATGCACACTCCCCGAAATGTAACCGATAAAATATCGACAAGCTGGCAACTCGGCGATAAAAAATCCAACAAAATTCTCAGAATAGGCTCTGTAGGTTTCAGGACACCTACATAAAGCTTCACTTCCTAGCAGGGCGGTTCCGGTGACACTGATGCGGCGACTCTCGAAATTTGCGGAAAGGTCTTAAGTGCCATGTAATACGTGTCACTTACGCGACGGACCTCCTTTCGGCGAATTTCAGTGTCGCCTGAGCCGCTCTGCTCGATAGTAGAGCTTAACTCTCTATTTCATATAATTTTTCATTAAAAACTTGTCATATCTCAGCGTTTTTACCATATATTTTACTTAGTTCCAATAAAACTAGTTAAACTATTGGCAAAATAAATTGGTACAAAATAATTTCTGGCCTTACATTGATTTGAGTGAATTGCAGCAACATATGTAATACGAGTATGTACATTTTGCAAATATTTTTATTTGAGATTAATTCTGCCAAAAACGGTTCCGGCTTCTGAAATTACAAACCAATGTATATCCAATTAATATTTACCTTCGACCAAATTGATAAATAACTGGTTGCCAAACAATTAATAAGTCTGAAAAAGGTTGTCTGGTTTGGCAGCTTCTTTATAATACCAGGAAAAAATTCCGAATTATGGTGGACCAACAGATAATGGTGTTTAACTGCAAATGAAGGCAATTAAATTAGCGAAAATATTAACTGGTTTAAAATGGCGGATAATTTTATCATAAAATATTTCTGCAAGCTGCTAATTCTGCGTGAAAGTCGGAAATTATCCCAAGGAAATAGACCATGGATAGACTATATCCAAATCCAGGATATGGTCTATCCATGCTCCAAGTTCATCCAAATAGCTGTGATTAATTTACGGATTTCTAAACATCCAGACACTCATCTTTCCATTTTTTTTTTTATTTGTAGGTAGAATGGAATGGTAGAATTTTTAAATATAACCGTTTTTGCCTGCTGACCTATAAGCGTTTGAAATACCAATGGACTAACACATTGTCTAATCTGGTTAAGATTGCAGGAATGCGCTGGATGCGAAACGCACTAGATATATCGATGTGAAGGAAGCCTGTCCATTCGACGTCTTTCAGCTGAAATTATGGTGCTCAACACATTCATGACCGATATTAGTAGATATTCTAGAAAAATATACATAAAAATATGAACTAATAAGGTTAGTAGACACTCAATCATCCGTAAAGCTACTGTCCTATTCACTTCATCAGCTAGACAAACGTCCACTAGACATCAAATGCGAAAAAGGAAAGTGGAAGAAACTAAAGTGATTGATTTAGAAAAGTTATGTGAGCGATCCCAGTTACCAGCTGTCAGGAAGCAGTGATACACTGGAGCTTTATTGGATCACTGGCCAGAAAGGAAATCATCTCGAATAAGTTAGCAGAACACTTATTCATTAGATTATATAGAAAATGGACGAAGTTTTTTATGAGACATTCATGTACATATCGAGTTTGGGGCAAATCGTACAAATGGACATTTTGCCCTTTACGAATTATTTTATTTAATAATTTTGTACATCTATCTAAATTAAACAATAGGTGATAAATATTGTTTGTAAACAGTTAAAATCGTTTTCATATTCCAAAATAAACTTAAAGTAATAAGGTAACAAAGTTATCAAGCAAAAAAAAGCAAGAAACAGGGGCAAGCGCTCCTAGGACATCAAAAAATTAGCTTGTAATAGGTAATCTCTACTAAAATTATTTCACTGAGAGAAAGCTACAATATCTCTGAGCACCATAGCCAAAATACTTTTTAGCCCGGCAAAATGTATACTTTCTGTTGGATAGGTCACGGGAGTGGCCGGGGTAACCTAATACAGACCGAGCGAGCGCGCAGCGCGAGCGAAGCGTCTCCGTTTCAGCTGGGGCAAAAATTATTTCATATGTCCGGCGGATGTCTGGTCCTTTACAGGTCTAATTTCTCAACAGATTATCGTGGAATTTTGTGAACAGATTCAATAAATAAATGGATTTTTTTTCGACTCAGTTTTGTTTTTTTTTTAATACTGAATCTACAAAAAAAACGAAAAGATAGACTCGCGAGGTCTATCAGCTCACAGAGCTTGATTAATACACTTTCCAACTTGCATAAAGCCTCCGTTTCTAAAGAAACTCCAAACTCCTACATTCATCTTATCATACTTGTTTTACAAATATCCTAATTCATTCTTTTGTTTGTCTTACATCAATTCTAGCCACGATCACAATCCCTTAAAACAATTTATACTAAATCGTTTCTATGAAATGAACTAAGTGCAAGATAAACTTGCTTAAGTGGCTGCTCGGAGTTCATAAATAGCATAAGTACTTGTCGGAAATTAGATCGGCTAAAACTGCCGTAAAACAAAGAGAATTTGCTTAAGTGGCGCCTAGGTCTGCACTTCTAGTAGGTTAAACAGAATATACAGAATGCTCTTGTTAAGGTAGCTGTTGGATTTTTATACGATACCATATTTTCTTTTGTGAATTGATAGAGAAGGTAACCTAAGTACTATAACTAACTGCGGGTTCTCCATACAAGGTTACGTATTATGATAGACATCACTGTTTTTTGATGTCGAGATAAATAAATAATTTTATAATTATTCCATTTATTCATTTTAATCACATTTTTTACTTTTATAAATATAATTCTATAAAAATAAAATAATATAAACATTTAAAAATAAAAAAGTAGCCCACCGGTATCGGAAACAGGGTCCAAGCTACCGGTGGTCCTGAGAGAGGAACCTCCTGACTATACGCGCCGTGTCCAGGAGTACCGCTTTCTGGATCAAGGCCTTGATCCAGCTGCCCAACGAGAGCCCGACGACGACGATGCCTCCTCAGATGTTCGTCGAGGCTCCTGGCTATTATGCCATTGGCCGTCACGACTACCGGCACAATGACTGCTGTATTCACATCACACATGTCGACAACCTCGCGAGCCAGATCAAGATACTTGCTTTTAAAAGACTATCCCGGAAGCCCCTTTTTGCATCACCAAAGCTCATAACATCTACGTACCACTGACTTACAATTTGATTTTCTGCCTATCCATTTAAACGGAACCTTATGGCTATAACTCACGATTCCATCTGTATGTCCGTCTGTCAGTCCTTCATCTGTCACAAAATTTTGTTCCGAAGTATTTTTTAACTTCCCATTGATCTATGAACCTGACATTTGGTGATAATGTTAATTATTACGTAGGTATATTTTACAAACAAATACCAATATATTTTACATTTGATACGGAACTCTAAACGTGCGAAGTATGGCACGCTTTTGGCCGGTCTTTTCAATAGCAAGCAGACTAGCTGTAGGTGAAAACGAATTTTTATTACAAACTGCGATTAAAATTTTGGTGTCGCTAAATGTACCAAACTTTTTGACAAGCTATTTATTTTATTTTTTATTTGTAAAGGGTAACTTAAAAGTATACAAACAGTTCTGCAAATGAATGAGCTGAAAAAAGGTCAGATTGCGTATGAACGTGTGGTATGTGTTTCACGAGTGAGTGTAAGTGGGTGCGTGAGTATGGGTTTGAGTGTGAATAGTGAGATTGTGTGGGGTGTGAGTTATAATTAGCAGAGCTTAGTTCACCTGTACTAATTAATATCCTGTCTTTAAAATTACGAAGGTGTGTGTGTTTATTTATTTGTTTGTTGATTATTTACGCTTTCACGTCGGGACGGCTGAACAAATCCGATTGAGATATGGGACTTCGGTAGATCATATCCTGGGTTAGGACACAAGATCCTTCCAACCCAAGACTCCCATAGGAATGAGACCTATTCATGCGGGTTAAACCGGAATACCATGCCAGTAAAGCTAGGTGTACGCGGCAGTCCGAATGTAGGTTCTCGGATTGTCGGAATTATGATTACTTATCTTTTCAACCTAATTATTTTGGCAACTTGTTTAGTTCAGAGTTAATAAATGACAGGATTCAAGTGACGTAAACTGTTTCAAGTACAAGGTTCCAATAAATTAATGTCAATCTAGCATTCAGACGCGATTGGACTACTAAAATCTTGTATTTATTTTGTGAAAATCTCTCTCCGTCCTGACCCAATTCACTTTAGTGCCAATTTCAATGTTTCGGATAAAATCACAGAGTAAGACAAGGTTGGCATTTTCCAAAGAACAGGATAGTTCTTTTTTATTTTATTAATGAAATATTTTTTAACAGGCTAATTTAGGTCAGATTAAGTAGTGTAGTCATCTGTAGTCGAACTAGGCAGAGCCTGTATTTCGGCTATCAGCGTCACATCTCTCGAGAGTTATACATATACAGTAGCCATCGACATGATTTAATTTGTATCATGTACATAATCTATTTAACAAATTATAATGTATATACTTTACTTAGGTATTAGGGAAAGAAAAGGTATATAAAAATGAGAAACATGTGTGTAGTGTTTGCATGCTCTGGTCTGCATGGACCTCTTATTTGTGCGAGATGGGAGTGTACGTGACTGATGTGTAAGAAGATGTATGTGGTGTTGTCTAGTGTTCTGCTATGTGTTGTGGTCTAAGAGAGCGTGCGTGCGCTTGTGTCTATGATATGGGAAATGTATGTTATATTGCAATTCATAGGCTTTTTATTAGGAGGCAGAAGAAGTTCAGTCTGTTCGTAGGTAAGAATTTTCAGGTATTCGGTAAGATTCTTTTTGCATAGCATTTTTGTTAATACGAGTACATTATATTAAGGATTCTGTTTAACCTATTGTAGATTAAAGGCCCAATGGAGTGGGTTGACTAAATTTAGTTTTAAATTGCTTTACATATTATACCTTAGTTTTAAATATTATACCTACATTGCTTTGGATAGTCTCAACAATCTGAAAATCTGGACTATAATGTTGCAAGGAAACAAAATAGCAATCCGAGATAAAATAATTCAAAATAAAAAAGTGGCATACAATCTACCACAAAATACGTAAGCGGCGGCGCGCCGCAGAGAGGCCACTACGAACAAAGCGTCATTTTGCATACAAACATTGATATTGCGATTTTGCAGGGAATATTGGGCAGTATTGGACCGAGCTGAGTTGCGGCTGTCACGAGTGCTTTGTGCAGGCGTTTGTCACGTCATTTATACATAAAGTACTGTAACGAAGCTGCATTGGCTGGGTTAACTTAATTAATTATTACAGACCGAATATACTTTAAATTAATTCTTTAAATTTGTTCTTTCATTCATTTTAAGTTACAAAGCCCAATATTTTTGAAGATGACAAGTTAGAAATTCAATATCTATGAAAATAATAAATTATTTTAAGTCCATAGACAAAATTGGAAACGCTATGAAACTTGACATAATAATATGGTTTAAGTCATCCAGCTCACAAACATGTTTCCTCCGACTGCCCAGCATAATTTTCTTCTTGTTTATGTACATTTTTTTAGTTCGCTTCTGAAGCAGTCTGGTTGTTTGATTTTACTAACTTTTATTTTCACATGTATATTTATTCGAGCTTGGTGCTTTTCACATTTTAATGTTTTTATTGGGGTCATTATTACACTATTGTTACACCTTGTTACCCTCCAATATTCGTCGTATGTGGCGTCGTGATATTTAATGGACCCTCTAAGGCATATAAGCATGATATGATGTATATTTAGACGAATTGATGTATTTATGTTTGTAACTTATACAACCTACTCTTTTTTTTTTAATTTGATATCAATGTAGTAGTAACCCTAGTGAATCTGTCAAGTTTAGCTGTCAATTTTCGAAACGACGGGAGTGGCCCTTCTGTATACTTTCCATTTTGTGATTCTACTCTATACAATCATTCACAAACATTAGCTACCAATTCAGAATGCATATGAAACCTTAACATTGTTAAAAGTCAATGTAGAATCAAGGAGGACTTCCACGTTTACTTTCGTAGTATCTACTAAGATATGGTAAGTGCTCCTTGAGCAAACCGATATTTTCATCCCGATTCCATTTAAAACAAATTGACAGAAAAGTCGATCACATTAAAAAACATTGGTAATGAGCTAGCTTATCTTGAGTCTCGGAGCTATAAAAATTGATGAAGCCTCCACAAGCGCCCCTCTAACTTCCTTTAATGGGAACGATAATTGAAAACTTCAGTTTAATCTGAGACTCTTGCGTAAATTGAAACTTGGTGAAGCAGAAGAGAGATAATTATATAGAATTATGAAAAACCACTGATTTGTTAACTTCTTTCGGGTGAAATGAATCGTTTTTAAAAGTGAAAAGAACTGCAGTATTTATTTTGTAAGATACGAACCTTACTAGACATAAAAGAACTGTTGGCGAAACTAATGTTGGTGCAATCATCTGTAGATTTAGATATGCAGGTTCTTAGGATACACAGCCTCCGAGCTTACATGAAAACAGGATGGCTGGTATCCTTGAGAACGTTTCATAGAAAGTGGTCTAGTTTTTTTTGTTTCTTTTGCTAAACTAGATCTTTAGTGTCGTATTTTAAAAGTAAGCTTTTAGTTATATTATAAAAAGTTTTCAATCTCAATTTCAGCGGTAATATGCCAATTATAAATTTAAGGCTGAGGTATGTTCAAGATTTACGATTATTTTCAAGAAAACATTACAAATATTTAATCATGAGCTTAACTAAAACAAACAAATCATATATAATTTCTTGGTGGTATTTAGCAACTGAATGTAATAAAATCAGAAATATCCCTCACAATTTATTAAGTCCAAAAGCCTCGCTTGGATTTTGTTGATTTTCCTGAGATAGCTCTTGCAGAGAAACTTTTTCCATTATTCGAACAGAAAACGATGTTAAACCGAACGATTGTGGTCATTTGGACCAAACTCCCCTCTTCAATTTAAGATCCTGAATAATTTGATTAAGGATCCAAGCCTTGGAAACCAGAATATCTTATTCGAGTTCGTTCGTCAATCCGTCACTTTTACGACTAGGATTCTTGGAAATAAAACACCTTTGGTAGATTGCAAGGATATTCGTCAGGTTTGATGTAATACTATTATAATAAGATCGTCTGGCGCTATTAAGTTATTTTAAATTAATTTCACTTTTTTATTAAAATAACGCCTTCCAAAGGCGTTATTTTAATATTATTAGATTAGGTAACAAATTAAAACCTTAAAGTGAGTGGCTCTGTATAAAGCTATGGGTGAACATTGACTACGTTTTTCTATAAAAATATGACATAATGGACCATAAATTTTCTTTACAGGTACATGGCAGCAGCTCTTAAAATATCTTTGATTAATGTTCAGAGAGAGTAATGAATTGTTCAACGAAAGCGCACTCGTGCTTGGAATAAAAGAATTTGCAATCTATTGAATATAATATTCTGGGAACTAGTCGCTTGCTGGAAATTCGCTGCTTTATCATTCAATACGAGTACTACTGCTTTTTGTATTTTTTTCATAGCATAGCTTTTCTCTACATGGTACTTACTCACAATTATTTTGGTCTTTATGCAAGTAAATGACATACTTAGTCCAAACAAAGCGTTTAAAGAAATATATATTTTATTTGTGAATCGCACAGGAGATAAAAATACTGGCCAAGTGCGAGTCGGACTCGCACACCGAAGGTTCCGTACAAATCACAGCTTAAAGGTTTTATAGACCTGAGTATTTGATATGCATTTAAATTTAATACCTCTATGCGTTCATGAGGAAAGGGGTAGTAAGTTTAAAATTATTAAACATATTTTTATTATATGATGTAACTAAAAATTTACGGTTTTCGCAATTATTCCTTTATCAGTGGTATAAGACGTTGCTTCCTACCTAATTTTAAGATTCTGAGTTCACGGGAAGTACCCAGGTTTTGATTCCCTTACGAGTGTCGAAAATTTGCGGATTTTTTTTGCGGCATATACGGCTGTATCTTTTGATTGCGTTGGCTTAGAAGTTTGCATTTTTCACAGCTTTAAGGGACAGTAGACCTGGGTATTTGATATAAATTTCAGCGTTCATGAGGTCTTTTCAGAGGAAAAACCTTAATTATCAATATATTGGTATTTATTAGTAAAATATACGTTATTACATTATCACCAAATTTCAAGTTTATAGGTCAACGGAAAGTTACAAAATTCTTCCAACCAAAAATTTTGTAAAAAATAATGACTGGTGGCTTCTTTCTTTTTTTTCGTTCTTTTTTTTTATTAAAAATTCTCATTCCTTTGTTTTTCAATATTTTTTAAAATGAAAAATACCCAACTCGAAGGGACAGGAGTTTTTTGATCGTGACCTCCCTTCAGCTATATAGGCCCTAAGCTTAAGCCCTTAAAAACATTTATAAATATTTTTTAACAATTTGTATGGCTTCGGGTCAACAAAATGCTTGCAAAATTTGAAGACTGTAGCTGTACCTAATTTCTAAGCTATTGCTCGAATAGGACTCGGGGCTCCTTGATATATAAACAAAGAAGTGCTCATGAATTTACCAAAAACCATGGTTTTCAAGTATTCCACTCCAAAATAATTGAAGTTAACCAAAGGAAAATACTCCAGTAATCTAATAAAATGCTGTTATATTATTCCAACTTCCTTGTCCACTGAGAATTTCTAAGTATTTTAATTAAGCTCCAACCCAGGACCAATAGGTATTTTGTTTGGCCACACCATCAATATTAAATCTTGTTGGGATATTACAAAACTTTGTACCGTGAAAGTAGCTAAAGACGTCAATTATTTAACACTGTTTATTTTTGCCCAAAACAATACAGAATGACGTAAATTTTACTTAAATATTTAATTAGTCCATACAAAGTTACAAAGACAAATATTTTTAGGAAAGCCGATAATGTTCCATTTTTTCGAAAAAAAAATTGTAAGATTAGGTTAGGAAATAAAATTTTGGTAAATTATACAACTTTTCGACTTTTTCAGCTGACGTGTTCCGGTTCATGGTTTTTGGGATTACTTATTTCGAATATGGGGTCAAGCCCAAAATCGGAAACAGTACCGTTGAAAATTTGACACCTTTTCATCTTGGGTATCATTTTCATAGTTTTTGGGTTCCCTAATTTCGAATATGGAGTTAATACCAAAATCGAAGATGGCACCGAAAAATTTAACAACTTTTCGTCATGGGTGTCATTTGCATGGTTTTTGGGGTCGGATATGGGTCAAAACCAAAATCCAAGATGGCGCCGACAAAATTTGACAAATCTGACCCCATATCCGAAATTAGCAACCCAAACCCTAAACCCACGAAAATGACACTCATGACGAAAAGTTCTCAAGTTTTCGTCGGCGCCCTTTCGCCTATCGCGAATTCGCGTTGTGGTTGCATTAGTTATGGTTCATAACGCGTTTTAGCTTTCTTCACTGCCACAACGCGTTTTGGGATACGCTACATAACTACGAAAAACTTTATTCCGTCAGTCACAAATTTCAAAATACCGATTTTCATAATTCCTAACGTTTATAATTACTATTCCCAAAATACCGAGTTTCAATAGATCGAATAACAAAAAATCTGACTCAATGAAAATTCAAACCATCAAAAATGATTATTAAAATACCATTTAATTAGAATTTCGAAATAAAAACGCCTCGTAAAACTGAATAACTTTAGAGTCTTAATGGTCACAATTCCAACATAACCTTTTTTTTTTTTTTTTTTTTTTTTTAATTTTTTTTTTTATCTCGCTGGGAAAAAATGCATTACGCATACCCACCCATTGGGGGAATGGGGGGGGTATGTGGGACTCCCCGGAATGAATCCGGTATACCCACTAAAATAACCCAGCGGCACTCCCGCATCGTCTTGAATTGGAGGAGGACTGGGAAACTGGCAGAGCCTTTACGTCCAGTCCCCCGCCGACGACCGCCCGCCTTTATAGCGGGGCCTTCACGCCCCTCCCTCAGTGGAGGAGCCCGGGAACGACCGCGAGTGCTCGGCCGTTCCCGCCCGACGAGGGTGGTGACTCGTGCAATGCGAGCGAAGGCGCCCCCGCGCCTGTCGCCCGCTAGTCACCACCAGGAGGTGGGAGGAGACGATCGTACAACCGCCTTCTCCCACCCCTTCTTCGCCTGCGGTGCGGCGGCGCGAGAGGATCGTCCTCCCGCGCCCGCTCCGCCGCCTCCTTTTGCGACATCACGACCTCGCAAAAGGAGGCAACCGCCGCCCAGGCCTCCTCACTCCCCAACATGGAGTAGACCACGCTGGGAAGTGAGAGGTCCTGTCCGATCACATCGATCAGGGCACGGCGCAGCTCAGCCCAAGCTGGACACACCTCGAGGGTGTGCTGCACCGTGTCCTCTGCCGCGCCGCAGTGGTGGCACGCCGGGGTTTCCTCCCTCCGGATCCGGTGCAGGTGCGTTCCGAAACAACCATGTCCGGACAACACCTGCACCAAACGGAACGAGAGGAAACCATGTGGCCGCTCGAGCCAGCCCTGCAAGACTGGCCCGAGCGCGTCCAGCGTCCGGCGTCCAAAGGCGGCGGTGGCGAGGTCCTCCGCCCAATGGAGGACGATGGCGTCCCTCGCCTCCCGCCGCACGGCCTCCCGCTCTTCCATCCGCCGGCTCCAGGGTCTCCGTTAGTGGGGGGCCAAAGGGGCGCAGTTGGTTGCGCGCCGCCTTATATGGCCTCCCAAACGGATCCCTATCGAGGCCCTCCAGCATCTCGGCCCTTGCCGAGTCCTTGGCGGCGCACATCGCCGACTTGAGAACCGCCTTTGCCTCCACGTAAGAGGCGTAGAGGCGGTCCTCCCCGGCCTGAGATCGGGTAGTGCGCCGCCGGCTCCGCATATAGGCCCTTCTGGCCGCCACGCACGCGGCTCGGAGCCCCGCCAGCTCCTCCGTCCACCAATAAACGGCGCGACGGGGAGGCGGACGGCGAGACCGAGGCATGCTGGCGTTGCACACCTCGGTCAGAGAGCCGCGGAGCTGGACCGCTGCGGCGTCCACGTCCAGGACAGGCTCGACAGGGGGCGAGAGCCAGTCCTGGAGAAAGGCCGCATTCCAACCTAACCTAAACTAAGTGTCACAAACAATAGAGGGGATCTGGCGTTAATGGCCACTGTTCTAACCTAACCTAACCCAAAGGATTCAATATCAGTATGGTACCCGACGCAGGTATATAA
Source organism: Orthosia gracilis (assembly GCA_947562075.1). Classification (NCBI taxonomy): domain Eukaryota; kingdom Metazoa; phylum Arthropoda; class Insecta; order Lepidoptera; family Noctuidae; genus Orthosia; species Orthosia gracilis. The sequence goes on along the minus strand of OX387272.1, from coordinate 39,302,670 downwards.
GGAGAAAAAGAAAACACAAAAACTAAGGGCAATACTTAGTATCCAGGATACCGATTTTGCAGTTTGTAAGCGTGGGAGGGTTAGGGGGGTCCATGGAGTTTCCTCCCTAAAACTAGAAACATAATTGTTTTCATAATATTTAAGTTTTAAGTATATGTACTCAAACCATGGTCGCTCACAATGGGCCTTATCAGAAAGCTTAAAGTCACCCAAAGGGCAATGGAGAGGGCTATGCTCGGAATTTCCTTGCGTGATCACGTCAGAAATGATGATATCCGCAGGAGAACTAAAGTTACTGACATAGCCCGGAGAATTGCTAAACTTAAGTGGCAGTGGGCAGGGCACATTGCTCGCAGAACGGATGGCCGATGGGGCCGAAAAGTTCTGGAATGGCGACCGCGAACCGGAAGACGATACGTTGGAAGGCCTCCCACTAGGTGGACCGATGACCTGGTTAAGGTTGCGGGAAGGCGCTGGATGCGAGACGCACGGGATCGGTCAATGTGGCGACGCCTGGGGGAGGCCTATGTCCAGCAGTGGACGTCTTTCGGCTGAAATGATGATGATGATGATGACTCAAACCAATGCAATAAACAGTGTTTAGAAGACTTTAAAGTTGCTTCTGCATCGTCTCCAGCGCTGCGGGAAGTTCAACCCCTTCGCCCTTACGTAACAAAGAATAGGCACCTATGCTCACCTCCACAACTTCGGCTTGCTGGTTGCCACTGGCGCCCAGCCTCAGCCGCTATGGCTCTCACAGGAGCCTATTTACAGCGGCTGGGGGTTACTTTACCTTCACGCCTCCCGTTATTATAAACATTCTAGGGGTAGCTGGCAAAAGACTACGTGAGGTTAGAGTGCCCCAATTCGGTTTTGGAACAGATTCGACCTACTCGTATTTTAACCATGAAGTGTAATAAATAATGTTAATGTAACTACAAGAGGAACGGAATGAATTACACGTCATATCAGGTCACTAACCCACAAAATGGCGGCAAAAGTTCCGTTCCAAGATCGATTTTTTTTTCTAAAATTTTAATGAATTATTATCAAATAACAATAAATAATTAAAAAAACAAACAAAATAATTAAAAAACAAACAAATTAAAACTTAAAAAATGAAAATATAAAAGGCAACACGGCGCGCGGCGTTCCATTGCAGGTAACTTTAAACCCAAATTAATAAAGAACTACGCGTTTGGTGAGTGCTTCATTTAAAAGGGGAAACCAACCCCTATAAATAATAAAAAAAACAACTATCAACCCCAAAAATGGGATCCTGGATACTAAAACCAATCCAAAAATAATATTAATACTCAAATGTTAATAACAAAGTAGAAGTTATTAAATTACATTAAACGTTACTTATAGATTTAGAATTTGTATGATTAACTGAATAGTATACTAATTGAATCAGAATCCTAATTTTAGCAGTTTATTCGAAGTATTGAAAATCGGAAAATCGAAGTATGAAATTCGACCCGAGAACCCATCGAGCATTTGATTCTTCGAACGTATGAAAATCGGAAAACAAACAAATCGCATGTACGACTTTCGCTAAAATAAATTTCGTGATTTTTAATAATAGACATCATAATAATTAGGTATTTCAAAATTCGGACTTATGAAAATCGAAATTCGGCATAAAATATTTCGGAGTATTTGGGTGGGCCCCGCGTTGTGGTCAGTGTTAAAAGTGCTACAATGTGAAATTTGCGTTGTGGCTGTGGCTTTGAAAAAAGCCACAGCGCGTTCTGAGTTATTTAGTCGTTTAATAAGCGTTTTTTGATCTTTGAGCCTAACATATAATTATATAAGGTGTTAAAAAATTAACTCAAATTCTTAGAGTTCGGTTAGCTACGTCAGGATATTCGGTATCGATAAGAAAAACGATTACAAACAAAAAAAACCGGCCAAGTGCGTGTCGGACTTCGCACGTTTATGGTTCCGTACCAATGAAAAAATCTGATTTTTGAATGTATTAGTATTTGTTTATAAAATATACGTTATAACATTTTCACCAAATTTCAGGTACATAAATCAATGGGAAGTAAACAAAATTCTTCGGAACAAAATTGTGTGACAGACGACGGACAGACAGACACTTGAGTGACATCAATAGGGCTCCGTTTGGACCCTTCGGGTACGGAATCCTAAAAAACTATTTCTACCTACGAATACTACTTACGTATTTCAGTACATACTGAGCTCTGTGATGCAGGTGGCTGACCGTCAGACGGGCCGACTGCCTGGGCGTTCTATCGTGCGCAAATTCAATAATTAACTCGTAATGCAAAATATTGTATATCTTTGGAACGGTTGGTTTTTTTTAATTTTACTTCGTGTTTTTTTTTTATATATTATATTATACAAATCCTTAAAATTCTTAGAGTTAATTTATTAACACCTTAAATATTGAAAAATGTAATAACATCTCTAAGTGTACATTTGTTTTAATATTTCGCGGTCCCAGGCATATATTTCCTACGTTCCTCTCGGTGGTTTTCCGCATAGTCGAAGCGGGGAGGCTCAATAATCGTGGCTAGGTCACCCACGGTGAAGCAAAGAGGAACCCGAAGAGGAGCCCCACGTCAGGGGTTTTGCCGATAAGCCGACGACGTAGCGGCCAACACGTACACGCGACATCACAACTGAGACGGGCTGCGATGTCGTATGGGGCCTCCCGTACCCATACGATATCGCGGCTGAGGGTTGGAGGCCGCGGCGGGATAGGAGTGCCGGTATTGTGGTGCATCGCTATCCCTACCTTCCGCGGCTTGAACGGGGTCGCCACCGCCTGATGGTGGACGCGGTGTTGCTGCAGGGGAGGAGGAGTGTCGGTTTAGCGTTGGCCGCTCTCCCTATCTCCTGTGGCCAAAAATGGTAGGTGGTGGGACCATTGACCTTAACCCTTCAAGAGGGGACCAAGGGTACCATACACGGGGCCGTTTGGCATCCATGCGCTGGTTTGGTCCCTGGGGTGGTCACGGCGCACAGTGTGTTCTGGTGCGCCGGTGATGGAGGGTACTCCCCAGAGGAGGGTCCGGTGACGGACAGCCGCGGTGGGTTCGCGGTGAGTGCTAACGCGTGCCCGTGTTCCCGCCAAAAGCGGCACAGGAGGGCACCGTGGAGTTTTAGCGGGTTGGAGTTCCACTGGATAACTGCGCTATCTCCTCGTGGTAGCGCAGTATGCATGAGCATTTCTCCACAATAAAAAAGTCATATTTCCTATTTAATAATTGCAACACAGTTTGATATTTTCCTTTTCAGTTGACCATGAGTAATGAATTTCAAGAAAATCAACGTTTGTGCGAAAATACCGGTGTTTTAAAAATCGGGTTTCGTAAAAATGTATTCTCTAGTACCTAGAAAACTGAAGCAAAAATCCTTTAGCTGCTGGGCGGTATATGACGCTTTATTTGTCAGAAATCCTGAAACTATTTGGATAAGGATCCTATGAAAATTTGGTACATATTTTGTTTTACAAAAGGCGTTAACACACAAGCTGTGTTAACGCCTTATCCTGTGTGTTTATAAAATCCATTTTCACAGATTGTTATCATAACCTGATATTTTACGACTGTACATTATACCTACGTATTTTTGAGAGTATCAAGCGAAGGGCATTGTTAAGGAGAACGCAGACGTGGCATAAATTATAATGACGTAAAAATAATCATACAGATTTTCGATGGCTTTCGTCGAAAATACTCTCATGATGGTGATGTATCGTAAGTGACAACTATAATATTGACACCACGATTTAAAAATTAAGTAGACGAGAATAGGAAATCACACTTCTTCCAATCGCTGGGTCACTGCACTTTCTTCACCTGTCATCACCGCGCCTATGGTAAAAACGGGATCCTATTACTAAGACTCCACTGTCCGTCTGTTTGTCTGTCACCAGGCTGTATCTCATGAACTATGATAGGTAGACAATTAAAATTTTCATAGATGATGCATTTCTGTTGCCGCTATAACAACAAATACTAAAAATAGAATAAAATAAATATTTTAGTGGGGCTCCCATACAACAAACGTGATTTTTATGCCGTTTTTTGAGATAAAGGTAAGGAGTCTTATTTATTAAACCATTTATGCACATACACTTATATATAGACAAGAAGGAGGAACCAAAAGTAGGCACATATATATATAAAATAAATATTATAATAATAACTAGCTACCTACTAATATACATAAAAAAGAAATAGAAACAGAACAGAAATATATGCAACTATGATGGATAGGAAAGATAGTGTCTTTTCAATCTTCGTTTAAAAACTGTAAGAGTTTGCCAGTACCATATGTCAGGCGGAGTAGTTCCACAAACGCACGGCGTGCACAGTGAAGGAGTAGGAGTAGAATTCGGTAGTGTGGCAAGGGATATTATGGACAAGTCTTCGTGCGCGAGTCCGACTCACATTTGGCCGGTTTTTAATTCATATTTTTCTTTTGCCGTGACATAGGTACATTTTCGATCTACTTCGATTTTCGATCAACTTTAGATCAATCACAATACGACATAATTTTTATGTGTCAACACCCTAAATGTGAGTTAAGTCTACGAAGTTAAAAATCACAACATAGATGATCATGTCCTGAATTGTCTCCGATCCTGACACGCCTGTAGCGCATTTCGAAAGAGACTGGAAGGGTGCCGAAGGCTTGGCAGCAAGCAAACGTTCAGCCCGTGCCCCCAAGAAGGGAAGACGAGCTGACCCGGCCAACTACAGACCCATCTCGGTAACATTCATCCTCTGTAAGAGTATGGAACGTGTGCTGAACAATAATCTCCTGACATACCTAGAAGGCAACGACATCCTCAGTGACCGCCAATACGGCTTCCGACGAAATCGGTAAACTGGGGATCTTCTAGCGTATGCCATTCACGTCTGGAGTGAGGCCATCGAGAGGCACGGGGAAGCGCTTGCTGTCTCCGTTTACATCTCGAAGGCTTTCAACAGGGTCTGGCATGAGAGCCTTATTGGCAAGCTTCCTTCCTTCGGTCTGCCTAGTGGTCTGTGTGACTGGATTGCTGACTTCCCGAGGGATCGGTCCATCCAAGTGGTTATCGATGGCTGCTCGTCCGGTCAGTTAGGTATTAACGCCGGAGTCCCTCAGGGGTCGGTGCTCTCGCCTACACTCTTTTTACTGCACATTTATGACCTGCTGAAACCCGGAACCTTTGGGTACGCAGATGACAGCATGGTTGCTGAGAGTTACGTGTCCGGCGCACAGGCTACTGGACCTGAGATCCGGGGTCTCCGGGAGGCCATGGTTGGGTGCTTGAACCTGTCTTTGGAGGCAGTCTCCGAATGGGGTGATGCCAATCTAGTCAGTTTCAATGCTTTCATAAGACCCAGGCGTGTCTTTTTCCGCCAAAAAGAGCCTATTCCACCCGGCTCCATCTTTCCGTAGTGTAACCGTGCCGATAACGAACCATCTCGACCTTTTTTTGTGCTACTTTAACATCGACCCTCAATTTTGGTCCATTCATTGAGGCAAACGCTCAGTTGGCTGCAATTAAGTTGGGGATCCTTGCAAAGGTGAGACGGTACTTCACGCCTGAACAGCTGCTCAAATTGTATAAAGTTCAAGTTCGGTCATGCATGGAGTACTGCTCTCAATTCTAGGACGGATCTGCCAAATATCAACTTGATGTGCTTGAGTCAATTGACAAACGGGCTAAGAGGCTTATTGGCAACGATGCACTGGTCGCCTCAAAGCTTCAGAGCCTTGAACATCGACGCCGAGTGGCCAGTCTGTCGATTTTCTATCGGTTACATTTCGGGGAGTGTGCGATGGTACTGCACAATTTGATTCCGCCTAGCCCTTTCCATCATCGGACAACAACATCTTGTTGTTAGTCAACCAGTCTACGCTAATGCGGCACCGGTACATGGTGTACATCCCACCCATACGTACGCGTTTTGCGAATACTTTCATTGTGCGCACAGCTAAGGAGTGGAATTCCCTGCCGGAATCTTTGTTTCCTGATAGTTACAACCTTAGGGTCTTTAAGTCAAGAGTGAGTAGGTTACTTCTAGGCAAGCGTGCTTCACCGTCGACTACATCATCGCTTCCCATCAGGCGAGATAGTAGTCAAACATGAACCGATATCGAAGACTTTCATACGTCTTGATGGCGTAAATTCCTTCCGGCTTACTATAATCAACGTTCGTTTTTCAAAACAAGTCTGCATTCGCCTTTACGAGACGCGTATATTCAAAATTTCGTAGGAGATACCAACAAACGTATTCAATTACGTGTTGTTTCCTTGCCTTTTTATGGCTTCGCTGTCGTAAACTCGGATCTTTTCTATCCTAATTAAAAAAGTTTGTTTTTTTCGTTTCCTAAAGGATTGTATTTATGGAACTCTTTTCAGTGTATTTTAATGAGCACAAAACTGAATATATTCGAGGATTTCTTTTAGGAACCTTGAATATATTAAATCTTGTGACACCATGGCTATGGCTATAGAGGTCATTTCACCCACTCACATGGCATTCGTAATTTAAAAAATGGAAACAAAGAAGTTCTGAATATATTCCATGTAAGATATGAAATGCTTGTTATTTCAACTAATTAATGTACGCACATTACTTAGAAGGCTAATATAAATGTACAATCACACTCAAAAGTTCCTAACACGAGATTAGATTAATATAATATTATATGCAACAAAGCGAGTTCAACCCTATACTACTCCAGTACTCCACCAAACAGGGCAACACAATACCTTGTCCACAACAATAAAAAATACTTAGAAGGAGCTTCTAAAGTGGGTCAGACAAAAGGCAGGGCGAGACGGGTCAAGCGCGGAGCAAGAGTTTTATCGCGTATCGGGCAATTATTGTCGATAAGCATATTCTCCTCCTTATACTTCGTTTTTTCACTGAGGGTTGTGTTTTTTTAGAAATAAATACGTTTTGCTTGTATATATTTTTCCCTGTCTTAGCCTTTGCGCATCTACTATGGATACCGTTGATGCGCTAAAAAAAGACCATGGACTGGGAAAAACATCTTTTGCTTTGCAACTAGTACTATTGGTTTTGTAGTATATACAGTAACTCTAGTTACGTGCAGCTTACGTCTTCATAAGAAAAAGAAACAAGATCTTCTTTATGAAAAAACAATTGAATCTATTTTCTGCATCAGCGATCTATTTCTACGCTTACAGCAAAAATTACAAATCAAAACCATACAAAAAGGCATACAAGATGCTTTATCAAGCTCAGATTCTAAGCAACACACACCAATCATCGATAATTTTACCAGGTTTGTTGCAGTCTGTCACAGATAATACGCATGCCTGCCTTTAACGAGGTCGATAGGGATCGGTGTCCTGTCTAAACAACGGTAACCAAACCAGATTCTGATAACATCTGTGGTATGACGTATCGGCCATGAGCAGCCATGAACTACCTGTATCCTGTGTCTTCTCTTCTACCAGTAGATACTTAATACGCGTCTACAAATGGAGAATGGACTGATCATTTCTAATGCAGCCGGGCGAGCACGGCCTACTGTGACAGGTTTGAGTCACACATTTTTATCACAGTTAAGGATAAAAGGATAAAATGCGTGACTCAAGCCTATCACAGAGGCCATGCTCGCCCGGCAGTTATGAAATCAATACGGACAGAAAATTGTGAGAGAGATAAAGCAATCATGAAGCCAGTAGTTGTCTTTTTCTATAAATATAACGGAGCAGGCTTGCAGGAGTGGATGACTTCTGAACATAGGCATAGCCTCACACTCCTATCATACCTTATGGCAATAATTGACATAATTATTATACGATTGTGTGCTGGCAAATAACACATTATTTATCACTTTATACGAAGTGGTCAATTTAATCAGGGTAACGCTCAATCCATTATCTGTTAAAATGGTACATGCAACAAAATCACCTAGATTGTTAGATCGTATTTCCAAAGGCTAACCTTAAACGATGCAATGCATCCTCACTTAATCAATGAGATAAGGCGGTGACAATTCCAGTTGGTAGAATGTTCGCGAAACAAAGGGGTTGCTTGTGGGTTGAAACACTGTAATTTAGGTTTATAAATTACGTTTTCATATGACTTGAAATATGGTTGAGTGTATTTGAGTACGGAAAATAAGAAGGAACCCTTACAAGATTACTCTCTGGTCCGTCTGTCCGTCTGTCTGTCCATATGACATCACCAATTTTCTCAGGAACGGGTGGACCTAGCAAGTTGAAATTTATACCAGATACTGAGGTCTATGGTCCCTATTTGGTGTTTATGTCCTGGGTCAATACGATAAAAAGATATGGGCAAATTAAGATTTTCGCGAAAACTTGTAAGTACCAAAATTTACCTTAATTTGCAACTTTTTTTAAAATTTTGTCATTTTCCCTTTACTCGTGCTGTAAGACCTTGCTTTAAGTCTAGATCAACTGGAAGTACCCTATAGGTTTTGGGTCGAAAACCCATATGGTAGTTCCCGTTGACCTAGAATCACGAAATTTGCCAAAAAGTAAGGTCTTACAGCACAAATAAGACCTCGGCGTACGAGTTCGACTCCTCGGCGTACGAGTTCGACTCGTACATGACTGGTTTTTTTATGATTATTTCTTATTTGAAATAGCTATAATAACTAGGTAGTTTTAATTTTTTATTGTTGTGATTTACGCGAGTTTGTGTTCTTATATATCTTAATACGACGCCAAAGATGACCCATGACCAATTACTATGACACAAAGGAGAACTTTGTTTTGGGCCCGGTGTATTTCAATGTCTATTGTTCATAATTATGATTACCAAAAGACAGTTGGCAATTTCTCATTGAGTGGTAGATAGTTTTTGTAAAGTCTAATAAATTAAAGAAATTAATTAATTTATTTATTTAAACTTCATGTACAATAGTGGTACATAGGCGGACTTAATGCCACAAGGCATTCTCTACCAGTCAACCGTTGGGTTAAAAAGGACAACTTTAAAAATGCATGTATTGAAACATATTTATTGTTTACGTTGAGAAAAAAATATCCGACTACAGTTCATAGAAGTGATCAAATGAGCTAGTACTAAGTAAACATAGCTGCGTTGAAGCTGCTGCAGAATCATCATTTACTATTACTCAAACATGTTGTAACATTAAAGCCTTATGTTCTATAAAATAGCTATCCAGAAATAATAACCTACGTCAAAAACCCCAACAGGGATCATAAAACCGCTATCCTGTTACATCATCCAGCCAATCGCCAGAAATATAAATCTGTATAAATCTATACACGGTGTCAAGGATTCCGCGTTCGCGCAAACAATAAACACAAGACAGATTTTAGGGTTCGATCTGCTGTGAGATAAACTCAACAATTCGAACCGTACCTTCGTCAAACTAAGGACACCGCAATAACGCTGACATCGGAATTTATGTCGAGCCCAGGCTCCCCCTTATCCAGCTGAAATGGTCACTTTGACTAAAGTATCTGTCATTCGATATAATACTAAGGACTTGAAACACCACTAAGGCATACTAATTTCGTAGACACAGCACGTCATATACATAATCCGTTTAGTGTAGTGGAACTGACAGGGGTTCATTAAATCTATTCAGACGCGCTTGAGTCGTAATCTTAATTGGGAGTACCAATTGATGTGTTTAAAGCACAATAGACACTTTGCCATATCCTCAGGGAACGTGATCTTAGCGTCAGAACTCAGAAGCTCTATATTAAATATGTTTTGTTGTGTTACCTTTGCCTTGTAGTCATAACCTCTGATATTAGGGAAAGGTCATAGGCAATTTTATTTAAACCCCAGCTGAGGGTCTCACAACTACGGCATGTAAAGATGTAGAAACCATCTTATAAAACGTAATTATTTGTAATATGGGGTGAACCCCATATTACAAATAATTAAAGCTTTAAGTATAATTTTTACAGACTTTTATAAAAAAGAAATTATTAATTCGATACGTATGTAAGTAATATTGATGGATTTGCACAATATTCACATAGGTTAATACTATGTGGGCTTCTTAACACGTGTGCCAAATTTCATAAGTGTATGTATGTTTGTATGTATCTTTGTCCACGCATATCTCCGAAAATAGTTATCAGATCGTGATCATGCTTATTTTGTTGGATTAGGTATCTCTCAACTTAAGGAACAGTTTAAGCTTTATAAAAATCGATACAGCAGTTTACATGATATGGATCATCCAACCGAACTGCTTAACAAATAAACAGCACAAATGTGTAAATTTAATTATTATGGGAATTTTGTGGCTCCTTGAGGTATCTTACTATAGAACTTGCTCAATTTTTTGTGATGGAGTACCAAAACCGATTGCCGAAACGAAAGTTAATTTTGCTCTTTTTAGTGTTTTGTTTTGGAAGACTGTTTATTTTTTGTTGAAAAGTTATTTTTTGTCGTATTAGGTACTCATAACCCGATCAATGAACGTAAACGAAACAAAAATACTGTGTAAGGATCATAGAAGGCGGCGTTCTGTTGCTTCTGCCTACCTCACGGAAAGAAGGCCTGACTTTATATATGTATGTATAATGATATAGATATATTTAAAAAAATATCATGTGTTTTTATCATCTCTTTCAAGACCAAAAGCGGATGATAAAAGCAATGTCTTAACCCAATTTTTCCTCACCTTGGAACAGCGCACGAAGTGTCCGTCCGTCAGGCTTAAAGGGCTTTTCCGGGAGTTTCGCCTCTAATCACTTATTCGTCTCATCTGTCTATTAGTACGGCCTTGACCCTGAAGAAAGGTTCACAAATAAACAGGAAAAAGTTAATGAAATACGTTACTAAGAAAACTAGATTAGATGTAAACGACCTTCCTGATGGATTGACGCGACTCGCTTTAGATAAGCGATTTTTTCGGAGTGAAATTGCAAGTACGTTGACATGAACAAGCTCGCCTTTGAACATGAGCTGTTCTACTATATTTTTATATGTTTTTTTTTTACAATTAACAATATGAATATGGGCGCAATGCGATAAAATTCAATCGATTACATTTGAAGTTTTCTTAGAAAATACGTGCGCGATATCGCGTATCGATGCAATTAAAATGGCGTCGTGCCATCAGGGAAGTCTACCTCCTTACTTTGGAAGAAGAAAGTAAAACCGACTTCCAAATAAAGACACAACAAAGTAAAAATAAATAAAACTTAAATTTTGGAAGTCGGTGTTTCTGGTTTTTTGACACCAACTTTAAAATTGAAGTTATTTTTCACTTTGTAGTGTTTTTATTTGGAAGTCGTTGATTGAATTATTTTGTAAAACACAAAAACACTTTTTAGTTATGGTACTTAGTGGGCAAGTAATATACAAACAGACTTGCGATTCCAGAAATCCCGAGAGATTTGCTATCATTTATTGAAGAGTTATGTTGTATATTGCCAAAGTTCTTCCTTAGTCGAACATATTATAGAACTTCCTTCTTTTTGGACAGTCGGTTAAGGGCCTTCCACCGCTTTAGTGCCACAAAACGGTTACTTTCTAAAGCACTCCTTAGTAACGGCTAGGTTAAAAAGTTTGCAAAATATATATCTATATATATAAAAGAAAGTCGTGTTAGTTACTTCACTTATAACTCAAGAACGGCTGAACCGATTTAGCTGAAAATTGGGAGGGAGGTAGTTTAGAGCCAGGAGAATGACATAGGATACTTTTTATCCTTTTTTTTTTTTTATTTTTTTTTACTTTTTTTCATATGTTCGTCATTACGGTCGGCCAGATCTCTTTATTACTTTTACCCTACCAATTAGGGTAGGGTAGGTAGGGTAGGTAGGGTAGGTAGGGTAGGTAGGGCAGGTAGGATAGGTAGGGTAGGTAGGGTAGGTAGGGTAGGGTAGATAGGGTAGGGTAGGTAGGGTAGGGTAGGTAGCCTAGGGTAGGTAGGATAGGGTAGGTAGGGTAGGGTAGGTAGGATACGGTAGATACGGCAGGGTAGGTAGGGTAGGGTAGGTAGCCTAGGGTAGGTAGGATAGGGTAGGTAGCCTAGGGTAGGTAGCCTAGGGTAGGTAGGATAGGGTAGGTAGGGTAGGGTAGGTAGGATACGGTAGATAGGGTAGGGTAGGGTAGGGTAGGTAGGGTAGGGCAGGTAGGATAGGGTAGGTAGGGTAGGGTAGGTTGGGTAGGTTGGGTAGGTAGGGTAGGTAGGGTAGATAGGCAGTTGACGGGAGCGAAGCCACGGGCACAGCTAGTATTTAATATTTATTCATGTATATTATTTGTGAAACATGGTTTTTTCGTGTAACTTATTGCAGCAACGCAATTATATAAAGACCTTTGCTTTAAAAAATAATAAACAACACGGTATTTTTTCGCTACTTTTGGATACTCCTCCAAAACGACTTGGATCTTTAAAAATATGTTTACACAGAAAATTTGGCGACTAGAATTCTTCATAACTGAAATAGCTTAAGTAAATCAAAGAATATTTTGCAAACTAAACTGTACAAAAGAAGGCTCCTAGCGGGTACACGGCCAGAACTCCATTAACATTGGGAAACATATAAGCTTAATAAATAAGATGGTTTGACTTTTACATTATAAGGAAAACAAAAAAATACATTAACATAACAACACGTCTGTGTACCTCAAAGGGTTAAAACGAGGTGCACTAGTACACCTACATTCAGTCAGTTATGTTTTTTAATCCGATGTCGTAGGGGCGAGCCTATTTCCACCGGGCACAAACCCAAACGCCGGACCACTACTGAGAAAATCCAGATGGAAAAACTCAATAACACATTACTATTTCCGCTTCCTAAATAAGTTTAGTAAGGCAATTCCATTATTGCTTTAGGACTAACAAGCGAGAGTAGTCGAGCGCAGAGGAAATCGTATTCAATTTCCAAATGTCATTTGGCATTAGACCAAATTGTCCAAATTGAGACTTCCAGACTGTAAGTAGAGCCTGTTCGTTTCGTAAAGACTATAAAAGCTCTTTAAAGTACCATTAAGTGAATATAAAGTCAATAGGACGGAACACAACAGCTAACAGCTAACACACACAGCTCTAAAATAATTTAACGTTTATCTAAACGCGTAGCTGATTCACAAAATCATAAAATTTAGCTAAAAAATATAATACCAGAAAATTAAGATCAGCAAAATTAAGTAAGTAAGTAATTTGCGTTATAACCTACAAAGCCAAAAAAGGTTATATAAGTCACATCAGCGCACAAGCTCGTAACTCATAATCGCGAAAAAACGAATCAGAAATAGTCACTGTAGCTGAAATCGACAAGGAATGTATGTAATCAGTATTGACATTTAATGACATCAAATGTTTAGACTCGTAATAATTAAACGCCTATTGCTTAATAGCTCTAAGCGGTACATTACGGATGCATGATCACTAATGGCTCAATGTAAGTATTTACTTACCGCACGGTTTCAAAAGTCGGCTGTTAAGTAATAAAACAGATGATACGTTCTGAATCAAGAATATGAGGGTTTACACAAAAATTAAATTCTATCGGCGATTAAATAATGAATTGAGCAAAGATTAGGTACTTAATTAATAAAATAATATATCAACAGTCTCAGACATCCCATCCATGTATGGGATTGACATAAGTGACTGCAATGTTACGTGATCAATCCTAAAGATTTTGAACTTTCAACAATCGTTGCCACTGTTATTATGCCATTTTATCTAGAGCCTGTTATTATTCTAAATTCGTTAGTGACCAAACTAGATTAATTGGTCAAGCGTGAACACAGTGTAGAATAAATCCAACCGGGCATCCAAAGGAGGCTTTTATGAAACAAAACTCGTAGGTTGGCAGCTAGCCTAGCCCGTTTAGTTTACTGAACAGGCAGTTGGTCGCAATCAGAAAACCACACAACAGCGCTGCCGTTAATGCGAGACCCGTTGTATCACAGTCGACACTCGACACAGGCTCCTGAACTAAGTGGAGTATTGTTTGGTGTGAATATTTGCAGGACTGATATTTTAATCCATATAATTATGAAGTTAAATGTTGGCACAGATAGTGTTGATGTCATAAAAACTGAAACACGAATAATTTAATGAATTAAAACTGGAAAGCGACTTCTTTTCTTTATTTATGATCTCGTGTTCGAAAATAATGAGAGCTTAAAATTATTGTAAGTTTTGTTTTGTCGAATGGTATAAATAATATTTTTAAATGTCAATACTGATTACTTACATTCCTTGTCGATTTCGACTACAGTGACTATTTCTGATTCGTTTTTTCGCGATTATGAGTTACAAGCTTGTGCGCCGATGTGGCTTATATAACCTTTTTCGGCTTTGTAGGTTATAACGCAAATTACTTATTTACTTAATTTTGCTGATCTTAATTTTCTGGTATTATATTTTTTAGCAAAATTTTATGATTTTGTGAATCAGCTACGCGTTTAGATAAACGTTAAATTATTTTAGAGCTGTGTGTGTTAGCTGTTAGCTGTTGTGTTCCGTCCTATTGACTTTATATTCACTTAATGGTACTTTAAAGAGCTTTTATAGTCTTTACGAAACGAACAGGCTCTACTTACAGTCTGGAAGTCTCAATTTGGACAATTTGGTCTAATGCCAAATGACATTTGGAAATTGAATACGATTTCCTCTGCGCTCGACTACTCTCGCTTGTTAGTCCTAAAGCAATAATGGAATTGCCTTACTAAACTTATTTAGGAAGCGGAAATAGTAATGTGTTATTGAGTTTTTCCATCTGGATTTTCTCAGTAGTGGTCCGGCGTTTGGGTTTGTGCCCGGTGGAAATAGGCTCGCCCCTACGACATCGGATTAAAAAACATAACTGACTGAATGTAGGTGTACTAGTGCACCTCGTTTTAACCCTTTGAGGTACACAGACGTGTTGTTATGTTAATGTATTTTTTTGTTTTCCTTATAATGTAAAAGTCAAACCATCTTATTTATTAAGCTTATATGTTTCCCAATGTTAATGGAGTTCTGGCCGTGTACCCGCTAGGAGCCTTCTTTTGTACAGTTTAGTTTGCAAAATATTCTTTGATTTACTTAAGCTATTTCAGTTATGAAGAAATTCTAGTCGCCAAATTTTCTGTGTAAACATATTTTTAAAGATCCAAGTCGTTTTGGAGGAGTATCCAAAAGTAGCGAAAAAATACCGTGTTGTTTATTATTTTTTAAAGCAAAGGTCTTTATATAATTGCGTTGCTGCAATAAGTTACACGAAAAAACCATGTTTCACAAATAATATACATGAATAAATATTAAATGTCTAGCAGTTAATCCAAGTGTCAAATTGTAACTACTCATTACGCATTTATACTTAAGTACATCAAATCTCACGTGAACAATTTTTGATAGTATTCGAATAAAAATAGGTTAAAACTAAATTTGATATAAAATCCCCGATTACACATCAGTCGGCAGCCATAAAGAAATAAAAAATTTATTTATATTTCTCATATCAACGTAAATGTAAATAAAATTCGCTTACCGTCCAAAAGTAGGCACTTCGCATTCGCTCGCTGAAATAAAACAGATATTTTCACGATAACATTCGAATAATACATTGAAAAGCTTCATAACATCGACGCGATTTAGTCGCGAACTTTTCGCCGGAATTCGGGCTATATCGCCAAAGGCGAACGGCAGTGTCAACACGAAGAAGGAAATATAACAAACCGCCAAATGGAGAGAGAAACAATTGTACTGTGTAAACGCACATCTGCGCCCGAACCCTTCCCAAGTGATATTCTTACAAGGCGCGCGATACTCGGAACTGTTTCGGTATTAGTGGAAACACATTACGAATACAGCCTGGCAGCTCGGCAACCCGGCTGCGTTGTGTCACTAACCTTCAATATAAACTACCAGACTTTCTTATATACGAGTCTGCGAGATAAAACGTCTAGAATAGCTGAGTGGATAACTTCTTATTTGTTTTGAGACATTTTATCATATTACCGTTGGCACTAACATGCTTTTGTATTTGTTTTATATTCACGTTTATTCTGTTTATACATATTCTCTCTTAATTTTATTCTCATGGGTAATGTTCAATGAATGTTTTTCTTTGCTGCTTGAGATGATTCCATTTCTTTTGCGGATTATCTTGTGTTTTCATAATTCCTCTATTTACATAATAAATGCGTACTCTTTCACTTTCTGTGTGAGACATAGGGCCGTCTACAGGGAGTATACAAATAATATGTTTAATAGGTTTATGCTGACATTCATGTATGTGACTTTTGTCTTAAGGTTTTCTTGAAAAAGGTCGTATATCCAGATTTGGACATATAAATATATTTTTTGTTGAAAATTTCAGACTCTCCACAGTGCTTATAAAAGTATTAAACGTTTTTGCATTTCACAATCTGGCTTACAGGTACAAAACCACAAAACAAGTTCCACGTCATGGACATGTTGAAACACCACAATATGCGGTCGCTTTTTACGGGATAGGCTTAGTTAACCACACGGTATGTATATGCGTACAAAATAATATGCATAGTAAACACACTGCGTAATGTAGGACCGTATAAAATCCTTAAGGATTATAACATTTTATAAAAGTGACCAAAAATTGGGCAGCTTTTATTATATGTAGCTATATAACCTGTGATGAGGCGTGTGAAAAGTAAATTTAAAAGAAACTAAACTGGTCTACAGTGAAGGAAAATTGTGACCACCTGAATAGTACAAAACTGCTGACATACATTGAGCAAGCGCTGACTTTAATAAATTAATATAATATTATCAATCGTTTCTAAGTAGAACAAATGATACCTAAAGGCACTTTTATCATAATTGCTTAGCATGAAAGACCAAAAGCTCCGTATGATGTTTGCGCCCCAATTCTTAATCTGTCCTATATAATCACCCCACATTTTCAGAAGACTTATTGTGGAACTAATTTGGAGCAATTTAAGATTGAGTACACCATCCTATCTTGGCGTTGTAATCTTATATTATATTCATATGACATACTTACATTAAATATCAGTAAATTTACTAAATTTATATGTAAGTACAGAATATACTATAATATGTTATATAACATACTAATATTATAAATGTGAATGTAAGTTTGTTTGTTACGCTTTCACGCAAAAACTACTGAGCCAATCATCATGAAACTTTGTAAATATGTTCTTGGAGGTATTAGAAGTAACATAGGATACTTTTTATTAAAAAAAATGTTTTTATACCATTCCCCCTCTATAAAGCTTATTTTATTCACTGAAAACAGTGAATAAAAAGCACTTTTAATCACTGTTTTGGTGTTTGAATTTAGAACACACCAATATATATTTGACCTCCATCTCAATGCAATACAACCAACTTGCGCATAAAATACTCGATACAAACTTCTTGTGCAAACAAAGAATATTCGAATTTCAAACTCTTTCGTCGATTTAATTTTGAGTTTGTTTATATTTAGGATTTTGATAATGATTTTATTTTGGTCTCGGATGTTTAGTGAATACTTATTTGCATTGTAATTCTAATATTAATTGCATTGGTGTTTAATTAATTATAATTATGTAACTTAACGGAGATGGTCACTGGTCCCTGAAACACAGGTGCTGTTTAGGTAACTCAAACTCTAAGGCTCAGCTTCAATTTACAAAAAATGTGAAGCCCTAAGGTTTCTCATTTTCTGTAAATTTTGAAGGTAATAATCCATTTATTTATTTATGATTATTCCTTGTGCTTTTGGCTTAAATCCTTCTTTTTCTCGAAGTCATGGTATAAAATATAGTATGCAACACTTGAATAAAACGGATTTATATCGAGGGCCATGAATCACTCGCGTCGTTCAGGATTCTAACACTTGAATCACTCGCTATGCTCGTGATTCAATCATCATGAATCACTCCCTGCGGTCGTGATTCGGTTGTTAGAATCCTTCACTTGTTCGTGATTTATCTATGGCCCTCGCTTTAAAACCGTCCTTTATTCACTAGTTGCATAATATACTATTAACGCTTTCACGCAAAAACTACTGAACCGATCATCATGAAACTTTGTATATATATTCTTGGAGGTATTAGAAGTAACATAGGATTCCTTTTGTTAAAAAAAAATAAAATATAATGGCTTCACTGCGAGCGAAACCGCGGGTAAAAGCTAGTCATATATATACTATACCGTCTAAACTGATCTCTGACCTCTGAATGACGAATAAGAAGAATACGAAGAAGGACTTAGATCATGTAGTTTTTCATACCTCTGTGCACATGAAAAACGATTGTTTTAAATATCTTAGCTATGCAAACTAAGCTAAACTAACGTATCTTAGTTCTAAGATTGCAATCTGGGTTAAAGTTTATTATGATTTGTATAAAATAGGTGATAGAAAGATCGTAAATAATATCAAACTTATTTTTTGTAGAATTCACTCGATCAATCAATGCAAGTGCCCGCTCTCGAGTAAATAACTGTTTTCACATCCCCTCTTAACTTTCCTCTTTATCTTATATTTTTCGCCTCCAATGAGATAACTTAAGCACGTCAATCTCATAAGTAATTCGTTATATCGTGATGTTCGCAAGCTCTTCTGTTGATATTACCCCTTTTCCTTATTTTGTACTTGGGGGAACTAATGCACGTTTGTATTTAGGAATCTCTTTGTACACAAGCCTCACGTCATTTTGTTTGTTTCTCTTTCGGTGTGTTTGACTGTCGGCTCATGTTGACTGTTTTGTGGGTCGTTGAACCTATTTGAACATGGTTCTCTATTATAGCGAGGGCACTGGGTAATTTTCGCAAATAATTGACACGGTTCTCTCATGGCTACTGTAAAGTTTAAGTCATCAAGAACGATAGTTATATCAATATTATATATGGTATATTGGTCTTTATTTAAGTCAACCTGTATTTTCTGAGCTAATTAGGCACAAGTAACTAAAAGGGCAGCTCTTCTCTGACTGACAGCGTTCTTTAAAAAACAACTGATTTTGTACTAGAGTTCGGTGTCTTAACTAGATGGATTCGCAAACAGCGCATGAAAATAATCACCGACCAATTCTCCCAACAAAAGTCAGTTTCAATAAAAACTGCCGAACTTTAACCTATTTTCACCGATAAACCACTGGTAGCAACTAACAATCGAGTTTAAATAAAGAATGAAACAGACTCATATGGCGCACGCAGTGCCTGTACCCCAATAACAATTGGCATCGGGCCTCTATATTGTTTCCGGAGGGAGGTTGGTCCAACCATGAATATGGAACTCGACACGGTTCTCGCATAAACTACTATTTCGCAACCCCTCCTTCTATGTAACATGTAGAGTGCGCTTAGGTGGATTTCGGAGTTACATTTTGTTGAATGAATATTTTGAAAAGGTCTCATGGCATCAAGTAGGTATAAATACAATCGTTTTATTCGTAGATACGACAGCTCTAGTTTCCCTGAGATGTTAGGCACGAGTTTATTAAATTATAAGCCTTATGACCCATTGACGTAATGAGACTGTCGAAATAATTTTCCTGCAGAACATAACCCTTCAAGGTGCCGATTTCTATTACCAACCAAATATTTTTATTTTCATTGGACTGCCTATGGAAACGAATGAAAATGAGTCCACTTTTTCTGTACCAAAGGCAGCGTCCCATGGCTATCAAATCCTTAGGACCCCGAGATAACAGTTATGGAAATATATGGAAATTATGATTGTATCATATTTGGCTCCACTTTTCGATAAAGAAAATCATGTAAGTTAGTACAGATTATCTATATTTCTACGTAACTTTTATCAGAGACATCATGAAAAGGAAAATAATAAAGACAGAAAATTAATCTGATATCTCAGTTAAATTTGTAGGTATAACTTATACAGAGCTTTCCGGCCTAAAACGGGAAAGTCAATGCCTATACCTTCACGTTTCAAACGGATTGCCTTCCACGTGAAACTATTGTGGGAGACGCACCGCGGCAGTTTTTTGGACAGAACAAAATGTTCTGTATTACCACAAAAAAGAAAGTATACAGAAGGACCACTCCCGCCATCCTCGAAAATTATTACCCAAACTTGCCGGAATCACTAGGGTTCCTACTATATTGATTCTGAATTTTAAAAAGGAGTAGGTCGTATAAGTTTACAAACAAAAGTACATCGGTTCGTCTAAACACACTTCATATAATGCTTACATGCCGTAGAGGGTAGTTACAGCATCAAATATACATTAAAGATAACGAAACCCCATACGACGAAGATTGGAGGGTAACAAGACGTAAAAATAGTGTAAAAATTATCCCACCAAAAACATAAAAATGTTAGAAGGCATCAAGCTCGACAACAACATAAATATGAAAAAGGAGTTCAGATCTAGAAGGGTGACAAGTTTCATTGCCTTTCCTTAAACATAGCTACAATATACAAATTGGTCTGTGGACTTAAATAATTTATTATTTTCTCAGATATTGAATATTTACTTGTCATCATGAAAAATTTTATGATCTTTTTAACATAAGAACTACAGTAAGCATCTTAACGTAATTTCAGGCTTTCTTACATTGGCTGTACATCGCTCACTGACATGCCAAACTCCATGACGTGACAAACGCTCGCGCTAGCATTCGCGACAGCCACGACTGTGATCTGTCCAATATTGCCCGAGAATCCCTGTAAAATCGTAATGTCTATGTGTGCGTGCAAAATGGCGCTTTGTTCGTAGTGGACTTTGTTAGCGACGCGCCATCACTTACATACTTGTGTGGTGTTACTTTTTATTGTTTATGATGAAGTTAATAGCGTCCGTTAAACATTTCATTATGCACGTTTTAGGATTTAGGGTTGAATTAGCTAACTATCATAATCTTACTCGAAATATTGGATGGAACAAGAATATTAAAGATAGAACGGCAAAATGAGTTCACTAAAACCTTGGTTTGTTGTTAAAATGTCCAGCAGTTGTGCCCGCAGCATCTCTTGCGTGGGTTTATTATAGATATGTAGACTACACATACACCTTAACAAAACTTACTTATAAGCGGACATAGAGATGTGGACATAAAAGATGATAGGTAAGAATTAATTCGAGGTATTAAATCTTGAACGGCTGGTAGTGGATACGTTACACCGCCAGGCTTCTAGTCGTTTAACGATTATTTATAGTTAGGGTTGCACAACTAGGTTACCTTCGTAGAATATTGCATGTTATGCTAGCTAGCTAACAGTTTTGTTCGTGACGTGGGTCTATGCGGGAGATTATGCGAGGTACAACACTATTTTATAATAGTAGAATAAGTTTTGATAGAAATTCATTATGTATCTGTTAATGAGTAGTAGGTACAAATGGATCATGTAAAATCATTTTGCTAGCCATAATGCATTTCACATCTTGATTGCAAATGTGGACGGCTCAAAAGAGGGGAAAACAAAAAAAGAGGAATGGTTGTTGTTGGTGTTGTGAGAAAAGGTGACTACTGAGATGAAGACATACCTTTTTTTTGTGTACTGGGGGAATCCTTCAAAAGGCGCCTGGACTTTTGGAGAAAAAGACCAGGGAGTGTGGGATTTTTACCTCACTAAAACCACCCCGGTGATCACCATCAGCACGTAGAAGAGGCTCCGTGACCTCTCAAAAGACCACCCCGAAGCCCCCTCTGTGGGCACATCTATTAGGGCACATCCCCGGGGAGACTGAAAAAGCGCCTCCCCTGAGCCTCGCTGCGCACGGCAGCACGTGATCACTGTGCCACCGTCTTTCCTGGAGTCACTTGGTGGGCGGACAGAGCCCCCAATCTGACCACCCGCAACCCCGGAGTTCAGCAATATTTTGATGCAGACGGGGTTTCAGCGTTTTAGTCATCGAGGCAGTTGCCTCCCCGACGCCTTCTTCTCGCGGGGTCGGCTTGCTCGCGATCCCGCTCGGCGGCCTCCTTCTGGACCATCACGGACTCACAGAAGGAGGCCATTTACCTCCAGTTTTCTGTCTCTGCCAGCATGGCCCTCACAACTGCTGGTAAAGACAGGTGTCGACCGATCCTGGCGAACAAAACCTGCCGCTCAGGGCACTCCTCCAGCGTGTGCAGTTCAGAGTCATAATGCATTTCACATCTTGATTGCAAATGTGGATGGCTCTAAGAGTAGGGGAAAACAAAAAAAGAGGAATGGATGTTCTAAAGATGTTCGGATGGATAGAAAAGGTGACTACTGAGATGAACCCATAACTTATATGGAAAAGTATGGAAAACGAAAACATTGGTCAATCAAACGAAAACTTGACGTAGGAAATGTATTAGTTCTGAGTTACGGTCTTTTGAAAGTGTTATTGTTTCGAAACCAAATGATAGGGCCGATAGGTTAAGGTCTCTTAGGCCGACTTACACGAAAAACTTAACTCTGGGTTAGTTGCTAACGCGAGGTTAAATTGACAATATTTAATTTCGCCCAACCCGTTCCATCATCGGACAACCAGACGCACGGCGATGCGTCATCGGTACATGGTGGAAATCCCACCCATACGCACAAAACGTTTTGGGGACACTTTTATTATGCGTACAGCTAAGGAGTGGAATTCCCTGCCGGATTCTGTGTTTCCCGATAGCTACAATCTAGGGGTCTTTAAGTCAAGAGTGAATAGGTTCCTTCCAGGCAAGCGTGCTTTACTGTCGACCACATCATCGCTTAACAAACCGCTTAAAAAAACAAACTGTCAATTTAACCTCGTGTTGCCTGATAATGCCTGTAAGAGACCTGTGTGCACAGGACTATCAAGTAAATATTTTCTCTATAATGTAATTGCAAATAAGTTTTTCGTTTGCCTTATTTGAATAAATAAATAAACAAAATTGCTCCTTTAAGTTCTATATTCATTCTTAAAATGCATTTTCTATCTGTCTCTGTCTGTGACTTTATTACCTGTCAAGTTGTCAGTAGGTACAAACCCAATTTCAAAGCGTTTTAGACGCACGGCAATAGAAACAACTATTTACGAGACTTATTGCCTTTATTCTGTATGTTTTATTGAATTTCTATAACAATATTCTGGTACTCGTCTAATAAAAATATAAATAAATTCAGTGGGCACATACGTCGTATCGTAGAGCAATATGTTCCCTTTTTTCGATGGTGTAGAACAGAAAAAGCATGGGTGTACGGTTGCAGGAACGCTTCAGATAAAACATTTGGGTCTCAGACTTTTTGCCATCAACGCAAGATGAATCAAAGTTGTTTTAAACACATAGTTTGTCATCCACTTATTTGAATCACAAAATCTTAAGACAATTGGTTACAAAGTATGAAACAGTGCCCTTTCTTTGAGCGCTACATATGTTCATTCGACAAAGCATTTTGTTTGGATTTTATAATCAAATGTATATTGGTTACAGGCAATTTACATAACCCATCCAGTAGTCTTAATCCAATAAACGAAAACTTTCAAATCTAATAATAAAAGGGGTAGTGGGTAAAAGAAAGTTTCTAATTTCGTTTTAATGTAGGCTCAAATCCAATGAATTATGGAAGCTATAAAATGTCTGTAATAAATTAAATCGCATTTAGTCAAATAACAAAGCATACTTAATGATGATGCCAAAATACCAAACTAACAAACGCGTTGGTGTCGTATAAAACACCGTGTTAATGCTTTGGTAGACGAGACGTCAACAAATTCCCCAACTGCAAAATATACTCACGCGAAGACACACACATAAACACTCTTTCTGTTACAATCCGTGGGGTTTTGAAAAAAAGTCCTAATCCTACATCATTTGTTTAAAAACCTGTCAGCTCCAAAACGTTAACGTCACAGTGGATGTTATTTCCCATACTATACACTATAGAAAGTACCCTTTTTACCCGGCTGCAAGGAAAGGGTTTTGTTTTTCGAGCGTATCTTGTATGTATGCATGTTTGTATGTGTCTAATATTCTTTATTACCTCGTTCTCTTCAAAATCCACTTGGCGGATTTTTATAATTAAGACCTCGTTAGATAGGTCTTGGTCGCCCAAGTGTTATTATATACTCGTAAATGTTGTTAAAAAAGGAACTTGGCGCCATATTGTAGGTGTTGCAATTTATTTTTCTTCGAATACCATTGTGTGAGTTATCAAAATGAAGGGTTTTTATAGTTGATTACAAAGATATATACCACGTATATGTTTAAAAGTAATTCGAAAAAAAAAGTAGAACTTAAAAGTTGTAATTTTTTTTTTTAAATGAAATCAAAAAACACGACTACAAAGATGTAAACAAGAAGAAAAGCATGCTGTGCTGTCGAAGGATATTTATAGTTTTAGTCAGCGAGCTCACGAATATGTTTCTTCCGACTGAACAGCAAAATTTTCGTTTTTTTTACATCTTTGCAGTAGGGTTTTTGATTTTATTAACTTTTTTAAACATTTGAAACACCTTACATGGAACAGAGATACATAGATAAACCTACCTGTTACTTATTTAACTTTCAAACGTTCTATATGAAAACTAAATCCGAACAATGAACACCCAGGTCTAAACTCATCGTAGTTACCTTATCAAATACTAGTCTAGAACAATAGAATATTCACTGGCCACATTTCAAGTGGTCTCACTCATAACTCTCTGAGGCTAGACATCTTCGTCTAGCAGGTTATCGGATCTATTTTAAGATCTACAGCTTACCTTAGACATACTTGGTGATTTTACTTTCTGATCTCGATTTGTAATTTATGAATGTTCAGCTATCTAACTAACCTATTTTGTAAAAGACCATGGATGTAGACAGCTAAGTTGAAGGAACATGGCGGATTTTGGGCGCCATATTGTAGGTGTTGCATTTTTTTTTAGCTTAGCTCGTATAGCTCATGTATTTTACCTGCTTGTTTCAAACTGGAAAAACCAAGCTATTGAAGCTCGCAGCAGCTTCCGTACAGACCACAGACTATGTTGGAAATATCACAGTCATGGACTGCCAATAGAAGTGAACACTTAAAACTTTGGAATAACTGTGTTTTCTCGTCACATGTCACATTAGCGCGTCAATGACGCTGACACATTAGAATGTAGATGAAGCGAACCCTTAAGTTTTGCCCCTACCAAAAGTAGCATAACGCGGCTAAAGATATTTTCACATCAAAAATATGAAAAATTACCTCAGCTATACGAACTAAGCTTAGCTCTTGATCTGCAACCAGCCTGATTAATTTCTGATCATTAAATCCGTTCTCGTAGTAACTATTTTGATTGGATAACCAAAATATTAAAAGCTAATCAAATCATTTGAGATTTAACAAAAGATCTCGTTGGATTACAGAAAACGAAAGCTAATCCATGATGTTATCTTTAGGTCGGTTGTTCACGAGGCACCTCATGACACAATTTGCGGATACTATTTTAACACACGACACACTGCAGTCATCCGTTCGTTTATTCACTAGACACGACACTGCAGTGCACTTGTATTGTTCTATAAGCGCGTAAGCCTTGCGGTGCGGTGTGTCGTGTCGTCAACAAGTTCATATTTGTTTTGTACAGCCGCTACATCGTCATTGCAAAAAAGTTGCGACGACATAGCGGCATCGACAACTTAGCCGAAAAACTCTTTGTAAATCAACACGCGTGTTGTTCGGTGTCGTGCAATGAACAAACGGTCCATACAAAATTATATGAAGCTCTTAATCAGGACCACATTTTGTCATGTCGTTTTTAGCGTCGTGAACAAACGGCCTGACGTGGTGACATTTACGCATTGACATTGACTTAAACAAGATTTACGTGTAACTAGTAACTTTTTAACTTAGACCTGTATATTGTTAGCTAGGTATCCTTAGAGCCGGGCTTAGCTCAGTATATAATACATGTTACATAATTATCTGCGCTTGTTATAAGCTCCTGATTGGCCTATATCATTCTTATCAAAACAGACGATAATGTCTGGTTGCCTCGGGCTAAAGCGAATACTCCTTCTTTCTTTCACTGGCCCGCCTTTTTATCCTTTCAGTTTTGGCAAAATCAGCCAAGTTCGTCCCGGCAACTTTTTCGTGGTCTACTGACATAGATGTATGCATGTTATTATAAAACAAATCATATCTGTTGCTCAAATAATGATCAATAATTTCATTTTTGAGACACTGAGAAAAACTAAAGATTTATATCGAGTCGTTTATTTGCAGAAACGTGAATTTGACTCATCATTTAAACGCAAAAGGCACAAACATACTCAAAAGGCAATTTCAAAGAAACAAAAAAAAAATACTTCGCAAAGGCTCGACTGATGTCAACATAAAAAATATCTAATTCAAATTCTATTTGCTATGTATTTTCTAAAAGTAAAGTAGCTGTTCTTATCTAAACAGCCGTTTTACGAATACACACTCTTTAGTTGTTTTCTTTGAATTATGTCTGAAATAAAATAAAATGGCAGCTATTGGCCTTTCAGGACCTTCTTACATGTAGAGGTCGCGTTCTCGATAAGGGGTGGTTTACGAGATACAAATTGAGTTTTATACTATCGGAGAGATAGGTATGTCGAAATCTTTTGCCACCGGAAACCTGTTTATGTAGGTACCTTGATGGATTGCTAGAAATCTTGATAGATTTTTGAATTGAGTATTTTGAGTTATGAACGTGTCAAATCCTACGTTAATGCCAATTTTTCAGATATTCAGTCGTTTTTTTAAATTTATTTATTTAAAATCAACAAGCAACCCGAGCTAGTCTAAACTAGAGTTTGCCAAATACTTAATTACAAAAATAGGTATTAAGGTTTTTTTTAAAACGAAAATAAGTTGATTGTGTAACGATTAATTATATAGAGAAACTACTGAAATAAATTCGCTATGTAAAGATGGTCACCCATCCATGGACCAACCTCGGCAAACGAAGCTTAACCTTGAAGATCGACACGTGTGGCTGTTATTATTTAGTCACAAGTTGTGTTGCACTTAATTGGCTTGTATACAATTATCTTTAACTAGCTTCTGCCCGCGGCTTCGCCCGCGTAAATGCGATAGTTTGGATGGATGGATGTTTCAGAATGGCTGAACGGATCTGGATAAAATTTGGCACAGAGATAGATTATAGTTTGGAATAGCACAAAGACTTTTATCTCAGTAGTATGTTCACGTGGGATATTTCTTTATATTTGATGGATATATAGATAGATCTTTGGATGGATATTTGGATATATCATTCTAGTTTGGAGATATGCGGAACAGAGTATAAGGTCCCACAAACCTCCATAGGAAAGTGAGAATCCTCTGACCAGACGGGTATTGTGTCTGGTCCGAGCAACTGCTCAACGATTATTGTCGGACTGTTTGTATGTTTTCAAATCACGCCGGAAACTTTGCTTTCGCGATGCGGGATTTGTGTGACGTCATGTCATAAGTTCGTAAGTGGCGACGTTGGTGCCGCTATATAACCGCTTCCGAAAACTGGAGGTCGATAGCTGGTTGAGTCATCCGTACATCTAGGGATGCGTGCCAGACCAGTGGAAGGTTGGTTCCCGTGAGTCGGAACCGGAAGTCGCAGAGTTCGCGGTGAGTCGGAACTGTATGCGGTTGTGCCCCAGTTAGTCTAGGTGATGATATCCCAGAAATTAAAAAACCATTTAAAACTACAAAAATAGTAACCCACCGGTATCGGGAACAGGGTCCAAGCTAGCGGTGGTCAGTGATCCTGAGAGAGGAACCTCCTGACTATGCGCGCCGTGTCCAGGAGTACCGCTTTATGGATCAAGCCCTTGATCCAGCTCCCCAACGAGAGTCTCCTCAGATGTTGGTCGAGGCTCTTGACTATTATGCCATTGGCCGTCACGACTATCGGCACAATGACTGCTGTATTCACATCCCTCATGTCGACAACCTCGCGAGCCAGATCAAGATACTTGCTTTTCTTATCTCTCTCAGCCTTCATGAGGTTCTCGTCATGGTGGACCGCTATATCAACAATCATTGCGCAACGCTCTAGTCAGCCTATCACCACAGTGTCAGGCTTATTGGCAACAATAGTCCTGTCAGTGATGACAGACCGATCCCAATAAAATGTGACATTGCCATTTTCGAGAACTGGGTAGGGCACATATTCATTGTAAGGCACTTCCGATTCCACAAGATTGTATTTAAGAGCGAGTTGCTGATGGATAATCCTGGCTACAAGGTTGTGTCTATGCAAATAGTCTCCGTTAGCTAGACTAGAACAACCGGAGATAATGTGACGGATTGATTCCCCCAGCTGGTGACATGGCTGACAGATGTCAACCCTGCCGTCCTTCACAATGCATTACCGGTAGTTGTTCGTCATCATAACTTCGTCCATAATCGCGAAGACAAAACCTTCGGTTTTCCCGAAAAGGTCACCAAATCACAGCCAGGCCACGGACGCTAAAAGATCTACATCGGGTTCATGTAGGACCCGGTAGAAGCGTCCGTGAAGCTCCTTGCTCTACCATACCTACCTACCTATCCTTTATTATATTATTATTATGTACATTATTTGTGAAAAATAGTTTTTCGCGTAACTAATAGTTTTGCTTAAAAAAATTATTAACAACACGATATTTTTCGCTACTTTTGGATACTCCAAAACGACCTGGATTTAAAAAAATATTTTCATACCGAAAAATTGATGGCTAGAATTTCTTCATAACTGAAATAGCTTAAGTAATTCAAAGAATATTTTACAAACAAATCTGTCCAAAAGGGGGTTCAACATTTATATTCTGGTTCCAAGCGGGTGTACGGCCAGTAATGAATTAACATTGGGCAATATATACGTCTTTATGAACAAAATTGTTTAAATTTTACATTATAAGGAAGACAAATAAAACATTGACATAACAACAAGTCTGTGTATCCCAAAGGGTTAGACCGAGGTGCACTAGTACACCTACATTTAGTCAGTTATGTTTATAAATCCGATGTTGTAGGGGCGAGCCTATTTCTACCGGGCACAAATCCAAACTCCGGACAACTACTGAGAAATGCCAGATGGAAATCTCAATAACACATTACTATTTCCGCGTCCTTAATAAAATTTGTAAGACAATTCGATTACTGCTTTAGGACACACAAGCGAGAGTATTTAAGCGCAGAGGAAATCGTATTCAATAGCCAAATAGCATTTGGCATTAGACCAAATTTTCCAAATTGAGACTTACAGACTGTAAGAAGAGCCTGATCGTTTCGTAAAGACTATAAGAGCTCTCTAACCTACCAATAAGTGAACATAAAGTCAATGGGACCTAACACTGTTGGGTGCGAATAATTTTAGAGCTGTTAAT
Source organism: Orthosia gracilis (assembly GCA_947562075.1). Taxonomy (NCBI): domain Eukaryota; kingdom Metazoa; phylum Arthropoda; class Insecta; order Lepidoptera; family Noctuidae; genus Orthosia; species Orthosia gracilis. The sequence goes on along the minus strand of OX387272.1, from coordinate 39,273,489 downwards.
AAAATAGTTCAACATTTATCTTAACGCGTAGCTAACTAATTCACAAAATTATAATATTGAGCTAAAAATTATAAAACCAGAAAATTAAGTTCAGCAAAATTGTGGAAGTAAATAATTTGCGATATAACCTACAAAGCCAAAAAAGGTTATATATGTCACATCAGCGCACAAGCTTGTAACTCATAATCGCTAAAAACGAATCAGAAATAGTCACTTTAGCCGAAATCGACAAGGAATTTAAGTAATCAGTATTGTCATTAAAAATATTATTAACACTATTTGACAAAACAAACCTAACAATGATTTTAAACTCTCATTATTTTCGATCACTAGATCATAAATAAAGAAAAAAAGTCGCTTCCCAGTTTTAATTCATTCAATTATTCGTGTTTCAGTTTTTATGACATCAACACTATCTGTGCTAATATTTAACTTCATAATTATATAGCTTAAAATATCAGTCCTGCAAAAATTCACACCAAACAATACTCCACTTAGTTCAGGAGCCTGTGTCGAGTGTCGACTGTGATACATCGGGTCTCGCATTAACGGCAGCGCTGTTGTGTGGTTTTCTGATTGTGACCAACTGCCTGTACAGTAAACTAAACGGGCTAGGCTAGCCGCCAACCTACAAGTTTTGTTTCATAAAAGCCTCCTTTGGATGCCCGGTTGGATTTATTCTACACTGTGTTCACGCTTGACCAATTAATCTAGTTTGGTCACTAACGAATTTCGAATAATAACAGGCTCTAGACAAAATGGCATAATAACAGAGGCAACGATTTTCGAAAGTTCAAAATCTTTAGGATTGATCATGTAACATTGCAGTCACTTATGTCAATCCCATACATGGATGGGATGTATGAGACTGATGACATATTGTTTTATTAATTAAATACTTAATCTTCGCTCAATTAATTATTTAGTCGCTGATAAAATTTTATTTTTGTGTAAACCCTCATATTCTTGATTCAGATCGTATCATCTCTTTTATTACTTAACAGCCGACTTTTGAAACCGCGCGGTAAGTAAGTACTTACGTTGAGCCATTAGTGATCATGCATCCGTAATGAACCGCTTAGAGCTATTAAGCAATAGGCGTTTAATTATTACGAGTCTAAACATTTGATGTCTAGCAGTTAATCCAAGTGTCAAACTGTAGCTACTCATTACGCATTTATACTTAAGTTTATCAAATCTCACGTGAACAATTATTGATAGTATTCGAATTAAAGTAGGTTAAAATTACTTTGATATAAAAATAACCGACTACACATTAGTTGGATGCCATAAAGAAATAAAAAAGTTATTTATATTTTTCATATCAACGTAAATGCTAATAAAATTCGCTTACCGTCCAAAAGTAGGCACTTCGCATTCACTCGCTGAAATAAACCAGATATTTTCACGATAACATTCGAATGATACATTGAAAAGCTTCATAACGTCGACGCGATTTAGTCGCGAACTTTTCGCCGGAATTCGGGCTATATCGCCAAAGGCGAACCGCAGCTCGCAGTGTCAACACGAAGAAGGAAATAGAACAAACCGCCAAATGGAGAGAGAAACAATTGTACTGTGTAAACGCACATCTGCGCCCGAACCTTTCCCGAGTGATATTCTTACAAGGCGCGCGATACTCGGAACTGTTTCGGTATTAGTGGAAACACATTACGGATACAGCCTGGCAGCTCGGCAACCCGGCTGCGTTGTGTCACTAACCTTCAATATAAACTACCAGACTTTCTTATATACGAGTCTGCGAGATAAAAGGTTTAGAATAGCTGAGTGGATAACTTCTTATTTGTTTCGAGACATTTTATCATATTACCGTTGGCACTAACATCCTTCTGTATTTGTTTTATATTCACGTTTATTCTGTTTATACATATTCTCTCTCTTAATTTTATTCTCATGGGTAATGTTCAATGAATGTTTTTCTTTGCTTCTTGAGATGATTCCATTTCTTTTCCGGATTATCTTGTGTTTTCATAATTCGTCTATTTACATAATAAATGCGTACTCTTTCACTTTCTGTGTGAGACATAGGGCCGTCTACAGGGAGTATACAAATAATATGTTTATTAGGTTTATGCTGACATTCACGTATGTGACTTTTGTCTTAAGGTTTTCTTGAAAAAGGTCGTATATCCAGATTGAGACATATAATGATATTTTTTGTTACAAACGTAGGTCTTTGAAAATTTCTGATTCTCCACAATGCTTATTAAAGTATTAAACTTTTTTGCATTTCATAATCTGACTTACAGGTACAAAACCACAAAACAAGTTCCACGTCATGGACATGTTGAAACACCACAATATGCGGTCGGACCGGATAAAATCCTTAAGGATTATAACATTTTATAAAAGTGACCGAAAATTGGGCAGCTTTTATTATATGTAGCTATATAACCTGTGTTGAGGCGTGTGAAAAGTAAATTTAAAAGAAATTAAACTGGTCTACAGTGAAGGAAAATCGTGACCACCTGAATAGTACAAAACTGCTGACATACATTGAGCAAGCGTTGACTTTAATAAATTAATATCTTATTTTCAATCGTTTCTAAGTAGAACAAGTGATACCTAAAGGCACTTTTAACATAATTGCTAAGCATGTAAGACCAAAAGCTCCGTAAGATGTTTGCGCCCCAATTCTGAATCTGTCCTATATAATCGTCCCACATTTTCAGAAGACTTAATGTAGAACTAATTTGGAGCAATTTAAGATTGAGTACACCGTTTTATCTTGGCGTTGTAGTCTTATATTATATTCATATGACATAGTTACATTCAATATCAGTAAATTTACTAAATTTATATGTAAGTACAAAATATCATATATATATATTATACTATACCGTCTAAAGGTGTCTCTGGATGACGAATAAGAAGAATACGAAGAAGGACTTAGCTCGTGTAGTTTTTCATACGCATATGAGAGACGATTGTATTAAATATCTCAGCTATGCAAACTAAGCTAAACTAAAATAAGTTAGTAAGGTAAGGTAGTTCTAAGATTGCAATCTGGGTTAAAGTTTATTATGATTTGTATAAAATAGCTGACAGAAAGATCGTAAATAATATCTAACATTTTTTTTGTAGAATTCACTCGATCAATCAGTGCAAATGCCCGCTCTGGAGTAAATAACTGTTTTCACATCTCCTCTTGACTTTCCTCTTTATCTAATATTTTTCGCCTCCAATGAGATAACTTAAGCACATCAATCTCATAAGTAATTCGTCATATCGTGATGTTCGCAAGCTCTTCTGTTGATATTACCCCTTTTCTTTATTTTGTACTTGGGGGAACTAATGCACGTTTGTATTTAGGGATCTCTTTGTACACAAGCCTCACGTCAATTGTTTGTTTCTCTTCCGGTGTGTTGACTGTCGGCTCATGTTGACTGTTTTGTGGGTCGTTGAACTTATTTGAACATGGTTCTCTAGTATAGCGAGGGCACTGGGTGATTTTCGCAAACAATTGACACGGTTCTCTCATTGCTTCTGTAAAGTTTAAGTCGTCAAGAATGATAGTTATATCAATAACTATATTGGTATTTATTAAAGTCAACCTGTATTTGCTGAGCTAATTAGGCACGAGTAATTAAATGGGCAGCTCTTCTCAGACAAATAGCAATCTTTAAAAAAAAAAAAGATTTTGTACAAGAGTGAGGTGTCTTTACTAGATGGATTCGCAAATACCGCAAGAAAATAATAACCGACTCATTCTCCCAGAAAAGTCAGTTTCAATAAAAACTGCCGAACTTTAACCTATTTTCAACGATAAACCACTGGCAGCAACTAACACTCGAGTTTAAATAAAGAATGAAACAGACTCATATGGCGCACCCAGTTCCTGTACACCAATAACAATTGACATCGGGCCTCTTAATTGTTTCCGGAGGGACGTTGGGCCAACCATGAATATGGAACTCGACACGGTTGTCGCATAAACTACTATTTCGCAAACCCGCCTTCCATGTAAAATGTAGGCTGCGCTTAGTCGGATTTCAGAGTTCCATTTTATTGAAAGAATATTTTGAAAGTATAGGGTAACCGTTTAGCAAATGTTTTGGAACTTTGGTGTCATGGCATCAAGTAGGTATAAATATATTCGTTTTATTCGTTGATACGACAGGTCTAGTTTCCCTGAGATATAGGGCAGATTTCCAATATGTTATAAGCTTTATTAACTATTAACATAATGAGACTATCGACATAATTTTACTGCAGAACGTAACCCTTCAAGGTGCCGATTTCTATTTCAAACCAAATATTTTTATTTACATTGGACTGCCTATGGAAACGAATGTAAATGAGTCCACTTTTTCTGTACCCATGGCTTTCAAATCCTTAGGACCCCGAGATAACAGTTATGGAAATATATGGAAATTATGATTGTATCTTATTGGCCTCCACTTTTCAATGAAGAACATCACATAAGTTAATACAGTTTATCTATATTTCTACGTAACTTTTATCAGAGACTTCGTGAAAAGGAAAATAATAAAGACACAAAATAAATCTGGTATCTCACTTAAATTTGTAGGTATAACTTATACAGAGCTTTCCGGCCCAAAACGGGAAAGTCAATGCCTAAACCTTCACGTTTCAAACGAATTGCCTTCCAGGTGAAACTATTGTGGGAGACGCACCGCGGCAGTTTTTTGAACAGAACAAAATGTTCTGTGTTTCCATCAAAAAGAAAGTAAACGTATAGAGGGACCACTCCCACCATCCTTGAAAACTTTTACCCAAACCTGCCGGTCTCACTGGGGTTGCTACTATATTGATTCTGAATTTTAGGAGTAGCTAGTATAAGTTTACAAACAAAAGTAATAGATTCGTCTTAACATACATCATATCATGCTTACATGCCATAGAGGGTAGACAGAGCATCAAATATATATTAAAGATAACGACGCCACATAATACGAAGATTGGAGCCACCAAAAGCATAAATATGAAAAAGGAGTTCAGATCTAGAAGGGTAACAAGTTTCATTGCCTTTCCTTAAACATAGCTACAATGTACGATTTGGTCTATAGACTTAAATAATTTATTATTTTCTCAGATATTGAATATTTAACTTGTCATCATGAAAAATTTTATGATCTTTTTAACTTTCAGTACAGTAAGCATCTTAACGTAATTGCAGGATTCCTTACATTGGCTCTACATCGCTCACTGACATGCCCAACTCTATGACGTGACAAACGCCCGCGCTAGCCTTCGCGACAGCCGCGACTGTAATATGTCCAATATTGCCCGAGATTCCCTATAAAATCGTAATGTCAATGTATGCGTGCAAAATGGCGCTTTGTTCGCAGTGGACTCTCTGTCTGTGGCGCGCCGCCGCTTACATACTTTGTGGTGTTACTTATTATTGTTTATGATGAAGTTAATAGCGTCCGTAAAATATTTCATTATGCACATTTTAGGATTTAGGGTTGAATTAGCTAACTGTCATAATTTTACTTGGAGTATTGAATGGAACAAGAATATTAAAGATAGAACAGCATAATGAGTTCACTAAAACCTTGGTTTGTTGTTAAAATGTCCGGCGGTTGTGCCCGCAGCATCTCTTGCGTGGGTTTATTATAGATATGTGGACTACACATACACTTTAACAAGACGTACTCACAAGCGGACATAGAGATGTGGATATAAAAGATGATAGGTAAGAATTACATCTAGGTATTAAATCTTGAATTGTTGGTAGTGGATACGTTAGACCGCCAGGCTTCGAGTCGTTTAACGACTATTTATAGTTAGGGTTGCACAACTAGGTTATCTTCGTAGAATATTGTAAGTCAAGCTAGCTAGCTAACAGTTTTGTTCGTGACGTGGGCCTATGCGAGAGATTATGCGAGGTTCAACACTATTTTAGCCATAATGCATTTCATTGTAAATGTGGATGACTCTAAGGGTAGGGGAAAACAAAAAAAGAGGGATGGATGTTCTAAAGATGTTCGATGGATATAAAAGGTGACTACTAAGATGAAGACATACCTAATATAGAAAAGTATGGAAGACGAAAACATGGGCCGATCCCAAATTACTTGGGATAAGAGAAAGTGAATGATGATTGCATTTCACCATACATCTTTTGGTTGTCAAACTATTACTTTTTGTTGTTTTACTACTACTGATTTGGAAGTCTGTCTGAAGACGTTATTAATATAATATTAAAGCTTGACAATTTAGTTCTGTATTCAATTGCAACCCACTTACCATCCGTAATAGCATTACGAAGACACACAAATCTGAAACCATTTATAACTTGAAATACCTAAATTTTATCGTTCACTTAAAAGAAACCAACCTCAGGTGGACTATTAGGCGAATTGAAAGGGACTAGGGATGTAATGCCTCAGGGCCCAGAATGAAATATAGGCCACACGCTACCCAGTGAAGTAAAGGTGGGTAATAACGGCAATTTCAAAAAGCCAAACGCTCTGACTTGAGCCTAGGATGAAATAAAAGCTTTTAACATGACGTAGGAAATGTATTAGTTCTGTTCTGAGTTACGGGCTTTTGAAAGTGTTATTGTGTTTCAAAACCAAATCATTGCTATGTTATAGTCTCTTAGGCCCACTGACACGAAAAACTTAACTCAGAGTTAGTTGCTAACCTGAGGTTAAATTGAAAATATTGTATGACAAACTGTCAATTTAACCTCGTATTGCCTGATAATGCCTGTAAGAAACCTGTTTGCACAGGACTCTCGTATCAAGTAAATGTTTTCTCTATAATGTAATTGCAAGTAAGTTGTTCGTGTGCCTTATTTAAACAAATAAATAATCAAAATTGCTCTTTTAAGTTCTATATTCATTCTTAAAATGCATTTTCTATCTAACTGTGTGACTTTATTACCTGTCAAGTTGTCAGTACAAAAGAAACGTTTTCTAAACCCAATTTCAAAGCGTTTCAGACGCACGGCAATAGAACAACCATTTACGAGACTTATTGGCTTTATTCTGTATGTTTTATTGAATTTCTATAACGATATTCTGTAGACTCGTCTAATATAAATTCAGTGGGCACATATGTCGTATCGCAGAGCAATGTTTCCTTTTTTCGATGGTGTAGAACATCAGGGGTGTACGATTGCAGGAACGGTTCAGATAAAACATTTGGGACTTTTTGCCATCAACGCAATCTGAATCAATTTATTTAAGCAAACTCGACTCTCACAAAAATGTCATCCACTTATTTGAATCACAAAATCTTAAGACAAAAGGTTTCAAAGTAATGTTCATGAAATAGTGCCCTTTTGATGACCGCTACAAATGTTCATTCGACAAAGCATTTTTGTTTGGATTTCATTATCAGGTTTCGGACAATTTACATAACTCATCCAGTTTTCTTAAACCATTAAAAGATAACTTCCAATTCTAATAAAAAATGTTTAGGGTAAACAAAGTTTCTAATTTAGTTACAATGTACGCTGTCAGAATTCTAATGAAATATAGAAGCTGTAAAATGTATGAAATAAATTAAATCGCATTAAGTCAACTAACAAACTTAAGCTGGCGAACCTCAGAAGAGTGAACCTAGTTGAAAAGAGGCAGAAATAACAAAGTATAATGATGGTGCCAAAATATCAACCCAACAAACGCGATGGTGTCGTATACAACACCTTGTTAATGTTTTGGTAGACGAGACGTCAACAAATACCCCAACTGGGAAATATACTCACACGAGGACACACACAAAAACACTCTTTCTGTTACAATCCGTAGAGTTTTGAAAGAAACTCCTAATCCTTCATCATTTGTTAAAAAAAATATATGTCGGCTCGAAAACGTAAGCGTCACAATAAATAATAATTATGTAATAATTAAATGGTCTTTTTTTAATTTAATTTATAAAAATATTAAAAAATTTAAATAATAAGAAAATAATTAATAAAGGACATAATAATATAATATATCGTTTATTTATAACATAAGGCACACTTTGCTTTATTAGCCAGAATATACATTGAGTAAATTTTTATTCTGCAAAAACGAGCCATCAGAGCGATATACAATCTTCGCCGGCGCGATTCTCTAAGGGAACTGTTCAAGGACATTATCATCATGACGGTTCCTTGTCAATATATTTATGAAAACATCATGCACGTGAGAAATAATTTACATCTTTTTAGTAAAAACGGAGACAGACATAATTACATTACTAGAAATAGGGACCAATTAGTTCAACCAGGTTTCAGACTGGCTAAAGTAACCTCATCTTTCATGGCGAACTGTACAAAATATTACAATAAAATTCCTTCCCACATTCTAGACCTGAATGAGATGAAATTTAAAACTTGTATAAAACGCACACGCTGTCAGATAGGATTGATCATAACTTATCTGCTTCGGATGTTTTTCTAGTACGTATTTTATATCTGCACAGTAGGTACAGGTGTGAGTACGTTTTATACTTTACACCTGTACGTAGTGTGTAGTGATTTTGGGTGCATTGTCCTCACATATATGAATTTATATGTACTTATGTACCTAAATTTTGTAATATTTTTTTATCATAATAAATTTGGAGTTTCTTGTGCCTTCTTCTCCATAATAAGCTACTTTCCGAATGCATGGTAGAATCAATTTTTATTCCTTGTAAATATTAATGTAATGTTCAAAAGTGACGCTTGGTGGCCTAGTTGAAATAAAATATCTTTGTCTTTGTCATACCCTATAGAAAGTAACGTAAGTTCTCTATGAAAACTAAATCCGAACAATGAACACAGATCTAAAGTCATCGTAGTTAGTTTATCAAATACTAATCTAGAACAATAGAATATTCACTGACCACATTTCAAGTGGTCTCACTCATAAATATCTGAGGCTAGATACCTTCGTCTAGCAGGTTATCGGATCTATTTTAAGATCTGCAGCTTACCTTAGACATACTTTGTGATTTTACATTCTGAAATCGATTTGTAACTTATGAATGTTCACCTATCTAACTGTATACCTATTTTGAAAAAGACCATGGTTGCAGACAGCTAAGTTGAGTTAGCTTAGCTCGCATAGCTCAGGTATTTTGCCTGCTTGTTTCAAGCTGGCAAAACCAAGCTATTAAAGCTTGCAGCAGCTTCCGTACAGACCACGGACTATGTTAGAAATATCACAGTCATAGACTGCCAACAGAAGTGATAACTTAAAACTTTTGAATAATTGTTTTTCCGTCACACGTCACATAAGCGTGTCAATGACGCTGTCACATTAGAATGTAGTTGAAGCGAACCCTTAAGTTTTGCCGCTACCAAAAATAGCATAACGCGGCTAAAGGTACTTTCACATCAAAAATATGAAAAATTACCTCAGCTATACGAACTAAGCTTAATTCTTTATCTGCATTCTTGATTGCAATATCTGATCATTAAATCTGTTCTCGTACTAGCTAATTTGATTGGATAACCAAAATATCAAAGGCTAATCAAATCATTTGAGATTTGACAAAAGATCACACACGACACACTGCAGTCGTCCGTTCGTTTATTCACTAGACACGATTCCGCAACGACACTGCAGTGTACTTTTATTGTTCTATAAGCGCGTGAGTGACGAACCTCGCGTGAGCCGTGTGGTGCGGTGTGTCTTTCGTCAACAAGTTCATAATTGTTTTGTACAGCCAAAAAAGTTGCGACGACAGAGCGGTATTGACAACATTGCCGAAAAACTGTTTGTTAATCGTGTCGCGTGTGGTTCGGTGTCGTGCAATAATCAAACGGCCCATTCAAAATTATATGAAGCTATGAATCGTGACCACATTTTGTCGTGTTGTGTGTAGCGTCATGAATAAACGGCCTAACGTGGTGACATTTGCGCATTGACATTGAGAGTTGGTTAAACAAGAACATACAATTTTTATGTTCAATTCCTGAAATGTTAATTTTACACACATTCAATAACAGATAGGTGCATATCGCGCCATCTAGTGAGATTTATTTGAACCAATTTTTTTTCTTAGCGCTGAATAGAATAAAATAAAATAGCATTTATTTTCAAATATGGGTAATACATAAGTAGGTAGTAGTAGGTATACATCAGAGTTCTGCACTATTTCACCATCATCATGCAAACATTTTCATGTTACAAAATTGTTAAAATTAAAATTCTCATTAAAACATTACATTAATTGTTACATTCAATAACAAAAATTATTAAAATTCAAATTGTCATTTAAAGAAATTAACTTAATTATAACAATATACATACATTAAATAATTTAAAAAAAAATTGAATTGTCATTAACAGTATAATCATATAACAATAAAAGTAGTGGTCGTACATAAATAAACAAACAAACATTAAAATTCCAGGTCAAAGATAATTGTAACATTCCTTAAGCGAATCAATAATTAATTATTTAAAAATTACAGGTATTCAGAAAAAGGTTTTGTCCGTTAAAAACTCAGTTACACTGTAGTACGTTTTATCTATTAATAATTTTCGAAGTCTACTTTTGAATTGCACCGTTTTCAAATCTTTGCAAGCACTTGGCAATTTATTATAAACAATTGGGGCCATGCAATAAATACTTTTGCGCATCATAGTTGTTTGACACGATACCTGATTTAATTTTGTACTGTCTCGCCTACTTCTTGGAAATACATTGGCCAAACGTTCAAAACGATTAGGATTGTTCTTTACAAACATAGCTACTTCGAGAATATAAATACAGCGAAGTGTCAGAATCTTGTACTGCTTAAAATATGGCTTGCAACCGTCGGTGGTTTTTAGTTTGATCATTGACCAGAGACATCTTTTTTGAGCCTTAAATGCTGTCTCTTTATTGGTGGAGTTTGCCCAGAAAATGACACCGTAGCGCAAGTCAGATTCAGCTATACCGTAGTAAGCCACAAGAAGTGCTTTGGTATCTACTAACCTATATAAAGCATATGTTGACGAGCTCAATTTTTACACAATACGCCTATATGTGCTTACCAATTTAAACTGCAGTCTATTTGTAATCCCATAAATTTGGTATCAGTTACTTCATCAATATCGTCAGTTTTGTAATGTATGTGAAGGTTAGGTACACCAGGCACACGTTGTCTAAAGTGCATTATCTTAATCTTACTTAAATTTATATTCAAATATTTTTGTCTAGCAATTTAATTAAATTGTCAAGAGAATTATTTATGTCCGTTTCATATGTATTTACGGTCTTACAAGGGATCGTAATGGTGCTATCATCATCAAACATATTTAAAGGGTGTTCAATGGACGTGGGCATATCATTAACATATAATATAAATCCAAACAAGCCCACAACGCTTCCCTGTAGAACACCGAATTTAAAATTTTACGTTCTCGTGATCGTGACATCTCTTCATGTTTATTCATTACATTAATGCGACTAATCTCGGTTATCTGTGTTCTGTTTTCTAAATATGATTTCAAAAGTTTGAGCAAGTTACCTCTAATGCCGTAGGCTTCTAATTTATTTAACAATGTATTATAATGGACGTAGTCAAAAGCCTGCGTCATATTACAAAATATGGCACATATGGGGGATCGTTTATCCACACTTCTAATTATCGGAAACAAAAAATCATAAATTGCCATATCGATGGTTCTACGCTGCCTATTCTTTTCAATGAAGCTATTTAACTGTTCATAGATGTACTTTTCAAATACCTTTGAGATGACCGGTATGAGTGAAATGGGTCTATAATATTCCATCAATACCTTATCTTCTTTCTTAAATAAAGGCTTAATTATAGATATGTTTAATGCTTCTGGATACATACGCATACATATACTAAGATTGATTAAGCGACTTAGATGGCTGCATATCTCAGTTGACACTGATTTTAATATCTTAGTGGCGATCCCATCAAAACCTACACTACCAGTGTTTTTTAATGACATTATTATTTTATGTATGTCGTGTGGTGTGCTGGGTGCCATAAACATTGATTTAGGACTTCTTGATGTAATGGATGCTTTTGGTTTATATGCAGCATCTTATTTTGGATGAATTTTGTCAACGAAAAAGTCATGAAAAGCATTAGCGATATCCAAAGGTATGTGAATAGTTAGATTCCCAACTCTTATTTTTTCAATTTGCTGTTTAGGGATATTGTTGTTTGACTGATTAATTATTTTCCAAGTAGTCTTTGATTAATTTTTTGCTTGTTGTATTTTGTAAATTTCTGTGCTTTCTGTGTTAGAGTAATAATTTTATTATACAGTTTAGAATAAGTAGCAAATTTATTTTTATTTTCTTGGTTAGAATTCAATTTAAATTGAATGATGAATGAAAAAAAAATGAAAAAAAAAGAAAACTCTTATGAGAGTTTTCTTTTTTTCCTACTGCACAATTTAACGCCATTTGATAGCCATTTAGGTTTATTAAATGTGTTGATTTTGATTTCCTTGAACGGGAAGCATAAGTCGTAGAACAATTTAAACGTGTTGATAAATTCATTGTACGCCAAATTAGGATCCTCAGTAAGATAAATCTCCGAAAATTTGAGACTGTTCATACAGTTTTTAAATTTCACAATATTTTCGTTGCAGTAATCCCTTCTAGTTATAAGCCAGTATTTTATTCTACATACAGTGGGTACTGGACGTTGAAGCAGCTGTGATGTATGGTCTAACAATGCAAACTCCAACACGTCTGTTTTACAAGTATTTTTAAAATTATGCGCAAAATTATCTATACTCGTCTTGCTAGCCATTCGAGTCGGTTGTTTAAAAGCAAGTTTTAAGTTGTAATTTAGTAACATACACTCCAGTGCGAATGAATTTCCATTCGGTTTTAAAATATCGATATTAAAATCGCCTGCAATAACAATATTCTTACTAAATCGGTTGGATAAATCTTTGAGTAACAATTCAAGTCTATTAAAACATTCAGTTATATTACTCTATAGAGACATATGACTATCAATTTATAGTTAATCAGCCCAACACCACAACACTCAAAAACCCCTGGTGATGACAATCTTGCTATTTGAGATATTTCTTTCCATTGGTGATTAATAATAAAGACTGAGACTGAGACCCCGTGAGATTAGTATAAATTATACCTGGTTAAATCCCCGTCCAAACAAGACTTATTTTTACAAGCCTATTCGATCCCACTCCTGGGCAAAAGCGGATCCCTCCTTCCTTCTTTCACTGGCCCGCCTTCTTTATCCTTCCAGTTTTGGCGAAATCAGTCTTGTTCGTCCTGGCAACTTTTTCGTTGTCTACTGTCATAGATGTGTTGTTTGTATGTGCATGTTATTATATAAAAAATTTGTTGCTCAAATAATGATGATCAAGCGCTAGGCAGCTCTACAATAATTATATTTTTGAGACACTGAGAAAACCTAAAGATTTATATTGAGTCGTTTATTTGCAGAAACGTGAATTTGACTCATCATTTAAACGCAAAATGTACAAACATACTTCCAAAGGCAATTTCAGAGAAACAAAAAAAAATTACTTCGCAGAGGCTCGACTGATGTCAACATAAAGAATATCTTATTCAAATTCTATTTGAAAATACATAGATTTTCTAAAAGTAAAGCAGCTGTTTGTATTTAAGGGCCTACATCCGCTAGGTAATAAGGTTTGGAAAAAATGTTTATTATTGTTTCATGTACATTATTTTTTTAAACATGGTTTTTTCGAATAACAAATAGTTTTGCTCAAAAAAAAATTTGTAACACGATATTTTTCGCAACTTTCGGATATTCCTTCAAAACAACTTGGATGTTTAAATATATTTTTACACAGAAAAATTTGTGGCTGGAATTTCTTCATTACTGAAATAGCATATGTAAATCAAATAATATTTGGCAAACAAAACTGTTTCAAAGGAGATTCAATATTGATATTTTGACTCCGAGCGGGCGCACGACCACTGCGTTAACATTGGGGCGTATATATCGCCTTAAACAGGCGTTTTACGAATACACACGTTTCTTTAGATTTTTTCTTTGAATTATTGTCTGAAATAAAACAAAATGGAAGCTATTGGCCTTTCAGGACCTTGTTACGGGTAAAGGTCGCGTTCTCGATAAGGGTACGTCTTTTCTGAACTGTGGTTTACGAGGTACAAATTGAGTTTTATACAATCGGAGAGATAGGTATTTCGGAACCTTTTGCCACCGGAAACCTGTTCATGTAGGTACCACTTTGGTAGATTACTAGAAATCTTGATAGATTATTGAATTGAGTATTTTCAGTTATGAACGTGACTTATAAAATCCTACGTTAATGCCAATTTTTCAGATATGCAGTCTAAACTAGAGTTTGCCAAATACTTAATTCCAAAAATAGGTATTAAGGTTTTTTCAAAACGAAAATCAGAACTGTGTTAAGATTAAAATATACAGAGAAACTACTGAAATAAATAATACGAGATACCGCCGCTTAAATCTGCAGATATCTATTTTTATGACAAAACAAAATTTTCATGAATGATACTTGATATTAGAATTGATTAATGTAAGGTAGCCAGGTCCTAGTTAGCCGCAATATATGTATATGTTTGTTAGTAAACTACAGAATCTCGCAGATGAAATACCATCGAACTTTTCATTGAAAACGTGCAAAATCAAAAAGTTCAGAATTCATACATTCTCTTCGACATAAATTTAATGCGTTTAAAGGCTTGTGTACCAACACTGATGCCAATAATGTGCAATGGAACCAACGTAATACCGATAAAAGAATTCGCGTGGTGAGCTAAATGTGTTTCTCTTTCACAGAACATTTTCCGACTTTACAGTGTTTTGGAACAAATCTGTTCTAGTTCTGAAACAAGCGGCGACATTGTTCTGATTCATTATTGAATTTAGTGGAAACAAAACAATCGTGCAACCGTACAGTTTCGTGCGACAACAATTTTAATCTCTATCTCTTAGCTGTGAATTCAATCTTGATTTTATGCTTATTACCAAATCCCATTTTACTCCTTGTTGACAATCAATCTGCCTAGCCTTTTTTACCCGACTACCGAAGGAGGGTAGAATAGAATAGAATATACTTTATTATATACCATAAAATTTATACAAATTTGCAAAAAAAAAATGTGTTTATCAGTCTATGTATATGTCTATGTTTCTATGTGGCGTTCTAGAAATCAAACGCGTTGGCCGATTTTGATTATTCTTAATTAACACATGCATTCCTCTACTTTGTCTACGTTCTGTGTTTATGTTTTCTGTCTGTCAACAATGGCTGTAAAATTAACATGTTGTGTTTTATAAATAAATTTTTTAAGAAGTTCTTAGTGGTTTGGAATCATAATATTCGTCTCCAGTAATAATAGTTATGGGCCCAGTCCCAAACAAAGTGAAAGAAAAAGTTTATATGTTATGATCGCGGAATTACAACTCTATAGAAACTATACCTTTAGAAGTAATGCAAGATGGAGTCTACAAAGTACTCGTATTAAATTGAACCATTCTGTGGAAAATTTTGCGACGTGGGCATTCTGCATTAAAATTATTCTCAAGGAAAACGAATGTTTATCAGCAATACAAAGTAAAGAGTACGTTAGTAAAGCTGAAAATTCAAAAAACGAGTCAAGGGCGCAGGCCCTACTAATTGCCGGTGTGGCGGATTCCCACATCGACGATGTGAGGAAAAATTCTGTATAACTTATATGGAAAAGCTTGGAGATTTTTTTTAAGAAAAAGAATACTGTTGGGACATTGTTTATAAGGCGAAAGTTATCTGAAATAAAACACGATGAAAAGAAGGTCCTTCAAGACCACATACTAGAAATAGAAGCAATATTCAATAAGTTAGAAGGAGCTGATGTCAAATTATCGGAAGAAGAAAGACTAAACTATTTGTTATTGTCATTACCAGAAAGTTACAACATGGTAATATCAGCTCTCGAAACCCAAAGTGACTTTATATACACATTCACAAAGAGAAGGTTATTGGCAGAGGACGAAGGTTAGTTTGAAGATGTATACTCTCCAGTATTTGAATGCAAACTTTAAGAACTGTTTTATCAGTAGCTGTCAACAGAGATTAGAATATCAGTTAGATGGGTGTGAAAGGAGCATTTTTATATGGAGGCATGATGAAGAGGTGTATCTCAAACCACCAGAAGGTATGAATACTAAGTCAGTCCGTAATCAAGTTATAAAAGTCCTTATATGGCTTAAAGAAATGACCAAAGTACTGGTTTGAAAAAAATAATTTGACAATCACATCTTTCGGTTTTTAAGAGATCAAATAATGACTGTTGCTTGTATAATAAAGGGGAATTATACTTACTTTTATATGTCGACGATTTGAAAGTTTCCTTAAAACTAAATTTAGAATGAAAGATTGGGGTAATAATAACCTAATGTATTGTTATATACAGGGTTACAGGAAAAGTCGACCTAGATCCGTTAAGGGCCTGTAGTACACATCATTTCTGAATGATTTCACTATGGAACCCCCCATCCTAAACTTAACCGTTTTCGAGATTTTCGAGTTTTAATTTTTTTATGAAAATGCCCAATTTTTCGGCTATTGAATTGAATATTTTGAAAAAAAAACAAAAAACCAAAAAAAAATTTCATGTAAAAAACCAAAAAAATAATCATAAGAGTCAAAAAATTCAAAATATTCAATTCAATAGCCGAAAAATTGGGCATTTTCATAAAAAAAATTAAAACTCGAAAATCTCGAAAACGGTTAAGTTTAGGATGGGGGGTTCCATAGTGAAATCATTCAGAAATGATGTGTACTACAGGCCCTTAACGGATCTAGGTCGACTTTTCCTGTAACCCTGTATATAACAATACATTAGGTTATTATTACCCCAGGAGAACTAAGTAGTTAAGTTGGTCCATCTAGTGTCAAATAGCGGAACTAATCTTATCGAACTTTCTTGTCGCTTCGGGAACAGTGAGTTCGAATGTCGATTGTTCTGGAAGATTCTCGAATTATCTAGAACCGTATGGAACGTTCCAGAAACACCTTCCGTGCTATATAAAGAGCGGTCGGGTTCGTCGTGAGTCACAATTCGAAGACACAGACCGAACTCGTTCCGTCCTCGCCGCCGAGGCCCGCCGCGACGTCCCCGTCAAGATCTACAAGCCAGCCCGCGTGCTTTGCAATAGTAGTTAGAATAACGATAGTAAATCGGAGTTTCTTGTCCGTTCTTCTCCACGTAGGCTTTTTCCGAACGGATGGTAGAATCACTTTATTAAGATCCAGCCTTAGTTGTTGTCCCCCCAGCGAAGCCCTGAGCCGAGGTCCGACCCCAACTGGGGTAGCCCTCAGCGCAGTCGCTTAGCTTTAGAATAACTTTGCAAGCCTGGCTGGAGGCTATAATGTAGCTTAGTCTCCACAGGGTAGTCCGGTTAAGCAGTATCCGGTCACTTTGACCGAACTGTGAGACGCCAAGTAGAAAAAAAAAAAAAAAAAAAATCGTCGTGAGTCAGTTTCGATCGAGAAGCGATACAGTGCGATTAGAAAAGGAAAATAGTGCGAAGTAATAGAATTGTTTAATAAGTGTTTTGTAATAAAGTGTGACTAATTGAAGTCTGCTATTTAAATAATTTATCCCTGAACCCCAGCTCGTAACAGTATTTAGGAATTTCTATTAAAAGGACATCTGAAGGAATTTCTATTGACCAATCAAACTATTTGTCTAATATTTGAAAACGATATATCATGCAGGATTGTAAGGGGTGTGACACGCCAATGGATGCTAATTTTAAATATTAGGATGAAAATTCAGAACTTGATTTATCTTTAGAAAAGCAATATCGTTTATTGATAGGTTCACTTATGTATGTAACTGTAAGTTCCAGACCTGATTTAGCAACATCTGTTTATTATTTAAGTAGATTTCAATCTAAGCCAAATCCTGATTTGTGGAGAAGCTTAAAACGATTGTTACGTTATGTTAAAAAAAACTGTAAATGTGTCTTTATTGTATACAAAGAATATTTCTAGCATGCCATCATTAGCTTATGCTAATTCTGATTAGGCTAGGGATTCAGATTGAAAATCTACATGTGGATATTTGATTAAAGTTCTTAATAAGACCGTTGGTTGGTTGGAAAGTTGGTTTGGAAATCTCGTAAACTGTAGCATTAAGCACAATGGAGGCAGAGTTTATTGCATTATGTGAATGTATAACGGAAACATGTGGGATTATTAAGTTACTTATAGATTTAAATATAAAAGTAAATAACGCTGTAATTTTTGAAGATAAACAAAGCATTATTAACGCCATAAATAATCCTGATCAAAAGATTAAAGCATGTACATGTAAAATATAATTTTATAAAACAAAAGGTTGAAGAAAATGTAATTACTGTTAGGTTATTAATACTAAGAGACAATTTGCTGATATTTTAACAAAACCTGTAGCTAAGAGTGTATTTAATAGTTTATGTGAGGGTTTAAATTTATGTATGGGAAATGCATATGTTGAGGAAGAGTATTGAGGTCTACGTTCTGTGTCTATGTTTTCTGTCTGTCAACAATGGCTGTAAAACTAACATGATGTGTTTTATAAATAAATACTTTAAGAAGTTCATAGTGGTTTGGAATCATAATATTCGTCTCCAGTAATAATAAAAAATATATAATACTTGTATGTTTAAATGTACCTAACTCGAAAAAAAAATGTTAACTAAAAAATTATAGATAAGAAAATCAAAAATGCCGATTGCTTAAAAACGAACCAAAAAGACATAAACAAGAACAAAATCATGCTGTGCTGTCGGAGGATACATCAAATTTTGGTTAGCCAGCTCGCCAATATATATCCTCCGACTACACAGCATGATTTTCTTCTTGTTTACGTCTTTTTAGTTCGTTCTTCAGTCGGGTTTTTTGATTTTTGAATTATCTTTTTTAACTATATTAGGGTCGGATTTCAATATATCTGGCAGCAGCTGAGTACCAGTATTTTACATGAAGTGACTGCTTATCTGACAGCTCCGCAACCCAGTAACTGTGTAACACGTTGCCCCTTGGCAAGACTGGTGACAGATTTCTTAGCTTCTGACTGTCCTTAACGACTGCCAAAGATGGACAAATTACAGCCGAGACCAACGGTTAAACGTGCTTCCAGAGGCAAGAAGGAATCTCGCTATGTAAAGATGGTCACCCATCCACGGACCAACGTCGGCAAGCGAAGCTTAACCTTAAAGATCGACACATGCGGCAGTTATTATTTATTCACAAGTTGTGTTGCATTTAATTGGCTTGTATACGAGTATCTTTATTGTGGGTGCTTGTAATTCAGCAATTCTGAGTAATTTTAATTTAGATCATGTTAGGCCGAAGGCAGTCGGGTATTTTTATTATTTTGTCATTCAGATATTGTTGTTCATTCATAAATGTTTAATCAAAACTTGTTTTTAGTCTTACTGCTAGCAATGTCAAGTCGTTGTTATAAGTAGAACCAAGTAGAATAATCAAAGAGAAATCTTACATATCTTATTTATCTATAATAGCTAAGTAGATAAAGACATCTCGTTGATTGGTCTACTTGGTTCAAACTACTGTCTCTCGTTCTTAGTCGGTCCCTCATGTCTGAGGACCGTGGTCAGC
Organism: Orthosia gracilis; assembly: GCA_947562075.1. Taxonomy (NCBI): domain Eukaryota; kingdom Metazoa; phylum Arthropoda; class Insecta; order Lepidoptera; family Noctuidae; genus Orthosia; species Orthosia gracilis. The sequence goes on along the minus strand of OX387272.1, from coordinate 39,253,954 downwards.
ATCTGGGTTACATCTGGAGCGCATGATCTGCCTGTACCGGTTTCTGTCCAGCGCATCCCTTGCGGCCGTGCAGAATTTGGAGGACGACGAGTCTTTCACTTGATCGGTCCATCTCGTTGGTGAACGATCGTCGATCTTTTGCCTTCGGTGTTCCCAATTACAATCAGTCTTTCCAGATTCTCGTCGCCTCTGCGCATTTTGTGGCCGCAGTACGAAAGGATGCGCTGCTAGCATATGTTGGACAAGTGAGTTTTTACTCGAAGCTGGTTCCAGATCGATGCATTGGGGCGTTTCGCAGTCCCAGGTTCAAACTTAGGCATGTATGAATGTAATGAATCTCATACAAAGGTACACATTACTACACATATTATGACCTATGCTCACCCTATAGTTATAAAAAATGGTTACGCTGGCACACATCCTTTTTTCATACCAAAAAACAAAACAGATATTTTTATATGAGCCTGTTATCTAACTTGCTTTGTTCAGACCCACCAAACCAGTATACATAAAGCCATTTATTTTTATTCACATCTGGCTTTTTCTGGCCACAGCACAATGCCGCGAATATTCCGTTAATACCGTGGAATGTTGATACGCTATTCATCACTTTCTGAAACTATGGAATATTAGCTGTTTTATCGGGAAATGGAATAAAACGTTACACCAGCAATTTATTGTTTACAACCTTCTGCCCGTGACTTCGTTCGCATGAAAAAGCATTTTGCTATCCCAAAGGAATATTATAACGGGATTAAAAGTAACATATAACCTAATCCAGGTCATGGTATACCCGTGTGACAAGTTTTATCTGAATTCTTTCAGCCGTTGAAGACTGAAAAGGTAACAGACAGACAGACAGTTACTTTCGTATTTATAATGTTATATTATGGATATATATAGTATAGACATATGGATGATACTAAAATTGTTTGTGGCATGATTGTTATCCAGTAACGCGTAGGAACATTTTCTCTTGTATGAATCAAATTACCTATATTCGAAAACGTAAATATCTATTTAATATTGTGAACATGAAATTCAAATCACAATGAAATTAAATTCAGATCTCGCTTGAAAATGTTTGATAGTTCTGGTGATATCTACCCACCGGTGATACCAAGGCACAAAGATCTCTGACACTCTAAAACAGGCAAGTCTAGTCACAAAAGGAAGAATATCGTCAATAAGTCACAAATGGAGGAAGAAGTTGAGCAGATCCCGACGCACAGCAGTCAGCTAACGACTGAAGCAGGAAGTTACCTACTACGTATAGTCTGGAAATATGGCGAGATTGTTATATACGGTCTAACAATACCATTCATACTTACAATACAATGATATCAATAAATATTAGCTAACTGTATCAAGGAAGGGTTATGTTTATAGACAACCACTAAGGTGCGGTTGACTACACAGCACACATTCCATTCAAGGTTAATTCACAATAGACATAACTATTCAGGGCGAGTATCACCAATGCAACCGAACGAGATCACCACATGAAACGGACGATCAAGAGCCGTGTCATCGTTGGTGTGGAATATTGACACTGACAGCTTTTGAACGGGATTTAGTTAGGACCCCAGACAAAGTTTCATCCTATTAGTGAAGGCGATGCATGAAATGCCAAAATTTAAGAGATTAATCACGTGACATTTCGATAGCGCTCGAAGCTCCCATACATTTTTGTATTTTTTTCTAATCGCTATCGCAACGCTTTCATTGATATTATGCCATTTGTGTAGAACCTCTGGCCTTGTTCAATTGTTCAGTTTCTTTGATGAAATTTGACGTTATGTGTTACCTTTGCTGTCTCTGTAGTACCAAACCAAAGAGTCATCTTAAAGTCTTAGTCTTTCTTATCGATAAAGGAAACTTCATCTGTATAAATGATATCTAATAGAAAAACCACTGATGTTTTCTTTAGATCAAAGATTTATAACACACCATTTACTGCAGCAATAAAACGTCATACGCATTTTTTTTTTTGTATCGTTAGCACCAATTTTTTTTTAATAAGAAAAGTCGCTTAAACCATTTTAAACAACAAAAATGTGAAAACAAACAAAACGAAACCTTGTTCAACAATTTCAATTTTAAATGCATGCCATTCAGTGGTTTGACCTTTACTCCAGGCGTCCCACGAACGCTCAAAGCGGTAGTGGTCCCGACTCTTTTCATTACATTTTCTATCGGATTGGATTCACAGAGATTTCCGCAGAATATTACCATAATGGACATGCATCCTAAGTGTTCAATAGAATATAGAACGAAGGAACCGACTGTTGAGTTTTAGATTGTTCTGAATCAAACGGTCTCGATGGTATAATCTTTAACAACGTAGCAATCTCATTTAGATCCAATGTTAAAGATCTTGGTCTGCTCGTCGACTCTTGCCTTGATTGGCGGAAACAGGTAACGAGTGTCAGCCAAAAGGTCACCGGAACGTTACGTTCGCTGTATCGACTGTAGAATCTTCTCCCAACTCACATAAAGGCCATGCTTGTACAGTCCCTTATCTCTCATGGCTCCGCGGTTTTTCTCCCATGGCTTATTACACAGAAACAACGCATTTTCCATGATAAAAAGGAACCTATTGACACTCAGTGAAAGTGTAGCTTTCTCTCAGTGCAAGATTACTTTACATATTTTTTCCCTTTATGTCACTACGTGTTTTCATTTACTACTGTACTGTCATAAGATCGCTCTGCATATCTGCATTACTTGCAGTTGGACGAGACCGGCAGCCGTATTGCGTAAGTGAATACGGCAACACAAAGAGTTTGACCGCTATCCAGTCGACCAAATCGACCAATCACACAGACACATCCACATTCATTTCATTCAGTCATTTATCTCGACTGTGATTAACGACCACAACGTACTGTTGGTACTGTTGTGTACTGTTGGTGTATTCACTTTCGCAATACGGCTACCGAACACCTACCACCTCAGACTGCGTATTGCTTAACCAAACACAATAGCCTATGTCCGTGTGTCTATGTGTCATTGGTTTATGTAGCCTCAAGTTATTCCAACATGCAAATGGAACAGGATTTCGAAGCAAGCACTAAAAAGTGCCAATGCCATCATCTAAATATATCCATGTTTTTAATCTCGGTCTAGATTATAATACTCGTAAATTCATTATTCATGGCGTTTCAACACGAGCCACGATTGCATTTTAATTTCCAATTTTTACTTTAGTTGCGGTAAAAGTAATATATCTTTATTTTTTTTGATTGCCCTATTTTTCTTCGATTCTAGTATATGCCAAGCGTCTTCTCAATTTTTTCCATCATCGTTTTTAGATCAGTGGCGATGACATAAATGAAGTGCCTGCCCAGGTTTAAACCCACGACACGTAAATCTGTGTCATTACCACTGATTATTTCACAGGTTCATATTATTTTTTTATGAAGCAAAAGGCATTATAACAATAAATTAGCCGTCAAACTGTTTGCCCACTGAACTTTAACGTTTAACGCTGATGGCCTACGGTTGTATCATAAAAATTTCCTCGTATAGGCGCCGGCTCGACGGGCTATTAACTATAATGTGATAAAGCCGATACACACCCTCTATAATATCTGCTCATTCAGCGTGTCTATAGCTACGTACTTTCTTAAATGTTGCTAAAAATTCCAAGGTTGATAAACAAAATATGTTTATTAGCAAAGGTCTATAAATATTAGTTCACGTTTTCAAATATGGCACATATTATATATAAAGAAGACGCTCCAAACTATACAGAAAGGGGTAGCGGACCTGGGCAAAGCGGATAAACCGCAAACACAACAAATGGGCCCCAAAACGTTTGCCCAGGTCACCAGTACACCAAAGCCCCCCAAACCACCCACACAACCCAACCACACCCTGATCGTCTCCTCGACGGATCCCAAGCACACTGGGGACAACGTGATCGAGAGGATCAGGACCGCCCTGGACCTCAAGTCAACCGGAGCCCGAGTCGACACCGTACGGAAAGCGCGCAACCAGTCGAACTCAGGGCTCAAGGTCCAGGAGCCGAAACCGCAAAATCCCTTAGTCTGCATCAAGGGTGTGCTGTCCAGCTACAGCGACGGGGAGATCGTCGATCTCCTTATAGCGCAGAACCAACACCTTCTGCAAAACGTCGCTGTGGAGGGACGGACCATCAAGATGCGCTACAGGAAGCGCGCGAGAAACCCCCACGAGTGCCACCCCGTTCTGGAGCTCTCTCCGGAGCTCTGGAAATCCTACACTTCTGTCCCGAAAGTCCATGTGGGCATCAAGCGATGCTCGATTGAGGACCAGTCCCCACTAGTTCAGTGCACAAAGTGCCTTGCATATGGACACAATAAGTCCATATGCAGGGCTGCAAAAGAAGTCTGCAGCTACTGCAGTGGACAGCACAATATCAGGGACTGCCTCACTCGAGCGGACGGCAAACAGCCTACATGCGCAAACTGTAAGGTAGCACACGGGACGGGCAGCAACCTGGCACACACAGCGTTCAGCGAAGACTGCCAGGAACGCCAAAAGTGGGACGGCATAGCCAGATCGCGCGTATCTTATTGCTAAGGGCAACGAAAACACACCACCAAACCAACCAGTCACCCCCGAAATCACCTCAAGACCGACAGCTAGATTGCGGTTCATCCAAGCAAATCTTCACCGCTCCAAACTGGCCACAGAAGAACTCCACTTGGCGGCCCAGGCAAGGGGAATTTCACTAGCACTTGTTCAAGAGCCCTACGTAGGAAGAACAGGTGTGATGAAACAAAACCCCGGCACACAAGTCATCCAGTGCAGCCTCAACCGCCAAAAGCCAGTTAAGGCAGCGATCGTTGTTTTCGGTGGCAACCTGGAGGTCATCCACGACCCCCAGCTTGTGACCGAGAACATTGCTGCTGTCTTGCTAAAGGCGGGTCAGCTCAGCTTTGGAGTACTATCGGTCTATTTCGAGGGTGACCAGGACATCGAACCCTACCTATCCGAAATACAATATAAGACACACAAATTGAACACAAACAATATCGTGGTGGGAGGAGACGTAAACGCCTGGAGCCATTGGTGGGGAAGTGTATCCGAAAACCCTCGCGGGGCGGCGTACAGTTCTTTCCTCAATGAGCGGGATCTCCACATCCTAAATACGGGCCAAACACCAACGTTCGAGACATACAGAAATGACAGGTGGTGCACAAGTATCGTCGACGTGACAGCTTGCAGTTCGTCGCTACTGGGTAAGGTCGAGGAGTGGCGGGTAGAAAGAAGTCTAACAACTTCAGACCACAACGCTATAACCTTCTCGATGCGCCTAGAAAAGGCCCTGGAACCCTTAAGGCCAATTTCGACGCGCATCTACAACACCAAGAAGGCCAAGTGGTCCGACTTCAACACCCACTTCAAGACCAGTCTAGCCGACAGTGGCATCACCCAAGTCAGAGTCTCGAATGCACCAAACCCAGAGGATCTGGAGACAATAATTTCAAACTATACTCAGAACATCCACCGCTCATGCGAGGAAGCGATTCCAAAACTGGGGTTGCCCAAACACAACGCCAAGCCCCCATGGTGGACCCCTTCTCTAGGCCGTCTCAAAAAAGACGCCATGGCGAAGAAGAGAAGAATCCGGAACGCAGCCGCAAGCCGGAGACACTTCACCATCCAAGAGTACGTGCTGTCCAAACAAACTTACACGACAGCAGCAACGGAAGCAGCCACAGCCAACTGGAAGGAGTTCTGCACGAAACAGGACCGAGAGAGCATGTGGGACGGCATCTACAGGGTAATACGGAAAACAGCCAGAAGACAGGACGACGCGCTCCTGAGAAACACCGCAGGCGAGACGCTCAGTCCAGAGCAATCTGCGGATCTTCTGGCAAAAACCTTCTACCCCGACGACTCAACGGATGCCGAACAGCCCTACCACACTGCGCTAAGGAGGCTAGCGGAGGAGAAGAATCCCCAAGGTCTGTCAGCGGACGATCCGCCTTTCACGACTGCGGAGCTGGAAATGGTTCTCCAGAACCAAAATCCGAAAAAAGCGCCCGGTCCCGACGGATTAACAGCAGACATCTGCATAGCGGCAATAAACTGTGATAGGGAGGTGTTCTTAGCGATAGCAAACAAGTGTTTGTCGCTGTCACACTTCCCGAAGCAGTGGAAGGTCGCCCACGTTTGCATTCTCCGCAAGCCAGGAAAGGACGACTATACCAGCCCTAAGTCGTACAGGCCAATAGGTCTGCTCTCGGTCCTAGGAAAAATTTTCGAGAAACTTCTAGTGGGCCGACTACAGTGGCACTTCCTCCCAACACTACACACAAACCAATATGGCTTCATGCCACAGCGCGGAACCGAGGATGCCCTCTATGCTCTAGTGGGCCACTTACGAGCCGAAATCAAAGCCAAAAAGATCGTGCTTTTGATATCACTGGACATCGAGGGAGCATTCGACAACGCGTGGTGGCCCGCACTTAAGAAGCAGATGGTAGCCAAGAATTGTCCAGCAAATATCTACGCTCTCGTCGCCTCATACCTGGAAGACCGGAACATCAGGGTCAACTACGCCAGAGCGACTAGCGAGAAGGGAACCACGAAAGGATGCGTCCAGGGCTCAATTGCCGGACCGACGTTTTGGAACCTTATCCTAGACTCACTCCTACACAAAATGGCTATAATGGGGGTATACTGCCAAGCCTTCGCGGACGACGTTGTCCTGGTTTTCTCTGACTTCACAGCCGGTCCCCTGCAGCAATCAGCCAACAGCACGCTAGCCAAGGTATCGGAATGGGGCGTCCAAAATAAGCTACGTTTCGCCGCGCACAAGACCAATGCGATGGTGTTAACGAGGAAGCGAAAGTACGACGTTCCGGTACTTCACATGTCGGGCACGCGGCTTAACCTGGTTGAGGAAGTGAAGCTGTTAGGTCTCACGATAGACTCCAAACTCACCTTCAATGCGCACGTGTCTGCGACCTGTAGAAAGGCCGCAGCCATCTATAATCAGTTGGCATGTGCGGCGAGGGTGACTTGGGGTCTCAACAGAGATATAATCAGGACGATATACGTGTCGGTGATAGAGCCCATCGTGATGTATGCAGCGAGTGCGTGGGCCCCCGCAGCTGAGAAACTGATGACAAGGAAAAAGTTTGACTCACTGCAGAGGGGCTTCGCGCAGAAGATCTGCAAAGCATACCGCACGGTGTCTCTGACATCGGCACTTATCCTGTCAGGTCAACTCCCCCTAGACCTCCGAGTAATCGAGGCGGCAACCCTTTTCAAGATCAAAAAGGGACATTCCCAGGAGTTTATACCGCTGGGCCGCGTGCTGGAGCGCAACGTGCACCACTCCAGAAATCCCCACCCAGCGCAACTCACAACAACCGATTATGAATGCCTACAGAATTTGACTCCCGAAACCCTGGAAACCCACCAAATAATCGGCCCCCAAATATACACCGATGGCAGCAAGATAGAGGGGAAAGTCGGAGCTGCCCTAACTTGGTGGGAAAACGGGATGGAGTCAAAGTTCAGCACCTTCGGCTTGGAGCCTCACAACACTGTCTTCCAATCGGAAATGTACGCTCTCTTCAGAGCTGTCAGGATGGCAAGAGAATCCAAGGCGGCCTCCGTAAGCATCTTTAGTGATTCGAGATCGTCACTTGACCTGCTGAGGAGACCGTCTGTCACTCACCACCTGGCACTCCAAATCAAGAGAAGCGTCCGTGAAATCAGAGAGGAGGGCAGAGAAGTGAGGCTTTTTTGGCTTAAGGCCCATGTGGGAACTGCTGGGAATGAGAGAGCGGACGAGCTGGCCAAAGAGGCAGCCCTAACAAAACTCACATCTGACTACAGCAAGGTCCCCGTTTCGTTCGTGAGGAGGAAGATACGGGAGGGGACTATAAGGAAGTGGCAAGCGCGGTACGAGTCCTCGAGTACAGGATCGGTCACGAAAGTTTTCTTTCCAGACGTCCTAGCGGCAAAAAGGACACTCAGAGACGCAGTGCTCACACCGGTCCACGTACAAATCCTTACAGGACACGGAGGATTCTCAGCGTATCTCCACCGCTTCCACCTTAAAGATAGTCCCTCGTGCGTCTGTGACACGAGCTGCGAAGAGACAGTTTGGCACCTACTCTTCGAATGCCCAAGGTTCAGCCAAGACAGAATGGAGCTCGAAGTAAAATTCGAAACCCAGCTTAGCCAGTCCACACTCCACACCATCATGGGGAGACCAGCTACTAGGATTCCATTCTTGGCATTCGCGAGTAAAGTCGCCACAATCGCAGCAAGGGCCAACAAAACGGACGTAACCTTGCGAAGTCGACCACACATTCGAACACACACTACCACAATAACGACTACACAAACAACAACCACAAATACACAAACAACAACAAGCACCCCATTGACTGATACACAAGTTACACACACACACTCAAACCAACGGCCATTACCAACGGAAGCAGCAGCGGATGCAGCAACAGCCAGCCTACAACCAGCCTCTATCATGACTACCACACAATTCCTGGCATGCGGAGAAGACGGAATCCCTGGCATCCGACTGCGAGGCGTCGCTCTGTTCATGAACAGGGATCAGGAGAAGTTAGGCATAGGCTTCTGCATAGGCTCAAGTCAAGCTGCGGCCCGGATCTACCTTTCACCGGGCATTGCCGCCCTGATTAATGGAAGCACCAACAAAACGAGCATAAAAAGCAGCAAGTATGCTGCACTACCTCAAGTGGAAGTGGCCACTCACCGATGCCGTGTAATGCGATTTAAAGGGAAAACAATCGCATTGCTAGAGTGGGGGGAGGCTACTCCATTTGGTCAGGCAAGCTCATTGCTTCAGAAGATCGGGGAGGCAGGAGACTACATGTCAGCCGCGGCCCGAACCATAAGCGTGGACGCAATGGTGGTGGGAGGAGACAGAGGAGACGTCGCAGACCGCTTTGGCTGTCTAAAGGCCTCAAAACATCATGAGGTCGTTGTCTACGAGGACAGAGGCGAAACCCTGAGTTTCCTCAAAGACCCCAGACAACCAACAGCCAGCGCGACGAGCCCCACAACAAGCCCCACCACTCAAAGTGGATCGGAAAGGGCCCAGCAGAAGGCAGCAGCCGAAAAAGCTGCAAAGGAGCAGTGCAACACCATAAACCCGGAGGACTGGGCCCGGTCGAGGAGTCGCCTGAAAGCTTTCGGCTCTTTCCTCAGTGCACTGCTCCCAAGCACCAGCCACATATCACCATCTCACAAGCAGGAGACAGCACTGGAGAGGTTCTTCAGAAAAACACCAAAGAAACCAACCCAGCAAAAGCCAAAGCCAACACGAGCCGACAAAGGGCAAGTCAGCCCGCCGACCCTCGCAGTAAATTTGGGTGCCACGGACCACGTAAAGAGCGCGTTCCTCGAGTACGTAGCAATCGTAAGAGCGACCAGAGAGGTCAATCTTACGACATGCAGGAAGATCCTGCAGACCTACCAGAGAGACACAGAGGGTCTGTTAAGGGTACTGCTCGAGGAAGCAGGGGCAGCGGTGTACGACAACGTCACATCCCAAGTCATCAAAGGGGAAATGACGGGGTCGTATATGGCAGCCTACAGCGCGAGGAGTGGTTTTGTGGCCCTGGACAAGGAGGAGACGGAGCGCTCAGGCAAACTCAAGTTCAGCGTGCCAAATGACGACCCGATAGTGGTTACCGCCAAATGTACCAAAATCATGCCGGATGATAAGATCCTGGAAATGGCACAGTCCATTTCGGAAACCTCAGGTATCCCGGCATCACAGGAAAGCTGGGCGGTACCCAATATCAGGTGGATTAACGGAGTTCCGGGTTGCGGTAAGACAACCTGGCTGGTAAAGCACTTCGACGAGGACAGGGACGTGATAGCAACCACGACAACAGAAGCTGCCAAAGATCTTAGGGAAAAGCTTGCGCGCCGCTTAGGAGACCGAGCAAAGACCAAGGTGCGCACTATGGCCTCAATCCTAGCAAACGGTTTCAAGAGTCAAGACAAATGCTACCGTCTTACGGTAGACGAGGCTCTTATGAACCACTTTGGGGCCATAGTCATGGCAGTAAAGTTGTCTGGAGCAAGCGAGCTTGTCCTCGTCGGAGACGTGAACCAGCTTCCATTTTTGGACAGAGAGAACCTTTTCGAGCTTAGGTATACCCGTCCAGACCTGGTGGCTGGCATCACCCAGGAGTTTCTCTGCACACACCGCAATCCAATGGGCGTGGCGTTTGCACTGAGTGAGATATACCCCGGTATATACTCCTCCAAGTCGTCGCTGTCGCGGGTCCACTCTCTGAAGGTGAAAGGTTATACAGGGGCGCAAATACCGAGCACTGCCCAAAACACCCTGTTCCTGGTTCATACGCAGGGGGAGAAAGCTTCTCTTGCGAGCCAGGGATTTGGGTCCGACGAAGGGTCGCGCCTGCTAACCATACACGAGGCTCAGGGGTTGACCTACGATGACGTCATAATCATCAACACCAAGTCCAGGAGGCTTCAGGTCCACGACAGCATCTCCCAGGCGGTAGTGGCGTTGTCCAGACATACAGTTAGTTGCGTCTATTACACCGACGACGCCGATGACGCCACAGGCCGCTTTGCTAAGAGGGCGATGGATGCGCCAACTAAAACGGTCGTCAACTACAATCTTAAGACGGCCATGCAGCATCGAGACGTAGTCGTCATAGAGGCCTTGCTCACGCTGGCGAAGTCCCTGGTCAGCAGACATCACCAAAACACCACCTAACAAGTCCCATCCAAAAACTCCAACCCAAACACCTCCCCAAACCCAAACCATCACCCTGTCTAAATCCTGTAATGATAAAATAAAAATATACATGTAAAGCTGCATGGTGGAACGAGTCGGTCATACTCATCTTAACGTCCTTACGACGGGGTTCTAGAACGGGAACCGTCGGCCGGTACTGGTCTGCTCGCACTGCCATGCATCTCCCCCGCAAAGTGTACAAATAGAAATAAGTAGACAAAATAGTGAATAACATAGGCAGTGTATCAATAGAAATTAATAAACCAAATAGTTAATAACATAAAGATAAGTAGTAAATAGAAATATAAAATTGTAATGCCAGTGTGAAATATATAATAAACGATAAAATATAGAATTTAGTGAAAGATGAACTCACGTAGACTTAAGTTAGTTAAGTAAGCCTAGGAATAATGTCCGACGTAGGAGTCAAATAATTGTAATTTTATAAAATCAAATCAAACAAATTAACATAGTAAAAAAGGGCGCGGACGTCTATGTCCGCGGTAGATTACAATAAAAAAAAAAAAAAAAAAAAAATATGGCACATAAAATACAACTGACTTCCAAATAAAAACACTAAAATGTGAAAAAAAAATTTTTTTTCGGAAATTGGTGTTCCGGTTTTCTATTCTTCGTCTTTTGACATCGACTTCCAAAAAAGAAGTTATAGTTCAGTAGTCCCGAGAGATTTGCTGTCATTTATTTAAGAGTTCTGTTGTATATCTCTGAAGTTCTTCATCAGATCATCACAAAATTTAAATGAGATAATTTGGGAACATACTCTCAAACAAAAAAAGAAATTGAAAATCGGTCCACAATGGAGGTAAAAATCGGTGAACATACACAAAAAAAAACATAAGGTCGAACATAGAACCTCCTCCATCTCGTAAATCGGTTAAAAATATATTTGTAGTAAGTCCTCCCAGGTACTTATTAGGGAAAAATAAAAGAAAGATTAACAAACCAGAAATAACCTATATAGAAAAATAATACTAAATACAACTCACTATTTCTCCAACGAAGGATTTGTCTAGTTGCTAATGCGCTTGAGTGTATGAAATATTCATGCAGGACCGGTAAAACACTGAATTCGAAAAGCGAATACGTTTGGTTGACATTACGGTTAGAGTACGCGCTGGTGACCGAATTTTAGTTGAATTCAATGTCAATTTCATATGAAGACAAAATTTGATTTGGGTAATGGCGGAGAATGGGCTGGTTCGAGGTTACGCAAGAAAAGAAGGCCTGAAAAGATATGGCGGAGATCTTTTGCTATGCTGACGAGGGACATTTGAGGTTATAAAAAAAATGGGTGTGAAAACCTAAATTCAAGGAAAATGATATTTCTAGTCCGGTTTCTGTTGATCATTAGCAATTTATTTAAAAAGCTTTAGCAATCTCTATGAAAAACACACTGACCTGAAAAAGGGGTTAAAGCTCCTTAGATTTTAGTATACAAACCTTTTTGCTAACACATATTTAGGCGTAATTTTCGATCGTACGCGTGTTGAAAGGATTCCTTTTTGCGGGTTCGCTAAGACCCCACATAACGAGCTTCTGCTAAAGCACATAATAAACATTATTCGGTACGTTATCTTGCTATTCACATGCATGTAATATTTACCAAGCCACCGACTTATAGCTAAAGTACCACTATCTGACATCTGACAGATTTTAATATTTTTATCCCATTGTAGTCAGCAAAAAAATCTATCGATATGTCTAAGGAGTATTTTTCTACGATCAATAGATTCCGGATAAAAAATAAAAACGCAAATTGTTTTGTTTTAAACATATTTTTAATAAGGATAAATCATTGATTTAAGCTAACAATGTATATTTAAAAGTGCGCAATGAGGTCTATTTTTTGACACCGGAAAATTTCACATATTTATAGATGATATATAGTTGATAAACAGAATCGATTTTTTTACCCAATTATGTTTTAAGCTCGCCTTATGTACATAAGCTGTCCTACCTACTGTATTTGAATCTCTATGTGATGTGTACAATAAAGAATATGAATATTGTATGAATATCATTTTTCATTACTCCACGTTATTTTTGTTTTTCGCCTGAATATAACTCAAAATAAGATGTTTTTAGATAGCGGCACTCTATATAGGACGGCACCAAGTTTCAACGTACACTGGAATTATAATCTTGGTAACACATCCGCCAAACATTAATTCCCCTTTCGTAGTTTAAACAAAACCGCATGTTTGGTATCTGTATTAAAATTTGCACATTATTATCATCAGGAACAATTCTATCGTGTGGTTAATAAACTTGGCCGGGATACAATCGTGCCTATAATTAAGGACTTGTTTTATTAATGTGCTTTAGAAATATTATAAGTTTTTTATTAAGCTTTGCTTTCATTTCTTAAATAAACTGTTTTCAGATTCCTGTTTATGATTCATTACTACTTCAATTAAAGTTAATAATACCACTTGGGCATTTATCTACTCGCTGGTCATACTTCAATAACTGGACTCATTTATACCACCCTGCCCTGAGAGGTGCCCATTGGACACGCCAAAGACTTAGTCGGACGAGGCCTAGTAGAAGCAGCTCATCACCGACTCCGTCAAAGATGTTTAGGACGTGACGACCTTCAGCGATGACAACAACAACTAAGTAGAACAGTCATCACTTTCCTGATCGGGTTAATATGTTATTCAACATAGGGAAACATAGCAGTGTACTGAGACTGACTTGATTGAATCATAAGCCCTTCAAGTTCAAGTGAAACTTGAGAAAGGTAAACAAGAAGACAGCAGCAACCTAATATCTGTCTTCCAAAACACCTCATCAACCAAAAAAAACGAGGGATTGCTCATTTAAAAAGTTCTAAAACGTAATTTTGTTTTCTCTTTCAAAAGTTAAATGGCTTTTACCGGACTTAGTGGAATGATTCGAATTCGCGCCAGCCCGCGGGCTCGAACGCCCCTAGTTAAGAAACTTTGATATTTGTTTAAACACGTCGCCTGTATGTGTTTGACTTTATCCAAATTATATGACGCTCGCATAAATAAACAGGTGAGAAGCTTTTTGATGGCTTTAAAATTCATTATAAGTCTATCAATACTTTTAAAGCTTATACTTTGGGATATTAGAAAAGTCAACGTCAAAATATTATACAAGTATTTGGATGCATATTATACAGAAACGGGCGAAGTTATAGCGGTAGTTATTGCTATTTTGAAATTATCTTCCTACAAATATTAAATACAAATTTTATTCATCGATGCTTTCAAAAATTATTTGAGAAAAAAACATGAATTTATTTTTTTACGCAAGTAGATTGAGTCGGTTCTTGCAAACTTTGAGGAAAGACTGACTCCTTATCCTTAACACTAATTAAGTCTTTTTTCAAGGTTTCTTCTAAGCCAAAGACTCCTAATCCTTTACCACTTGTTGTAGATTAGGAATCTATATTTTTCAAAGGAGTAAACATAGTTCTAGTACGTCTGTTCGAAACCAAGCAGGCGCTTCACGTTGTGTTAATTATTTCATGACCACTGCTCTCACAACGGTGCAAGAAAGAGAGAAAACAGGCATGTCCTAGGAGCAAAAAAATCGAAGACATGTGACATCGACCAACCCGCACTGGGATCGCGTGGTCGATTACAGCCCACTCTCTCTTACAGAGAGGAGAACTGTTCTCAGCAGTAAGAACAGTACTGATTATTCTTCGAATCAAAAACTGCCACTTGAATGGAACCTAACACCAGGTATCACATTTTACCCCATCCTTTCCAACCACAATTACAACTTGTTTCACGTCAGAGCGAAAAATGGTTTCAATACGTCCCAAATATGGCGATAACAGACGATGTCATTTCAACAGTGTCCACAAACGATCGTTTACAGCTAACATTATGGGCCAATATCATGCGAGTATTAACACGGATGGCTGTGCGTCACGCTTACACGATCACTGATAACCCAATGCTCGATGTTAAAGGGCTCTATAACGTTTTGTTGAATGATAAATTGGTGGTTTGTGAATGGCTTATGAAGCTCATTTATTTTGAAGGTTGTCTTTTGTTTTTCAATTTGTGAGAAATAAGTTTTGAGCTGAATGGAGCCTCTTGCCTCATACTAGGAGCGATATTGGTGCAGAAGGTGATGAACATCTTCGCAAGTCATTACGTAGTCAACTTTTAATGGAAGCCTGTGTTAGTTACTTTTAATTAGCCTTTAACAAAGTTGCAAAATGTTCGGACATCTAAATTAAATCCTTAAAAGAGCCATCCTTCAGATTGATTCATATTAGCACGATTTAATATTTCCATTGAAATAGTCAAAAAATCTGACATATGAAAGTATGTTCTCATCAAGTTTTTCTATAGTTTTCAAATCTACATAGCTCATAAATTGCAAAGGAACTAATTACAACGCAAAGTTTACATGATTCGAACGTAAATAACAGGAACAATACCACCAAAACCACGGCTTGTTATCATCAAGTTTGTTCATGTATTCGACAGTGATAAGTTTATAAATTAGTCAATAACTTCCTTAAGGAATAGAGAAAATCCCCTGTTTCTCAAATGACTAATAAGATGAAACAGAAGGTGGGTCACACCCAAATCGATTTGTTTGACTAAACAATTGCCAAACGTTTACCGCCAGGGGCCAGGGATTGGCACTCGATTAAGTTTGTGTTTGCTTACCTTACTTTGGCTGTTTATCCATGGAAATGTACTGGGTCATGTTTTTGAGAAATGGGAAGAAATGAAAAGGTATACCACGGTTTCAGAAAATACTTATTTTAATACATTGTAGACTAATAACGATGACTACACAGTTTGCTCCAAAAACTGTGGATTGTGCAATCTGATTCAGTTATAAAATCTACATAAATTAAGTCAAGTTAGTAAGTAAGTTATTAAGTTAAGTTGTATTTAGTACCTAATACTTTTAAGATTTGAAATTGGCACCAAGTGCAACCCCATATCGTGTCCAGGCTATCTCTATCCATTCAAGGTTGCCTGGTAGAGTGCGAGTGCGATAAGGCCGCCTGTTGTATGTTTGTTTTAATTTTAATATTTATTTTTGTATTGTCTTGTTTTGGTGTACAATAAAGTATATATAAATAAATAAATTAGTTACAATTTCAGACAGCCATTTCAGAAATGCAATGCTGTAATGAAAATAAGAACTACTTGTTTCACTAGCTACGTTAATACACAAGCATGCTATCGACTGGAATAGTTGTAATTCTAGTCGATAGCTTAATGTTCCTGAAAGCCTGAAGAAGTTCCTAAAAATAAGCGTTGCCAAAGACAAGCAGAAAGACAAAATCGCACTAACGGTTCCTTTTAATAATTTTGGAACGGAACACTGTAAAAAGACAAAAGGATGTCGCACACACACGCATGTAGCAAAACTGTAGCTTCCATGTTGATTCTAAGTAAATCCGTCTCAAAATTATTCACTATGCAGTTGCTTGTCTACTATTCTATTTGGCAGCAATCCTACACGATATCGATTTTAGATTCTATATTTAGAATCCCAATACGTACTACTGAAACTTGAGACATGAATCAGGCGCCGAGCACGAACAGAAATACTAACATCCAAGACATTGAGTTGATCAACAACAATGTTTCGAATCCGATACATAGGTACACTTTAATGGAACTATCTACAATTAAATTACATTGTAGAACCATCCCAAAGTACTTGTTGTCTCTGAATATTTACTACTTATTAAATATTTACTTAATCTTCGTAAATATGGCGATGATTTCAGATTCTGTATGCATAAAATATTATTGTATATTGATGAGGATTAAACTTTAAATTTCAGAATCTGCCTGCATACAATATCTTACTAATAATATTATAAATGCAGAAGTTTGGATGGATTTATGTTTGTTACTCAATCACACCAGAACGACTGAACGAATCCGGATGGAATTTGGCACAGAGGTAGACTATAGTTTGGAATAGCTACTTTTCATCGCGGTTCCCTTGGAATAAGAAAACACTTGACACGCGAGCGAAGCCGCAGTCAGAAGCTAGTTTATTGTATACTAGCTGACCTGGCTTCGCTCCCGTCAAAATTATAGCCTAAGTTACTTGGCAATAATGTAGCTTTCTATAGGTGAAAGAATTTAAAAAATCTGTCCAGTAGTTTCGGAGCCTATTCGGTACAAACGAAAAAATCTTTCCTCTTGGAATTGGTATAAGAAAACACATGACATGCGAGCGAATCCGCTGACAGAAGCTAGTTTATTGTATATTAATGAGGCTTAAACTTTAAAACATTAAAGATCTTAAAACTCTCAAATCTTTCAAGTCGTCACAGATCTAATCCCTTTGACTTTTCCATATCCAATTAAAAGTTTAACTTGAGATGAAGAATTAATTTAAAAGTCAATTGCATTATCTGCTCATCCTTTTGATCTAATAACGTTAACGTATTCACCAATAAATAACAAATTTATTTGCTTCAACATAGAATATCACCAGCATTGAAGCTATTTCGTGTATTCGTATATATAATGTTTTGTTTTGCCATAAGCGGGCTATGTACAAATGGCATAACGAAAACTGTTTTGTTTATGCCCAACAGATTGCAGCCGTTGCATCGCTTGAATCAGCGAGCGCGTTAGCCGACATCGCTGACAACTGCTGAATTATGTCATTTTAATGACAATGCATCATGTTTTGTTAACGCAAATTAGTTTGTGGATGTACTAATTAAGCGAATGTGCTTTTAGCGGAATGGGAATCTGGTTTGGATGTGACACAACATGGCATTTTCGAAGTGTTTGTTGTTTGGGGGAAAATTAGCGTCACCGACATCGCTGAGTGTGTGGTTTCAATACCCATATAATAATAGTATGGAGTGGGGACTTGCGTTTATCCACAAAGCTTGAAATTGTGCGTAATGAAATGACTATTGATTAGTTTCAATCATATGGGAACGAAAAACGGCTGAATTGTGGCCCTTGATTAAGAGCAAACTGCTTCTCGAAAATGTAAATTGAATTACTTCTAAAAATTGAATTGAAAGAAATTACCATTCGTAGCAATAGGACGAAGCAGCCGTGTTAACCCATTGTAAGAAAGTAGACTATTTTAACAATAAATCACTGAGAAAGTTATATAAAATATACTTAATTTACTTGTGGTTACAGACATTTGGTTAGCAAAAATGAATAGGCTACACAACTGTCCATACAAGAAAAACACAGCGCATGACAAAAATTCGGCGATAAAGAAATAGTAAAAAGCTATACTGATGTCATAAACAGTATTACACAGATAAATAAAGTTATAAAACTTTTACACGAAGCAAAACAAATCTGTAAAAGTAAATGTAACCACACGTAACATCTTTAGTTTCATCCGTGAAATTATTCTGAAGACTTCAATTTACGGTTGGTAACCCGATATTCCAATGTGGTGAAAACTTTGACGCACGTTTTGCCTATCTTCATTTAACTGGATGTTTTCTGAGAAAACATACCGCTCAAACTTTCATCTGTTTCTTGAAACTAACCACGGATATATTGGACCAGGTGACGGAGACAGAAAGCGTGGCCAATTATTTTAGTGTGTGTAGTAAGTAGAGAGACATAGAATATATACAAGTATACATCATAGTAACACGCCTTTATTCCCTGAAGGGTTTGACAGTGGTGCACCAATGGTACACCCACGTTACAGCAGGTATGTTCAAGTTATGTCCTTGTAATAGGGAACGAGCCTGATGAGCGGGCACAAGTCCAGACTCCGTAGGGGTACAGAGTGATTCTAGATGGGAAAAAGCCAATAACACTATGGCTGACCCAGGAATCGAACCCAGTGGGCTCAGCAGTAACGCTTACGACCACTAGAGCAACGAAGCTGAATTATATTTCATACATATATGTACAGTAGTCACAGTGGATCCTTGTATCTCTGAAGTTAGATCTGCGAACCATTGCGCAAGAAACAGTTTGTCATCGAGTATACTGCATATATTAAGCGAGATAGTACGATGCGACAAACGTAAGCAATTGAAAGAGGCAGTTGTACAATGCTATTTTCTACTTCAAATTTGACTTAAAATTAGCAACTGCGCAGGGTCTTGCAGCCAACTTCAAAGACACAAAGATCCGCTGTGACTACGATACCAAGGCTTAAAAATTAAACCAACTCCAAAAGTATATCGAGATTGAGCTATATAAATTCGAAAGTTTGCCCAAAAGTAATCCTTTTGATTAAAAACCGTCCATTCTCATTGTGAATTAGTCCGAGTAATGCCAGAATTGTACGAGTAATCAGTGTTGGTACGACAAAAACATAATATGATGGCCAATGACGCAATAACCATTTAGAGGGCCATTTGCATTGCCCAGGTGTAGCTATTTGTTCGTCTCCCTGTCCTAATGAAATCGTTTTATTATAATTTGCGAAAATAACTTTCGCCAAATATTTTTGCCACCTGACCGCAACTTTTGGGAAAGGTATTTTTTAGCGAAACGCTTTGAGGGTCAGGATTAAATTCCAAAAGGTTTAATTGTAAAATTCACTTTGTTGGTGTTAATGCCATTAGTTAGAGCATAGATTGTACTGTAAAGTATTTTTGCTGATGGGAATGTAGAGAAATTGGTTTGGTATATATTTGAACACTCATGCGAATTTAGATAGAATAAAAGAAAATTTTCGATAGAATGAACGATTTTTTTTTGTTATTTATATAGAATGAAAGAAAAGTTCCGTGTGGTGTCGGACGTAAAGAATTTCACCATCCCTTATCTGCCCGTATGTGTCGTAAGAGGCGACTAAGGGACGTACCAGAGAATGGGCAGCAGCGTTCTCTGTGCACTTAATATCAAACTGCGATCGCCAACCCGCCTGCCAAGCAAGGCGATTAGGGCAATACCCCCCAAACCGATGAAAAGCGCAAGTGGCAACGTTTGGGGAGGCCTATGTCCAGCAGTGGACGTCTTTTGGCTGATATAATGATGATGATGAAAAGAAAATTTAATTTTATCGTCAAAGATGCTTGCGTACCTACAAGAAATATGTGGGTATAATTTGGTATCGATTTGAAATTGTAGAACGTGTCTAGACTATTTAGTGCGAGACATTTTTATTAGATGTTAAATTTTTCGGAATAAAATTAGTCGATACTATCCGAGTTGCTGAACAATCGAACCCGTAGCAATACGGTTCAAAAACAAATTGTACTGTCTGAAATTATATTTTATGAATCCAATAAAAGGAATTGTCGAACATTCTAATAACAAAGTTATTTCCCCTTTCAGATCCAAGATTAATACGATCAAGAATCGAGATTAAGGAGAGAACTTTCTTACCCAAGGATCATTTATCTTCAATAAAGGTCTTTTAAATAAGATCTATTGGGATTTATTACATTTTTCAAATATTTGTTAATCTAAGGTTTAGCAATTATAGATAACAATCTCTTTGAACATTGTTAAAGGGATTATTTATTAAGAATACAGAACGTCAAAGGATATTAATTTATTGAACTTTCCCTACGACTCTGTAAATGTTTGATCAGCTTTAATTTATCAATAGATATCACTTTATAAATTATTAGATAAGCAAGCATCTAACTTATAAAATAAATTTGATTAAATTAGCTAAAAGAGCCATCTGTCAAAAGTTCCTAAGCTCTAAAATAAGTTATAGGCATAGAGATAAAATCGACTAATCGTCTTAAAACTTCAGAGCCATTTCATGCCTCGGGCCTACGACGCCTTTGGTACAAATACCTCAAGCTCTAACACACGGCACCGCCGCGGTAGGCGGTGAAGCGGATCTCATGTCGCATTGGCCTCTAATATATCCGTTGATGCTTACGCGACCGCGCGGGTCGAGCGGTGTTCTCCCCTCTGCGTCCGCGGCGGTTTGCGGTGCCGTGTGTTAAGGTTACAATAGTCGATCATTCTTCCATACAAACGCAGTCTGGCGATTACTCCACTGTTTGATGATGTACGTTCAAAAAAAATATATCAATTAGTCTCATCATTATCTGCCCTGTATGGAAAAAAAAGTAAAAAAAAAAATGAAATTTATGAGCGTCGAAAGTGCCAGATTTCAACACTAATTTTAACGCATCTTTGGGTGGAAATAATTACCATAAGAAGACGGAAAATTGCAAAACGGCCACCATACAGGGATGTATTAGTAATTCAACAATGCAAATAATTTTATTTTGAAAATATACATTTATTCGTTTTTCATGATATCTAGACTCCCAAAGGTCTGTTTATAAAATTTTGCGCGCTCGTTTTCGTCCTAAATCATCATCCATTTCGCTACAAACTTGCAAAAGTGCTAATTCGTACGGAAACTAGTTTCTTGCTGCTCAGCACAGCATCTATCTCTTTCGCACGTGTTGTCGGATGAGATAGCACGCATTTTAACCCCGCGCACAAATTTCATACCGTCGACTAGGGTAACCTTAATCGCCTAAATTCTAAATTAAATCAGAACTTTAAATTATCAAGCTTTCCTAATTCCCATGTGCCTAACCTTACATCCTCAAAATTTGTTTGGAAACATCAACACAAACATTAGCAAATAAGCAGATGTCTTTTACTCAAACCTTGTGTTCCCAGGCAAAAATATTGACAAGAAATATCGAACACAATTTGCTCATATTATTTCGATTCTTCGTTATAATACCCCACAGTACAGAAAAAAAAGCAATAAACGAACAGCGTGATAAATGTTTGGCAGGGGGTATTTCGAACGTCCCTGCTATGTGTACCGACACGTATGTGGAGAAGCAATACGGACGTACGGATCACCTGATCACGCGGAAAAATACCTCACTCACTACCTTTCGCTTATAAATGTATGAAACAGGGATTCGCCAACTGTGCCACGAAGCATTGGCGGCATGCCATAATCAATTCTACTCGGCGAACATTTATTTTGCATGTGGATAGCGCACTAAAACTCAAATAATTTTGAGGGAAAGCTGAAATATCAAACCAAAATTTCAACGCAGGTGGGTCTTTGAAAAACTTACTCGTATTTTCCTCTTCTAATATTGGTACCTATCTAAGGGAAACGACGTCTTGTAATATTCAAAAACTGGATGCTCAAAAGCACATTTACACTGTATTTTAAAAACACAACCGCATCTATAAGACCAGCTAATAACCCACCAACCATAGCTTTCAAAACGGTGAAGGAAAACATTGTGAGGAAATCGGCATGTCTTAGAACCAAAAATTCGAAGACATGTGACATCCACCAACATGCACTGGGCCCGCGTGATGGATTACGGCCCATTCTCTCTCACGGAGAGAGGAAGCCTGCACATACAACGGACCAAATGCGAGCCTAAATGCGGCAAAGCGGTCCATCTGTCTTATCATAACCCACCAACACGGGTTAATAATTTTTAAACAAATTCTGTGCGCCAGATTAGAAGAATTGGAACGGAATTAATGCGAAATAAATTTTGTTTCTTAACAAATTTTGAGAGGATTTTCGTTTGAAAATTGAGTGCCGATAAGGAAAACTTTGGATTGTTGTACGATATAATTGCGCTTACCAATATTGCGATTGGGGTTGCCCCAGTCCGCTATGCCGGTTGAAATTGCTCGCGAAATTAATTCTCGCGCTAAGGTAGTTGTGGTTGTACTTCGTGTACATTTAGCAATATACTCCAATTTGTAGAATAATATAATATGTAGATACTTATTGTTATTCTTTCAGTTCTAAACAGGCAAAGTTGAAATACAATGTTTCATTAGGACAGCTTATGCAGAAATCATTATTTAATTGTGTGTATGTGGTAACGGCCGCGTCTAACAAGTTGTAGGCCGCGTCTTACAAGCTTTAGGTCGTGGCTTCGAACCCAGACAGGCACTTTACTTTGTGTAAATTATTTCATCACCGCTGCTCTCAAAACAGTGAAAGAAAATATTGTGAGGGGACTAGGAAAGAATGAATAAGAAATACATTAAACTGCCATAGTTTAGACCTAGTTTTCAAAAATATCTCAAAATGGAAGCATATATATTAAAACAAGAGAAACTCTTTGGATTAACAATTATTTTTCGAAATTAAAAGGTTCCGTCCGGATTGTCTGTTGACGGAATTTGATATAACCATAGCAACGTTAACACAAAATCCCAAAAAGTACTGTAGAAGCATTTTAGACACGATTAAGCAATCAGTTCAGTCGTTTAATTAAAACACTTTGTTTACGCTGCCGGCCTTACGCCGACTTTGATAAATTGCCGGGAATTAAAATAGATTCTCCTTTCCTATCGCCTCTTCTTCATCTAAATATCTGCCGTTTAGTTACTATCTGATTTTTATTTAGAAGTAAGATCAACACAATATTGATGGTAGAAATTTCTTTGAAATCGATTTGAAAATTCGTATTCAAAGCTTAAAAAAACCGGCCAAGTGCGAGTCGGACTCGCACACGAAGGGTTCTGTACCATAATCGCAAAAAAACGGCAAAATAATCACGTTTGTTGTATGGGAGCCCTACTTAAATATTTATTTTATTCTATTTTTAGTGCGGCAACAGAAATACATCATCTGTGAAAATTTCAACTATCTAGCTATCACGGTACATCAGATACAGCCTAGTGACAGACAGATGGACAGTGGAGTCTTCGTAATAGGGTCCCGTTTATACCATTTGGGTACGGAACCCTAAAAAGGGCATGTTACTTAACCTACTCAGTACTTTCGTAAATATTACATACGTACTCAAAAGAAACTGTTTTTGGATTCCTCACTGCCATATAATTGACGTCCAAAATACTATTTCAAATAAATATCCTTATCACCTACAATAAAACCATCTATTACTGTAATAAATAATGCACATACATTATCTGAACCTCTATCATACAAAGTTTATGAGTCGTGAAAATACTTTTCGCACTATAAGCGAAGATAATGGTCAAAAATCACACACTAGGGAGTCGTTCCTATTTCCCTATTAACAGTTCTAATATTTACGCAAGTAGATATAACAGTGTGGAATCAAAGTTGCAGAACAAAAAAGTAAAAAAGACAGTACTAAATAATTTGAACAGCTCAATAAACTGAATAAACCAATAACTGCTCAAATATTTGTTGTTTACGGACAACGGGTTTGCCTACCAAATCCTGTTTAAGCAGAAAATCACACAATATTATTCTGAAACGAGATTATACCATAATTTCTACTGAACAAAGAACCAATAGCGGCAGTTTTTTGTATAGAATAGAGTAGACCATACCTTATTGTACACCAAAAAAAGTTACAAATCTCTTTTACAAGAAAACTTATTTGAATGGGTACAAAGGCGGACTTATCGCTGACAGCGATATCTACCAGACAACTTTTGGATGGACCTAAAGAACTTAGAATAAAACAGCTGGTAGTCTGTGGTATACTGCTACATTAAAATATAAATACATATATAAAAATTATATTACTTTATTAAATACTTTATATAAGCCTATATATAAACATACGTGTATAAATCAGTTTTTTCTACTGTGTCTGTGTATTATGTTTCAACTTGCCCCTGGTGTTAGATACCTTACTGTAATTATTGCTTCTAAAATAGTTTTATTATTATCTACTGATCATCATCATCATTCCCCAGGCGTCGTCATATTAACCAATCCCGTGCGTTTCGCCTCCAGCGGATTCCCGCAACCCTAACCAGGTCATCGGTCTACCTAGTGGGAAACCATCCAACGCATTGTTTGCCAGTTTGCGGCCGCCATTCCAGAACTTTTCGGCCCCATCGGCTATTCTTCTGCGAGCAAGGTGCCCTGCCCACTGCCACTTAAGTTTCGCATTTTTTCGGGCTATGTCGGTAACTTTGGTTCTACTGCGGATATCCTCACTTCTGATGCGATCACGTAAGAAAACTAAATGTACATTAAAAAAAATTGTTACCTACTATGTTTGGTAATTTTATTTACATCTATTATTGTAGATACTGGTAGGTCGAGTAAGTTGTTACTTTAAATATCTACCTAAGTTTAACTTTTTCTGTAGTAGAGTTTTATGTCGTAAATTCGAGTAAATTATTGCGGTCCAAAAATTACCATCACTAAATTTGTCAACACGAGCGGCCATTTTACAATCCAATGATTACGTGGTAAAAGCAAAATGAATGGCCTTTGTCCGTAACCATACAGGAGGAAAGGTTAAATTATCAAAGCGTTGGTCTTTGGGCATCACCGAACTCCGTAGCGATTCATATTACAGAGTCAAGACGTAAGATGTAGCGTGGTCAAAGAAAGATAAAGGTGAAGTTGGCAATACTGGTGAAGTTGGCAATACCTGAAAAGTTACAAAAGACAAAAAGCACACATTGTTCAAAAAAGCCATGTACTTTTTCTTTAAAAAAACTAAAAAGCGAACCAATT
The DNA here is from genome assembly GCA_947562075.1 of Orthosia gracilis. Classification (NCBI taxonomy): domain Eukaryota; kingdom Metazoa; phylum Arthropoda; class Insecta; order Lepidoptera; family Noctuidae; genus Orthosia; species Orthosia gracilis. The sequence goes on along the minus strand of OX387272.1, from coordinate 39,228,798 downwards.
AGCTTTAAATTAATTAGCTTATTAATTAGCTTTATCAATCTGATTAGGTCCCTTACTCAAATATTCCTACAAATACACAAAGCCTTCCTCATAACTGAATAGACCCAACACTCATATTTTGCCCGAATTTACTTTTCTATCACTCCAAATCTCTGAATATAACACTCGCATTGTTAACGCCAGCAAAAAAGCACTCAGTGTGATTATCCATACATCTTCCCCCTACACATTTTTCAACAAAACTGTCATACAATTATTTGTCTGGTAGCAAGCTAAATATATTTTGTATTCCAATCTTTTCACATGGGCCACTTTATATCATCCAATAACAGAGATTGTAACCGTTTCATACGTTCAAAGTTCAATTCCTAATCTCATCCGACCTGGGATGGGGGGTCGGGCATCAGGGATTGTGCTGTACCTTGGCCAATTTCACAGTCTGGGACCAACTTGGCTTTATTCCTTGTTTTAACAAACATGCATATTAATGCTTCTATTTAATATGTTTTCTATTTGTATTGTGTTTATCTGTTGCATGAAATAAGTGACAAGGATTTTGTTTCCAAATGTACTTTTGACTTATTTTGTGATATTGTATTGAAAATGTGAACTTGATATCTTGTGAGACAAGCATACAGTAGGTATCTACACAATGTATTTTTTTTAGTTATGTTCATAGTTGCTCATTACAGATATCTTCTTGAATTTTACTATCTAAAGGATAGGTACCTATACTAATTAATCCCTAACATACCGACCGTGTCGTGACCCGTCATATGTTTCATGACTTCTGTAAAACGATTCGTTCGGTTATTGCCCACACATAGCACATTCAAGCAATTACAACCTTATCAGGTAGTTCGAGGTGTTCCAATTGCGGTACCCAACATCAATTTAAAGGGAGAACAATACGACTTGGCCCCTGTAATTCTCTTTAACACCTAAGCGTTTTTCGATGGCACATTATACGGGGCTATCCGGCAGATAAATAAACGATCCTGCCGTTAAATCGTACACATTGTTTGACCTCTTTATGACCTTTTGCAAACAGTAGACGGTTACCACGATCTTAATTTTAAGTATCGCCATTTAACGAATTTATATTGCAGCGAGGAAAGCAATAAAAAACTTCGTTAAGCTCGTATTGGGAGGATTACGCAAATTAACTTCAACACTCCCTTTTATTGTTTCGGCTCTTTTAGGTTTTATTATCTATACAGCGGTATAAAGCATTTTCATTATCTATTCACGTTCGAATTTTATTTTAAATTTGGTGAAACTTGGGTATTTTGAATCTGTTCATCATCGTCATTTAACCAGAAATACGTCTACTGCTGGACATAATGCCTTCCCATGTGTCGCAACAGGGACCGGTCTTGTGCGTCTCGTATCCAGCAGATTTCCGTAGCCTTCACCAGGGCACAGCAGCCTTGCGAGCCTTGCAGGCAGCGAGATGAAAGACGCGATGACGATTTCCATCTATGCGTTTGTTCAATTTTTCATACTTTTTGTCCTTTTCCTTGCCGAATTCTTCAGGCTGCAGATCTGCCTTGTGGGAAGGCCTTCCAATGCTGCGTCTTCCGGCACGCGGTCGCGTTTCTTGGTAACCATGGTAATCCGGTAGATATCCTTTCCTTTTCGAACACGCAAGTTAATTCCGATCATAAACATCTTCGTTACCCTTTGGATGACTTTAAGCCTTTTGACTGATGACTTATTAGGCCCCTTTGAATGTTCTGATAGCACAAAACAGTGCAGCATTACATTTGGAAATACGACGTATTACTTAAGCATGTATTTTCTTGGCTTTGCACAGGATTCGTATTCGACGGCAGAGCATGAGTTAATTATAAGTTGCGGAACCGTTTGTCGTGTCTCCTCAAACTTCTGGTATAATACTACTACCTACTTAGCATACGCAGCCTGATATGCACGAAGACGGAATAAATTCGTAATGCAATACTTTAAATAAGCATAGTTTATAAAGTTTTCTTAATGAGTTTTCTGCAATAAAAGACTCTTAATACATGACGCACAGTTTCTTTTAGTTATGTTCATAGTTGCTCATTACAGAAAGAACGAACGTAAAAATTGTACTTTAGGTAATAATAAAACTATGTTGATACAATAAACTGTTATAAAAAAACCGGCCAAGTGCGAGTCGGACTCGCGCATGAAGGGTTCCGTGCCATTATCGCAAAAAAACGGCAAAAAGATCACGTATGTTGTATGGGAGCCCCACATAAATATTTATTGTATTCTGTTTGTTATTATAGCGGCAACAGAAATACATCATCTGTGAAAGTTTCAACTATCTAGCTATCACGGTTCATAAGATAAAGCCTGGTGACAGACAGACAGATAGACGGACGGACCGCGGAGTCTTAGTAATAGGGTCACGTTTTTACCCTTTGGGTACGGAACCCTAAAAAAACATTTTAAAAACAACACAAAGAAGAAAATACATGTCCACTCATCAAGACTTCTCCAAAAAAAATACAAAACAAACGAACTGAACCATTTTCAACGTATTTTTTTTCATTTCTGCATTACCAGCCGTGTGGCTAGTAACAGCGCATTCATTCATTGTCACACATGAAATGTCGCTACTAACAACACCTGTTACGAATTCCGCCATTTTTTTTTTCAAACCAACCGTATGTTCGTGTATCCGAATAACACATACGTCGGTGTCATTCGTGCCTGCGATACGACATAGGAGTTGATAAATGACATCATTTATTCCACCCTGCACACCCTTCCACAGTCCTCGCGTGCGCGGCTGTGTCCGCACTTGATATATTAATCCAATCCAGTGTACCGAAACGACCTGTATCGGAATATCGTGCTAACCGTTTTTGATTACGGATTAGTTACCTACCTACTTGTTCAGTGTTAGTAAGTTGTGTTTTCGGACAACCTGGAAATGTTTATAGTTACCGGAAAGATGGAATGAAATAAGTCCACTGGGCGTAGCCCTATAGGTACGATCGTTCGACTCTTAGTATTTAAGTGAAGCAACTCCTGCAGCCTTATTCCGTAATGCATTCAGCTAGGAAAAGGGCACCAATCACATGCGAGATGAAAGACGCGATATGGATTTCCGTCTATTTGATTATTTCTTTGTCCTTTGCCTTGCCGAATTCATTACGCATTAAGCCTGCTGGACACTAAGATATCCGACGTATTAAGGCGACATATACGCCAAAGTGTAAACGCAGTACCTACTGGCCGTGCGCCCGCTCGATACCAAAATATCAATATTGAACCTCCTTTTCAACAGTTTTGTATGTAAAATATTATTTGATTTACTTATGCTATGTCAGTTATGAAGAAATGCCAGCGATCAATTTTTCTGTGTAAAGATATTTTTAAACATCCAAGTCGTTTTGGAGGAGTATCCAAAAGTTGCGAAAAATATCGTGTTGCTAATTTTTTTTTAAAGCAAAACTATTTGTTATACGAAAAAAACCATGTTTAAAAAATAATGTACATGAATCAATAATGAATATATATTTTTTTCAAACCTTTTAACCTAGCTGTTACTAAGGAGTATTTGTGTACGTTTAGAAAGTTACCGTACCGTAAGTTACCGTCACTAAAGCGCATGTAGGCCCTTAATGTCCAACAGACCAAAGATCATCACAAATGAAGAAAGATCGGTTTCGCCATCACATTATGTCGGGCACATTACGACGCTCAGCAGTTATTGGAAAAGAAAGTCACTATCACTTTTCGTCATCCTGGAGAAGTATCTTACTAAAACCTGTTAAAAAATTATTTATTCCAATAGTTAAATTTAAAACAGAAGTATTCATTCAGTACCTGTCGCTATAATAAAAGGAACCTAACGCTTTGAGACTTTTCTTTACATAACTGTCTCAAAAAACAAACATAAATGATTAAGTAGGAATGTTGATCGTTCCTATACACAATTTTGATCAGAAAAAGCCATATCAAGTTTAATTGCTTTTTGGGTGGCCTCCTATAAGTCATCTTTGGCAGAGGTAAGCCAGACAATTATATTAGGGAGCAATATTGCCCAATATTGTCCCCTAATGTACTATCTCCTAAATCATCCCAAAGCAGTCCGTGATATCCCGAAAAATTTTAACAATCAAAAATCTGGCCAAGTTCGAGTCGGACTCGCGCACGAAGGTTACCGTACCATTATCGCAAAAAATGGCAAAAAAATCGTGTTTGATACATGGGAGCCCCACTTCAATATTTATTTTATTCTGTTTTTAGTATATGTTTTTATAGCGGCAACAGAAATACATCATCTATGAAAATTTCAACTATCAAGCTATCACGGTTCATGAGATACAGTTGGTAACAGACGGACAGACAGACGGATCGTGGAGTCTTAGAAATATGGTCCCGTTTTTAGCCTTTGGGTACGGAACCCTAAAAACACCCAGTGCTTATCGGCTATATTGAAATAGAAGTGAAAATTGGTATTTCTTGACGTCTTTGCCATAAAATACGTATTTCGGAAAGCGGAGAGTGTTCTTAACGCATTGCCATATGTTTGAAACTCCACTATTTGAAAATCGACGAAGGAACGTGATACACGACAACTGCGGTGCAATAAATTGATACAAACTACAAGTTTACACAATATATTTTGCTTGTGCCCAGTGGATATAAGTATCTACCAATGTAGGTAATAATTCTACCTATCCACTTATATCTGTATTTTTACAATATAATGTTCCGTATGGTGTCGGACGTAAAGAATTTCACTATTCCATATCTTCCCGTGGGTGTCGTTAGAAGCGACTAAGGGACATACCAGAGAATGGGCAGCAGCGTTCTCTCATTCGCGACATTTCATGTATAGTACCCATAACTTTGCAAATCACTGTCATCTTTAGTCTATGACATTATTATATATTTTTATCAAATTGTACGTTATTGTTTAGACTTCATAAACAAATCTAAATATCATTAAAGTTTTATAATACCCAAATCTATATATATAATATAAATACCTATATGTATATAAAAGCGAAAGGTCACTCATTCACCTATCACGAAATATCGAAAACCGCTAGAAGTATAAAGATGAAATTTGGCAGGGCGATGCCTCAAGTGACGTAAGTGCGCGCTATGAAAGGGTTTTTGGAAATTCACGATAGCTTGATCTCTGCGACAGCTGTCAGTATCAATACAATAACAAAAGTGCTTGAAAGGCTAACATTAACGTAACAATAACGTATACGTCAGTTTGACTTAAGTCGCAGACATCAAGCTATCTTTTATGAAGCTGCTATGAAGTGTAACTATAAAATTGTTTGAATTTAGATCTTTTTGTTAATTTATTTTGTATGCCTAATTAACATTGAAATATCTCGACCTGAGACGCTTAATTAAATAAAGCTTGGTACCTACTGGTAACCTAATATGACGATATTTTAGGGACTCAGCGATATCGTATACCAAAAATGTATAAAAAGTTAATTATTCTAAATGGTGTACATACAATAAAGTAGTATTATAAAGAGGAAAGATTTTTTTGTTTGTTTGTACCGAATAGGCTCCGAAACTAATGGACCGATTTAAAAAAATCTGTTAACTAAGGAAAGACAAACAACGGAGTAAAATAAGCTATAAATTATTTTAAAAAAATAGAGATTCTTATAAAAATTGCAAATATATACGTAGCAAAATTTTGGCTAAAAAATTCATTAATTAGCGTGCGCTGAGAAAACTATTGATGATATATAAAAATTATGTACACCATGATTAAAGTACTGATTATTAACTACAAAAAAGTCTGGGCGAGAATATCTACCGATTATAGTTAAATCACAATAGCAGCTTTTGTGTTCTAAAATTGTATTAGATCGCTGGTAGGAAAAAAAGTTGGTTACATTCGTAATGTAGTATATTTGTTATTCAAATACCTATAAAAAGCTTAACAAATTGGTAGGAAGGGAGCGAAGCCGCGGGGGTCAGCTAGTAATAAATAAATAAAGTGTCAGTAAATTTGTACAAGAGTCAGTTTTGACTTGTATGACTATGTTAAGCTCGAAGGCCGAAAACTCTCATTGAGGAAAATTGCTCAGTGGTCGCGTTATGGCTTCCTTCAAAGGGCCGCAACGCAAATTTTGCGTTGTGTGACCAAACGGTAATAATAAATAAAACGACCATGACGCGTTTTGGATAATTAAAATAGACCCCCAGTCCGAATTTCGGCCACAGCGGCCAATCTTAGGTGAGATTAATCATCACCAGCGTGGTAGATTTTATAGTTCACAAGTATGTGCGCAATCAAAGGTGCACTCTTTGACTCTCCAATATCGTAGCCCGTTGGGACGGCAATCCGACACGACCGGAGAGAGATCATGCGTAGGACCAACGACAAAATAAAGTGCTTTCCGAGCAAGGGGGTTTCACACCGCCAATTTAAAAACTCTAGGCTGGCACTGAGTTTGTAATGGAAAATCCCAATAACACTTTGCCCGACCTCTCAGTCGAATCCGGATTCTCCTTCTCTGGTCAGAGTTTGCAACTGCACTTACATAGAACTCTGCTGCTTCGTGTGCGATATTGGTTGGTTCTCTTTTTAACCGACTTCAAAAAGGAGGAGGTTCTCAATCCAACTGCATTTTTTTTTAATGTTTGTTACTTCAGAACATTTTACTAGGTCAACCGATTTTGATTATTCTTTTTTTATTTGAAAGATGGTGCTTCTTGTCAAGTTCAAAAAGATTCTATCAATTTGATCAAGATCTGACGAGAAGTTTTTGAGTTATCCATAATAATGTGTATTTTCATGGTAATATAAGGTACCAAAACTAAAAAGAGAAAAATAACAAACAATTACAACAATAAAAAACAGGTAGGCAACAGACACCGACTTTCGAAGAGAAAGTTTTTTTCGATTTGTAGTGTTTTGTTTTGGCAGTCAGTGTATTTTTTTCTTATAAAGTTTAATTGTCTTTGATGTCGGTTTCACGGTTTTTCGGGTCGCTTTAAACAATAATAGGCACGAAATGTAAATTCAAGATGGCATCGGTTTTCAGGGCTTTTCATGGATTTCAGGATCAAAATCAAAATCCCACAGCACGATTTGATTTTTGAGGAACGGGCTCAATTTCAGGAGGGTAAAAAATAAATGTTATATTAATAATCGATTAAAATGGGTTCTAAAATGGACTTAATAAAATATTAAATACTAGCAACATTTATTTGTCATCGCTTCTGTCAATGTTGTCAAAATGGTTACGGGAAAATAGATAAAATAAAGTAAATTCAAATTGATTTAATTCTTGCTTGAGTACAAAACAAGTACACAAATCACAAGTTTTATTAATAAAATGTGGAAAAGAATCAGGAATACCCAATATTTCATTTTGTTTTCACAAGAACATGGATACGAAATATGTGTCACGGATTATTTGAGTGTCTGGACTAAATTGTTTTCCGAAAAAGAGTTTATAGCTCGACTTAAGGTAAATTCTATAATTTTTCGTATTTCATCTGATTCTGCTCTGATAAAATTGGATCACACAGTTCCGAAACCATCCGTACACTTTGTAATTAATCTCATGCCAATAATTGATCTTTTATGAATCCGTCTGACTACAGGACATTTAAATATCGTGTTCGAAATTTAAATATCCTGTATTTGTTTGTAATAAATACCTATCAACTACCTCAATGTGTAATAGAATAGACTTTACCTAGTTATTTTGTCAATATGCTTTAATTATATAATTTAACAAAAATAAACACTCATCATTTTGTATCTCAAGATACAGGTCGCCCTGGTTTGAGAGGCAGGGTTCATTAACCAATGGTTACAATGTAGTTCCTACAATATAGCTGTATACATAAGTGAACACCTAATATTGTAATGATTGTAACCTTTTGTTGTACCAATAAACATTTTATTATTATTATTATTTAACTTTTTCAGGAAAGCAATGAAGGACTTGAGCTCCCACATGATAATGAGTTTGTTCAAAAAGGAGTTAATTTACTATCAAATCCCGATAACCTGAAGAAGTTTGTTATAGAAAAGATAGAAAATGGTAAAAGTTTATTTATTTCTATGTCAAAATCATTTGGATTTCCTTTTTACCTTGAATGTACACTTTGGAAGGGCTATGAAGATGTAGTAAGTAAACTCCAATCAATTTACTGCAAATTATATGTTACAATATTGATAATTTAAATAAAATATTATATTTTGTTATAGCAATTGTAATGTGTTGTATAACTATTATAATGTGTTGTAACAATTGGTTATTAATATGTTATGATATTAATATTAGAGATGTAACGCACCAGATCCTCTCGGGGTGGATGAAATGACGACAGGCCACTTTAACAACTAGCGACCTACGGATGCCCCTTAAGTTAAAGGGGAAAATTTATAAGTCCGTATAGTATGGATCAGATTGTGACTGTGAAAAAGATGGATGGAAAGAGATTACATGTTGCAGAGATGAGAATGTTGAGATGGATGTGCGGAGTGATGAGAATGGATAAAGTGAAGGAAGTTTGAAAGTCGCGCCAGTGACAGAAAAGTTGAAAGGAAACCGTTTGTTCTGGTATGGATAGAGAGGGAGGGGACGGCCAAAGAAAAGATGAATGGCCTGTGTGAGGAGTGATGGCTGACGGGGGACAGGATGGTATGGAACAAGAAAATGTGTTGACCCAACCCCAAGTAACACGGGAACAGGGCAGGAAGATAATGATTAATATTAACTAATATAACATTAATAAGATTATAATATTAACCTGGCATTAATATCAATAATGTTGCTGAGAGCACTGATAATCTCAGCAATCATTCTGGCTGCACATTAACAATCTCCTAAAACCTTTGCCAATAGCACTATTGCTGAGAGGTGCTTATCCACACACAGGCTACCGGGCCTCAGATCCAGTCTCTCCGTGAGGCCATGGTGGAGCCTGTCCCAATCCACCATTAATCCTGCCAATCTGGTCAGGTTTAATGCTGCTAACCAGACCCATTTATCCGAGATGTGACCCTGCCAATAATGGTCCATCTTGAGCTTCTTAGCATTACTTTGACTTCAACTGTCAATTTTGGACCACACATTGAGGCAAAGGCCTGGCTTTTGGCTGGCTGCCAAAAAGTTGGGGATCCTTGCAAAGATGAGAAAGCTACTTCATACATAGATATCCAATAATAGATAGCATCAGATAGCTGCTCAACTTGTATAAAGGGCAAGTTCGATCATGCATGGAATACTCTTCTCATCTCTGGGACAGATCTGCCAAATACCAGCTTGATGCTTCGATCGAAAAGCGTGATAAGAGGCTCATCGGCAATGAGGCACTGGTCAAGTCAAAGCTCCATCCCTTGAACATCGAACAGCCTTGAACATCGTCGCCGAGTTGCCAGCGGTCTTTTATCGGTTAAATTTTGAGGAGTGTGCCATGGAATTGCATGATCTAATTCCACCTCGCCTGTTTCATCATCGGACTATCAGACGTCCGGCGATGCGCTATCGATACATGGTGGACATCCCACCCTTATGCACTAAACATTTTGAGAATACTTTTATTATCGTACAACTAAGGAGTGGAATTCCTAGATGCAGTCCTGCCGCCAGGATGCAATCATATTTTAAATACAGCTTCTGCCCATGTATTTGTCTATGAAGGAGAAAGTTATTCATAATTATACATTGACAGAAGCAGTATTTAAAATATGATCGCACCTTTCCATAACACCTTGTATACTTAAGCTAACTCACCACATAAATATGGTGCTTGTATTTAATTCCATTTGCAAACTTCATAATGTTCAACAAAGTTTTTCTATTTTCCAGTATTTCCAAAAAGTTGCTCGGCCCTTGTTGAAGGTAATCTGTGACTTGCGAGAAAGTCAGAGTGAGCTAAGACGCTTGTTGATAAAGAAAGACAGTGAAATCGAAGAGTACAAATGTGAGGGTGGAGAGATAGTCTTACGTAAGTTTAATTCTATTCTAAGCTTGTAAGCTGCCGCAGCCAACATCCTGTTACATCAGTTTACAAGAAGGAATAGGTAAAGGTGTCCAACTCGAATTATACTTAATGGCGGCTTTGAATTTTTGCTACCCGCTGTGCAGTAATGCATACCTCAACAAGTGACTTGCGGACCTACAATATGTCCGGATCCTGCATCTTAATCCACCACGCGGGCCCAGTGCGAGTTGGTGAATGTCAGATGTTTTCGAATTTTTGGTTCTAGGACATGCCGGTTTCCTCACGATGTTTTCCTTCACCGCTTTAAGAGCAGTGGTGATGAAATAATTTTCACAAAGTAATGCGCCTGTCTGGGTTCGCATTCACAACCTACGACACGTAAGTCGGGGCCGTTTCCACTGGTCCACCACTGCTGAAAATCTCTCACTCATTGCTCTAATAAAACTTTGAGGCCGTATAATACACCTAATTTTATCGTTCAAAACACCCCACATAAGTGGTGCAATCACCACACCCTCAAATTTTTAGTATAGTCCCCGGCATGTAACTTGGCGAGGTTTTGGCGACCTGACCAACCACCATATAGAGCGAACGGAACGCGGACGCGACGCGGTTGGTCAGTCGTTCCTTGTGTCAACTGACCAACCAGTTGCGCGCTCGGAACGGTGCTAAACGTTTCCCGCGTCCCGCTTAGTAACCAAAGAGACTTAAAAACGACATGTGCACATCTAACGACTCTTGCCAAGTTACTTGCTGACAACTAGGTATACAGGTTTCGGTGCGGCGGACCTTTGGGTCTGTTGTCTGTTGTCTTTGGCGGATTTTTGGGTCTGTTTGGCGGTAGGAGTGAGGTGCAACGGTGAAGCGGCCGGCGCCGGCGATTTATTGGTCAACCAGTGTCGCCTTCCCCTGTATCGCCGCGCTCATACGTCTCATGTCCCCTGAGTACAGTCGCGCATTATTTTGTTAAATAAGAAGTTTAGTTGCATAGTCTTTAATATTTTCGTTCCTTTCCTTGCCGATGAAAGATGGCGAAAAAAAAAGTGTTAACGAGGCAAGCAAGAAAACTAATATAAAACTGTGTTTTTATTTATTTCTATATTTAATTTAGTGACATATTTATATCCGTTATTAAAGATTAAGCATTTATTAATATTAGGTCCTTACCTATGAAATTGGCGTTTTGTCGTACTGGCCACTTTGATCTCAAATATCTCCTGTTTGGTTTGGAATTCCAATTTTAAATTTATACAGCTCTCATGCTTTTGTGTTTGAAAAACCGTAATTCATTTGTTTTTTCCTCTTTTGTTTTATTCTTTGCGCCAGTCAGTTAACATACTAATATGATGATACGCTAATATGCCTAAACCAAAGTGTTAAAATTAGCTATTTAAATATCAATTCTTCACAAAATTTCAACTAACTAATTTTATGCGTGAATGTACACATGCGCAAATCACCCAACCACGTTCGCCGAGCGCTCTAAAATCGGGCTGGTACCTATACCTGTCTTACTTATTACTATATTTACATAGTCTAACAACCATAATTTAAGTCCTAGGTCTCATAGAAGATTAAAGTTAGTGTTATTTTATTGCCATTACATAGACATTTAAAAAAAGTTCTAAGCCAATTAGTTTTTAATTTTATTACTGCCTTAAAAGAAACCTTGCGCATTTTGGCCTTATATAGCTTTTGCAGAATTTTCGGAAATGCAATAAAAACTCCTTGTGGGTTTTGTAGTAATAAAAATTTAAGGCCGCTATACACTTAAATTTATCGAGATAACAACTATCTCGATAAATTTAAGTGTATTAGCGGCCTTAAATTTTTATTACTACAAACCCTGGCAGACTGTATAGTTGACGCACATATCGCCAGTTAATAGGGATTATCATCAACTCCAAAGCCATAACCAAGAGTGATCTTAAAACCGTAAGACAAAACAGTATAGCTTAATTTGAAAAAGAGTCTATGGCTTACTATCCTCTCAACAGAAATTTTATTTTTCCATCACTAATGTGGCAGGTGATGGTGTATTTCTCCCCTATTTATTAGTTGTCACATTTTAGTTACTATGTAAACTAAAAATAAAATGTGTTACAGTGTCAGTCACTTTATTTACAAGCCTCACCGCAAGTGCTGCAAAATGAACCTTAATACAATGAACTTCATTTATATCAACATCGGTTCCTTCAAGTTTTTGTTTATAGCAACGTGATGTATAAAATAATAAAATGAAAATAATTTGCAACATCGTTCATATGACAGTTATGAAAATGGTACTACATGGTACATTAGCACAGAAATCTAAACTGAAAAATATGCATTATAGATTACAAGAAAATTAGAATGTTTTTTTTTATACCAATCTGTAAAATGTATTATAACAGATATTATTATGGAGACATTAGGCGACATACGCGCATAGCGCGGTTGTATTATCTGGTAATTTATTGTTTATTTTTTCTTTCTATCTATGGATAGGGACAGAATTATAAAGGTCCCTTCATCGACGTTGTTACCTAAATCCACTGTATTTTTCTATTACATTCCAGGACATCTGAAAACCATTGCGTTCAATGATGAGGAGCATATGAAAAAACACAAGGAATTTGAAGACACTTTTGGTGCATCCAATGTATCCACAAAGATATTAGAGGAATCTGTAGAAATCTTGGAGAAAAACATTCTGTGAGTAGCATAATGCTTTAAAGATTCATACTATAATAATATGCTATATCCAGTCTAAAAGTAAAGATCTAGCTAGTAGTTGTAATGTTATTATAGTCTCTTAAACTAAAGAGAGGAGCTTGTTGTTAAATAATAAAAGCCGCACGGGTCGATCTTAAATGTTAAGCAATCCATGCTGAGGATGGTCCGTGGATGTGTGACCATCTGTACATCATTGAGAGTTATTACGGATGGTAAATCTGACACCAGTAGTCTTGCCAAAGGGGTATCGTATTATCTAGTCACTAGGTTGTGGTGGTTTTCGGGAGGTTCCTGTTCAGGGAGGAAACGCACGAGTGTCACTTTTGTGGATCGCCCGAAGGACACGGAGCATACGGTCTGCCCCGCTCGGGTGGAGAATCGCCGTGTCCTCCAGGAGGCGATCGGCGGTGGCGACCTCTCGCATCCGGCCCTGTTCCAGGACATGGTATTTAACGAGAGGGCATGTGAAGCTGTCACCTCCTTCTGCGAAGTAGCGCAGTAATGGTCGCGAAGGAAGAGGCGGAACGCGTGAGAGAGACGCAACTTAGACGCTCTCACGCCCCTAGCCGCCGCAGGAGACGCCCTGGGCATCGGGAGTCGCAAGCCGATTCCCGGCCACCATAGACGCGGGCGTGCGGACGGCGAGTAATGGATCCGTTAAGGACCAGGCCCGAGTCCACGGCACGTAGTGTTCCACGCGCGCCTCAAAGATATGACAGCTAAACTGACGGGGTCCGCTAGGGCCGATGCCTGTCTGGGTCGCAGATAAATTTGAAAGAGAGTTACCGCGGCCCTAGCACAACCAACTGAAGGAACACGGGTGGCTTTTAATCAGTAAAAGTCTGACACGCCCTCACGCTTCACCCAGGGCGTGAGAACTCATTGGATGATTACCAAGATAAAAAAAAAATGGTTTGTGGTGGTTGGATAGGCAGTCACTCCATGTAAAATAGGTACTGGTAGGTACTCAGCTGCATCCGGTTAGAACGGCAGCCCACCGATCTCAACAAAGTTTGGAACAAGCTGGGCAAATTGATGAACTAAATCAACCCTTGCATTGTATTGTTTTAGAAATATAGTTTGTTATGAAAGCCACTGCTTTAAATACTTTTTCTTTCTTTTCACCTCCAAAAACTTCTGAAAGTCTTACATTTTTATTTTCAATCAACATCTATTATTTTACAGAAAAAAAGAAGAAACTGCAAATCCTGATCCTGGACCTGGACCGTCTATAAAAATTGAATCCATACCTGTTATTAAACCTGAGCCTGGTCCTAGCGTTAAAATGGAGTTTGACACCATTGAAACAACCGAGCCCATCCTGCCTGTAAAACTGGAGCCGAAAACAGAAGCCGTTGAAGAAATAAATGCCCCAGTAGTAACGGCATCAGTGAGTTGCAAGCAGGAAATTAAAAAAGAACAAGCAAGAGCTCATGTCCCAAGAAAAAGATCTAAATTCAATTTTTAAAACAAAAGTTTTTATTTAATTTGAGGTTTATATAAATATAATAGATTAATAAGGTACGAGTATCATGAAATTTATTCAAAGATATATAGAATGGAATGTACTATATTGTACACCAAAATAGAATAATAAGGAATATGCATAAAAAAAATTTGTTCACCAGTTTATCGATAAAAATACGATATAAATCAAAATTAATCGAAAAACGTCCGAGATATAATAATTCAAACAAATATGTATGTCCCTCTCTACGAAAACGACGCTTCGTTTTTTAATATTTTGTAGGCTCGCGCTTGACCTCACCTGTTGGTAAGCGATGATGTGGTCGACGGTGAGACACACTTGCCTAGAAATAAACTATTCACTATCGACTTAAAGACTCCTAGTTTGTAGCTATCGGGAAACAGACTCAGGCAGGGAATTCCACTGCTTAGCTGTACGCATAATAAAAGTGTTTCCAAAACGTTTTGTGCGTATGGGTAGGATGTCCACCATATATCGATGGCGCATCGCCGTACGTCTGGTAGTCCGTTGATGAAACGGGCTAGGTGGCATTAGATCGTGCAATTCCATCGCACACTCACCGAAATGTAACCGATAAAAAACCGACAAGCTGGCAACTCGGCGACGGGGTTGAAGACTGGCAGGCACTGGTTAAGTCAAAACTCCAGCTTTGACTCGACCAGTGCCTCATCACCGATGAGCCTCTTGGCCCGCTTTTCGATCGACTCTAGTGCGTCAAGCTGGTATTTGGCAGATCTGTCCCAGAGATGAGAACAGTACTTCATGCATGATCGAACTTGCCCTCGATACAAATTGAGGAGCTGTTCCGGCGTAAAGTACCTTCTCATCTTTGCAAGGATCCCCAACTTTTTGGCAGCCAGCTGAGCCTTTGCCTCAATGTAAGGGCCAAAATTGAGAGTCGATGTCAAAGTAACGCCAATAAGCTCAAGATGGTCCGTTAATAGCACGTTCACATCTCGGAAAGTTGGAACCGGTTGAAATTGGCCCTTTTTAGAAAAAAGAGACGCCTGGGTTTTAGCAGCATTAAACCTGACCAGATTGGCATCGCCCCATTCGGAGACTGCCTGCAAGGACGGGTTCAAACGCTCCACCATGGCCTCATGGAGATGCCAGATCTTCCCGGCAGTGCGGCAGATCCGGACAAGTATCTCGCAGCAGCAGTGCTGTCGTCTGCATACCCAAAGTTTTTAGCAGATCGTTAATGTATGGCAAGAATAATGTTGCTGAGAATACCAGAGTACCCCCCTCGGCATTAATATCCAATTGATCCGATGAGCAGCCATCGATAGCCACTCGAATGGACCGATCTCACAGGAGGTCTGCAATCCAATTACATAGACTACCGGGCAGACCGAATGAAGGAAGCTTACCAATAAGGCTTTCATGCCAGACCTTATCAAAATCTTTCGAGATGTCTTGGGCGACGGCAAGCGCTTCCCCGTGGTTCTCGATGGCCTCACTCCATATGTGTATGGCATACAATAGAATATCCCCAGTAGACCGATTTCGGCGAAAGCCGCATTGGCGGTCACTAAGGATCTCGTTAGTTTCTAGGTATGCCAGGAGCTTCGTGTTGAGTACACGCTACAGACGCGTGGACGTTACGGAGATGGGTCTGTAGTAAGCCGGGTCAGCTCGACTGCCCTTATTGGGTACGGGTTGTACGTAGGCTTGCTTCTAAGCATTCGGCACCTTTCCAGTCTCATACGAAAGGTGGAATAGACGTGTCAAGATCGGAGACAGTTCAGGCGCATAGGTTCTAAGAACCGCTGCTGGTATTCCGTCAGGGTACACGTCGATGTTCCGCAGCACCCTACGGACGTCCTTTTGATGGATGCTAATGTCCGACATACTCGTCTCGCATCCATAAGGAGACGCCGTTTCCTATGGCATCTGACGTCAGAGTTCACGTCGGACTTCTCTTTCTAAGTCTTCAACTTCGACGCTTATAACTTCGTCTCTGATCAAGATAATTGTAAAAATCTTTCATATTTGTTTACTATGGTCTGTGCTATAGTTAATAAGAATTTAATATAGGAAATAAAAAAATCCATGCATATTCCTTATTATACTATAAGTTTTTAGCTCAATGGAATTATATTTTTTTATTTTTACTGTGTCTGCCATTTTTTTCATTTTACTATTGGTCAATAGAATGTATCTCTTCCTAACTTGTACCTTCTAAAAAATGCATTGTACTTTTACCGGCAATATATGTGGCCCAAGTCCCAAAACAAGCATGGAGAAGAGTCTTAATTCTTAATTCTTTATTGTACACAAAAAAAGAAATACATATACAACTTGATTGATCATAAAATTGATGTACAAAGGCGAGCTTAACTCTAAGAAGAGTTTTCTACCAGCAAACCTTAGAGTGATAGAGAGAGTTTACAAAAGGAAGAAGAGAAGTAGTCCAGTGTACAATTTTAGAATAATATAAAATAAATCATAAATATATTAATATCAATTATACATAAATAAGCACAAAATGATTCCACTTGTGATTGTGGAGTGATTGTGGTTGTTTGCACTTGTGATTCCTTTTCACAGAAAATCATCCGAATTTACGAAGTGGATTGAGTGTTAGTCTCCCGACTTTGAGTTGGTTCTTCGAAGGTTAACAGGCAGGTCCGGGTGGACAAAGCGCTTTGTGGCATCTTCAAGTTTTAAATAAGATCTCAAGGCAATTTAAAAACTAACCAAATATGATTTCTTTCTCAAAAAAGCTTCGTGGTATTTATACTAATAAAAAAAAAACTTGGAATAGCTTTTACTTTTTAACCTACTACCCAAAAAGGAGGCGGTTATCAATTCGACTGTATTTTTCTTCATAATTATTAGGAACGTTCTCACTGGGAGCAATTTTTCGTGAGCATTTGTAAAAAAGCAATCGTAGATGCTTCCAAGCATTCACTTTCGACCAAAACTATCAACGTTCGAGTCGAACATTCCCTTGCGAGCTTGGAGCATTCGTATACGATCTCGTTAAATGTCATTCTTTCCAAACACTTAAGGTCAAGAAACTGTTCCTTACTTTACAAGTGGCCAGGAATATTCCTCCATACATTGCATTATCTGATTACTCGCTTTCGAGCGTTTTATTTGAGTGAACATTCGAATGCGAGCCGTTTCCGCGAAAATCGTTGCGACGATATCCACACCGGCCGAAGTTCGCGCTTGAGCTTTGTAACACTAGGCTCAACGTCCACACCATTTGAATATTCGACGTCGAATGCTCTCAGCGAGGACGTTCCTTTTGGGACTTGGCGTGCCAGTAAGTGAATTTTATTTTAGGGTTTTTGTTTACATACCACTTGTATTTATAATTTCAACAAAAATATGTATCTCGTGTTGTTTACATCTTTATAGGTATTTTATAATTTCAACGAAAAGATAATGTATTTTAATGAAATAAAATGAACCATATTTTTATATTAAAATTTTATTATACATTGAACTGTTAAAATCTAATGTTACATTAGTTGTGCTAGTGTAAAAAAATGTTACATATAGTGCATGTTATTGGAGATGCGACTATCAATGTAAGGGACCTTCCAGATGGCGCGACGCAATTTAAATTGCGTCGATAGGCGATATCGCGCTCGTATTATGTAAGAAAATTTCAGATGCACATCGGTCGAATTGCTTCGCATTGCGTCCATGCGAACGTACCAGTGTTGCCAGTGGCAGATAGCCAAATATTATATGAGATATCTCAAAAAGTTACATTTTCATGAGAAAAGTTACATTACCTTATTTTATGTATAAAACGACACTGGTACGCTCACTCGCTTGCCGGAGTAAGCGGAATGGAAAATTTAGAAATAAACGTGAGGGAGTGCGTGGATATGCAATACGTCAATTTGTGTGTCACAAAATCAAGTGCCACAACACGACGACCGAAAACTTTCTTCGATGCGTTCCGTTTTATGATTATCCTTTGTATGCAAGAAAATATTTCAATACTTTTATTAAGTCCTAAAAGTAACGTAAAAGTTACATTCTTGCAACGCTAGAACGTACTTGCAATTTAGTTTAATATAAATCGATTATCGATGTGTTAAAAATTGAATCGAGTCGAGCTATCACGAAGGTCACTAACTGAACAAACACTAAGCTTACTATTACCTTTTTTATTGAATAATTATTATTTTATTTAAATTCAGCGTGGTACGATTGTGTTATTTATTATGATGGAATGCGCACATAACTACACAATTAGTACTTATATGCTTAATGTGGAATATTTTGAATTATTTATTTTAACAAGGTTAATAGTTTGGAAAATCTTTTAAGACGCATTGCGTTTTTATTCATAAAATGGATTTGTTTTTCTACTAAAAGTTAATTCGTTGTACAAAAGCATAAATATTTAGAGTATTTTTTTTCTAATGAAATTTTAAAAAGATTGTCCAATTATTTTGGCAATATCGATTTCAGTTGTCTTATTTCGAAATAAAGGTGGTCTTTTTACCCGAATGCCTTATGGGTTATATTTTTTATACATGTTGAAGTTATTTAAACATTTTTGGCAACAGAATGTTAATTTTTCACTGTCCAGCAGTGTGTTTTGGGGCCAGCCCTGTCGGATGATTGTATTTTTCGCCTAATTGTGACTTTGGCTCGTATTGTTACTTTGAGTGAACAAACTAAGAGTAACCAAGTTAAATACACCACATTTACATTGAAGTGGTGTTACTAATTGCTGTCCATTTTAGTAGCCTTTATTTAATTCCTTTTTGAAATTTAAAACTTTGGACTCGCGTCAGTAGTTACAGTCACATTTCACATTTTGTGTAGTTTACACCAGAGAATAGCATTTGGCTTACCTTTCATGCTAATCCGAATTAATTCAGCTAGATAACTATAATCAAGTATTTAAGTTTAAAGCTCACTAATGACTTAATTATTACATCAAAAGCTTATAAATATATCTTCTCCAATAAACGCACTAGTTGTAACCTTTCGCCAAAATGGAAATGCAATTATCAACAAACGCATCTAATACATAATGATGATTCCTAATTTTTTTTAAATTCGTCAGATATAATAATGTGCTTTTATTGAGTCTAAAATATTTGCTGAGCAAGTCTGATAGACGCGTAGGCTTTTTTAAATACGTTTAACTTTAAACCTACAACATTAAAGGCCTTCTCAGTGTCCGTAGTTTCCAAGTTATTAATTGGTATACAAGGAGATAAATAGGACCAGCTTAATTATCTTCTTAATATATATAAATCTCGTGTCACAATGTTTGTCCTCAATGGACTCCTAAACCACTTAACCGATTATAATAAAATTCGCACACCATGTGCAGTTCGATCCAACTTGAGAGATAGGATAGTTTAAAAGGGTAGGGTAGGTAGGATAAGGTAGGGTAGGGTAGGGTAGGGTAGCGTAGGGTAGGTAGGGTAGGGTAGAGTAGGTAGGGTAGGGTAGGTAGGGTAGGGTAGGGTAGGTGAGTAGCCAATTGACGGGAGCGAAGCACCGGGGGTCAGCTAGTTTTGATATATTCTTTTAAACGGGAGTTTTTTCTTGTCGCGGTTTTTTTTCCATAGGTTCCTGAAGCATAACAATTCAACACTTTGTCTGTATATAAAATAATACAGTAAGAGTACTTAGAGAGTATATCTAACATATTTCTAGTTCGAAACATAGAACAAACCCGTATTTGCATCTCAAGTGTCCTTTTGGATATTCCCTTGATTGGAATAAGCCAGCATGAGTCCATGAGGGTCCTGCCTATCATTATATTATTTGTGAAACTTGAACTTTATTGTAATCTTCTTTCCCTCAGTTTCCCAGCTCAAAATTATCGCAGAATTAATGTGACAAATTGTCAAGCACGCGTTATCTGCTGTGATTGGCTGTTGAAATTTAATTCAACCAATCACAGCTGATAACGCGTGCTTGACAATTTGTCACATTAATTCTGCGATAATTTTGAGCTGGGAAACTGAGGGTGAAAATTGTCATTTAACACCATATTGATTAACTAATTCATGAAACACGAATATAGCTATGAGTCGAGTAGGTATAGAATAGTATTAGGTAATGAAATCTACAACTTGAATTCGTATAACTAACTAACTTATTTCACATTATTTTCTCCAAACTTCACAAATAACAAAAACTTACTTCATTATTTGGATATTTGAGCCGGTCCATTTATCTTCTTTTTACATGATAAATATACCTAACTATTGCACTTCAAGGAAAAGTATGGAATGAGATTCCTAACAACACTTTAATATTGGTGCATTCAGAAATCGCGATAGGTCTTACACGCAGCGGGCCTAGGACGCACCCCTATGACATACCTAACGGCCGAATCCACGTTTTTTATGAGATAATCGACAAAATTCGTGACATATCTTTCCAAACGCTGAAGTGCGTCCTAGACCGCTTATATAGCACACAGAATGCATAAAGCGATCACTCCTTCCCTCTTACCGAACTAGGTTTTAAAACCATTTATGTAAGGAGTAGGTAAATATTAACTAAAGTCTAAATGTTATTTTTAGCGGTAAGAGGGCTTTAGTTCAAAACTTCAGAGAACCGTTTTCTGATTAGTCAGCGAGCTGGTGAATAGTTGACCAATGAGAAAACGGCTTCTTTGATCGTCCTGACGCACGATTTGGGCGCTTGCCAATGTTTACATCTGAGATATCGGCCTACCCTACTAACAATATTTTTGATACAGCTCTAGACTTTTATAATATTGGCGTAATCGCACTGTTACGCGAAAGCTTGCATTTATATTGTCCCATATGACATTCTCAACCATTTTTTATTTTTACTTGTCATAAGCTGCGTTTGCGCAACTGCGGTGTTTCCAGCTATTAACATATTTTATTTGCAGCAGCAACACTTATGACATAATATTCTCGATAAAGGCTGTCTTATTGCAAGAGCCGATAACATTCATGAAAATAAAACAATAAATCAGTCGAACCCGTATCTCAGGTGAAAACATAGCCCACATCATACTGCAAAGAGATGTTGCGGTCTACAGGAAGGAACGCAGGGATGCTACAAGTACATTAGGCTAACAGCTACACTTTGACACATCTGTCTCCGACTCGGAAGGCTTTATTACGTTGTCCCTTTCCTTCAGCTCGAAGGCGTCCGCCTGAAAAGACGAGAAGGTAAAATTAATATTGATAAAGATGACGTCTTTGAGGCATCAGATTATAAGCATGTATAATTACAAATACGTTAGCCTCTATTAAAAATAATCTTGTCCATGCCAAAGCTTTCTCAAGCTATGCATGAACATTTGATTTTAAGATGTCAAATGGAATTTCAACGAAATACTTCTCCTTCACCGTACATATCTATTTACTTCCAAAGTGTCTCGTGCTTAAGTCACATTCCTACCTACCCGTTGGCATTACTTTTTTACGAAGGATCGTAAAAGGTGTGTTGGCAAGAGTTCATAGTGTCATCAGAGTCAGTCCAAAACTGGAATAGTTAATCACTCGGGGGTGACTCGATTTCTCATAAGACTTATCAACTGTTCAGGAAAAATACAAAATAGGAAGAAACGCTGATTACCTTGGTCTCTCGGTATTCTCTAATTTTTCTGGCTAACGTCAGGAACGCTTCCTCAATGTTTATGTTGCTTTTACACGATACCTCGAAAAACGGCATGTCGAAGTCATCCGCTATCTGGAATATACAATATACTTGTATTTAGAAAAAGCAAGGTAACGTAAAATTCCCTCAGGGTTTTTTTCGGTTTTTCAATAAAACTATGGTTTGATACTCTTGAGTGGTTATTGTTAGATACCTACGAAGTTAAAACCAATCTCTACGTGTGGTCATCGGACCGGGTTTAACCTCGATTATTGGGTTTAAACCCAATCCCTACTCCATGAGTAGCTCTCACAAATAATTTTCTAGTGTGTAGGTGTCACATTTTTTTTGTTTGGTGGGAAAAATAATCTATAAAACTTTTGTACCGCAATTAATGCAAATAAATGGCTTTGACTTTGAAAAATGAAGTCTTCCCGGAAATTTTTTGTTCATGTAAAGATATTTTTTTAGTAGTCTTCTCAAGCAGATGTATAAAAACATCTTCCTTGCCTTAAAAGATTAATTCATGTTAGAGTAACCTTCATCAATCTGGTCAGCGTGAATTTGGAGAATCAGACGGTCTGGCTTTTGGGCACTAATTGTAATTATGATTGCACCGTTTGCTGATCAAAGTCGTGATGTTTTGCACTTATACCTGATTTCTAGGTTTCTCAGTGTGGGAAAGAACCTTTGATTTGATTTTCAAGGCTGTTGATTATATGATTCACGCCATATGCGATTAAAAAAAAAACCAAGTACCTTTTGGCCCCTCTCTTTGGGAACTGCTCTATGATTCTCGTGGACATCACACTTGTTGCCAACTAAGACCTTGATCACATCGGGAGACGCATACTGGAAATAGAAAAGCACATACATTATTGATTTGAAGGAAAAAATACCTACATCAGCTCTTTTTGCGTTGGCCAACCACTATTTCTAGTAGCTAGGTCTATTTTTGTTGAAATAAATTCTCTCTTTATCCTTCGTTGAACCATACAGGCTGAGTCACAAGTTTCATTGGAATCGATGAATACGTTCTTAAGCTTTCAGATGACCTACCTACATCATTATGTGGATAGATAGGGGGTATTGATATGCAGTCAAAAATTAGATCTAATTCACGCTATTTTTCAGCCTTACTTTGTTCAAAAAGCGATTGAGCTTATCCATGACCATCACCTTCATCGGTAGCTAATTCTAGGTCCATCTATGTTCGTTATCCTCAATCAAACGCACTTAGATAAAATAGTCTCTTAAAATCTTTTATCAAGGTGAGTTTATGATATGCCTATTTTTGAATCAAAGAAAATTACCATTATATCCCTGGAGGTTACATATAGCGATATCGTAATCGTTCTTGCCTTGTACACCGACAATGGATGGTTATCAACTAATTGAACATTTATATTATTTTTTACAATCACGTTACACGAATCCTGCGCTTCAAATCAATGAAAAATATTGTCAGATAGACAGGTAACGGAACGTAATCAAATAACGGTTATTTTCGAAAAAGGAACTCGTATTATCTTACCTCTTGGATATTCCTGAGCCAATACGACAGATGATTGAATGACTCCAGATTGGTGATATCATACATGAGTATTATTCCCATAGCTCCGCGATAGTACGCCGTGGTGAGTGTCCGAAACCTCTCCTGTCCAGCGGTATCCCATATTTGGAGTTTGATTGGCACGCCGTCTAAGTTTATTATTTTCTGTTTGAAATCTATGCCTGGAAACGTTATATAAGTGTGGTTAGATGCAACAGTGCCTATTGTGTGCCAATTTCGTAATACACTACCTAATATATAACCAACCTAATAATTGTTGCTGGGGTAAGTAGATAGATACTGGTTACGGCACAAGTCTTTACTGTAAGAAGATAGGTACCTACTGGTTACAGACACATTGTTGTTGTCTAGGTTCGGTAGCTATTAAGTTTTCTTATCGTAGAATTGACCATATCCTCTCCGTCCATAATAAGAAGTCGTGAGAATTTGCCACTGGCTGAGACGTACAAAGGCTTGAAACTCTTAAGTTTCCAGCTCACAGCTATTGCCTGTGTCAGGTGGTGGCAACTAAATACTTCTCACTTTTCATGGTAATAAAGAAATACCTTACAGGATAATGCAACGAGGTACCTACCTATACTTGTTCTATCTCACGAAAGCGGGTAACGTGTTTTAAGACGTCGAAATAAGAGTCATTTTGCTACGATACATCCGACTTCGAGAGAAAGAACAAAACTTTACAGATATTCCAGTTTTCCATTAGGTATGTAGATCGCGTTTTTAAAATGAGATTCTATGTTTATCTTTGGAGAATTTAAAAAGCTATAGGTATAATTACACACAATAAATAATTAATAAATTCACAGATATAATTTCTGGAGCCGAAAATGCTAAATGAAAAGTTCAGATTACGATCATTTATCGTAACTTTACTCCGTTTTTGGCACGCGAAGTACATAGGTACATTTGCATCATCTAGTTAGTTAAATGTCTGTGGGTATAATAGAAACAAAGCTCCCAGTGCCAATCAAAACAAAAAGGAGTCTAATATCTTGCTGCATAAACTATCTATAAAGATATCACCCATATCCTATATATATAGTACCCGTACGAACTAATTTATTTGGCAGGCAATAGAAAAATGATTTTCGAAAATGACTTCATGTGCCTACTCGAAGAAGCTCAAAGGAATTCGTCGGTATGCCTACATACCTAAATTAGAAAAGGCCTCAGTCAGTACCTACAATGATTTTTTTATTAGGTACCTATTAATAAAAATCCTTCTTTAAAGTTAGACCTCTTCTACTCTGTTTCACTGAATATAGATAATGAATGACAGACATATCAATAAAACATTGTTGGAACTTTGCTGTTTTAAAAATTAAACAACGAATTCGAAATACAAAATGTCCAGCCTTTATTTGTTTGTGCTCACAATAAAATGCACTCTGAGATCTAACATGAAATTTAGAGGTGACACCTTATCTCATCTCACTTTGACACAAAAAGTTTCTCCTAAAATCTCGATGTTCCTACATCGTTCTTTGCCGTGGCTTTGAACAAAAAAATGTAAAAACACATTTCGTAGAAGCGAGTTGTTCCTATGTTTGTATCTGACTACATACGAGTAGCTTACTAACGTTGGTCGGGCACTAACTTTTAACTGTAAAATGGCCTGGAAAGGGAAGTCCTGGGCATATAAATATTTAAAAGGCTATTTCACGTCACACGTTCCATTGTTTCCCACTTTACATCCGCAATATAAAACATAATCGCAGATTCGTTAGATTACAAAACGGCAATAAAATACAGCATCACCTGTCTGACAAAGGCTCATAAAACTAAAAATAAATAAGTTTACTTACCTATTGTGGATATGTATATATCGTAATATCGCTCGTCACAATATCTATGCACTATACACGTTTTGCCTACATTAGAATCACCTAGAACTAGTAATTTATACGTTGCAGAAAAATCTAAAGCCATTTTTTGTTTACTTTGTTGTTGGTACGCGAGCGACGGCCCAAAACATAGGTGGAACTGTCAAAGTGAGAAAATCAATGAGGGTTAGTGCGCATGTGCGGGGTCGCCCGTTGTCTTACCTTGCAACAAGTAACTATAACTACTAGCACAGCCCGCTCAGCCAGGGTTTCCCTGCACCGGTCACTGACTTGTAATAAAGCTAACTATTTAAAAGAGAATGGCGTTTTGTGAAATAATTAAAGTCTTTTTATTTCTGTTGCGCTCTCTGAACATCAACATGAATAAATTAGAATGCTAAGTAATATTTTTTCTGCGTTTCCGAAATGCTCTCGGTTAATCTGGACTGTTTTGTATTATCAAACTATTATATATTCAAATCAACATGAATCAAGAAAGAATAAAACAAATTAGAATTATTAAATGACGAAAAAACGAGTACGTATTATTAAAAAAAAACTTTTTAACAAAAAAACTAAACACGACTTTCAAAACAAAACGAAAAATATTTTTAATTTTTGATACCGACTTCTGAAAAGAAAGTTATTTTTCTCTTTGTAGTGTTTTGTTTTGGAAGTCGGTTTAATTTTTTTTGCTAAAAAGTTTTTTTTTATTTTAGTTTTGGTACCTCAAATTACCATGAAAATTATTTAAAGCCAGAGGGAAAAGAAAGAAAGCAATTCCAACAAGCCTAAACACAACTGGGATAAGTTGTTTTATTAAGAAGTTCCGGTGCCTACCTGCCGCCCTTATCACCAGAGCAATTCGATGGTACCATTTTCATTGGAACCATTTGTTTAAATTTGCTTCATCACAGTCATTAACAGATTTCAAAAAAAGGAGGAGGTTCTCAATTGTCGGAATCTTTTTTTAACTATTCGGGATACCTTATACCCAAAACATTATTAACACTGAGTTCCAGTGGTCATCTGTAGTCTTCTTCATCAGTTCCACTTCACCAAATAATACTTTTTGTATGCAAATGCTTGCCTTGTTGATAAAAAAACCAAAATCGCTATATGTATGCCTAAGTCGCATCAAAATAGAGGTTAAATAAGATGAGAAAATGGTTCATACAAATGGCATAAATATTAAGTACATACGCTCGGAAACGACCTTCCCGCTGACGGGTAAAAACTAAGATTCACCGATAGATACTGATTTAATAAAATTGAACCAGACAAACAAATTGGGTCGATTGAATTGACCTCGTAAACAATGTAATACGAACGAGAACCTCAGGTGCGGCCGTAATCTAACATTTTCTTTTCTGTTTATGGCCCTGTATTTCCTTTAACTTTATTTTACCAAGTCTAAAGAGACTTCTACCTGCAGGTCGATGCATCGGTATATATGGTTTTGACGCATCGCATTTCTTCAGATGATTGGATTATCTAAAGGTACCCAAATTAACAAACAGGAACTGGAAACGTAGTAGATGTTGAAGCATGGTTTGAAACGTTCTTAACTTCAAATACTGGGATCATAAACCGGATCTAAACTTCGTGAAGATCTCCCGGCATCTTGGGACTTCATTTTTTACTCTTAGCATTTAGTCAAACAAGAAAATTTTACCATGATCCCTTACTTAAGCTGCAATAAATTGTTGCAACAAAACTATAAAACGGTCTTAATCTTATAAAGAAGCCGATGATACAGTCCCTGGTCGGTTTGTAATTAGATTAACTACGACTACTTAAGCGTTTAATGCAATTTGAATACAATTTTGGCTGTATTTTAAATGGAGATTTTGGTTCCTCTACGAGTACAATCATAATATATTTTCTTTAGGTACCGTTTTCATAACGTGCATGCATGCATGTTATATGTTTTTATACAATTTAACTTCAATATTATTTAAATTTTTTATGCACCTCCCATGTTATCTCTCCACCACCCTTGCTTGACTGGTAGAGAATGCCTCAGGAATTAAGTCCGCCTATGTACCTGTATGTTGCATGAAGCTTTAAATAAATAATTAAGAAGCTTTATATAAATAAATAATAAATACCAGCCTATAACTGTCCCACTG
This sequence comes from Orthosia gracilis, assembly GCA_947562075.1. NCBI lineage: Eukaryota > Metazoa > Arthropoda > Insecta > Lepidoptera > Noctuidae > Orthosia > Orthosia gracilis. The sequence continues at coordinate 39,201,537 of OX387272.1, read as the reverse complement.
CAGGGAAAATGCCTCTTCTCGTACAAAGAAGGCATTAGCATTGATCACCACGATTGCTTAATGCTGGTTGGCGATTTCAGACTTACCCAAGGTTTCCTCACGATGTTTTCCTTCACCGTTGTCTGTGATGATGAAGATAAAATTAGAAAGTAACTAGGTACATATGAATTAGAAAAAGTCACCGTGTGTCCATTTGAACCCACGATCTCAAGCACGAGAGGCGAGGTCTTAGCCACTGGGCCACCACGACACTATTAGTTATGATATATGCAAATTATTTTTGAACTGGTGTAGATCGGCTAAGGCTAACAAAATTGTTCTAAGTTTTATTCAAGAGCCCGACGATCGAACTAGTGAGAACAAACGGCTGCAATTCCACTAGGTGCATATCCGTCAGTGGTTGGTTGTAAATAGTTATCTTATTATCATAAGCTATTGTAGTATGGGTTGCATCTAGTTTTTTGTTTAGAAGCATATTCCGTAAGTACCTTTTTATGCCTAACATAACGACCCCCACCTCCTTACTGGGCCCACATAGCGAATCCTTAACCCTCTCACAGAGAAGAACCCTAGGTACGTCCCAGCATTAGGTGCGTGATAGGCTGATTTTGTTCATACGACTGCTTATAGTTCAGATACTAGCGCCATACTCAATTCAGATACTAGTTTTTAAATATTTTTAACTACATATAAAACTAACTACAATAAACAAAATTATATTATTTTCTATTTGAAATTTGGAAAAATATGAACTTATGTTTAATCGTCATTATTTAAAATCAGGTAATTCTTATCAAATTCATTTTCCCAATGTGCCTAAGGCCTTTGAAAAAAAGATAGCTAGCAAATATCACAAAAAAAAGAATCCATTAACGGAGAAGCCTGGGACATGTTTACTCCGGATATGTGGGAGTGCAAACATTCAGAGTTCCATTTAACTTACTTAAATCCACAATAGCATTCGTACAATCAGTTCGATACATCTCGTGGCCCTGTGTATGTAAATGTTTTATGTATTAAATGACCAGGACTCTGTAGATTCCTTATCTCACCCTTTGTTTCGCGACGTCTGTATTTTCGTCTGCCATCGAAGGCCATTCAAGATATTCCTCAAGGTTACATTTTATTATGCATGTAAATAGGCGATGAGTATTTTCACCTTTTGTTGCATCTTTTGGAGATACAAAGGATTTTTCTTTATATTTGTAATGTCTTCATCACTTTGGTCTTGTATTGTTATGATGCCCATGTCCGCATTCCGCTCGAAGAATGAGGATAAATGCAGGAAGCAGGAACACTTGTTTCGTCTAATTTGTTGAGGGCTGTTCGTTCATAACTTTATTCGCCAGAAAAGTAATAATTTGTAGCTTTTAGTACTAATAACGATGAGTAATAGAACAAAAACAAAGCAGGAAGATAATATTATAAAGTATTTCAACCTAAAACCGTTTGTTACCTGGAAGCATAACCTACATCTAGTCCACCATTCTAATGTAAACCCGAGCAGCCAATAAAGCTCGCTCAAACTGTAATACGTTACGTGTACTGACATCTTATTGGAAACGATAAAACATCAAGGCTGTTGACCTTGAACGCAGACGCAATGTTTACCGTAGGTCAGTGACGCCAATTATGTATAATGCTACCGCGCGGTGCCACTCGCAACTGTTCCGCTACTTAGCACTATATACGATCGCTCCAATGTTAAAGAAACCCTATATGGTAATAATGACTAATCAATTCGAGAACCGTTAACTGTTGACCCAGTTAACAGAAGTGACAATTCTGAAATTTGATACTTAGGTGTAGATTTACATAGTTTTGATATCTAGGCTACGAATGTTGTGACTACGATAGTTATTGACACCAAAATGTGTCTAGAGAAACCACTAATCAATGTCATTGTTGTGAACTGCGTTCCAATTGAGCTATTTCTCATAAGTGTCACCACTCACTCGGGTCAGGGCAAGGTGTGAACGCGTGAAGGTGTATGGCACGCATACATTCCGGTCGTAAGATGCGGTGGCGCCGTGCAGGAAGAACAACAACTTCATTTGTCAAACAACCGCAAACCGGGGGGCAATGCGCAGCCGCTGGCACAGCTTGATGTATTGCAAATGGCGGTAATTTTGAAGTTCGCGTTCCGTTTGCTATTCAAAACAGCATAAACTGCCACCGTTCTACGTTTCCCTATAATTTCGCTGCAAATGACGAATGATCTGTTGTTTAACTGCCGCTCAGGTGTATCCGAATGGATTCGTTGTAACACCCCACCTTTCTTAAGTAATAAGCTATAATTTTGATAATTTACTCAAAGGGAAAGCAGGGTTCCTTTTACTCGTAGGTAGTTTGTTTATTGAAATTTAAACACCCGCTATATCCTGAAGCGTTAGAAATGGTTTATCATATTATTATCCGAGGAAAGGCTATCATTAGTACTATAAATATTTGTATAGTTTAAGGAAATTGGACCTGATCTTATTTACTGCATCTAACTATTGATCTATAATACAAAGGAACCAATTAGTTGTTAGGAAAACCGCGAGTATTCCGTAATGAGTAATGACTGGCCAGTTTGCTGGTCACTATCGTCATCGTCTCACTATAATATCTATTAGACTATCACTTTCGGTCGCCGAGTGCTCTATTGTCTGCGATATGATCTTTTTTCTTTTAATGAGCCTGTAGATCCGGCTGATCGTTACCTAATCGGGTACACTGACGCACTTGTGGGAACTTCGGGTTAAGCAATTTGTTTCACACTAATCTTGGATCGCGATGGTGCCTGCACGGCCGCTGTTGCATAACTCGTGAGGATAAAGTTTGATTTCTAACTGATTCTAGGTATCGCTTGAGTAGATAGAAATCCAATGCTTGTTACTGCCATGGAAGATGCAGATAAATCCAATCATATTGGTTTAGTCATTGTGTTTAATTCTACTCGCTTGGCACTCAATATAATGAAGAACTACAACGCTACAGTTACTAATGAATACACGTAAACCTTACAAGTTTAAGACAGAATCTGACAAATGAATTTATGGGATTATCTTCTGTGTCTGGCACAGATTTCCCGAATTTACATTCAGTATGACTCAGTTTTTTTTATACAATAAACACTATACAGTTTACTGACAGCCTCGCAAGTTTTCTACTAACTGGTACTGATCTAATTTTAGGTATCTGTATATCAGATTGTATATCTCTGAAATCATCATTTATTATTAAGACAATTTACAGACGTTATACTATGACTAATTTACAAATTTGTTTTTCTATACAGCTCATAAATTTGTTTTATAATAATTTCTGATTTCTTCGATGTCTGGGACTGCTTTGTTTTATTTATCTTTAAAGTTTAGTCGTCATAGTATAGGTGAATCAGTGATAGCAAAATTCAAATGGTAGTGTCAAGCATTTTCATACAGGAAGTATTTATTTTTCAGATCGAATGGATCGTATGACAAATTGTTTAGGCGATTATACTTACACAATGTTATAGTTTTACGCATTTCGAACAATAGCTTCTAAAGTTCAAGCTTTACAACAGAAATGAACGTCTATAGGATCATGGATCGATTATTATGTTTACCACTAGGTACTTCTTTGAGCCTGAGCTTGTTATTAGGTTCTACGTAGGTTCAATCGTAACTGCACTTAACAAACTTTATAGTAGACAGGATGTGGGTTCATGTCATTGTGCCGTTATCATCTTTTCCATCCATAGATATATTAGTGTATAGTCAATAGATCCCGTAAGCAACCAACGGCAAGATTGACTTTGTCTCCTCCGCAAATACTTTCACAAAAACAGTATCAATCTTCACGGACGCAATTCAATTGGCCACACACTCCTATGCATCGTCCACAATGCACATATTTTCCTTGGTACATGGATCTTTTGTGTAACTCGGCACGTTTACAAGTGTAGAGGTCGGTGCCTGAGGTCACTCCTTCGCGACGGGTTCCGGGAACATATGACAGGTCTCTCATTGTTCGCAAATTGTTCCGCGCAAGGTCCTCTTGTAAATGTCAATCCGGCGCCGGCGCCGATGTGGCCACCGCCAGTTGGTTAACAGAACTGTTTACTATCGCTAAATATAGAATGTGGACGAGTTTGCGTGCTTTTTATGAGGAAAAAGAAATAAAAACTTTAAACAGCAGTGTTAAGTTTTGTTTATACCGTTAGGGAAATGAAAAATTACTGTTCTAAGCCTTCCTAAGACTTAATGTGATACATATGCGACATAAGCGAGCAGCGAAATGAGATACGCCACAGTGATATCAGCGTTTAAACATAAACAAAGAAAATGTACGAAATCTGTTGGGTAAAGCTATCCTCGCAAAAATCAAACGCCGCCTCCGCCTATCAATGTTTGCCCGTTCGGCGAGATAGTATCAACAGTTTTGAATATAGACATTTATCTATTTTATTTTACCGAAGTGTGTGGTGTGAAACAAAGGTAGATAGGTAGTCCACAGCACATCATCATCATCAGCCTATAACAATTCACTGCTGGTCATAGGCTTCTCCAATTGCACGCCATTTGGTTCGATTTTCGGCAATTGTCATCGAGCTGCTACTAGCTAACCTGCGAATATCGTCGTTCCACCTAGCCTGAGGGCGTCATACCTTACATTTACCAGTTCGCGGTCTCCGCTCAAAAACACGTTTAACCCAACAGTCATCGGTTCTATGACTTATACGGCCGACCCATTGCCACTTCAGCTTACTTATTCTGTGAGCTATGTTGACAACTTTGATTCTCTGCCGGATCACCTCATTTCGGATTCGATCCCTTAGAGAGACTCCGAGCAAAGCCCTTCCCATAGATCGCTGAGCAACTTTGAACTGATGAACCAGCCGTATTGTAAGTGTCATAACAGTTAGGACGCTCTGGTTGAAGACTTTGGTCTTTGTGGAATCCACAACGAGAAGACTCGACGAAGTTTTTCAAACGCCGCCCAGCCTAGGAGTATTCTTTTGCTAGGCTCTTTGTTGAGACATCACTAGCGCTCGCCGCCATCCCTACATTCCGGGCGACTGCGCAAGAGCGCCAGGGCGGAGGAGGTGCTCGACCTGCGAGCGCGCACCGGCCAGTCCAGCTGATCAAGCACTGCATCATTCGCCACCGTCCTGAGCGCGCGCTTCACATTTCGCCTTCAACCCAGTATTTTGACTGTCGAACGTTCGTCATCTTTATTTAAATATAACTGTTAAACACAAAGTAGGTTTTTGTCCTATCATAACCTATAGGGCACGAATCACCGTCCTTTCCACTCCTTCTCAAAGTTGTTCTTACCAAACTGCAGAGTTTGCCCGAGGTAAACGTATTCATGAACAACTTTGAGAGCACCGACATTGACCACAATCGATCCCGGAGTGACGTATGAATTGAACTTAATCTGGATTTTGTCCAAGTTCATCCGGCGATCGACACGTGCAAAAGAATCAGCTAGGCCATCCAGCATCTGGTGCAACTCGTGCAGCGTCTCTGCTAATATGACGATGTCATCCGCAAATCTCAAGTGTGAGATGTACTCGCCGTTTATATTAATGCCAGGTCCTTCCCAGTCCGCGTCTTAAACATATCCTCAACCGCGTTGCTAAACATTTTCGGGGAAATTACGTCCCCTTGCCTAACCTCTCGACGCAGTGACATATCCTTAGTTTCTTTTTTATTTGTTATAGATTATCCCTAGATGCATGCGATGCGCACAGTTGCCTGTAGAAGTTTTTAACTTCCGAAAGAATCTCGGGCCTCGAAACCACGATATCCCCATTCAGTTTAGCCAGCTTCGTCAGGTGGCTTCTCTCAAGTGGCTGGGCGAACACTGTTGATCCCCGGTTTTGCTCAATCGCTTGCTCTATAGAGAGCATATTGGATCGTCAGAAGTCGCGTCGTACCAGTTACCTATTGTTTTTGGTGTGTTCCCGCTGTTCTGACGAAGTGGCTGATGGATTTTCACGTCGTTCCTTCATAAGCTTATAGTTTCTTCCGAAAGTTTAGCCTTCTTACCCATACCGCCGCATCTTAGAAAATCTCGTACATTCCTCCCTGAGGGTTTGCACCATTTGATCGAGCGTCTGGTCAACGTCATCTATGGTTTCTATGACAGCGAACCGGTTCTCCAGGTCTGACTGGAACACTTCAGATCGTAACATAGTTTGGAGCATTGATCCACAGCACACATTTATTTATTCATGAACTAAATATATTTAGATCCTTGAAAACCGTAAACCGTGACTATGATGCATAACGATTTTAAATAGAAAAAATAAACACGTCTTCTACACTGTAATAAGTAGAAACAATAACAATATACTAAGAAAATAGCAACAGAAAGTTGTAAATCTGCTAGAATTACTAGAAAACGGCAATAAACAAATCTTCACGCGCTACGCATATAAATACTGGGTAATCGAAGTACATATTTATTTGTTTAATGACTCGCTTGGTACGAAAGAACTAGTCTTGCACGGGCCAAGAAACAACTTCTATTTGTGTACAAGATTGATACAAGTCGGAATCAAGTACTCCGTATCAGGGAACATTCATACCTGAATGCAGTGAATAGGTACATGCGATGAAGCCTGTTAATCATACGTTACTCAATGTATCTATGACCTAAGTTACTGCCTATGTAATTTAATAGTGTCCGTCCTTTTAACACTTAAATGGATAATATATCAAAGTCAAAGATCGACTCTTCAATGGGACGTGTAATGAATACTAGCGTGCGTTAAGGAAGTCATGGTACATAGAATTATTAATTGCTAGATGTTCTTTGTTGTTCTTATTTAATTGTGCTTCTAGTTGATTTATGATCAATTGTCGCTTCATTTTACCTGTGTGTGATGTCATTTCAATTCTTCGGTCAATTATCTCCGGTAGTGCCTTATTGTTGTCGACAACAGCCAGTTGTGGTCTTTCGCTTAACATGATCTGTCTCAAAGAGGAAACAGCGTCGTCGGGTGATACAACTACACAAAGGCCACTGATTCCATAGTCAGTATGTTCCGCTAGTGATTCAGTCATTCTTCTGTCAGTCTTGGAACTCTTGGAACATTTGAATTAATTGTGATTGTATAATTCAGCTGATGTCAAACACTTTATATTAAATCATGGCGTGTTGTAGTTTTTAACCATTATTCCTTAAATTTTTAGTCCTAGTTGAGCTTGATCAGTCACAACAGGCAGATATTGGTTTTCACATGTGAAAGTCAGTGCTGGTGCTTTGAAATATTGGTATCACTTCTAACTGTCATCAAATTATATGACCAAGGCAAAGGGTTTCAAATATTTTATTGGAATGTTCCAACAGATTCTGAATTGTAGCTAAAATTCGTAAATATAATATGGAAGATTTTAAGATTTGTATTTGCCCATGAAAATACCTACCTAGAAGAACTTAACATTTTACTGTCCGTTCCAAATGAAAATGATTTCTATGAGACTGCCTCTGATAGCACACAATGGGCAAATCATGCGAGCGGTGGGATGGCGGAAATACGACACCGGTATGATAATGCACTTTTCACAACGGACACTATGGCGTTATGAAATATCACATAGAAAAGAAGTTTGATCAGTTCCGTCAATGGACATTTGAACGGTATGACATGTTACAAGCAGCAGGGAGGTTCAATGAAATGGCTTCCGCTAGACTGATTAGGTTTGCATAGGGCCTTTTCGAAAGGTTAACCAAATCAATTGCCATTTAGAGTATTGACTTTACTGATATCATCTTTATTATCGTTTGCGATTCCCACGATTGCTTCTGGATATTATGTCATGCATAATGCATTTTTGATGGTTTTTAGGGTTCCGTACCCAAAGGGTAAAAACGGGATTCTATTAATAAGACTCCACTGTCCGTCTGTCTGCCTGTCCGACTGTCTGTATCAGACAGACAGACAGACGTCTGTCTGTCTGTCTATCTATTTGTCTGTCACCATGTTATCTCATGAACCGTGATAGCTAGACAGTCGAAATTTTCATTTCTGTTGTCGCTATAACAACCAGTACTAAAAACAGAATAAAATAAAATAAATTGGGGCTCTCATACAACAAAGGTGATTTTTGTGCTGTATTTGCGATAATGGTACGAAACCCTTCGTGCGCGAGTCCGACTCGCACTTGGCCGGTTCTTTTTTTCTTATCTAAGCACATCATGCATGATTTTATAAAATCGAATGCACTGAAAAAATATACTTTTTCGAAAAATAAGTTTATTATACTATAGATAGGTAGTGTACAGATGTTAAGTTTAGTACTAAAGTGCATAGCGACCCAAAAGGACATTAACAACACTTTTATAGCTTCAATACAGTTTTATGTCGCAATAACGCCTAGAAATGTTTAAACTAAAAGCAGCCATTTAAAATAATGCCGAACGTCTAAAAGAACATGTCGTCGGCAAAAACTGTAAAATAAAAACAAATTAATTCATGTGCATAAAACTATTTACGACGATGCATGTACAATATTTTAAACAACGCCTTCAACCATTAAATTAATGCGAAATAGCCCGTGGGGAGTGTACACAAGCATGTCAACTTGACTAATTTGTGAGCTGAGAGCTTTAGTGCTGGACTTATTTCCAATTTTATAGTCGGCAACAACGCTTGAAAAATGTTATGTTAGAAAATTTACAACTCATTCCCCTGTCCTTTTGAGTTACTGATGTTTCTGCCGTCACTTCTCGGTATGACTGTAAAGACCCTTTTATAGTCGAAGCTACTTTTTTGTACCATGCAGACCGCAGTTAACATGCATAGTAAAATATTGAGATATATGACTTGCTAATATTGCATTAATTAAGTGCACTGTGCAGGGATGCATGCGAACGTGGCGTCACACTTGCGACATTGTCGTGTCAAACATTAGCGTTGGCTAATATCAGGTCAATATAATAAAAGGTCATTACGAAACAAATTTCTTAAGATAAACACATTATTATCCATTCGATCACGTAATAAAACAAACACGGTAACCGCTATAGCCTGATTAATAGCTATAAATCTTTTCGCATTTGCAATAAGGAGACAAACGTTTGTCGCAATGGCCAACGTAACTCGAATAATTAGTAAAATCACGATTTATCCCACTTTCTAGGTCTCTTCCGATCTGCACTATCGATCATCGGAAGATATCGATCTTATCTCACGATCAATTACTTACTGCGTAGTGGGAAACGGTACTTTATGAACATCTACTTATATCTGATTATCTGCTGCGATTTCTACTTTAATTACTTAATTGTACTTTTGAATGCAACTTTAATCTTATTTCACAATTATTATTATGTGCATTCGTTTTCTAAATATATTTATATCGTCATTTCGTTAAAGTTCCGTTGCTTTATTTGTAATGGTACTCATCGTGATATTCATCTGTGCATATATATTTTTTTCTAAACAGTAATAGATCCAAGATTGTTGGTTTTTTGTCTATCTTGATATTTCTCTATAATATTCACCTGGAACATATTAATTTTATAAGCAATTTGAGATTTTATATATCGTATTTTTCTTGCAGTACCTACATTTTCTCAAGCTCATGCTGTCATCCGACAACATTAAAATTCTTTGCTCCCATTCTTTGATAGATCAACCCAATTTTTTGGCATGCCCATTAGATAAGTGTTTCTTACTTCTACAGTAAGTAGATATTAGTCAGGTATTCAGGGCAATAGCTCGCTTATATCATCCGTGTAATATTATGAGTGTGCACCTACTTCTGTCCGAGGTCGTCGGTCATATTAGGATCGTATATCATCACCTATACTGCTGTCAACAGTCAATTTGCAAAGTTATATCATTAACAGTTTATCTAAGCATGGTCCTTATTTTTCAATTAACGTTAGATGAGTAGCCATAACCGCAGATCCATCGATCAATGTGGTTTGGACTGCCAGTTGGTATAGGAAGTTTGAACAGGTGATTGTCCTAGATTTTTGTACGTTGCGCTGCTTTTATATGATCTGAAATGAAAGAACACTAACTTTTTTCTTTGATCTTTCTAGATCTTTCTTCTTCGTCGTGTATTGTTACATCTTTGTTGTTTTAGAGAATTTAAGCTAAGATCTCGATGTCTGATATTTGATCTTTATGGTAAGTGATGGTTCATGGTTTATCCGAGGTATGTAATAAGTGTTATGTTAACACCAGGTTAAAGGTGCGAAATCTGTTAGCAATTTAAAAAGTATTTAAACAAAACCTTATATATGGAAGTTCCGTGAACGTCGAAATACATTTCGCAAATCTTTAACTTATTTATTTATTTTTACACGTAAGAGTGTAAAATCACTGGGAAGTAATTATTTACTCAATGCGCAACACACCTCATTAGGAATCGTTTACTTACTGTCACGATTGTGCGAAATTTCGAAAGCCACTTCGAAATATTATAACAACTTGGGGAACGGTGACACATCGAAACGACGAAGAAAGGTGTCTGGAATTTTATTTATCTGAAAAAAAAAAATGGCCGCTAGTCAACTCATCAATATTCAATATGGCGCCTCATAAGCATTATACCTAATTAATAAGATCAAAGGGTTAAATACCAAACAACTCACCAATGAAACTACAATTAATCATCGATACCACTTGAGAGAAAGTACTGACTCATTGCACGGAATGTGATCTTCATTTGCTTGTTACTAATAAGAAAAAAAAACATCGAATGCGTCAATTGCGCCTGCGTCAGTGTTACATCACTATGAAATGTCCCGTCACTGTTCCGGAGATCCGCAATTTGGAGTTCTTACTTGCAATAATTACGTACGAAATTCTGGTCCACCGAGTCATACTACAGAAGTTACTACTTGTTTTGCAATTAACGTTAAAATAGTATCATATTTATATGGGTTCGAAGAACTTAACCTAAATTATTTGGATCTACGAATCGCATTGCATCGGCATGACTCATCGGTGAAACGGAGCGTTATATCGGTCATTGCTGATATAATGATTGATGGGTAATGAAAAGGCTCGGGAACGTAAAGCCCTGTAAATATTCAAGCTTCACTAACTACAGCTATTACATTTACGCAATTCCTCTTACTCCTATAGAATTGTCAGACTCCATACTTGTACCTACTTTGCGGCCTCTTGCAATCTGCAGCAGATCATAGACCTCTTCTAGAAACAATGGACTCGTGTGCTTAAGTTTAGTGCTCGAGTCTCGCCGCTACTTAGAGTATTGATCTTGGTCCACTGAAAATGAGAATCTATAAAGCAATTCCCTTCCTATTATAATACAGTCCAGGTTATACTCACAGTAGGAAGATAGGTAAGATGATGTCTTTATTCCAACCTGCAAAGCGCAAAAAGATGTCAAAATTTTCGCCTATTTCTTGCTTACCTGTGTCTAATATCAATCACTGAAACATCACGAACATAAATCAGTAACATCGCCTCACATAACGACTTCTGCTTGACCCATGGGTGTTGCAAAAGATGGCCTGTTCATAATGTCATGGGAAATATTGTTGAGAACTACATTTGAAATAAAAGTAGAGCAACGATTTCGTAGATCAGCCATCTCATTTTGGTACCTGTGTTACAGTAGTACAGTTCAAACGTATTTTTCATATCCCGTGAAATCGAAGACTTGTCATATTATACAAATTAAATAGCCCTGTCATTATCATAATATACTTTGTCTGTGTACCTAAAGCTTCTGAATGATCAAGCGTCTTCGAATTCGAATTCTTCATCGAAACGTCTATCGAGTTCGAATTTATGTCAGTAAATTATATGAATTTTTTAGCAGTACAAAATATAAAAAAATTAAAAAACCCCCGACACAAAAACTTCTAAAAAGCAAAAAATAAATCTCGTTTTCGCATCGGGTTTTTTTTTAATTTTTATATTTAATTTTAATTTCATGCTTTTTAAACTATATAATATACTAGTAGTAGACACGCTTTAATCAACAATCTATAGAAACACGTAATTATGACATGATATCTTGCGAAAAAAACAGATTCAAAGAGTAAAATGCGGATAACTTTTGAAAGGGTCATTCATTACATTTTAATCAATCATAGCTAAAAACACTCTTGACAAAGTCAAAAAAAAAAACAAAACAAAATCAAACTCGATTCCTCCGTTCGGGAGCTACGATGCCACAGACAGACAACACACACAGATACGTCAAATTTACATAGTCAACCGGATCTATTTTAATTGGAGCGACTGCCTATTTGGCTTTCCTGGAACTGGGTAGCACGATGTCCCCTTGGCAATACTGAACTTTGAGCTTCTGACCACCGTATCGACTTCCAAAGAACTATAAATGACAGACAGGAGCTTACTGCGTAACGTGTAAAGTACTTAAGCAGGCAGCTTTAATTTTTGCTTTAGCTTTATTTCAATATTTCAGAATTTTCTTAAGTACTCAACTTGAGAATATTAAGGACTAGATTTTTCATCACCTTAAGGCGATATATACGCTCCAATGTTATCGCAGTACTGGCCGTGCTCCCGCTCGGAGGCAAAATATCAATATTGAACCTCCTTTTGAACAGTTTTGTTTGCAAACTATTATTTGATTTACTTAAGCTATTTCAGTTATGAAGAAATTCTAGCGATCAATTTTTCTGTGTAAAAATTGCGATATCTAAAAGTTGCGAAAAATATAGTGTTGCTAATTATTTTTTTAAAGCAAAACTATTTATTATACGAAAAAAATGCGTTTCAAGAATAATATAAATGAAACAATAATAAATATATCTTTTTTTCAAACCTTTTAACTTAGCCGTTACTAAGGAGTATGCTTTAGAAAGTTACCGTTTTAAGGCACTAAAGCGGATGTAGGCCCTTAAGTTATAGGACAGAAATGGTTCAGTAATTAGTGTGTGTTAGTGTGTATCTATGTCTCAAGCGTCAAGCGAAAAGCAATGAGAAAGCCCACTGTCTGAATTTCTTCTAAAATTCACATTAGAGTATCTCTTAAGACGGGTCAGTTGTCGGACGTTTTCATCGCAAATCCAATCTTTACAATTAGTTACCTAGATGTCTCTGGCCTGTATACCTCGTTCTTTTGTCGTGAATACCATAATGCAGAGAAAACTCACGTCCTGTTTTACAGTCTCGTTACCTCCAGCATTTTATAGTGTTTGCAGCCGGAAGATATGAGCGCACTTTACACACCATAACGGCCTCATTTAAACGGTCTCCGCAGATGGCAAAACTAATGACTTTAAATGCTCGTTTTATTAGAGGATAAAATTTGGAATGCTATTCATCATCTTTACCTTGGTACCTGGCTTCTTACTGAGGAGCACGTTATTAAAGGGCTTTAATAACATTTACTGACGGGTGAGCGAATACTTCTAGTCACTTCTGTTTTATTGTCGAAAGCTGAAAACGGTTGGTAAAATTAGAAAATTCATTACATATTGGTACTTTGTCGTTTATGGAATGCACTTTCTTCCAAGGTTCTACGCAATAGAAAGTGCATGATTAATTCACAATATGTGAATTCCAGGCTGTACAAATTTGTGTTATTAATGAACAGATTAATATATCGCTAACATAAGGTCATAGGTGTATTAGTATAGCTCACATATGTAGTCATCTGCTAAGCGTGCCAAAAATTGTTCATAGTGTTAACGGGGGAGGCCCATGTTTAGTATCGGCTACTGACTAATGCAGAAGACATGAAACCTTGTATCTAAGGTCACCTTGGTCCATGTAACTAATCAGTGTTGACGGAACAAATAGGTATACGATTTGGTATTCAGGCCGAGGTGTGAGGCGCCGGCCGATAATCCCCGAGACAAAACGTTCTGCTGTGACCAAAGTAACTAGGGCAAATCGTAATGGCGCTCTAAACTGAGTCACTGACCATTACTTTGTTACGCAAACACAAATATTTGGATATCATAAAAATAACAGATTACGTATGATTTAAACGATGCTACTTGATACCATGCGTCCCACGTTACTCCCACGTAGAAAGTTTCTGCTTAGCTCCCTTTGACTTATTGTTTAGAAACATTACTTTCTTTCTGGTTTAAGAAAAATTATAGAGGTAAGTTACGTCTTCATCCCGTATGAATACTAAGTCGAATAACCCGTAAGGTCATCCCAGAGTTCATGGGAAGGGAGATCGCAATTAGTGCAACTAATGAACTCGTGTTTTCAATAAATTTACATCTAATCAAATGCAAACTGCTGCTTCAATGTGGCAGTCGTGGCGCCTAAGGGCTTACACACAGTTGACTCAAATAACTCATAAATTTCCTCTTCATAAACTTGAAACTACTGCCCTACCAACAAAACACTCATCCCCGCTGGCATTTTCTTTGTCTGCACAGATCCTTAAACGTAATTAATGTAACAACCCTTGCTTATAACTGCAGGTCAAAATGATTAACAACATACCAAAAATACCACGTTTTGTTAAAGGAATCCGATTTCTTGTAAATAACTGTATGCCTTTTTTAGTAAAAACCTACATATGTACAGTAAACATAACGTCTTGATTTGTAGATATGTTGGGAGCGTAACAAAGAAACATAAAAGTGTAAATGGAAATTCTTTAACAAATAAAAGGTCAGGTTGAGACCGTGATATTTAAGATTACTTTTACAACGTGGTATTCGTATAAATCAAAGCGATACTTGGATGAATTCATGGAATATTATTGTGTTGTAAACAGACGCTGGCCGATCAATCGTTCTGCGAATGCAGGTCCATCAGTTTTGGAACGGCTTGCAGGACAAACGCCTTTACAATAGGTAAAGCGTTAGAAAAACATTAATAAAGATAATGATTCCATAACAGAGGCCACAGTTTTCTCGTCCAATTCTAAAGGATTCTTCGAATAGGTTTATTCCCACAAAAGTCCTAAACGTTACTACGAGTAACTTTAATGATTTTTAGAGGAGAGAATGCCAAATGAACGACTGTCAAAATATAGAAGGAAAAGTGATGGAAGACATAGGTAGCTACGCCCAGTTTTTGATATTGGGTTAATATCACGTAAATAATAAAAAAAGTTCTTCATTATTAAAATTTAAAAAAATCCACAATATAAATAGTTCATTCATAAATCTGTATTCAACAATGGTCAGGTCGTTGACATCGCCACTTCAGTTTGAAATTTTCTCTCCAAATCGGCACTCTGCTATCAATCATTTACGAGTATCTATATTTAGTGGACTTACTACTTCAAGTTATGAATGAATATTATAGTGATTTTACATAACAACAATAGCGCGTGGGTCGTATCAAATGATTCAATTGTAAGTAGGTATGTAAAATTCCATAGTGCTAGTACTTTCTTTGTTAGGAGAAAATTTTCGTTATGTAACATTGGAATGATTTATTAGATAAGTATATAATTAATTTGAAATGTGGGTTTGAGTGTTTACATATTTGGTAACGATGGAGAGCATGCCCAATAATTTATAGAACATGGATAGAAAAAACGAAAAAAAAATGTTGACACGCACTAGAAAAGTAGAAATACGTTCCTACAGATAAAAAAAATAGAACTAAGACCCACTTGCACACAAAACTTAACTCTAAGGTAGTTGCTAACACAAGGTTAAATTGAAATTTGGTCATACAATATTGTCAATTATTTAACCTCTTGCTAGCAACTAACTCTGAGTTAAGTTTATCGTGCATGTGGGCCTAAAAGGTTTAAAAATAGATTATTGCGAGGGCAAAAAGATCACCACATCAAACCCACTATAATGCTTCGTGATACATAAACTCGCGTTTTTCAATGGTAGGAAGAAACTACAGAACGCCACCTGACTCATGATATGAACCTGAAAATGCGCATTACAACCAATAATAAACATTTCTCAGAAACCTTTAATGTAAAATCATCACAATACCCTCCAATCCCCGATAGCCAAAGCTTCAACGGAAAACCAATCTTTTTAGCAACAAAATAAGAATCTGACTACACGACACTCTACCACTGACCTCTAATAATTTTGATGGAAATCGAAACCCAGCAACACATTTACCGATCAAAATATTTACCTAAATCAAAGTGAAATCTAAAGCAATAAACAACGACACTGTTGTACGGCATTAGTAGAGGCGATATTATGCTAATAACACGACCCAAGGCGACTGCGAGACTTGTCGACGTAGGCGCCATCTACCTGCGCCGGACGGAACCGTGTACCCGGGCCTTTACATCATTTCATTAACATCTTACAAGAGCTTTCATGTAGCCCACCACAGCTTTAATGGAGACAGATATCTCTCGCATACAAATCGCTGAGTCCCAATGTCGGTTTATTTAAGAACTTAAAAAAAAAACTTTTGCATATTCCATCAAAAAGAACTGACGGACGTGCAAAGTATTTGCAAGGCAAATTTTATGCTTTCGTATAATAGGCTGCTCTGAAGTCTTTATTTCTAGAACCATTTGCTAGCTAAATTGAGATTGTCATGTCGTTACATTGCCCCAGGTCGCGTAGTGCCTATAAAAAAATAGAAACCCATCACTAAAAGTGTGCTGCGTGCACTATGCGTGGTTGCCCAGTGGCTAAGACCTCGCCTTTCGAGCTTGAAGTCATAGGTTCGAATCTGGGCATGTACCGATGTGACTTTTTCAATTCATATGTACTTTCTAAATTTATCTTGGACATCACCAATAATGGTGAAGGAAAAACTCGTGAGGAAACCTGGACTTATAATGAGTATATTACAAGATTGTGCTCCATAGTGTAATTGCTACAAGATGTTCCAATGCGAGGATAAACGAAAAAATATATATAAAATCTCAAACTTCGAAAGTCTTTTATGACTCCATAAATTCTTCATAAAGTTAAATGAATTTGTTAAGAAGTATGTTTACGATATTAACTTTAGTACAGCCCTGCAAGAATGCACTAGCGCTATAAACGGGTACATCATATAAAACAAAGGGTGCATAGACTCGAACCTACGACCTCCCGCGAGACCAACGCCTTAGCCATTGGACTATTGTCGGTTAAACTCTTCTGTGGATATTGCGACTACATTGTTTAAAGAGTATGCCCAAGTTTATCGTTTGTGAGTACGTAAAACAACCTTTTTCCATTAGTTGGCTCATAAAATACGAAGGCATATAGTTCTATTAGGACCTTCGTCATAATGTCTGGATATAATAAGTACTCATAAATAGTGTATTTTCTTTTCTCTATTTCAGAATGCCATTTAGGGTCAGCTTATTTAATGAACACCAATTGAGAGAAATTCTATATTGAAAAGTTTTATTGATATTAACGCTATTGTGTTTGTGAAAATGTTTTTCTGTGTTATTACGAGATGAGATCTTGGTCTGAAATTGGCAACGTGTACAAAACAGATTGGTTTGCTGTTATCAGCCAAGAAATTAACATCAAAACAGTCAACGACTTGACTACAGAGCACGTCGCGAATGCATATCTGACTTTTGTTCTGCATCGCCTACTTTTACTAAAAGGTACACAGATTTACGCAGAAGCACCATAACACATTGAGAATCCTGTTTCCAACCTATCATGAAATATTTATGAGAAATGTTTCTAAACCAATAAATCGTTTACGACAGCAATGAAAACGGACTCTATTTCTCCTTTAATGTTTTCAATCATCGAAATAGATATAAGATCTGAGTTAGTGATAGTAATCATAATACTGATGATAGTTCATTCATACGTATTACGTTTGCTTACTAAACAATAGTTTATTGTGCAATTACGCTATCACTTGCATTTCATCTCATCGAGAGGCTCTTCTATCTGCGACCTACGCGGTTGCTGGGATATTCTCCGTAGTTCACCATCCATAGCTGCATATGTTAAAACTGTTTTTGCTTTCTCAGTGAATTTATCAGGCGTTGTATATTCAACAGCAGTGTGTTGTCGTCTCAGTATCGTTACGTCACATCGATCGTCATCTGTATAACTGTCAAGGTGCTCGTTGCGTAACCGCATCCGCGAGGTGTCATTGACATTACGGATGTTATGTGATTTGTGAATAAGGGATCTGTTAGTTTTGGCAGTGAGAGTCATTTTCGTAATCGGGCACTTGTTGGTTTGTTACTACTGTTTCTAAGAAAGTTTGTTTTGGTTCTGATGTGGGATTTCTAACTAATTTTAACAGAGTTTTCCTTAACCTTACCAAATTATTTTCAGGAAATTGCCAAAAGTAAAGGGGAATGAAATTATAAAGAAGACAATGAATTTACACGTCGTAAGAAAAGTTTAGAGTATGAATGTAGATGGTTGTGAGGGTAAAGGAAGACCAAAGAAACTTTGGATGTAGTGACTATTGGGTTGACGGCAAATGAGATTTGTGGAAGGTGAAAATAGTCGTGCCGACTCAAAATTAATTCAGATGCGAGCAGGAGGATGAACCTGACTGTGAATTCATTAAAGAAAATTTTAAATACTACACTTTGATGAATTCCATTACCGTTTAGTGTTTGATGAATATGATGTGAAACAAAAAAAAATATCAAAACTTGACATCGGACCAATAAAATATTCATCATCATCATATCAGCCGAAAGACGTCAACTG
The DNA here is from genome assembly GCA_947562075.1 of Orthosia gracilis. NCBI lineage: Eukaryota > Metazoa > Arthropoda > Insecta > Lepidoptera > Noctuidae > Orthosia > Orthosia gracilis. Next base: position 39,183,003 of record OX387272.1, on the reverse strand, counting down.
CTGGACATAGGCCAATACAAAGCCATGCCAAGCGTCGCCACATGACCGGTCCCGTGCGTCCCGCATCCAGCGGATCCCCGGAACCTTCACTAGGTCGTTGCAGGACATTGCGTTGGAAGGCCTCCCAGAACTTTTCTCTGAGGAATACTCTCCCCCAGGAAATCAAGATGGCAACCAGCTGATTGACCTTCAAAGCCAAAGTTCGCGAACACATTCGTAAGAAGTTGGCAGTAGTATCGTCACAGCGCTAATTTTTTTTTCTCCCTTGTCTATTTCAAATAATTGTTAAGTGGTACCTGTATTTAGTTTATTTGTTTTAGTATTTATTGTGTAATTGGATTGTATTTATTTATAGCTTATATTAAGACAATTCAAATTCATTTTACTAGCATAATTGCACCTACCACTATTTGTTTCTCCATCACCCAAAGGTTGACTGGTAGAAAATGCCTAAGGCCTCTGTACGTTTATGTGCTTAAAGTATTAAATAAATAAACTTTTCAGCCCCATCGGCCAACCATTCTGCGAGCAATGTTTGTTCCCACAGCCAATTAAGTTTGGCAATTCTTCTTCAATAAAATATCAAGATATGAAACAAAAGATACCAAAAAAAAACAAACAAAAGGTAAAACAAATTAAGCACGCCTACTGAAAACGTGTTTCCCAATGCTGTTATTGCCATAGTTTTGGCAATAGAACTAATTAGTAAAGCCATTAAGAAATAGAGCAATCTTTAATTATTGTTGCAAAACGAATCAAGAGTGCGACAATGGCCTAATTGCGCTGTTAGCGGCTGCTGATGGAAACTTGGCGACAGACCATACTTCAATTAAAAAATTACAGTTATTATAAATGCAGAGATGAGAACGTAACGTTTGAAAGGCCAAGGTGGCGAACTGATTTTCAATTAAATTTTATATAATTTTAGCCTGAATACAGAACAAGAGCCAAGTTATTTTAGCTTATCTCGCATACTTAGTTGAGATAATTTTCCATACTTACACGGCTTACATTTTTCGGGGACTGACATAGGTATGGAAAATTGCAAACTATGCGAGCTAAGCTTAAATTGGCTTAGCTTTTGGTCTGTAACTGACTTATAGTTTACAAAAATCATCACCCTTTGTAAACTGATTGTTGACCGCAGATCTTTTCCCAATAACTATATCTCATAATCCATATGTATTACACACATTATAATATCTATAACGCAAATATTCATCCAGACTTGATTTCCAAATAACTCCGCCAAAAAAATCAACCCAATTCTTGATGAGCAGTTGCACGTGCAATATTTACACAATAAAGATATATCTTCGGCATTTCCCAACCAACCGACAAGAAAAACAAAGATCTAACTATTTTGTAACAGAAATTTCACGCGCTCATAACGTTAGCTTATGTTACGTAAGCCCAGTGCGAATTCGAATCGAAGAACCAGATCGCTTGATTTATGGCGTTGGCAAACTGTGTGTGGTGTCGTGACGTGTTCTAATCATATCGAGTTAAATGCTTAATGGTCACTAATGGAAATAATCGCGGGAGAAGATCTGACGAGGACTGTCTGCGACCGCGTGGAGAAAGTGACATGTTTGCCGCTGTTAAGGCGCAGCTTTATTGCTGTTTGTCATTTGTTTCGTTGTTGAGATTGTGTTAATATTTTGACTTTGACATGAACATTAAAGTTTTTGAATTGAGAAGCGTGGTAAAATTGTTTTCTTTACCTAGGGTCAGTACTTAATTTTTTGTTTTCGGCTGATTTTTTCATCGTCAGATATTTTTTATAAATATGACAGTTTGACAGCTTTTGTATAGAAAATATGTCACTCTGCTATAATTATTCTTCAGACAAAAGGTTATCCAACTATTGAAAAATCAGTAGTGCTATTCTCTAAGGATACAGCCTTGAGCTCAGCGCTGCGCCAACTACGAAAATTCTAGTTTTGTACTGATTTCATCGCTGCTGCTGAGTTGTGCTGTTTCGCACTACACAAATGCTATTCTCTAAGGATACAGCCATGAAACTAGTACAAAACTAGTAGTTTCAATGCTGGTGCATCGCTGCGCGCAAGGCTGTATCCTTAGAGAAAAGCACTAGTTTACTAAAAATCAATACATTTATTTTAAAAATCTATGGAAAAGTCGTTTTTGTACATCGAAAATATTTACAAAAAAAATAGCCAGGGTGTTAAAAGATAACCAACAGAACCCATTTCCAGCATTTTTGTCTGTTTGTTGGTTTGTCTGTTTATCAGTTTAGTTGTGCACGCATCACGTAAAATGTACGAAACCAATGTGGATAACGTTTATACATAAACATTGTGCGTAACTTGGAGTATTACTTAGTTTTTGTTTCATCGCAATCGGTTCATTCTATCAAAAGTTAAATGAATTTAAAGTGTTCAAGATGTAAAATATCACAACACACGCAATTCAGATACTCGGAGAGTTTAATTCCATATTCGATAGATGGCGTTGTGTATTTGACGTCATTTTCTGAATGGCGATGTTAAGATGCTCCGCGAAAGAATGACCCTTGAAAAAAGTAGGTAGGATAGATAGGGTAGGGTAGGCTATTGACGGGAGCGAAGCCGCGGGCAAAGCACGTCTACATTACAATCTTTGTAGCAACGGAAACCTACATTGCTATGCCGTAGGTAGTCCGATAAAAGAACTAAATGATTTATGTGACAAATCTGAGAAGTGAATCATCCACTTTTTTACAGGGAGTACCTCTTTTTTTAGGCTAAACGAACACAACATAGCATCGATTACCAATTGTTTACTTTAATTCTCACGAATCCGATGCACAATCTGATCGTGATGGGTCATTCCGAAGCTCGTGGGCGGTGACTAGCAACGCTTTACTATAAATCTACGGCAGGTGCGACTACTCGAACGATTGTTTACAACAACGATATTAAGCGTATATAATAAATGTGTAAATAATGTTTTTAAGTGCTACTTTCAGATCGATTTCCAATATTTTCTCTTTTAGTTAATTTTTTCTTAGATTCGCATAAGCAGACATTAAATTTATTTTCACAAGTAATTGTTCTGAGAGCAAGTAGATCTTTTTTTCAATGAATCATGCTACATTGAAAAAAAGATCTACTTGCTCTCAGAACAACAACTAGTTAAATATGTAAAGACAAAGAACATGAATTGTCAAATGTTTTTCTTCGCATCATAGCTTTTCCTGCGCTTTCTCAAGCTGAAATATTTCTTCAGTCTAATATTCTTATAAGGTATTTTTATAAACAGTGTTAAAATTGTTTGTTATTTAAAAATTATGTAAGTATGTCTCTTATTTTTCTGAAAAATTATAAATTGCAATTTTTGTAACTGACTTTTTACCAAATTCTGTAGTTTTTGTATCATCCTGTTTTACAACACTAAATAATAAAAAATAAAAAAAAAATAATTGGCTTAATCCTCACAAAGCGAGAGCTCTCCCTTAAGATCATAATTTAATGTGCAGATAAAACTGAGAGGCTAATTTGTAAACCGTTACAGTTGCGCTAATATCAATATACTCACATAAACTAGTTTTGTATACTGGCTTTGTGCGGACTTCGTGCTGAAATCTACAGAGTTATCTTCACTTAGGACAATTTACGGAGAAAGTGTTAAAGAAATTATGTGTTTGACTGAAACTAATTAGAAGGATTATTTGAAACAAAGTGTTTGAGTAAATATTGTATTGAAATACGGCTTTAAATGTTGAGATTTCAATATATTTAATTCGACGTGACAGACAAACAGTTCCCACTTAATGACATGGAACTATTCCTTCGCAACGTTCGGACTACTTTTACTGGGGTTTATTTTTTTTTTCGTCTTATGTAAGAGACAAGTCACATATTATCGTGATCAATGTCTTAAGGATAAGTTTTCGGTAATTAGATGGCATTAGCATATTGCATGAGATATAATCTCCACCTAAAATATTTAAGCCGTTAAATATTATGTCAATAGTTAGCAAATACTTAACACATTCCATATAGAGATACATTTGTCAAAATCGTTGCTACATTCTTGTAAAAATGTAATAATTTTATAGCGGGTTACATAAAAGTTTGCGGCAAACGTCTTGCAAAATGGTACGATTTATGGACAATTTTCCGCTTGTTATATGGCATCATATTTCTAGCGTCAGATTGGTGCCACAAATTACACATAATTAGTTATTTATGTGTAGTGCTGAGAAGGTGGAATTCTGCATTAATTACTTTAGCGTATCGGAATAATAAATAACGACACCAAACATTTTGTTAACAAACATTAATTAAAGTTGATTTCCAGACAGGTAAATGTTTGTAAAGCAATAACTGCAATTAATAAACATGTGTACACAGTAGTGACGTAGAAACGCCTCTCGCAATTACAAGTGTTTTTTTTTCCTAAATAATAAATGGCAATCAAATGTGATATTTGTTATTCGCGTATTACGCGATACAGTATCTGTCAAAATATTTTGACAGCCCGCCCGTATCGAAGCCACTGGCGGAGAGTACGCGAAACGCTTCTCATTAATTACATCCGACATTACTAGTTTTACTTTCATTAGTTATACAAGATATATTTACATAATTTTCTATTTGACTAAATATAATGTAACTACTGTCGGTGTCCTTTCCATCGTTTGCACCTTAGTTATTTACTATAAGTGACATAAAGAGACCACCAAACAAAACACAGACTAAATAATTCAATATACATTTTAATAGAAGTCTAAAAACAACATAAAGACAAAATATATCGCAGAAAACCAATAAGTCTACAAATACACATATTAATAAAATATCGATTGTTGATGGTACACGACTCGGTCGTCGAAAGGCTTTCGATCAGTTTATTCGATACAAGAACTTTTATCTTAAACATATTCCTTTGCTCGGAGAGATCGTAGCGGCCAACAAAAGGGCCGAAAGTTATGTTATTGCGAAATTGAACGGCTTCATAAATTGTAGGACGTTTCGCTTTTGACAGCCGTCCCGAGGTATGCTTTACGTGAAACTATGCTCCTGTCTTCCGTACTCACAGCGTCTTGTACAGTTCATAGAACTTCTTCCTTACTTACATTATCTATTGTCTGAATCTTAGCGTATTGTGATAGCAAATTCTGATAACTAAAGTCCGGGTTACGGTGATTGTTTAGAACGATATGATCGCCGAATTTATCACTTCTGTGTCACATTTGAAAAATGTCAACAATCACATGGTATTTGCTGTCTCTCAAATAATATACACAAATCAGTTGGCTATCTAAATAGCAATTGTGTCATTGTTGTATAAAATATATTGAGTATAATGGCTTTGGAATGGTGAGAATTTTCTTACAGCATCGGTACATCATTATCCTATTACAAGACGCACGAATACACTGGAAATACCTTTTTCTGGAACAAAAACGAACAGCCGGTTAATGCTCGAGTTCACAATGAGCAGAGGCGTGACAAGATAAAATCTTGGGAACACCGTCGGCGAATTAAAATAAAATATCGCATTGAAAACGGACTGAATAGCCTTTGGGACGACATTAAGCGCAATTACTAGAGCCAGGTCGCTATTTACACGTACTGGATGGGATGCCTTAAAAAGAAACACGTGATGTGATTGCACCCCCTTCAATAATGAGATTGTTTGATATATCGGCGTGTACGCAATTACGCGTCTGTTTGAAATGCTCGCTCGAATCGCTCGTTTATAATGAGATATTTCTCCAGGCAACTCTAGTAATTCAAAAACGCTTTATACATCACAAACGTTGGTAGATTTCTAGCGAAAATTACGTTGAATTTCTTACGATTGCTATAAAATGTTATTTATTGCTTGTATGCGATGATTTTACACGCATAAATTACAACTGAGCTTTATTGTTTAAGACTTCAGACGACCTGTAAATAGCTTTTTGAATAGAACAATAGAAGGTATCCTGTTATCTTAACAAGTTTAACCTTTGATGAAGCATTAAGTTAAATAAATACTAATAAATTACAGAAGCCAATGAATCACTTTGAGTACTGCAGTTACTTACGGATTTAAGAAATTACCACTTGTTTTGCGCTGGGAATTGGCTAAAGAAGATACTGTGAAGATTACCTGCTGAGAGGAACTTTACAGCGTGCAGCCTAGCAGAACAATATTGCTGGCTGAATTTAGCCTTATTTGAGTATTGAAGAAATTAATGAGCCAGAGAGCCGATTACTGACAGGCATGGATACGAAAATTTAGTTATTTGTAGGCATCTGATAATTATAATATTTAAAATAAGCATTTTATTCAAATCAGCACTGCAGAGCTCTTATGTGGAGGTTTTATTCTAATAACACTATCGTAAGATCAGAATACACTTCTTGCTTATCAATGCAAAGCCAATCACATTAATTTACAGACAGAGAAACCGACAGGAAGACGATGTTTTTTTGAATCTTCAATAAAATCTCAAAACCAATAAATTAAATAAAACCAATGAACTTTGCTATTGAAGGTGAAAGTCCATTCAGAACAGTCAGACAGTCTCTAATTAAATAAAAGCAATTTCACATTTAATTCGCAAAAAGTTGATTGTAAATTAGTAGAGGATGCTGATACGATCACGCAATTGAAATATTTTAATTCGATCTGTCATTTGTTATCGCATTCGCGAGTCGATGAAAATAAACCCCACTTCATTAAAGGTGGAGTGATAACATCGCAGGCACGCGAAAGTCACTGATCATCTCCGAATCGCCTAATTTGTTTTCACTTTCTGTTACAAGTATTTATTGTTCCCGCCACTTCGATATTATCTGACAAATCGAAATATTGCGTAATAAGATTAAAGTTACGCAGTTCGCGTAACGTTAGTTCACTTTTTATGACTCCGCCTGCAGCTTAGGCCCGGTTTTTTTATCCCTAGTTAACCAATGGTAAAATATGCTAACACATGGTTTAAATTTTCAGTAAAACCACGTTTATTCATCAATTTGAGTCTAACAAATCGTAATTAATTCTCCAACTTATCCGTGGTGCTAGGCAACTGCGCTTATCCCAGTTGTAAACGACCTTTTCTCCTTGTTGGCCTTGTTTGTTCTGTCTCCTGCTTGATATGGAGGGAAGTGGAAATTAGTATTTTTCCTACTCCTCCGTTATTCTTTTCTAATTAATTTCGATGCGGGACCCAAGACAGTTAAATTCATTCGCCGGGACTTCGTCGAGCTTCATTGCCTCGGCGCTATTCTGGTGTTTGCCTCTATTGATTCTGGCTTTAAGGATTTCAGGCGGGTTTCAGGAATAGTGCGGTGGGATTGTCTCTAACTTATTTGACCATTTGTGGGGCTAACAATTGATTAATAAACGCGTTTTACTGAAATATGAAACCATGTGTTAGCATATTTAAACATTGGTTAAGTTAACAACGGATAAAAAAGTGGGCCTTAGAAGATAATTAAACGATAAATAATCAGTAGCCTTTTGACGTCACTTCTAAGAAAGCTTCTCATTGATGTTATTTTCTAAACAATTGAAGTTGAACATCATTAGCGCTTTTTGCTGTTGACAGGGCATTGATAGAAACATCTGTCAGTGTCAATTAGTATTAAGAATCGGTAAGGTGCACAAGAAAGTTCCTATTGACACATGTGTTAATAGTGATGTTCGCACACCTATCAGGCAGCATGATGATTGATTGCGTCAATCCATTATTGATACAATGTAAAGAACCGTGTAACTATCTAATTGATTAGTGAAGGCATTATTCGTTGTCATAATGACTGTTTCTTCTATTGTGGCCAATAAGAAAAAGACACAATAAATAAACAATGAATCATTATTCCGAAAAGTCGTTATAAACAAGTTAATACGATAGAACTGACTGTGGTATCACAAAAGACAGCTGGTCTAGTTGTTACGACGCCTGTTCTTGGCATTTACACTGTCTTATGCTATAAATTAGAACTGATTCGCGAAATGTTGTAATCAACGTTAATAGTTCAAGGTTTACAATATTTGACATGGTTGTGTTTTAGATATATATTTGCCGTGTGATCTCGGTTTCTGAATCATTGTGACCCAGATATTTGTCAGCTGTTAATAAAAACAAATGAATACACGTGGCAAAGTCTGGGAAAGCTGTTATAACTATGTATTATTAGGAGATGGTTCTCCAGCATTGTCTCATTTGTTTGCACTTACATCTTACTTATTATTTCAAATGTGAATATTTGGATGGATAGATGTGTGTGTGGATGTATTTATTACATTCTTTATTGTACACCACAAAAATATATACAGGGCAAACAATAATTAAAGCTAGTGTACAGTGGACGGTCTTATCCCACAGGGAAATCTCTTACAGACAACCTTTGGATGGACTGAACGAGTGGAGATGCATTTAGGGTTGTCAGTGTACAATATATTAATACTAAGACATAATAACATAAATATATATACATAATATACTAATAATAAAAATATCACAGAGAAAGGAGAAGACTAATTGTAGTAAAAGGAAATGCTACTTCACCATTTTTTTTAATGTTGGTAAGAATTTAGCACGCCTCACTTCAATAGGTATGCATTCCACAAACAAGCTGCTTGAACTGTGTTCTTGATTTGTCGAAGAAGGATATGGAATATACGATGATCTCAAGGACCTAGAATGTGTGTCACAGAGGAACTGATAGATAAAAAGGACTAATGTTTTTTTTTTTATTTAACGGTAGTCTCGCGTTTGACCACGATCTCGCCTGATGGTAAGCGATGATGTGGTCGACAGTGAAGTACGCTTGCCTAGAAGTAAACTATTCAGGCTTGACTTAAAGATCCCAAGGTTGTAGCTAAGTTGTTGTTTGTTTTGAATGTCGTTTTTGTGCAGAATAAACACTTTTTCTTTCTTTTCTCTCTATCCTTAACTGTGCGAACAATGAAAGTATTCGCAAAACGCTTTGTTCGTATGGGTGGGATGTCCACCATGTATCGGTGGCGCATTTTCGTTCGTCTTGTTGTCCGATGATGGAAAGGGCTAGGCGGAATCAAATTGTGCTGTTCCATCGTAAATTCACAGAAATGTAACCGATAAAAAACCGACAGACTGGCCACACGTTTTGAGGCGACCAGTGCATCTTTGCCGATAAGCCTCTTTGCCTGTTTGTCAATCGACTCAAGTGTATCAAGTAGATATTTGGCAGATCCGTCCCAGAGATGAGAGCATCCATGCATGCCCGAACTTGCGCTTTATACAAGTTGACCAGCTGTTCTGGCGTGAAGTACCGACTCACCTTTGCGAGGATCCTCAACTTTTTTGCAGCCAACTGAGCCTTTGCCTCAATGAATCGACCAAAGTTGAGGGTCGATGTTTAAGTAACACCAGGAAAGTAGAAATGGTCCGTTATCGGAAAGGTTACACCACGGAAAGATGGAGCCGGGTGGAACAGTCTCTTTTTTGCGGAAAAAAGACACGCCTGCAGCAGTAGTTAGCAGCATTGAAATTGACTAGATTGGCATCGCCCGATTTGCGACTGCCTCCAAAGACAGGTTCAAGCGCTCAACCATGGCCTCCCGGAGAGACCGGTTTTCAGGCCCAGTAGCCCGTGCGCCGGACACGTATCTCTCAGCAACCGTGCTGTCGTCTGCGTACCCAAGGGTTCCGGGTTTTAGCAGGTCATTAATGTACAGCAGAAACAGTGTAGCCGAGAGCACTGACCCCTGAGGGACTCCGGTGTTAATACCAAACTACCCGGACGAGCAGCAATCGATAGCCACTCGGATGGACCGATCCCTCAGGAAGTCAGCAATAAAGTCACACAGACCACTAGGCAGACCGAAGGAAGTTATTCACAGAGTTATAGGAACAATGGTATGTTTAATGTATGTTTTTACGCCCGAATGACTGAACGGATCTGGATGCAATTTGGCACAGAGATAGATAATAATCAGGAATAGCAAATAGGATGCTTTTTATCTCCGGAATATTTTCCCTCGGGATATTTTTCGACTTTAACGCGGGCGAATCCGCTGGCAGAAGCTAGTAAAAACATAAATCAAGCCTTTTCCATGGGGGTAGGCAGAAACTACAAAACTTTGTTACGATCCTTACATACTCATTACATTTTTTCATTTATTAGATATTTAAACGATTTTTAGACAGTGTACAGTTAACAAACCTTGCCTTTGCTTTAAGCATTAAAGTAGAAGGTAAAACCTACGAATGTACTACTTAACATAGCAACATTGCATAAGAATTCGATGGTCGTATGGGTCGTTTGCTGGTCACTCGTGCTGTCACTGCTGCCAGTCAAGCGAGAGTTTTGTCCAGTCTTTCGACAAAATTGTTCAATTAACGTTTATGAAAACCCCAAAATTACGTAGACATATGGTTCAAAATCGTGTAACCTACACAATATAGTGCAAGAGTTCGGTATCAGTACATCTTAATTGCGTAAGAGACGGGACATCGCTCAGCGGCCGCTGACTGGAGTTTGTTTTCTTATTTTTAACACAAATATTTATTGCTTAATTAAATTAATGTTGCTTTTCTCTGTTTGGAAAGACAAAACAACTTCACATATTTGCGCATGGGGTATAATAAAGATGGCGCTTTGAGTACCTACCTACTTATAAAAAAACAAATGATTAATTTTAATTTTAATGAACATATAAGTAATTCTATATACAAGTCTAGTGGTTGCAATCGCTCCAGCTTAACAACATAAGGGTTTGATTACAGGGTTGGACAAAGTGTTATTGGGTTTTACAATCTGGAATTTCTCAGTAGCAACCCGGAGTCTGCACTTTAGGACCGGTTGATGCCAGTAGGGATGGGATGGGATTTAAAAATAACTGGCGAAATATGGGTGCTAAATAAAAATATACACACAAATATCTATTATACACCGTTAAATATTGGTCGTTCAAATCCCGTGGAGAGTCGATCCGGTACATCGATTTGTAAAGATAAAATTGAAAAATTTATATTTAAAAAAAGAACGAAAAAATTAACCGACTTCGACTTACGATCACTTTGCAACACCGACTTTCGAAACTTAAGTTATTTTTGCACTTTTTAGTGCTATGCTTTGGAAGTCAGTTTTTTCATTATTATTCTCTAATTTTATCTTTCTTGAATTTCCAAACAACTATGATCGACCCTCCACGAGATTTTAACGACTAAAATTTAACGGTGGATAGGTGCAACACTGCCCAGCCTTTCGAGGAATACTGGCGTGATGTTTGGTTAAAAGCCGGATAGTTGCCACACTTTTTGGAATCACTCTCTATCTCTCAATACAAAAAACAATAGTATATAATGCAACTAGTGAATAAAGGACGGATTTAAATCGAGGGCCATAGATGAATCACGAACAAGTGAAGGATTCTTAAAACTGAATCACGACCGTAGGGAGTGATTCATGATGATTGAATCACGAGCATAGCGAGTGATTCAAGTGTTAGAATCATGAGCGACGCGAGTGATTCATGGCCCTCGATATAAATCCGTTTTATTCAAGAGTGGCATACTATATTTTATACCATGACTACGAGAAAAGAAAGATTTAAGCGAAAAGCCCAAGGAATATTAATAATTAAAGTTAGGTAATAGCACCTGTTTTTCAGGGGCCTGTGACCACGTCTGTTAAATTACATAATTTCTAATAATTAACTAAACAGAAATGCAATTAATATTAGAAATACAATATAAATAAGTATTCAATAAATATCCTAGACTAAAATCAAAATCATTATTAAAATCTTAAGTATATATAAATATAAACAAACGCAAAATTAAAATCGAAGAAGGAGTTTGAAAGTCGAGTATTCTTTGCACAAGAAGTTTGTATCGAGTATTTTTTGCGCAAGGAGGTTATATAGCATTGAGAGGGAGTTCGAATATATTGGTGTGTTCTTAATTCAAACACCAAAACAGTGATTAAAAGTGCTTTTTATTCACCGTTTTCAGTGAATAAAATAAGCTTTTTAGAGGGGGAATGGTATAAAATACTTTATTTGTAAAATTGGCCGTTACTTTGGTTTGTTTATCTACAAATTTATGAAAACTAAAAAAAAACCGGCCAAGTGCGAGTCGGACTCGCGCACGAAGAGTTCCGTACCAGTATCGCAAAAAACGGCAAAAAAATCACGTTTGTTGTATGGGAGCCCTTAAATATTTATTTTATTCTGTTTTTAGTATTTGTTTTCATAGTGGCGAAAATACATCATCTGTGAAAATTTCAACTGTCTAGCTATCACGGATCATGAGATACAGTTGGTGAGAGACGGACAGACAGACAGACGGATCGAGGAGTCTTAGTCACAGGGTCCCGTTTTTACCCTTTGGGTACGGAACCCTAAAAATAAACATTTTTCCAGAGTATAAGCGATTCTTGCAGACCTCTATATTTTGGGACATCTATTTCTATCCCACATAGGGTTTAGTTGCCTAATCCACGTAAAGTACGCTTAAGATAATAGGACACTTATCCTGCTAAACCTTTTATTGCATTTGCCATCCCATGCAATCGCACAGAGACATTAAATATGTTCGCTTAACGTGGTTGTAGTTGAGGAATCTTTCGATAGATTAATAAAATAGCATGCGATGCATCCGTGAAACTAGAGTAATTACAATCGGGGCAACTATACCCCTGGGGCAAATAACCTGGTTTTACCCTATGTAACCTAACAATGTAAAGATATATGCACTCATATACATACATACATTAGAATCTAAACGAAATGTTTATAGTCGCTTCTGTTTTGTGATAATTTAGGTACATTCATAAAATTGCGATTGCGAAACTACTGTTTGTAGAGGAGCTATGAAAGATCAGGATTAGGTGCGAACACATAAACGATGCAACTGTCATTACTGTGTCGACAAATCTGTCGTCTGCTCCCGGCTTTCACTACCTTTGTTGTTAGTGAGCTGAAGACGACACTTTCGCCTGACAAATCCAACTCCGCACTGTTTGGTTTTGTGACTTTTAAACATTTCGAAAGACTTGCGAAGTTGCGAAATTCCCCTTGAGTCGCGTCACAAAAGAAAAAATAGTAGGCGCCCATCCGCCTATGTTTATTTAAGTATTTCTCTCGCGAATAAGTTTCTTTTTGGTCGCGATGTGGGAACGGACACAACAGGAAGAATGTTAACAATCCGGTCGCACTGAGGATGCTAATTGAGTCTCGGCAAGCGTTACCAGTCTGGAAGCGGCACCTACTACACATTTTCATAATTTGTGACATTTATTGCGAGCCCTTATTGATTTGACTTTTATTACCTTCCTTGTAAAACATGGCAGTTACTAGAATTTGAGTTTCACTAACGCAGTCTTAGTTCAATATTTTTATTTTCTTAAAATATTTTTCTAGTTTTCCCGAATTCATTTTGTGGGATAATTAGTTTTTTTTTTTATATTATTCTTAATGGTTGCCTACGTAAAGTACAGTCAATGATTACCCTAGAATGTTGTAAATCTAGCGAAGCAAGAGGTCATCTATCTCGATGCTATTGATGCCTTAAAGATAGTTAAACCCCTTAGGTTTGGATAGTTTAATTGGTTTGACTAAAACAATTGTACAAGTTTACTTATTTGCCTTCATTATTGACAGCGTTGTCTTTTAAATATGATTTCACAAAATTTTCCCTCATTCATGACTCCAAAATATTTTGAATGAATAAAATAATCTTTAGCAATTTATAAGTCATCAGCTTCTCATAGTAGGGGCCACAGGCGACACTTAATGATGACGAGCTGGCCGGCTGCATAGGAACGCAGCTAAATCCCAACGGTGCACAGAATCGGGTGCATTTATTTACATTATTATGTCGTCCCGGCTATTTCTGGTCCACCAGGGACGAATCTAGATGAGAGAGACGGAAATGAGCACTAGTGGAAAAATCTAGAATGCAAGAAAATTTTGGTTTTCATATCTACGCGAAAATTTAAATTAATAATTCCTCATACCCTTAATTTTTATGAGATTGGTGACTCAGATTTTGTTATAACACATACAAATAATTCGCTTTCCTGCCATATCATCTTTCAATCTATATATAATTTTTTTAGTTGTCTTCCAGTAAACTCTTGCAGTCACCTAATCTAATCTTAATCTCGACACTGTTCTCACGATATATAAAACGCTACTAAATCACCATATCTTAAGATCTGATTAATCTGACCTTCGCTAATTACAATTTTCGGATCAATACTCTAAATCGATTAATTTCAATTATTGATTTTTCATTGTTTCCGTGTTTTATTATCTTTGAAATAAACTAAACAAAAACATGCCCTACGAATAAATATTAATAATTCAATTATAATATTTTTTAATTATTTAATAATTAATGTACACACACTTTAATACATAAATACAACACAACAAGACATTAGAGTGCAAAGGAACTGCTTATTTCTTAAGAAATTTTTACCAGCAGACCCGTGAAAAGGAAAAATGAAAAAGGAATGCAGTTAACGAAAAAAAAATCGTCTAACATAACTTATTAAAACATATTTTATTTTATTAAACACATGTTATCAACAGCTGGGTCTAAGGTCTCTACCATATTTTACAGTGCTATTTAATTTTTGCATAGTTAATTTAACGAATATTAAACAGCATGACGCTAATATGCTTATTAGAAACTAGTGGAGCACTGAAGCATAATAATAAAGTTTGAATAACGGCTCCTGATTTACACTATAAAATCTTTATTGAACATTTATAACTTCTAAAGTGATTACTTAATCATTATTGCTTATACGGTAACTAATCTTTGAGTATAAATAATAACTAATGAATATTGTATAGGTAACCGTACCGAATACGGGCCTGACTTATCGACCGACAAAGACAAGGTAGGTTACGGTTTCAATGAAATAATATATGATCGTAGCTTAGACAGATAGAAGATAGATACAAAGTCTACAAAGATTTCTGTTCACGAACATTTAAAACATTATATTTTATCATGTGCTAACTTAATTACGATATTAGTGGCATTTCGTGTCTATCAAAACTGAAATCGTGACTGCGAGCTGCCAAAAAAAAGGTGAACTGTTCCAATCTCACCTTGATCTAACTAGCTAAATTCTTTAATATGCTTATCTAAATTTCTGTTCACGAAATTGGCGACTTGATGTCGTTGTAATTTAGTAAACATGGCTGGAAATTAAATTTATGTCTAAATCGAGACAAACTGATAGCAAGACACGAAGTCGCCGGAGGAAGCTGTTATCTCTCGATATAAGATTGCGGAGCTCGATAACTTGATCTATCGGAAAAGTTAACGAACCGTGCTTGCATTAAGATTCTTATAATTTCGTTACGAAAGGATTTTGCTATAATCTTTTGCCTTTTCAAATATAATTTTATGATGGTTGTTCTTCTTTGAGTTTTATGCTATATCCATAATCATTGACCAATTTCTTTGTTGTTGTTTTTGATGATATTATCTTCGCATCTGCATCACCAACATATTTTTCTATCGTTTATTTTAAAGTTTTTGATAGACCTGTCATAACAAAGCTCCTAGAATCATCTGTGCTATATCATTGACCTAGCCAATTTTCACTAGGAACGGGAACAATGATCTTGACATCCTTTAACATAATTATCCTCTTCCTATTATTGCTCTGGACAGCACCGTCTTGCCAACAAAACTAATTGCTGACATGGAAACGAAGGACCCTTGACAACATTCCAAGTTTGTCATACATTTATTTTGAATTAAGCAACTCATCGTCAAAATATTTACGACTGTGTTTACTACTATGAGTTTACAACTATACAAGTTATTTTTCTGAGACGCGACATTTTCCCTTTCTACGCTTGACTCTTTAAATCACTAAGATCCGATTTGCAATCATCAGATAACTTTTAACTGAGAAATAAAATGGCTGTTTGACAGATTTTGCATAATTATGTCAAATCGACATAATTATTTATTTTTCAGACTAATGTCTACATATATTTATTCTAATTCAATAGTCTATATAATAGACTATTGAAAAACGAGCCGTTTTATTTATTTTTCAGACCAATGTTATAGACTATTGAAAAATGATTACTGCAAAATAAAAAGATAAAATTGCACCTGAATCGGTTCAATGATTTAAAAGATTAACAGACATACGAGTACTACCTAAGTAATAATGAAAAGTTGTTTCATACAAGCCGAGACGATGCAAAAATAGTACCGCGCTAGTCGCTACTGGTTGTAAATAATTACGCACAGACATTGCTTTGAATGCCTTGTATGACCACTCATCAGTGTTAACAATTTGTTTGGTTTTGTTGCGGCCTCAGGAATGTAGTCTATCGCTTCACATCACCGTCATTAGTGCATACCAAGGCTCAGAATACCCCGAATAAAACGAAAGAGACTAAACTAAACTGAGAGGCGTAGCTAAACATCCATCTTCGCAGATGTATCACGGTGCCATATTTGATGAATAAAACCTGATTCCATCATGATTTCTGCATGAGTCATCTTCTTCATCTCCATATTATAAAAATAACTGTTTCGGTTGACAAAATCACGTTAATTATATACGCCTGACCCGAAAAACATCTTGCTACCCGAATATAGGTAAGATGATATTAAGTGCCATTTATCAAAATAATTTCAGATGATAAAATCAGATGTAAAATAATTACCATGCCGTATTGTTATGGGCTACTGTATATTTAAAGTATTAATTATATTTAATAATATACTTGACAAAAACTCCTGAGAAGACATCTTCAATAATTCGGACATGAAAAACGGATGTAGCTGTTTTGGGCGCCGATAAAAAATAGTTGATTTGATTAATTATTGCAGGTAGATTCTGGACGTTTCCGTATGTGACCCGGCTGCAAGTTGCAATTAGTTAGATACCATCTTGATTAAATTTAACATGTACATAACCCTCTTATAGGTCCAGTTATTTGATTGCTAGTTAACTCAACCAATGGTCTCAAAATTCAGTTAAATGCGTTTTTATTACAAATGGTCTTGCTTTACAAATGGTCAATTAAGTTGGAGAGTTTATTATTTAACAATTTGTTGTGTTTGCAGTGGTGGCTTAGTGGTATCGGCCGCGACTTATTAGTTGTAGGTTGTTGGTTCAAACCCAGGCAGGCGCTTTACTTTGTGTAAATTATTTCAGCACCACTGCTCAAAAAAACGGTGAAGGCAAACATCGTGAGGAAGCCGACACGTCCTAGAGACAAAAAAACGAATACGTGTGACATCCACCAACACGCATTGGGTCCGTGTGGTGGATTACGGCCCATTCCCTCTCACAGGAGGAGGCTTGTTTCCCAGCAGTGGGAACATTTAAAAAAGCTGCTGATGATGATGATTTGTTTGACAAACAACTGATGAACAAACGCGTTTTACCGAAATTTGAAATCACTAGTCCTAGTTAACTCAACCAATATAAGCATATTCGTTGAGTTAACTCAACCAATATTAGCATAAGTACATATTAGCATATTGGTTGAGTTAACTAGATATCAAAAAACTGGGCCTTAATTAACCTATCATCCACTGAAGAAGTCGTACCGTCAGATGCCTGCAGTACCTACCTAACCAAGGACACAATAATATATAATTTAATTAAATGTACTACCCTTTTTTCTTTGTTTACGCCATTTATGCTGTTAAATGTTATAAATAACTGAAATCCTAACAAATATACCACTCTCCTAGATACTTAACTACCAAAAAAAAATTGCTGTCCCCGACAGCGTCCATAATTATTTCTGTTATTTTATACTCACCACCTGTATGTGTCTTGTGTACCTGTTTGAATTTGAATTTTAGCGTCCCACCAATTGTTCTCCTAAGCAAACTGTGTAAGCAATCATTACAAGTCAACTGCACTTTCACTGTCTGTCGGGGGTCAAGTTTACATGACTTCCGAAATCCCATTACATGTGGGTCACATCACCTCGATACGATCATTAGTTATACTCACAACACCTCGCCATAATTAACCCGTCAACCGCCACCTCATTATGTGTACAGTCGACAAAGAGTTAAGGCTTCCACAGGCAAGCGCAATGCGAAAGTACAACAGACGGTGACACGAGCCTAAATCATTATTATGGCATGTGTTACAACTTTTTAAACATAACTTTATATAACCTAACAAATAATAGCAATGATTTTAATATATGGTATAATATCATGTTCCAAAGAAGTTGCTGGCGTCGCACATTTATCTCTTGTATTGAGTGTACTTGTTGAAACCGAAATTCCAAGCCATGACAGGACTTGTTTGCAATCGTCATTCACACAATCATTCAAATATGTATTGGCGAATACATAATATCGGCACGTTACTTTCTTTTGGCCTACTTGTTGTTATGTTGATCTGTTGTCTACGTCATGTAAACATTGTTGTAATGTTTTCTTTTTGTACTAGGTCGTCCTCTTTTCTCTGTTATGATTGATTCCTATAAAACAGTAAAATTTTGTAACCCATTTCGAAAGACAGTTGTTTATATTTTCTAGTCGTAATACTAAAACGTTGGTTGAGTTTACATTTTTAGGTAATTTTACAGCCATTTGTGATGTGAGTCTAGACGTGTAGTGCAACAAAAATTTTCTCAACAACATTAAATGAATTCATTTACTGAAACCTAAAAAAACGTTGGTTACAAAAGACATAAGAGAACATCGTAATAAAAATAAAACAGGTCCAATAAAAAGTAATACGAAACGTCCAAAAATAATTGCGGTAACATTTTTTCTCCTGTATTACGTGGTGCGTGTTACGCGGGAGTCCGCGCGCATTCTACAGGTTGCCCTCTATGGGCGCAACTCGCGACGCACTTGACGCGGAACCTGCCTTCATAATATTCGCCAAACACATCCTGTGATTGGCGAATATAATGTTATCTTGAATACAATATAAATAAGTATAATGTTACATTTATTCTTCCATTGCATAATTTTGTCCAATCGTATACTTATGCATTTCTTTGTTGATTCATAATAAACTATAGAAGTGTGAAGTTTTGCAACTGGACTTTGGCCTTTGAAGAACTTCTTATAAACTTTTTCCACAAGAATAAAAACTTGAACAGGTTGTACATGTAGAGAGTTTTAATTAGACGCATCTTAAGTGGAACACAAAGATTGGCAATTTAATTAAATAAATTATTGACATGGGTATTTGCCCTGATAAATGACATAGATAATGCTAATGAATTCCAGTAAGGCAATATCCTGTGTAACCGAAAGTAAATAAAGATGAGGAGACGGTCGCAAAAACAATAATTTTAATAAAGTAATAACCAACGTAAAAATATTTAGTAATGAGACATCGGAGTTTTAAGTAAGGGATAAACATCTTACGGTTTTCAACAAGTCATCCCCTCGACAGAATGGCTTCTCTCATTTTATATTTTTTTGTTGACAGAGCTTTTCGGAATGCACAAGGCGTTTTGCCAAAACAACCGCTCATTCATCGTTGTTTAAGTTTTGCAACAAATTTATTGTGTACAATAACACTACAAGCAGACAACGCGTCGTGGAAGTAAACACGGATGACGAGAAGTAAACATTTTAATACCTTTCAAACATCTCTCGGCTTTCGTTATTTTTTACTTTCGACATAACAAAGATCACACTTCCTATATACTTTACATTACCGCAAATTTTTGTACAACTATGGTGTAAAAACAACAATATTAAAACGGTTCTGGGAAAATAAGGAAAATATTTACGTTACCGATTTTTTACTCGGAGTAAACGACTACAAATTGGCAGTAAAAATGAGAAATATATCAAACATAACACATATATCGATCTTACATTACCGGAATTATGTGAAAGGTGTTGGACGGAAAAGAACGTAGGTACTATAAAAATATAATGCGAAATAGCGTGCCAAAATGCTGAACAAATAGAGAGCCCTACAAAAGAAATTGCTGCCGTATATGACCACACGCATGTCGTGTTTGTTTGTATATCTTATAAGTAGTTAGAAACCTTGACAATGAATCAAGGATCCGCTGCGTAGACAGTTAACGTACCTTCGTCGGTGGTACTTTTAGAAATATAAATATGTGAACCTAAAACAAAAACAAATAAAATTTAAGTAACCTTCGACACATCTTTATTTCACGCTACTTAATTTATTTAGTTGTAGACACACTTCGATCGACAATTTATTGAAAACGTAATTATGAGTTTATGACACGACATCTTGCGAAAACACCCCGATTCAAACAGTAAAACGCGCTTTTGAACGGCTGCACCGATCTTCATCAAACATAGCTAAGAACACTCTCGATAAAGTCACCTTTCAAACGAAATCAAAATCGGTTGATCCGTTTAGGAGCTATGATGCCACAGACAGATACACAAATACAGAAACACAAAAATACACAGGCACACACGTCAAACTTCACCCTCTTTTTCCGTCGGGGTAAAAATGGAATCCTGCTGCCCATTCATCTAACATTGTTTCCTAATAAGATGCCATCGCAAGTTGAATGAGGTTGAAAAAGGAGTGTGGGGATGGACACAAGATAGAACAGGAAAAGCCAAACAGTGGCCGAATTCGACCTGTGGATAGTTATAAAGATGAGTACTGCTTTGAAACGTTTTAAATGAAGACATGAATCAGCGCGTTATAAAACTAGGAAAATAAACAGTTGCACCAAGAAGAAATCAATAAATTGAGTAAATGTGAAAAAAATTCAAGTGCAGTGATCTATTCCTCGTTCGCACCCAATATCACACGGCCATTAACACGTTCTCATGTTTATTATCATTTTAAAATCGCCAATACTATAAATACAGTCCTATCCCATACGTGGAAGACGGAGCCACGAGGTCACAGGTACATTGGGGCACTAACCTTGATCGTATGCAAGATCCCCGATAGTATAGATTCGGTCTGGGAGCCTATTAAGCTATGCCGTCTTTGATCTGGCAAGTCGCAGATGTCAATCGATAGACGCAACTCGGACGCATGCTCCTAGTTTAGGCCTTGTCACTCGGCTTGACGGACGCAGTAACGAACGCAGATGTTAGCCGGATGTTTTTAGAATAGGTATTTACTTCATGACCAATTAAGTGACGCGTGATGATTTGATTTGTGTGTCTTTAGCAAGATATATAGAGAACTAAGTGCTGAACATCATCTGCCTGGCATTGTCTCCATTTTACTTGTTGTAGCAACACGTGCCATCAAGCAGCGTCTATCAGCAATAGTACAGTCTCGTTTACTGAAATTCTTTGGACATGTCTCGAGGCGGAATAACGACTCCATTGAGCGCCTGGTGGTTCAGGGCAGAGTGGACGGTAACAGGCCACGCGCAAGGTCACCGATGAGGTGGACCAACCAAATTAAATCTGCGGTTGGGGGTCCTGTAAATGAATGCGCCAAGCTTTCAGCTAACAAAACCAAATGGAGAGAGATCGTGCGGCGAGTGACTAGAACATCAACGATCTGACAAAATTCATCGTGACCACGACCGCTCTGTCAAGAGCGAAACGAAGAAAAAGAAGAAACAAGTATTCTTCTTGCATTCTTAGAATTAACGCTAAATTTAAAAGTCGTAGATACTTTTAACTTCTGTAGCGTCTACTGTTTTTTGTTTGCCAATAGTTCCAACATATTGGTGTATAGGTATAACGGCCTTAAAATTAATCTGCCTGCCTAGCCTTTCTCCAACAATGTTGGGGCCAACTTCCAGTCTGCTGCTAAGACCCAGTTTTTTATCTGTAGTTAACTCAACCAATGGTTAAATATGCTAACCAGTGGTATTTTGGAATCTCGGCATTTTTTTTTCAATTTTTAACCTCACAAATGGTCCAATAAGTTGGAAAGTTAATTATTTGACCATTTGTTAGAATAACAATTGATGAATAAACGCTTTTTACAAAAACAAAAAAATCATTGGTTAGTATATTTAAACATTGGTTAAGTTAACTGCTGATCAAAAACTGCGCCTAAGTCTATCCCTTGATCCATTTAAGCCCATTATATCAATGAAGAAACAAACGAGTTTTTGTATCGAAGGTCACAAATACTATCACTGCGACCTTTCCGTTTCCTGCGTGCTTAGAAAGTATCAATTTTATTATATCAGTTAGTGAAGAAATGTCACTCGAAGAATGTAAAAATAGTCACGTTTTTATCCCGCATAGAGGTCAACTTTTTATCCGGTAGGTCAACATATATATACCGCAGAAATAGCTTAGATAATTGTAATATTGCATCACAGTATTGCACAAACTGAAAAAACAATCCAATCAGTCCAAAAGCATTTACAAAAAAAAAAGAGACCGTACAAAAATTAACCTGTCGACATAGCATTTTCATGGGATTGCATTCTTGTATTTAAGTATCTTTGCTTTTTAGGAAATTATGCACGTCGACTTAAAATAATGTTCCTTTTTTAAAAAAAGCCTGGCCGTTACAAAGATCTTACATCTCTATAATCCCTCATTCGCTTTCCATCATTGTTATTTATACCTTATGAAAATGATATGTAAACAAACAATAAAACAGTTCCTAATATTTAGTTCGTTCTCAAATACCGTTACAGCGCAGTATCCCGCTATTTTGGCAACGTTACATATTTTAATGTGCCCGCAACAGTAAGTTTGGCAGAGGTAGCCAAGTTCTGCGAAGTCAAGGTGTAAGCATACACCAGCTTATCATGCGCATCACTAGAAACGGTAGCGTGTAACCGTACCCACCCAATATACTAGTCAAATGAGTACTGTTTATATTTTGTGAACTATGGTGTTGGGTTTGGGACTGAGAACTGCGGAGCGGGGTCTGAACCTGTTTTTGAGTGTGGGTGAAAACGTTTCTGTCGTAATCTTATACCTATTTATCACTTGCAATGGAATAAAAGTTTCCTCATCAATTTGTAAATGATACTCCTTCCAAAAATGCAAGTATCAAAATCAATGTCATAAAAAAAACAATTGACATCATTACATTCTAATATAGAGAGCCTAATTAGCTCCTTTATTTTATAGCCAAACGTAACGCGTTTTAAATTTAATCCGCCTATCTCCATTCCTTTTTCTTATTCTAACTACAGGCAAAATTCATACATGGTGCGAGCGAGTAAGGATTTTAATATTCTTTGTAAAGAGTTCGCATTTGACCCATTTTCCACTAAAACCTATTCGGCACACACTCGGCTGAAGTTTTTAGTTGAAGTGTTTAGTTTTTATTGTTCTTTATTTAATCGTATTTAATAACATAGTTAGTAATCCTAAGATTTCTACTACTTTTTCTGTTACTATTCGTGAGAACCTGTAATTGGCTCTATGTCTCATATATAATTGTTATCCATCTGTTATAGCTGTTGGTTCTCCTAGTATTAAATAAATAAATAACAGTTCATAAGACCCTAACCCGCTCCGCTCTTCACAAAACGCCGGCCGGTCGGCCGGGTCGGTACGTTGCGTTCCCGGAACCCGGCACAATCACCTGCTGCGACACCAACATGATAAATAAGACACACAATTAATTGCTTCCTACCACACCCGATACCACTAAATCACAACACATATTAAACTGTCGCCTTTTAATCGCTTTTATCATTCTCACTGTCATTTTTTCCATCTTAATAGATATAGCAGTATCTAATAAAGCTGCCAGTTTGCATTGCGCGGCCCGTATCGCACTTATTTATGAAGTCTGCTGAACCAGATGAATGTTCCACAGGCTAGGTGTGAGTCATGCTTTAAAATTTAGAGTTTAAAGCTCCTGCAGTACCAGTAATGTTGTTGTATTGTGCCCGACCGTTTGCAACGCGTAATTAATGTTCCACAGTTATTATAATTTACTCATACACTTTAACTATGTTATTAACTCAAATAATGCATTAATTCCCGTTCGCTTTTCCCGCAAAATATAGATACTATAACAAAATTTAGTTCACCTTTACCTGATTACTTATCATGGTAAACTGATTTAGCTTTTGCTTTCCGCTAGAGTTCCTGAGTTGATATATTTTATCTGGTAATCTGTGACCTGGATTTTCTATTTATTTATATAATCGAGGTTACCAAATATTTCCACGCTTGAAATGAACATTTCCTTCCCTTGCAAACTATGGTGCCTCTAAAACAAAAATGCACACACTGAAATAAAAAATATAATGTCTAGGCAAAATTAGAAGAAAATTAGACTTATTTAAAGACACATCTAGTAAAAGACACCTTAGAAAGGTTTTGAATTGTGGTATAGTTTCAACCAATTTCAATGCATATTTAACCATTAAAGTAGAATTTAGCACGCTCTTATTCCATTTAAGTGATCAAGATATCAATTATAATACTTGTGCAGAAAAAAAGGCGGCTTGACAGATATCTTACAGGAATGCGATGCCTGTTTTTGTGGGCATGCTTGTAATGGATTTTTAATGGTAAACATTCCTGGGAGGTAATCGAAACGCAAAAACTACTTGTATAATCTTCCGAGGGATTCCAATGTGACATTTATATAATAAATATGACATTTATATAAAAAATACTTTACTTATTATTTGAGTAAACATATTTATTTTCTGGTTTAAATGATTCGAGTCTTGTTCATTATGATATATAAATAATTGCCTTAATGCCCATGCTTAGTGTGTACATGAATAAAAAATAAATATCTACTGATTAATAATGCACCTCATCATTATCAACAACCTTTTAACGTTCCCACTGCTGGGACGCAGGCCCCTCTGTGTGGATATCACATATCTTTTTGTTTCTAGGACTTGCTGATGTTTTCCTTTACCGTTTTTAGAGCAGTGGTGATAGTAATGATTCACACAAAGTAGTACGCCTATCTAGGTTCGAACCCACGACTTACGACACCTAACTCAGATCCTTTACCAAAGGGCCACCACTGCTCTCAAAAATTTCAACTTTGATGCAAATTCTGCAACTATGATGCAACGACACGTGAAACAAATAAATGTCATTATTCCCTAAAATCCATCTGCAATACGAATATCGCTTTCAAAGTTGCTCAAAGAGACAGAAGGACAGAACGCACATAACTCACTGCACTGCAGTAAAAGTGCACTACGATGCTTAGAGTGAAATAAATTGTAACATATTGTGATTGCTCGGTTCACCTTGTGTTAGTTACGGTATTGCGTCCCATTTCCAACTGTGTGATTTATGTGCCCCACTCTCAAATACATAACATCACCAGGTGATTCGGGACAGACGGTTTACGACGTTTTCAAAACAAAGACGGCTGTGTGATTAGGTGGGATGTAACAATCGATCCATTATTTACAAAACCTAGGCAGAAACGTAATTCGAAATAATATTTATGAGAAGAATCTCCATTAGTATTAAACTAGATGAAATAAAGGCAACAAATAAGATTGAAACAATTGTGACCTATAAAAACTTTGTTTTATTACATACGTCCGTAATTCTTTCCATTTTTCATATCTTTCAATAGTGAGGATACATAAATTTTGAACGTGAATTTGCTCAATTGTTAGATTGTATACGTTTGGAATTTTGTATATATTTCAGTGACACAATTCGCTTGAGAAACGATGTCGCATTCAGCATAGTGAACAGCGCTCCCGCTACACACGGGTGAAGATAATTAACGCGGCGACCAGTCCGCTCAACCTTGCTGACTCTGCCAAATCGATTGTTACACGTCTCTCACTGCGACATAGTTACGAAACAATCAGCTTCCTTAAAATAGTAATATTTGAATATTTAAACGGGAATGCCTTATGAGGACATCACTAGCATTCCGGTATTGCATTATGATAATGTGCCATTTTCAATGTGCGCATCGAAGTCGTGCGCGCCGCAGCACGCGCCCTCTCTGGCGCCGCTTGCGAGCTTCCAATACTAAAAGACATAAGAAGCACAGTCCCTTCGTATACAAAACCCTACCTTATAATATACAAATAAGATAAAATTTTGATAGCTACAACAGTAAAGATAACACTACACGCAATCCTAATACTCCTCATGCCAATAGAGACAATAAAGCTCAAGTTGGGTCCATTGACTTAATAGGGAAATATGTTGATTATCATGGAATCTTTACATTACGAGACGTAGGAATGGAACTTTTATTAATATCACTGCGCTTTATTGTACTGTAGGTGACGAAAGTGACAGTACAATATGAACAGTAATCCATTACGTAGATGTTTATCAAAAATATTTGGAATTAAGTCACGCGTGTGGGTTGTGAATCGGTGTTTTTATGGTAATGTTATGGCGGCAATAGAAACGTTCTCCCAATGAAGCGAAATCGACCAAACAATGTGTTGTTTCAAAACAAACCATTGTAAATTTCCCATCAATGGTTTTATTTTTATTATCCAATACACACGTACGCATAGTAATATTATACAATCCAATAAACAAGGAAGAACAAACGCTAGAAATTTTATGAAAGCTGGTATGTTTCACCGGAATCATAACAGACTTTATGGTTATGATAGATCTGGGGAAAAACAACATAACAATGTTTTCCTATTTCACCTATGGAATGTTTACTGAACCTATTTCACTATTAGGAACGAGGAACAGTTATATTACGGTGGTTGCATAAACAAATAACTGCCGATATTAGCACAATGACCATAGGACCCAGTGGCCCAGTGTGTTGAAGACTTATGATGTAAACCAGACGTGTTGTTTCTATTTAGGAGAACAGGTGGGATGGGACAGATGAGTCAACTTTATCTGCAGGGCTTCTAAATACCGATATGAGAGTATATTCTTGTTATTTTCACCTGGCATGTTGAGAATTTCTGAGAATATTAGCATGAAGCCGATATGCCAGGACGTTCGCGCGCTCAGCCGTCATACAAGGCGCCATTTATCTAACAAGGTTGATTCTCCATCCCGTTTTCTCGCTGTCGTTATTACTACTAATCGTTGATAATGTGCTGATATACTGAGAATATCAGATGAAAATTCTTCTAAAAAGATATGAATAATATCAATAAAGTACAACCTCTTCAATGTAATGTAAAAAACAGACTACAATTTCACACTAAAACTTTTTTAGACTTCCTCTTCGCAAAAGTAATGTAATCTAGATTAGGAAAACTTTAGGGAAAAGTTAACTGCAAATCATCATATTTAAAAAAAAACTTGCTCCGAAACCAATGAGTCAAACGCCTAAACCATTTCAGAAAATTAGACATTTTCTAAATTCAAATTCAAATTCAAAATTTTTTTATTTCACATAGGCCTACATGGGCACTTATAAAACGTCGGCAAAAGGTGCACGGTTCGGGTTGGTCGTTTCCTATGGAGAAGAACCGGCAAGAAACTCCATGGTTACTCTTTTAAAATGGTTTGGTTTTACAATATTTCCATGTTACAGCATTAGTACTTAGATATGGGGGGACAACGTAGGCCCGACAATAAGTCGTAAAAACTAAACAAAGTAAATAAAAGATTGTAAAACAAGATGAAAAGTTAACAAATGTTAACAAGCATATCTAGAAATCTAGAAGGCCTACAATGTTCACACATTCACAAAACAATCGGTAAAAGAATCTATACAAAGGTAGTAAAAAGAAAACCGTATATCAAAACTAAATTTAACATGAGGCACAAATGTTGATATCAGTGCTGTAACTATTCTTTGAGAAGGGCGTATAAATATGATTGAAAACCATTGTAAAGAGTCTAATCAAAAGAAGAAAATTTAATAAAATAATCTTTTAAAAATTTAATAAATTTTTAAAAGATTCTCATTTCTACATTACGTGTAATTAAGTCCACATCACATAGCACTTTACCGCTATCCCCAAGTCTTCTTGCATAATTTAAACATATCAGAAATAAGTTTTCTACCTGTACATCCGCAATTACCGTTTCTATCTTTCACGTTGGTTCCTGACAGGCACTGAAAAGCGGCGCATTTATCACTACTCTGAGCCTTCTATTGATGTACAAGACGGACGATGAATACCACGTAATTTAAATCCCTCTGTTGAAATCTTGTGGGTGGTTCGCCATCAATCCTGTGGGAACTGCAACCGAGTGTTAATTATAAAACATTTATCCTGTCTTTTAGTTACCGTTTCTGCGATTGTTTGTGCACGACTCGTCTCGAGTGTGGGTGTCTGCAGTGCTTTAGTATTCCTGGACGCATTTGTTTGGATTCTTCTGGTCGGAAGATGCGTTTTGTATCTTGTTTTACTACTTCAATGCTGTTGAGAGTATTGAGTAATTGAAACCAAATGTGGGTTGCGAAATTTTATGGCATAAGAAAGATTTTATTATTGTGTATTGTTTTATCTACCGCTGCTATACATGGGCTCAGATTTTTTGAAATTAAATAAACGTTCGAACAGTTTAAAGATGATGTTTTTTTTATTAAAGGTAGACTCGCACTTGACCACTTTCTCAACTGATCGATGAATAATACATGATAATATAGGTAATAATAGATGATGTAATACTTATATAAGGCAGTCAACTAAGCTTAGTGAGCCCAGTATCCATGAATTTCGATGATCTCAACTAAATATAAAATCTTATATCATAGATACAGGATAAAAGTTAAGATAGGATACTTCAAAAAGTTTACATTGCTCCACGAATACAAATAAACTACAGCTGAGGTGGTCATAATTTCATTAGCTCTAAATATATCCATATCGTTAGGGAATTAAAAGACCATGCTGCTGAGTATCTTGTAACATATTAAGCCTGTTTCATCTCTACATCAATTTATTCGCTATAAAAATTATAATTAAGCGTAATTTTTCCATGTATCGGCGTGTTACACGACGTAGGTTTCGCTTCAATACGAGAATCATGTTTTATAGAAAAGTGGATCTTTATTAAGCGGTGAAAGGTGTCAGCGTACTGGTAACTTACCATTATAGCTGTCTCGGCGGCTGGTCGGGGACATTTGTTTAAATTTATGCTTGTTAAGGCGAGGTGACTGAAGGCACGGCTACACGACATGACTCCGCCGATAAGCTAATCATTCGTTAGCATGCTTGTACACTTGTGTTTCTAATATATCTTGACGGTTTTGATTTTCTATGCAGATTTTAGAGTGCGTGCTGTAAGTCATTTAGGTTTGCATGTTATGGAGTGAATGCATTTTTAGTTTTTGGAGTTCCTTACTTGTCAAAATTGGTACAACGGTATTTTTATCGTTTAAGTGTCTATTTAGACGTATAGATATTATGTTATAGAGGTCAGATAGCAGAAAAGACACCAATGAAAGACCTTGGCATAAACAACAACACTTTGATAGTAATGAAGTATGCGTAATTGCATTTACACTTGCACCTGGTGATCAAGATGTGGTTTCACATATCATTGTTATTATATCATAACATAAACAGAGAATTTGTTTATAGACAAGGAAGCTTGTTCAATCACTTCAGCTGCAGCTGTGGCTGCAGTCAGCCAATATTCTCATGTACAAATAACATTTCCCATGCAACATAGAAACATGGTGATATGTCTTTACTTTTTATTAATGTCAATGTATCCATAGGTGCATATCTAATCATTGACAGGGAATGAAATCTGAATATATGCCTCGCTTATCATATAGCATAAGTTTTAAAAGTCAAGGGAGGTGAAAGGTTAACTTTAAGATAACCGATGGGCGAGCAACTTTTCCCTGCATAGTTAATTTTTATCATGTTATTTTCTTTTTCTTTACCAAATCATCAAACATGTTTCTAAATACTTACGTTACGGTTTATTGAACTAACATTTTGCTAGAGCATAGTTCACTGTTCACTTTTTGACCAATTTTTACGTGTGGAAATCCCCTTGGGTGTCCTCCGTCTTTGGTCATTCGGAGGGGTCTGTCAGACTCCTCCTTGTCACTTCTTACTGGGGTGTGGGACAACAAACGCATTTTCCACGATCACTACAGCAGTGATGGGTCCCAAGTTTGCCTACAACACCAACTTATCACGAAACATTCTCCTAAACACAATTGTTTTTTTTTTAAGTACTTCAGTTTCCATTCAGTAAATCTAGTTATTAGGAAGTTAAACGTCCGAAACATAATCTATTAATGAATTTAATTACGAATATATATATCAACTATATCCTGAGAGTTGTGGCTGAGAGCTATAACTTCAGATATCCGACATTTTGTGCGGAGGGTGATTAGATAGGAAACATGTGTTGCTGGCTGGTCAGTCTCGGCACGCAGTGTTTAGACCTTTATTTTTAAATGTATGCTGAATACGGATCACTGTTGTCCAAATGAAATTAATTTGAAATTTGGATTTGAAAATATTTTCAAAATCTATCGTCTTATCATAGTTCTCTATTTCGTTGTTTTTCTAGAATATTTTATGGTGCAACAGTTTAGTTAGCACATATACCTTGTTATTTTGGTTTATTTCAAACTGGAACTTTAATACATTGCAAGAACGCTAAGCAGATGCTAGTCCTCTAGTCCAGTCTATCTATGTGCATATCAAACAGCATTCGTGTATTTCATTTATAATAATGAATGTATTTACTTTGATAGTCAGTAATAGAACGCTAACTGCCAGTACTTCTTACGATTACTTTGTTACTTGGATGCAGATTGCACCATCAGTTTTCTTTATTGAAATATCTTTTGCAGACGGCATTATGCTAAACTCTTCCATTATTATTATATCTACAATTTCAAAGACTGCTTCATGTGTACACCAACCTTTATAGATACGTGAATACATAATCTCGAGTATGTATAATATATCGATAGGATCATTTGCACGTAAATGTAGAGTTAGCAATAAAATTACTTATACGTTCGTTGACTCCTGTTTTCCCTTTCTGCGGGCTTGGTGCTATTGAGTTGTTCCAATATACTTAATAGACTCAACTGTTACCAGTTATCAGTAAAAATACGACATGTGGAAGTGAAATGGTAAATATTCTGACTGTACTAACTACTTCCCGTTATAAAAGTCACTTAATGAAGTATAAGTAAAAAAACCAGATAAACATGAATATTTTTTTATTAGTGTCGATAAATATAAGATCAGTTGTGAGACAAATTGCTACTTTATACATTAACAACATACAATAAAACTATAATTAAGGCATCAGATTGTTTTATAAATATATAAATTGAAGGACAGTCTTATTTCTATTAGGTACTGCACTTTGAAGTAGACTTTGCATTTCAAAATGAATCCAAAAAATAAGTCAATAATTTAATCCAAACACACTGCTCAAAATACATGAATGAATTGTAAAATAAGTTAATGTACAAACAAGGAATATTTAATCAAACATTACTTGACAAAGAATTGGTAATTAATTATCCAACATCAAGATTAAATCAAAAACACTTTTACATAAGTACTTGTGTTTTAAGCTAAGCCCTCTCTTAAAATGAAGTACATAACATTTTAATATTTCAAGTAAGTTTATGCAATACAAAATACACTTAAGTAAAGTGCATTATGATGATTTTATAAATGTAAAACTTCTGAAGAAATGTCTTTTTTAAATTCGACTAAGTAATACTTTCAGTCTGATTAAATCTACTAAAAGTCAGAGAAATTTAATGTTCACCGCTTTTGACAAAAATATCCAATAAATTGATTACAAATACATAAATTTATACCTTGTCTTTTTATGACGCATATGTCATAAATAAGGTGGAAAACCATTAATTTCCCCGGCTGTAAACTACGCTAATTTATTGCTCGAAATTGAATTATTTGTAAGTATGTCACATTACACAATGAAATTATTTGAACAAATATACAACATTATACCTACTACTGAACATAGAAGGCCACTTAGCAGTCTACTAAAAGGGTACAAACACGACCTCACGTTTATTGCTAAACATAACTTTCATGCAAACCATTACATAGCTTATCAACGAGATATCCTCAATATATTACAGTTACAATAATTACGTAGTTACAATAAAAGTTACACTGTACATTACTTACGAGTAAACAGGCGACAGAAGGGCCATATTTTCACGTATCAATCCTAGTATCCATCTTTGTAAATCTCATCTTTCTTGCCATCGTAAATCCTCCTTAGTTCCATTCCAGGCCCGGCAGACAAATCTCTTCGATCCGTATCGACAGAGATAACAAAGCTTTCTGTAGCCACAGAAATAAAAACAAAACTCCTGTCACGGAGTGAACAAGATCCGGTAGTGTTGGGACATGCAGATCATATGCTTAGTGATGGTCGTTTCTTCCTCACGCTTTTGTTGCTCAAGCCAAGGATACTGCCGATTACCTGTGAGAAAAAAAATCTTATTTTTTGGTCGTTGTGTCACGATTTCAGTCTTGATCGTTGTGGGAATTATTTATTTGAAACTTCTAGAGAGAAATAATTATAGTTGTTGGTTTCAAAAGGTACCTAATCTATGGAATTTAATCTAATTCGATGACTTAAACCAGATGATGCAGAAACCTTTTCCCATATGACTGAAAGTTTCTGTACCAAAAAAAGTCACGTATTCTGTGCTAAGAAACTCCATGCAGATGATACCTCAGGTCACAGCCAGTGTCAAATTTAACTTTATAGGGAAGACAGATACTATGCTACAATTAACTCACCTTAGAGACGGAGTAAGCAGCTAGCTTGCGCCTGGGCGCGGGTAACAAAAGCGCGAGTGCGCGCGCCTCCCGCAGCAGCGCGTGGAAGGCGAGCGCTGCGCCCGCGCACGATTCCGCCGCCGACACCTCGTAGAACTGACAGCCAAACCTCAGCGACAACTCCTGACCCTCTTCCGCCTTAACAACCCTATTAGACAAACATATTTTTTTTTATAAATGGAGGGAGATCATCGTAAAGTTTCAGTGCAATAAATGAGTGTCAGGCATATTACGACACTCAGCAGTGAGTAAAAACCTGAAGAAAGACGAGAATGTGTGGAGATGGATAAGTGGTGAGAAATGAGAAAGGTTAAAGGTATCAAAATAAAATAAAAGTTGCAAGAAAAACATTTAACTTTAAAAATAAATCTGGATAAATAGAAGAGAAGAAGTCTAAATAAAAATGGATGAATTCGTTGGGGATTGATATAAAAGGAAGCGATACGATAGCGTTACGGCAGATGGAAATAATGGAAAATGAAAACGTGTTGCATCGACCCCATGTAACATGACACTCCGAAGCACTATTATTACAACCAATTTTAAAGAAAATAGTCAGAAAATGTCAAGTAATTAATAATTTACATAATACACGCAAGGATTTAAGAGTACTTGTAAATTATTTGACCTCTTCTTGAACTTTCCGGTAAACTGACCTACTCTAACAGAATGAAGTAGCTTGGCTACCTGAATCCATAAACCAGTGACAATTATCTCTGTAAGACAGTAATCATATTCAATGCATGGGCAACAATTCGGCACGACCGGACCGAGAGATCATGCTCAGTACTAATGTAGTAATACTCAGGGCTTAACATCTTTCCGAAGCACAGAAATGTCCTAATGTCCTAATGTCCAATAATACTTTGAACGACCTAAAACCGAACCTAGACCCTCAGCAGCTCATCATTCGCATTTGTAACCGCGAGACCAAAGAGACAGTGCACTAAAATTTCTCCTGCTTCGATACAGGCTACTCCCCGCTGGATTATCGAGGAATATTTTATTTTCTAAATACCGTTGTACAAACCTGGCATGTTCTAGGTCTCGTTTGTTGCCGAGTAGAGTGACAGCGGTGCAGCCAGGTAGTCTGGTCCTCTCAAGCAGCGCCAATAGCTCAGCAGCAGCCATGAAGGACCGTCGGTCGCAGACGGAGTATACCACCGCGAAAGCGTCGCCCCAGCGGAGGTGTTCCGCTAAGCATCCACGTTTCTGGACAAAGAATTGCACTTTCTATCATATTTGATTATAACAAGGCCTAGGGGAGTACAACACTTTCATATACCTATAAACACAGATCTATGAGTCATATTCATAATCAAGATAATGTAAATAGGGGGGCATTACGCTATATATATATATATCTAGGATCATACATAGGAGCCTATCTCCTATCCAAAATATGTGATCTCTAGAATTATATCTGTGTTTTACATTAACACGTCATGGTATAAGGCTCCTGGTCTTGCCATATTGAATCTTGCTATATTGAATTATCAGATTTGTTTATATAATTTCCTTATACAAAATCCGTCCACAAAAATATGTGATTTTGGTTTTCTATTTTTAATACTGACGTATTCTAATTTCAAAGGCAATTAATTATTTACGGAATTTTGGCGTAATTTCAAAATATGCTTAGTGGATGTGGAATTCTATAATTATGGTTGGGAACACTGCTATACACACTGCCGAAGCAATAGTAGTACACACAACCAACTTGTCCTCCATTGCAACCAAATTATGACAAAAAATAGGATCAAAGAACTGTGATAATGTAATATACAGATAGGATTCTAGAGCTCATGTATAAATGATAAGATATAGAGTAAGAATAATTGTTTTATTTTACTATTTTACAGGTGAAAAGATATGTGAGTTTTGTTAAAGAGCTTTATTTGTTATTGTTAATCTACCCTTGTTTTAATAATTTAACTATGACATCAAGTTCCTTCGATATATGAATGTCGTAATATTAACTACTACCTACTGTTAATTTAGTTAAATTGCTCTTTAAGTGAAGTGTAATTTGTTCTTTGAGAAAATAAATATCTTTAAACCGAGATATAGGATCCTATGTATGATCCTAGATATATATAATAGTGTAATACCCCCCATAGGCAAAGTAGCATACTGTCAATAGTTCATGCTGTTTGGGATTAGCCACGTAAAATTTCGGTGGTGCATATAATTCTTTCTTGACAATCATTATGATAGAATTTCAATTTATCTAGAGCCCAAGGTGATAGTTTGCGGGCCTTTTTGATTTAGTACAGTAAACAAACCGTCTATTGCCAGCTCGTGCAATATCGTTATCATTTGAGTCACGCCTTACGCACGAGTTCACAGAAATAAGTATTAAACATTTACCAATACGTTAAGTGTTTGTAAAACGATTACTTATAAAATATAAAATGTAGAAAGTATTGATATAAATCTTAGTACTCGAAGTGCGTATTCTATTACCAATGATATCAAGTAAGGATAAAACACTTACGGCGCAACCACACGTATCTAAGACCTCCACTTCAGACGTGGCGCCGTCGAACGCCACTCGATGTTGATACAGGAAATCTGAAACAAAATCTTTATTTGAATTTGCACAACAATCAACACTCCAGTCACTCGACCCGTTCTCAATATCGACCTCGTAATGTATTGACTTTCTGAAAGATGCTATCAGTCACTCAGATCTAGGTTACAACCAATAACGCACTCGCGCGATACGCCAAATGACTTATTAAGTGTCACTGATATAGGTACAAAAAATATGCAATAAATCTTATTGATTGGGATTTCGAGAACGCAGATTTGGGGTGTTGATAACTGATAATGGTTCAGGACACAGTAAAAGACGTCTATAAGTTGGTTAAACAGTTTTCTGCTGCAAAGTTGGCACGACAACGGTTGTTGTTGACGTTGACGGTTTTTGTTTTAAATTTTTATTTTCCGTCAAAATAATGTAATACGCTCCAAAGGTCGTCGGCCTGTGCAGACGGGCGCCGGCGGCGTCGCACAGCCTTGGCACTCCGGCGCTGCATCTTGCCAATATCGCAAATAAACCGACCATTGGCACTCAATGCGTGGCATTTGTGAGTGCCCTCTGTAAGGGCTCATGGCTCATGTTCATTGGTATTTCTGTCTTGCGTTCAACACTGACACTCTTTGCATATCAACTAGGTGATCACAAATAGGAGGAGTGCCAGTAAAAATAACTATTATTACTGTTATAATGACCTTAATACACAATAGGGGTGTTTATCTGATAGAAACTTTGTTTATACCGGTTCGATTTGATATCGTAAAAAAACTAGCTACATCTGCTTTGGTAAAACCGTGTTTGGCATAAACAACAACGCAATCCTATTCATGAATTAGGAAAATCCCAAAGGAAATTGCAATAAATATTTCATCTGTTTCTGCATCGAATTTATATAAACAAACCTCATTCATATAGTATCAAGTGTTGCTAAATATACTCACCGCCAGTGGAACTGTATTCCCCGATGTACCGCTTCGTTAAATAACGAACCACCACGGCTGAAACAAAACAAACAATTGCACAACGTTTCATACGTTATCGATAGACTAAAGAACGTTTAGTTGATTACACTTTTAGTTCAAACTTTATCTAGCAAGATAAACCATATAGATTAATTGAAATACAAGTTTAAATTAGTCTGACAACAGAGAAAGCAGCAATTAGCAGCTACTCGGTAAGGTGTTACAAAATTTGTGCCCCTCAATGAATTTATAACTACAAGGTTCAATTAGAGGGAAAGTAGACAAAAGGCTAAAGGTGTACTAAAGTTATTGGTCAACTACCACACCAATTAACACTAAAGACGAGATACAGAGCTGGCTTTTATTCACAATCAGAGGTTTATGGGTATTCTTGTTTATTTGGATATAATTAGTTACAGGTTTGTTGCGTATGGAATGGTACCGTTTAGACCCTTGATTGCATCTATTATGAATTACAAACGTTCAATTTATTATGAAATTGAAGAATAGCTCATTTGATCGTCGATCACTATTATAACTTTCATAATTAATAGGGATAGGAAATATTTCGAATATACACCATTATGATATTTACGACACATTTAATATCCCGAATAATAAACGGGCAATTTCATTTCGAATTAAAGTTTTGAGTTAAGTGGAAAAAAGAAATAAAAGAAAATACATTTATTTGGCGTTTTTTGTGCATGTATATTCTTATGTACTTTACGCTAGTTTAGTATTAATATTATTAATTTTATAAACATTAAATGTCTCACTCTACATACACACTACATATTGTGAGTTGTGTAAATATGTATTTATCGGAGCCATAGCTTGGCACAATGAAACACGATAAACTGACATGTAACTCGAAACCAATAAATATAACACGTACTAATGTATATTGTTACGTGCGTATTATTGGTAGTTGATAGTTTATTTTGTAGCCTACAATTAAATTCTACCATAATCAGACTACATTTTAATCCTATTTTTTCGTTTTTCTGTGAGCTACTGGTCTGCTAATACAAATAAGGAAAGCTGGTTACTCTACTAAGGCACAGCTTTTTTATTCTGACCGAGACGAGACTAGCATTGTTTGTTCTGGATAAGCTCACGGTAGTTAGACTTATTTCAGCAAATAGTGAGTCAATAAAATTAAATGGTTGGATATTTTGTATGGAAGATGACTTTGCCTAGAATGTCCCAAATAAAGAA
Source organism: Orthosia gracilis (assembly GCA_947562075.1). Lineage (NCBI taxonomy): Eukaryota > Metazoa > Arthropoda > Insecta > Lepidoptera > Noctuidae > Orthosia > Orthosia gracilis. The sequence continues at coordinate 39,145,713 of OX387272.1, read as the reverse complement.
ATTCCTTCACAATAATAATTAAAACGCCGTTACCTTGAGAATGGTTACGTACAGAAAGTTCTACAAGAGGCCTTAGTGCGAGTTTTTACTCACGTCACGCGCAATCGCGTTAACGTAAACGTCAATTTGTATTGAAATTGGATGAGCGCCGTCTGGGGACGATAAGGAGAAACCTCTTTTTTTGTATACATTTTGACATAAGAGATCGTTTACGCTATCACAAGTGAGTACGTTAAAAACTTGGAATAAGCACGCGATGTTAATACTTGCTATTTTAACCTCATGAAAAAATACTTCGTTTTATGAATTTAGAACGGTATAGTAACTTTATCTTTAATGATGATAAATATTCGCACTCGCAACAAAACACAAGACAAGTTACTTCACTTCCTCATGCTCTATTGACGCGGGAAGAACGCGGCGCTATATCCAGACTAGGCTAACCGACCCACTGTAGCTCAGAACAACACACCTAGTCATACCGTAAATCTTAATTGCACATAACAACTATCAAACTGCTATTCCACCCACAAAAACTACAACCGACCCATTTATTTCCCTAGTTGACTCACACTCTGCCAACATTACACAAATCTTATCGAAGACAAGCAATAGGTCGAACAAATATTTATAACCTACAACTATACATACTTCAATATTAAGATTCTCAAGACGAAATACTAGCCAATATAAACTGTAGAGCTACAAATAATAAATAGCCCGTTTAGACATGAATTTATCTATCAATAAGCAGACCGACATCAAACGGCAGATCGATCATGTTTCCAAGACATCGGCCAGTACGGGCCATAAACTGTAAAATGGATTAGATATAAAGTGTCACATCTCATCAACCTCGCGGTTTATTGAGATTTGCTTCTCTATCGAATGCTAGGAGTTAGCAGGAAAACTATAAACATGTCATTTCAGTAGATTTATGATTGATATTCACCAGCCCATGTGGTTTTAATGTCAGTAAATATGTAGGTACGTGTTTTACGTCTTTGTTCTGTCAAGCTTGCCGGGTCAGAAGCACGGGGTGTAGTGATGTGTGTTCAGATTCAATGAACCAGCTCAAAACAATCGATGTATGTTAATTGCGATTTCACGGCTATCTATTGAGGTTGTCGAACTTTCCTTTTATGTGCACTCTCCTGGTCGAGCATCCTTTATTGATTCAGTATAAATATTTTGCTCACTTTATTAGCTGTTAGCCATCACTACTCGTGTACTTTTAACATCACAATATTTTTTATTTACAATGTGAGCAAACACTTAATGAAACGGAAATGTGTAAACACAACAATTTGTTGAAACATCTTTGAAACAACGCAACGTGCCAATGAACGATTCAAGCGTTTATTACCTACAGATTGCAGATAAAGACTACTCCATAACTTCATTAACAAAACTGGCTCTCTTACTGTAAAGCGTACTCAGACAAGTATTGCAGAATCTGTAAACCCTTATCAATTCGTGCAAAATAAACATGCAGCTTGAGTCTTACCAATTATACTAACGAGTACTTTCACTTGAACACTGATAGCTAGGCAGTTCAAGGTGATCCGCAGCCACATTACTCTGCACAGATAGCGCCTCATACCATAAATCTAGGTTAAATTTGTAACAAGACAGAACGGTCTTCAATTCGCAATGCACGAATGGCGTCCGAAAAACGTATTCCAATCCTTACTACAATACAGTGAGTGATGCTTTGACTACTGGTTTGAGATTGGTACCGTGCAAACATGGTGAGGCTTATTAAGATCTTGACCGAGAAGCCATGGCTCTTGCACATTTATAACTTTTATATTCATTTCCAGAATAAACTGGAGTGCAGTAACGAGACCCATAACGGGACTCGGGGAACCGAGGGATTTAAGCGACGTCTGCTGAGCGAATACGGTAGCGCTAAATGTTAATTAAGAGCATCGGCGAGGTGATCACTGCGCGGTCCCGGCCTGTTCGCCACGCTGCAGTAATTGGACGGCACAGAGTTTCATTTACGTTTTTACGTTCAGTTTATTTCCTTAAACGCCACTTAATTAAGGAGCACGTCTTTCTTTCACATCTTATACGCAGTATAACTTTATTGAGGCCTTTAAAATAAAACACGTCAATTAATTTTTAGTTGCGCTAAGTTCTGAAGTTAGTACAGAGCTTTCTCTTGTAATCTTAATTTGTTGTATCGACATGCTAATTAGAATTTCACTGCAGTTATTTTTGACAGGTGACAATGATGAGCTTACTTGACCTGGAAGTCTAGAAAAGTTTGACCTCATAATTTAGTTCAAACAAAGGTCTAAGGTGGCGTGCTGTAGCTAATCATTGACAAACAGATATTGACAGTTAAACAAATTGAGGAGTTCGGAACATGCATGCTAACATCGATCATGATTCAATGAACAAATATAAAAGTGAGAGACCACATAGTGAAAGTAAAACCAATACCGATTATTGGATCAGTTTTGGGTAGAGAATCTGAAGAGGTATGCCTAAGTAATTACAAGTCCACGAAACCAAAGGTAAATACTGCTGTATTTTAACACAAAAACCACAAACCCTTAAAATATCAAATCAGAAACCGCTAAAAGCTAAATATCATAACAATACACGCATCAGCACATCAGTTATTTCTTTCTTCGCTATAAATACATCTAACTGTGCGAATTCTATTTGGAACGATGACTGAGCGATCGAATATTCGGTCGGCGGTGTATAATTATGTCGTATCGTGAGTGTAACACGAATTGAGAAAAACAGAAGGTCTACTTCAGCTTTAGAAGCTAAGATGGGTCACAGAGGACTAGAAAAATGAGTAACGCTGGCAAGTGATGAGCATTCTAGGTATCCAATACTATTTTTAATTCGAACAGTCATCCAAGGCTGAACGTCCCCAGTCAGAAAAAGACATAGAAACATCAAACAGGGTGAAGGCCACGGGTCACAGATGCTGGCGATCTGTGACTCAGTGGTTTGAAACTGATCCGTGTCTCAGAGACAATGCCAACTAATTTCGTGTCGATTTTCTAGTGTCGTTCGTCTGTGGATTTTCTGTGTTTAATTATTTGGTGTTGGAGTGAGTGTGCGTGGTGCGTGCGGCGGGTGTCCCGGCAGACGTCTGACCGGGTGACTCACTGCGCGCCGGCATGCGGTGTGGTGTGGAGCTTGGAGCTGCGCGCACGCCTCTATTAATACTGCTGCTGTTGACATTTACTCGCTCTCGATCTATGATCCCGAAACGCAATAAGAGTTTTATGTCATCGGTAATGTTGCATATGATGTGCACCTCACGATGACTAACTTCGACGATAATCTGGGTTTAAGAGGTTCGTAGAACTATCTTCGTTTCATGAGAAACGTAAATGTTGATTTTAAGAGCCTTCGCAAACCAGCTACCAGTCTATTAGTGATGGACATCATATAATATCATCATTTGCGAGCCCCTTTCATTCAGAAAATGAGCAACCACTGGTTACCTTACCTCGCTTACTCTTTTTCTTTTGTTTTGGGGATTACGGACTCTTAAAACTCAGGTTATGAGGCGACCTAAATTAGCACGTAGGACAAACCCTCAAAGTCACGCTTCGTTTGGCAAACCTTTTTTTTTTGGGCAGCACTTTTTTAAAAAAGCGCTGAGTTATTTTTGGACCTGTTTGACCACGCATTTAAACTCATACAAATTCATGCCTGTATCAGGGTCAGACACTTTATTGTTCAACTATTCGCAATGTTAATATACCTATATTCTCCTTCAGTAACCAGATAGATAGGTACTTAACAGTCGTAATGGTGAATTCTTGGCACTTATACTGATAGTTATAACTAACGGTTGTACAGATGGTTGTACACGTGGCAACGCATATCACTGCTATTAGAGTATTGTTTTGATCGCTTGTCATAATATTTTCACTGACACGGTAGTGATTTTCTTTCTTCTTTTTCGACTTTGTGGGTGTTATCAGGGTCGATTTTGTTATGAAAACTGTTGCGTCAGTTGTGATACTGAAAGCTGTGGGTGGCTAGCCACGCGTAAACCAAAAAAAAACTTTGGAATGGCAAAGACTTTGAATACTTTTCTACATAGACTTTGAAGCCAATTCAAAGTAGATAGACACAATACTTGGTTTTGTTTACTTGTTTACGATAACAACTTACAATCAAAGTAAGATCGGTGCACAGAACTCGTGACCATGTTGAATCTCTGTTAGAATGTTTAATTTGCCAAACACTAGCAAAGATTAAATATCCCAAAACAGCTTGCAAACATATTACTTATGAAAACTCAAAACAGCCATCCATCTTCTAACCTCTCAAAGTTACATCACAAATTAAGTTCCCAACGCCATTAAAGCTGCGTAAACATCAATTATAATAATTAAGTAGAAAAATACTTGTAATTATAACGCAGTCCCCGGTAAGCCACTTGATAAGCAAGTGTGCTCAAGTACCCTAAAGAAGAGTTAACTTAAGAGTATGCTTAATCACATAATCAAGATGTGGCCACTTAAGATTGATTGTCTGCTGCAACTCGTTGCGTAATACATGTTTAACTAAAGCTTGCTCAAGCGTTACTCTGATCACTTGGAGAGAACCATGGGTGAATACTTTCGAAGTTGGGATACTTGGGATTCCAAGTAACCGGTGTGAAATTGGTAATGAGTCCCTATTGGCTTAGTTGTTTTTCGCCAGTTCTTAGAAGTGACTTGTTAAGCCCTTATAAATGGGGACTAGAAGTGACTTGTTAAGCCCTTATAAAAGCCCTTATAACTTGAAACAAAAGAGCTAGATGTAATTGTACAAAATCATCATCTTCTGCCGATGTCAGGACAGGAAACCGCCATAAAAAAGTTACAAAAACCAATGACAAAAGTAAACTTTTCAGTCTATCAAATACTTCGTTTATTTAAAAAAGACGCAGTGCGGAACGAACGCCTTTGTAAGTGAAGGTACGGTAGATAAACTATTACCATGACACGTATCTAACATCTTTTGAATCAGAATCATTCAGATAATTTCAAAACAGAGTACGATTCCTAAAATATCTCACCTATAAAATCTGAATGTGCGTGGCTCACCACGTGCGCTTACCCAAACTTCGGAATCAGGGTGTAAACAAACATTGCATATTCTGATATTCCAAGTTTATTCAATTGCAATTATAGAAACTAGCCGGCGAACTTGGACAAAGTGTGATCGTTCATAGGTGCTTGGTTTTTAATACAGGGTGTAAAAATACGGTCCATCACACAGCTATCATATCCGCATTCTGTATATCAAACTAAGTTACATTGTAAGAAAATTAATTGCTGATAACGACTAATATTTGTGGGTACTGAATAATCACTTTTTACAGATACGCGTAATTTGACACATTAAAAACACTGTCGCTCATTAGTGCTTGCAACTATACAGGTGTCCTAGGGGTATTTCAATTTAATTTATAAATAAAACACGTTTCATAAGAAAACGTCTAATAAATATTGAAACAGAATTTCAATATATCTGATACCAGAAGGGTCCCAGTTAGGAATTGTAAAAGATCACATTAATGGAAAAACAAGCGACTCCTGGTTACGATATGTTATTTATCTCTCTTGGTTTTAAATATATCTCTCGGTAATCCCAGTATCAGAATAATTAATTACCATTATCACCACTGATACACTGATTGAGTTACAAAATAAAAGAAACGTGATTGCTGTCGCCCGAGTATGTCTACATGTGTCAATACATGTTTCAGGTATTACGAATTACGATTAGTGGTTCCAATTTGCATATACGTGATTAAATGTACCTATGTATGTTTGTAGATCAGACGTGTGAAGTATTGCGAAAATTTTGAGTCGTATTGAAGAAGTAGAATAAAGGAAGTGTACAAATTAAGTTAGATAAGGAGGAAGGAGGTCATATTATAATTATTTAAATCTCTCTATCCAAAGATAATGTTTTTATCAAAAGTAAATTTTATTGATAAGTTATTCTATCTGCTTCTTGCAAACAAACAATGAAAATGTCTAAATATTTTTTAATTAAAGCATGCAGTTAACGAATTTCCGAACCAGTTGATCTATTTTCTGAAAATCAAAACAAAACACGACTAGACAAAATCCGGGTGGAAATTATCTTATAGATTCTACTCAGTCTGTGCAAACATTGCACCTATTTCTGTTCTAAACAAACTGTACACTTATAAACATTTCAATTGAATTTATCGATAAAAATCTTAAAATAAACGAACATTAAAATCCGTTCATGATATAAAACCAATATTCATTAAATCCCAAGTGTTGTAACATTGCTCAATGGGCGGCATCCGTTGGCAGTTCTTACCTAATCTTTCTATAATAATTGTTATGTTAATATATTGGAGTGTTTCCTAAAAACGACATCCGACGACTGGGCTATAAATCAATTTCACTCGTATTAGCTTTCGCTAAGTTATTGTTTATACTTTCTATTGCGTCGGTAACACGTCTACATAATACTATATCAAATGGTAGCATTTGATCGTTTCCTAAGCGTTATTAATTGGCGATTAGTGACGTTTAAATGTTGAATGAGTCATTAATGGTCTCGCATGATTTATCTGTCGTCGGGAGACTGTGTGGCAGTCCATGTATCGAGACCGTCTCTTGTCTACACGTGCCATTAGTGAATAAACCTCGATATGATCTTGAAATCAGAAGTTTTATAGATCTTGTGTTGCGCAAGTGTTACGTTTATTGTAATAGTGTTACTTATTAAAGGTAATGAATATCTTGTATGTTTAGGTATTACTTTCTTTGGTTAGAATAGTGTTTCTGAGCCAATGCATTGCATAAAAAACGGAACCCTTATAGGATCACTTCATTGTCCGTCCGTCCGTCCGTCCGTTTGTCTGTCTGTCAAGACCCTTTTTCTCAGGAACGCGTGAAGGCATCAAGCTGAAAATTCATATCAAATACTCAGGTCTACTGTCCCTTAAAGCTGTGAAAAAATCTAACTTCTAAGCAAACGCAATAAAAAAATACAGCCGTTTATGCCGCAAATTTCCGCTAATTTTCGACACTCACAAGGGAATCAAAACCTACAGGGTACTTCCTGTGAACTTAGAATCTTGAAATTTGGTACGAAACAACATCTTATAGCACGGATAAAGGAATAATTGTAAAAACAGTAATTTTTTTTGTTACATCATATAGTAAAAATATTTTTAATAATTTTAAAAGAAAGTTGCAATGCTTATGGTTATTGACCCTCATTTTCCATACAAAATTATACTCATTCAACTTTATACCCGGTAAACTCTTTATCAATTAAACTGTTCATTGAAAAACCCGAAACATCTGGTGGGTGTGGCCGAACATTTATTATGAAAAGCGGTTCAGAAACTGATTTTGTTTAGCTTAGCTAACTGCCTGGAAAATTAACCTTCTGAAAATAATAATAAGATCTTATATAAAACAAGCCCAATAAATCAGGATTACTACTGAAGCGCACATGGCCATGCTGAAAAGCCCATGACATTTTTTTAAAAGCTTTTTTTAGCTTTCTCCAATTAGTGCATTAATTTAAAAATTTATTCTTGGCAGTTAATTTGAATAATTTGTTTATCAATACTAATTTTAATTGACACTTCATTTTAATATAATAAATTAAATGTGCTCTCGCAGTACATTTCGCTCTCTTACTCAAAATGTAGTGTGTTCTTTCTAGCACATTCTAATAATTTATTGAGCGTCGAGACGAATTTTATTACGGAAATGTTGCCAAAAACCATTTTTTGTTAATTGGGACTAATAAAAAAGCCATTTTTAAGCGAGCTTCATTATTCTCGAAAATCGTCTAGAGGTGAACACTTATCGATGGAGCTCACGATTTATGTCTTGACTCGTAACTGTTGTAAGTACGTATTATTAGTTGTTCCGAAGTGTGGCCCATCCACACCGGGTATATTTATGAGTGCTCCTCCCCTCGCAGTTCCGTCTCAACTCGACTCGAACAAAGATACAGACGTGACGAACATTCAGACTTATAATTGTTATTCTATTTTCATAAGATATCTATATTTATCACATCGTATATTTGTGTAAACTTGACTTTAGTACGGAAGTGATTTGTTGGTTTTTTTAAATAAAATTTGGCTTGGAATAATTTCGTAATGTTTACGATCGTTTTCGTGTTAGCGTGGGTTCGGTTTAGAATTCAGACTTATATTAAAACAATGATTTTGCATAATTTGCTTAAATTAAACTCAAGATAAGGATTTTGTTTTTCTCTCAAGTAATATTAACAAGAAAAATACCTGGAATAAACGTTAAAAATAAAGATTTGAAAGGCTTATAATTTCTAAATATACCAGGGAGGTATACTCATTAGGTAATCAGTCTAAATCAAGCCAACAACAAACCGCTACGAAATCATAAAGCAAACAAATGATTACTACATCTTACGAGCCGTCTTAAGAACACCGAAATAACGAATTGCTGATATTTCGAACTATTTTGAGAGCCATAAACCCTGCGGAAACTTACACAACATCTGACAAACCAAGTTCTTTTTTGAATAAACTACTACGTTGATGTGCTACGATTCGTAAGCTACGAGGCGTTTCACGTAAACGAACGAACTACGTCTCGTCTAGTCTGCGAATTGCTTCTTTTATCGCTACATGATCGTAAAATGAAAGACGTTTTTTCATTGAATTCCTGTCTTTTGGCGACAAAACCAAGTGGTTCTATTTGCGTCCCGAATATGCCAAGATACCATTTTGATGACGAATTTAACGTAGGTATACCTACGATCTGATTTCCGCTGGACATTTAGTCGTAGTACAGTTTCGTTTGCTGACTAACGTGTTTTGGAAGCTAAGCTGTAACTCTACTATATAGAACCCACGCTTCAGCCATTATACTGCTTAGAGTCAGTGTGACAAAAATCGTGACGTCACACATACCTAACTACCTACCCACATTTTAATAGTGAGTCAATGTACTATCTCACACTACTCGAGAGTCTGAACAAAAATAGTATGGTTATAAATAGATGAAAAATCGAAAATAAAACAGCCATGACGAATCATTTTTTAGCTCTGACTAACCTCTTGATTTGCGGAGGTCAGACAGCCAATTATCATCATCACAACACACCGATAGCGTCATTGTAGAAGGACCTGTCTAAAAACAATTTAGAATGAGGAACTGTTCAGTTGTCACTTTGTCAATGCTATATTTTTACTATTTTTATTTATTTATGTTTCAATTTTGATCTCGTTTTTAATCTACATATTTTATTTTTTCGCCCTGTCTGCTTGCAATAATTATCACATTCCGGCCGGTGTCCAATTTTACTTGGTGTCGATGCAACGCAATCAAGAATAAGAATAGATAATATTTATTCACAGAAATTTGTACATATTCCTTTTTCCTTCCATCCTTCCTCATTTCTTCAATTCCTTCTTCATAGTCTTTTTTACTCTCAATCATCATGATATCATTTATTGCCTTTTTTCCTCTATGCAAACGTCCGTAATAGTTTTCTTCACGTATCTTTTTTTCTCTTTGCGAAAGAAAGTTGAGTAAATCGAACAAAACGTGTTTGTAACAAATATTTCAATTTTGAAATCACGTGTACTTACTACACGTTGCAAACGTGCTTCAGAGAGTATACTTTTATTTACATTACACTATTAATTTATCGTAGTATACACGGTAGGTTTTGTTTACAGTTATTTTCTCCATAAGTTATCGAAGGAGTTGATAACCGAAACAGCATCATCCATTGCAAAGTAGTGTCTATGGCTCTAAAAAGGGGCCACCGAACAAAAAAAACCTTAGTTCAAAAATAGAATCTATAGTTATTCGGAGGTCGTGCCTGGTTAAATAGGTGACAGGTTTATATTATTCTTACATAATGCGTGAGTTAAATTAAAATAAGAAAAGATCATTGATCGAAATGAGCAACTCAGTCTGACATTCCTTTCAACAATCTTTTTGTACTTTCTTGAGAGTCGTTTTATCGCACTGATTCCGAAACATGTGAATGAATATGTAATGCATGTAATTTTTCTCTTTCACTATAAAAACGGTCAAATAACATATTCGCCATCATCGTTCACAATCATTATGATACGGATAAAAATACGCAAAAACACAGGTGTTTTCGTCCGTTGCGTCAATAACAATCAAACTACAAGTCGCCAGACAGACATAAATTGGCTGAAACTCAAGAAATCAGCATAAATTCAGTCTGGCTTCGCCACAAATCGCCAACTACCTTTGTTCAGAGTAATATGTCTGCAAAATGGTTTGATATTATCCTCAGAAATTCTAAAAGTAAATATTGTGCTATGTGAACGGTCTGGTTGGTAAAACTGCAGCCAGGTGCCTGCTGTGATTAATTGCTTCAATTAATTAACTAAACCTACCTATTGCAGTATTACGACACTGCTAAATTTAAGCCTCTCCCACATTACGTCACTAGACTACAACAACCAACCGCCAGTAAAGGTTACCTTTACGGGTATTCTAGATAGTTGGTCATTAATCTGCTTACAGGTTGACTTTTGCCTCTTTTCATTAATGAGTTTACTTATGAACTTTGAAATATCCAGCAAGTCACAGATACCGAGCAAAAGACTTGAAAATAAAGAAATATCAACTGTATTATATTGATTTATTTGATAGTCTTCATCATCCACCCTGCTTTTCAACACTGCTAACACTAACAAGTTGATCCCTGAACAAGATACGGCAGTATTAAGGCGATATATACGCCCCAATGTAAACGCAGTACTGGCCGTGAGCCCGCTCAATGCCAGAATATCAATATTGAACCTCCTTTGGAACAGTTTTGTTTGCAAAATATTTTTTTGATTTACATATGCTATGTCAGTTATGAAGAAATTCCAGCCATCATTTTTTCTGTGTAAAAATATTTTTAAACATCCAAGTCATTTTGGAGGAGTATCCAAAAGTTGCGAAAAATATCGTGTTGCTAATTATTTTTATAAAGCACACATTTTACTTGTTATACGAAAAAATTATGTTTAAAAAATAATGTACATGAAACAATAGTAAATATATATTTTTTCAAACCTAGCCGTTACTAAGGAGTATACTTCAGAAAGTTGCCGTTTTACGGCACTAAAGCGTATGTAGGCCCTTAATAGAGCGATCGTACAGTGCTTTCGTAGAAACATGACATTCGTTAACCTAATAAGTAAAATAATACTGCGTATCAATCGATATTCAACCGATGGATCAAGTTAATATTTAAACTTGACGCTTTCAGATACCCAATTCTCAACCGCTCATGACTCACAACAGGTAAATCAATTTCAACGATGAAATGGAAATAAAAACATCACAACAATATGTCAGCAATCAATCATCAAGAAATAGAGCTAACAAGGTTAATGGGCGTGGTAGTAACGACCAGTCATAGATAATTGCATCCTTGCGATTTCATAACCCGAAGCTTTAAACATCCGGCGATGAACACGTTTAAGGGTTTGAGTACACGAACGGTTTTTAGTCGAGCTATGACGTGAAATCTTTATTTTTACCATTTCAGTAATTGCATCGTTCTACCCTTTTATCAATTTATTTCAGTTCGCAGGACGCTGCATGGAAATGGAAAAACTCCATTAATCACTTTCATTAGCCGTCATTACTATATTGACCCCATTTAGAGAACTATCAGTTTCTATACAAGTTATCTGTACTAATATTATAAAGCTGAAGAGGTTGTTTGTTTGTTTGAACGCGCTAATCTCAGGAACTACTGATTAGAATTGAAATATTCTTTTTGTGTTGGATTGTCCATTTATCTAGGAAGGTTATAGGCTATACAACATCACGCTACGAACAATAGGAGCGGAGCATAATTGAATAATGTTGAAAACGGGAAAAAATTATTCCCTTTTGAGAGCTTCCATTGCGTGCGCTGCGTAGTCAAATCAAAAACGTTTATTTCAAATAGACCAATTACAGGCACTTTTGAATTGTCAAAATGTCGGTCAGTCAAACAAAGAAGTGAAGCTAAATTGCATAGTGTAGGTAGGGTATGGTAGGTAGGGTAGATGGGTAGTTTTACATAAAAAGGAATGCATAGCCCTATAGTCTTATATCCATCTCTCATTATGATGAACTAGATTCATTGTCCCCTACTTTCATAGCTCAACAAACACTTGAAACTTTCTCGCCAAGATACCCTTATTGCTCTTCATTACAGACCCATACCATGGTTACCGATTTACACAAGAATTTTCGAGCACTGGCTATGGTATGGATTACACATACAACAACCCTATGCAGAAGTCTATCCCTCACCATATAAAATGTGCCCAGATTTAGATAGAAGCTCTTGCGTTGTAAAGCAGTACAACGAACTTTCAAAAGTACTAAGCTTTATAAAAAAAATACTGTCATGTATTCTGATAGCAAACATTCGGATATATTATATAAAATAAACAGTTGTTTTGCCGGCAAAGTCCAGGCTAAGCCATTGACATTACTGCATTCAACAAACTTCAAAAGGTCATCAACCTCGTTTGTAACACCACTTATAACAATTTATTACCTTTGAGAGTTAAGTAAAGCCCTGATCGATATCAAGGATGGATCATTCACGGTCTAGGAACCATATAGTTACGTCTAGAAGCAAGATTATCCTCTTAACGCAACCAAAGCCTTATATGCATTGACTTCTATCTTCTGTCATTGAACGAGGTTGACTGTACGCAGGCTGCAATTGACGATAGCCGGCAAAAATATTTAAGTGTATTTTGTTTTAATCATCTTTTATTCCGTAAATGTCTACTGATAACTAAAATGATGACTACTATGAACTATTTTACCGTATTTGCTTGACTCAGCCCGATAATAAGTAGTAAACAGGAGTTAGGAGAATTTGCTACCTTATCTCCTTGATTTGTCATACTTATCCCTTATATGTCTTTGACGATAATCCTAATGACTAACATCTTTCTAATAATCATGCGCTACTTGAAGTAAATGCTTAGAAACAACATTATCATTCCTACTCAAATAACATTACGTACAGTAACAATGCTGCAACTTTCTTTGTTGCAAACATTCCAGGTGCAACAGCCAGTAAATGTCAGTTATCAGTTGTCTCGTATCAGGGTGTTGATAACCGGTGCACATACTATGTCAACAGCCTAGTGGCTGATTCCATGGAACTGATCCAAGTATAAACAATGACACGAGTAATAGGTACTATAGTGACAAGGATGCTCTCACATCAACAGTAGGTGGTATTAATATTTTATTATTGCGCACTGTTTAATGAACTTCCTTAATGTATGGATAACATGATACTTCTGCGAAATATGCTCTGATAAGATAAGTATCAGCAAATATTCGTAAATAACATTCCTCTGGCGTTTAATCATATAGGTTTTCACGCTAATAAATGTTCTAGAATATGGATGTAGGGAACCCATCGACGATGACTGATACAAAGGAACACCGACAAGGAAGAAATAGGAATAGATGTCAGAGAAGGAAGAAATACGATCTTTTGTATGCAGAGCTGCCTGTATAACATTATTACCATGACAAGAGTATTTTGTTCAAAACACTATTACTCGAAGCATCGGTAAAACGGTTGTTTATAGTTAAACAAACATAAAGTTAAAAGGAGTTTTGATCTTAAGCAATTGTAGTATAAACTCGGTTACACCTTTATCCCAGAGGAGCCAAGCCGACCAAAGCGTTAGTTTTAACATGCAAAGCTGAAAGTGTTAAGGGACCTACGAAAGTTGCACCTACACGTCAATTCATACAGGTACCCTATGTTAGATACTGTTGTTCAGAGTAGAAAGCTTTTGTAGAATGTCTAAGAATACTAAAAATGCCCTGATATATTCAAAAATACAATTTGATCATAAAACCATCAAAGTATAATCTTTCCTAATAAAAATTATATAATTTCAATTTCACCTATTCAGATTGGTGTCGTAATATAATATAATCCTAACCAATTAAAGAAGATCAACAGCTAAACCAGTCGGCGAAATGGAAAGAGGTATTCATGAGTAACATCTGTTTATAACTAATATACAGCTTGGCCCATAATTAATTTAATAATCCTAATAACTACCGCAGGGCATTCAAAATAAAATAAAAGAACTTTTCTCGGGCTATTAGAAATAATTGATTTCGGCCCTCGATTAAAAAAGTAAAAAAGCCATAATTATCGACAAGTCGTTAAAGCCGAATTTAACCAAAGCTTCAAATATGCTTTAGTCAGGAAACTAAGCATTCCAGGCGCATAAATCACCTGCTAATAACAATTTTAATGTTTTCCTGAGGTTATTCTTACCGGACTTGCCGCAGCGCGCGCTCCCCAGCACCACAACTCTTATTCGATTAACTGTCATCTTCATTAGTCCGTTTATAAAGTCACTGCACTTAATTTAAATGTTTGTGCATTTAAAATCTGCTAGCTGCAAAACGTATTCGTTTGTACAGAATGTTCGAAACAAGATCGCGTTGGCGGCAATATCAGCTGTGAATCAAGTATGGCGGACGCACGCGCGCACAACGCACCTGCTTGCGAGCGACTGCCGTCAAACGAAATTGGCGCAAGGCGCATTAAGGCACGTCTATTACTACAGTGAGGAGTGAGAGACATTTGAATACAAACTCATTTGTCTTTGCCTGGTTTTTTTTTCGTTGCATTTCGGTTGGTGCATTGATTGGCAAAATATTGAAAAAGTAATCCATGGTCCAGTCATCATTACTGCTACTTTGGCATAGACTGTGATGTTCCCAAAACGTCAATTTTAAAGCTGCTGGACAAAAGCACCAATTAATTTTTAATAATCTGTTCTAAATGATATTGCATATTTTTCTATTGTTAAAACATCACAATAAATGTTTGATAGAGATGCAGTCCAAACAATAATATTTTTCTGTCATGGATGGCCGGACTTTACTTAGATATAGTACCTATAGATTTTGTGTGCCAAATTCGAACGTAGCGTGCTTTACATACGAGATCGAAAGTTACCACACGTTAGCAACTATTAGAGTAATTGGGCTAATGATGATTGTCCGTCCAATATTTTTTGCATTCCATTTCTATCACAAGATCCAATAATAAAGTTGAGGTTTACACAAAAAACTTTGACAAGCGTTTAATAGCCTTAAGTAAATGTTTGACAGAAATGGACAGTAATCTAGGAGTCGTCAATTTGTTGGGTATAAAGAAACTCAGGTTGTTGTCGCGGTACTATCAGCAAATATTACGGTTAGGAGAGCAGACTGTGCGCTTAATCCGAGGAATGTATGCCAACAGCCAATACGCGTCGACATATGATATGATATAATGTACAGTCCACTACTAAAGTGATACATAAAACCCCTTACTCCGGTAGCTGCCTAGTAAATTGTTTTACATTAACCTTGAAGCTTGTATAAGCAGCCCTACTTTATACATTGAAATGTTTGCTCTCGGTCAGCAATCAAGAAATTCCATTTCAGACCAGAAACAGAAGGAATGACTGTTAACAATTAGGTCACGATAGGGAGACACAGCAAGAGCCAAAAAGTAATGAATGCGTTAAAGAATATTTTAAACAGGAGACTCTCGACAAGGCATCTCACTGACGCAGTGAGACCATGACACCCGTACGAGGTGAAGATGAAAATAGAGCTGAATTTTTCAGAAAAATAAAAGTCCTAACTGATAAACTTCAAAAAGAAATTGATCTGAGTCTCAACAAAATGTTTTAAAGATACAACACAACCCTAACAAATATTATATTTAAGCAAATAATATTATACTCAAAACATTGTAAGTGGCTGAACATCATACATAATTTATTGTAATAAATTCAAAACACTTCTCAAATAAACTGTACAAAATGACACAAATAGTCTCATACATGTAGTGCCTAAAACGCAAATCGTAGATTGACCAACAGCCAAAGTTTTACATGCGAATTCCTCTTGAATGCACATTTGACTAATTTAATAACATTTCTGCCAATCTTTGAATAAAATTCGATCCGTTTTTGTTGCGAAATGGTTTAGATGGGGAGATTTTACTGTTCCTTGCATTCTACAGTTTTGTTTTGTTTTAATAGGGCGCCCTAACGGTTTCATATAGAAGAATTTTAACAAGCTCTTTGTTAGCGTGTTCCTAATGTCGTGTGTTGGTAGTTAGAGAAATAGACTGGCTGTCGCCGCTTGACTGAATAGCTATGAAAACATAAAAAGATAGATGAGAACACAACGATACGGTGCACATGGAGTAGACAAAGACGGGTTTCGTGTTAAAGTGACCGAGCAGAAAATATTTACGTTATAATCCAAAACAAATACTGGACTAGCCAACTAATAAAAACATTGACACTGATAAAACTTTTAAAAATGGCGTGGACAACAAGTTCTGTTGATTTTTCGAAAATAAAATATCAGTTAAAATAAGACTGTTTCGTAGACCTTACAAAAACATGAAATCCTCTACGAATAAGTACATGCAACACCTTGTTTCACATTTGGATTTACAATCCTTTGTGTTGCCAAGTCACGAGAAGAAAACATCAAAGGTACGCTAGAAAAATCTTAAAGGAATTTAAAACGAAACTTGTATACTGGCTGCATACAACATTGTAGACGCGCAGTGAGTTTAGAGGCGTCAAAATAAAAATGTAAACTGAGATGCGAGGCAGACGATGCATGTGGAGATTGTAAGACTTCTTTGCGGTTTAAGCCTTTGAGCCTTATAATAGGCCTGACGAATAGTGGCATGTGAAATAAGCTTCTACATAAAATGCCTTCTGAAATAATAAGTAGTTGAGTAAAGGAAGTGGCAACCAACAAATTAGCCGTAGGACAGTGTCTTCCATCCCAATAATATGAAAGAAGTTCCTGGAACAAAAATTATCTAGACAGACACTAGAACTATTCCAGTTAATATAAAAAAATCTTGGTATCAAGAAGGCAATTTTACTTGGAGATGCTTCTAACGGATTCATTCTGTTACTACGCTGTGATATCTTCATAGTGGGACTTTAGAGATTAGGTACATCTCATATTTTTGCCCAATGACATTCAGTTAAATATTGGAACTCATAACTAATAGTTGCTTAGGACAGGATGGGAACTGGAGAACAGCAATATCTATACACCAAAATTTCAGCAATTATGTTTAAGTTATATGTAATAAGGGGACGAGACTATTGCCATCAACCGAGCACAGGTTCCGACTCTGGGCTGCTACTGAGAAATTCCAGATGATAAAAAAGTTAATTAAGATAAATAAAAGATAACTAAAAAGTTACAAAAAAAAGGAAATCAAAAACCCCAACTGCTTAATTGAACGAACTAAAAAGTGCGAAAACTAAACAGACGTAAACAAGAAGAAAATCATGCTGCGCAGTGTCGAAAGTGTGAAGTTATCGCTGTATACTATTCATCATAACTTGTGTTTGAGAAAATATCTAATTATATTTACGTACTTTTTACGGACGGAAAAAGTACGTAATTAAATTATATTATGATTGACGGAAAAGAGGGGTGTTAAAAGTTTGACGTGGATTCGAGGATTCGCATTCGCGGGCTGTTTAACCAAAACCAGGTGCATTGTTCGACTGCACAGCATGATTTTCTTCTAGTTTACCTATTTTTAGTTCGCTTCTTAAGCAGTTGGGATTTTTGTTTTATTTTTTTTTGTAACTATTTAATTATATATTTTTTTCGAATTACTTTTATAAATAGAAGAGTTATATATTTTTGAAAACACCTCTAAAAAACTCTTTATTTTCTTACCCCACACGATGGTTTTGGAAGAAAAACAAAATTGGGCCCCCACAATATGGCGCCCAAAAGCCGCCATTTTTCTTTTTTTCGTTGTTAATGTAACGTTGCGTCGCGCAGTCGGGTAAACACTTTGCCCGACAAGTGTATCGAACCCCAGGACCTCATACTCAGCAGTAGCGTTTGCGACCACTAGGTAAGCTAATGAAATTACACAATACATAATTTAATTTAATATAAATAAAAAATATATAAAACCATAAATATTATTAAAACATATTATATAATCATTATCATATTATTAATTTTTTTTTCAATTTTCTTCCACATTGACGTATAACACGTCACAGTGTTTATTTCCATTGAAAATATTATTATTAGTAAGCAGGTTATCAGTTTGACCCACAAAACGTTAGTAAATCTTATCAAATCTGTATTGGATAACTGATTAGTCACGCCCGCGACTTTATCGTAACTAGAGTTCTGTTTTTATTGGTGACACCATTTTAGGGTTCCGTACCTGAAGGGTCCAAACGGAGCCCCAATGCCGTCACTCACGTGTCAACCTGTCTGTCCGTCTGTCTGTCTGTCGTGTGTCATACAGGTTTTACAGCCAAACAGTTGGAGCTGCAGCATTAAAATTTTCACAGTATATGCATCTTGTTGAGCCAAAGCCAAATAACTTGTCAAAAAATATTTGTAAAGGTTTTTAAGGGGGGCACCCATACAGCTAAAGCAAAAAGAAGTTACCCACCATTTCGAGTGGGTTATCGTTGTTAAGAACTCGTTAAGTACATAAATGGTGTATTTTTGTATAAAAAAAAATTTTGGAAAACAAGGGACTGAGAAGCCACCAAATTCAGCTTTATTATTTCAAAAAAACTAGTCCCGAAGAATTTTTAACTTCCCATTGATCTATTAACTTCAAATTTGTTGATAATGTTTATTATAACGTATGTTTTACTAACAAATAATAATATATTGATAAATCAGATTTTTCATTGAAATTCCCAAATTTTTCCTATTAAAACCAACCTGTTTTTGCGTTTTGGTACGGAACCCTAAATGTGCGAAGTCCGACACGCACTTGGCCGGCTTTTTTGTATGTGATATGATATGAAATAAAAGGGAGTGAATGATAGCGTAACGGTTGACAAGGAAGAATTGAAGAAAAACATACGTGTTGTGCTAACCTCAGATGACATAGGACAAGGGCAGGAAGATGACAATGATAAAATGTCTTAACCAAAACTGTATTTAAATAACCTGCATGTTCTGTCATATACACTCATAAATACACAAATAAAGAGTCTATAAATCTATCTACATTTAAATAATTCTCTTTCATTTGAAAATAGCATCAAAATCACAATATATTGAAGAATCCGCAAATTATAATACGATACTCTTGAAAATAAAATAAAATGGTCAATATTTTTCAGCTTTCTTTATTATCATCAAATTTTATTAATAGGCACATATGGTTACAGTTATGTATCATTATAATATGGAGCACGAAAAGTGGCACAGAAATGCGGTTTCAAGTATCGCGTACATTGAAATGTTGCCAATTTAGTAAATTACCTACCCCAGAAAATTATAAATAGGTGAATAAATTAAGTGTAACCTACCAATAAGTTTTCATTCTGAGAATCGACAGCTACCGAAAATCCCATCGTCTTGAGAGCTTTTTTAATAGCAAGGATCATATTCGTCTCC
This sequence comes from Orthosia gracilis, assembly GCA_947562075.1. NCBI lineage: Eukaryota > Metazoa > Arthropoda > Insecta > Lepidoptera > Noctuidae > Orthosia > Orthosia gracilis. The sequence goes on along the minus strand of OX387272.1, from coordinate 39,126,220 downwards.
TTCACTAAAATAATGGATATCGTGTTACCAAAGCAAATAGACTTCAGAGAAGAGCTCATTCTTCAAAGTAAATATTTTTCGAAGGAAATTATGTAATTCTCGAAACCGTTATGTATGTTATGTAATATTACTCAAAACAATTATTGGAATTGCTCCCGTTTTTATCTAGATGTGTTACAGTTACTACATAATAATGTAAATCCCAGCACGTTTCTAGGCCAAAAACGTGATTTAGTCATTTTATACTTTTTTATTAAATAGAATTAGAATGTTGTAGTGATTTTGTTATAATAATTTTGTAATTATGTTTATCATTTTTGAGTTCTTGTAGAAGAACTTTATTCTTAATCTTTGTTTATTTATGAAATTTCATTGTATGAAAGTAACTCAACCATGGAAGATTTCAAAGAGTGTACTCTGGGGTCATCAACAGCCTACACGTTCTTCAGCAACGATATGATTTCCCATGTACTCATTGATATCAAGACCATTCATTCTCCAAATTGTATTTAACAGATTCCATGTCACCTGTCAATACACACCGCCCCTGCTATAGTAACAATACGATTGTGTTCATCCATCCCGACGGGTGCCCGAAGAGTCCTCAAGGTGGATCCTGTTACCCGTGCAACGGGGATTTTATTCGGTAGCCACTAGCCACCCGATCTTAATCGAGCCGCAAAATAAAAAAGGACGAACAAAATTCGAAACTAATTTCCGTTGTACACGAACGAGTTTTTATCGAGTCCGAATCTTCACTTAATTTTTAATTTATTTTCGGTTAAGCGGCGAAGCCTGATGCAGTACCTATATTTGGCTTAAAGAAATTAGGTCAGTTTGCCGCAAACTTGTGAATCTGATGATTATGCCGCATGAGTTACGGTCTGTACACCGTTCGAATCTCGAAGAACGAATGCATTTCCTTACATGTTCCTAGTATTTATGTTTTTTATGTGTATTACCTCAAAACTTTTGGGTTCCCTAAGTACCCTGATCCCCGAGGCCCCGTCCCGGTCAACTCCGATTTATTTTTAATTTGATAAACTCAATTTAAAGTCAGTTTAGCTTAAAACTACCGTCAGCAGATGATATGTTATTTTTTTATTTTATTTGCTTACTACAAATATCAGAGTTAACTTTAGGGATCAAGAAAAAAATATAAAGTTTTGCTTGGCTAAGGTAAATATTAAGTCTGTAATTAGATAATACAATATGGAGTCTCCTAGTGCAATCAAAGGTTTAAATCATTATCACAATATTTCCTTTTTCAATACAGAAAATCAAAAAAACCTACTCTACATGGAACATTAACATAATAAAAAAATACGAAAAAACAGTCTCACTTTCAGGAATTATTTTTATAATGTAGTATAGTAAATACTTAACTCTAAAATAATCTTTTAACATTCAAAATCAGTTTCATTAACATTTTTAGTGTTCCGTACCCAAAGGGTAAAAACGTCAAAACTATTAACAAGACTCCGTCTGTCTGACTGTATGTCTGTCTGTCTGTCTGTCACCAGGCTGTATCTCATGAACCGTAATAGCTAGACAGTTGAAATTTTCACACATGATGTATTTCTGTTAGAAGTAGCACTTGGCCGGATTTTTTTACGATGCAGAAAATCAAAATGCTTTAAATGGATTATGCTTTAGTCTCAAACATGCAAAAATCAACCAAATTATTAATAAACGTTTAACATTCAATATCAGTTTCATTTTCATTTTTAGGAATTTTTTTCATTGTCATCCAACGTGGCAATGCTACCAGCCTTCTGGGCACTTTTCCTGTTGACAGCGATGTTGACGAATTTTTTGACGCCCCGTAATTTTACATATTTTTATTATTATTTTAGTTCTAATATTAGTTTGTTAACAATGTACATATGTAAATAAATAAATCAGTGTTATAGAAACAAAGAGGCAAAAAAAACAATTTTTAAACTAAATACGCCGATAAAATAAAAATATAGATTTGTCTTTATAAACAATCGTTGAAGTCTAGCCTAGTTATTGAAAAAAAATAAAAAACAAAAGTATGTAATGTATGTTTACAATAAACAAAACCCTTAAAATGAAAATGAAACTGATATTGAATATTATGTATATATCATTGTTTACAATGTGTACACAGGCATGTCAAACCAAAGTATTAATATTTAACGATATCGGTGAAATATAAGAACGCGCTATATGCTAAAAAGGAAAATTATATTATGCATTCAGTGTAACAGTTATGTAACGCAAAGAAATTTCATATTAATGAGGAATGTGGAAAGGTATGCCTGTAGAAATTGGTATCATAATAATATCGTCGCTTATTAAGGCTCATGAATATATTAATGACGAATAGTAATCAGTTTGACATTTTATTGGATTCTGATCAAAGTTGCTGTTATGGTATAATAAAGTTAATTAACACGTTTAATAATTAGATCAGGGTACCGTTTAAAGTATGAGTATGAAGTAAGAAAGGTTATTGGCTCAATTAGGTATTTACATTTCCAATTATAAATATGGTACCACCGGTCTCGGAGTTTTCTTCGAAGGCCTTATCGGTGCCTCCGAGGATAAATTACAGATTGTATGTGCATTTGCGGTGTTTGTCAGATACGAGAATGATGTGTATGAATAACGGGTACAGGGAAATCCCACTAGTGCAGTAATACATAATCTTAGGATATGTTTGGTAAATCCCGAAATTATACTTAAACTTGTCCCTAACTTACCTCATAAACCAATCAAGCATTCTTAAAAAGAAATAAATTGCCTATAAACTGGGCTACAACACTATTTGTTTCATAAAAATAAAACCTAAGCATTCCAAACAAACTGCCATAATTTAAAAAAACAACTTCCGAAGCAAACCTTTTATATATACATTAATTATATTCCAATTACAGCTTCCACATCGCAAAAGTGGGTAGCTTTTTGTAACAGTCTTGGCCTAATTTCTACTGTCGAGATTTTTGGACGGGTCATCGCACGTGCATTTATCTCCATCAGGTCATCAGCTACATGGACTGAATTATGCAAATTACCCGTTAAGAACAAACATCCAGGATAATTAATGGTTCCGCAGATCTTTTCCATTAATATTTTCATACTGAATTACCCTTCATGCTAATCCATTCAGACAAGTCACTCAATGAAGTAGGTAAATGATTTTCGAAGCGAGTTGAAAGGGGTAGGTTAATAAATGTTAAGTGAGTAGAAATTCGATTCTATATAGAATTCCGTAAAGGAAATTATTTCTTACCGATTTCGCAGTTCAACCTTGTGATTCAAGTAGCGGTCCTTAATTATTTTTACTCTTTAAAGAATTTAATTACGAATATTGTTATGTGCTCAAATATTTAAATGCGAGTGTGCAAGAATTTACTTGAAATGTCAATAAATATGTAACATTACACGGACCTCAATACTTAGGGATATTGACAAACAAAAAAACAAGTTTTGCTTGACAAAAATGCAAGTTTGGGCAAAATAAACGTTTTCTTGTTTTATGTAATAACTATGCAAATATTTAAATACTTTGATGAATAGCGCAAACAAACATGTTTGTTTAAATGATAACGTTTGTTATTTTGCAGTTTTTGTAACCAATTGCACAAGGTTAAAGTTGACCAAAACAATGGTTGGAAGTTATTTTCTATATATATATTTTAAAGTATGACTATGATGTAGTATGAATTTGAAATAATATTAATGGTCATACTGATCAAAGAAAAACCCAATTATGTCAACGACAAAAGCACATGGCGGAATAATTCGATTTGTTCATTATTTTATTTACTTATTTTTCAATTTCTTTCCTCATACAATACGCAAAGGAAAATTATATTTTTTCATGAATTGGAAAAACCAATGAAAAGTACAATATTTATCTGTAGGTAACTTCTGAACTGGTAGGCACCTTCCTTCTTACGTCCGTTTCGTAAAAGCGATCGGATAGTAAACAATCGCCGAAGATTCGAAGAAATTAGCGAGTATTGATTGATTAATAGCTTCCAACCTTGATCATGAACTGCTGAAAACTTCAATGGTTAATTTTAAATCACCATTTTCAGGTAACTACAAAAAAGAAGAACGTAATCCAATTTCGACTCATTGTATTTCTCGCGTAAACCACGCTTATAACGGGAAAACCAGACCAATTGCATATTTTTTAAAGAAATATTGACTCTGTGTCTGCGTTTGCGCAAATTTAACATGTAGGTACGGCTTTAAGAATGAGCGGAAGATGTACAATAGTAACCGCTTTTGTCATTAAAATGGAATATTTAGTGGTACAGTCAGACATTGACACACATTGTATTTTCCATTAATGAACGGGAAATTCCGATCCCTTATGTGTGCATCCACCGTGTGAATAACGTGTCGACCTCGAAATGTTTTGTTACTCTTCTAGATTTTTGTGACAAAACAAATTTATGGAAATGACGTTCAAGAAACACAAAAAAACGTAAACCCGAGCAACTGAAGGAACACGGGTGGGTTTTAGTCAGTAAAAGTCTGACACGCCCTTCCGCTTCACCCAGAGCGGGAGAAGTCATTGGATGATTTCACACCCAAAAAAAAAAAAATGGTCAGGGCAGGGGAGGTAGGGTATATTAAATAATTGTAAAGCAGAAATTGTATAAAAGATTGACAGATTTCCACCAGTCACCTGTTGCCCCTCAGTTTTATTAAACAGGCCCCATGTTCGTGCATAGAATCGTTCCTAGTCCACATTTAAGTACATGTTCCATACAATCATTCTATCCCTATAAATACTCGCATATGGCGTCCAGGCATTCCAGCACACACTCCACTAACAAGAAGACCTACAAGTGTGGAGATATTGGCGAAATAATGCGAGGATGTCACGCAAAGTGCCGGATGTCTTCGTCCCGTACCAAGACACCTTACATGTCCAAACAAACGATACACTCGCGCACGCACTCACTCTGATGAACCCGTAAGATAACGTCTGTACACGTGGTAAGGGATTTATATACTTAATTTATTTTAGCACTGGTGTTTTTTAGCTTGTTGATTTTTTTGGCTGTCGAGAACAAGTCGGTGAGATTTATATTTTAATTAACTTCTAGAATTTGTTTTACAAACAAACTTGTACCTATTTTTCATATCTCTGTGATTCACGTTTAGTTTTAGTTAGCTGTAGTAGGAAATGAGTAGCTAGTCATTAAATCTTAGGGTGCATCAGAAACGCTTCTTCGAGTGACGATACTTAATCACGTTCTGGGGGAGAGAGGGGGGGGTTCACGTGGGGTATACCCCAGATACAACCTCGTTATCTATTTTGCTGACGAGACTTCTACTACTATCTAGGATTCTATCAAAAAAAGAGATTGATTGATGACGATACCTTATAAAGAAAACAATAATTATAAAATCACCGGTACCTACCTACTTTGCTGAAAACGGTAGCCAAATCGGCATACGTGACTCGTTCTTAGTGATTGAAGCACGCTCTAGATAAATTGATTCAATTTTCCAGTACAGTGGAACTTAATTTTTCTAAGTATAATTAACTGAGATTGGGTGTCCGTGACAACAAAAATAACCTAGTAACATCCTGATATGTGGGCCGTGTTAAATAATAATGGCAGCCCCAATAATTCGTCTGCACATTCTGAGAAGATTATACAATTTCGCCAAAATCTTTAGAATTTTGGCAGAATGCCAAAGTGTAGATGTGACAATTATAATAATGTAAATGTGGATTAAATGAGATAATTGTGATAAAATGTTTTTGAAATTCATCATCATTTTAGCCGAAACATGTTAAATGCTGATCATAGGCGTCCCCCAATATAGGGAGGGTTTGCCAAAACCGCAACAATTGGCAGGCGCGTTCGCGATCGCAGTATGGTTTTTAAAACACAGCACAGAGAATGCTAGTATACATTCTCTGGTAAGTCCCTAAGTTGGCTTTAAAACACTACCATGCATATATGGGATGCTATCCAACACCATATGGTACAACGACGATATGACCTATCTTTTTTACCCGACTGCCGAAGGAGAGTAATGTGTTTATCAGTCTATGTATGTATGTATGTTTGTGCCTATGTGGCGTTCTAGAGACCAAACGCGTTGGCCGATTTTGATTATTCTTACGTCAATCGATTTGTCTTAACCCTTCGAGTGTCACTGGCTACATTAAAATTGGAAAATAGAAAAATGGCGGATTTTGGGCGCCATATTATGGGATCCAAATTTTTTTTTCTTCCTAACCCATCGTGTGGGGTATCAAAATAAAGGATTTTAAGAGGTGATTACAAAAAAATATATCACTTATATATTTAAATGAAAATAATTCTAATAAAATTAACTAAGCAGTTAAAGATAAAAAATATTTGAAAATACCAAAAAGCCCGACTGCTTCAAAAGCGAACTAAAAAGACGTAACCAAGAAGAAAATCATGCTGTGCAGTCGGAGGCTACATCTGGTTTTGGTCTGCCAGCTTGCACATATGTATCCTCCGACTGCACAGCATGATTTTCTTCTTGTTTAAATATGAAATCCTAAAATAATTATTTATTTTAGGAATTAAAATTTTGCACTTAAAATCTTAATAAAAAAAACCGGCTAAGTACGAGTCGGACTCGCGCACGAAGGGTTTCGTACCATTATCGCAAAAAACGGCAAAAAAACACGTTTATTGTATGGGAACCCCACTTAAATATTTATTTTATTCTGTTTTCAGTATTTGTTGTTATAGCGGCAACAGAAATGCATTGTCTTTGAAAATTTCAACTGTCTAGCTATCCCGGTTTATGAGACAGACAGACAGACAGCCAGACGGACAGTGGAGTCTTAGTAATAGGGTCCCGTTTTTACCCTTTGGATACGGAACCCTAAGAGGTATTGCATATTGATATGTTATTGGATTTTTTTATAGATTATTTTATTTAACACATTTCATTGAACCATTTAGGAATACAAATCCTAGGATAATAATTCAGACAATTATCATTTCACACATTTCCTAAATAAGCCCGGAATTCTATAGATTTCCTAGGAATCGTAAACAATTCCTCGTCTTTACAGATTTCCTATAACTTATATAGGAAAGTTTTTCTAGTAAATTCTCTTACATAAACCCTACCTATACTACCTTACCTTTAAAATACTGTACACAACAAAAAGTATCGATTGCTTATTGTTTTATCGCCTCGTGCCATTCCGAAAGGTCGATAATTTTTTATTGTCAATGTTTCAGAAGTGCAATATAAGTCTTGCTTTTATTTGCTCCGAGAAAGTTGATTTCTCCTCTTACCTTTAACCCTATAAATAAACGTAGTAGAACTCAGCCTGAAAGCTTGTCTTCCGCGCCAATCTACCATTACTCTGTTATAATAACAGATTTAAGCGAAAGTCTATGTGCAGCATTAGTTAGATATTTGCTAACTGATATAATAAGAGCCTCCAAGTTATCCATTTGTGCTGGATTTGAAAGCATTTTGAAAATGCACGCACCTGTTTCTCTTTTTACTTTTAGATAGCGTTTATCAGCAACATAACATGGTGCGCGTGAGCAAAGCAACGCCATAAATACGGCGGCGCCGGCGCAGCGCCCTATCGACGAACACGCCCTCTATCCAGCTTCGCACCACTGCGTCATATCGCGTTAGCCGATGTTACCTCATATGGCAGTACACTCGTAGGACTTGGAGACAAATTCGTAGAGAAAGCCACACCGTCTAATAGTTTTATTGTAATTTTATTTTCTCATATGGCTACGAAAGAACCAATATCTGTTGGGAGCCATAATTCTGCGCTCACCATATAAGCCCTGGCTGCGATAACATGTTTTTATATGCAGACATAGATTCTAAAATTTATTTCATTTTCTGATAAAACCACGAAGAAAATACACAGGATGGAACTAAAGTTAGTTCTTACTGCTACATTTCTGTACGTAATAAGAAATACGATATTTAATTTTTATTAATATGCACGTTTATGAATGTTAACAATAAAGACTTTGGACGACAACGTCACCTGAAGATAAGAAGCATACGCAGCTGGAGCTCCAAGAATAAAGGCCGATAGCCTTCCAATTAAGAGCTGCGATCAATCAACAACATGCAAAGTAAATACAAATCCAAGCTGTCTTACCGTGTAATCTGTTCACATTCAAGGAGTATTCACAAATACAAACAGCGTTACAAATCAAATAAACATGACAAATATGAACCAATTTGTTTGGCACATTGATGTATATATTGAGCGGTTGGAGCAAATCCATATTTGCATCAAAATCAGTGTGCGTGCAAGTTCAAGAAAAAGAACCGCGTGGATAACATGACGAATTACTGTGCATGATATCAATTAGTCATTCGATTATTTCTCGTTACTCAATACGCGAGTGCACGGGGAGGAACACAAAGAGATAAACAAAGCTGCATGTTAGTAGCTGACGCCTCAGTAATTCATGCTACGATATCGAACGAGCTCAGATCACTTCTTAGAATGCAATTCGAGTTACTGAAATATTTATTTACTGTATCAGGTTCTGGGGGAATAAATATAACACGGCTTCAGACTTCAGAGCATCTCTGATTTCGTTGTAAAGTGCGAGCTTTTTAATTATGGCTTTAGAGGTGGAAATTATTCGTAGTAGTGGAACGCGTGTGCTTAATCAGGATGAAGTACTAGTCTTTTGAGACGATAATAAATTATAGAGATTACTTTTTTATTCCAGTGTACAAAAAATATTAACAAATTAATATCTGTTGATGTGACACCTAACTGTTTACGGATTAACGGATTTGTGAGTAGTTGTAAAAAAGATTTTAAATACTGTCTACGATGTTTTTGTTTGACAGATCGCATAATGGCCAATTACTGGCCAACGGTTATTTATTGAGTGCCAGTGTAGTTGACGACTGAATTAATAAAATGTTGTTTACAGATTTGGATCAAACTCAATAAATTCCAGTCAAAAAGAGACAGTTAATATGACTCTAGATTCGAATTCGCAAAGTCACAATAAAACTCATTTTACGCATTGTCATGCTCTTTCTCCGCGAACAGTCATAGTTCATGAAACAACCGTAGATGGCCCACCACTTAGTTAGTAGACATTTCACGTGCTACATGTGCCAAATCCCATCAGATTGTTAATTAATTGATTAAGTAGCCAATAAAATGAGGCCAAAACATGGTTCCTTAACCCTAATCGGCAAGTGACAGACCCTGTCTTAACGTCATTCGCGAATCTACTTAACTAATTACCACGAATTGACAAAGCCAATTTACCTTGGCCTCTCATGGTGGCGCTGCTATCTAACACAAAAGACAACAGAACATAAAATTCAAAACTTTCCTGTTTAGTTCAGTATTTTGTCGGTGATCAAGATATACTGGATAAGATTTATTATTAAATTGCGACAGTTAAAACCCATTAGTGGCAATAGACAAAAAATACATTAACTTCAAATCTTATTTACGTGTAACGGTAGGACCTAACATTTAAGTTTGATAACGACAGGCGCCATGTTTTTTAGGGTCAACAACCGGATAAAAAAAAAGTTTGTAACCTGATTTTTTAAATAATTTGAAGTACGAAATTCTTAAAATTGCCGGCGGTACCTTTAACACATTCGAACCACTTGATAGTACTGCCTATATCTCGAAACGCCTTTCTGTATTTAAAATTGTTATCCGCTTTTCCGCTATCCATAAACTCTCAAAACAGTTCGTAGGGTATCATTTTGACAGCATCATCGTCATCAAAAGCTCCCTTGTGCCGAGTGCCTCCGTTACTCTATAAATACACTTTTTGTTTTTACCAAATCTATTTATTTTGCCCCTGAGGTTTTTATTTCAACAATGCAAAAACCTTCAACACATTTTTTTTAGTTCCGAAGTCATAAATCACAAATTATGAACTCATTTATTTCGTAAACAGTGTGCAATATACGTTGTGGCCGGCTGAGCGAGGTGTAATCTCGAACCCTATCGACACGCCGGGAAATGCAACCGAGGAATTATCTGATCCCTCCCATAACTTACGCTAAAATACTAAAATTGCTTTCGACAAATCTTTTGGTCAGATCTTCACGCTCTCAGCGGTTATTATATTCCATTACGATACCAATAATAGCTGAATACTATTACAATTCTCTTTAAGCACTAGTTATCGACACATCTTAATTAAGAATGCCAATATAGATTACTGAAATGCGTTCTATATCAATAAACTGATCCTGCTATAAGTACTTAATATTTATCCCGTTGGAGTCCCGTTTTGGAAGTGGGCTGTAAAAGAGCGAACTCGTTTTGTTATTGCAAAAATGTAATTTGGGTTCGATTAAACAAAGATAAAACGGACGTAAGGGTCTAGACGAACATCATTAAATATAAGCCATAAAGATGTCGAAAGTCAGAAAAAAGTTGGTAAATCCAGCCATCGGTCCATGAAGTCATGACATTTCGGTAGCACACTTCACTCCCAAGTATATTAGACTTTTTGACAATCTATGTCGCTGTTAGATTGTCACTTTGTCCAGGCTCTCTAAAAGTCTTACCATGCTTCATCAAAGAAACAAGCTAGAGCGCTAGTCGCATCTACTCCTTCCCCCTTACATCAAGTGCAATAAAAAGCTCACACAAATATGTTTAACAAACGTACCGTACCAGAGCTAGTACGGAACCTCCACCATATATAACTGATACATAATCTCACTCGTTCGCATTTTATTTTCCTGCGACCGTGACTATCTGAAGGCTAGATCGGCCGTCACGGGAAATAAAGTTAGCGCTGGTAATATGACACTTGAAACGTCGGATACGACCAGTCATCATCCATTATGGCTTATTCGCAACGATCTCGCCTCGATAATGTATCTACTTAGATTTTGCTATGTCATTTAGAAAGAATTTTATGCATTTCGTTTTGTCTTTGTTATTCTGAATTGCCTTGGGGTATGGTTTGCATTGAACTTTATTCGATTTGCGTAAATTTTAGACCGTCGTCCTCGTCGATGGTATAATATAATACCAACCTATAAAAGTGGTTTATTTGCTGCGTTCTCTTACCGATTCGTTTTCACAAAATCACTGCAATGTTCTCCTCGACACAAATCACAGCCCAAGTATATCAATAAACCTACTGGGCCCTGCCGATAAAACCAAGTAACATCTCTGATCCTCATTCCTCCTGTGTGCGTAGTAAGGGGCGACAAACGGCTTACAAGTAGGAAGTTCATTTGTTCGCTGATAGCTTCATAATGGGAAAACCTCGTTTACTTAAAAGCAATCTTGAGAAAAACAGAAGGTCAGGTCACATGGGTAAAAAACGAGACATGGATGTACAAAACAGTAAGGAGTACGCAAAATTATTTGGAAGTGGGACTAAAATTTTCAAAATGAAATACGTTGATCAAGTTACTTAGTAGAAACATAGTCTGTTAAAATCATGACCGTGGCCCCACCGTAGTCGAGGAGAACAGCCGTAAAGCAAGTAACACCCGTCGTACATTTCTGTATACCGCAGAATTTCCTTCAGCAACTCTAAAGTGGCATGATCCAATAAATATCCTCGTATTTAGGTTCGATTTCCGATCGGTTTATTTCAACATTTAAGTCGGATCACGAGTGCTTTCGATACGGTACACGAGAACTGTTTTACTTGAACGATCGTTTGCAATGTTAGCGCAAGTAGACCAACAGACACTTTCGGATGCTTTGTGGAGATAGGAAGAAGATGGAAGAAAGGTGACGTTGTCATATGTTGTTTGAATCATGGTTCATATGTCTTTAATTCCGGAGAACTTATGTAAAGGATTTTTGATGAAATTGAACAGCGCTCTCTAAATGGTAGAGGCTTAAAACTAAGACTACACTAAGATCAGGGTCAACATTACGTGGGAGTATGTTAGTGCTAGCGATCTCTATCTTTACGATAACCGCTGATGTCTTCCGTCCTCCATAGCCTTCGATGGTTCTACGATTCACCATAACTTTTAATCCTACTCTTAGACCAACCCGTTATCTCACATCTAACTTTAATGTTAACAGCTTATATTTCCCGTCAATTCCGAGCAGCTATTGAAAAGTAAATGCCCTACGATACTGAACCGTAAAATCGATTTAGCATTGAATACCAATTTCCATTACTCAGATATTGGCTAACAGATCATAATCGTGAGTATTCGTGAGCTATAGGGAGCGTATCCATGCGTTTGTTGTTCCGAGTACATTCGTACTTTAGTTGAGAACAGGCCCGTTAGCGGGTGAAGAGTGGCGAACTGGCGATGTTGGCGGTGTGCTACAAAGACTTCGTGCTCCATAAATCGGGGAGACTATGACCTTCCGAGGTGAGAAGCGGCGCGGCGCCTGGGCGTCATTGCGGACCTAAATGCCGATAGATATCATTATTTGGGATTGGATCCTGTTGCTTGGTATACAATTTCTATTGCAAATGTCTTGGTAATAACTGTACTTAAAGCTGACTGAAAAATTACATAGTATATACAAGTTAATAAAAGCATTATTTAAGTGCGTGATAAAATAGGAGACGGGAACAACTCAATGGGCCTTAAGAAATTTGTTGGCAATTAAAAATGAGTTAATTCTTATCAAATTTTCTGTCAGTTTTGTAGGTTAATATTGCCATTTTAGCTCCTTAATAAACTTAATTCAATCAATTTTCTAATAGCTAAATTTAGCTACTTTGAAAATTTCCTAAATCCAAGTTAGACATCCGAAATTCCAAATAGCTTTAGACGAGACACTGGCAGTGTATCGAGGCTCTATTAACAATTGAAATATTGAAACAGATAACGTTTCCCCATTTATTATTATATCGTGTCGTTACAGCAACTTTTCCCTCATAAGGTTACTTATACAAGATATCTTCATTCTAAATTCCCTCTTAAAAATTCCTTAGTAAGAAGACTTATGTTAATTTAAGTATGAACTAATGCAAATGTACCGTAATTTTTTTTCCTTAGACACCTCTAAACCGAAGCTCGTAACGAAAAATATTTGCAAAACCGTTGATTGGGTTACTAAATAAACATTGGCCCGAGCTCAAGTAGCAAATAACTTTAGTGAAGCGCAAACATTACAAATTGGTTTGGGTTTAACTTTAAAGAAAATATTATAAAGGTTTAATTTTAGACTGTCACTTAGGAGTAAAAAACCGACTTCCGAAAAAAAAACACTTCAAATCGAAAAATTACTTTCTTTTCCGAAGTCGGTGACTTTGGTACCTACTGTTTTTCGTTTTTCGACACCGACTTCGGAAAAGAAAGTTATTTTTCGCTTTGTAGAGGTTTTTTGGAAGTCAGTTACTTTTTTTATGAATAAGTTTTTTATTTTTCTCTTTTTAGTTTTGGTACCCCAAATTTCCATGAAAATCATTGATATTCAAAGTACATCTCATGATTGCATTGTGCAAATGATTGCATTGTTGATGAAAATACCAAATTCGTTTCATGTATGCCTAAAATATTTGAGGAGTTCCCTCGTGATTTACTTGGTGACAATGGGACCACCTCGGGAGTATGCCCTTTGAAAAAACATAGTAGAGCATAAAATCTTCTCCTTTTTAAAAAGAAAACGTCTCATTTATGCAAGTGGTGACTGTAATTTTCACTGATTTCTTTGGGTATCTCCTTTTGATCTTTCGAAAAATACCTAATTACTTCTATTTGATCAATCAATACTAAGAGTATTGATTGATCAAATAGAAGTAATCATAACTTAAGGTTGCCCTAGTCGACGGTACAAACTATTTTGTGCGCGGGATTAAAATGCATGCTATCACATCCGACAACACGTGCGAAAAACATAGATGCTGTGATGAGCAGTAAGAAGCTAGTTCTCGTAGAATACACACTTTTGCAAATGTGTAGTGAAATGGATGATGATTTAGGACGAACACGAGCCCGCGAAATTTTATAAACACACCTTTAGGAATATAGTTAACATGAAAAAACGACTAAATGTAACTGTTCAAAATAAAATTATTCGTTTTGTTGAATTATTAATCTATCCCGGGCATTTTGCAATTTTCTTTCTTCTTGTGGTATTTACTTCCGCCCAAAGATGCGTTAAAATTAGTGTTGAAATATGGAATTTTCGACGCTCATAACTTTCTAATAAATATTTCTTTTTACTCTTCTGCTCTCATACAGGGCTATATAATGATGAGACAAATTGATATCATTTTTTATTTTGAACGTACATCGTCAAACAGTGGGGTAATCGCCAGACTACGTTTGTACGGAAGAATGATCGACTAGTGTAACCTTAACTAGTTATAGCAATAGCTAGTTTTGTAGTTCAAGAAGGGCTAACTAGTTTGCAATAGTAAACAAGCTCGATAGAATCGACCTCTTACAGTTTTTATGTAACTTTTGAGGCTTTGGTAGCAAAAACATTTATTTGTGTTCTTTTCTTGTTAAGTATAAATCAATACATTGTAATCCAAAATCCACGCAAAGGAAGACATCTTGTTAAATAAATTGTATCTTTATCAGAGCCTTATTATGTTGACAGCGAACATCAATGACAGTGAATCTGATAAATGGCTGGTGAGACCAAATTATAACCTGATGACATGATAAGAAAAACACGAGATAATTATCTTTAAAACCTTTTATGATAAATTCTTTACGTTTTACTTCGTCTCGTAAGAAAACAAGGCAAGGCTCGTAATTAATGAGAAGGAAGTAATAATACAAAGTGTAGGTAACTTACTTAATCGAATTTTAATGGCATGAATGTAGTTGATAATCCTTTTTTTTTAGAGTTCCGTTCCTCTAAAGGAAAAAAAGAAACTTTCATAGTATCACTTGGTTGTCTGTCTATCTGAATGAGATCTTTTTTTCAGGAACGAGTTTGAAATCTCTTGGAACTGCCAAAATGAAAATTTGTCACATACATTTTTCGGGTAATTTCGTTAGAGGAAAGATTGTGAGTAAAACGTTACATTTGCGAGGTAGCGTCCGCGTCAGCACCATGCAAAAACAACATCACTATTATTAACGCCCTTGCCAATTCAGTTATTAAATACTAGCTGTTCCTTGCGGCTTCGGTCCCGTGGACCACCCCACAGGACCCGTTTTCGGGATTAAAAAATAGCCTATGTCACTCAAGAATAATGTAGATTTCTATTACTGAAAGAATTTTTTAAATCGGTCTAGTAGTTTCGGAGCCTATTCGGTACAAACAAACAAACAAAAAAATATTTCCTCTTTATAATATTACTACAGACAAAACACATTGTGACTTTAATGTCCCAGTAAATATTATGTATAATAAAATATTACACAATATTCCTTCAAGGTTAATTTTTCAAGCATTTTCACTCTAAAATAAGTCATTAACAACATCCATTGAAGGACATAAGACGAGTGGAAATACCACTAATTGTGTGGCCACGTTTAGCAGTAAATGTCAAGCTTAAATAACCACAGGGCCTCGTAATGACAAGTAGCCAAGTCGTCACCTAGGAACGTTACGGTAACCTGTTTAGTTGTTTACCTTTGTTGACAGTTGCGACTCGGACGGTATAAACATAGACCCAGGTCATGTGTACCATTGGTCAGCCTGAGTGAAAATCTAAAGCTTATAAGAGAATTTAGGGAAAACGATATCGCACTAAGTATGTGAAAAGTTTTGTGACGAGTAATTCATGAAAGAAATCATTCAAGTAAACATCTGTGATTCAATTGAGGGAAGTGGTTAAGAGCAACTGCCCTTAATCACTAATTAATGAAAACAGTAGGTTTCAAAAATGGCCAAGAAGGTCTAGCGTCTAGGTCTATGCAAAGTAAATAGGCAATAGATTAAGCGACATTCTATCACCGATACCGATTGTCGAATATGGATTGATAACGTGAAATTTCGGTATCACAAATTTCAATCTTGAAACGTCCAAAGTTACACTTTGGACTTTTTGACAATCGTAATCGAACTTGTCGCTGACAGAATATCAGCTACTTCACCACGTGAGCTCTAGAAAGAATCAGGTAATCCATAACACGTCAAAGATCCTAACTGAATTGATCTGGTTCATACTGCAAAGCAACATTATATTCAAATGTGTGTAAACGCAAGCTACCTCGTGCAATGCCATGTGCCATGGCTCTAAGTGCGATCAATTGTTGCCTACAATTAACTCCTCCAATTGATCAATTACTCTTTGGACGTCAACATTCCACCTCATGAACTATTTTCTATGAGACAAGTTCAAGGTTACTATGCCGTAGTATGCATAGAACTGACTAGATCTGGTTACAGATTGATGCCTAGAAAAACATGAACTTACAATTATTGAAGTGTTATATAAGATAGAAAATCTACGAACAGTTTATTGCACACCAAAATTGAAACACAGCTTTGAATTTGCAAGCAAGACTGAGTAGACATCTTCAGGTCTCGCTCGCTCTATCTAAGATCTCATTTATCGGTTTCCATAAGTCCAGGTCGAGGCTAAGAGATGATAATCAAGAAAAAAAAATGAACTTAAATCCCATCTTTTTAAACGCCATAATCCTACAACGACCTGATCGGTTCGACTCTGTCCTCTTAGAGCGGATAACAACAGTAAAATCATAACAAGGATCGTAATTGCACTTCTCTGTAAAAAACATTAACTCTGCACTTAATGCCCTTTATGGCCTGTTAAGACCCTAGACTGGACAAAAGCCATTCAAGCGAGAAACAATAGTAATAAATTCATATCAGTTTCACGCACGTAACCTTTAATTACGTAAAGAATATTCCAAGCATGACGTTACATACGCGTGCCGATAATTACTTCGAATCTCTGACGTCACACTATTTAAATTATATTTAAATGCAAAATAATGCGAAAGTATTGACCAATTATGCGAAGTCAGCCCTGCAGTGTCTTGACCTTTCCAGTTCCATGTCAATGGCCTGGCCTGGTCCAGGAATGTATTATGTCACAAAACGACACAAAAAACTAATTATGATTTTGCACGCTTAAGGAGATTGGAGCCTCCTTAATGTCAGTCAGATATTAATCATGAGACAACTGCATATTCTTTGCATGTACAATCGGGTGTAAAAGGGTTTTCCTCCAATTTATTCATCATTGTTCAAACGTTCTATTCTCTTTTTAACTTTGAAAATAGACTCTGCTTCCTCTTATGACTTGATCTATACTAAATTTTACTTTGTTCCGCAATTCCTGAACAAACATTAATATTTCCGATTCGTACAAATTACACAAAGCCAGCATATCGGCATACTAGATCAGCTGGCCACACAGAGTCATTCGTACTCGTCCAAAGATGGCGGTTCCTTGGGACAGGTCGCTATTATTATAATACTATGATTACACATCGCTCGAAGCCGAGTTATTAATAAATAGTTAATACGTACCTCCCCACTGTCCACAAAGCGACCACGGGCCTTAAATCATAAAGTAATTACCGTTCTAAGATGGGCTTTCTTCTTGAGATTGAGAAATGAGTCGTTTAAAGATGGGCAGAGATATAAATCACTGTTGTTGTTAGTACAACTATAGGATTTACTTGACTGTAACATAATGGAATGATTGGATGTTTGATTGTCGGTTTATTATATCGATTTAACTTTGAATTTCTTCTTTCACCACCTATAAGAGCTGCTACGCTCTTGTCTGTGTATCTTCCAGTTTTCTCTTTGGCCAATTCCTTCTAATCATTTTTATTTTTCTATTCTTTCTTCGAAGAAAATAAAGCAGGAGGCTAGTCGCCAACACGATGGTCTGACCAAGTAAAATAAGCTATGTCAAACAAAACTCAAACAAAATTACAGCAGGTGGTGATGGCAAATTCGGACCGGAGTCGATGGAGGCAGATCGTTAATATCGCTTAAAGGAGTCCAGTGACCACGATACTCAGTAATGAGGGACTTATTAAAGAAGAAAACAGACTCCTTCTTCCCAATACCACGTGGAAAGTCACGTTGTAGCATTATAAACTCTCCACAATATCATTGAAAGTCTAGCCTACAACGCACCACTGGGGAACGTCAAAAGAAAACAATTCGAAGGAAATTTATGAAAATGTTTATTATTATGTGGTGTTTGCCAAATTCCCAAGATAACTCACCGTGTACACCCCCCACACTTTCACGTGTTTGGAAACACGTGAATATGAATGGAGTGAAGTGGAACAAAGATTACTTTTCTTCTCAATTTTACCCACTGTTCACTTGCTCGTTTTGTTCTCCAAATAGAATTTTCTTATCTCGAACCCTCCTCTACTTTGTCTTCATCATTTAAGTTTTTTGCGTTCATCAATTATTGACTTCTGTTTTTTTTAGTTAGCCCTTCTTTTTTAACAAAGGTAGCACAGATCCACAGCATTATATTTTCTTACTCTTTAACTGGATTAAACGAGACCAATATAGTCCCTTTCCCATAAGTATGCAACTTTGCACATACACGACGTAGGGAAAGTCAAAGAGCCCAACAGGACATCATAACATCTCGAGCGAAGCCGCGGCACGATAAGCTACATAGATTATAATTAAACCAGTAGTCGATAAATTGTGAGCAACAAGGTTGCCGATGCTTTTCATTTCACTTTCTAAGTTAATATATCTATAGCACTCGCTGTAATTTTCAGTAGTGAACAGTTATTTTAACGGCGGTATTATTTATTTATTTATATTTTTTTATTTATATCTTTGTTGTACTCCAATATATAGTTACTTACGGAAACATTAAAATGAAAACAAACATACAACAGACGCCCTTATCGCGTTTTGTGATCTCTTTCAGGGAACCGAGGATTATTGATGACTATTGAGGACCTCGTGGCTACATAATAACAGCCGCACGGGTCGATCTTCAAGGTTAAGCAACGCGTTCCTAGGTCAGTCCGTGTATGGGTGACCATCCTTAGATACCGAGATTCGCCCTTACCTGCAACCACCGTGTACTTCAACGTTGTCTGGCATTTTGTTGAACTGGACCTTTTTGGCGCAGCCGCGGGGCATTAAACAATTACATACTATGTATGTAATTGTTTAATGCCCACAGTGATGCCAAAATAGAAAACCCGAATAACATGTGAGTAACTTGAACATAACCAGTGGAAAGGGTGTGTACCAGGGTGAACTGTACACATCTGCGTACCCGTTTAGAGCATACTGGCGTGATTGTATGTTATGGAATGGTGTAAGCTGTTGTGTTTTGACTATGAGAACTATTCGATGATTGTAGTTGTGAACAACTAAACAGAAAAGGTACAAATGCTGGTTCGGTTCAATCAAGACCATAAATGGCGGTATTTTCAGTGGTCGCAATATTAAACTTAATTGCGTTTGCCGCAAGGTTGACATTCGTGTCATAGGTCGATATTTACTATTACTTAACCAAGGTCACATCAGTGCGGTATAACTCATTGTATTTTTAATTACATTATCGAATTCGGTAGATACCCGATTTCTTAATTAGAAAAAATAAGTATCGCATATTTTTTTATTTGAAGGTTTATATATTTTTTATAAATAAAATCAATTTGAATTATGTACTTATTTAATTATGCTCATTGATGCGGGCGGGCCTCTTTATAATATTATCTTATAGAAATATTATATTACTTATTTTCTTTTTTCGATATCCATCTATAAAGTCAATATCCCACCCGACTACATCACTAATTAAGTAGCGAAGAACTTTCGAGACCGAAATAGTGAATACATCCAAAATTTTTCAAATTCCGAAAGATAAAGAAACAAGAAGCGCGCGTGTGAGGATTCAGGAACAAACCATACCATTTCCCGTGGCTCTAACGCGCGCTCGTATCGGCTCCTTTCGCAATTGAGTTCCTTCATATAGATTATTTATTGCAGCTTATTTGCGTTGGTTGTTTGTTCCTATCATTGAATAATTTGATTTTACTTTTTGGTAGTTGAGTAGGTTGTTTGAAAATACTCATACTAAAATATTTGTTTTCGGTTTGTAAATATTTGGAGATTTTAACGAAGACTATCTCCGTAACGGCAATATTGCAGTATTCAAATTATTTAGTGATGCTGGTTATAAAACTTTATTACAAACGCTTGCTTCTAGCCGCGGTGGGACTAAAATAGATAATATTTTTTTATAATATACATAATCGGAAATATGATACGTATGCTTATCTTGAATTAATTGATAATTCCGTGAGAACACACAATGAATATTCTGTGAAATGGGAAATGGACAATTTTCTTGTTACCTTATACGTCTCTTATGTCATCATAGGAAGTGGTGATGAAAAAGCGGTATTTATAGTAAAATAGTAGGTGTAGGCAACAATTTATAATGTAATTGGTCATATTTCCAGATTTTTCTAAACACCCCTAGCGATCGACCGATCCCCAGCTTTATAAACCAAAACTATTGCAAAATTGATGTGACAGAGATTTTGAAACGTATATTGCGTGTACGTGTGTTAAGCTTGAGGAAACCATTTTTAATGTAATTTGTCACATTTCCTGAATTTTCACTTTTCTCCTACTAATAGTTACGCGAGCGTAAAACTATCGCAAAATTAATGTGACAGATATTGTTAAGCGTGTGTACAATTTCATATAAGAAACCAGTGGTAAATATCGCATGTCGCGGATAAATTTGAAAGAGAGTTACCGCGGCCCTGGCACATCCAGGTGAAACAGTGGTAGCCCAGGGGTAACACGCTTACGACTTACGTGTCGTAGGTCGTAGGTTCGAACCCAGGCAAGCGCTTTACTTTGTGTAAAAAGGGGAAGGAAAACATCATAAGGAAACCGGGATACCCGGCACGCGGGCCATGGGAACATTAAAAAAGCTGATAATGATGTGCCATCATCATAGCAAGCAACTGAAGGAACAGGAGTGGATTTTAGTTAGTAAAAGTCTGACACGCTCTTCCTCTCTGGGTTGAGCGGATGAAGTCATTGGATGATATCTCACCCTAAAAAAACCTTACCTATTTTTTTCATTAATAAATAAATTATACCGACTTGAAGCTTAAAGGGAAAAATAACTTTCATTTCCGAAGTCGCTGTCTTTGGTACCTATTATTTTAGTTTTTCGATACCGACTTCGGAAAAGAAAGTTATTTTTCGCTATATAGCGTTTGCTTTGGAAGTCGGTTTAATTTTTTTGTTAAAAAGTTTTAATTTTTCTCTTTTTTCGTTTTGATACTGCACATTACCACTGAAATTATTTATAGTCTGAGAACATCTCATGACGATTGCAATAAGCCCAAACGCCAAAATCAGTATATGTTTACATACAAAATTTGAGGAGTGCCCTCGATTCCCATGGGATCCTATGATCATTCTTACTTGGTGACAATCCTTATATCCTTTCGAACACAAAAAGAAATTTCAACTTCGGTGGGATACTCGTATTGATGTCATAATCGGTAAACACACATAAAATTAAAATAATATATACGATGCCTACTGCCTGTTTTATTAACCAACTTCGCAAAAAGAAGGAGGTTATCAATTCGACTGTATTTTTTTTTTTTATATTTGTTACCTCAGAACTTTTTATTGGGTGAACCGATTTTGATGATTCTTTTTTTAATTTGA
Source organism: Orthosia gracilis (assembly GCA_947562075.1). Lineage (NCBI taxonomy): Eukaryota > Metazoa > Arthropoda > Insecta > Lepidoptera > Noctuidae > Orthosia > Orthosia gracilis. The sequence continues at coordinate 39,104,664 of OX387272.1, read as the reverse complement.
AAGCGGGTGCTTGTCATGTGGTTTTCATTTAATTTTCATCAAGATCTGATGAAGAACTTCGGAGAAATACATCAGAACTCTTCAATAAATGACGGCAACTCACTCTGGATAGATCCAATCGCATGTCTGTTTATTGTTTACACCATTTCATAACATAACATCACACTGGTAAGTTCTTAAGGGGTACGCAGGTGTAAATAGTTCACCCTGGTATACTCTCATTGCACTGGTTTCGTGTAAGTTTCATGTTATTGGGTTAATCTATTCTAGCTTCACTTTGGGCACTACACGCGTAGGTACCTAGCCTATAGAACTGGTCCATCATGTACCACAACTAAAAAGTGAAAAATAATCAAAAAACGAAAAAACAAAAACAGAAACACCGACTTCCGAAATTGAAGTTATTTTTTTACTTTGTAGTGTTTTTGTTTGGAAGTCGGTTGTAATTTTTGTAAAAAAGTTTTTTATTTCTCTCAACAACAGAACTTAATTTATAATCAACCTCATCCATTTCAGGTCAAGTAGCCTCAGCTCCGAAGCCTGCACGTGGTAAGGCACATGTTCCATGATGAAAAAAAACCAAATGCATTAAGTTTACCCTACCTCACGTTAGGCAGGTGAAAACTGATGTGTTGGTAAAGGGCGAAGAATTGAATCCTGAAAATAGCACAGTATTCTTAGGCTTAACTTTGGATGCTAAGCTTCAGTGGGGCCCACATATAGATAAATTGTCAAAAAAGCTAAGCTCCGCAGCATATGCTGTTAGGAAAATTCGTAATTTAACTGACATAGAGACAGCCCGTTTAGTATATTTTAGCTATTTTCATAGTGTAATGTCGTACGGTATTCTGTTGTGGGGAAATGCCGCCGACATCCAGACTATCTTTGTTTTGCAGAAAAGAGCTGTTCGATCAATTTATAAATTAAGCCCGAGACACTCTCTCAGGGAGAAATTTAAGGAGATTAATGTAATGACTGTGCCTTCTCAGTATATTTATGAAAATCTTTTATATGCCCATAAAAATATAAAATTGTTTAAAAAATACAGTGATATCCATAACATAAATACTAGGAACAAACACAAATTTGTAGTACCTGCAACAAGGCTCACGAAAATAGGTGGCTCGTTTAGATGTCAATGTGTGCGCTTTTATAATAAGCTTCCAAGCCACGTACAAGATCTAAGTCTTAATAAATTCAAAACATTCATTAAACGTAAGTTGTGCCAGAAAGCGTTTTATACAATTAAAGATTACGTTGAGGACAAACAGGCTTGGGATTGAGCTGCTCCAATTAATTTTGATATTTTTTTATATTTTGCACCATGAATTTTGTTTTTTTTGTTTTCTTGCAATGACAAGAATATTTACTTTTTAAAGTATTATATTATTTTATTTTAAGTTCTTTTTTTTTTTTTTCTTAATTGTTGTGAATGTGAAGACTATGTGGATCATACTTTTTGTTTGTTTTTAATTTTAATTTATCTAAGTTAGTTTTAATCATGGTCTGGCAGTTTGAGTAGTTTGTGCGGCCTACCCGAATGTCCTTTCTTTGGTATTGTTCGTCGAATCGTTGAGCTCCTTAATTTCTGAGTTGAGCTGCACGGTTATTGACAAATGCGTGCACTGACTGGACAGGTCCACTCAATCTGGCTGGTTCTTTCCTCAAAAGACAGACGTCAGTCTACATGGTCTTCACATGATCTAACCTAGATTTTGTCTGGACTTTAAAAGAGACTGTGACTTCTGAGTTTGTTTCGGCCTTTCTTCTCAGAGTAGTCAGATAGGAAACGCCGACTTTATCTAGTTTTAAAAATATGATCGACATGTAAAAGTGTTTGTACAAACCTACTTACAGAAATAAATCATTTATCAATAAAGCTTACGCAGTGAACACGACTCGTGCGCAGCTTCACCGTCATAGTGATTAGTGTTTCATTTCCTTTATCGACGTGCCACCGGGAAAACGGAAATTCAAATTCCACGATTCCAATTTTAAATTTTGTTTTGTTACCTTTGTTTACGTCACACCGCACCTATTGGAAACTAATTCCAACTTTGTCACCTTGGAATAAGAGCTATAATAGTTACATTTACGAAACGATGTTGAGTATAATGAAAATTAGGAAAACAATAGCACGTCTGGTGCGTGACAGGAAAATCTCATAACACTGTTCAATGCGTGAATTGAAAGGGCCGCGCGAAATTGTTCCAATGAACGGTTGATGAAAATTGCAATCCGGCTGTTTGTTTTCAAAACTTAGCCTATTAGTATAATGTCTTATTGGAATACGACAAGTATCTATTGCTTGTCCACTAAACGGAATGATTCTAAAAATATTCTAAAAACATACCAATAAAGATGGATTTAGATTGACCGGTTCCTTTAAGACACATAAACAGCAAGCTCTCTATAAGATCAGAATTTTTATTATTCTTTAACTTTTACAATGATTACTTGATTGGCATAAATATCTGGCTAAGTATCTGTCTCCCTAAAATGGGAGATAAAGACATTCACACTCTTTATTTATTACTTACACTTGGAACAACTTTTAAATTTTAATTAACATTTTAAGATACTCTTGTAGTTTAACCAAATTAAGTAAAAGCGTACATTAAGTTGGGCAATAAATTATTCTGTAGGAAAATACTGTATTTTTTTTAAGGGACAGCTGAAATATAATGCGTCACAGTACTCACGGTGACGTGAATATACGAATTAAAAACATCAACATTTTTTTTCTTTAAATTATGAGGAGGTATCTACCTATTTAGATCAATACCGAGCGTCGAAGTATGTAGTTGCTTCAAAACAGTACTTATTTTAATCTAAGTATGCATGTTATTTATTTATTAGATATCACCCATAAATATTTGTATATAAATCAAACCAGAAAAAAATTCTAATCACAGGAGTTGGACGTTTATTTGTTGAGATTTTTTATCCTATTGGATCTGTGTCGTAAGTTATTGACATCTTTCTTTGCTCTCCTATCGTTGAACTTAATACATCACTATCACTGCAAAGTCAAGCAAATCCATTGAATAATCTTTAACTTTTTAGCCGACACCAACAAAGGAAAAGGCGAGAGTAACTGCAGACAATGTAACTAATGCAAGAAAAAGAATATTGCGAACTATGGACATCAATATCCCTTTATTAACACTTGTGCGAGATTCAGCCATGACAGTGGAGTCGCAGGCGCACGTTTATAAGCTATTCATCGAGTTGAAAGCGCCGTCAGAGCGCACTCGACGAATGGACAATCTGATCGAACCATATCCTTGTTGTGCGCAGACACAATGCTTTTCTTCGGCTTTCAATGTTATTTTCTTTGATTTTATTGCTAATATAAGACTTGTTTTTATTTTTCCATTTTATTTATCTTTTATATAACACAGAGTAGCTATTGGACGATACCTTCTTTTTTTTAGTTACAGTATGTTTTGAAAAAAAATGAAGTTCATACATAGAAGAAAGAAACGATTGAAATGTGGATATACCCAACTATACTATATATACCAATTTTATTTCGTTCGGTACCTGATTAGGTTTAAAAGATCAAATAACAACCGACAATAGCAACCGAAATACGATTGCAGACTTGCAGTATTCATCTACATTTTGACACCACTCACTGTGGTAACACTGATGGAAAAATACTACGCTGATGATAAAAAAGTAATGTGGCAAAAACTCTACACTGATGGTAACGTGGCGACTTTATGGCCACTACAGACACTGATAAGCCTTCATCGACCGATACGCCAGCTGCATAAAATCTACCGTCCATTGCACCGTAGAATGTGCATGGAGAGGTTTTCAACATTAACAGCGCTGTTCTTCTGTTTGATCACCAGTAGCATCGTGGCCGTGAGTGTAGTAATGAGTGGTTACGGTAATGTTTTACACAAAGCAAAGCGTTCTGTGCAACAGCTCCTTAACTTCCACAGGCAGGTGGGACACACAGTGCGATAGCAAAGCGATGTCGTGTTGTCATAGTAATTGCTCTAATGGTTCTATACAGCAACAATCGGCAGAACAACCAAAAGCAATAACAATTTATATGAAAAGGCGCCATCGCAGTGTGGTAGCCCGCCCGTCTGGGGAGCGCTGGTGTGCAAACCACTGTAACGACATGACGGTATGATGACACTGACAAAGAGCTAGCAACCGGCAAGTCTTGTGCATGATGCCTACGCCTTGATATCATGTCGTGCACTGAGCTATCATCTCGTTCAGCATTCTAGTACTTATTGCTTGGAAATAGCTACTAAAATAGAGGGAATGCAAAAAAACCCTACTTAAAGTTACGGTATACGAACTTTGCTACCAATCTTGGTAAAGTGTCTATTCAGCACAAGAGTTTAAAAGTTATGCTGATACGAGAAAGACGAAGACCTTCGCAAACAGTATTTTTTTGGATTTTAGGAATTTTTTTTCTGGATACGAGAAGCACAGAATCGGATCGAATTCGTGACGAAGCATGAGAGAGTCCTATCCCCAGAATTCGACGTCTTTCATTTGAAATGATGCTGATGACGATGATTGCCTTCCTAAACATTAGGACGAAGCGGGCATAAAATAAATCAAATTATATTTTGGGGCGAAGGATGCATATTTTTGGGACGACCCAGGATTTTTTTATGTAGGACTAAACTCTGTAGACCAAACGAAAAAAAATCTTAAAAAACACACACCAGACAGAACCAGTAATAACTAAGTAGCATAAGTTATTTTTGCACGTGTCTCTGAAACAATGTGTCAGTAAAGGAATAACACTAAGAGTCGTTCTATAACGTGCAATATTCACCCGCATAGCTTTATTGCGGTTTTTGTAATATCCAGTCTAGACGAATCATTCTTGTTACTATGTATTTCCTTTATATTACTGCAGCTGGATAAATCTGCTTGTTGAAACAGTCACGAATGCATCGGATTGAATAACCTTTTATTTTACAAACGGCTTCCTATTGCTCGTTGAGGCAATAATTCACCGGTAATGATGCAATAGGATACATTGTTGGTAATTATGCGTTGTTATAAGTCAATTCAAATATCGTAACTCAATTACTCTAAACATTCAGGAAACGTCAACGCACGGTAGCCCTGCGTACTACTCGCAGTCGCAGGTACTGGAGGTATGGTGAAGGGCTTGCATAATGGCTGAACTCGCTGATAGCGGCAGCGGCTATCTACAAGCGCGCTGACAGAAGCAGTTAGGCCGTGTTCACACATCGCTTGTTAGACACCGCACAACTGCCAATTACCGCGACATACAACCCCCATACAAACTCACTTTCGCCACAGCACCCGGCAATCAGCGTATGTTCATAGGATTTTAAATTGCAAACGAGATGGTAATTAGCGAAAACAACCGCTAAAAGTCGTGGCATTTAGCCACTGAGGGTCCTGTATGGAAATTAGGGACAAATTACGTCTCCACTCTTACTTTCATTTGTATAACAACAGTTACATAAACCAGCAATTTATTATTTCTTAATCCGCTTTGTTGTCCTGTTTAAAGGGTTTGTGCAATTGTTTCGAATCGTATAAAAATCATGCCAATTTATCAATCGGTTAGTATCGATTTTTGCGATCGATCATGACACGAATAGATCAAAACAGTCGGTCAAACGTATTCCATATCTGGAGCCGATAATCGTATGCGTGCCCGGGCCAAGCTTGCCACTTATGCAACTTATAAAATATTGCGAACTCATAAGCGCAGCTCGCGCCCGCGCCGCGGCAGCACTGAGATGGAACTGGAGATAGAGTTAATCTAATAAGTCAGATCTGAAGCCAGACGTCGACCGAAGTAATAACTCACAGTTGAGGAGCCAGAGGTTAATTAAAAATAGCAACTTCAATCTTACGTGTCAGAGATAGGGTTAGATTAGGAATCGTCCGATTTATCCCATCTCAAACACTAAAGCGCACTTATTTAACGAGGAAGCGTAATAAATTATGAAATAATAGTAAATCATGAACGCGAGAACTGAGCGAGCTTTTCCCAACGTAGAATATTTGTTCTAAGGTATTTAAATTCTAACATATTTGTTTACAGTTGAGCAAACAAACAGCAACACTTTTGTAACACCCATTTACGCTTTACAAGTGTTTATTTCTTAACGTTCTTGTACTAATTACGCAGCGTATAAATCAACTGTTGGTTTTAGTGCCAAATCTCGCGAACGTATCTCGTTGCGCCGGCGTTCGGACAAACCTAACTAATGTGACGCAATTTTGCACTTGAGAAATTCAAGCTATCATTTCGCTGTGTTCTTAATCGCACTGGACGGCCAGTCATCACTAATCAATTTGGCGCATGTTCTCCGCATCTTACACAAACAACCCGCGAGCCAGGCTGGTTGCAAAGCATTCCACGTAAGAGCAATTACAAGTAGGCTTCGAATGCGTATAGTGAATACCGCATACCTGTACATAGTTTAGAATACATTTACTCTAAACGACATGCGTTATGTGGAGAGTTCCGTTATATGCAATTGTCGACGCTGTAAAAGCCAACACACCCTACAACCACGCAAAACCCCTGTATGATAGGTGTCGAACAAACCACGAAGAGAATTGAATATCACTCAAGGATTTCGATAAATATGTGGGTGGAATTGTGAAATAAAGCATTTTACGATACGACAATGTGAACTGCCAATAAAAAGGATATTATTTTAAATCAGTCATCGCAACAAAGTACTGATCATGTAACAAAACAGTTTTATGACAAAATGAAACGTAACTGCTATAGATAACAACTAGTTTGAAACTGTAATCCTTAATTGTGTTGTTGGACAAAGATACTAGTTGGCATTACCGCTAAATGGGACATTATACGGTGAAGTACGTAATTAATAATGTTTCCGAGTAAGAAAATTACAATTCTGAATTGATTTCAATGTTGTTAGCATCATTTACTATAACATACGTCATGTAATAGGGATATTAGTTTAATGAATGCGTTAACTACTGGACAGTAGAAGAGTAACAATAAAAATTCAGTCTGTGCTGCAAAATAAGCAGGTATCTCATTATTCCGCATCAACACTTACTTCAGCCGCGTCATGTACGAGTACTAGAAACCTTGGGCCGAGCGACAGATAAAGCACTGATTCACTGGACACATTCAAAGATAACCGTAAGTAGTGATTTCTACCATTTATCCTGTCAATCACCGCTGGTTCCTAACAAACACCGGTCAAAGGTGCGGGAAGGCTTCAATCAAATCAATGAGACGGAGAAATGTAACAGATACCTTGTAACACATTTGAGTGTAGGAACACCACTGACCCCCTTGTTTCCGTCAATCATAACATAGGAACCTACGGTAAGATATTGTTGAGACCGTTAGTTAACTTTTATAAAGTACTGTGGCACGTTTCGTACATTAAATTGAGTTGATTCCTTGGTTCCTGATGACTGTCTACTCGTTACGGACGTTCGTTAGCTCGGGCTCGCTTGGCCAGTTATCACGTCACTTCGCAAGAGTATTCCCCATAGCAAATGCTCCGACAAGATTTTCTTCGTAAGTCTATTAAATTGCTGTATTCAAAAATAAACAAGCTCCGAGTTTAGCGCATTCAATTCAACTCAAATAAAACAATGCTTCTTTGAGTAACGAACGTGTTAGAAGCATGAATGGTATTGATATCTACCAAGATAGCAAACTTTGAATGTCAAGATGGTTGTTGATTATTTACTGTGTATCAGAGCTCCAATGTATGTGGTGTGTAAGGGAACAGTTTTATGAATAAAAGCACAGAAAGACAAGACTAGGTATGTATTTAAATTAGGCTTGTCAATTAATTCATTTTGAGAAGGCTAAGTGAGCTTACCACCCGTTCGCTAAACTAGTTCTCGTGGAGAAGAAGGGCAACAAACTCCACGGAAGCTCTTTCATAGTATTTATCGATACCTTTTACAACCACATAAAGTATTTACAATATTATAGAATCAAAATAAAAAGGATAAGGCAAAAAACAATTTAACACATTAGGAATAAAGGCAATAATATGATAATATAGTTTCAACACAGCCATTAGCGATAATGATTGTTTTAACTTTATTCGAAAGTACATGATTTGGAGAGAACTTTGCATAATTTCGAAAAAATTTCACTATCACACTGAGTTATATGTTAATTTTTTTACGTCTTTATCTTTTTAGAAGTTAAGGACATCATTTTTTTTTATCATAAATTGTTTTTATTTACATATGTACATAATTTGTAAACTAGAGTTAGGACTAAAATAAGAGTAAAATATTTAAAATTACGGGGCGTCAAAAAATTCATCCACATCGCTGTCAACAGGAAAAGTGCCCAGAAGGCTGGCAGCATTGCCACGTTGGATGGCAATACTGATTCTTTGGGCAAAAAAAAGGCCAGCCCTCTGGTCTCGTGAAGAGTCGACCAACCGTTTGGCGATATCCCGAAATAATATGTGTGCACTCGGACCCCATGGCCCTAATGTTTCAACCCCAAACGGCTCAAACACATAATTACCAATTAAGTTGTTGTACTTGCGCCGTTTGAGGTTTTCAGCACCTGCAGCAGCCGCCCCAGCGCAGCCCACCGTACTAGGAAGATGGGATGGTGCAAGGGTTTCGACGCAAGTTGCACCCCACACCAAAGACCTACCCAACTTCCATGGCATTATGGTCATACCATCAGGTCTCTTCCCATCAACGCGTGCCAGGCCATTGGGTTCTAAGACAGCTGGCACACCGGCGGTGGCAATAGCACGACGGATGAGATCATTAATGCTAGCATGCCGCGCAATCCGACCTGCACTCTTACTGCATGAAAGACCATGGTGTCCGAGGCAGTCGACTGCTTCACCGCATTGACAGCGATGTGGAGCACCACAAGGAGCGCCCAATCGCAGGCATGTAGCGAGTCGGAAGGTTGTGTCTCCTAGCATAGTGCCTATGTTAGATGACGGTAGTGCCTGAAGCCAGAGGCCTGACTCCCAGTCACCCACAGCCAGCAGGCGGGCACGCTCAGCAGTATTGGTAGACGTATCAATAAGGTTATTCCGTACCAACCTGCAGAGCGGCTCATCCCACTGTCTCTGGGAGAATGGGTTCTCGGGCCGATCCGTATCCGGGCAAGCCACTTTCCAAGCGTCCTCTGCATCGGTCAAGCACGGCACATAATAATAAAGTAATAATAGCGATAATTAAGTTATAATATCAAATAACTTACGTTATCCTTGTGTAGTCGATCTTTCACAAAGTATTCAGGAATAATAAAAACTGGCCTGTACTGGCTTATAGTTTGCAAAAAAGTAAGTCAGCTTATCATTTAATAACAACTTTAAAACTTTAAAACAAAATTAATAACAATATTTTATAATAACGGGTCTATCTGTGTCTCAATACGTCAAATATGATAAAATGGCGCGGTATCCCGTTATTTTCTATATTGCTTTAAATAAAATAATCTCAAAATTATGTTAACAATAATCAATTATTATATAGTGAAACTGTTTTAAAACGTTACAAGACAATTAAGGAATTTAATATCGCCTCTTTAGTCTTCTCAATATTCGAAAGTATATTGATACTGACAGACAGAATTTTTCTAATTGTTTCAAAAGACTTGTAATACTAAAATAACAATATAGAATCCAGGATACATCACAATGTTCATTACAAGTTACGTAATAATTTATAGGAATATTATCAATGCGACATAAATATAAGTTTATAGTTATTTCCTGTATTCACAACAATATTTACTTAAGCGGGTACTCTTTTACATTTGTAGATAATTTTAAACACAATAATAATTTAGGTAGGTAATTAGACATTTGTCGGTAGGTGTTTAATAAATATGACAGATATGTATAATTTAGCAAACTATTGTGACTTCAAAAATGAAAATTTATGATTTAATGTCACACATACATCAAATTCTAACAAACGCGTACATACGTTTGCTAAGTTGATGACTAATTAGACATAAAGCATATACCAACAAGTGTGAGGGACCGTTTAATAACGCATACTTATCGCAAATTACCTAACGGGTCAGGCAGAGTTAACATTAATGCTGGGACACTACTTGGAACCTTGTTGGGAATAAATGCTGGTTTAAAATGTATCACAATCAACTATACTCGTACTGATGGTTGACTAGACAATAGCTAATGTTGTAAGATATAACCATTCGCTTCAGGCAAACTTACTGTCTTTTATCTAGTGCCTATGAAGTCGTTTACTATGCATTTTCTATGAACAATCTGCTGACTCATTTCTTGTCTAATAAACCGAGGACCGACAAGTCCATTGGTAACAAGGTTAAAGACAGAATAAATTCTTCACTAGGTACCGTAATAAAAAACATAAGTATATTTCGCAAAACATCCTGCAGCTGTCTCGTTGCCGTTGCACTCGAAAAAAAATAAAAGCGAACAAGTTTCTAGTAATTAAGCCAAAACCCCGTAAGGAAAGTAGGTCGTAGGTGTCTCTGAAATAGTTTCACCACTCATCGACTCTGGTCATATTGAATTTTCGGAGGTGAAGGACCGAGTTGCGTGTACTGTTTGCGTGCATGATCAATACGAGATTCGTTCATTCGATTCCGGCACTTACTTACCGACAGGCCCATCAATTTCGGGACACATTCGGACTTCGCAGAACTTTCGCCAGAAGCACAAACCGAATCTGATATGTATCGGCAATGTGGTCATTAATACAACGGCCGTGTCGCACTAGAGGACGTTGCAACATGTTACGTAGCAACCGTTTCAAGATATTTTTGTCTGGTTCAATTAGGCAGGGTGTGGTCATTGTCAACTGTACTGAAACTGATACCGGTCAGCTGTTCATACTTATCTCGCATTGTGTAACATAAATTAAATCTACGATTGTTTCAACACTTTATTCTTACTACATAAGATCAAAATGCAGATGAGAGTATTCGCGCAGAACGTACCATGAAGTCACGGCTATTATCCCTGACAGGTTAACTAGAGTTAAAATTAGCTTGCAAGCATTACTTGAAAGGAATCGAGTTTGTAATATACAATTACAATTGGTTAAAAGCGAAGAAGATTGTGACAGTGACAGGTATGCAGACCATGGCCATGCTGCTACAGAAAAAGTGTACTTACGAACAAAAAAAAGAAAAGGCTTTCTTAGGACCCTCCTTTCTATACCACATTTAAGGAAAGGGAAACCATCGATCATGCAAAAATACTTATACCAGTTTTGGAAACAAAATTAATACAAAATATTACTTTCACGCCAATTTTTGTTGACAGCTTGTGTGATTAAGAACAAACCTTCGATTAACGATGATGAATTCCTTCCGGATCAACATTATTAGATTTTAATGAAAACTGTTAATCTAAATGAATAACAAACGTAGAACGGATAACAAACTTCCGTGCAAAAATTCGCCACTAATAACATGCAAAGACCAAAACTAATATTGGTAATATTGTGTAAAGAGAAGGCTTGGGCGACTTAAATGTAACTGTTATATAATAAGTAAGATACTCATAAAACGTAGTTAATATAAATAAACGAAATACATAAATAGCTAGGTTGGATGCTATTATAATAAATTATGTTAAACAAAAACTGCTCCACTGAGTGTTTGAGCGAATATTCCTCTCGATTGGTCTCGGCGCACGCGGACTCCCTGCTGCGCCGATCCCAGGTATATCGCCATCATTGCGCCATTACTGTCTTCCTTCAGCTACTGTAGATCAAACTCGTGCGCAACCCGTCACATTCATACTTGTAACGGTCCCCTGCAACTCTATACAATTTAAATATTGAGAGAACTAGTCGCCGCGCCGTTACGTGTGAAAATTAAGTTTTGCTCCTGTAGTCTGGTGACTGGTGGACAGTGTTCTTGCGTGTAGGTATGTTTTTTTTTAATGAATGATAGGCTCCCGCTTGACCACTATCTCAGCTGATGGTAAGCGATGGTGTGGTCGACGGTGAAGCATGCTTCCCTAGAAGTAACCTATTCACTCTTGACGAAAATGCCCCTAGGTTGTAGCTATCGGGTAACACATACACCTGCAGGGAAATCCACTCCTTCTGTACGCACAATAAAAGTATTCACAAAACGTCAAACATATGCTGCTTCTTAATAGTTTCACACGTTTTTTTCATAAAGCTTGCATCTGACAGACAGTTGCCCCACTTGTCATCGAGGTAATCTCAAAATTGCACGTGTCTCGTACCTTTTCCTTAAAAATTAAACCACGGCCTGATGAATGATTACTTTTCCTGAATATGTCAAGAAGTACAGTTACCAAGTCGTCAAAAAAAAGAAATTTTAATAGTCATTTATTATACCTTTTCTAGGTATTTGTCGTCACTTTGACTATATTGAACAGGGTTAGAAGAAGTCGATTTAGCAACCGTGTAGCAAGTGCAGCAAAAAATGTTGAACAAAGCTTTTAGCCGTCAAAAAAGTTTAGAGGTTAACTTTTCATAATTTGAATAAAAGGGTGAAATTCAACGAGTATTGTTACATGTAGTTTAATCGTATTGCTTTTGTATTTTTCGAGGCCACTGGTCATTATCATATATCTGTTTAGAGTAATAAAACCCGTGATTGACAGTTAGAGGCCGACCAACAACGGAGTAAAAGTTTAAGAACCAGGTTAAACGTTATAGAAAAAAAATTGGCACGTCATTTGTATGGTAGCTTCGACTTTTCGTCGCATTTCTATTAGAACTTTTGCAAATAGACAAAAGTTATCATTGTATTTACCTGTTATTTGATTGTAAGGTTGGTGGTCGCTGCGATACTTGATAAGTTTCTCATATTTAGCCTTTAAAGCTTATTTCAAATCTACTTTCTGAATCCTTTGTCAGTTAAAAACATTAAGGAGACGTAAAGCCTTATCTGTAGCATTGTTAGCGCGTGCCTCAATCCTTTTAGGGCAACACAGGAGTCAGTGACTTTACACAATGCAAAACAAAAACCGCCTTCGTAAACTTTTTCACACAAAAGGCGCCAAAATCATAATTTTTAACGTCCGCATTTACACATTATAACCCTGAAACATAAAAACGTCTGCGTTATTCAACACGAGCGTTACAACCACCATTTTCTTATGTAGGTAACTGACATTAATTGTTAAAAGTGTGATATTGACACGGAATCTTAACTTTCGTCATGCTGCATGTGATTTGGGAGAATAATCACACACGAAACACAGATTTGTTCATAAATTGATACACCGTTAACTTAATACGTTGTGTTCGTTTAAAAGGCGAGAAATTTGTAATTTTTTTCGGCGTAAGTTACATGCATCCATCATACGTTGGTTTGGGAGACCGTTAACGGCCCGTCAAAACTTCGGACTGGAGGGAAAGGTCGACAGAATTAATAGATTTCATACTTCACCCTTATGTCGTCCTCCGCAAATTTATATAAGTATTTAAGTATACAGTCGTAGTCTGGATTTAAACGGTAAGTGGGGCTCCGCGATCGTTTACTCGTAAATCAGAATACGAAGAAAATGCAAGGTGACATTGACCGGAGTGCTGAGTGATAGTGCGCAGCGACGGCTATATTGAAGGTGCAAATAGTATGTTTTCAAGATTGATTACCTATTAGTCTAAGTTTTGCCAATTATAGTTTGATTATAAACACTAATACAGCTTATTAAGAACGGAAGTAATCAATCATTGAAACACAATTTCAGATCTACATGCGAAAGCTTTGACTACGAGCTTTTAATACTATTTAATTCGAATTATTCTGACGTAGTTTGGTGTGGAAATGTACTTTTATCTACAACGAAATGTAGCTGTGGAAAGAAGGATGTCGTATTACGGAAATATACAACATTCGTGAAAGGAAACAGCCAAAATCACCTTCTAAATAATGTGCGGTTCCCTCACTGTTCCCTTCAGTAACATCTTTACTATGCAACTAACCCACGATCTACGTAAACACAGTAAAACTATAACGTAAACCCTGTTGGAACTAAGAAAGGAACATAAAATAGTTGTTGCTCGTATTATGCACGCCCCTACGATGATTCGCGAGGCAATAAATTTAATGTAGTGGACAGCAAAATTGTTGTTTTGACCGCACGACTTTGCAATGCTTTTATAAAAACTTTATGCTTCCTTTAATTTAATGGCCTATTGACAGAGATCGTTTTGTTCGTTGTCATAATTAAAATTATGATTCGTTTTATGTGGTGTTAATTATTGAGCAGTTTTTACTCAAGCGTTTCGCTCTCACTAGTAAAGTTTGCGGTCACTGACAGTGTGATACCTTGTAGTGAGCTGTGATGCAATAAATATCGTAATGTGGAGCGGCAATCCCACACTCGCAGCTTCTTTCCTAACACGGTCATCGCTGGGAGCAAAATAAAGCGGTCCCTGACATTCGACGGGATGTCGTTTTACCCAAACGGGTAGCCGCACTACATAAGGAGCTGGCTCTTACACTTTTTAGCTGACTACTTTCTTAAGGTTCGTCGGCTGTAAAATCGATTCGGAGAAAAAGTCGCATAGGAATAAACTTGCGCTTAGTAACAGTAGTCCTTACGATGCACTTTCTCAACTTCTGATACCTGCTTCAGATTATACAGAGCCATAAATAAAAATGAATCTTCCCAACCCAAGATAAGATAGCAGGTACACATACAAATACAGGTGAGTAAAAATATAGAGTCAAGATAGTTCGTACGTGATTTTTTATTTACTCTTCAGGAAAATTCCTAAAATACAACCTTATCTTTTCGGCATTCCACAGCTCCTTTACGGTATGAACATTTGTCAGGTAGGGTCGCGTCGAGACGCCATAAACGACAACCGGTAGAATGTTCACGAGTCTGTGAGCGGGCCGCTCTGCCGCCACGCTGCCGCAGTGCCGCAGCGCAGCCGCAAGCCCCCATGCACACCATGTACCACCGTGTACTCAACAAACACATTTATTATGCCCAGATAGACATGATATTCGCTATCTTTACACAGAAACAAGTCTTGCCGTTTATTTTCGTCTTTCGTGCATCTATGCATCCGTGCATCTTTAAATTACCCAACAGCCTTCAAAATAGAAAGGAACGTCTTTAACATTTACATATGATATGACCTCAGACTATGGTTATTAATACCTAGTTTTGTTTAACCCACTCCGGAGACCCCAAATCTTAATTGTGAGTTTATACAAATAGCTAAATGGTAGTTATAGACAGTTAAATAGTAACCGTTAAGCGTAATGTGAGTTTTAATGTGTCTATTTTACCAGCAAAAGAGGAATAAAGTTAAAAATACATAACAATAAAAGAAATTACCTCCATTTCAACTTAAAGCTTCAGCCGAACAAATACAACTTTTAAACCAAAGAAGCAGGCAAGTTAAATTGCCATGATATAAAACATATAATTTATATCGCAGTAGCTAATTGCATCGGTTTAGCAGTTAATAAAGCAGAATCATTTTGTTTACCTTTTAGTGCACTATTACGGAGTTATAGGCAATTAATGCAAGCCAGATTTAGACGCGACGGCGACGCCTACGTATAGCTGACGTCACATGTCACGAGCTCACGGAGATGAAATAGATGATTGTAACTATTTTTGGGGAAGACATGATTTTTTCTATCTAGAGAACACCAGCCCTATACGATTCGGAAAAGAACAACCGGAAGACTGCCTGTCTTCAAACTTATTAGGTATGGGTCGATTTTTCAATAATCAGAAATAAATATTTGAGAAATAAAAATGGCACTTTGACAGCTTTTTTATAGTAAATATGTCAAGTCAAACCGCCAAATTAATTTTTAAGATAAAAGTCATATGATTGTTGAAAAAATGGTCCTGTCCTGTCAAATATTTTTCTATAGTTACTTTAATATGCTGAATAAATATGACATTTCGACATCATTTATATAAAAAAGCTGTGAAACCGTTGTTTTTATAACTCAGTTATTTAACTGACAAATGAAAAATTGGCCCTTGATATTATATTGTACTTTCCAGACAGGTGGAACGTTGACCTGAAGAAAACAGTTGGCGCAGACATAATGTGGGAGGCAAAGCAGTGGGTGTCGTGGGGCAATGCGACTTACGGGAGGCCTACTGCGACAGCCTTCTGACATAAGTAACGTTATCTTTTATTTTTGTTCTAGCTCTATCTACTAAGAATAAGCCAAAACATAAATCAAACCATAGAGAGACACCAGTGACATTTTTATCAAAACAAACAATTTGCATTCCATTAAAAAATCAGGTCGCAGCCAAGCAAATATTTACACATCTGTTTCCTTTCAAAATTTCGTAAGCTGTGACGTAATAGGGAATTCCTTGAGCGGTGTGACGTGTGCGAGGCTCCGAGGCGACGAACCGACGAAGTCCGGCAACTCCTGCGCAGCGCCCTGCAAATGTCAAGAACTCAAAGTGCGGTTACGTAAACGGCCCAGTTACCGCTACGTACGACCTTTGCCGACACCTTTGAAAATTGAGTCGTGTTTTAAGGAAATCTTGACACCCGTTATAGTTTGGCTCTTATTGGATGTCAAAGTTCACTATTGTTCTTGGAATCGAAAGGAACAATACAATTTGTTTTCATTGTATTGCAAAGTACCTCTCGACGTAGTCCGTAAGTGAATTTATGTAAGCAGATGTAGGTAAGTAAATAACTTCGATGAAATTGCGGGTTGAAAACTCAAATGTTTTCGGAGGTATTTAAAGTTAAGCAGATATTTAAGACACACTGCTTTGCAGAGGTCACTCCTGAGATGATGATGAGAAAGAATCATGACACCTGTACATCAAGAATAGAAGATGAGCTTAAAAGTTTACAGGCAGCATCTTTATTCATCCAATTATTTTATGACAAAATCTTAAATGTCCATCCAGAACTACCAAAATGCTACAGTCGGTGGTCTTTGGCGCATGGCGTACTCGAGCTCATTAAATTGTAGAGCCTATGTCCACATAGACGTAAAATGCCACCGGCATGGAAATGACACACCTGATTGCTAGACGAATTCCATTCTCTCAAATCTAATAACTATTCATAAAACCGCAGTGAAATAAATTAAACATGACGTTTTAATAAAACAAATCTGGTGATAGTAAACATACGAAGTCGGGGCGTGTCTAATGTTTACATAAAATAAATTAGAATAAACCGGTTTAGTATTAATTGGACCGTAAGAACATTACCGTGTGTGAGTCTAATTTGTGCAGTGTTACGTAATTGTTCGATGTAGATATGAGTGTGTAACTCTAGACCAGCTGTCCCCCAACATTAACCGTACCGACTTATCAATACAACATGTACATGTTCACACTTTTGCAACTTGTGTTTTGACCTTTTTAATTGACAGACTGAAAAAAGTCGGAGCGACTCGTGCGCCGAGCAGGAAAGATTGTGCGTTATGCAAGGCGGAAGTAATAAGGAAATGGAAAAGAGCGATTGTAAAGAACGGGAGTTGGAACAATAGGAAAGTAAGAGAAATATAGGTAGTACATAAGCACATGCTTTTTATGGCAGATGTTAAACAAACATTAAGCTCCTCAGTTATACTTATCACACAAGTAATGAACTCAAACTTGGTTACATAAAAGGCATTGCAACTCATAAAGGAAATGCGCCAGGATACAGTTACTCATAAAGGCTAGCTCATTTTGAAGATAGCACCTCAGAAAAGGATACATCATAAAACAGAGCACTAAATCAGCACTTACAACTCATAAAACACACGTGAACTAAAATTTTACAACAGAGAAATAAAGACATTAAAGAAATGTTAGTCTATGATGTACACAATTACAGCATCAGGGAATTTAGCGAAACTTATTGACAATTACGTGTAAAGTGTTAATTGCTACTCGAGACTACCGTTATTCCGGCCTGAAACACAGGTTTCAAAGAACCTAATTCAGACAAATCGCTACCAAAAATAGAAATGCCTGTTTATCTTGCAATTGTAATAAAATATTTTAATTAAAGTTTACAAATAAGCACTATTTATACCATTGTTTTAGAAATTATACTACTGCACTTAATGTATATTTTTGTGATCGTTCTTACTTTTATGAAAAATATTTATGAAAATATTATGTATGTAAGGAAAAATATTAAAATCTTTTTTTATTTTAATAAACTTTGCCCCACACTAAAGGAATTTCTTCCTGTATCGTGGGTGCGTTAACAAACATATAAACTCACATACACAACACCCAGAGCCGGAACAACTATCTGTAGGTCATACAAATATTTATTCCGTGCGGGAATCGAACCCGCGACACGCAGCGCAGCAGTCAATCGCTTAACCACTGCGCCAACCGTGCGCCCTTTAGTAAAGTTAGTGATAGACACAATTGTAATACTAAAAATAAAGATAAGTTAGATCAACCATTTTATAGTCATGTGAGAGTGAGTACTGCCGCTATTCAGCTTTTCTCTATTTGTTCCTTGGCATTATTGCTGTGAGTGAAAGAAGGTGAGGAGAAGGAATGAGATTCCACGCTGGCAACCTTCGGACACGCGCAGACAGGACGCCATCATTGGGTAACTAGTCAGGAGACTGCGGGGACGCCCAAACCCCCGGGAATGTTCATCGGGCACTTTCGTATGATCGACATGGCACGATGGCGCATCCCGGGATTTTTCGACAGTTGGCGGGGCAACCTTTCGTGTGTGGCTGGCACTACTTGGGCCCCCAACTACCTGCGGTCGGCCAGCGGCGCACCGTGCCTCGGATCCCGCTACCCTCCGCGACTAGACTCCCGATAGGCCCATAACAACGCGAGTCAGGCTGGTCTGCACTGGAACAACTATCTCGACCCAACTCCTCTTGTGGCTACACCGAGCATCGTACCGGAACACGGCTAGGCCGCTTGGCGGTACGTCTTTGCTCGGTGGGTGTTCGCAAGCCTTAACCCCAGTTAGTGTCACCTGACTAGCACCACCCGGGGACCACATATAGGGTAACAAAAGGACTAACCTACAGACGCGGGTGACTCAGTCCCCAAAATGCTGTTCCATTGCTGATAATTATAAACGGAGACTTATGGTAGCATCAATAAAAGATCTGTGTTTTATTGATAATATTAAGAATGTTACTTTGATACTCTTTTTGCAACTGTCACTGTTTCAGATTGTTTAAAATATATAGAAATAAGACAGTGATAGCAGTATTCACTTAGTCGATATCAACAAGAACATTTAATTCAGCAAAGAGTTTTTAACATTTAATTATGAAGTATCATGAAAAAAAATAGTTTAATAATAGAATTATTTCACACAGGAGACAGTAGCTTAGTTTTTCGCTTAAGTATCAAATAGGTTTCTGAATATTACATATAATACATAATTATGCATGTAAATGAGTATGTGTAAGTATGTTTATTTATTATTTATTTATTATACGCTTTATTGTACACCATAAAAAACATTAATAAAAAGAAACTTAAGTCTAATACACATACAATGGGCGGCCTTATCGCATACCGCGATCTCTTCCAGGCAACCTGGTATGGACAGTAATTGCTTGGACATGACATGGGGCGGTCATTGGTGTAACAATAAGAGTGCTAAAATGATATACTGCAATAGATACACAGATAAATACATAAGCTATGTAATAGATACATAAATACATACATACCCACTTAATATAAAGGCAAATAAAAAGAAATACAAAAAAAAACGACAATCTGTTGATAATGACAGTTCAGTTTGAAATTGACAAGCTAGGAAGAAGACAGCGACAGATAATGTTCCTTTACAAGTCTTTTGAACACAAGTATGTTTCTGAATATTAAGAACATAAAATTGAGAAATCGCCTTTCTTTGGCATAAAATCTTGCCAAATCGCCAAAGTATCAGAGTTCGACACGGACTTCGAGTTCTCAATTGAGAAAACGGGAGTATAGCAAATTTTCGAGGCCATTATGATAAATACCGCCTACCTAACAAAATGCGGTAAAAGTATTTTCCAACAAGCCTCCAGCTAACTTACCAACAGACAGATACAATCACCACACTTTTTATCATTAGACCTAGAAAATAGAGATTTCTACAAAACGTGCCAATGGCGCCAATATTCTATCAGTAAATAGGGGTGGTCGGCGGCGCGGGCGCAGCGCATTAAATCACGCACTAATAACTACCAACAGTGATACGATCGCAGCTTTCAATAATAACCTTACCCAATTGTGCCCAGCTCCTTTCATAGAAAGCACCAGTGGCGTAGCTACGGTATGGTTAGGTGGGCGGTGCCCTGGGGTCCCCAAGCTCAAGAGGCCCCTTAGCCTCCATGAACGACTGCTGCATTGGTGGGTGATAAGACGCTGATAGTGAGTTTTGCACCTTTAAAGAATTTAGGTAAGTTTAGATAGGGCCTTATTTTATTTCTGGGGCTCCGGAGCCCTTGGTTACGTAGCAACGCCACTGAAGCACGCCGTGAAGTTCTCTACCGGTTTCATAGCACAATTACTACCAACAATGATATTTCCATTAACTACTATTCTAAATTGATATTATCTGGATCAAGATCGTATTGTAAGATAGAAATGCATTTACTAACGCTTAAGTGTGGAAATTTGTTAAGTAGGTATTGTAGGACATTTCTGTTGTATTAATTGCTTGATAATCTTAAATATTTTGGTTTTATACACAGACATAAATCAAACTAGATAGCGCAAGTCCCTCCATCCGTATCAAAACCAAGCGTACCACTTTTTCACAAATAATTTAAAAACGAAATTACTTACAAATGAAAGAAAACATTTCCAATATAAATATACATTCTTTACAGCTCAAGATGGGCATAAAAAGGCATTTTTCAAGATTTTGTTGGGTTTCCGGTGCCGATGATGCTGAATGAAAAGCTCAGATTACGATCATTGATCGTAACTATACTCCGTTTTTTGGCACGCGAAGTACATACAATCGCGTCATCTAGTTAGATTTATGTCTGTGGTTTTTTATATGTCATTTTATATTCTCGATTGCCTGCTACGTTTTTTGACGAAAATGGAAAGCGTGGGCACACTGGATGGTAGATTAAGTTGTTACCAACCTTATTTAGCGATCATAAAATTTATTGCACTAACAATTATACACAATTTGCATATCTACATTGACTCTATAATGTCAACAAAAAATACCGTTCTTTACAAAATATGTCATGGTGGACGTATACAGATAGATAAAACATTTATTTAGTGGACACAACACACACAGCACAACACACAAAATCGCAATCAAATTATTTCAACACGCCCATACATACAAAACGTTTTGGGAATTGTTTCATTAAGCGTTCAGCTAAGGGGGTAAGATATTAAGAGAATTCTTTGCCTGTCCCTGTGTTTTCTCATAGCTACAACCTGGATATATTTAATTCAGAATTGAATAGGTTACTTTTGGGAAATAAAAAAAAATGCATTTCCTGGCTTAGCCGTGAATTCTCACGGTATTCAAAGGTTTACCTTTTTATAATAGAATCATGACCTTATTTAAGTGAAATTCAAACATTAGGTACTAATTTTATCATGAAACTCTTAACTTCTTACTAATAAGAATTAACGATAAACAGCTGTTATCTGTATTATCTGCCTTAAGTTTCTAATTGTAAATAATAGATACACCTATTATAATGATAAACTAATAGTACTATTTTATGGACGAGAAAGTTTGACAACCATATTGTATGATTTATCAATCAGCTAGCTATAAGAGCTTCATAATGCTGGAACAAAAACAAAAGCCGCATCGTAAAACGACTGTTTTACGATGCGACTTTTGTTTTTGTTTAACCCCAATCAATCTGCGTAGCCTTTCCTATGTCGGCTTTCAGTCGAACCGGATACAGCTGATACCAGCATTTTACATGGAGCGACTGTTTGACTTCTTCAACACAATACCTGAGTAATACCGAACAGTTGTTCTATCTCACGGCGGCGGGTTGGTCTTAGTCGTGTATGTAGATGCACATGCACAATCACATTGTTTCTGTTTGCGTAATCACGGGAATCTGAAGCGCTCAGTATCGCTTACGCACACAGAAACAATGTACATGTGCATCTACACACACGACTAAGACCAATCCGCCGTCGTGAGATAGATCAACTGTACCCATTTGCTAGAATGGGGCCGATTTTCTGGCTTTTGGCTATCAATAATGACTGCCAAAGATCTACAAATGACATCCACGGACCGACCTCGGCAAGCGTTGCTTAACCTCGAAGATAGACCCGTGCGACCGTTATTGTTTAACCACGAGATTTTTTCCCTTTATCGCATAGGTAATAGTATATTATGCAACTAGTGAATAAAGGACGGATTTAAAGCGAGGGCCATAGATGAATCACGAGCATAGCGAGTGATTCATGGCCCTCGATATAAATCCGTTTTATTCAAGAGTTGCATACTATATTTTATACCATAACTACGAGAAAAAGAAGGATTTAAGCAAAAAGCACAAGGAATAATAATAAATAAATAAATGATTTATTACCTTCAAAATTTACAAAAAATGAGAAACTTCAGGGTTTTACATTTTTTGTATATTGAAGCTGAGCTAGGTAACAGCACCTGTGTTTCAGGGGCCAATGACCACCTCCGTTACGTTACATAATTTTTATTAATTAAACACCAATGCAATTAATATTGGAATTTCAATCCAAATAAGTATCCACTAAACATCCTCGACCAAAATCAAAATCATTATTAAAATCCTAAACATAAACAAACTCAAAATTAAATCGACGAAGGAGTTTGAAAGTCGAATATTCTTTTCACTAGAAGTTTGTACCGAGTATTTTATGCGCAAGGAGGTTGTATAGCATTGAGATGGGGTTTGAATGTATTGGTGTGTTCTATATTCAAACACCAAAACAGTGATTAAAAGTGCTTTTTATTCACTGTTTTCAGTGAATAAAATAAGCTTTTTAGAGGGGGAATGGTATAAATTACATTATTACTAGCTCCTGCCAGCGACTTTTCCCGTGTGAAAAGTTTTTTCATCCCAACGGAACATTATACTGGGATAAAAAGTGTGTTTGTATGTTTGTTACTTCTTCACGCTCAAACGGCTGCACCGATCTGGATAAAATTTGGCACAGAGATATATTATAGTCTGGAATTGCACATAAGATTTTTATCCCGAGAATATGTGCCCTTGGGATAATTATCGACATACACACGGGTGAAGCCGCTGGCAGAAGCAATTTTATAATATTAGTAAGATATAGTGAGATTAATGTATTAGCCATCCCATCGGCAAAAGTTCAATAAAAATTTAATCGCCTACCTAGCCCTTTGAGAGTACGAATTTTCAAAAATTGAGAGCAGTCTTAGCAGTTTTGTCATTTGTAAATATTTTTTATTTAGTATCTCGATTAACAAAAAAAAACCTTTTAGCCTTCAGCAATGATTGCACTAGTTGCATTAGATAAAGTATTATTAATCATTCTCTCCTTTCTAAATAACGTAAAATTATTATTTTAATGCGAGAGATTTATTTAGAGATCTTTACTGACCTTCTGTATGACTATCTATTCAACGTCTAAACAGTTTTATTGTGTCAATGTCGCAATTTAAACTATCATTTGCTCTTTGAATGTAATTTGTTTCAGTTATTCATGTGCGCTGGCACGTTTATTGTTCGAAATAAAGTGGGGGTCTTAGACAAATAAATACATTGGTAAATTGCATTCCTTAAGACACCTTTTGGGATGAGTTGATGAAATCAGACGAGCACCAAAATCCAAATCAGAGAAATACTTAAAAGTTTAAGTTACTTACATAATTATACATCGTTAAATTTTGGTCGTTTAAATCGACATTTTTTTTTTCAAATACTCAATCAAATAAACCGACTTCCATAGCAAAACACTAAGATGCGCAAAGATAACTTTCGTTTCGGAAGTCGGTGTCTTTGGTACCTCTTGTTTTATCATTTTGCTACACCGACATCCGAAAGGAAAGTTCTTTTGCACTTTTTAGTGATTTGCTTTGGAAGTCGGTTTTTTTTTGTTTCTATTTTATTGTTTATTTATATATACTTTATTGTAAATCAAGATAAAATTATACATAAAAAAAACTTTAAAACAAAACAAACAGTTGTAACGGTTGTAACTGTGTGTTGTAACAGGCGGCCTTACAGGATCGACCCTCCACCAACCAAAATTTAACGGTGTTTATTTACTTACTAATCCAATTTCCACTAGATTTATCTACTACCAAAGAAGATCGTGTTATACCTACCTACTACAAAAGGTTCCTAAATCATAACTTATATTACGAAGGGGTGAAACTGTATTCGTAAGAACTAATCTCTAAAAGTTCTGCTAGGATTTCAAAAATTCTTTAATTCTTATAAAGATGCACGATTTCTGTGGGTTAGTCCACTGGAGTGAAGCAGCGGTAAAAAATTATAGTTTAAAAGATTAAAAAAATATTGTCGATCCCATAGACTGATGTAACCATCACATAACGTAGATGCATTTAACTGCACTTTCCAAATCGTTTATTAAAACGTACATTTAATAAATGATGGTGGAAGAAGCGGCTTGCTCAGGCGCATCACACGTCACGGGGCACACGATAAATCTTCTTTTGTTCAGTTCGTGTAATATGTTATAAACAAACACGCGGGCGGCGATGAGACACGCTTGGGGCTAGACTAGTGTGTGTCCGCGGTGATGGTTGGACACTTTTTCGTGAAGGAAAAATATTTTTAAGTACTTCTTTATAAATGGAAAATTTAATGTCATGAAGAAAAAGGGAATAAATGATAGCGTGAGGGTTGATAGAGGAATGCAAGAAAAATATGTTGCAGGAGGATAATAATGCAAATCTTTACAAATAGTAAGGATCGCGTTTGGTCTTTATCACACACTTGTTCTGAGTGACGATGCGGTCGGCGATACCACAGGCACCTAACGCGAAGAAAGAAAATTTTGTCAAATAAATTGCACTAGATGGCGTGATAAGCTTCGATTTGATATTAAGTTTTGTGAAATATTAAGATTTTTTAGAGTCGATCATAAAAATGTATTTTCTTGTTTAATTAACTCTCCTAAGCACAAAATTAAAGAATATTGGACTCTCACATTTCATTGATTATTTGAATGGATCTTTTAAAATTGATTGCAATAGATGGCGTGGTTTTAAATTTCGAAGGCATCCATTTGATATTTTAAATTTGTTTTGTAACACATTGTGGTACAATGAAACTGTTAAAACGTGCAAAAAATACTATAAAACAAATCGTCACGGTATTAAAAAAAAGTTTTCACGAACCGAGTAAACCCTTTTACTTGAAAGTCGCTGCTAACACCATCTATATGCGTGTAAAGGAACTGAACGCGATCGATGTTCTTAGAAAAATAATCAGTTTAATCAGACGAAAAACGCTAGTTACGTCGGCACGGTTTCTTTGTATGTGATGAGGCATCTGTATGTAAGTATTATATTGTCTGTGGTGATACTCGCTTGTTTGGAAATAGACTTATAGGTTTCTTCTAGATTTTAAGACTGTCGTGTTAAATCTATAGCTAATTGTTGGATAATTATGACAATATAGCTTATAAGTAAGATGGAACGGGTAAAAAGCCGCTGCATTATTAATTTTCTTTCCAATACTGCTATATCCTCTAGGGTAAATAGATTCGCTGCGCAAAAAATAACAGTAAAATATAAATCCCACATGATTAGTTCTTACTGAAGGTTAACCTTGCTGGTGGTCTTGGTTTTGAATTCAGACATTTAGATCCATATTTCAGTAAATTACAAAAGCAAAAACGTTGGGGTAGGTAATAATGAAGTCACCAAAAGCTAGGTATTAAGAGATTGTTGTATTTTTATTAGACTAAGGCCGGTTCCTGAACTGAGTATTGGGAATCAATGATTACGAGCATGTTAAACCTTATTTTAGTGCCAAAGTTTGACTTGTATTCAGACTAAGGTAGAACTTTAAAAACCAAGGCTAACACTAAAAAAAATTGTTAAATGTCACCAACTAATCTAAAATGACCCTACATATGAATAAAAATGCCGGACACACAATAATTTTCAATATAGAGACAAAGTTTTGTCTATTTCTTTTTGTGTGCAGTGAAAAGGAGGCGCCTAACATTATGATCATTAAGATGAACAATGTACGCACACGGCTATGTGTTTAATTATAATTTGTAATAAGCCATAGCTTGTAGCTGTAGACTGATCGCTTTATAATTTTTATTTTTAAATAATTTATGACCGGTACCTACAAGTATAACTGCCTCGTCGATCTTAGTGGTCGCATGCACTACTGATGTATGGGTTATATGTTCGATTCCCGGATCAAGCAAAGTGTTATTAGGACTCGTGCCCCGTTTGATGGCATGGGATCGCCCCCTATTACATCATCTGTTGGAGTTTATCAAAAATAAATTAATACTATTCAACACTATAGCCTTCTCTGTCTAACCATAAATTGTAAAGTTTATTTTTTGAGCCCTTGTCAACAATTGAAACTGAAATGCTAGCTGGTAGCGGCACTGTATTCCGTCTACTTTAGTAGGAATCACATGTGCTACACACACCTTTCCGATAAAGAATACAAAGGGTAATTAAACTGTTAATATTCAAACCCTTAAACCGTTATTTTCTTTATTACCTATCCATAACGTCCTGTCCCCCGTCACGCCATCACTGATTCCCTTTTATTTCATATCACTCCTCACACAGTCCATCCATATTTTCTTTGGCCGTCCCATCCCTCCTCATCTCATGATCATACCAGGAAAAACGGTTTCCTTTCAACTTTTCTGTCACTGGCGCCACTTTCAAACTGCCCGTAATATACTAATTTCGCACTTTATACATTCTCTTCACTCCGCACATCTATCTCAACATTCTCATCTCTGCTATATGCAATCCATAGAGTACTCTCGCACCCTAATAACTGGCGAATTGTGAGTGTACTAATAGGTGCACTCTGCCTAACCCATCAATAAATACGGGCGTGATGTTATGTTATGTGGTTCCCATGAGTTACTGTCCGTTAACGTTAAAGTTTTAACTCGAATATATAATTAATAATAATAGTATATCTCTTTAAAAATCGATATTGTTTCATGTACCGGTACATGAAACAATATCGATTTTAAAAACAACACCCACGGATTTATCGACCAACATATAATGGTATATAGTAGGTAGTTTTCAGAGGTAATCGCTAGTTCTTGTAAATCAATTTCAAGACCTTGTTTGACACTTAAGTTGCCATTTATATAAACTTTATTGGACAGTATAGCCTTAAGTACACAACAGTCTTTGCATAATATTCTATGTTTCAAATAGCAGTACTTGTAATAGAAAGATTATTACAGTAATTAAATTTTCTAGTTAGTACAGGCTGCTTATATAAATGACATTATTAATGCAATTAATATGACCTAACCGTGCTAAAGACTACTGCTGACACATTAAGCTGCTACTTAAACACTATACTGCAAAACTTTAATAGATTAACAGTCTAATTAAGTGCCTAAACACTTCGCTGTTTTGGCACAGATGTTATCAACTTGATTGATTACAATGCCGTGATATTTTAATTGACCAAATTACTGTCTAACCTCTATCAATCAACTCGGACTATTGCAGCTATTTGTAGTCCACTACTGGACAAAGACCAAGTTGCGCCATGACAAGGCATTCGAATCCGCAAGCCAAATTCCTAGCCTGTATGAAGCTATTTTAACTATACAAGTATGCGTAGGCAACTTTTTCATGACCCGCAAATGAAAGCAAGCATGACCTTTGAACCTATTTTCTATTCCTTCTTCTTTTCTGTTTATTATGGATACAGAAAAGATCACACAAATAATCAATTGAATTCTGAATCAGAAGAAGTCATCAACCGATAAATGAAATATCAATTCTAGGCGTTTTAATACAACAAAAACCCCAAATTACACAACGAAATATTGACAAGAAAGACCACTCACACAAAACAATGGACAATCTTAATCATCGTTTACTTGCCGTCACGAATCGCGATCGCGTCCGAAGCTAAATCCGCCCATTTCACAACACAATGATTAAATAATTAATAATTGCTGCCATTAGGAAGTAAAGGCCATATTAACCGGATTCACTGGTGGCTTACAGTTACATAAAGTCTGTCAAGGAGCGATGGAGTGCATTTTAGACATGTGCGCGTTAAAAGACTGTCACGACCACTCGTCAACTTTTAACGAGTGATTTGTCGTCGGTGAAGTCGGCTGTTGAGTAATGTCGTTTTATTTTTACATTAATTGTAATTTATATCGATTTTATGTGATTATTTAAAGAGTTACTTCAAAGTGTAATTCAGTTATTAGCAACGAATTAAGAGAACAGATTTACACACGAATAACAGCTAATGATGATTAGAAGAATGGAGAAGACTAATTTAGTTGTTATTCAACCTATATTGTCTCACAGCTTGGCAAAAGTGCTAATGCCCTCCAAAGCCTTCCATTCTATCCGATGCCTTGTTTTTCATAAACACAATTAAATCTAGAAGAATTTTGCATAAAAAGTATCCTGAAAATTTTAAGGATCAAAAATAAGTTCAAAAACTAAAGCCTAAAAAAAACTAAAGCCTGAAAAATCACGCTCTAAAAAGTATGAAACAAGCAAATATTATCATATGAAATAGTTATGTACTAACTATTCTGTAGAGGATTACCGTGGTCGTATGCCACTTATCGTAACAAAACAATACATTCTGCAAAGTGGCATATGACCACGGTGATCCTGTACGGAATAGTTTATACAGTGATTTTTCTGTAGTCGGGTTTTAGTTTTTGAACTTATTTTTTACTTAAAGTATTTTGGTGGTTTTGCAGAGCCACATCACATTTTTTTCTGTTTAGGGTTTGTTGTTTTACATGTATCTAGAAAATGCATAAGTTACAAGATTCGACTTTGCGACGCCGCCCGTAGTCGTGTAAAAAGTAGTATTCATGACTTTGACTGGATATACCTCGCAAACGGTACGGTTGACAAAAAGTACGTAAATGAAATACGTATGTAATACGCTACGTACGTACGTACTTATGTAAAATCATTTTAAATCCCTGTTCAAATTGGGAGTGGCGGGGTGAATTTTATTTTTTTTGTTCTTGACTTACTGCCACCTAGAGGGAGCTATATTCAATTTGTGACGCCACATAGCCTACAACCAGCTGACAAACAAGACGCTTCCAACGACACCTCATTTCTCAAATTATGATAAATAGTTATGAAGTTATGAGGGAGCAGATGAACATACATAAATACACAAAAACCGGTGAAAAACATATTACTTGTTTTACTTCGTCGTAGTCGGGTAAAAAGAGTTCTAGTTTTTCAGGAAAATCTATATAAGCAAATCATAAAAGCAATAATAAATATCAATAACTATACGCTTCTTAATTCTGTCCAGCAGATAAATATTATAGGCTTTTCAATATTTGATGTTCTGAATAAATCAAAATTCTTCCACATTCAAAACCTTTAAATTCCAACCAATCACAGAAAGCATTAAGCGCCATCATTCGTGAATAACGGCGACAAGATAAAATCAGAAGACAATACTGGCTAACAGTGGGCGATAAAAGTACATCATGCACTTAGCAAGCAATACATTTAGTACAACGGATAAATGTCATCGTGGACAAAAGTAATGGCCTGTAAGCCGAACTAAAAGGAACATTCGACAGTAAAATGTGAATTAAAGTGATAGGAACCCTCAATTGTGATTATCTGATCTATTTTTTTTTCGTTTCGTTGATCTACTACGACATAAAATTAGATAAAAGATTAAATTAAATTATTTATTAGTTGTTAGTCCTCCATGTACTAAAATAAATAAATAAATAAAATATTACCTGTGTCAGTGAATTTATTCCGTATTTAAATTTAACCTTATTTCAGGTCAAAAATAAATCCAATTGAATTCGCAAGTCCAGAAATTCGGCTCAAAGTTAATGAGAGTTATTGGTAACGGGACCTAGAGTTTTAAGAGCAATATGCAGGATGAAAGGCTGGAGATGAATACTCAAATAGTTCAACAAATCAATCTAGTGGGCCATTTGATAGTGACGATTTAAATGATTGCAAGCATGATAATAATTATTATTCTTCAAGAAGCCTATTCTTCAAAATCTCTATCAGAAGGATAAAGGATTTTTAAAAAAATTACAAAAGCAAAAACTAACATAACTGGAAAAATGTGGATTTACGAATATTTACTATTCGAAAAAGACTTTTTCAGACACAAGCGTAGGGAAATACTTTATGTATGTATTTAAAAAACATCATTGTTTTAATATCTATGTCTGGGATTAGATTTATGTAAAATAAAATGAATATAATTGATTTTGTCGTACTGATACATAATTCGTGTATAAAAAGTTCGGTTACTTTTTGATGACCTCAATACAAAATACAAAAGCTTTTTCGTGTATTGTGTGTTTGTCCTTAATTGCCATGAAACAAAATAATTATGCATGCAGTATCGAAATGGATTTTAAATGGTTATTAATTAACAATGTGTTCACACTATCAGGACCAATAAAAGCTTTATCTTTGAAGTAACATATCATGTTAGCGCCATGTTTACAAGAGAGTTGCCGGAACGTTTTATTATTTGAAAAAAATCTTAGCTTCTATTTATGGTTCCGTAGAAACCTACATGTTAAAATGGACGTATCTTTGTTTAAAATAATAATGTACCTTAACATAATTTAATCTAATATTAATAGTTAGTTCAAAAAATTGTTTATATACCTTTAAGTGCTGATTAGGAGACACAATAGAAAATCAATTGTGTCAAATCACTAATCTTCCTTTAAATCAATTAGCTTTTTTTTTAATGTTGGTAATCTACGGTTTCGCAGACAATTTTAATAATTTTAATGTTCCTGAGGCTATACGGGAACAAAGCCACGAGCATAAGCTTATCTAATCAGTATAGTTATATCAATATTTATATGTTAATTTTATAAGAAGAAACAGAGCACACTCTTGCCTGTTTTCACTTTCGTTTCATAGATCTCATTTTACAAATTATTCGAACAACACATAACAGCTAGTCACGCAATTATCACTAATAGAGCTGAGAAATAGAATTACGGGTAGCAATAGCGCTAATAATATTAGTTTTGTGAATCGCGTGTAGGGTAATGGTGGGCAACCCTAATAGTTGGTAATACCAACGATCACTGTAATAACCGATGCACTGGCTGTGTTAGCTCTTGTAACACACTGTTGCGGCTTCTTACGGCTAACAAAGAAAAAAGCCATATGAAGAAAAAAAAGTTTATTCACAAAGTAAAAGGCTCATAATATTTATTATGAAATAAGTCAGACAAATTAAAAATAAATAATTGCAAAGAAAAATTACATTCCTTTTCTTTTCAAAAGTGTGCCTAAATAGGTCCAGTTCAGCGTAAATGCCAGACAACTTATGCCTGATTCTAGTTTTCAACTAAACGCTATCCACGGGACCCTAAAACAGTCATCTGCATATCTCCGTTGAAAAAGTCGGTGATGGGAATCATTTATCTCTTTGACAAATAACTAATCACAGATATATGCACCGCGCTATCTCTCCTGCAGTCACACGTTATTTACCATTAATTTCAATTCGAAAAGGTACAAACACTATTCTATCAATTTTAGAAATTAATCGTAGTTTCTCCATATCGATACGCCACCGTATCATAATATTTACGTACCCGTTCCATATTTATTATATCGCATAATTACTTAGAAAGTTTATGGTGGTAGATACAAGTACGGCTTGCAGTAATTAGCTAAGGAAGATGAGTACTACACTCTCTCCCTGCCTATGTGCAGCACTTATATAAATTATTTAATCATTAGAAAGTTGCAACCGGCTTGTGCAATACCGCCCTTAGATCGCCACGAATCCTGCGCCCCATCATTAACAGACTTTCTCCAAGGAAATGCAATTTTCTAGAAAACGGTAGCGCGAAGACCATTGCAGTTTCTGTTTTTACCCGTCCGTGAGTCGCCCCGGGCTCTGTTACAGCATAATGTGGCTTAACTAGGCGACGAGAAACGACCCACTTCGCCGGGAATGTAAATCGCTGTCTCTATTCGCATACCACCACTAGACCGTCAAAAATATGCAATTCTTGTATTCCTTTATCTGTATTAGCATAAAATCGTATCAAATAATCTGCGTGACTGCCGACATATCAATTTGCATAATAAACAGTGCCATA
Source organism: Orthosia gracilis (assembly GCA_947562075.1). NCBI lineage: Eukaryota > Metazoa > Arthropoda > Insecta > Lepidoptera > Noctuidae > Orthosia > Orthosia gracilis. The sequence goes on along the minus strand of OX387272.1, from coordinate 39,072,430 downwards.
GAAGATGCACAGATATCCCACATTCCGCACCCGGGCCGTCCTTCACCTTTCGCCAAAGGAAAGGAACACGAACCCTGGCATCTCAAACAATGCTCCAAGTTGACTGTATACTTGCAAAACTTTCCACGATACGCCGCTCACGTTGTGACACTGCTTTTTGTGATGTCTTATCTGGAATCCTCATGAAATATTGTTCACGGACTAGTTCCACGTCAGTTTCGTCACTGGCACCTCGTCAAAGGTTATCATGCACGTAAATGGGATGATCTGTTTTAGCCTGACGTGCTATATCGTTGGCATACGTCCGTCCACTGCTCTATTCATCAAACAAACAAAGCGTTATTATTACAAGGAAATCTCATAAGTTAGCTACGTTACTCAAGGCACACAAAGCGCTGGAGCTAAGGAAAGCTGCAACATGTTTAGTCTCGGCGTGAATCAGTCGTGATCCGTTTATAATGCCTCCAGTCAGCGCCTCGCGTGTCTGTAATTATATAAAAATGTCGAGGGATTAAACTACGAAAGGCGTAGGCCGACCACGCGCTTTTGTGATGGTTAGACTTCGTACACACTAACGGCATGCCCGATTGACCGTAAACCTGCAAGCTTTATGAAACTTATTTGTATTATTCAAATAATCGAAAAACTGTGAATAAGTTGCCCTGTAATAATTGTTTTTAATCATTATATCCAGCGATATAATGATTAAAAACAATTATATTTAAACAAACGCTTTAATTTGCTTGGTAACAACTGCCATTGTGAACAAGTCTTTACATACACAGATGACATGGGCATTATGTATGCAAATCTTAATCTACCTTTTGTAAAACATTAATAATATTTTATTTAATCTAATATTGCAACAACAGCTTTCTTTTAACAACTTTCATTCGCACTATTAAATTTCTGAGAATGATTTACTCATAAGAGAGCAGTGGGCCGTAACTATTGAGTAATCTATTATATCTATAGCCATAAATAATAAAATTGCGAATGGCAATATTTGTTTGTTATAAGAGTTATAACATTGAGCGAAATCTTTAATTGCTTTTCGATCAGTTTGTTTATATAATCGATATAGATGCGATAAATTATATATTGGCATTCACTGGGTATTTTATTTTTTACCCACGTTAATAACGCAAATTGCTCGATCATCATATATCAATTTTATTGCTGTAGTGCTACAATTACCGGTTTTTCTACTACAGAAGAGGATATTCCAGTAAACTATTAACTATGGGCTTGTTATAAGGACCCTTGAGATCATTGCAAATAAGTTCTCTAAATATTTATTATGATGAGAGTTTGCAGTCTTTGCTTCCATATTTCTTTTTGTTTCTTACTATCTTGTATATTGTATGAAGAAAATAAAATGCTTTATCATCTCAGACTATTCATCTTACATACTTACACCCGGTTTCTCAGCTATCGGGCTGTTAACGTAATTGCCGCATAATCGCCGGTTGAAATAACCTTCAGTTTCTCAAAACCCAAATAATAAACAATTTGTCACACTTGACAAAAATCACGAATTAACCACATGTTACAGCATTTTTGGGTTTCTGAGAACCTTTTTCAATGTTAATCTCTTGTCTAATTTATAATTCTTGGATATTGGTCGATTATTCGCAGATTAAAATTAATATAATGATTTTAAAGGCTTATATTACGATAAAAAGATAATAGGGGTCGGCGAAAACTATGGTAAGGTATAAAAAACATGTTACTTGGATCAATTATAGTCGATTACCAAGATTAAAAAAAATTAGGTTATAACAAATTTCAAAATTAATTACATTTTAAAAGCCAAAACTGATTTAGGTAAGTGTTACTTACCCTGGCGGTCAACAGGGTCAACCATTCAAAAACAAGCAAACCAATAAAAACGATATATTCCCTTTATGTCGAGTCCCGTTATGTCGAGCCTGGAAGTCTATTGTTCTCCAAAGTTGATATTTTATTTTTTTATTGATATTTTACGCTTTCTATTACCTTTATGTCGAGTTTGGTGAACAGGTACAGTCAGGGATGTAAATTAAAAGCCAATGGCATAAAAACATTGTTTTATTATTTGTTCTATTACTTGTTTTCATATATATATCTAATCTTTCATAATCTAAACATATAAATCACAGTATAATCATCACTATTGTTGCAAATGTTAAACAGCATAGTTTTACAGTAAAAAATAATTCTTCTTATAAAAGTAACTTTCTTAATCTAAATAAATCACAGTATAATCCACACGTACATAAATAATTCTTCTAAAAAATAACTTTCTTAATCTAAATAAATCACAGTATAATCATCACTATTGTTGCAAATGTTAAACAGCATAGTTTTACAGTAAAAAATAATGCTTCTTAAAAAAGTAACTTTCGTAATCTAAATAAATCACAGTATAAAAACCACTATTAGTGAAAATGTAAAAAAAGATATAGCTTTATAATAAGTAAATAATTCTTTTAAATTAGCGTTATTGATTTACGCTATATCGTTGTATCAACCTAGGTAACATGTATATTTTAAATAATTAAAAGATAATCACTTATCAACTCTTACAGTTGATAGGCGTTTAAGATTTTTATACTGTGATTTATTTAGATTAAGAAAGTTACTTTTTTAAGAAGAATTATTTTTTAATGTAAAACTATACTGTAAAAAAGATAAAAAAAGATTAAGAAATATTAGATATATATATGAAAATAAGTAATAGAACAAATAATAAAACAATGTTTTTATGCCATTGGCTTTTAATTTACATCCCTGACTGTACCTGTTCACCAAACTCGACATAAAGGTAATAGAAAGCGTAAAATATCAATACTTTGGAGAACAATAGACTTCCAGGCTCGACATAACGGGACTCGACATAAAGGGAATATATCATAAAAACATGGTTACCCATCCAAAAACCGTAAGGTAAGGTTTGCTTAATTTGGCGGCTTCATCTACCCAGCCGCTCAAGATGAAATACTTTTTACTGATTACGTTATAGTAGTGAAGTAAATGAATACTAGCTAGGGCCACCGAAATAAATTGATAACGATAATTTTTCGATGATGCAGTTTGAGAAACCCACTAACAACTGAGGGCTAGCTAATTTGTGACAAATTGTCAACGGATTTGACATGTGACATTATCTTCAGAAACCGGCCCTTAGCCCCTAAGAATATAAGATGAACATACACATATAACATATTGACGCTCTTGAACTACAGCTTTTACGGGAGAAAAACAATTTCGAAAGGTAAATATTTGATTGCAGCCATTAGCTATGTTTATCTCCAATCTCAATCACGAATGGTATTCAGATCAGACAGCGTTCATTAAGGTCATGGTCTAATTCATGCGAAATGCCAAAAACCCCAAGCACATTTTCGCATATGTGATGCATACGAAGAATGTTCTGGGTACTTCATCGAGTAATACAATGGAATGAAGGCCAATGAATTCACTACACTAATAAAAGTTTTTAACAAAAAATCAAACCGACTTTCAAAACAAAACACAGCAAAGCAGTAAATAACTTTCTTTTTCGAAGTCGGTGTCATTTATACCCATTGTTTTCCGTAATTCGACACACTCGATGATACTTTCTGAGTACAAATGATTGCATTATTGATGAAAATACCAAAATCGCTATATGTATGCCTATAAAATTTGAGGAGTTTCCTCGATTTCACTAGGATCCCATCATCAGATCCTGGTTTCCTTATCATGGTACCACCCTTGAGATATCTCCTTTCCAACAAAAAATCATTAAAATCGGTTCATAAACGACGAAGTTATCCGCGATCACACATTATATATATACGGACGAATTGAGAAACCTACTCCTTTTTGGGAAGTCGGTTAAAAACTGGAAGAATGTTCAATTCGGGCCATGGACTAATTTCAGTGAAACACCAAAAAAATCCAAAAAATATTTCCTGCGACTGAACAGCAGACCAAAAAAAAACTAGTTGATTAAGTACTACAATATAACAAGTCTGAAGAATCAGACATTAGACTAAAGCCATGGAATAATTTCAGAGAAACTCAAAAAATTCCAAACTCATTTTTACTCATTTGAGATGCACACGAAAATGTTCCGGGTACTTTGCCCAGTACAAAAATATGAAGGCCAGAATTCACTACATTTAAACTGGAACATTGTTTCATTCAGCTCATGGAAAAACTTCAGCGAAACGCAAAAAACCCCTAACACATTTTTCCATGACTAAGAGTTTTCTCTGCAAAAGATTTTTTTAGGTAATTAAGTAATACAATAATGGGCTAATTTCAATAAATCGTCAAAACCCCTAACACAGTTTTTATAGAATGTAAAGAAGAATGCTTTAGGTAAATAAAACAATAGAACAAGGTTAAATCCGTATACAATTGACTATAATATTGGAATGTATCAATAAGATGACGATATTATAATATTGAAACGTATCAATAGAATTCCAAATACTTAACCTATTTTCGCATGTCTGCAGAGAAAATTATTAATGCTGAAGAATCCACTGCATAGACGAGTAAAATAGCGGAACAATTCATGAAGGTCATGCACTAATTTAAGAGAAAAGTAATTTAACCTAGACATATTTTCCCATGACTGAAATACAGGCGCAAAATGTTATGACACCTACCACAATAGAACAAGACAAGAAAATCTGAAAAAAAAATCCAAACTCATTCTCGCGGGACTGTCATATAGACGAAATATTTTCTGGATACTCTTTAATATAACAAAGAACTAGATGAAGGCTAAAGAATAGGGAAATATCTCAAATCTCTCAAAAAGGCCATGAACGAATTTTAATCGAAGCATAAAAACAACCCATGACAGCAATGAAGACGTAGAATATTCTATCTAAGACCCTACTATACAATATAATAGAATGAGATGATGACTAAAGAATCTAACACTAGACTTAAATAACCGAATATTTTTTCCGTTCATAATGAACAGACTAGTGTTGAGGACCACCTCTCTACCGCAGCGGGGAGTCATCAAACAGAACTGAGCGAAATCAATAACGTAATGAGTAAATTGCGCAACAAAACGGTGCTATTCATCGATAGACCGTCCATTATGAAGAGCCACGAAAACAATACCGCCTTCAATGAATGGAAGTGCTACAGTATCAATATTGTGGTTGTTTGTTTTATGTAACATCATATAACTGGCAATAGGTAGTTACATCGGCGTACACAAAAGGCTGGGCAATCCTTTTATGTTAACGATAAATATTTGACAGATCCAAAACTAACCTATTGTATTATTAAAACAAATCAATTGTGAATTGTATAGCCCGCACAAAAAAATACAAATATACTTTTTTATATGTATACAAAAAAATAATGTATTTTTCTCTAAGTAATCATCACCATCAAATATAAGATTTATTAACAAAACTTAAAGTAATATGTATTGTGTTCTAACACAAGTCAAAATAAATTGATCAATATCTTCGTTCATGCATCTTCTCTTTCCTTATTTACTGGTTGTTACGCTTTAGTTAAAGAGTGTGAAACTAATACATATTCAAGCCATTCGCTGCCTCTTTTCCTAAACCCGGCAAAACTTTTAAGTAAAAGTCGGGAACTTGTAACTTCCAAGGAAGTAAGCTTATCTGCAGTGGATAATTAAATAATGCCATTATGAAGTCGGTTTTAATTGCAAATTCATATTAATAAACGGGCCGATAAGGACTCGTTACCATCTTGTTCATAGTTGATAAGATCAGAGGAAATTAAATCAAAGTGTATCCAAAGGTTCCAAAGCTTTCTTGACTTTTGGAATCTTTTGATGCTTGGTAACTACTCGTATGTGTTTCAAAAACAGTTTTCTACATTTTGTTGATGTGCAGTAAAATCTTAACTGAAAATAGGCACTAGAAAAATTCACACCGTCAGGGATAACGATTGTCTTGTCAAACAAGTGCGAGTCGGACTCGCGCACGAAGGTTTCCGTACAACCAACGTAACAAACACAACGTAACAACGTAAAAAATCACGTTTGTTGTATGGGAGCCCCACTTAAATATTTATTTTATTCTGTTTTTAGTATTTGTTGTTATAGCGGCAACAGAAATACATCATCTGTGAAAATTTCAACTGTCTAGCTATCACGGTTCATAAAATACAGCCTGGTGACAGACAGACGGATCTTGGAGTTTAATAGGGTCCCGTGTTTACCCTTTGGGTACGGAACCCTAAAACGCAATATCTAGGGCACTCATTTTCGCTCCCAAAAATCACTTGGTCAGTCTCAGTCCCAACCATTTTTTTTAATTTCGCCATCGTTGTTAGAATATCATTATGTCTAGGGCCTTTATGTAAAACCCTTGTATATGTGTGAATTTTTGTAGTTCGAACTGAAGGTATAAGTGAAAAGTTTTCGAGTGTACCCAATCTAACCATTCTAGAGTTTATTAAAATTCGCGAAATCTTCAGTGATATATACATCCATTTATTCTATTAATTGGTGTGTTACTAGTCGTTTGCTTTTATAGGAAAGATAATTATTAAAGAGCGGGGCTCTATTTATCGGAAAAGAATGAAAGGCGGAAAATATTCCAGTACCTAATAGGTATCTAATGAACAAGTGTTTCTTTTACGATTAGAAAAAAGTCATAAATTGTATCTATCTTAAACGTTATACTCACACCGCTGATCAATAATCTATACATGATTAGTTATTCTTCTTCCATTCTCCCCTGTCAACCTTTATATTATTCATTTCATTTTTTATTGGCTTCATTCCCTTATCATTCCTCACACAATCCATCCTTTTCTTTGACATTATTCTCCCTCCATCCATCAGCATTTATATTTATTACACTGTTAATCACATGCGTTATACCCGTCCTGATCACGTGCCCATACCAAGACAACCATCACAGTTAGACATTGCCATAAAATGAATATTCATACAAATGCCACATCCATCCTACTGTAGAACATCAATGCTATCAATCGCTGCAGACGATCAAGACAATAAACATAATAAACTCAAGGTTATAACAAGAAAATATAGAAAATATTAATAGTACCTAAGACAAATTGCAAAGAACCGTCGTACAATACGTTGTCGCAACGGTTATGATCTAAAGGCACATACAGGTGTAATTTAACCATAATGTCATATATGGTCCATGGCGCCAGTGTAACTTTACACGCGGTAAAATAGCGAACTAAAAACTTATATAAGGATTTTGACACAGAGCTTTGATAAGCGGCGTCACCGCGAGGTTTCAAGATACACTAGCCACGGCACACATCACACGTTTTCACCTTGACTCCAAAGTACTTAGGTACCTTCTATTGCACACGAGTACCTTCAATTGACTTAATGTTTGCAAAACATTGAAGTTTACGTCTACTATGTAACATTTACTGGCTATTAGTGCTATTATGTGCGTCTTAATATCGTAATCAATACTAACGAAATAATTTCCGTTGATTGACTTTTATGGATGGACATCGTTGATGAAAGCTTTCGCGTTTGAGCAATGGACAAGTACCTACGGAACAACCTACTCGATAATGAAGTTGAACTAAGGTTTAATAGTGAATATTTCAAACTTTTAGCTTTAGGCCCGGTTTTAGAATTAAGTATTTTTCAAACTCTTTAGCCTGAAAACTTATCAGGCTTTGACAGAAAACAATTTAACACGATCCTCCACATTTTATCAATTGAGGAACCGGCCTTTTAGTAATTTTGATTTAATCGAGACTTCAAGAGCTCTGATACGATTAGCTTGATGGACTTGAGGAATCAGTAGAACTTAGAAGTTGTCTATTGGGAAAGATATGCTCAGCGGTAAAGTTAACGGCCGATGCTCTTAGAATCTAACAATTTGTAAGCAGTCTTTATCGTCCTTAAATATTTTTCATATTAAAACCTAAAATCAACTTTACAGCCTCATAATAATAAAATTAAATAGATCTTCCATTCACGATATTTCCAAAAACAACTGCTCTATAAATCCGATTAAAATACGATACAAGCTGATAATAAAGAACAATTTTAATAACGGAAGTTAAACAGAGTTTCGAGAAAAAAAATGGTGTATAGTTTTTTTCTTAGCACTAACGTCAAACGGTTTACACGGCAGGAAGCTGAGGTTGATGCGTATCGGATGACCAAAGTACAAAACTATTCGGGATGGTTATCGCGGGATCTTATCCCGGAGTTACGAGCTATCCCGCGCCTACAGCCATCGCACGCGGGAACAGGGTTGGGCACGACAGGTGTCCGAACACGATTTTTCTTTGTTTTTTAATCACACCGCATGAAATGGAATCCGTGCTTATACAAACGTTGTTGGCGTCGATGTAAATTGATATTCTGATAATAAAGTGTTAGTTTCTAATAGGTGTAATAAAAGGGCCAATTAGGAAGGTGGATCCTCTTTTATTTCTTTTAGTAATGTGCCCTTGATGCCCATTAAATATAACCCACTATATTGTCAGGAACAGCCTTCCAATAGCATTTTTTTAGCGTGGTGAAATGCTCATTCAAACTGCGCCACCACGGGGAGATAGCGCAGTTATGTGGGACTCCATACTCCAATCCACTAAAGCTCCCCGATGTCCTCCTGTACCGCTTATAGCGGGAACAAGGGCACGCGTTAGCACTCACCGCGAACCCGCGGCGACTGTCTGTCACCGGACCCTTTTCTGGGGGGACCGGACCCTCCATCACCGGCGCACCAGAACACACAGCACGCCGCGACTACCCCTGAGACCAAACCAGCACATGGGCGCCAGACGACCCCGTGTACGGCACTATTGCTCACCCTGCGACGGGTCGGGTCCGTGGCCCGCCACCGGGAACAATGCAGAACACACCGGGAGAAGCCTTCTATTACTTATGATAGAAACAGGCATTATATTTTCTCAAGCCTCTTAATACGAGTATACTAGAATCTTTCAGTCCAGCCTGTAAGTGTCCCACTGCAGAGCTAATGCATCTTCTCAGACAGTGAAGTAACGAGCATTAATGACCACACTTGCTCAATACGAGTTGGAGATGTTAGACTGAGTTTGAAAAATCTTACTTTTTTTCATGGGCAACCCTAACTCCACAGGATCTTTAAAATAACGGATACACATACCCAGTAAGTTAACATTCTGTTGTGAAAGGATTATCGACAGTATTAGCCATTCTATTCATGTATTACAATAGATGATAATTATTAATTTCACTTATTCAGATACGGTTTTAAATTTATGCAATGGTGACCAGTCATCACAAAGAATATTCAACCATCCTTTATTTTGCAGATCTTTTGACTGACTGTATAGAGTCATCAGTGCCTACTTATCTTGTTTTTCTTTTTCTTAACCTACAACGTAAAAGAAGAATAAAGAAAGAAAACACAGTTATTTGTCACAAGTACTCTCGTGCTCAAAATAAACACCAAACTAAACAACAATAAAAAAGAAAGAAAACAATATTTGTTTTTTTTTTATCAATAGGCTCGCGCTTGACCACTATCTCACACGATGGTAAGCGATGATGTGGTCGACGATGAAGCACGCTTGCCTAGAAGTAACCTATTCACTCTTGACTTAAAGACCCCTAGATTGTGGCTATCGGGAAACACAGACTCCGGCAGGGAATTCCACTCCTTAGCTGTACGCTTAATAAAAGTGTCCCCAAAACGTTTTGTGCGTATGGGTGGGATGTCCATCATGTACCGATGACGCATCGCCATGCGTCTGGTTGTCCGATGATGGAACGGGCTGGGCGGAATTAAATCATGCACACTCCCCGAAATTTAACCAATAAAAACCCGACAAGCTGGCAACTCGGCGACGATGTTCAAGGCTCTGGAGCTTTGAACATCAATATTGTTTTCTTTCTTTTTTAACATTGTGTCGCGGCTGCGTCAAATAGGACCAGCTCAGCAAAATGTCGGGCAACTAGTGTGATTGTACCTCCCCCTTATCTTTTCAGACACTCTTTTCTTGCCACCTGGAACCAGACTTTGTGGTTCGCTTCCAGATCATCTTGCCAACGCTTGCTAGGACAGCCTCCGAAACGCCGTCCATCCTGTGACTTTTGCCCAGCGTTCATCATGCATGCGGCTGTCGTGACCAATCTCATTATCTGTAAGGGATTCCAATTATCATCTTTAGGCTATTCACCTGCTCGACAAACAAACGAGACTACAACGACCCGCCATAACGTACTGGATCGGTGACGGGTTACTATCCAAACCCGCCCATGGAAAGTAGAATTCACTATTCAGTGTTTAACTTATGTCCAAATGAATATAAGCCACTGGTATTTTTATTGCAATATTTCCTTCTAGACTCACCTACTTTATCGACATCTTAATTACACTAAGCTGTTTACACAGTACCTAATCTAATAAATCATGTTCTAATAACGCAGCCATCAAGATTGATATCTTTATTAGATCTATATTGAACTATGTAGCTGTCCCACGCGGCTTCGCTCCCGTCATCTGGCTACGTACCTACCCATCTACCCTACCTACCATTCCCTACCTATTCTACGCAGCGCACGCAACGGAAGCTCTCAAAAAGGTTTTTTTTTACCGTTTTTGCAACATTTTTCATTTATGCTCCGCTCCTATTGGTCGTAGCGTGATGTTAAACCTATAACCTTCCTCGATAAATGGACAATCCAACAGAAAAATATTTTTTCAATTACAACCAGTAGTTTCTGAGATTAGCGCGTTCAAACAAACAAACAAACACTTCAGCTTTATAATATTAGTATAGATACTCGTATAATATATATCGTAAAATCGATCATACTGGAACATTTTGGGTACGCGGTTCGCGGAATTTTAATCGATTGCTCCTTAATTTGGGTATAAACTCGAAGTAATGCGGGTAGTTCGACTCAAGCTTTATTAAATCACGTAATAGTGATTAAGTTGTAACTACAGTACATGATCTGAATCTGATTGGATAATAACGGCCTGACTTGCCAATTATGTCCGTGCTAATCTAGAATGGAAAAAACCTTTGAAGCGTGGGTTTAACTTTTTAGGGTTCCGTACCCAAAGGATAAACACGAAACCCTATTACTAAGACTCCACTGTCCGTCGGTCTGTCACCAGGCTGTACCTCATGAACCGTAATAGCTAGACGGTTAAAATTTTCACTGATGATGTATTTCTGTTGCCGCTATAACAATAAATACTAACAACAGAATAAAATAAATATTTAATTGGGGCTCCCATAAAACAAACGTGATATTTTTGCCGTTTTCGCGTTAATGGTACGGAACCCTCCGTGCGCGAGTCCGACTCGCACTTGGCTGGATTTTTTTGGACTCATAACAGTTTATCTCACTCATTTCGCATTTGAAATAATTTGAGAATAATTTTGATGTTGTTTATTTTTTTGTTTTTTATTACCCTTTGTGTTATGTTTAAAAACTATCCCTACAAAGTTAAAATTCGAGTTTCTACCCACAGCTAAGCTGCATCACCCTTGTAAACAAAACTTTTGGTTTTCTTGGTGCACGTAATACCTATGATCAATCACAGTAAAATCACTCAGACCCAAGTCAGAACAGTATGAAATTGCTGTTATTTTCACTCGCCCATATAGTAACCGTCAATTCTTATTATAAAATGTGTTGAACAACATTCCGGCACCTTGTAATGAGCGGATGTCGGGAATCGATAGCAAAATTGTGGGCATATTTTATATTTTAATCATTATCATAGCACAACTTTTTACTCTATCCATTAAATGTCAAGGTTCAATTTCTATTGATGTCGAAAATACTTTATTGTACATAGAAGAAACTGTGAGGTACAAAGTTGCTTTGAAAGTGGCCTTTATAAACTTCAGAATAGGTGCTGCATTTACATCTTGTGCAAGGAAGACTTGCAATAAATATAGGTAATAGAGGCCGGCGCCAGTCGTTGTGAGCGTGTGCGCGCAGTGCGTGATAGCATCACAGCTCTAGGCGTCAACACTACGCCGCTATTTAAGAAATCACTCATTTGTTGACTTCAACCATATTGATACGCGTAACATTTCTGTTTAGATCAAAAACGATTAATCTACAACAAAACGCCAGGCAGATCAAAGCAGTAAACTCTGTTATGTATCTAGTACATTACAAAATTGGGATAAACAGAAATTAATCCTCAAAATTACGTAAGAATTTAGGACGTAAGATACATTTCCGTTGACTAAAATATTTTATGACCAACATTCCGAAAAATCCCGAGCGACCCAGATCAACATTGTAAATCTATCATTAAATTAACACAATAAATAGGTCTATTATGTCGACTTAGTAGGGCTTTCCTTGTTGATGAGGAGCTCAGGACAGAAATAGACAGAGATGCAAAAGTCCCTTCGTTAAAGGAATCAGTGTTCCCCGTCCATGTGTGCACAAGTCTCAAGGAGAAACAAGAGTGGCGTTCCGTGTAGTCCAAGTGAGTAATCAGCCCTTTGTTTGTTCGCAGACAACACAAGGATGACCAACAAAATTAAAACATACCCAGTGTGTACACAACGGGGAGTTTGTCCCGTACAAACTGTGTGAAGCACTGACCTCAATTTTTCACTGAAGCTGCTTTTGATTAACAACTGATAAACTTCCTTATTGCATGCTAATTATGGATTTTAGTGACAGAATACACTGAATAATGCGTGTTAAAATCTGAGGAGAATTTTGATATTGATCAATAACATCGTTTTATAAAGAAGTTGATTGATCTTTAGGGTTAAAAGCTTTTTTTAATTGCTGTCTTCGGTAAAGAACTTGCAAATATTTGCAAATATTAAAATTAAGAACTAAGTACGCAGGCATCAACTTTTTAGTGAATCTTTAACAGATTTATTAAACAGTTGGCAAAATGAAGCGTTTCCCACAACTATATTATTTGTAATAAATAGTACATGAATACGAATGTTGTTAGCGCAGTCCAACATTGTCCTCGAGGCTTTGCTTGAACTCATTATTACTCCCCATAATTCTTCGCGTCTCGTCTGAATCCGGTTTATATTGTTTCATACTTTTCAATGTTTATAGGCGATTTATAGTTTCCTACACATAATGAATGGTTGAAGGCACTGCGTACATACTTTGCTGCAATTTGCACGATGTTAGCGCCATTAGAGCTCACCTTTTCAATATCAATCTGGTTCACTTAGGAGTCTTCCTATCTAGATTCTTGGAACCGCATCAATGTTATATTCGCAGTCATTATCTTGTTGAAATAACTTCAGAGAACAATTTTACTCTAAATTTCTGTCCAGCTGTGCTTGTTCACTGTTATCTTCTTTTCATTAAATCCGTTATACAGATAGGTTTCTCCCACTTTTAGCTGACTTGTCATTTAAGGTGTTCCCAGCATGAAGCTGTACCTGAGGCTCTAGAAAAGAGATCTTCTATCGCGATTAAGGGTTACCATTTCGAAAATTGAAGTGTCCTGACAAAAAGTCCGGACATTTCAGTTTCAAAACTAAAACTCGATTACAATAAAATCATTATTTGATAAGTATAAAACAAGAAAATATTATTATGCAAGCTAAAAGCCGGAAAAATAAAAAGGCTGGTCAAAATCCGGACAGGAGGCCAAATGTACGGACATGTCTGGATAAATCCGTACGGATAAATTGTTAAAAACGTGTGTAATTGCCAAGCACTAACGAAATGTCACGCGATCAATCCCTTACATTTTGGCATTTCAACAGTCGCCATCGCTGATAGAATGACTTGTATAGAGCCTCTGCACTGGTTTTCACCTTGGATTCTAATATCATTCCTATCACCCGGATGACCATTACGTCTTACCATTAATTACTTGCCGCACAAATCCCGAGCAAAGATCTCTCATCTCTATAACGAAGCCGATATATTGAGTCACGGTGCTGGTCGAGTCATGATTCAGATGTAACGTGTTACATGCCTTGAGTGACACTATCGAACGGCCCGTCTGCCGTTGTACATGCTTGTAATAGCCGATCCTCCGGTACACCCATAATCAATACTTCACATTGATGTTCTACTTGTTGTAGAGGTGTCACCGTGACAGCTGTGTTGAGGAAGTTATGAATGTTTGTATGGTTGGTACTGATGTAAGTTAATTCTTTGAGGTTTCTCTTCAAAGAATGCTGCATTGTGGAGTGAAATAAAGGGATATAAGGTAAATGTTAATAGACTTGGGGATACTGACTTCCTCATTGAAGTTGTTCTAACAGCATCTTAAAGAATATTGATCGTATCAACAACTTTTCGGTATAAAATAAAGGGTTCTGCGATAAATGTTAGAAGACTTCCAGAGGATTAATTCTCTATTGAAGTTAAAATAAAATGGCAAACATAAAGAAAGTATGGTCAAACCTAGTAGTCGCTAATAATAAATTGTGGTTTTTGGGTGACCTTAAGTACATAATATAAAATCTATATGCATTACTGTCAAATATACATCCTAGTAAAAATGCAAACCATATCTAGCGCCTCTATCAATACATTACACGCACGAAAATAACATGTTTGTATTATGAATCTCACTTTCATATCACTCATAGTCATAACATAACTGTGCTGTCAGATTTACAGTAGCGGATCACAGTCACTTGACACCAGCACGAAGCTTGATTTACGCAATATGTGCTTTACAAATTATCCGTTTAGTGTTATCTGCAAACCCGCTTCGAGCAATGGACGTGTCGTATTTATTTGTACTCATAAAACTTACCTAGAAGCGATACCAGAGTTAAACTCTGACAATTAATAAAAAGATCATCATAAAAAATAAATTATGAAAGTGAGAACAAATTGCTTCGCGATGTGTGTTTATAAATACGTGTCCAGAAATAATAATACGCAAAGGAATATAATTAATCCTTTTATTGCGTGTTTTATTTGAACTGGGCGTTGATGTATCGTCTTCATGCGAAACTAAGGACTATGTTTATTTATAGATATTTCAAACACATTAGAAATAAAGCAATAAAGGCCATTTTCTAATCTCATCATCAGATTACAATGCGCGGGTACGGTTCATGTAAGTCACGCTCTTAACATTTCCAGTTGTTATGACTCTTTGGAAATTATTTCACTTTCTCCGATGAATCCGATAGGTCCTCTAACGACGACTTCTCATTCGTCAACTGTTGGACAGGTGCCACATTGATTATCTGCATTAGACTCCATTAAGTGTTTAACTCGATACCATTCGCTTACCGGTTTTACGTTGTACAATTATTCAATTTAATCTCACGACTTTTTTCCGAGTTACGATACTTGTGCAATATATATTAATGTTGCGTTTGTTACCAGTTATTATGTGCATGGGAACTTGTGGTGGATTAAGTTGGACAATGCTTCCAACATTTTTCATCTCTTAGATTTCTGGTGATATGAGCATTATAAGATGGTGCTCGTAAACAAGGCGCGGCTTTTGTCATGGAGACTTATGATCAATACCATAAATTGTGTCTTTTCGTTACGCATCACAGTCTTCGTGATTTAAGCTTCATCATCATCACCATCTATTTTTTCATGATACATACATGACCCGATAATCTTTTAACCAAATCCTTAGAAATATTTTTTTTTATAGCGTAGCGTTATATTAGGGGTTAAAGTATGAAATTGCCGATTTATACTGAAAAATTGAAATTCGTTTTTATTTTAATTCAACATATTTATTTAATCAATATAATTACCATTATTATCTATACATTGCTGCCATCTAATAGGAAGGTCATTTATGCCTTTGCGATAGAACTCTGGTGATCTAGATTCGACAAACTGTGTGAAAGCATTTTGTGCTGCCTCCTGAGAAGAAAACTTTTTATCACGTAGAAAATTGTCCAAATCACGAAAAAAATGCCCGTCCCATTTCCAAGCAATTACTGTCCATACCAGGTTGCCTGGAAGAGATCGCGGTAAACGATAAGGCCGCCCATTGTATGTGTATTAGACTTATGTTTCTTTTTATTAATGTATTTTATGGTGTACAATAAAGCATGTAATAAATAAATAAATAAAATGGTAGTCCGTTAGAGCAAGATCTGGCGAATACGGAGGGTGACGAATGGTTTCTCATATCAGTTCCTGTAGATTTAAAACGGCTTCTCGTGCTGTATGAGGTCTCGCGTTATCATGGAGCAATAATGGTGAAGATCGATTCATGAGTTCGGGCTGTTTCACTGCTAGTTTTGCTGTACTTGTTCGGACTTCAGCACATTAGACATCTGCAGTTATTGCTGACCAGATCGGAGAAAGCTATAGTGAATAACACCATGCTGAGACCACCAAACAGTTTTATTGGAAAGCTTTGCTTTAGGACATTGTTGCGGCGTTTGACCTGGGGTCAGCCATTGCATTTTTAGCTTACGGTTATCGTAAAGAATTCACTTTTCATTACATGTCACAATTCGATTCAATATTTCTTCATTTCTGTATCGATTCAACAAGGCAACACCAGTTTCAACACGCGATTCTTTCTACAGATCAGTCAAATCATGAGGCACCCATTTTTCATATTTTTTATCTATTGATTTGACGCAATGAGTCAATATTGTTGGTAAGGTAACGTTAAACCATGCCGCTAATTCCTTGGTAGTTTGGCTCGGATCTGCTTCCACCATCTCTTTCAATTCATTGTTATTCACCTGTGTGGTCTTCAACGTGATTCGTTCTTCAAATCAAAGTTTCCATCACGAAAGCGTTTTAACCAAAATTGCACGGTGCGTTCATTAGCAGTCCCCTCTGCAAACGCAACATTGATATTGCGAGCTGTTTCTGCCGCGTTTGTTCCGCGTCGGAACACGTATTTAAAAATCACTAGAATTTTCGAAGTATCCATCATTCTTGTCTAAGCAGAATAAAAAAAAAAAAGTCGATAATCGAATGTTGCTCATTTTTTAAAAGAAGAACTTCATAAATACAATGTGAAAAAAGTTTCACTCAAAAATCTCAAACCATGAAGTTTCTATGTCAATTCGAAGTATCTTTTACAATAAAACGGCAATTTCATACTTTAACCCCTATTATTAAGTTTAGCTTTATAACAAAGTTATCCGGATACATGGTTGTCCGGATTCTGTGGCCTTAAAAAATCTGCCCTATTTAAACTCCATACAATAGGTATCAATATAGCCAAAACCACGTTGTGGGAATAACCTTGAATGTATCATTAGTACATACTTATGAGCGTTAATTAAACACTACATGATAATAATCCGTTCTGGGTATTTTGCAGTAAATCAAGTGTTAAAAAGTCGAACGTGCAAACACAAACAATCTACAAGGACGTGTCGTGGTTATTGCGGCTATATACGGGTACAAACCCAACATTGTAAACATACTCTCTTCAATCAAGGCCCTCACAATCGAAAAACAACTTCCTCAGAAAGAATCTCGCAAAGGAATAAAATATTTAAGCACATAAGAAAGAGACATGAATGCACCAGACAATACTAAATGCACTGAGATAATATTTTATTTGACAAGAACATCACCACACAAAAGAACGAATGTCATTCTAAATACACCGTCGAGGCCGTCATTCATATCATTGTTTCATGTCCTATTGTCGATTGAGATTTCTATAACGTATGATGTCCACGTTTTACGTTCAGCTGCTCTTTAGCCTTATTCAGTAAAGCAAATCAGAGATCATCTCGTTGGCAGGGCTATCTATCATTAGATCCGAATCACGTACCCGTCCGATCCTCAGTCATGCATAAATCTCAATGACCGATTCCATCCCAGACAAACACGAGCAATTAGACGAAACTTGTAATCGTTTAATCTAAAGCGAGAGATGAAAGTGGCTGATAGTTTATCTACTGGATCAGGAATCCCGATGCACGGACACTACGACTTACCTTCTACATGTCATATTCTTGTCACTGCTATGCCGCATCTTAGGACGTCGTGAATGATATCGTTTCTATTTCTATACTTATTTCATTTCATCATTACGCTCAATTAAATACGCTTCGGGTACTCCGATTAGATTAGAATGATGAACATGTACGGTAAATATTAATAGATCAGCTTTATGGAACAGGTTATCTGCAGTGGTCTGTACGTCACTGGCTATCCGCTAGGGGCGTGCTATCATAGCATCGTGTACATCATCGCAATTTTACACAGTATCCTGTCTGATTACATCTAAGCTTTCACCCGCCCCGTCGATTGCTGATTCATTAAATTCTTTAATTGACGTTAAATATCGCGATGATTGCGAGGGGTCATTCGTTCTTGACCTCACTTCTATGAATTAGTGACAATGCTTTTATAGCTATTATGGATTTAATACTTTCTTTGTCGAGTGGTTATTGAATGGGTGTAATTTATGCGTGTGCCATTCATTTAATGGTTACTCTTTCATTACAAACTTTATGTTCTTCATCAATTCTGCTTTGCATTCTTAAACAAATATTGTTAGAAGACAGACTGGTTTATATATACCAGACGAGAATTTCTCGTTTCTATGGAATAAAACGTGGTTCCGCTACACCTGCACGGTGCCGGTGCACAGCCGCACAACGCTGCATAGGAATCTACGACGGAGCAGATAGCGATCGCTACCCTCGCCTCGGCCGCTTCACTGAGGCAAGCGGAACGTTGGCGCCACTAATGCGATCAAGGGATCCGATTTATTAGTCATATCTCTGCATCGGCCGATACACCTGTACGTGCCCGATTTAATGCCACAGCGGAACAACTAAGGGAACATTTTATTGCCCATTGCGTAACCACCATGCTTACCTATTACTAGTCACTTGTATAACCATTCGTTTCTAAACCGTCGACTTTGTAAAATGTAACGTATTTATTTATTGACGTGCTCTTGAACTTGATCTCGTTATCAGTAGTTGTAGATCAATCCAATTATTTTCAGCTCTGCCGGCTCAGTAGCAAACTGTCGGATATGGTTTGTGTAACATCAGTAATGGATTCCAATGCGTAATTTCTCCGGGACCTTGAAATTGTAGTTGTTGCTTTCACATGAAGCGGACTTGTAACGTCGCATTCGTCTTTGCGATAGGTTTTATCGGTAGATCGGACGTGGTGCGGGAGTGCTCCGACATGCAAGGTCGAGTCGTGGCGAAACTCTCTCTGTCCATTGACTACCCTGTCCGATCAATATAAGTCGGACGCAGCGAGCCTTGTCCGACGCAAACCGATGTGACACCCTGACACTTCGCCAGTGAAAACAGAAACTCATTAGAGCTTTTAACGACATGTATGCGAGGTGCAACACATTGCGATCGATTCGACATTATCGCAGCATTATGATCTAAGAAAGCATCCGACGTCTATATCATTCGCTTTCCAACTCTAAAGAATATATCAAGACAATCGGGATCGATTTTACGACACAGCCCTGTATGGTGTTCCGGCAATGGAACAGCCGGTGAAATATATACTTACATGTTGCACCTTGTTACATTCTGCCTTAGAAGATGTATGAGCAAGCTTGTACGAAAAATTAGCTTTCCAGGATGTTAAATGTTTCAAGTTTTGTTCAAACATGTGTTCTCATGTCTCAATCGTTTTTATAAAAGTATTTCCAGCACAGCGTACTTTTACTTAACGATAAATAAGTTTTCTGCTTCTCTAATATATAAGCGCTAAGTATGTCTCAGAGCTGTAATAAAACTTATGAAAGTTTTACTTGTAACTTATAAAAACTAATGACTTATGAATTCGGCTCTGCCGTTGAGGGGTGATTGGTTTGGGTATCATTGAAACAATTTAAGTATCGTATAAAAATGTATATTATAATGAGATAACTGAGGACCTTTAGAAAGGAACACAAACTTTTATCCATCCATAATTCACTATTTACAATATTTATGTTTAAAGTTCATCATAATTCTAATGCGAGGTGCATAACCGTATCTTTTTATTTACATAAAAAATCAGGTTTATTTACATAAATCATTTTCAAATTCAGAAATTTATGGCTTATATTCATTCTGATATGCAAAACCTATATTTAATAATAACTTCTGTCTCCATGTTCACAAATGGAGATATTGTATAGGATGCCTACACAAATGTAAAAATAACATGATTGGCTTACAAATACGATAAAACTAAACTAAAATTAATTATATACAAACCAGTCTGGGGGAATAATAAAGTACTTTTAAAAATAATTTAATAATAATTTAAATGCTGAGCGATGGTCGTTTCTTTCTGACACTCTTGCTGTTTTTACCGAATATTGTGCCAATTACCTGAAAATAAAAATGAACTTGTTAAAATGGAGCCGTTAAACAGTTAAGAACTTACATTTGTGGAACAAAGCATTAGAAATTTCAGAACCAATTGTGCAGGGAAAACACTCGAAGCTCTCTTTTGAAAGATTCAAAGACAAAAGGTGGAGACTGAATATTCAGTCAATGAACAGGAGTACATTAAACAAAAGTGAAAGATATACATATTTACGAATATACTGTATTCTAAAGAGTCACAATAAAAGCCTCATGGAACTCACCTTAGAAACAGAGTAGGCAGCAAGCTTGCGCCTGGGCGCGGGCAGTAAGAGCGCGAGCGCACGCGCCTCCCGCAGCAGTGCGTGGAAGGCAAGAGCTGCACCCGCGCACGACTCCGCCGCCGACACCTCGTAGAACTGACAGCCGAATCTCAGCGACAGTTCTTGACCCTCCTCTGCATGGACCTCCCTGATTAATAAAATTATGTATGTTAGCGTTACTTAAAAAATACCTTTTAGATTAGGGGCCTTATTCATAAATAAAATCTTTAACTGTAAGATTTAGTTTTAGCACTGATAAGATCATTTTTTCAGTGTTTTTTTATAAATAAGGCTATAAGGCGTTAAGTCCAACTTGCCTAAATTCCAATCACATCTTTCTGTAGCGGCAGTGATGATCATAAATAAATAAATAAATTGTTTATTGATCAAAAAGATACAGATGGTGAGAAAAACAAAACTTAAACTAAAAAGTTACAAGCATACATGGTTATGAGAGTACAGTATAATATATACACAGTACAGTAAAGTATATGTACAGTATATGGTTGAACATCTTGATGTAAGTACATCTGATGACAATTTACGTTACCCTGTCTCTTAAACTAGTGTACCTGTATCTTAAGAGACAGTAGACGGTCATAAGGTTATGATTTAAAATTTTATTTAGTGATGGCTCTGACGATCCACCCACAGTTAAACAATTTTCAGATAATGGTAATAGTAACAAATTGGAAAAAAATAATAATGAACCAAATTTTTGTGAGTGTGTATGTGTGTATGCATGAATGTGCATGTGCTAGGTTATGTAGGTTAAAATTGATTCTATGTGATCATAGTCACTCTGAAGTAGCCACTCTGTATGTTTCCGTTACAATTCCCATTTTGTCAGATAAAGTCAATGATGAATTAAAATTATACAAAAATTTACTTGCGATGAATATCTGCGTCACGGATTTCATTAATCTACCTTATCATTAAGCCACAGACCAATATCAAGAGAGCCATAAAAATCTGAGTAGAAACTTAAATAAATGAAAGCCAGTAAAAAACCATCCACAGCACGACTTAGCATTGCTGAGCACGCATGGGCTTCTATTTCCTTGTGTCAATCCGCACATTCCTGTGCCATCCTCATCCAGGTTCTACCCACGATGGCAAAAATATCGCCGTCCATCTCACTGCCGGACGACCAACATTTCGTCTTTAGCCTTTGGACACCACTCAGTAAAAAATTAAGAACAGTTAAATTAATACCTGGCGTGTTCGAGGTCACGTTTGTTCCCCAAGAGGGTGACGGCGGCACAGCCGGGCAGTCGGGTGCGTTCCAACAAGGACAGGAGTTCTGCGGCAGCAAGGAACGAACGACGCTCGCAAACAGAATAGACCACGGCGAACGCGTCGCCCCATCGGACGTGTTCTGCTAGGCAACCGCGGATCTGCGGAGAAGACGGTATATTAGAAACTGGTGGAACCCTAGAAGTTCTTGATTATAGCGCATGTTGTAATTCAGAACCCGTTTTAGCCAATGATCACAATGATATGGTACTTGGACAATTGGACATATATGAAACGGATACATTCAGATATACATCTTTTGTACATTATGAAGAATTAGGGTAACCTTCAGATATACTCTTATTGTTGAACTTGTCTATGGACGTACCAGGAGTACGAGACTGTGTTGTTACCTACTCACTCTCGAAGTTATGGAAGGCATTCCTTAATTTGGTCGAGAACAATTAATGCTAGGGTGTAAGCAATACTTTATTCCAAACCGAATCGACTTGAAAGATACAAGTAGTTTACAAGTTAATTCAAAAGGCCATGATATCAGATACGATACGTATTTCGTTGTGCAAGAACCTACGTGTATCCTATAATGTCCTAATCATTTTGAAGAAACAAAACATAGCAGAATAAACCAAATGCTTTAAAGTTGTGAAAACCTTGCTCAGACACAACTAGGTATGTAATTATTCAGAAAGCCTTTCCAGTTCCTATTTAAGAATAAAGGCATTGTTTCCAGAATAATGCATAGTATTTGTAACCCTACTGCGCTCGATAAATCTCAATGCAAAATAAATGTTCATTCGAGCCCGAGAATCTGGAATAGCTAAAATTGTAAATAAAGTCAGTGAACTTAACTTATAATTGTAAATAAAGTCGCGAGCCACAACTCGTACTAGGCATCTGGTATCGGGGCCAGTCGCTGCACCGAATAAAATCACAGGTTGCGCAATAATACGAAGCATCCAATCTATTCTGTTCTTTTAGTTCCGTTATCGATGCGTTTAATAAACATCATCGTTGTTTCGGAAACAAAACTGGTTTAAGAATCACTGCGCGCCTATTCAACAACAATAAAAGCATAACAATTACGTAACACGAATTCCCCCGTGTATTCTATCGTGGCGTAGGTTCGACTTCGAACTTAGAATTTCGCCCGCAGCCACACCGATGCAGCTACAGCAACGATCGCATCTGATAAGCCGATACAAGCCACATAAACTTCTTCTAATTAAATTGTACTGAGGCCATCAGCCGCTAGTCGCTAGTCCGCTACCAGCACAGCCCACAGCAGATTAACATCTCCATTGTTTAATGGTAAATTAAGTTTGACCGTCTATCTCTACGTTTGCTAGTCGAGCTTCGAGCTTTAATCTTATCGACGACGTCGAGCCTTTTGTTCGCGCTGACTGATATTTTAATGTTAACGCTAAAAGCAACATTGTGGAACTCGTTACTTACCGCGCAATTAGATGTATCTAGTATTTCAACTTCTGAAACGGCACCGTCGAAAGCCACTCTGTGCTGATAAAGGAAATCTGAAACAAGAGAGTACTCTATAGAAATGTGCGTAACGATCGCTTTTGTGCCGATATTGTTGTCGTCATTCGATAAAGATAACATTTACTATGACACCGAGTTCTGAAAGCAGTTTCCTTAACATTTTAATTCACGTCCTGAGAAAGACGGCGCCCAGCTGACGCAAACACGTCATATTTAAGGTCGGAAGGAAGCAGACATTTTAATTTAAATACATAATACATTCCACTACTGTGATAAACGACAGGCATGATTGAACTTTTTGCAAATTAACCAAGAATGACGTCACTGAAATATCAGTCCGATAGTTTATTGAATTTACCCATATCATAATGATATAGGCCTTCATCTACGTTCATAATAATTTTAAATACAATGATCAGAAAGATATAAACATTTTTTATGATGATAGTAATGATTCATCGAGTGAACTTTACTAACCTCCTGTCGAGCTATATTCTCCAATGTACCGCTTTGTTAGATAACGCACGACCACCGCTGCAACAAAAAGAGAACCAAATGAATAACATTATAAGAAGCACGCCTTCATCATAGACATATTGTAAATAGGCGAACAATTAGGAGGTCGTCACTCCCAACTTTCTAGAAGCGAGTGGATCAAACACTGATTAGTCCTTTCACTCCTGGAATTTCCATCAAAGGGTTGTACACAATACAAACAGTTATCAACAACAATGACATGGCAAGTTGCGTGAATAGCGTCGGTCGTAAGCTACCGACGAAATGAAGTGTGGAGAATCCTGCAGCCCATCAAAAGGAACTAGTGGCGCTATTCAACAAGCTGATTGCTTGTCCGGCGAGACCGCCTCGGACGTGAGATTACGTTCGTACTCAACTCTTTGAAGTGTAATCGTTATAGCAGTTTCTATCATTTGGATGATGAAAACGAATAATTTAAATTCTGAACATGTAACTTAAGGTAACTTAAGGTGCAAAGCAGAAATGCACTAAACATGACATAGCCCCATCGTGCTCAATTGCTCATTATAAAGTGGTTGTTAAATATGTAGTCAATGTTAATGCATAGTTTCATGGTCGGCCACTAATTAGGTACTAAAGCATCCGTGTAGTTAAAGTAAATGCGGTTCAATTTAATAATTCTCGTAGGAAAAAATACGAAACCGCCATATAATGTAAATACACAAATATCGTACGTTTTTTAAAGTTTAGCCACAAAGTGAATTAAAAGTCATACAGATTCATTGAATCTGTCATATAATATACTAAACATGAATACAGTACCTATAGGCATATCAAGTTTATTCTAGATAGTCATCTGTTTTCGTAACAAATCCTAATTAACATTCCATTACAAGAATCGTTTACAACATCACTGTGTGGATAATACTCCCGAATGAGTTATCGCCGTTACTATTTGTGTCAGAATCTTGACCCAAGGCATTACACAAGAGTCCACAATGCTTTTATGCAACTGCAGCATGTTGTCGCATGACAATGGACTTGGAATGCATTCCGTACGCATTCTGGCGCAGACGGTTAAGGCTAGGATAGAAAATCTATTACCTTACAATACTGTGCCATTCCCGGCATGACGACGTAACTATAAGGAAACGATTGTGCTCTCTTTAAAAGGAAAGCACTGTATACTCCTCTTTGATTCAATTAATGTTCGATTTTCATGGAATTCTTAAGATATATTTTTGAGTTCGTGTGAAATGAACGTTTCGAATTTCTTTTAAAAGTACTAAAAGAGTTCAAGGAAACAATCGATGTCAGTCCAATAAAAGCAAAAATTACACGGGTTCTTAATAAAGTTACACTCACACAGCGTCCTTGTGTGATGACATTAATAATTGAGAAAGAAGATCGATATCTCCGATATTTGATTGACGACCGGCAGCTGATAAAAGATCGTCACGTCAATAAAGCAGCGTGCAATAAAACCTTTTCAAGCGTTGATAAAAATTACAACACACCACAATATAAGTATCGTAGTTTATGAAACACGATCGAAATTCCTCACTCTCATTTTTCCTTTCAATTTTTTCCTCGTGTGCATTGAGTATGTGCATTACTTTCTCTGCTCTCCGATTACGTACATAATCGTCAAGTGATAAAGTTTCATCGATCCACTTTTAACTGAAATATGCGGAATTCAATTAAAATGCTGTGTTTATGTTCGGTTCTATATTATTTTTATGTTAGACTGGTTAGAAGTCTTGGCATTCCACCAGAGCAATTTCAACGTTCTTCTAGATATTACGACCCACCTAATATTGACAGTTAATAGGACTGCTAGCAATTTTGTTCTAAATGGATGTTGGGTAAAAGAGCTTCAATGTAAATTTTCATTATAACTGTCGAATCAACATTTAGAAAAACATGGACGTACCTGACAAAATCTCAAAAATCACATTCATCAAAAAATTGTAAAAAACGCATCTGTCCATTCTGATAATGACAGCACGTACAATATCAAAAAATAGTAACTCACAAAGTGAATATACATAATTTCGAAACGATTTAACATCAATTTACGTGTAATAAATTAACCAGCTGGTATTGTGGAGAATCAAAAAATGATTAACGAATCTTCTCTGACGAGGTTCCAATAAAAAATTACATCAAATTATAATCATCGAGGCATATAAGACAAATTACTATGATCAAACAACACGGCACCACGTGGGTTGATAGATCGAACGTTATCTTCAAGAACAATGGATGTAACTATCGACAGGAATCTTTAGGGTAATTAATAGATTACTGAACACATCAATCATATGTCGAACTGACCATGAGGGACTCCAATAGCAATCATTATTGCTTTGACTTGGTTTCTTTAGATACCGGTCTAACATATTAATGGGCAGATATGACAATAATATTATTGTGACATCAATGCCAGATGCTGTGGTGCAACTTCGGAGAATTCTAGAAGTGTGACTGATTGGACTGCATTAACCTGAGTTGGCTAATTGATCAATATCGAGCATCAGTAACAAAAAGTTTCAAGTCATGAGTACCAGATACAACAGCAATTTAAGTCGTTAAAAGCTCAATCTGCTTCGTACCCAACTCATAATATGTACATACATTTAAGGAATCTTTCTTATCGTTATTTTCTTCTTTCTTTTGATTAATGTCTTCTGCAAGTTTCACAACAAGTTGAACAATGTGTTAAGTGTTTATATCTGTAAGTAAGGTAACCTTTCTTATCAACTTTCCATTAACATAAAATAACTTTACGCCAATATTTCAAAAAATCTTGAGTCTTTAAAACTTTCCTTGCACGGCTTGCACCTATGTCTCCGGTGACTGATTTCACCTATGTTATCTCCGTCTTTATTTATTCATTGCCTATAATGTTTCTAAAATAGAGATGTACTCGTATTGCCCTTAAGACATGAACTGTTCAAATATTCTTTCAATATTTCGCAATCGTTGTGATTCTGAAGTTTATTAACTAAAAAGGCTTGTAAATACGCCCTTTTAAAATGATGACTTCAAACTCATGCCAAACAAATCATGTAGAAACTCAATCAAGTGGACACATTACAAGTGAATCAGTCAGTCAGAATCTGCGAGGTAAGGATGTCGACGATGCTTCAATACCACCTCGCTGCACTCATTTATCAAGCCGTGAGAAGATCGTCGCACTAAGCACTGCGCCCGCGCCGTCGCGTTGACTCATTCGACCAGACCATTAAAGCTCATACAAAAACCAATGTGGTGGTTAACATCCCATTTCGGCACCTTCGCGACACTCTCGGCAAAAAATGCATATACGCAGGGCCTTTATAAAAGCAATCTTTCATAACATCAAAAAATTGTGTATCCTTTCCAAATTAAAGTTCGTTGCTCTTCGAACACAATTCATTCCAGAAAAAAAAAACGGACGTACGTTGACATGTAGCACTCTGCGATGGACACGTTAATTGAAATATTTTATTGACTCAACATAATTAATATTTTTAGTGTTTCGCTTTTAACAGTCGGATAACCACAGGGTGCAAAGATACTTATCATATTTTTGAACGAAGTATTAACATGACCTAGATAGTCTGAAGCGATATTAAATGCAGGGCACCGCCGCCACTTCGCGGTAACGAAATGCACTATAATGTGAAAATAAATGGCTCTTGAAGAATGAGTTTCGCGAATAATGTCAGTACTAAAAGGTTTAATGAGTAGATAATGCTCCCGAGGGCATTTAACGGCGACTTGAACGTTGTATCCGTGACAGACAAGCGCCACTCCCACGGGGCCGTCCGTGGACAGGATCTACATT
The DNA here is from genome assembly GCA_947562075.1 of Orthosia gracilis. Lineage (NCBI taxonomy): Eukaryota > Metazoa > Arthropoda > Insecta > Lepidoptera > Noctuidae > Orthosia > Orthosia gracilis. The sequence goes on along the minus strand of OX387272.1, from coordinate 39,044,851 downwards.
GAAACAATTTCGCATGTCGGGCGGGCTCGCTCCCGTCTATAATGAATTGCAAACGCATGCGTCTCGGAGCGGTCGCAGCCGGTCCGTCAGCCGTCAGCCGGCCGACAATTAGGGCGGTGCAATTACAACCAGTCGGCGGCGAGTCGGCCGGTGGGTCAGCGGCGCGATTTCCCGACAACTGCGACGCCTGGCGCCACCAGACGACGTTGTGTAATTCTTAAACGTCCGTTCAGCCATTAACGCTGCCGTCGAGGTCGTTGCTCTACACATGTATATCACACGCCAATAACCATGTTTGTAAAGCAGAATTAATCAGCAATGATCGTGAATCGCCGACAAATTGAGTAAAACCGTATCAGAGAGACTATGTAGTCCACAAGCATATTAACTCAACTGCAGTATAGCCTTCTGAGAACATAATTTTTGATGAAATTAAGTTTAGAAAGCATTTAAAGGACTTATGTTTCTACAATAAATCTCCAACCTGCTTGCTAAGAAGCTAGTGTACATATCATGAACCAAGTGATTATCAGTGCACTATGTATAATGCCCGGGCATTATGAATCAGATCAAGTCAAATCGGACAATGTAAAAAATGATTTAAACTTCTACATTTATTACATTGTCTGGTCATTATGAATATTGTTACGTGAATAAGAGACAATTTCAAGAGCGAGCGAAGCTAGCTCGGGAGATTAGGCCACCCCGACACGGATAGGTTAGGTAATTAGGTTCGAAGGACATAACGGGAGCTGAAGTGAGCGAGCGAACTCAGCTCTTCTTCACGTTAGGTTACTTAAGATCCTGCAAACATAAATAGGAGCCCGTCGAATTTGTTGCTTAAATAGTTAATCGTACTAAACTATTCTATGTTAAAATCAATGCCAACATTGAAATAATTTAAAAAATACAACTTTTTACAATAAGTGATGGGCATTATTCAGAAGGCTTTTTGTCGGTGAATATAATTATTTCAATAGTTTTATCATATTGCATACTCATATTGGGCATTTTTCAAATTGCCCGGGCATTATGAATAATGCCGTATTAATCACTGTGCCCGTAACATATATAACGGTTAACATATAAAACTTGGTGTAAAAAAGGACAACTCAATTTTTATCATTAGCAAGGAACAATGTTACACTAATACGCATTATCGACCTTGACGATCAATTAAGATAAGCTGAAATTCATTTGACGAAATGGTATAAGTGTATAGAGATTCATATTCGCGATCATGACTAAGTGGACTATTTTGGTCAAATGCTGTATATTTAGTTTGAATCGAATCACTGGTAAAGTTTTGTTCCATACGTCTTCTAAAGATAATTTATTGGAAAAACTATAATTAGTATCTGAATGGCAGTCAAAAGAAAATCAAACAATTTGAGGAAAAGTTAATTGGAAACAGATTGATAAGATTAATAAAGCACTTATCTAAATACTCGATAATGCTGGAATGGATGTTTGCAGGGCGCTTAAACATCGTCAGATAGATTGTGCACTAAGGACCGTGCCAATAAAATCAAATGAGCCTACACTCGAGATAAAATAGTGCATTAGTCAAATATGCGATGTTTTCTTTATTAATATAGCAAAATGCTAAAAATTGTATATTTGTAAAAGGAAGTACTGATACGATTCTAAAATTCTTTCTTCGTCAGGGCATTTTCTTCAAATCAGAGAGTAAAAAATATTTTGAAGCATATGTCTCAGCGATAACACTTACTGAGTGTTGTTTGTGGCTGTTCGATTAAGGCAAAATGTATTCTGCGGGATATGCCATGGAAGCGAATCCGCGGGTAAAGCTAGTCAATATCAAACATTGACACCATTGAATAGTTTGTTGTGATAAGAGGCAATTAAATGTGTGCAATTCTATCATTGCTTAGCATATCTGATACGACTTGCAACGTAAACGAATAGGTAGCAGGATAATTATTACAAACAATGTAAATAAAATGCTTTGTCTAGGATTTTGTAGTACCTAGGACAAAATAAACAATATGACAGGTAGCCTTTGGTAAACCCTTGTATAGTCCCATTGTTTTTTATATCCAGGAAAATTATAAATACATATATGAGGATATTGACAAAAAAATATCCTTATGTATAAAATAAACTGTTAAAAACTTATATAAATAAAAATGACTTTTAAAAACATCGTTTTAAAATAATGCTATGATTATGACCGCCATTTTCCTTTCCCGTTATACATTCCTCCGATGTAATAACCACACGAAAAAACTTCTTTTTGTCGAATGAAATTACAGGGTCCGCACCTCAAATTTGCACTCAGTTGGCTTTAATAACGTGTCCCTTATTTTATTACAGACGATAATAACAAATATTAATGGCATCAGATAAAGCTTTTAATTTTACAAAATCGACGCTCGAAGTTCTAGAATTGGGCCCAAATTCGAAAACCTCTAAAATAATAAAAAGGTTTTTATACCGTTTAAAATATGTTTAAGAGGAGGTGACTTAACTTATCAAAGCGTCGACCATTTTTTCACTTGTGTTAACTTAGTAAAAGAATATTTTTAGTAGTAATTTTTATTTCGTGATGTAGGTGCCAACTTGCATTGAAACGAAAAATTCCAAAGGCACTTGTTAAAATAAAGCCAACTTTATAAAAATGCAGATTCAATGCGATTTAAGGTCTTATGAAATTTTAACTTCTTGCTGAAAACATAGTGATTATAAGTAACGGATGTGCATACTCTACTAACCAGACTTGCCGCTCCGCGGGCTCCCTAGCACCACCACCCTTATACGATTCACAGTCATCTTCATTTGGGCAGAGTTATTTTTTCACTTTTATTTCAAGAAAATTGTTTAACCAGACATTATGGTAGCAGTGTCCAGCAACCACATCAGTTTATGATCACAGTTTATATTTGTAGCACGGTACTCGTCGATATCGCACCAATCGTTGTGAGTTATCGTAAATATGATCGAGAGATAGATTTCACAGAGTTGCTCACGGCCGCAAGCTCGACCGAGTGCCGCGAAGTTTCCCGCGCGACTGCCGGCGTCTCTAGCCGGTGCTTGGATCAAAAGCGCGTGCGCAGCCTCCGTTTCAACCTCCGAACTAGCCCAGTATGCATACGTTGGAATTTGTACTTCGTCCATACATCCTACCTGATTAAATATTCATAACGTTGGACTGACGCCAATATTATCGATGTTTCGGATATCGCAGATGAAATTCAATAAATATTGGGAGTTTTTTTGGCCAGAAGTTCAAGCGTGGCCAGGAAAAACTTTAATGAAAATTCTAAGCTATTCCTATTTCTGTATAAGGAAAACTGGACGAAAATCGATCAGCTGCTCCAGAATACGCTCGTCTGCGACATGTCAAGGTGAGAGCGACGCGGACGCAGACGTTCAGTGCAATAAATTCGTTCGTGCTGAGACATAATTGGATCCGCCCCGCCCACGTCCAGCTACCCTGCTTCCTTTATGCCACATAGCTACTCCACTTTGAAAGTTAGAAACAAAACTAATGAATGATTTTATTAAAATAAAATTCAAAAGGAATGTAGAGCAAGCAAAGCAAAACTTGATGCATCAATCACAGACCTCACATGACAGATCTTAATGAGTGAATGATTTTCTTGTTTAGAGAAGACGTCTCATACTTCAATAGCACGTTTTGATCTAAATCTATTATCGTTTTCGCAGGCTAACTGCCAAAATACCAGACCTAGATCAAATACCAGAAGAAGGTGAAAACCTAGAACTATTTTTATGATTTCTAAAATCAAGAGTTTCTAAATAGCCGAGCGTGAATATGGGTATTTAGCACATTTCCTTGTAGTATTCTATAACTTCTATCCTAAGACAGCCATTTTTTAATAACTTCCAAATTACCGAACTACTATTTATGTCGTTTCTGATATCAACAAGCGGATATCTTCAGATTTTATTCTAACGCTTCTAGAGCTACCAGAAAGAGTTACTTAGCTACTTTAATAGACTCAATTCTATAGGCACACTTAAAAGTAAAACTTAATGAATTACTTGTCAGTCTTCATTAGCGATCTCACAATATGTAAGTATACTTTCGAAAATAGAAGAAAATGCATTTGCATAGAAGTTAGTTCGCTCCGTGCGTTTCTCTACTCATTAAGGAAGGTTGTGACGTAGAAAAAAAAACGCAGCGTGTCGATTCAACGCAAATTGATCGTTACCCGAGAACAACTTCCTCAAACATGCCACCTTACCGTATTTATGCAATCGGCGTCAAGCCGCTAATAGCCGACTCTTCAATTTAGATACTAAGATAACATCATAAATGCGCAGTTTAGCACCCGACCATCACATTATTTATGGATCATTTTATTTTACATAAAATAGCTAAGAAAGGAGCACAAGATTAATGATAACGCATATTTAAGGATCCAGACCAACGCAGAATATCTTAAATCGATTACGCCGGAATATTGAGATTACCCCATTTGCATGAAAATTATTGCCTTTGTTAACATACTAAATACGTTTCGCAATAATAACGAATCGGTCGGTTGAACCACAACAAAGCGGCGCGGACGCACAAGCGGATCATAATTTTGATTAATTTGTTACAACAGTATCGCCACGCTGCAACCCGCTACTCTCGTTAATATTTCCAATATTCAATTAAGCGCGTTCTAATTAAATTACTTATCAACTGCTTGGGTAACGATGTAAATAAGCATTTATTTATTTAGTCGTGAGCTGGACATTTCGCAAGGCAACTCGCGTGTCAAAACTAGTTTGTTAATGGGCCCAACAATGGCAACACTGTTCTGTTCACACTTGCCTATTAAACGATTCATATCTCTACATCTTTTAACCTCTTTAGAGCAGTGTCCAAAGTTACAAAACAATTACAAGGGTTTCTTACTAGCGGCGATGAAAAATCTAATGCCATATTTCTCAGGATTGCTAAACCATATCGAAAAAGAGGTTTAATTGACTTTAATGTTATATTATATAACTTTACACACTTAGTAAGGCTTGTATGAGTAGGTGTAGTATTCACACAGGTTAATAGTTCGAGTAAGTAACATCAATCACTGCAGAGACTGTAAATGGAGTATTTCAATGTATAGAACATTCATGAATGGTTAGTTAGAATATAAACTTTACGGCATGTTAGAGTTACATTTGCAGATATGGACGAAACAATGCGGCAGAACTCTCACAGAATCAACACAGATAAACCAGTAAACGGCAATTCGAGCGGCATCATCAAAGGTAAACGAAATCTGACCCAAAAACAACTCAATTCAAACTCAACTTATTATTCATACGAAAAGTAGGTTAAAACCAGGAACAAAGAAATATTGATAAATTAAATTGATCACAATCACAAAAACCAAAAACGTGTCCCAACACCTTCGGGACCGTTACAAAGGTCCTTTGGTATGTATCACAAAGTTGATAATGCAAAGTTCACACGGCCAGACGCGGGGAGACGGTCCAACAGCCATTAAATAAAACCCAATATGTACCAACAGCCCCAGATGGGGTCACTGATTGCAACATAACACTTTGTATTTCGGACCTCCTGAACCACTAATTTAAAAATATTAGCTCATCCTTTCCAATTCTCCTTTCATGTTCGTAAACTCATTACGGAATTGTTAATGGCGTAAATATAATAGGAAAAAATAGATTATGTTAATGACTATGGCAATGGAAAACAAATATTGGCACAATAAAAACCCAGTGGCCCTTCATTTTACAATAGTAACTCTTGCGTGAATCATTAAGTTCAGAAAAGCACGTAGTTATTTTTAACTCGACCTTCGTTGCACCATATAATTTTTCAAGCTAATTACGTTTAAGTGTAGGATGATCATGATTTATAGGCAGGCTAATAAAACTAAAATGACTGTCAACAATCCTGCGGCCATGAGATCATAATTCACAAAAAGGACCAAAAACTTGAAATATATTCGTTGCTTTCGCTTTACAAAGATCCTCATAAAGCGTAATAATCAGTACTGCGTGAACGATCCAATTAATTTTATTAATAGTTTCTTCATGGCACCGATCACTCGTTGTCTTGACATACCGAGCAGGAATAATAAAGACTTCGATAAATTCGAACTTAACGCCCCTGAGTTTTGAAACCGTCATTTTCTCGAATTAACGACGACTATCGACCGAATTCGCCAAAATTCACGCAATTTCGTTATCGACTTATGCAGTTATATAAACCGTTAATGTATGTAATGTAATGATATGGATGATTTTATTGTTATGTTCGTTTGTTTCTCGATAAAGACATTTAAAAGACTTGGTCAAGTCAACAGCTTGTAGCGCCGCGTCGCCACGTGTTCGCGGTGCGCTCCACACTCCATACGTCCTCACGTTACGGATTTCACCGTCCATGCTCCATCATTACGTAATATTGTCAATATAATAATAAATATTAAAGTAACATCGGTTGCTCCACACATTATCGTACACAAAGAAATAAGTATGTCATTAATAAATAATCCGCTGTCTCGCGTCTAAGATAAAATTCCTACGCAATTCGCGAGAGTTACGAGAATAACGTTGTGTCGTTTAGAATACACAGAGTAATCAGTGTGGTATTTTACGCTGAGATTAAATTCTGCATTCCACGACTACAATGGCATTTTTCACTAATGACATCAATTTCAACAAAAAGCACTGGAGCATTGCTAAATCAATCCTCATGACCTGTATTTGAAATACCATCAGCCTACTATAGAAACGTAACAGTTAGCCAGCGAACGAATACAGAAGCTCAGAAGAGATCAATTAACAGTGTAGCTGTGCTATTTACGTCTAGTCGATCGTTTTATACGATGCAATGGTTCGTGAAGGTGCAACCGGACGGTGATGTCCAGACAACAGAGAAACCATGGATCGCCGTAATAAATGTTAGATACTCGTGGCAATAAATAGTCGATCTAAATAAATGTATCAATAAAACGCTTGCAATCGTTCGCGAAACGTATCAACAAAGAAGTCTTGACGATTCATCGTTGTGCATGAATGGCGTATTAAAAACATACTAATTCGGGCTATACTCCAGCGAAAAACATGTAAATCATTATGTTGTTGACTACATTTGCTTTTTATTTATCTCTTTAATGAAGCTATTTCACCTAATTTGCAAATGTTGCATTGTATGTTTTAAAACAAACAATGCAACATTTGCAAATGAGGTAAAAGCTAAATTCTACAGAATAAACATCAGAATTGTTTTATCCAATCCCTAGTTATATGACCTACAGAGTTGAATGGACTAGCTTTACAAGCTATAAAATCTAGTAATTTGACAAGATTGACGCCAACCCGTCTGATCTGATTAACTCCCCCGTACAAAAACAAGTACCTGGTTCGTCTATCATCAAATTGATTACAGAGTTCAATTCAAGCCCGTTTATTACGTATAATTTAGCCTGCAATTACTGTTGATTGAAATTGAGAATTGATACTATAATGTTCTACAAGATTTTTGCTATTTAAATATTGTTTTACTATATACTTGCCGTGAAGTTCCAGCTCGGAAATTGCTTTTCCTGCTTTATTAAGTTTTACATTCTTGTAAAAGCCAATTATTGAGCATATATAATCATATTTACATAAACTCTCATCTTCTGATCTGTAAACTTTTGCCAAATCTTATTCTGATATTTTAATTTCGTAGAGCCTTCTACGGAGATCCTACGCAATAATTCCCTTTTTGGTTTTCGGTCTCTTTTTTCGTATTGGCCAAGGGACTATCTGAATAAATGCCTTTTTGGGCAGCCTTACCTTGAACAGGTAAATTGCGATAGGTGGGTAGGTACGTAACATGTAGAACCAAGTTCAAACACAGGATAACGTATGTAAAAGTAGGTCAAAGGAGAGTTATTACATGATTTGTGTGCAGTGCCAACGAAACGGTAAGTATATTAAATGCGAAGAAACCTCGTCATCATATTTGGAACACAAATAATAAAAATAAACGAAGCCCGGACTTCAGTACGAGTTTTCTCCACATTGCCAAGACGACGGCAATTCATAAAGATAACGTATTGAAATGCGATTAACAGTTAACGTAATGCCTTTTGACGATGTAAAAACTTACGAGTATTTTCAATGATAAAACATTATTTACGCCTTAATAAATCCCGACGTCTTCAAATTCAGATAAATGGATTACAGAGAGGTTAATGTGAAATGGTTCTTTATAGGTGATACATTAAGTTAGGGAAAAGGCTATCTGGTGCTGTATCTTGTTAGGTAAATAAATACCTTTAACCCAAAACCGTCATCGTGGGCACGGAACAGCCCGCAAACTGATGGCCCGTGGATATATTGTCATGCTCTTAAACAATTTCACTAGCCAAGGAACCGTTTAAAGCTATAGAAGTCCCCGGCGTACACGACAACAGCATTGTAACTGTTTATCTTAAGATGGACAGAACGCGATTGCATCCTTCCTTACAAGTCTATTAAATGATGTTACTTTTTACATGGTTCTTAACTGGTAAGTAACTGTACCGTAAGTGTTTTTCATGGTTAGTCAAAGTTGAGATGGGTTTATAGCAGGAAATATCAAATCAAATAATAGGTATCTAATCAAATAATTATTATGAGGTGTCCATGCAGGAGTACTTTGACCTGTATTTTTATGATGAACTCCGTTAGCAAAAGTCATTATAGCTAAATCTTTGGTTTTCAGGTACCTATTGGAAAGCTACCCAAACAAAGTCCCAATTTGTTATCAAGGATCGATGTTTTTGCAATAAGAACCCAAAAAAGATCATTATGATTCCTAGCTATTGAAATTATTAGTTTGATGGCAGCTTGCCTTAGAATATGTCCGTAACAATTTGTTGTGGATAAGTCGTGAGAAGTCACTCCCTCCGCCTCCCTATAGCGGGCTCCGCGATGAGTAGGTATCCAATTTATAACCTAACTGTGATCTTTACAATATTAGACAAGTTTACAACATTCGACAAATCAACATCGAGAATACACCACTGCTGTGAACAATGATTAAAAAAACATTTTCCTTATACCTATGTGCCGATACAAAAATAACCCTGTATAAGCAACCATGTTGCAATAGCATTTAATCAGAGGTTTTAATTAATCAACGCCCTAATCCAATTATAACTATTGTGAGTCAAAGTCAAACATTGACTTTGATAACCTTGACACCGCTCGAAGTTGCGACAACTGTCCATGAAACGAAACAAATGTAGTCGCTGAAACAAGGTGCGGCCTGTACAGCTACTTATGAAAGCGTTACCGTCACCAGACGGCGCAAAATGACGCTAGTCTTGAAAATTACAGAGGTTGTTTGACAGCTGTCAAAAATTCTAACATCTGCTTCATAGCTAACCGTGTCGTCGTGTTGTGGCTTTCTCGGGAAACCTAGTCTTATGCTCTACTACAACTTGTAAGTATGCGCTTAGAGAAAAGAAATCAGCGACAACAAAGTATATAAATTATAATAAGTACAAACAAACAATATAAAGCACCTGTAAGTCCTAAGGACGATCAGTACACGCTCACCTGCAGTGATTTATACGCTAGACCCGCCATTGTCCTGTCGCGGCCGGCTAGCGGAAACTTATGAACTATCTAACCTCAAACGTCTTATGAACGAAACGAAACACTACCAGTCTACATGTGCTCACAATTATTTATTCATCTGGAACTTATATCTGTATTGAGAGCTACAGGAATATTGGCTATTGTCACTTGAAATAGAGAGACAAATATCGCTGCTGATGGTATAAAGTTTCAGCTTGAATTCAAAATTTAACGATGTAAAAAGTGTGGTCTTTTGCTATATTACCTACCTACTCCTCAATAAATATGAGTTTGCCACAATAGCTGCAGCAATCATTATTTTAGCATGGGAACCCGAACGTACGAGTGAGCTTTACATACATAGAGGTAGGTAGATACTTATTCCCAAGTCCAACCTACAAGCGCTCGTTTTTATAGTGCAGTAAAAAACCTGATCATGTTTGTGATCACATAACGGTACCTTGCTTATTCTTAGATATAATCCTTTAGCTCACGTAATATCTGATCGCTCAATTTATTTACTCAAGCTGACTCTATGGTTAGGACTTATACCTACACATCATGATTAACTGTTTGTATAAGATGACTTCAATAGGAGCCTACTGCGAAGGATTCACGGTCCTTTCGTCTGAAAATGGCACTAATGCTAATGCCAAATGGGATGACAAAGCATCTTTTGCTTCCTTGGGCTCAAGACAAACTAACATTCAACCATAACGTTTGTCACAAGTAGGTACAAATTGTTTGATATTGAACACGGGATATTACGGTAGCTATGTCATCAGATAGAGAGTTTGGGACAATCGCTATTGCCATACTATCACTGTTAGTTGTTAGGTGTATATCGTGGTGGCTCAGTAGCTCTCGTGCTTGATTGAGGTCTTGGGTTCAAATCCGGACAAGTATCAATGCGACTTTTTCAAATTCATTGTAAGTTTTTTCTAAGTTTATCTTAGACATCACAGGCAACGGTGAAGGGAAACATCGTAAGGCAACCTGGACTTATACCTATAGTTAATGTAAGTCTGAAATAGCCAAGTCAGAGGCCTGTGGGGTTCCCGGCTTATTTAACTCTGACACCAAAGGTGGCTACACTCTCACACGAATAGAGGAAGATCACTGTTAATGTTTTTTGTCTGGAGCCTGTTTTCTCTCTTTAGTTTATTTCGTGGTATTCTTTGCTGATCAGACAAGCTAGATACAAAAGTGTAAGAACTCTTATTTGAATAACCTATTTAATTTAAACTTAACGAATGGCTTACTAACGCCTCATCTAATCTCATCAATCAATATGATCCACAGACAGACCCAATCTTAGAATAAGTGATCTCTTTTTAACCGGCAACAAATTCGCACAAAAATATTGACGTAGTACGCATAAAGAGAAATGCAAATTATTTTTAATTGCCTTCCGGTAGAAAGTGGGTGAACCTGAACACGGAACGGGCTGGTCGAATCAGTTTGATTCTTGTCGAAATAATGACAAAGCGGCGACGACCGGTGTCGGATTCTCACCGGACTCCTGACAACCGGGAGCCGGTAACTGGCAGATTAACGTTAATTCCTACTGGCTCTTACGGTTGGGTCTTTAAACCGAAATAAAAAAAAACAGCGTACTCAACTGTTCAGGCTCCATTTTCACAGATTGAAGCTTGTTATCTTAAAAAAATAAAACTAGAAAATCTAAAGATTTTGAAAATAGGTGTTCGGTTGTTCCAATAGACGAAATGTTTCCCTTTAATTTTTTGGTGGTATCTATAGTAATGTAAGGAAAGCAGAAAAGGAACTGTAATCTCTTGGTTTATACCCACATCGTAGAAAACGTGGGTACCTACATACGTATCTACTAAATCAAAGATAATTAAGTCTGCCGACTTGAAAGCATTTAACACCTTCGCTGCACACTCATAAAGGAAAACGTGTAAAGTCATTACAAAACATGATTTTACGAGTACCGTACCTACACATGTTACTTCATACGGCCCGAAATTACTAAACAGAGTCATTCGTCTTTGTAATAATCCACAATCAATTACTAATAATCTGTTCCGCGTATGTGGGCGGGACCTGACATGCACCCATTTGTTTTACTTAAACGTTAATGCTCTTATGCATCGGTGGCGGCCAGCGCAAGCGCATCCACTCACGTTCAAACTTCGGGTGATTGTTTAACGGTGATCCTTTCCGGGATTTTTATCTCAGTTTAGTGTGTGGGTGGCTTATAAATAAAATTGACCTGGAGGTCATAACACTCGAAAGATTAATTATTATGTTTTATAAGATCACCACAAGGATTTAGGTCAATGTAAGTTTGCTGTTAGAAAAATATGGAGCGAAAAATTCGACACTATAAGACGACATCGCCAATATGTACGAATATTATGCCAAAACATGTAGGTATCTAACTAAAACCAGCATCTTGTGTTATTTAAAAACCTTATGGAGTTGTGTTTTCGAAATAATCATACATCCATACATACCTACATAAACTCACGCTTTTTTCCCATGGAACCCCATAGGTAGATAAATATGTATATATATGTATGTATATGTTCTATTCTAAAATGTCCATACATACATAAAAGTAGGTACGTACACATAGGCTACCCTGATGGCTCAATAATGCCCAAAAACGTGGGTAGGTACCATTAGTGCAGTTCACCTAATAATTTAACTTCATAAATCATTTTTTTAACAACCTGTGCTGCATTTCTAAGTTTTGCCTCATTAATCTTTATTATCTTCATACAATAATTAAAGTTTACACTAACTCTAATCACTTGGGGCTATTGCACTCGTCAACGCCACATACGAGTAAATGCATTTATGTTTAAATGTCATATATACATCAGATTTCTTCACAAATATGTATGCAGAAGGCTCCACGGTAGCTTTTATATGTGGGTTAGCACCAGAAATTTTGTAATATCTCAATATATTTTAATTTAATTGGTAGGTAATTAATAAACGTCAACCATTCAGAAAGTGAAGTTTCGAAATGAAACAAGGAGCGCTCTTCAGTTAATTGTATTGTTACGGACTAATTCATACGCGAATCATTGTGGTTTTTGCTAATCATAATTGAAAATTTACCTACTGATTCTTATAGAAGCGATTTGAACCTTGACCTCATCAATGGAACCTTCAAATATTTCATTATTCAGGTAGTTAAGCAATTAATTCAAAAGTTATTTGCCTAAATAATTCCCCCGACCCAATTTTGGTCACGGTGGCCAATCTTAACGGAGATTATAGATACCTACCTAAGTTAGTTAAGTACTTACGCAATCTCCGTGTAGATTGGCCACCGCTGGGGAAATGCACGAGTAAATGCTCAGACATAGCTTACAGTCCTTCAGTTCCTTTTGGTACTCTCACAGTCCGATGGGATGGCAATCTGACATAGAGACAGGTGTCAGTCCCTTTTTTTTTGGGTGGGTAATCATCCAATGAGTTCTCCCGCTCTGGGTGATGCGGGAGAAGTCAGGAGTGTCAGACTTTTACTGACTAAAACCCACCCGTGTTCCTTCAGTTGCTTGAGCCAGGGCCGCGGTAACTCTTTTTCAAATTTATCCGCGACCCAGACAGGCATCGGCCCTAGTGGACCCCGTCAGTTTTTCTGACATCTCTATGAGGCGCACCGCTCATGTCGAAACAACCGATGCCGAGCAGATCTATAGTATTACGATTACAATTTACAAGGACCGATAATTCTAGATGCTGTCTCATAATCGGTCTGTCAAAACGCTACCTATTCGTAACGCAATTCTACATTACGTAGCAGTTGCTTTAATCTGTAGGTATTATTTTGTAATGCTTAACTTATCAAGAACTGTCAACATAAATTTATGGCTGTTCCACTAATTTGCAGAAGAAGTGATTTTAATTGTGAATAAATCTTTCGTGTTTTTTTTTTGCAATAGGCTTAGTGAAATACCGATAATAGGTACCAGGCTTGCTCGTAGGGTAATCAACAACTTGTCAATATGTCAATTGATTTGATTGGTTGTTGATAATTCAGTCGATCCAGTCAAGTCTATTTGCTAATTTTTAAGTTGATAAGCCTTTCACGAACTGACGAGTCATCCATTCTTCTGCAATTATCCTAATCAGTAACAGTAATTTTTGTAGGTATTTAAATACCTAATATGTATTTATTTTTTTGAAAGAATAATTAAAAACAAATAATCATATAATGTTCACATAAATATAATTTATTTATTGATGAATAAAAAATGATTACTTAATTAATATTTACACAAAAGTCCCACATATCAGGTTTTACAGTCCATGTCTTAAAAAAAAATTCCTTAACATCTAGCCATTTTTCATAATACTTAATAGACTTTTTCTTCATTTTATTATATGGTATGCTCTCAATTTTATCTTCTCCACATATTTTTTGTTTCAGATCTTCCTTAATATTAAGTATGTTTAAGAATGTTTTGTATAAATTGTATTTACTTATAGATAAACTACCAGTTGGGGATAATGCTTTCTTCACTGAGCATCCTAGCTTTCTGCCTTGGACTGCCGCTTCTAGTGCCCTGAAACAAATTCATTATTTAGTTTTTTATAAAAGTCAACAAATACATGATCATGCAGTTATATCAGCTACCGCTATCTGGTAAGACTGTGACTGGCAATCAATCCCAATATAGTCTACACTATATACTTTATAATATTACAAAGATAGGAGATTTATTTGTTTGTTTGTACCGTATAAGCTCCAGACCAATTTTAACAATTTTTCCACCAATGGAAAGCTAAATTATCAGGAAATAACATAGGCTATAATTTATTTAAAAAACAGAGATCCTTAACAAAATTGCAATAATCTAATCCAAAATAGCAAATTTTTTTGCGTATAAAATTCATGATTTGTCGTGCGCTAAGAAAACTATTGATGATACAAAAACTATTCATAAAAAAAATGTACAACGTGATTAAAGTACTCATAATTACCTACAAAAAAGTCCGCGATGGAATATATTTAACTATCATAGTTATGACACTATAGCAGCTTTTGTGTTCTAAATTAAGCTAAATTAGATCGCCGCCGCCGGTAAAAACAAAAGTTGGTTACATTCGTATTGAAGTATTAAGTCCTATTCAAATAAATAGGCAGATTGATTGATTACTGATTAAATTATCAATCATAGTGGCTTTACATAAATTATTCATGAAAATGAAGTATAACAAAAAAGGTCAATAACTAGACTAAATTAAAAAATAAAACAAGTTAGTAAATTGTAAATCCGTAATTGGCTGTAATACATTAAGTGTGCTAAAACCCTTTTTTTACTTAAACTACTACTTAAACATTTATTTTATTGTTTTTAGTATTTGTTGTTATAGCGGCAACAGAAATACATCATCTGTGAAAACTTCAACTGTCTAGCTATCACGTTTCATGAGATACAGCCTGGTGACAGACAGACAGACGGACAGTGGAGTCTTAGTTATAGAGTCCCGTTTTTACCCTATTTTCCCCGTTTTTACCCGTTTTTCTTTGGGTACGGAACCCTAAAAAATAAAAAAATAAAGTTGTAAAATAATTAATTAATAAGGTAATTGGCCGTAATAGTAGTACACTAGGGTAGTGTGTTAAGATATTTTTAAGAGCTGTGGATTTTGTGATTAATGAGTTAATTTGTATGATGGTCCATCCAGAGAGAACAGTCTTTAATGTATACAAATGAGTGTAAAATATAGCAATTAAAGATAGTTCTAGTACTTGCGCTCAGTGGCGGCGCGGCGTAGCGGCCAGTGCGCGCGTTGGTCATGCTTTTCTTGCAGGCCAGACGACGGGTACTCAACACAAGACATTTAGTGTGCATTTCGCGCTCCTGGCATCCAATATGATGTTATTATAATATTAAGTATATGTTATCGATCAAGTGATTAATAAAGCATTATTCATAATGCCCAGACTATTTGATAGATGCCCAATATGAGTAGGCAATTTGCTAAACACTAGCGAAATAATTAAATTGACCGAGCTTTCTGAATAATGCCCATAACTTATTGAACAAGGTAATAAAAAGATGTGTTTTATTGAATTACTTTAATTTTGATATTGATTTTAATATAGAATCAGTATGGTAGATAAGTCATCATCATCTTCCTGCCCTTATTCCATGTTACTTGGGTCGGCGCACCACGTTTTCTTCTTCCATTCCTGTCCTGTGCCACGCTATCACTGAGTCTATTTTCTTTCAAATCACTCCTCACACAGGCCATCCATCTTTTTTTGGCCTTCCTCTCCCTCTCCATCCATTCACATTTATATTCATAACTCTTTTACTCTTCGTCACATGACCATACTAGGACAATCGGTTTTCTTTCAACTTTTCTGTCACTGGCGCTAATTTCAAACTTAATCTAATATACTAATTTCTCACTTTATCCATTCTCATCACACCGCACATCCATCCCAACATTCTCATCTCAGCTACATGCAATCTCTTTTCATCCATCTTTTCCATAGACCAACATTCTGATCCATACCGTTTGAAAAAAAAAAATAACGACTAATCACGGACTTTAGGTTTTTCCCTTTAACTTGTCATCATATCATCCATCCTGAGTTGATCCGGTGCGTTACTTCTCGGTCTACCTCGTCATCCCCTTGGACCAGCGACCCTAGGTACCGGAAGACTGAGTAAATCGCTATGGGCGTTCCAGCGAGAGCTATGGGCACGGAACTGGAGAAACCGCCAAAATAGCAAAACAGGTTAGTATTCAGTTTTGCTTGTGCTCAATTTCAGGCCAACACTCTCCAATATGAGCCACCACACCTACAACTCTTGCTCTGGACCTCTAGGCCACTTTCGGCAACCAGCACAATGACATCGGCAAACAGACAATACACCAGGGTGCGAATGTCCGACGTCAGAGCGTCCATTATCATCAGGAAGTGGTAGGGACTGTGGGCCGACATTTCTTTGGCTGCAATATAGGCAGGCGTGCTTCACAGTCAACCATCATCGCTTACCATCAGGTGAGATAGTGGTCAAGCGCGAGCCTATAATAGCGCATCGGGCATATTTCTGTCTTTTCCTGTTGTGGAGTTCGCATGCCAAGTGTGGCATCGATCCTCACACGCACGATACCTGCCGCATGCCTGATGTTGCACATCATCATGAGAGGGTAGCTAGCTCCACGTAGCCTGCCGTATCGAGAAAGGAAAACAAGAACGGGACAGTCGGCACCTTCGTGGAAAGGAGCAGTCAGAGACAGTTTTCGGTTGCGTAGGCAATAGCCTACGCAACCGAAAACTGTCTCTGACTGTACTATTTCGATTCCGAAAACGTATGACAGTTGATTGATGACTTTGGTGTTGTTCAACCTAAAACTCTGCTTACGTTAACAGAAGAAGAACTTCGAGGTATAGTTCAAATCTGACAAAAATCTATGATTGATTTTCTGCAGAGAACATTATTTTAAAGAGTTTACGACTGAGGCGCCACTTGGAAAATGTTAGTGTTCCTTTCCAAGAAGTGGTCCACTAGACTAGCTTGGAGCTTCTGAAATTCATTACAAAATGGGCCTAATCTAAATCTATTTCTAGCGCTGTGTCTAAAATTTTTGAGAAGTTTCTCAAAATTAAAGTTGATAAAATCCTACCCTTTTTACACAATGAGCCAAATACGATAGCACGGGGTCCCAGCGCTAACAAAGAAAATTTGTTTACAATAAATGTAGTGTAGATGGCGTGTTATGCATCTATTTGTTATAATATTGTGTGCAAAATTAACATTTTCTAGAACTGATCATAAAAATTGTATGTTCTTTTTTAATCAACTCCCATAAGCACAAAATTATGGAATATTGAGCTCATAATTTACATTGGAAAGATTATTCAAACAGATCATTTAAAATTGATTCCAACTGACAAACTTATCTACACAATACAAAAGTTAAGTGAAATAAATTGATTTGAGTTTCGAGTGATTGCTTCAACATAAAAAAATAAGTATTTGAGATACTTACTTATTATTCAAAACAGATTTATACCAAACAATGCTTCCAGGTGCTGGTCTTGTATTAACTTCAGAATGCTTGTCACTGAACTCTAAAGTTGTTTGATAAAATTGAGGTACTACATCCAATTTTAATGACAAACAATCTGATCTATTCAAAAGAGCTCTTTTTAGAGACTCTTCAGAATAAGGAACTCCTGCACCAAATATAAAATGCCTCAAGTATATTGGTTCACACAGCATACTTAACAAGCTGCCTTGGACACCTAAATGTATCCATTTTGCTATCTTATCACTGCAAGAGACCGATAATGTTCTGTCTCCTCGGCCAGGCTTGGTTCGCACTTGACCAAGGAGCAACTGAATATTTGTTCCTGGTTTCTTTAAGTCTTGTTCACACTGAGGGAGGCATTTTGCCCCTGTTTTATTAACATAGTCATCTACTTTGCATTTCTTAAATTCTGTGTCACAAATATCATCATCTGCCTCACGCTTTGGTAACTTCAGCACATCACCATAATGGTCCTCATATTGCCCATTTTGGGATATTATAGATGCGTCTCCACATGGTAACTGAGATGAATAGAATATAAATTCAATATTTTCTTTGAGTTTAAACTGTCCATTTTCATAATGGAATATAGACTGTTTCTGTTTTAAAGTTTTGTGAATACTTTCGTACAAGTATAATAAAAAGCCGCGACGAGCGAATATTTCTGCATGACTATCGTTTAGTAAACATCCATTAGGCGTCATTTTCGCAGCCCCAATACATTTCGAGCCGGTGCCTAGCGATACTACTTGAATGTTCTCTGTAGATCTGTCGTATTCTATTATACATGATAGCACTGTCCACTCTTTTTCTATTGGCTTTCCATTTTTCGGTAGTGTTTTGTACAATGAGAAACAATTTTGCACTAATTTTTCAATTAAAGTTTCGTCTAGGTTAAGCATCGTATTGCGGCATCAGTGATTTGATTATTTGACACGACACACAACAGCTTTGACTTTTACAATGATAAATTTAATTCAGACAACGTATATATTTCAAAGGCTTTGTCATCATAAATAGTAGTTTATTCAATTACATTTAGAAACAAAATACTTTTTTCGTATGCACAAAGCAAAGCACTTATAAAAATGTAAACACAATAACGTCAAACTGACATTCTTTTTTTTTTAATCTTCGTTCCTGACAAAACAGGCTAAGGTCTGAGACCATGCTGCCTAGTCATCAGTGATTCAATAGTAATATCACTCGCAGAGACACGAATACGTTTGGATTTACGCAACCCGTACCATTTTTGCAATTTAGTACAAAAGTATGAGAAAAACATTTGAAAAGCGTGTATTTCGAATACAAACGGAGGAAAAAATACATAAACTTGATTCGTGGCCAGATGAGCCCTAACAAAAAATATTTCGTAAATCGGAACGAAGTTGTAGCGTTCCATAGCCTTGTCTAAAGTTATTGCAATTTTACGCATAAAATATTTTTAGCACTTTTTTAGCCTGAAGATTTTTATAATCCAAAACAACACGTACATAATAATTACATGCGAAACTACTACTCCCAGATCAGTTATTGCCAGGGATTCGCAACTTCTGTGGCTTGAAGATATGCTTGCTGTAGGTAAATACTTTGCGTTAATTAAAAGGTAAATTATTAACCGGGCGAAAAATATACTGAATTGGCGACTATTATACTAAGTAACTATTTATCCAGTTTGATTAAGGCGCAGATAACCCTGAGTAGCTGATTTTAAAATGAGAATCAAATCTAAACGGCCAGACAAATTTTTGTGGAAAAAATATGTTACATAAGACCATTTTCTTAATAATTTGATCTAAGAAAATTTTGAATTTTATTCGTAAAACATAGTGTCCCTGTCTATAACCAGTGTGTGTTGCCAGTGCGCCCCCTTAAATCCCTACCTACCTATTACTTAGTTAAAACTTATTAATTTAAAAACAATGATAATGGATACCTTTATGGTTGAGGTTAAATGCAGAATTATGAGTCCAAGATTAAAGATCTCTAGTCTATTCCATAGCATTGTTTAACTTCAGCTACTTAAGTTTCTTCTTTTCGTGTAAGGATGCGGCCACCTCACCTCTGGTGTCAGAGTTAATCAAGCCGCCTCTGGTAACCTCACAGGCCTCTCACTTGTCTATTTTAGACTTATATTTATATATAAGAAGAAACTGACTCTCTTAAGTCGAAGCCACACTTATGTGTCGAGGCGTGGCGTGGCGCAGGATCCACCAATCAAACGACTCTGTTCCAGCCTACGTCATAACGCAACGAGTTTTGTATAGAATCAACTGCGTCGGAAGGCGCCACGACACGTCATGCCATGTAAGTGTGGTTCCGTCTTTACTTAATGACTGATCGATCAATGTACAGCCAAAACAGCTAAGCCTAGAAGCATAAAATTTGGCAGACAGGTTTTTCAAGTGACAAGTGAGCACTAAGAAAGGGTTTTTGAAAATTCCACCCTAAGGTGGTAAAAAGGAGGTTGAGTTTGTTTGAAATATTTAGGTAGCAATTTATTGGGCTTACATATTTGAAACTTGGCATAAGTAGGTACTAACAGCAAATAGTAAAGGATTATTGAAGAATTTTACTGTACAAGGCTTTATGATGTAGGGGAGCCAACGGGAGATATTTGTTTGAACGAAAAGTCCTTAGGCAAAATGATAAAGGTAATAATAATAGTTTTTCGGCACGGGATGATAGTTTGTTTGGAAAATCTTATTTCTTGGGTAAATAAACATGAAACTTGGCTCAAATACTACCCTTAATAAATATTCTAGGTTGTTATTAGTTTTTCGGAACTTACTTGAACATAGCTTCTTTTTATGATGTAGGGGAGCACTAAGGAGGGATTTTTGGAAATTCAACCTTTAAAGAGGTTACAAGGGAGACATTTATTTGTTTGAAAGATCTTATTCCTTGGGCTAATACTAAATTGCCATCATAAATTTTTCAGAATTACCCCCAGAAGATGATTTAGGGGTGTCAACAGTTTTTGAAGAATCTTACGGCACTAAGACGACCTGTAATCGATTTGGAACTACCGAACTGGACCGTTTGTCTCAAGCCAAACAAACAAAAACAAAACACAACAAAAAGTCAACAAAAAGTTTAAGGCCAAACAAACGTACCTAAGTAATTTTATGAGTTGTGAGTGTCTCAAAAATCACTACCAGTCTTCTGCTCTTCGGATTCAGCAGACTTGCGGCCCTCGCCAGAACATCAGTTCCAACTTGTGCGACGCCTTGCAATGTTGCATCTTCCAGTAACGACCTCACCACTCCAGAACCTTTTAGTCCCCTAGGTCATCTGTTCAGCGAACAATCTGGTCTGCTCAATGCAACCAAAGTTTGGTAATTCTTGGGGCTATGTCGGTTACCTCAGTTTTCATGTCCGTATTTCCAAATCAGATTCGAAGAATACCTTTTACCTTCTGTAAAGTCACCGATTTTCATGAGAATCGGTGCTACATAGGTATTTAAAATTACCTTAGTTTTATCAATGTTTATCGTAAGACTCGTGCGAAAGCTCTACTGCACTGTCTTCTTCATAGTATTAGACGGTGAGTGGTGTGCTCGCTATGGATCTTATTGTAAAGCCTCACGACTGAGGATTTGATCAAATGACCAGTGTGACCGTTATTTACCCACGAGCCTTTTATTTAGCTAAAACTTATCGGACACGTCATTAAAGTTTCGTTAGTCCTAACTTAAACCGTAGCTTAGATATCTACAATACCCCATTTATTTATACAAAATATTTGTTTTATTTTTCTTTCATACACTTACTTACACATACAACATATTATGAAAAGTAATGGTGCAACGAAAAATGAGATCGAGTTCATCATGTCAACCAAGAAGCAAATGTTCAATGATGTCTCTGTGATCAAGTCGGTGAAAACCGGGAGCGATCACCGCATTATCAGAGGCACTTTGAACATTAATATCAAGCTTGAAAGGTCTTGACTGATGAAGTCCAAGCTCCGTTCAGCACACATCCAGGTCCAAAACCCCGAGAGCTTTCAACTCGAACTCCAGAATCGTTTCGAATGTCTAAGGAGAAGCGTGAGATGATCCTGCAGTCTTCAGATAAGGCGTGCAAATACCGGCAGCTCAATAGACGGATCTCTAAATCCTTGAAAAGAGACCTGCGCCGCTTTAAAACTGAGCGTATGAAAGACGTGATTGAGCGAAATAAAGGCTCTAAGGTGTTTTCAAGGGATCTGGCTATTGGGCAGAGCCAGCTAACGAAACTGAAATTCGAAGATGGCAGGATCGTATCCGCCAAACCGGTGCTTCTGAGGGAGATCGAAACATTCTATGGGCAATTGTACACATCAATCAGCAAGCCCGTTGCGAATCTAGCAAACGACACAAGAGCTAGATTGACCCGACACTATACCGAAGACATCCCGGACGTCAGCCTGTAAGAGATTAGGATGGCCCTGAAAAAGCTTAAAACAACAAGGCAACGCGGCGCCGGCGATAAGTTAGGATATCATGTGGTACATATTTTTTTATATATAATCAATAGTTTTCTCAGCGCACGCCAAATAATAAATAATTTTAATAAACGCCGAATAATTTTATAGGATTTTTTTTTTAACTTTGGTTTAGGTACATTATTGCAATTTTCATAAAGATCTCATTTTTTTAAATAAATTAGAGCCTATGTTTCTCCATTGTTTCCGCATATGTGAATGAATTTTTTAAATCGGTCCAGTAGTATCTGACCCTATTCGATACAAATAAACAAACAAAAAAAAAATTCTCCTTTATAATATTATTATATAGATATAGATAATTTCTAATTTAACTCTCCAAAGTTTGCTTTGGGATTAAAAACTTTAACTTAATTGCATAGTTACACCCCAACATTCACTAAAAACAAAAACAAGTTTTTTTTTTGCAGGGCGCATGTCACAATTTTTTTTTAACCGACTTCCCAAAAAGGAGGACTTCGAATGTATTTTTTTTAATGTATAACCTCAGAGCTTTTTACTAGGTGAACCGATTTTGATTACTCTTTTTTAATTTGAAAACTGGTTCCATTTAAATTTTATCAAGATCTGATGAAGAACTTCGGAGATATACATCAGAACTCTTCAATAAATGGCGGAAAAACACTCGGGATACCATTTCATAACATAACATCGTTCGCATCAAACCCGTTGCGAGTCTAGCAAACGACCCAAGAGCTAGATTGACCCGTCACTATACCGAAGATATCCCGGATGTCAGCCTGTACGAGATTGGGATGGCTCTGAAACAGCTTAAAAACAACAAGGCGCCGGGTGATGACGGAATCACGGCTGAACTCCTGAAGGCGGGTGGAAAACCGGTCCTTAAGGCCCTTCAGAAGCTGTTTGATTCCGTCATACTCGAGGGCAAAACGCCACAGGCATGGTGCAGGGGTGTGGTGGTACTTTTCTTCAAGAAGGGCGACAATGCCCGGCTGAAGAACTATAGGCCCATCTCACTTCTTAGCCATGTCTACAAGTTGTTTTCAAGAGTCATCACGAATCGTCTCGCGCGCAGGTTTGATGATTTCCAGCCTCTCGAACAAGCCGGATTCCGAAAAGGCTTTAGCACCGTAGACCACATACATACGCTGCGGCAGGTTATACAGAAGACCGAAGAGTATAACCTGCCTCTCTGTTTAGCGTTTGTGGACTACGAGAAAGCCTTCGATTCGATCGAGACTTGGGCTGTACTGCAGTCTCTCCAACGGTGCCAGATCGACTACCGGTACATTGAGGTGTTGAAGTGTTTGTACAAAAACGCCACCATGTCAGTCCGTCTTCAGGATCAGACCTCGAAACCAATCCTTCTCCAGCGTGGCGTGAGACAGGGAGACGTCATTTCTCCGAAACTGTTCACTGCTGCGCTGGAGGATGTATTCAAGGTTCTGGACCGGAGGGGCCTAGGCATCAACGTTAATGGCGAGTACATCACTCACCTTCGGTTTGCCGACGACATAGTGGTCATGGCTGAGACTATGGAAAGCCTCAGTAAAATGCTCGATGACCTCAGTAAAGCTTCCGAAAGAGTGGGTCTTAAAATGAACATGGACAAAACCAAGATCATGGTGAACGCCCATGTAGCACCCACTCCTATCAAGATCGGAGACTCTACACTCGAAGTTGTAGACGATTATGTCTACCTGGGACAAACGATCCAGTTGGGTAGGTCCAACTTCGAGAAAGAGGTCAACCGTCGAATCCGACTCGGCTGGGCGGCGTTCGGGAAGTTGCGTGGTATCTTCTCGTCCAATTTACCGCAGTGTCTCAAGCAGTCTCAAGACAAAAGTCTTTGACCAGTGTGTGTTGCCAGTGATCACCTATGGGACCGAGACATGGTCGCTCACAATGGGCCTTATCAGAAAGCTTAAAGTCACCCAAAGGGCAATGGAGAGGGCTATGCTCGGAATTTCCTTGCGTGATCACGTCAGAAATGATTATATCCGCAGGAGAACTAAAGTTACCGACATAGCCCGGAGAATTGCTAAACTTAAGTGGCAGTGGGCAGGGCACATTGCTCGCAGAACGGATGGCCGATGGGGCCGAAAAGTTCTGGAATGGCGACCGCGAACCGGAAGACGATACGTTGGAAGGCCTCCCACTAGGTGGACCGATGACCTGGTTAAGGTTGCGGGAAGGCGCTGGATGCGAGACGCACGGGATCGGTCAATGTGGCGACGCCTGGGGGAGGCCTATGTCCAGCAGTGGACGTCTTTCGGCTGAAATGATGATGATGATGATGAACATAACATCGCACTGATAAGCTCTAAAGGGGTACGCAGGTGTAAACTTTTCACCCTGATATACTCTCATTCCACCGGTTTCGTTTAATTTTCATGTTATTGGGTTAATCTATTCTGGTATCACTTTGGGCATTATAGGTACCTAGCCTATAGAACTGGTCCACTATGTACCACAACTAAAAAGTGAAAATAAAAAACGTTTTTACAAAAAAATCAAACCAACTTCCAAATAAAAACATTACAAAGTGAAAAATAACTTCAATTACGGAAGTCAGTGTCAAAAAAAGAAGAAACGAAAACAGGAACACCGACTTCCGAAAATGAAGTTATTTTTCACTTTGTAGTGTTACTATCTGGAAATCGGCACGCTTAATATGTATCTTGCAAGAGCAAAACGATAGCGATTTTTGCGCAATAATTGCTCTTCAATACAGTAGTTTTAGAGTTTTTGGCGGTTTTCTTTAGAAATAAGTGGATTTGACAAACAGCGAGCGATTAGCAAACGATTGTGTAGGACCTACCATACCTACACTGTAGGTAATACCGACTTTTATGACATAAAGCGTTTGATCGCGCAATGATTGCTGTTTCTTACATAATTAGCCTGGGGTTGTATTTTTTGGAAAAAAAAAATTGTTGCAGTGTTTTACCCCGTTTTGTATTCAAATTTGTTTGTAGATACATGTCGTAATGTAAAATAAATGTGTCGTATTCAAATCGTGAAGACTTCGTTTTTCGAAATAGAGATGTTTTGCGTTAAGAAACTGTTGGGTAGTAACATCCATTTTTTTCCCCGTAGCGAAATTTTAAATATACAGATAGAAATTTAAGAGCGTAAAAAACTAATTAAAACTGCATATAAAAAGTAAATTTGGACAAAATGGCCTTTACGTCCTTTATAGCGGAAAGCATCGAATCGAATATGGATCGAGTATTTTGTACGGACTTGACTAGGTGGAGGTTAGTGATGGGTGTTGAATGAACGAATCGTTTTTTTAGACTGTTTACTTGGCGTCAACTGTTTTGTTTCTCTCTTTCTCATGCAGAAACAAACACGTTCATCTCAGTGAATGCTGTCAAATGTAATATAAACGAATCTTTATTTGGTTAAATAATAAATAATTTTGAATTTTGTTTATGGCACGTTACTTGTTTAGTCCTGATTGAAAATATGTACTTATGCATTACATGTCTTTCAAGGCGAAATAATAAAGTTTCTCATTACCTACTTTTTTCGTTCATACATTCGCTAAAAGTGTTATACTTACAAATTTAACTTGTAGCTTATTATTATAAATAAAAGTATAAAACAAGTACATAATAAATATGTAGGGAAAACTATGTAATTGTCGGGAAAAGCCATTGTTAGCATGGGTTCTTTTTGGGCTAAGAGAGCTAGACAAACCTACTTATTTGCTTGTATGTACCTAGGATCACAATTAAACTAATCACAGTAATCACGTTATGTATTGGAGAATAACGACAATCCACGTAGTTTGATCTACACAAACAATCAGTACCTCTCACTGTATTTCTTTTTAGGTTTTATAACGAATTCCCAACTCAATCCAACCCGCCATATTCTTACACGATCCTGTCCGATCTCCCCTTGTTCCCCTTGCCAAAAACTAGTGCTTAGTGTTATGTCAAATTGACATCTGTCAGAGTAATTCGAAACCATATCTCCATAGACTACTATTCTCTTCAGAACGAAATCTTTAGAAGTGCCGATAAATACATAAAAATAACTGATTTATAGTGGATTGTGTACATACATACATACAAAAACTCATGCCTTTTTCCCATGTGGGTAGGTGGATTATGTAAATAGTGTATAAATTATTAATCAACTAGTAAACAAGTTTCTAAATAAACGACCTAATCCGATCGTTCACTAAACTGCGGATGAAATGCCTCTGTTGAGTCTATGAATGTAAACTAGTCGAAAATTAAACTGTTTTATAAACTAGTTTATCGTAGACTAGGCGTCTACGATAAACTAGTTTATAAAACAGATTTCGGTAAATCAGTCTCGTTTCGTCGACTGTAAAAACGTCGACGAAATTTGAAATCTAGCACGTAAAAATGCACTTAGATACCACATTTTACATAGATAGGTAGCGTAGGTATCTACCTATTTTACATCTCAAACATAAAAAACCTATACCTATGTAGGTATCTAGCTCTATTAAATTTTTTATGATAAATATCGAACGGTCACGAATTGGTTAGCGGAGCTGTCTAAATCCTTCGATCAACGATACCATAGTTATTTCGAATCGTGAGAAATTTCAATCCTTGAGCGCAAAAAAACTATTCGAAACAATATCTCGAAGTTTACTGCCATCGACATTTATCATAAGTTGTCGGATACGGATGTTAACGTTCCCAGTGTTCGTTATATTGCCCATTAGTGGGCGGTGATGAAAGAGGGTAGTTTGTCATTGCACGCCTCATTATCGCGCGAGATGACGCGGCCGATCTCAGGACCAATTTGAATATCAAAGCGCTCCCTTCAGCGTTATATTAAACTGCTATCAAAACACTCCAATAACGTGATGACTTTCAATAACTACTCCATTCTTTAGCGATCGATAAAATCGATATTGTTCCGCCATAAAAAAAATCGCTTTGCATAATAACCATACAGGATGTTTACGTAGGGAAAGGAGGTCATAATTTTTATTGAAAAAAGCGTTATTTTTTGGCGTTTGGAAAGTGACTGTCGCATTTTCATGTAAAAGTTGTATGCAGTGATGAATGACATTTTTAATTGAGCAAAGAAAGTAACGATATATTTAAATTTAAAACAACCTGTATCTGAACAAATTTTCATTACATTCGAAATGTTTTAATTCTCATGAAATGATATAGGAATAAATATTAACGACAACAGCGAGAAAAGGAAACGCATTAAAACGAAGGTAAATTATAATATTACAAGCAATTGACCCCGCTGGCTGGAAGAGACGGTGACAATTGATGCATCGACAGCGTTTAAAAATGGACATAATATTATACTTCCAGGCTTTACCAACATGTCATAAAATCGAGTAAATAAGTCATTATCAGAAACTTTACAGGTACTTCTTGGTTTACGGTAAATTTTGCTGATAAGTTCAGTGGAACCTGGTAAAGTGCATGTGGAACACCTCTACCGCCTGCTAATAATTACAACGAAGTCCCAACATTTTTGCATCGTAATATTTATTATTTATTTAAACTTCATGTTCAATGGTGATACAAAGGCGGACTTAACGCAGCAAGGCATTCTCTACCAGTCAACCTTTGGTTTAAAAATTACACAACAGTGGTAGGTGTACAAAATAAAAAAATAAAACAAATTAACAATTATTAAAATCAGATATTACCTGTGTATTATTATTCGGTAATAACTTGGGGGTGACCATAAGCTCTTAGAGCAAGGTTATTTGGTGACAGATGTATATGTCGCAGTAAGATAGATGATGCCGTAATATAGTTATATCCCTAGGGATATAATTATATTACGGCTTCATCTATCTTATACAAGTCATATACATTTGCCCCTAACACACACTCAAAATAACTTTACTCTAAGAGCTTATGGTCAACCCCCTCTTCTCAAATCTGAGTTTATGTTACTGAGAATAATAAGCCTTAATACCTGAGACATTTTTTTTTCGAGAACTATGAATGTGATTGAAGCAAAAGAAGTATGTTAGGATCGAAGCAGGTGGCGTTCTGTAGTTTCTGCATACCCCCATGGGAAAAAGGCTTGAGTTTATGTATGTATGTATGTATTTTTATTTTATTATAAGATTTTATTTTTTTACTTCTATAGGTGCTTGGGACTTTTTGCCCAATGGTCTCTTTAATAAGACAAAGTATTAATAGGTATATGTAAATCATTTAATTTTCTCTGAAAATAATTTCTAAGTGCTTTCAGATCCCGGTTAATATAGAGTTTCACTGTATCTGTTTTTAAACGGAAGTCAAAAACCTTTCCATAACGCCTCTATGGTACTTCATTTAAAAAATACAGTGACTTTAAAATGATTAGCGAGATAAATGGGCCTCGGAATGGCTACGAATTAAAAGTTCCCAGTGTTTATGTACCACATCATGCCTCATTACGTGCTCTCAAACACAGGTCTGGTCAAATTATGCAAGTGCTGCTTCCTGTTTTTGTCCGCAAGGTGCAGTTTTACTTTTAGTACCCGGAATGCAGTGCGTTCGTAAAATTATTGTTATTAAATTTCTGTGCCCAAAGCGGCAGATTCTTAAGTTATGTCACAGATAATTATAATACTAGCATATGTTAAATAATTTATGTAATAACTAGCTTTTATCGCAGATTCGCTCTTGTGGCCCATGCCTCAGGTAGATACTGTACTTTTTCCCAGGATAAAAAGTAAAGTACGTACTGACGGTTTAAAGTGTCATAGACAGGTCATAAGCTACGTTTTACCCGACTGCGGAAGGTTAATGTTTTTCGAGCGTATGTATTTATCCCAGAAGAATGCCACAGAGTGCACCGATGCGATAGTGTTTAGTACCTACTTCATGATTACCTTTTAAGGATAGAAAATACTGACAAAAAAATGCCTATTTCTCTTTCTTCATTTTTTGACACCGACTGCCGAAATTGAAGTTATGTATTTTTACTTTTGAAGTGTTTTTATTTGAAAGTCGGTTGTATTTTTGGCTAAAAAAGTTTTTATTTCTTTCTTTTTATGTAGTTGTACATAAGTCATATTTTTTATATTTATAATTCAAATAATCTATGTATTTGAATATTTCTTATCTTATGTCTAATAACAAAACAAAATATGGTGAAACAGTCGACCGCCTCGGACACCATGGCCTACCCTGCAGTAGGATAGGCCATGGTGTCATGACATCATACGTCGAGCTCTTGTCACCGCCCCGGGGTGCCAGCTGTTTTAGAACCCAATGGCTTGGCACGCGACGATGGGAAGGGACCGGACGGGATGACCATAATACCTTGGAAGTTGGGTAGGCTTTTGGTGTGGGATGCAACATGTGTCGACACCCTTGCGCCATCCCATCTTCTTAGCACGGCGGGCTGTACTGGGGCTACTGCTGCTGGTGCAGAAAACCTCAAACGGTGCAAATATAACAACCTTATTGGCAGTTATATGTTTGAGCCGTTTGGGGTTGAGACATTAGGTCCATGGGGTCCGAATGCTCACCGAGTGTTTCGAGACATAAGTAAACGGTTAGTCGACTGTTCGCGTGACCAGAGGGCTGGCCTTTTCTTCAGCCAGAGAAACAGCATTGCCATTCAACGTGGCAATGCTTCCAGCGTTCCGGGCACGTTTCCCATTGACATCGATGTGGACAAATTTTTTGATGCGCAATGAGCCCTTTTCCCTCTCCCTTTTGTATGAAAATTTGCTGAACATAATGAAAAAAATCTGTAATGTCAAAAATTATGCCAGAATAGATTACCCAAATAACATGAAATCGCATATACGTAGCCGTTGAAATGAGAGTGTACCAGGGTGAACGGTAAACATTTGCGTACCTCTTTAAAGCGTGATGTTATGTTATGAAATGGTAAAAACAATAAACAGAAATGAGATTGCAGCAATCCCGAGAGATTTTCCGTCATTTATTGAAGAGTTCTGTTGTATATCTTCGAAGTTCTTCATCAGATCTTCACCAAATTTAAATGGAACCAATTCGGGAACATAACAAAAAAAAAGAATCGTCGTCCAATTACAAACATACAGTCGAATTGAGAACCTCATCCTTTTATGAAGTCAGTTAAAATTAAATGACTTAATTTAAGACTACTCAGCTATCACTCGTTAATTTAAGGCGCAGATACCGCTCAGTAGCTGATTTTAAAATGAGAATCACATATAAGGAAAGTAAAAATCTACAGAATTTTGGGTCGCGCGGGTTTGAAACCAGTGCGCGTTTTGTTCCCTCAATACAAGGTCGTTGGCGACTGTCGTCGTCTTAACTACAACAATAAGTTTTTGTCATAATATCACAAATCACTATCAAACTTTAGCATTAAACGCTGCAGGTGCAACCGTTTCCTACTCAGTCACCCTTCATGATTCCTTCCTTCTAGATTGAAATCTGTAGGTAAACTGGAGCAATTATTACGGCATGATCCGTATTTAATTATTGTTCAAATAAAGAGTCAGGTGTTAAAATGAAAACGGCCGCGAGCTGAGCACTGAGCAGTGAAAGGAAAGGAAACAAAGCCAGGCACTGAAGTGATCATTTCCTAGAGATTTCTATAAGCGTTGCTGTTTGTTTGTTTTATTGCTTCATCTGATCTCTTAGTTTCGTATTTATTACTTTAATATCGTTTTCGTTTCGTAATATGCCGTTCCACTTATTTAGAAGTAGGTATGGTTAACAAATTAAAGGGGTTTCCGTTTGTGGGTTGCCTGTCCTTACCTGTGTCAATTCAACAGTCTTGAGATTAAGAACCTTACAAGAGTAAAAGGCACGGTCAGAAATAAACTGTCAAAGAAAATTATGCGCAATTTTTTGTAGAAAAAGATGTTTGGCCTAAAATAGAATGCCACCTCTGCACAATTGAGGTTGAAGTTCAGCTTATTCTAATAAACTTATAGAAGTCGTGCCATAACTTAAGGTCGTAGGTGATTCGTGAACGATAAAGCAGAGCGTTCCCAACACCAAAACATTGATTGCAAACAGCAGTAGGTACAAGGTCGTCCAGACAAGTTGCGCAATATTTGGGTACTTTTATCTAACATCTCCAATGTTCGGTCGTCATTCAAATGTAACATGAATTATTTAGTTTCCCAAAATTATGCAATGGAACAAATTGAAATCGTTTTGAATCAACACTGACCCCCGCTGGGCACCTCGCGGTTCTGCCCTGCAATAAAAACGTAGAAATATTTTATTGTGTATCGAATATTGGTTGATACATTTCGTAACATGAAGAACATACAGGCATATAACACGCACGGAGTAAGTGAGTCGTAAAAGTATTTCAAAATATAAAATGTAAATGACAAGTAGATACAGAAATTCACGACAGTTACAGTGGCCATAAATATCAGACCTTTTGTTATTTATTTTGTTCTTACAAGAGGCAACGAGTTGAAAAAGACAATTTGTATGCAAGTTAAAACTGCACCAGCTAACCACCAAGGTTGACTCGTTGGTATAGCGGTAGAAAACACGGCTGGAGCGTAAAGCTGGGTGCGACTGCCAGGTTAGATCAAAAATGTTATTCGGCTTTTATAATAGATGTCTAGCCGAAGTCAGTCTCATGAAAAATTGATTCCAATAGGCCCTCTCTATTACTTAATTACAGTGTAAGGGTAACGCTGTCTCGCGGTTCGGTTCGGCCCATGTCTGGCAAAAAGTGTTATTGATTTTTTCTATTAGTCATTCAAAATCGAAGTTAATATTAGATTGTTGCATCGAGCGCCAAGTTAGTTATTAATGCATGAGTGTTATGTTGGTGCCCGAGCGCATGCGACGGTACTAAATTAACACGAGTGAGTTGATTACTCACTTTAGCGAGGTGCGTAATCTTCTTTTATACTACACCTGCTCGGAAAGTACCTTGATACTTTATCAAATTTACGGTAGAAAGTACGTCATTGCATATCGAACAAATATGCGGCGAGAAAACGCATCTGAGCGGGAGAGAAAAGTGTATGAAAATCCATTTCTTACGTGGTTTTTCTTTTTTAATTTTGGGTAAGACTATGCGCTGGTAACCTAAATATCAAAAGCCAAAAAGTTTTTACAGTGAGTTTTTATCTCCAAGTTCGCAAAATGACACTGGCCACTAGCTGTGTGTTGGATGGTGTCAAACAATTTGAAAAAAGAACATGTGAAAATTGCAGACGCCATTGGCGCCATTTTCAATTTGTGTGATGTTTGAGGATTCAGTTTTCGTAGAAAAGTAAAATAATAAAGATTTAGTTTTTTATTTTCCTCGTAGGTGTAGTATAAAGCACTATGTATCACTCGAGAGAAAGTGCGATTCCCGATCTCGGGTGTTTTAAAGCCCTCGCCTACGGCTCGGGCTTCAAACGACACCCTCGACGGTAATCGGTCACTTTCTCCTCTCGGTGAACAATGTACTATTCTTTCAACTACCAATCTACCTACCGTGATAAAATATTCCTACTCAAAATAAACTCAAGTTAATGAAAAATATTTATCCCGCGACTTTTGCGGCAAAAGGTTATTAGCAATTTAATTTGCAGTTGTATTTATACTTTCTGGAGTTGAATTCATATCGCTATCGCTGTCTTTTTCCATAGTTTTTAACTTTTCTTGCTAAATATGAAGCATCAAAGTTTTACAATGGTACGAAATGCGCGCCAGTTTGTTTTTTTAGTCAAGTCGATTTTGTTCAGCCGATTTTTATTTTCAGCCACTATCTTTTTGATCTAATGCATACATTTTATATTAAACTTAATGGCAGACATTAAACCTCTGTGGTAAATTTATGTGTAAATAAAAAAACAGTGCATTAATGAAAAACTGTGCAACAATGATATTTACTATAACATTTCTGAACTGTTTTGGTTCTAGGCAAAAAATCGTCCTTTGTGATTGGTTTTGTAGTGATTGATGATAACATTATTACGTACATAGTTTAAAGAAAAAATCTTTATATCAATTAGTTTATTAAGCGGCACTTTTGAATGTCAAAAATTTTAATTTAGAAGTAATAATAATTGATTCTTACGTCTTATGATGATTCTTTCGAGACTAACGGAAAGTAAACTCCAAACTAAATGTTAAAAAAAAAGTGTTTTACAACATTTACATACATACATTAATTCGTATACGCGAGAACGATGCACCCAGACTAACGCTACTATACTACGTATAGCACTAACGACCCGATCTAGCATGCCGCTCTTGGCGCCCTTTAAAATGACGCCTTAGGAGATAAACCTTTCAGAATTTTATCTATTGAAAAAAATGCGGTTTTTAAACCGCCACTTTTTTTACAACTTCGAGCGAAGAGAAAACAAAGTGAGCTAGAAAATTTCACCTAAGAATTTTAGCAACATTATGAACGTTAAGTTATTTAAAGGTGGGTTTACAACAAAGAGAATATAACCACTAGAGAGCTTATAGGCCGATTTCTTCGAAGCACACGACTCACTACCGCGGGCCGGGAGACGAGGAAGAACGCGCGGCTGCAATTGGTCAGTTCAAAGTAAGTTGCGTAGGTATGGCTATCGTTAGGGTTGATCAACTCGATTAAGGGAAAATTGTCGATATCGATAAAATGGATTTTAACATTATTAAAAATACTCAATTAAAATCATATAAATATTATTTAATAAAAATCAATCAATTACAAATATAAATATGTGTGTCGGGGACATAGAGAAACAAAAAGTATTTTTCCAAATCGGTCAAGCCGTCTACGAGTAATCCGGGAACATAATACATAAGAAAATTCGACGAACTGAGAACACCCTCCTTTTTTTAAGTCGGTTAAAAGTAGATAGATATTTTTTCATACATTTTTTATTAAGTTTAATTTTATTATTATCGATATCGACTTCAGCTATTAAAAGTAACAGCACAGATATTTACGATAAAAATACAAAGGGATAGAAGCATTAGAAATGTCTATTGAAAGAGCGAGACTTTTCCAAAAGACATCAACGCAGGACTCAAAAGTGTGCTCGTTTACCCCATCCATCATTTTAACTAGATCCCTGCGGTGTCTCATAATCTGATTAAATTAAAAATAATTTTCGTACTGTTTACTTACCGATGAAAAGTTATGCCATCCTTTTTGTAACTAGATGTCTTGGCATGTTTCCCATACCCCTTTACGGCGCATGAGGGCATTTTTATGCGTTATAATTGCAATAAAAAGATAAAACAATTTGTATTTATTTAGCGTGCATACAGATCTAATAACTGGACACAACTAAAATTGTAGTACCGAAGCCTTTACATAGGCGACAAAATACTAATAGTTTTCGAGCGTCGGGGCACTGTATGCGCCGTCAAGTGGTTATATCGTCGTTGGTTTACAACAAGAACAGCGACAGCGAAGCGTACTTGAAAACTTGAGCACCACACCACAGTTCAGCTTGACCGCCCCCCATTTATGCCACTCTGAGCATTTGCCCGGTTGCTCCTTACCCCCCCCCGTGACGCGGAAAGCACGTTATGCCGTTCATCCTGAGCCAAATCTCTCCCCGGTCATGTCAGATTGCCGTCCATCGGAATAGGTACCTATTATGAGAATGATGGAATTAAAGGAGTCCAACTGTGTTTGCGCACACACTTGAGATAGGCAGGTACTATATATCTCCCTAGCCGATGGCTAGTCTCCGTTGAGATGCCGTCTTGGTCGAAATCGGTCGGAAGGTTTGTTATTATTATATGCAAGTACAACAGCTGGTGGCCCAGGGTTACAGCCCCGACTTACGAGTTGTAAGTCGTGGGTTCGAACCCAGGCAGGCGTTTATTTCATCACCGCTGCTCTCAAAACGGTGAAGGAAAACAACGTGAGGAAACCGGCATGTCCTAGATCCAAAAATTCGAAGACATATTGTGACATCTACCAATCCACTCTGGGCCCGCGTGGTGGATTATAGCCCACTCCCTCTCAATGAGAGTAGGCCTGTGTCCCAGCAGTGGGAATATTCAAAGGCTGATGATGACAACAGGTGAAATATGGATGGATACTACAGGTGCAGAAAATACTTGCTTGATCTTATGTCGTGTTTCAAAGAGTTCAACATATTCATAATCAAGCACTTACGTGGATAATGTAATTGCAATGATGAAATACAACGAAATCGAAATCTCTTTATCAGAAAAAAATATGACTGTCATCCAGTCTCAAGAACGATTGCTTGATATTAATAGAAAACGATACCATCGTCTGATAAGGATAGCATTATAGTTGTCCGTATCGGAATGATTCGCATTTTGTGCTCACAAAAAGTAAAATCAAAGAAGAAGCCAAGAAGAAGCATAGTCTTTAAAGCAGTGATCGTCAAAGTGCGGTCCGCGGACGATATTTGTGCGGCCTGCGACATAGCAAATAATTTTAATAAACAGAGACAATAACAAAACTGATTTTGCGCATGAAGTTAACAAAAAATAAGTAAGCGAGACAGGAACATGAGTAAAAGCTTACCCGGGTTTCGGCAACCAGCAGCATTCAACCGCTCAGTGCGGCCAGCATGTCATTGTTGAAACTTAGGTACCTGCTGTACCACACTCTTATTTGTTTATAAATTACGCGCGAGGTATACTTCTTTAATTATATTATAATAGCGGGCGTATCAACAAAAATGCTACTAAAACGAATTAATCACTTCATCAGCATCATCATCGGCCTTTCAATGTTCCCACTGCTGGACTGCTCTCTGTATGAGAGGGAATATGTAATACACCACGCCGGCTCAGTGGTTGATGTACGCCAGACATTCTTTGAAAAGAATTTTGGTCTTCCTGCGGATAACCTCAATCAAATCTGCAATTCGCAAGAAAATGCTGAATTAATAAAGGAGTGAATGTTAACTGAAAAATGGGATAATCGCGGTTTTACGTACAACTCTCAAAAAAATGTCAATAGATTGGCCCGCATACCCACCTCAAGGTCAGAAAAGTGTGACGACCACTGCTCTAAACGTTCGGTAACCGAATTCCCTGATGGCAATTCAGACCAAAAACTCAGTTAAATTAAAAACATATTTTACTTGTTACAGCTTAATATTCAATCTTTAGCCAATACTAAAACTAAATACATAGTTATAGGTATAATAGTTTTAATAAAATGCGATGTGTTTTAGTTTTGAGTTAGATGCGTTATTAATATAACGCATCCAACCCAATCCTTGAAACGATGTTAGATACCACGAAATGCAAATTTTGCTGCGGGCTAACAAGCAAACGCTTTCCTCTAATGTTACATAAAGGGATTCTCCATTCAATCAACACTAGCCCACATATTTTGCTTATCTGATAGCCTGGTGAATTTATACATTCATGTAAAACACATTCAGCTAAATATGAATTGATGCCGATGAGTGTACTTTTACTTCACCCACAATCGAAGCCGCATTGACAATGACATTGATACCAATGATGACAAAGAACTTCGTGATCTGGCTAATGCAAGGAATCTCAAGTAGGGTCAAGTGGCGTAATGAAAGTACGTCTAAACGAAAACCGTGTTCTATTCTCTGCTAAAAATGTTATAATAGAAATGGCAGAAGTAATAGGGAACAGTATAAGAGGCGATTAACGGCGTTATGTTTCAGTTATGTAATGATTCTGTTATGATTCCCGTGAAAGTAAGAGGAAGGAAAGTATTTCCTTTCAATTAGGATAGGCCTAAGTTTTAATTAGGTTGCTATATACCTGATATTTGGACATAACCCTAGGAATTTATGAGCTTCCGATCTGCGTTGTTTAAAAGCAAGACCCGGGCAGAATGAAGGGTCGACTTTATGAAGACGATTTTAAAATCAAAAGAAATAGGTAATTGGGGTCTTATCCCTAATTATTTAAATACACCAATGTCAACTGCAGTAATCAAACAGTTAATATCAATACAAATTACATAAAAGCACTTCTACTAGAGGAACATTTCGGTTTCAATACAGCAGATAACAAATCAGAATCGTGCCGGGTCCACATTAGCACGCGGCACGTTCCGGCCCGCACGGCATCTGATAGGTAATACACCAGCCGTAATGCGCTCCCTGCTACACTATTTCAAATGTTACTACAGTTGCCATGTTGTTCCTGCCGCGTAGACAGCTCATATCGCGCAGAGTAATCGCGAACCTCGCCCTACACCATCCGATATGGACCGCCCGATTCCTTGAAACGAGTATTGCGTGAGACGGAAGCACTGATGCTAGTATAAACATTGTTTAAACCATGTTTGTGTAATACTGAGCGCCAATTCGCAACATAAACAGGACAAAATTAAGGAAATGAAATACTATAGTTCAAACATTAAGCAAATATAATGCATAGCTCAATTTCATAGTCCATAATGTCTTAATGCAAAACCAACAGTTGTAAGCCGATTTGTACATAAATTAAGCGCCACTTAATATGACAATTTACGAGCATAGCTAACACGGCTCCATGTCTCGCGTCTGCAAAGCCGGTGGATCTAGCTGACCAGACAATCAGGGATCAATTAATTTTGCTCCTAGTAAGGACATCTTTATGTGTCCGCAATACGCCTATGATGCCGCAAATCGTTTGTCAACGTGGTATTAACGGTTTCGAAATTAGGGCCACTCACTACGAGTACTATCAACCATCACGGATCATGACGTACACCAATACATAATTTGTTACCTTTTACTAACAATTGCTATCGTCACGTTCCTGTGGGTCATGATAAGGAAATACTGCTCATGGCTTAGGAAGCGATTGCCGACAAACACAGAGCAAACGCAAGAAAACATCGAGCTTCAACCTATGGGACAGCAGCCTGCCAACAACAGACTTCCAAAAAAACCAGCAGGCGGCCACGGACGTCTGCCACCCTAAATCTCAAGACAACATTGCGTTTAACTTCGATTAATTTGTACTGTGTGTGCTTAACTTTGTACAGGCGATTCTTTCCCTCTTTCTACACTCATCTTAGCTACTTTTGGGGTTGCCAATATGTACGGTCTCATCACCGTACATTTTTCTGCATACTGGCAATCTACTTAAGGCCAACGATGTGCGTCATAATTTGACCGTATAAAACATCATAACAAAGCAACCAACGTAGATAGTGATCTTATAGCCGTGTTGCTATCCAAATCAAGAGAGAAATAGTCGTCTTCCATCTAAGTTATACTGTAATTTTACTTTTACTCAAATGGTTTTTTTTTTTTTTTTACACGAAGAATAGTAACACTTTACTAAAAATAATCACTGTAACAAATATAGATTAATCATTACAATTAATTTGTTTCACATACCAGCTAGTGAAACAAACCAACTCAACAACTGTGACGTGTTTCTCTCCAACCAACTAACGGCGAATCAGTGTACGGACTTGCGACCCGTACATTAAATGGTTAATATATTAATTAATTATTTAATTAAGTTTAAATTGTCCTTCGAACCTTTGTGTATCTTAGTGTGTTTGTGTTTGTTACGGTAGTGTATCAGTGCAGCTGGTCTCCCGGAAGAGGATCGCCCCAGTTGGATCGAGAAGGCGCACATACCTAACATGATTACAGGCACATTGAGTAGCGGAACCAAACTACAACTATTGGAGGTGCTTTCAACAACTAGAAGTGCCTCTAACGATGAGCTATAATTACTGGAAGTGTCTTCGACAACTTGAAGAGCTTCGAACAACTGAAACTAAATACAGGAAGTGTCTTTGACAACTAGAAGAGCTTCGAACAACTAAAACAATTACTAGACTGGAAGTGTCTTCGGCAACTAGACGGGCCTCCAACTACCAACTACAACTACTGTGATAATCTTCGACTACTAGAAGAACCTCTACAACGACTACCTACAACTACGGTAAGTGTCTTTGACTACTGGAGGAGCTTCCAACCACTGGAGCTAACTCCAACTACTAGAGGCGTCTGGAACCACAAGGAATCTTCAAAACCTGTTCAGAATAATATTTTGTGAACTACAAGGCAGCTATCGTGTACCATGTCCTCCTGGAGGGTGGAGGATGTGTGGTTGTTGGATCAGCACTAGGTGATGGAGCTCGCTAGTGTAACAGTTGGTGAGCCTGCTA
Organism: Orthosia gracilis; assembly: GCA_947562075.1. NCBI lineage: Eukaryota > Metazoa > Arthropoda > Insecta > Lepidoptera > Noctuidae > Orthosia > Orthosia gracilis. Next base: position 39,005,772 of record OX387272.1, on the reverse strand, counting down.
CGAATACTTGGATGTGATATGTGAAATCAAACTCATACTGGTCATTTAGGTTTATAATCTGAGAAAACTGTTAACTAAGGAATACAATTTTAAAACGATGTCTATGACTTTGAGCACTCTATTTTAACCAAGCGTCTCAGGCGACGACTATCGACAGAATGTCTCCGCTCAAAACACTCGACAAACTCCCGAGTGTTTACCAAAAAAATGATCGCCTCCATGGCAGCCCTTTGCAATTATTAAGGCATATAGGTATTATATAAAACAAAAACCCTAAAAATAACCAAATTGTAACAATAAGATCATTCGTTTTTATTTAAAACAAGCCATTATAGGTTAAAAAGAATCAAAACCTAACAATCGTCCGTCCTGACATCGTGTGGGTCCCTGCACACGACTCCAGGTGGAAACCTAACAATCGGGTTCCTGGCTAGTCGTTCGAGCTTATTATTTAATGAACTACTTTAATAACTTTTACAAACAAACAAACAGAATAGTGTCAAAGTCTTAGACAAATCATTTATCTTTTAAATTTCAATAAATTTTAATTTAAGTTAAAAATTATGATATTGATTCTACCGTCCATTCGGAAATGTAGATTGTAATGGAGAAGAACGGACAAGAAACTCCACACTTACTCTTTTAAAAAATGTGTTTTACAATATTTTGAGGATTATGCACCTCGATCATAGAATATACAATATTGTTCATTTATGAATCGTTTATCCTCGCAATGGAACGCCGTGGGGCTATGACACCAATGGAGAACAAACTTATCATTATTACTTATACAAACCAACAAAATAGTGAAAACAAAAAAGCATTATTGAACTTTTAACAATAATACAATTGTAGAAATTATTAACTGCCTTACTAATATTCATCATCAAAGAGTAAGTTCACGACCGATCAATTTGTCGTGAACGAACACCATCCCTGAACAATCAGTAAATCAGGAGGCCCTAACATCCTGAACGATCAGTAAATCAGGACGCCTAGCGACACCAACACGAGCCGATCAGTTAAATCTCATGTTGATAGCCGAAAGGACTTTTCTCTTAACCAGGCAGCAGGCGTCCCTCGCGCCATCAGTTCGGAGGTCCCTGACTCTCACCCAGCAGCATCCCAGCGACACCAGCAAGAGCCCTCGATTTACGCTCAAGCCGATAGCTGATAGGACTTTTCTCTCAACCAGGCAGCAGGCATCCCTCGCACCGTCAGTGTGGAGGTCCCTGACTTTCACCCAGCAGCATCCCTCGCGACACCAGCAAGAGCCTACGATTTACGCTCAAGCCGATAGCCGAAAGGACTCTCTTAGCCAGGATGCCTCGCGTCCTGACCTGTAATTACAACAAATAATATTCTGTACATAACAGTTTCTTAAATTCTGCTCAACCCAACAAGAAGGGTATAATTAGTATAAGACAGGCTTAATTCAGCCATTGGTTCCCAGGATGTAAAAATACAACCTATTACATCATCCTCTGAAGGTTATGTTGGCATTCTGTAGTCGTACCAAATTGTATTTACTTTAAATCTTCGACAAAGAGTATTCTACCCAATATTTGATAGAATATTATTTAAAACGATTATTTGTTTTAAATCTCATTTTTTTGACAGTTACTTCTAGCAACTTTTGGGATATAATAAACTGGCATTCTTAAGACTTCTTGCTAAAATCTCTATAAGATGGTAAATAATACAATCGGACCACTGTTTACATGAATCAACGGTTTCATGCGCTCCACAAATACTATTGTTTGGCGTTTGCTTTCTGTATTGATTGGTGCGGTATCATTGATAAAACAAACCAATCCATGACTAGCATCTTGCTAACATGGTGTGGTTATCCATTACTTTACCCGTACTTTATTTGCTCGTTTGATTTAGGTCTAGCTACCTCGTTTATCACGTATTTCATACGCTCTGCTTCAATTTTATGCGTGTTAAAATAGGTACCAACGTTGTTTAGGAATGAGTCAAGGTTTTTAGTATCCTAATGATTTAAATTATAGAACCTTAAGCGATGATAGTTATACCAAACATATTGACTGTACTAGTTTGTGAAAACCTCAACAAGTTGTCAATATTATCACAAGATTACAACAAAGCAACTCATTCCCATTATTAATAATTGTTATAGAGTTCTTATAATCCTTCTCGTTTTTTTTTCTCCTATAAGTTTGCTTATGTACCACAGGAGGCTCAAATAGACAATTGACTTTGTTGTCTTTAAAAGTCTCAGATATTCCTCCGTGAATGAACATTAATATGTCTTCCTCATTTTCATATTTTATAGATCTTAAATGCAAGTCAATAGTGCGATTATAAAAATGTATCAAAACGAAACCAGCACTGTTGGCTCGAATGTTTACTGCTCCGTCAGTGTATTTTACTGCTGACATTCTAATATAATTAGGTATAATTTTGCTTAAGGATGATATTTTCTTAGTCAACAAACTTGGTATCAATTTAGTAAGAAGGTGACGATTAGTTTATCCATCTTGCTTTAGAGACATGACACTATGTTAGTATCTACTTGACGTTTCATCATTTGACATTTCTTTTTTGTTTAATTTAATAGAAATAGTTCTTTTAACTTTTGTAATAAAACATGTTTCTGTGATTCTTTTTATAAGCAAACAATTATGTAAAAACATAATTTCTGCTTTATCGCGTTATCTACCGTTATAGTTTTTATTCTCTATATGATTTACTACAATGAACCCTATGGTCAAAATTGCAATACCATAGGAATTGACAGTTTGAGATAAGTTGTATATCAAGAGAACTTTAATATTTTTAAATTTAATAAGCATAATTAAGGTCGCCTGTACAAACACAATATTTGGCTTTTTATAGTTGCCATCGACACGCTAAGAAGCAGAAAAGAGATTACTTTATTAGTCGTGGTGGCTCAGTGGTTAAGACATCGTCTCTTGAGCTGGAAGGTCGTGAGTTCAAATCCGGAATAGTGCCGATGTTACTTCAGTCAGTCAGTTCCAAATACTTTCTAATTTTATCTTCGACATCGCTGACATCGGTGTGAAAATCTAGACTTACAGTTAATATAAATTAGAAAACGCCAAACCACCTCAAGCAAGAGAGATAATAATACTCGTGCCGTCTCTGTATGAGAAGAGGCTTTTGCCCTGCAGTGGGACAGTAACGGGCTGGTATTACTTATTTTTATATTAGTTATATTCAACCAAACACTAAAAACTCAACAACTTTAACGAGTTGCAATCATCTCTCTGTAGAAAATTTGATTATGGGTATGCCGCTTCAAATACTCGACAAATTAAAACTGATATTGCATTTTACTGTTAACTTATGGAAGAGAATGGTTACTCACATGGCCTACCATTACATTGACATTAACAGTCTTTACGTTGGCAGCCATATCGCGCTATTCTAGATCCGATGCCTTCATAACCGCGGGGACATTATCGTGCGATACACCTAGTTCTCTAGTCCATAAGAACTTACAAATAACTGTTTTATTTGTAGGTAATAATTATTATCCATATACCGATTAGAAACAGGTCTGTTACTTATACCACACCCGCGTCTTTGTTGTTTAATCGTTTAAAATAAGTTCTCATAGCTTTTGTACCACATCACTACTATTTGTTAGTCTATCATCTATTGTACTGTGGCACTTTTCTGTTGCACAAACAATCTTATTACAACGTGTACACTTCACAGCGGCTTAGTGCTGTGCGAAAAATGTATTATTTTCTTACAATAATTGTAAAACCCGGGGATGTGTGAGATCGGTCCGGACAAAGTTGGATGTATTCCCTACTATTGAATAAATACTAACACCTGATTGGAATGGGAACAACGTATACAATTCCAAAAAGAAAGAGTGGCATAGATGTTTTATCTGTAATGCTTTGATGTACCTACTAAGTATTTCGCTTTTATAAATAAGACGTTATTTTTCATAATAATCTGGTTCTGGTTCTCTGCTAATCATTTTCCAAGGTCTAGCCCTAGCTTAGTTCGCACGGAAATGCGTTCATAACTTCTCCTGCCAAATAAATAGAATGGTACCTACTTAACCTGTGCCACGTCTTGGCAAAACCTTGTAAGTTTTGTATACCAAAATGAATGGTGATACTTTCATCCCAACTGTATGCGCAAGAATTCAACTTTTGTCACCAAAAGTCCATGTGATGGTTTAAGGACGAAGAGTCAAAGTTCGACAATATATTTTATGATATATGATCAATTTTAAGGTTCCGTACCCAAACGGTACAAACGGGACCCTATTACTAAGACTCCACGATCCGTCTGTCTGTCTGTCTTTCACTAGGCTGTATCTCATGAACCGTGATATATAGACAGTCGAAATTTGCACAGATGATGTATTTCTGTTGCCGCTATAACAACAAATACTAAAAACATAAACATAAATATTTAAGAGGAGCTCCCATACAACAACGTGTTTCTTTTTTGCGATAATGGTACGGAAACCTTCGTGCGCGAGTCCGACTCGGACCTAGCCAGTTTGTCTGTAGTGATTTTGGTGCGTTTTGGTTCACAGGTGGCAAAGCTAGACCGTTTCTAAACTTCTTAATGCTATCAAATAAAAAGAAGGACTACGTGACCTGTCAATCCGAGCATCACGGTCGCGCTGCCGCATTCCACGCCTCGCTTTAGATCTTCACTTGGCTCGGTGTCTCGCCTTCACACTGACGGACGTGGAGATGCTGCGATGACGGCTGACCACTCGTAGCTCGTTGCCACGTCGCGAAACGTTGCGCAGGTCTTCAACGGCGCGAGCACAGTCGTCTCGGCGACGCGCTGGCGTTGAGCTACTGAAGCGATGCCTGGCCGCCCGCAGCTCGTAGCCACTTCGCGACACGTTGCGCAAATCTTCCGCGGCTCGAGCACAGTCGTCCCGGCGTCGCGCTGCCGTTGAGCTGCTGAAGCGATGCCTGGCCGCTCGTAGCTCGTTGCCACGACGCGACACGTTACGCAAATCTTTCGCGGCGCGAGCACAGTCTTCTCGGCGACGTGCTGGCATTGAGCTGCTGCGGCGACGCCTGGCCGCTCATGACTCATTGCCACGACGCGACGTGTTGCGCAAATCTTCAGCGGATTGCACAAATCTTCGGCGGCGCGCACACGTTCACGCTCTCGCCGTATTGCCTGCTGCAGCATCTCAAGCTGCTCACGGCCCGTCTCGATGTCCACTTCTGGGTTTCAACTTCGCAGCCGACTTCGGCTCGAGTGGCAGAATGGGCCGTAGCCCGGCGATTTCGACGTAGTCTGAAATCTCGTAGACAAAAAAAAAACTTTAGAGCCGTAGATTATTGCATTTTAAGCCTATTGAGAAGTGTTTGTAAGAAGGCAATAAATTTGAAGCCGTCTTACTCTTTTTCAAGTCACTCATCACTCAAAGTTATAAATGTGGGTTTAACAATTAAGATTATGTACATTCATTGTCTAAACATTACGTTCATCATATTACCATCAGTTAAGCATGATTATCATTTCCTTTGCTACAGTTAAATCACGGTCACCATGTCATATTACACAAAAAGCTTTGACACTTAATTTATCCTTTTCTAAAAATAAACAAAGGGGCCTTGGTTCTAAGTGTAAACACTTGAGTCCCATGCGAAGTATGCGGTATCAAATGTTTCGCTTGGGGTACCTGCAGGCGACGTGACGCCCCACTTGAAAAGCGCCGTCAAAACCCAATCTGGCTAAATTCTGAGAGATTCTACATAGATATAGACCAAATACGATACAATTTTCTTAATTGATTATTATTAAGCATGCGCTGCCACCGACGACGCCGTGGCGTGGATGTGGCTTAGTTTTGGACTACACAAATATTATGAACGACTGTCGTGCCAGCAACACGAAGAAGAAGTATTTTGTGTGTCATCAATTGTTTAAAGGTGCAAACAAATTTTGGTTCAAGGAAGTGCTCACGTTATTTGAACGCTTGTTCATCTATCTATTCAAAAAAATAATACTTAACAGTAATAGGAAAAAGTGATTGCAAGATTTCAAAACGTTAAACATGATGATATCAAAATTCAAAAACAAAAGTGCACTTAATTATTTAAATAAATGAAACATCTTAAGAAGATCTCAATCTTATGGTCTCACGGGTCTCGTTATACTGTAAAGATCCGCCACTGACCAACATAACATCAATAATTATGATCACATCAATAAATACAATTTGGGCGTGTACTTACGTTTTGGTTGTTCTTGTCACTTCTGAAATGTAACAGTTGGTGAGCCTGCTACGAATACTTGGATGTGATATGTGAAATCAAACTCATACTGGTCATTTAGGTTTATAATCTGAGAAAACTGTTAACTAAGGAATACAATTTTAAAACGATGTCTATGACTTTGAGCACTCTATTTTAACCAAGCGTCTCAGGCGACGACTATCGACAGAATGTCTCCGCTCAAAACACTCGACAAACTCCCGAGTGTTTACCAAAAAAATGATCGCCTCCATGGCAGCCCTTTGCAATTATTAAGGCATATAGGTATTATATAAAACAAAAACCCTAAAAATAACCAAATTGTAACAATAAGATCATTCGTTTTTATTTAAAACAAGCCATTATAGGTTAAAAAGAATCAAAACCTAACACTAGTAATGGTGGGCCGACACCAGTCAAGGGTGCACGTGAATTTCATTGCATCCCAGGCTATTGACTCATGGTAGCGGTAGGAACTGTGGGGTTTTAATCAGTTGCGAGTCTGGCATAACCCTCCGTTCTTTCGAACTTTCCAGACAGACAGGTTATCCATGAGGAATTACACAACACAAAAAATAATAATATGGTCCGCATGTTTTCGTATGTGCGTAAATTTCTGACCCTATTTCAATAAAAGTTGGCAAGAAAGTAATTTCATATTGTGTAGTACGTATAATGGAACCTGAGAAAGGGGCGGCTGGTACTACACGGCCCAGGGCGGCCAAGACTGCGTCATCCGTCACTGCTCATATCGATAACGTAACAACCAATTACATTTTATGTCCTAAGAACATCTTTACGCCTGTAAAGTTTCTTTACGTATTGTCCTTGTCTAACGAACTGTCAAGTTTCACCTAACAAATAAACAAGGAAGGACTCGCTCTTACAAATGGAAATGTTATGTTCCTTCCAATCAAGAAATTTCCTAAATGATTTACGGCCGTAATGCATTAGATGGTAGCACTCATAATAGGCTCGGAGTACGGCGAAGCTTATTACAATGAACAGCAATTTCTTCAACTACTGTAATGCGAGCGATGCCGAAGAACTTGCCTGTAATAAATTAACTACGAGAGTAATAAACTTGGGTGGTCTAAGCTCTAACTGCTTACTACAACTACATTGATGTTATTCATTTGAATAGCTTTGATGAAGTAGCATGGGTACATGCCTTATTGATAAACACCTATAGAAATATCTGTAATTTTATCATTTCGTTAAACTACACTAGGGAACAACCATGTACTCAAAAGGAAGTCAGTGATAGCGTAACAATTGACAGGACGTAATGGAAGAACAAAACGTGTTGACCCTAAGCAACGTGGGACAAGGCCATGAAGATGATGAAGACGATACTAAGGCAGCGTCTGAGCAAATTTATGCCCAAAATGGTATGATAGTATAGTATTAACCCAGAAAGTGTTCCTAGCTGATACATTTAGTTGAACTTGAAAAATTCTTTTATAGGTTTTCCAATGGGACGTATAGGTACTGAAATCGCGAAAACAAACTTCTGTAACTATTTTTTGTCGATATAAGCTATCATCAATAGCAGAGGAGCTGATGTTTTGTGCCCAATGTTGATTCTATAGTCAAGTCGTCCAAGAGAAGAAGCGAAGAAGAAGTGAAGAGTATAAATTCAGTAATTTCAATTTATACCCCTGTAGAGTTATACCTGGGTTAAAATCTGTTGCTTGAATTTAATTTGCAAAGTATACGACAACAGTGGCCAACGACCTAGAGGGAATAAAACGCGCAATCGGTTCACATCCGCGCGACCCAAAATTCAGTAGTTTTTTGTACGTTCTTTATTATTCCATGACTTTCAAAAAAAGAAAACCTTAGATCAAAATGTAGAGAATTAAATTGTCTTTGAGATGGTGTCAGTTTCATTAAAATACGCCCGTCGGTTTTGGTGCGATTGTCGTGTTTTTGTCCGTGTTGGAACTTTACAACTTAACTTTACATTAAGTTATACGAATAAATCTCAAAATTTTCTTAGATCAAGAAAAGAAATGAGAAATTTTCTTTTTTTTCTTATTAAGAAAATGGTCTAATGTAACATATTTTTTTTTTTAAATTATGACTAGCCGTTTAGACGTAATTCTCTTTTTAAAATCAGCTACTGAGGGAGGTATATGGGGTATCTGCGCCTAAAGCAAAAGCACGCAAATAAATAAAACAATGATAATCTATTTACTTACCACACAATTTCTATTATTCTCGCCAGTCGAATCGTATCTCATCTCATCCAAATGCGACCGCAAAGTTACGAACCCACACCAGCAAATAATGCGAACTAATTTTGAGGCTTTGCAGTGATTGCTGCATTATTTTCTAGTCCTGCCAAGGTTGCAGCATGGCTTTGTGATAGGAAAGGATCGTAATGGTTGCTATTACACGGCGTAAATTCCTGTAATAGCGTTGCGAGTTGCAATTTATCATGCTTCGGTCGCTGCCCGATGACGACCGACGAGACGACGAACCAACAACATGTTATGCTAACTTTTTTTAAATTTATTTTGCGAAAAAGAAACCTTCATTAATTTTCTGTCGGTGTACCAATGTGCTATTGCAATTCCTCTAATGGAATCCAATCTAAAATTACAGCTATAATACCAACCCATGATGTTTGTTTGCTGTCGTGGTTTAAAGTCATGGGCGCCGGGAGAAAGATGCAAGGGTGATCACTTGTTCTTCCCTGGCTTTCAATCAAATTAAATTATAAAAAGCCTCATACTAGAGAACCTAGCTAGAAACCTAGTAGGAATTTCATAACTTGGCTTGCCATAATTTGAAATGATTGAAATGCGGAATAATAATTTTCAACAGTATATCTGATTTTAACGACTAAAAACGAGGAGAGTTTGTGTGCGACAACGTGTCTCGGTCTCGCGTTGCGGTCGCGCGGTGAACTGGCGTCTTAACAAGTTGCTAAAGAAAATATAGATACATAAATTTCGACCATATTAATTAATTAAAAAAAGTCTGAAGAAAATTTTGTTTGAAAACTTGGTACGTATCTATCCGATATTTTAGATATTTTAGATTTGCTTCCCTCGCTTTACATACTTCTTGCTTGCCAAGTTTTTCTGCATGGGTAGATAAATTTATAAAGATCCTATTGGAGACGGAGGGCTGAAGATGCACTTCCCTAAAAATAATCCTGCCGGCGCCCATGGGCGAGATCTTTGTTTGAACAGCAGTAGGATGAAGGAGACTAATTATAAGTAAGAGTTTGTTTGTCAAGTTGTTTATTGCACTCATAGGCGGTTATCACACTGTCACGCATCACGCTGCATGTTGCGTGAAAACGCACCTTAACGCACCTACGCGCGTACTTGCGTGAGTTTCTTCTATACAAACGGGGACGCAAGCACGCGCGTAGGTGCGTTTTCACGCAATACGCAGCGTGATGCGTGGCAGTGTGATAACCGCCATAGGTCTATGATTGCGCTAAAATATACTATAATGTGATATTTAATATCGTAGACCAAACTGACATTTAGGGGTTGTCACTTTATCGTTACATAAAAATAGGGTCAGGGTACGCCCTGACATCCCGTGTGATCGAAAATCGAAATAGATCGAAAATTAAACTATTTCACGGCAAAAGAATTACATTTGTTAAGATACTACCGGTCCTTATTTAGTTTCTACTAATTTATATAAGACTTCATTTTATCGATCGCTTTTATTATATTGTTGATTTTATATTTAATACAATAAAATTGTGTGTACTATGTGTATGAATACTGTTATACTTAAATATGTTACGATTATTATAGGTACATAAAACAAATTAAATAAAAAATCAATTAAATTATCAATCCTCAATCCTTATTTTTTTCCTCAATTTAATTATTAAAATTAAATTGAGGAATCATGTCTCATCGATTCGATGAATCACTTAAGATTGAGCCTTAAACCTACAACACTATGCTTCATGCTTGCAATATTTAAAAAAAATAAGGTCATTGGCAGCTGTCAGTTTGGTCTACGAAATTAAAAATCACATTATAGGAAAGTTGATTACTTCAGTCAGGAATGAGACCGCCATAAAATGCTTCAAAAAGTCCTTGTATTTTTACCAATTATAAATCAATATCATCAAGAAAATTATCTCGTACAAGAAGGTCCCAGAAATGTGGAGAGAGGAAGATATTTTTACTTTAAAACTAGTTGTGCCCGCGGCTTCGCTCCTGTCAACTGGCTACTTTCCTACCTACCCAACATACCTGCCTGCACAGAATATTATTTGTTCAAGGGAGATGAATATCGCCTTCAGACAAAAAAAAAGTAACGACAGTTTTGCTGCGCGCCATCTAGTAGCACTCCAGAACACCACACCGAAACGAAAACATAAAAAGCACCTGGTGTGGCAGGTATTCGCCGCCAATTAGCCTATAGCATAATATTTATTAGTAATAGTCTATGTGATGGCTTGGGAGACCTTTGACATCTGCCTTGCGAGATTTGCTATCGTAAACCCATAACTCACCGAGGGCGCCACACTAGCAGAATCGAATATGTGCATGCGACTCCCTCTTTATCTCACTAGTTGAAAAACTCACCGTGCCGCGCTCGCACGCTTTTTTTTTGAGTGTCGAATTTGGTTTTCTTACTACTTTGAAAATTATCTCCATTCTGGAGCACATTATAACCCGCAACAGCCTAGATATTAACAATATAAGTTTGTTGACACCCCTGCCTATAGTCTCGCCAAACTTCTTGGCCGCCCTGAAGTTGGCTACAATGGCTGCGCAGTAATAATAAATCTCATACAAAAACAACACCGTTTCATTGCAAGCCCATGCGAAACATGCGAATTGGAAAGCCAACATTAGGGCGGCCAGAATTTTGGCAATAACTATACCTGCCTAAGTGCCTACCCTACTTCACTTGCTACCTACCCCACCTGCCCACCATACATTTTTTCTAGTGTCATTTCTCCACGGAAAATCTCAACACCGACATTCAGAAAGTGACGTCAAACGCGGAACGCCATCTATATGCACCGGCTTTGAAACCAAATTGGTTATCACATAAATTAAAGTATTTATCTAGCCGAGAACAACAACATAATGAACATCACACACACACAGACAGTCAGATTGTGTTAGAAATACAAAAGTCCTAAGGCGAGCCAAGGTGGTAAAGCGGCCTACCTGATGAGACGTCAGCTTAGGTGCTGTGGACATGTCTCCAAGGTGCAGGAACAGAGGATAGCTAAGTGTATATTCTTTTCTGAACACCAGAAAGGGAAACGGAGCGTGACGGGCAGTTTCTACGCTTCAAGGATGTTCAAAATAGACACATCATTAGAGGCGACATTAATCCCACATTTTGGGAGACCGGCTAGATAGCATCATCATTATCATGTATATAGGTAAACAGGGAATCATCGACACGACGAAGTAGGAGAAGAAGTAAGTGGTTCATATATTATGTTCGTAAAGACTAAGTTACGAAAAGGAGCAAACAGAAACTAGGCAAATGCATGTCGTGACAGTGACAAGAAGGCTCCCACATAACATGATGCTGTGCTATGAGGGACCCACAGAACGGAGCTGATTTTCAGTGATGGCCTAGGACATAACGTACGGAAACCAAGTCCGTTGTGTATTTCTGATACAAAAAAATATTTAACAATTATGTACAGTAAAATAAAACAAGTTACTGTATAATCAAAAGATTTTTTCTAGAACCAAAAATTCGTAGACATGTGACATCCACCAACCCGCACTGGGCCCGCGTTGTGGATGTGGATTATGGCCGTCTCCCTCTCACAGAAAGGAGGCATGTGTTGCAACAGTGAGTGGGAACCTTTCATTATATACTTGTGGGAACGATAGAGATAGTGGAGATAGGTTGATTTTGTTATGTAGGTACTACCTAATTATATTTTAACACAGATGGTTTAACTTAAACAACCTTTATGGAAAATGAATTTGATTTCTGTAAATGGGAGTTTTCAATTCTTTTTAATCATCGGCAGCTGTTATCTAAAAAAACATGTGTAATTTATTCGCCTTTAATCTTCAGATAAAAGTAATCTCACGATTGAAAAATTGTTTCATGATAAGAAAAATGAATCGAATGCCTTTAGTCGATTTTCAAATTGCTTTTCAAAAAATGTTTTCGTCCCATCACAAACTGATTGTCAGTACAATCTGTATCCTGTCCGTGTCGTTGTCATCTGTCATCCTTTTGCCTACATTTCAAAACAACCTCGAAAGTGAAATTATTTTTCTTAAAAATCTAACTGAAAAAATGGGCAACTGGAAACTAGAAGTCGGCAGAATGGCTATGTACACATCGTTCCCTGTGGCCCTCTTTTTCTTCTTCAACCAACCAACTTATTTTGAGGAGTGGGTTACAAACACCAAGCGTCAAATCTTTCCACCGGAGAACATCGCAGACAGAGAAGCTATTCAGCAACTCATCAAAGATATGAGGAAAAAGCAAATGGAAGCATTGGACAAAGAATAAATCGTTGATACATGATGGTTGTTGCCGAAAGTTGTACAGAAGTGGCGCATTTTTATAGACTAGTAGTTATTTCTCATTGTTTGTTCTAATAATTACATCTATGAAGTAGGCACCTGCCTAATGTTCCGACGATAACGCGAAAGACTTCCAAAGTTCAAGTTGAATGTCCTTTGTGAGTGACCAACAAATATATCAGTGACAAAAGGATGTGAAATTGATAAAACATAATTATTAAAACAAATATTTTATTAGATATAAATAATAATAAACTTTATAGATAATTTAATCGACATGAACTGTTTTATTTAGATTGGTATTTTTATTTTAAAATACCAGGAAATTTTATAGAAAACTTAATCTACCTTAACTGTTTTATTTTTATGCATATAACTCAACACAACACCCAACACAGTTGAGCATAGTGAAGCATAGATTACATAAGATACTCCATAGAACTCTCCTATTAGTCCTGATACCATAGGAGCAACCACACCAGTTAGAGACCTCACACTGTTTGAAGCTCCTATTAGAGTCCCTCTATGGTCTCCATGAGTCCTCTTTAAAACCATTTCTAATGTAACTAACCTACCAATAGCATTACTTATAGCTAGCGGTATCAACCAAAAGGCATAAACGTAAACATTAAAAGATAAAGCCAGTCCTAATAAAGATATACTTGTAACTAAAAATACATGTAAGTTTCTTATACTATAGTCTTTGTCATGGATATAAAAACTATTAATGTAACCTATGAAAAAACTAGATAAAGAACCTATGATGCCTTGAAATGATATTACGTAACCAACATATTTGGGTGATAGACCATATTCTGTTTTTAAATAAAGTGAATAATTTGAGTAATAAACACCCATTGCAAAACCAATTAAAGCTTTGAACATAAAAATGTCCCAATATTTTATCCATTCAATATTTAATAACTCTTCAAATGATTGACGGACACTAGAATACAATATGTTTACTAAACTGGTTTGTACTTCTGTTTTTTCTTCTTTTCTTTTTGATGGCTTCTTATCTAATTTTGGAAGGAAATATACTAAACCTGTAAAATAGAAACATGTGTAAAAGTTTGACTCATTAAAAATAAAACAAACATGTCTGCATCAAAGTTCCTTACCAGAATTGATGGCAAAACATATTCCAACAATAATGGCAATCAGCATAAATCCATTTTCCGGGTGATCCTCAGCCATATGGCCACCGATCACAGGACCTAAGGTGATGCCAGCACCAGATATGGCTGCCATCTTGCCATATATTTCAGCTTGCTTCTGTTCATTCTTTTCATAGTCAGGCACTAAAGCCTTTGTCAACATCTGTGTTTGTTTGAATAGACCTGTAAAATTGTTGTTTTGTTATTCTCTTCTCAAAATAGACCTTTTTATTCTTCAAAGATGACTCAAGCCATGGCCCCAACCAAGAAATGAAATTTTCATGAATAGAAATCCAATATGCTATTGTGACTGAACATACCAAATTATCTGTAAAAATTACTTGGGAACTATATCAATACTGAGAAAAGATTTTGCTAGTCAAAGTGGGAGGATCTTAGCACTCTATCATGCTGAAGTCACCTACCCACCTTCATCGGAATGAAGTATAAGAAATATTTTATGAATAAATGCGAATTAATTTATTCTTGTATGTACCTAACACTGCTCTAACCATCAATACAACGAATATTGAACTTGTGAGTCCAAGCACAGTGTATGCTATGCCACACGTAAGCAGTGTCAATATCAAAATAGTTTTCCGCCCCTTCAGGTCACTCAAACTGCCCTGAAAAACGTATTTATGTATAATAAATAGGTGTTTAAAAACTTGTAATTTAAGAAAAAGAATGTAGGTATGGAAGTGGAACTTACAATAAGGGGTCCAGACCCAAGCTGGAATCCGGCATAAATAGATCCAAGTAATCCCACATACAAATGGTTAGCACCCATCTGTCGTACATGATTTGCTACTAGTGGGATAATGAGACCCACTGCTAAAAGGTCCTAAAAAGATATAAAATTATGTCATATTTTTTTATTGAACAACACAAACATGCAATTAGTATGAATAAAGGGGAACTTATTTTTTGTCAATACCCACTAAGAAAGCCACAGCTTGCAGCAGATAAATTGCGAAAGACATCTTGATTTAGGAAAGAATAATTATTATTCTACGTAATATCTAACACTACATAATATCAGGCACTTGCGTTGAAACCATTAACTCTTTTCATAAATTAGCGTGCCTGACGCCTGATAGATAACAATCATTTGACAATGACTGTGACTGTCTAATTGATATTTGATAAGGTTTAGTGATGGTCTGCTTGTTACCATCGTCTTAGTCGAGTAAGGGCTGCCCAACGTTAGATATTCTTGATCCGTGGAATAAAATTGACTTCTGAATTAGTTTTCTTATTAGCGTGTCGATGACAGACACCCTCTTTATAGATGTTAGAAGCCTTGCTTGGTCTAGAATTCTGCCACGGCAATGCCTAACGCTGAAGCAGTCATAAGGTCCTCACTTCTCACGTGAACAGACAATAAAACATGCGGCACAAAACGACGATATTCCTCGACTAAAGATATCTGGCGTTCGTTAAAAGGCCTTCTACACAGTTGGAACAACCGCCCAACTCAACCACCATTACCTTCATTTGTGTTGCTTGTTGAACGTCCAGGCAGTCATCTGGTCTGGTGGTCAACGGCCCGCGCGATTCCGCGCAGTAGGTACTGAAATACGTAGGTAGAGTTCGTACGTAGGGGTAAGAAGGTTATTGAAGTATTAAAACCATTTTTTTGCAATGTTTTATTTATCGATAACGGATATCCTCACGAAATTCTTATAGTCAATTCTTTTACATATTATAAATTATTCCCTTATTAAATTAATACAGATATACATCAATTAGTTTATTTTGAATTTTACTATTCGCATTTCAATAATATAGCGCATTGGACTACAAGTGGTGGGTCGTCGACGTTTTTACAGACGACGAAACGAGACTGGTCTACCGTCTACGATAAACTAGTTCATAAAATAGTTTAATTTTCGACTAGTTTCCATCATAGACTGAACAGCAGCGTTTAATCCGCAGTTGAACGATCGGATTAGGTTGTTTAGTTATGAACTTATTTATTAATCCATAAGTATTTTTTACACTCACACACAATCCATTATTTACAATCAATATTTTTGTTTACATAATAATTACTTTGTTTTACAGATACTTATTTTAAGTTAAGTATAACACTTTTAGCGAACGTACGAACGAAAAAAGTAGGTAATGAGAAAGTTTATTATTTCGCCTTGAACAAAACGTAATGCTTATTTTCAATCAGGACTATTCAGGACTAAAAAAATAACAGACCTAAACAAAATTCAAAAAATATAATATTTAATCAAATAAAAATTCAAGTAAGCTTCGGCTCGGCAGTCTTCGTAATTATCACTCGTTCCGTTCCGTCCCGAAATCAAGTCGATGCTTAAAATCTCGTTCATGAGTAAACTAGATTATTGTGAAGTATGGTTAACTAACTTTATGGTTTGGTTACCATGGATATATTTCACTGTTAGAAAAATAAATGTCAGATCAATAGATACTAAATGTCTTACGTATTTTACTATAAATAAAACAACACTAACATTAACTATATACTGCTTTATTCTTTGTAACATATGGTGATCATCAAGATCCACAAAATACAAGTTTAAGTATTTAAACTTTACATGGTAGCAGAGCCTTTGATGTTGCAAGAATACCAAATGTAAGTACCCATACAAAATGTCGAGTGCAAAAATAGACGCGCTTACGAAAGACAACTACGATACATGGGTGATACAAGCAGAAGCCGTCCTAGTGAGACAAAAACTTTGGAAATACGTTGAGACACCCTTGTCCTCGAACGCAACCGCCGACGACATAGATAAGGACAGATTAGCTAAATCTGAACTGGTCCTTATTATCGCTCCATCTGAGCTTAAACAAATTAAAAACTGCGGCACTGCCAAAGATGTTTGGGACAAACTGAAAAATACCTATGCCAGTAAGGGACCTGCACGAAAGGCGTCTCTATTAAAACAGCTGATCCTTACGAAACTAGAAGGACACGACGTACGCAGTCACCTGAACAAGTTTATGGATACAGTGGACAAACTGGCCGACATGAACGTTATCATCAACGACGACTTGTTAACTATCATGATGTTATACAGTCTCTCTCCTGATTATGAAAACTTCAGAGTTGCTATTGAATCGCGCGACAGTCTTCCGAAGCCAGAGGAGCTTAAAACCAAAATATTAGAAGAATTTGAAGCACGTCACAACCAAAACATAACCAATACCAACGAACCTGAATCCTCATATGAAGAAGAAGCATTATACGCGTTCTGCCGAATTTGCAAACGAAGAGGTAACATTTTCAAACGCAAGAATCACAAAGTATGTACAAACTGCTGGAAGAAAAACAACGAGAGGTCTAAGAAACTAAACACTGACTCTCATCGAAACAATTATGCTACACAGTGCCTTCTTACACGCAACAAGAAGCCTGAGAACAATATTTGGATTCTGGACAGCGGCTGCACATCACACATGACTTTTCAACGAGACCTATTTAAAAATATCGAGAAATCATCCAGAAAACTTAACTTTGCAACTGAAGATTGCACTGCGGAGATTGAAGGAAAAGGTACAGTCTCTTTCATTTCGAAAAATGGAGACGGTGAAGCTCTCACTCACCTGAAGGACACGCTGTACGTACCTAGTCTGTGTACTAACCTACTGTCAGTCAGCAAGATGACAGATGCCGGCTGTTCTGTCCTCTTCACAAAGAACAAAGCGACAGTCTGCAACCCAAAAGCTGGAATAACTCTCACTGCTCATAAAGAAGAAGATGGTCTCTACCACATCAAACCAAACAAGTACGAGTGTAACAACCTGGCCAATGAAAAAGATGACGTAGCTCCGACATCCTCAAAGAAAATGGATTCGGCAAACATGAACATTTATGACTGGCACAGAAAACTTGGGCACATGAACGCCAACGATTTAAAACATGCACTCCAAAACCAAACACTACTCGGTTTGAACTTTAATGCATCAGAAATATTACCAGAATGTGAAACCTGCACTCTAGCTAAAATGCACCGAGTACCAGCTCCCCGTAAGAAAACAACACAACGTACATCTGAACTCATAGAAATCATTCACACCGACGTCTGTGGACCTATCCGAACGTCCACATTAAGCGGAAATAAATACTTCGTCACCTTTATTGATGACTACAGTCGCTACAGTCGCGTGTACATGCTGAAAAACAAGAGTGAAGTCTTAGAGAAATTCAAAGAGTTCAAACAGATGGCAGAAACTCACACAGGGAATAAAATAAAAGCCGTACAATCGGATAATGGCACCGAATATGTTAACAAAGAATTCGACGCTTACCTGAAACGCTGCGGGATACAACGAAGGCTTAGTGCACCTTACACATCGCACCAAAACGGAGTAGCTGAAAGAAAAAACCGCACTCTGATCGAGAAAGCAAGAGCCTTACTCATCGATGCGAAAGCACCTTTAAAATGCTGGGGCGAAGCTGTCATGACTGCAAACTACCTATCTAACAGGAGTCCGAACAGTGCCATCCAGAACAAAACACCATTTGAAGCATGGGTTGGCAGAAAGCCGTGCATTAATCACCTTTATATCTTTGGATCTAAAACGTTTGTTCTTATCAAAGGCACTAGTGGTCATAAATTCGCACCAAAAGCAATTCCTGGCATGTTTATTGGATACTCTGAAACCTCAAAAGCTTTCAAAATTCTACTACCTTCGAAAAATAAAGTGGTCAAATCAAAAGATATCCGCGTGATGAAATCCATGTTTTACGACGAAACAAACAAACATAATATCACCGATCTCTTCAACGATGAACCTCCAAAACCTTTGAAAACGTCAAAACCAGAACGTAAGCAAGTAACAATACATTTTGACGATATTGAAGATGGAGACGGCTCACCACCTGACAGCATTAGCGAAACTGACAATGAAAATCTCAACACTACGGTGCAACAAAATTTGGTCAACAGCACTGAAGATGTTGAACTAGCGGAACAACTGGAACACGTAAACAACGAAAGCGATTACGAGTCCCGCTACGATTCCCTTTCCAGTTCTAACCTTGTCGATGATGACGAACCTGTCAATATTGATGCTGAGGAAACCATAACAAGATCTTTGAGAGACAGGTCAACAATCTCAGCTCCTAAGCGATATGATGAGTTTATCATGGCAGCTGCTGAAGAGATTGAAAACCTGTACAAGCCCATAGAACCTGACACTTACAAAGAAGCGATGGAATCTCCTGATAAACACAAGTGGCAGGAAGCCATGAAAAACGAGATGACGTCATTAAAGGACAATCACACCTGGGACCTAGTCGATCTACCTACGGGACGCAAAGCCCTACCAAGCAAGTGGGTATACAAAATAAAAATGAACCCTGATGGTTCCGTCGAAAGGTACAAGGCCAGAATGGTCATTAAGGGTTATTCCCAGATACCAGGAGTGGACTATGACAGGACGTTCAGTCCAGTGGTTCGACTGAGCACTGTACGGTCGCTACTAGCAGTGGCTGTTCGCGAAAATCTAAAACTGACTCAGTTCGATGTAACCACCGCCTTCCTTAACGGCGAAGTAAAGGAAGAAATCTATATGAAACAGCCCGAGGGCTATCGAGATGGGACGAAACGGGTCTGTAAGTTAAAACGCAGTCTGTATGGCCTAAAGCAGGCACCACGTTGCTGGAACACATGCATCGCAGAGTACCTGTTAAAATCTGAATTTAAACAGAGCGACGCAGATCCGTGTTTATTTGTCCGAACGAAAGACCGATCAAAAGTCATTATAGCTCTCTACGTAGACGATGGGCTTGTAGCGCACAATTCGACAACAGCAGGTGAAGAGTTTTTGAATGAACTTAGAGGAAGATTCAAAATTACTACCAAACCTGCCTCGTACTTCCTTGGAATGGAAATAAACGTGCGAAAGGATAGAACTATATCCTTGTGCCAAAAGGCATACACAAAGAAAGTCCTAGAAAAATATGGAATGTCCAATTGCAAGCCAGCACCGTCACCTATCATTAAAGAAAATGAAACGGGAGTAAATGAAAAGTTCACTTCAGAGTATAGATTGTTATTTAATAGAAGTCTCCAGAGATGTATAACACTCATTCACGAACTGAATTCAATACATTTTAAAAGTACATAGTGGATAAGTATAAACTTTGTAATTTAAGGCTTAAATATGTTTCCAATTTCGCAGTCAAAACCAAACTGAAATCCGACGCCCGTTTTTCTTTCGTTCTGTGTCATCTGTTCCGAATTTCAAATTCAAAAAAAAATGGCAGATCAACATCCGGTATAGTGTGCATATTCTCTGGTGGCGCTATAAGCTGGAGAAGCCAGATACAACCTACAGTGTCGATATCTTCAACTGAAGCGGAGATAATAGCAGCGAGTGAATCTGCTCAGGAAATTTTATGGCTGAATCGATTATACAATGATCTGACCAAAACAGAGAAACCTGTCTTGCACTTAGACAATAAGTCAGCCGTTTATCTGGCACACAACCCAAAGTACGAATTTCACAAACGTACAAAGCATATTAAAGTGAAACACTTCTTCGTTCGGGAATGTGTCGCCAATGGAGATTTTGTTGTCAATCAAGTTCCGTCACAGATTCAATTAGCTGATATGCTTACAAAGCCTCTGTTCGGTCCCAGACTATCAGATTTAAGTTTCAGAATGGGACTGAAGAATTTAAATTTAAATTCTTAAAACTTCCGAGGATGTGAAGTATGGTTAACTAACTTTATGGTTTGGTTACCATGGATATATTTCACTGTTAGAAAAATAAATGTCAGATCAATAGATACTAAATGTCTTACGTATTTACTATAAATAAAACAACACTAACATTAACTATATACTGCTTTATTCTTTGTAACATATGGTGATCATCAAGATCCACAAAATACAAGTTTAAGTATTTAAACTTTACAATTATCCGTGAACTGTATAAATAAACCAGTATTCGTAATCATCACTCGTTCCGTTCGGTCGTGCGTCGATTACGCTAAATCAAGTCGATGCTTAAGATCTCGTTCATGAGTAACCCAGTTTATCCGTGAACTTTAAACCAATCGAACAGTTGGCGATAAGTAAACAATCTAAAATAAAAAATATATTTAAAAATAACAAAAAACCCGACTGTTTAAAAAGCGAATTAAAAAGTAAAAAAAAATAGAAAAGAAAGAAAAAGTGTTTATTTGCCACAAAAACGACATACAATTTGTTTTTATTTTTCCTTAAATGAAACCCTTAACGGTAGTATTAGTAAGTACTTAAATTATGTTAGTAAAGAAAATTAAGATTAAAATAAAATACCAAATTTGGTTACAGTATAAGGCTTATGAATTAGTACAAGCAGATTCATGTCGTGACTGTGACAAGAAGGTTTCCACTCAGCATAATGCTGTGCCGTGGGAGACCCACAGCACAGCGCTGATTTTCAGTGTTCACCTAGGACGTGAACGTAAATAAGAAGAAAATCATGGTGTGCAGTCTGAGGATACATATGCGCGAGCTGGCTGACCAAAACCGGATAGACACGCGATATTTTTTTCAGTCAGTTCAGCCCTGATTAATTCGACTGAAACAATTAAAGTCACATCACTAGATTGGTGTCGTCTGTGGAATGAGGATCAAGAAAAAAAATCTTCGTCATTCGTGTGACACTGACAAACGGCTGATATTTTCAATAAAAATCTTAGAAATATTTATTGATGAAAAATTGGCAATCATGAAAATATAATAGTGAGGTTATAAATAAATAATAAACATAAAATAACAGGACATCTTGAATAAAACCTCAAAAAAAAATTACACCATGAGTACCACACGGTCTTTAGTAAGTACCAATCAAACAAAATAATGGTCTGCAATTTTGGTCGCACTAAGAAAATTCCGCATTGAACTATAATTTGAGATTTTGTCCTAATTTGCTTGATGCTAAAAGCAATCGGAAACTAAAGCTTTTATTGATAATGTTAAACCTTATAGACAAAAATACATTCTCAATATAGAAATTGTTTTAGCATTTATGATCAAAGCAAAATATAGAGCTGTATCAAGAATTGTTTATTTTTCAGGTCCTGCAGACCTTCAAGAGGTTGCACAGAACTAGGCTCAAAGTTTTTGCAGGAGATGAAAGAGCGCTGAGAGCCGGAAGAATGAAAATAAATGAAGAGTTCCATAAAAACAAACATGTCACAAATGAAGAAGCAATAAAGGCTGTATGATTCTTTTTCGTACTACATAACTATAGTTACACCAAACTACATCATGTTAAGAAAATTTTCACACAAATCTGTATGATTTGCAGATGATTAAGCTTGGTGAGGATGTCGAAACTGAACTCCGAACACAAGTTATCCAAGCTCGAGAAGTCAAGCCTGGTGTATTTGGTATGTCTAAAGTAATATTATAAAGAAATTAAATTGTATGTTTGTAAATGGTAATCTCTGGTAAGACAGATTTCTAACATTGAATGCCTGCTGAATAGGCTGCTTTTTATTCTAAAAGATGCTGCTGGGAACAAATTGTCATACATAAAATTCACTGTAACATACAAAACAACTTATACCTATAGTAATTACCTTTACTTTATTTAACCTTTACTTTTATGTTTTCAGAGGCTAGAATTACTGATGACACTGTGAAATTTGAAAATATCCCCTATGATGACAATGCAGTATTAGAGGATGGAACAACTGCGAACCGGCCATGTTGTCAAGACCAGGCTAAGAATAAATAGATATTATTAGGTACTATACTCCATTTGTTTAGGTAGTTAACTAAAGGTAAACAATCTTGATATGTCTTTTTATATAAAATAAATCGTATAAAAGACCAACAAATATTATTTAAATTTAGTTACTTACCTAACATCGGTTTAAGTAAATACCTAATTGTAAACATTTTTAGATTCAATTTTTAGACATTTTTTTATTTAAAAGACATGTGAAGATTGTTTACATTTAGTTAACTACCTAAACAAATGGAGTATAGGCACAAGAAAAGTATTGTAGAAGATGTAGGCAGGCAAGCAAATGTGTGGAACAGCAGATTTTTTTAAATTGCTCTGGCTTTTTCTTATGTTATTTAGTTTTATGTAACAATGCTTTCTGTGTCTTCAGTTTTAAGTAGGCTTGTGATCAGTTGTTTATAATCTGGTTAAAATTTCTGTTATTAGTGATTGTATATATACTCTTTGTAGTCAAATCAAGTACCTAACTATGTTAATTTTTAAACACAGGTATTATTTTATACAAATCAATTACTGTAGATATTTAAGGAAACATTTTTATTAGAACATGTAATAAAATATTTCACGCTTAATGTGACATATAGATTTTGATTTGTAAATTATATTACTATTTAAATTTAAGCCTCCAATTTAATTGCCATAAATCAAAAAAGTTCCTACCAATATATACGGTTAATTTTACGCCATTTCATCGGCCGTGGGGCGCGCCCAGAGATGAACCCTCCGACATGGGTGGATGCGGGCCCGCAATAGGGTGTATGTGTTCTGTGCACATGAGGATGCATCCTACTCACCTACTAGTTGGGGACTCATGTTCTAGACATAGTACACGAATTCAACTTCCTAATTCCATGCTATCTGAGCGATAATACATAGACAATCTAATATGGCAAGGGTGACAAGTTTAAAAATGACAGTAGTGACAGATTTCGGGTCCAGGCTAGTATAATAGGTCGTGGGCTCGTAAAATATTTTTTGTTGGATTTTTGACCCAAAATCCAATACATCAACAATATAATGTTGACTAAAACATTAGTATCAAGGGCTGTTCTCCTCCGAAGCCTAAAAAATGCTGCTGATAACGTAAAACAAGCTAAAAGAAATGCAGGCCATGGGTAAGTCGGTTGTTATGTCATTGGTTTTTGTTAAGATTATGCTTCGAATGACCAGTTATTATTACTATTATTTTGATACTTTTATTTAAGTATTGAAAAAGTAGCAATTGGAATAATTTTTTGTTAATTGTGTAGTTGTTAAAATCATTTAACAATCCTGTAGAACAACGTAAAGAAAAGCCACAACTAAATTCAACACTGGATTATTATTTCTCACCGAAATATTAGATTAAATGAGCAAATTAGATTATGCAAAATATGAATGTAATCAAATTAAAGCATATATTATTTTAATATATTTTCAGAGTTTGGTCTTACCGAGTGCCACCACCAATGCCTTCAAAGAAGTCCATTATTTTAGCGGAGGTTCTCGGAGGGCTTGCCTGGTGGTGGATCCTCTGGCACTGCTTCACCGAACCTGACCATATCTTTGTAAGTACTATTTATAAATAAATAATATGTAGGTGCAAATGAAATGTTCTGTGGAGTTACCGTAAGGAAACCTTTATACACCAATGTCTTGGTACAATCTTTATGATGATAAATGAAAATTATTGTTAACATTATTATGTTACTAAAAGCTAAGTAACTTACTGGATTATGGCTATTACTTTCTACATTGTTGTGTCTTTTAGTTTATGTTATTTCTAATGATTGATTGGATTCATGACAAATTCAAGATTAAAATATTCATGGAAAACAGATTTTCAATTATTAGCTAAGTTCTTTGTTGGAATTAAAAATTATCTTACACAAAGTATGTTTCAGAAAAACATTTTAAATCTCTTATTATTTAACAAAACCACATTAAATATGGGTGTACTATAGTTGCACCACTACCTAAACCTTTGGTGCATACAGGCATGATGTTATGTAAATAATTTACTTTAATCAATATAAAAATATATATATAGTATTTTTGAATTGTCAAACAAAAATGAATATATTTGCACATTCGCAAGCGTCAGTAAGTCTATGGAGAAGAATGTGCAAGAAACTCCACGGACACTCTTTTCCATCAGTTTTAATTACTATATTATTTGATTACATTGGAAACATACATATATGTGAGAACAATGTAAAAAGATGTGCACACCAAAAGTGTTAACCTAAAATGTTATGGGAAATATTTGGTCATTAATTTGAAGGATCAACATCAACATTATTTTGCTTTATTTTTCAGGGTGAATTTAAGTACATTGATCCCAGTACCTACACTGATCAGGAACTCGGTATCCCACCTGACTCTGCTGGACCACTGAAGCAATAAGCCTGGGTTATTTTTGAATTGTAGATACTTCTAATTTATGTTGATGGTAAATAAAAAATATGAATATATGTAGGTCTGTATACTACTCCCATAGTTTCCTTTAAAATTATACAAAATCTTAAATACCTAACCTGTTTTTTTTAAACACAGAAAAACATGTTTTTTCTGCACATAGTACCAGCGGATGCGTGTTTTCGTTGCATACTTGTGAGCTATTGGAGTCCATGTGAGTTTATAAAGTCGTCCAACACAAGGATAGTGCATTTGGAAATGTAATTTACTAAAAGTTTCTGAAAAAAAATACTCTGCCTAAAATACAGGAAAAAAAAAACTATGGGGCTGGGCTTATTGTTTACGACCGTAAACAACGTATACATTTGGAGTGCTGATAAAATTTCTGGAAATAATCTAGTATAATAAATAATAGTCCTAAGAGGGACCTTAGACGATAAATCTGAGCAAAGTAAGACAAGTCAGAATGTGATGAAGTTTACGATAATTTAAATCAATAAAAGTAAAACCCAAATCTTTTGAAGTTTAAGTACTTGTCCAAGGGCGTCGCCAGCCAGGTGACCCAGGATGGCAAGTTGAAATATGGACGACGGGAAAAGTATAAATTTAAAATACTTACAAGCACATGAAGCTTTAAAGTGCTAGTGCGAATCCTACCCCTATTTTTTTTGATTAAGTTAATTAAAACAATCTTCGGGGTTCTTTGTAAACTCAACCACATTCTTATGAAAATCTTGTACATAAGTCTTCTGGGCACATACATCATGGGCAGAGCATTGAGGCGTTTTTCCCCCTTAGTGCCTCTTAACCAGGTTTTTAGTTTCCCAAAGCAGAAAAACGGTAGAGCCATCAAAATTTTCAACGCCTTGCCCGTTTCGGGAAAGGCTTTTGTCTCTTTTATAGCCGAGTAGAAACTAGATATCGACATTAAAATCGCAAAGCTCGACGTAATTCGGGATTTTTAGTATACAGGTGGGTTTTTCAAGTGGGCGTGTATGGCCGAATCCGAAACTATGAGAGATGGTGAAAAACATCCAAAGGAGTCATGATGCAGATTTTGATTAAAACTAAAAAAGCATAATTGGATTTTTCAAAAATCAATAGGTATTCCTAGCCAGGAATCCAACCTGTTGAGTTTGCAAAAAAACCCACGCTGTATTGTATTATACCATCTGATAGTGTCGCTAATAAGGATCAAATTCTGGGAAGTAATGTCATACGGCAAACATAAGGAAATACCCCATTTTTAGGGTTCCGTACCTGTAAGAGGAGCCTTTTACTAAGGCTCCACGATCCATCTTTCTCTCTGTCTGTCTGTCCGTCTGTCATCAAGCCTTATCTCATGAACCGTGATAGCCAGACAGTTTAAATTTTCACAGATGATGTATTTATGTTGCCGCTATAACAACAAATACAAAAAAAAGAATAAAATAAATATTTAAGTGGGGCTCCCATACAACAAACGTGATTTCGTTGCCGTTTTTGCGATAATGGTAATGGCCCTTCGTGCGTGAGTCCAACTCGCACTTGGCCAGTTTTTAACACTTCTACTTCCCTACTTGACCAACAAATATCAATCTGCATTGCCTTTTCCATTTATGTTAGGATTGGCTTCTAGTTTCAACAAACTGCACCTCTACAAACAAGATCCAGCTTCCGATTTGGCCACTCCATATTTTGCATGGAGCGACTGCCTAAAGCCCTACAGCACTGACCTCCACAAGCTAGTTATTGGTTAACACGATAGGTAGGTACCTAACTACTCCTTGGCAAGACTGTATGTCAGATTTCCTGGCTTCTGACTACCCGCAGGCTTATTATGTATCTTTTGCAAGAGCAAAACGATAGTCAGATAGTCATAGACTGGAACCCTGGGAAGACCTTTAATTTGAGCAGTACTGAGGAGCGAGCACCAGCACATCAACGAGGCACGGAAGCAGGCTGTGAGCTGTCCATGTCCATATCTAACCAACGTTTACGCCAAAAGCCCGATATTCAGATTAAACAAACCTCAGCATGGTGTAGAAAAAACAGTTTGACGTATATCAAAAACAGTGAAATAAATTTCCCCTGCACGCTTGTTTGTCCTAATTTGTGTAAAATAATAAATGCAATTTCTTGGAATTTAAACTGAAAATGTGCGATGGCTTGTTAAATTAACAGTGTTAAAGTGATAATGTGATGTGTTCTTAGCATAATCGAAATGGAGACAAATGCAAATCAGAAGGGTGAGTAGTACATCGCCACTCGGAAAGGTCTAGTCTTGTTTGTGTATGAATAACTGTATCTTGCAAGTCTTGCGACATGAGTTTGGCTGACGTTTTTGCCCTAAACGCATATTTTCGAAGCGTCCTCAATTTATTTTGTATATAAGTGATACATAGTTGGAAAAGATTAGGTATGTTGCTGTTTCGGGCGTCATACGACGAAAATGAGCTTATCATGTTTTTGATGACTTTCTTATCGCTTGAAACTGGCTGTGAAGACGGATTGAATCATTGGAATCTGCTAGTATTCCTGATAAAAACAACTGTTGCTAATCTCTTTCACTGTTCTTTAGCTTGACTATGAGTCATTTTGTTGGCATTGTGATGTCGTGTACATGTTAAATACTAATAAGCAAACCGCGACGTGCCTGGACCTTCGGATAACATGTTGAGTTAGACACTTTTATTATTGTCAAAAATTACATTAAATATGTAACTCCGTCTGAACAGGTTTACTTGACTTATTAATTGCTGGTATAGGTTATGTTATGATAACAATTATTTTTTATGTTTGGCTTTCAATAAGTCAGTTAAAAAAGCCATTATGCCAAAAAAAAACATAAAACTGATTGATTGAAATTTAATTTTTATTATAATCTAGCATTTATATTGTAGTATTTATATTGGCTTTTAAAAAAGGTAGTTCATTAATAACTTGTAAATAGTGTGTTGTTCTTTAGTCACTTGTTACTGTACTTATCTGTTATCTTTTTTATCATAAGTATGATTGCAAAGTTGCAAAGATAACTTAAACCAATTCAATGTTTCTTTAAGATTCTTAGTAAATGGAAGGATTCTGCATAAAGATATAGACTTTCGATTAGAAAGATATCAAAATAATGGACTTACTAAAAGATGCATGTTCGGATGTTGACCATACTTCCAGGATTGTCCTGATAGCCGTGGTATCCTCTCCACTCCTCAAGCACCTCCGGATATGTTACCCCCTTGGCGCTTCGTCACTAAAGTATAAGTGACCTTTTATGGGTTTGACTGAGTGTGCCAGTCACCCCTGCCATTTTATAGCCGTGTAGTTCAACAGTGGTCAGGCAGGGGCCAGTAGTCCTTCTATAGTTTGGGCAATCATCTCATCTCATTAAAATGAGATTGTCAAAGTGTTACTAATAATAACATTGATATGTTATTTTTTCTGTATTTTGTTTGTACTATCGAAAACAAAAAAAAACAAAAAACATTCTATGCAGAGTAATGTCCTTGACGAGTAATAGTATAGTAATCTATCTCTGTGCTTCCATCCAAACTTTCACATTTGTAAAATTTCATCATCTTTATACTTAAATTCAAAGTTTAATTATTTTTACTTTGTAACTTTCAAATTCTTTTAACTTTAAAAATTTTAAGTATGTAGTTGCCTAAATTATGATTATAAATTATAGTAGGTACTTAAAACCTACTGGCCTTTTGCAGGGATTGTAAATTAAACTTACTAAACATAACACATTGGTGTGGGTTATATGCGTTTGTTTTTAGTTATTTCTTGCATTTTCTTTAGCATGGAACAGATTTTTATCTTTGATCAACAAACAAAAACACATAATTTAATCTTATGATGTACATTTAATATGTAGTAGGGATTTGAATCCTAAACGGTTGTTTTATATTTTAACACTTTTAAAAAAAAGGCCATTAGTTTTGTTATAGTGTATGTGTGTATAGATAGGATATCTAATAAAAACAGCACCTAATTAGGTAAGGTCAATGAATAGCGCATGGCATGCTTTCCTTGCATTCATTGCTTAGTATTTAAAAAATCTGTCTACTCTAAAGTGTAAAAGGCGCAATGAATACTGTTGAGCTATCAATATGAAAGGGAAGGATTTTGCTTTGTGCTGTTAAAATAGATACGCTATTAGGGTGTAGGACAACTTTTTAAGAACAAACGGAACAGTTGATGATTATTGTAAGAAAAATTACCTATTGTAATTGATTTACAATTTTCTTCAATGAACTTTGTATGCAACAGAATCGTTAGTATTTTTCCTATTTAATGATTTTAAAATTACTTAAAAATCTTCATAAACTTTCTTAGTTTTTGATTGATTGTTTAGCAACGGAAGTTCAAAGTTTGCTCTAAACCAGCCTTTCTAAAGTTTGTATAATGAAATGTTTGAACTTTTATACTTATCCTGGTAAAATAACATTCTATGTAAGAACATTAAATATTAAATTATCTTTTAGGATGAAGAGCATAAAATGATATTGTTAAGAGGAAATGCTGGCTTCAATAAGTCAATATATATATTGTTCCGTTAACTCTGCAGATAATGTCGAAAGAGCCATATTTTTAGAACAAAATCTGTTTCTAGACCACTGCCATGTCCCTATGTTTTAATTTTCGTTTTTTGTTAAATGCTGCCTCTCATTAGGAATTGTTCCAGTATTGTGGATGTGTTTACTAACATTTTAACTCACATAAACATTAGTAAGACCAGGAACAACTATCTGTAATAGGTAGAGTTGCCACAAATAGTTGTTATAGCGATTGCCAATTAATCGCCATTCCCTATGGCGAATAGTCGAATACTAGCCATTATTACTCGACATAAAAAAGGAACATAAAAACTCTTGAACTTACCAATCATTAATGTAATCTAAAAAAATCTAAGAATATGAGAAAAGAAAACAAATGACGTTATCTCTAAATCGCTCATATCATCAGGTTAGCAAAGGCTGACAGAAGTATAAACCCATATGAATGGTGGGCTTTGAGTACCAATAAGAATCAATGCCCCATTTTAAGGCGATATATACGCTCCAATGTAAACGCAGTACGGGCCGTGCGCCCGCTCGATGCCAAAATATCAATATTGAACCTCCTTTTGAACAGTTTTGTTTGCAAAATATTATTTGATTTACATATGCTATGTCAGTTATGAAGAAATTCCAGCCATCAATTTGTCTGTGTAAAAATAATTATAAACATCCAAGTCGTTTTGGAGGAGTATCCAAAATTTGCGAAAAATATCGTGTTGCTAATTATTTTTTTAAAGCAAAACTATTTGTTATACGAAAAAATCATGTTTAAAGAATAATGTACATGAAACAATAATAAATATATATTTTTTTAAACCTTTTAACCTAGCTGTTACTAAGGAGTATGCTTTAGGAAGTTACCGTTTTACGATACTAAAGCGCATGTAGGCCCTTAAGTAAGCTTTCTAAACTATACTTAATCACACCAGCAAGCTGTGTTTATTCAGAAAGACTATTAGTTTCTGAGGCTGGTTTGATTTATGAAAAAAAGCACAACCAACTTGATCCCAGTCATGCAGAAAACTGGTTTTTCTGCACCACAATCTGTCCTTTTTGGACTTTAAATATTAAATTATTAATTAAAAAGCCTAACTAATCAGTCATGTTGAAGTTAATTATAACCTCAACATGACTGATTTTTTGGAAAACTTTCTTTAATTCTTTATTGTACACAAAAATGACAAATAATATTGAGTTATAAAGTTAACATTGGGGCTTATATATCGCCTTAAGCATTGATTACCATACTTATTCAAGGAAGATTGGAAATTTCAGACATATAACGTGTCTAAAGGGCCTTGTATAAATGTCGAAGCTGTTAAGTAACAGATTAGTAGATTTGAAGTTCAATAATTTTTTTATTTTCCACAACTCCACGTCCAAGCGCGTATTTTGCGTACGGGTGGGATAATTGTTTCAGCTCCTCAAGGCAGGTCTGCAGCATTCTAGGGTTACTTACTATCTCACGGAGGGCGGAGAGCTGTTGTCTCCTCTGTAACTCCTATGACTATGTAGTATAGTAATGTCAGTTGATAGGGCTGCAACTGTATGTAGCTGTAGTTTAGTCAGTTTTGGGGCCTGTTTTGTGAAGCGGCTATCAATAGTGGGCTCCTTGGCCTGGCTACGATCACTATGATCAATCCAGTTTGTGGTGTTGGTCTCTGGTGCGTTTCCTTACCTTATACCGTATCCAAAGGGTCGTGGCACAATAGGCTCTGGTCCCATCGCTGCCATACTCGAACTCGCCCGGGAATCACTGTGTCCTTTCATCCATTATGTCGGTTACTTTATGAACTTTATTTATATATTTATTTATTTATATATACTTTATTGTACACCGAGATAAAAAAAAACAATACATACAGAAACCTTAAAATAAACACAAACATACAACAGGCGGCCTTATCGCGTTCTGCGATCTCTTCCAGGCAACCCAGAATGGAATAAGACAGCCTGGACATGACATGGGGTTGCACTTGGCGCAATTTTAAAATTAAATAATAATTAAAAAACGTAGGCAGCACAAAATATAAAATACTAAAATATATACATACATACATATAAATATACAGGCAAGAAAACAATACAGTTCCAACAAGAATAAGTTATACGCAAGGCTTTCGGGACCCCACAGGACCGGTTTTCGGGATAAAAAGTAACCTATTTAATTTCGGAATAATGAAGTTTTCGTTAGGTGAAATAATTAAAAAAATCGGTGAAGTAAGTAATAGAATAAAAGGTGAAATAAAAACAAACTTGAAAATAATCAAATCTTTCTTCTTTATATTATTATAAGTGTGGATACCGACCGGCGGCCTGGTGAAGGCCTTGGTGACACTCGTATATCAGCCTTAGTTAATTATGTGGCTGTTCAGCGATTGCATGACTGCCATGCGTTCCGAAAGTATGCGTGAATACTGCAGTCGAGGTAGTCCAAATACAGTCCTTGTCGCATACAAGCCAGCCTTTGCATTCGTTGTATTTTGTTCACGTCTGTCATTAGCTTGGTGCGGCGCCACCACACCACGGTCCCGTACATGATCTTGGGCCGAAATACCGCGCTGTACAGCCAGAATATTATTTTATGCCTCTTACTGTAATAGGAAGGTTTGATTGAGACAGAAAAAAAAAATCTTTTCTTAAAGTGTTTTGCTGCCCTTGCTCCTTAAGTAAAGGCCAAACCAATGACTGAATGAATGACTTTCAAGAGTAGCATGCTGTTTTTGACTCATTGCATTAAACTTGCATACAGCTGACATGCCGTGCAACCTTTTGCAATACATTCACTGAACCAATTAAAAAAATTAAACCACATTACAGATGATCACAATCACAATAAAGAACTACCACAACAAGGAAAAAACGATCATTTGTGAACCATATCATGTGTGCCTTATTACATATTCAAGGTGGGGCTTAACAATATCGTTTGTTTGATCGCAGTGTCGTGTCTGGTGAACTTCGCGTACGACGCGTCGGAGACTGACGAGCTGACAGTGCGGCCCGGTGACGTCATCCGTGACGTGGAGAGGCTGCCCGGCGGCTGGTGGCGAGGGGAGCTGCGCGGCCGCCGCGGCATGTTCCCTGATAACTTTGTGTCGATCATCGAGCATGCGAATGCAAGGTAAGGTTTATCATCAGACTAAAAGCTCCACCAATCGCAAGTTATTTTGATTCTTGTGTCGGTTCTTGAACAAGCTAAAGCAAGGTAACTTGTATCATCAGACTATAGCAGTCCACTACTAGACATAGGCTCCTCAAATCGCTAACCACTTACCTCGATCATCCCCGCCGCTACCAGCCTTGTGTCAGTTGTCTAACTTGCTAGTACAAAGTGCGGTTCATCATCCAGACTTAATTACATGAAACTTCTCCACTGCTACCAGCCTCGTTCGGTTTTCGAACACGCTATTTCCATAAGTTG
This sequence comes from Orthosia gracilis, assembly GCA_947562075.1. NCBI lineage: Eukaryota > Metazoa > Arthropoda > Insecta > Lepidoptera > Noctuidae > Orthosia > Orthosia gracilis. Next base: position 38,972,775 of record OX387272.1, on the reverse strand, counting down.
AGCTTTATTATAGCAGTCCAGTGCTAGACATAGGCCCCTCCAATCACAAGCTATTTCACCTTAATCCTCTCTGCTGGTACCAGCCTTTCGAACACGATCTTCCCAGATGCTACCAGCCAAGGTGAGGCTTATTAGCACATGAGTAAAGAAACGGAAAATAGTGTCGAGTAACAGTGTGATACTTTATGTTTATAACACGTCCCTAATGCATAATTTATGATGGTTGAACCTTCATAAGACAATGGTTGATAATCGGTACTCATAGAAGTATATCAGATGCACCACCAACCAGAATTCCGTACTTAGTACAAACATGTATGGGTTGCACAAACATTTATTCTGTCGCGCGACGCGGGTCCAAGGAGGACCATAAACTGTGATATTTATTTAGCCGCAACAAAACGGTAAAACTTACGTAAAAACGGAAATATTTCTCATAGTAACCACAATTTCGCTGAAACCTAAATTAGATTTTCATTTAATTGATGTTTACATAAAGCGAACTAGGTTCATTCTATAGTATCGCGTCATCGCGTGTTGTTGCCTACTAGCCAGAGTAAAATCGTTACCATACACGATAAAATTGTTTCGCCAGAATTTGCCTTCCACCATAACCGATTTGTAAAGAACGAGTTTTTTTATGAAACAGTAGCATCTTATCTTCGTAAGACATTTACTATCACCTGTCGCATTAGGTCCCTGTCATCATTGTTTTGATTTACTGGAGTTAGTTGAAATATTTTTAATAAACTTGTGACCATATTATTTTTATTACCACCATATTATTTTCCGAAATAATATCTTCAATCTAAAAAAAACTAAATTAAAGTCACTAGAATACACCTGGCGCGACAAAATGACAATCGCAATATTGATCTACAAACTTACTAGTGCAAATGAAGCAATGTTCATGTCAAAGTTCAATACCAGCGGCAGAGATTGATGCTAAGGTCACCGGTGTACAGTTAGTTTGAGCACCGCTGCACCGGCCGGTATCCTGCAGTGGTTAGGCGCAGGCGCACCGTTCCTAACCAACTGGTTTCTGTACCGATATAAAATTACCATGTGTGCCTGATGTCTAGTTCACTGACACACTTATTTAAATTTCCATTTAAATTATTATTTTACTCGTTTTTGTGTTATTGTTCATCTCTGATTGAGATATATAAATACAAACCTGCCGATACTCAGAAGTCAGAGAATCTACATCTTTTTTAGTTTGTTTCATCAGAAATTTAATAGTGAACGATTATTATTTGATGTTATCGCAGTCTTCTCAACTAATTCATCAATAAAAACATCGAATATTGAACTAAATTCAGATCCTCATTGACGACAATGGTCTCCTTACTTAGCATACAATTTTAATAGATTCAGCTACCTAGAAATTATTCCGTTGAACAAACCAGAAACGTGACAATATGAAACAGAATACTATATCATTGAAACGCTCAGTAATCAATTGTCTATAAAAAAACTAAATACTTATATTGTTGACAAAGGCATTTTCTATGTTGAGTTACTTACACACATACAAAGTTATTCCGTTTTAGTCATACGCTTGCTAACACAATCAGTGATGTCATTCTCTTAAGGAATGATTATTTTACTTAGTGTCTGGTTTGCAGTATGGTTTTAAAGTTTCGGAGAGGTACTCATTATAAACTGTAATTTTTGTTGATGTTTTTTAATATCGGACGACATCCGGCTGAGTTTGGCGGTCACTCCTGGCGAAAGTCGCTCAACCACCTGCACCGCGACCGTTTATTGTACAATAATTGGATATGGCATTTAAATTACGTTTTCGATTAGTAGAATAATAATGACTGTACGTACTATCTAATCAGTTCGGATAGCGCGATAAGAAGCGCGGTCCGCTAGTCAGTGTTTGTTGTGTGGCCCTTAGTGATATATTTTTGTCTGTCTTAAGTGTTTTTTTGTAGTTACTGATACTATAAGAACATTGCCAGTAACAGGGAGAAATTGAGCAGGTAGGTGACTATTTTGATGTTTCTTAGATCCTGAATTCACACGGGAATACATTAAAAATGCTAATCAGTATGTGCCAGTCAGTCAAGAGGTGTGTCTAGTTAGGACAAACAGCGGTATACCTAATTCTGTTGGTATATAAAACGCTATCTAAATAAGCGCCTATTTGCAGACTACATTAAAATGTTGCAAATTATTTGAGCAGGAATAATAATGGTTTTTCTGTAAACGACAAATACGTTTCGATTATCATTTTTTATTTCTTTCATGGTTTAAAGTAATTTCTTATTCAAAAATATCGTTGTGAAAATTATCGCAGTCGTTTACATCATCTGTCAGACTAAAGAAATCTGCCCTCATTTCTTTGACTTCTGTGTTGTCTACGAATAAACATCAAAGAAATCAGACTAGTTAATCAATTACAAAATTTACATATCAAACTGGATTCTTTTAGAGCTTCTGTTAATTGGCGTCAATTTCACATGTTCAGCCAACGCACTACATTTAGCACGCAAACATGAGATGTGCTGTCGGCAACTACTAAATTGTGTTTTTTTTTGGATGTTGTTGTGCTAACTAATGTGTTTGGTAGTAAGTAAGTCGTCACGTCTGTTCAATTATATTTAATTTTGTCCTCCATGTGACACCCGTGTGTTGCAGCTGAAAGTCATCGCTAAGTACCCATACCCACACATCCATATTTGCTAAACTGAAGCCCTTTTGGCATCTTATTTTTTCTCTATTTTCCATTCTATTTTTCATAGGCCGACGGGCGTTCAAGGCCGATGTCGAGCGGTGTTCAGCTACCAGCCAGCCAACCCGGACGAGCTTCCTCTATGCGTTGGTGACGTCCTCGAGGTTCTAGGAGAGGTAACTGAACTTAACATTATTCTTCATCATGTTTATACAGCAGTACGTCATCTGTGTCATTTCGCCGCGCCTAGGTATGACTTAATTTATCTTAGCATGTGGTGGGAAGGTAGAAGGGCGAGTTTTGGGTCCACGGAGACATAATAAGATACATATCGGTTATTGAAGTACCGTTGGGCTATTAAAAAACGCAATACCAAAGGCTCATTAGTAGTTACGTTAATTAATGATTCATTCTCATAACTGGTAATCGTTTTCTAATTTGTAGATATCATTTCACCGTAGGTGTTTTAAATTAGTCTCTTTTTGGTAGTGTCACAGACTAGACAGCGACCGAATATGTAAAAAAAGAAAAGAAATTTCGCCACACGACAAAGTTGGTGTGGGTTTCTTTGAAGATTGCAATCCGTTGGTAGTCGTACGCGTCAGTGGCTCTGCAGTGTAGTTTATAAATATTTTAAACGTTTCATTAGAGTTTGCGAAATTTTTTAGATCCAATCATCATAATAAGACGAAAAAAATTTTTGTGTGTAGAAATCAAAGTGAAGGACAAATAGTTTCTGCAGACATAATAACTTTTTCTGGGTGTTTTTTTTGGCGCGTGTGGTTTTCTGGTCCTAGAACTGATTGAGCTCGTGTGACCGTGCAGGTAGAAGAGGGGTGGTGGCAGGGTCGCCGGCAAGGCCGCGTGGGGGTGTTCCCCTCGAACTTCGTCGTGATGCTGGACCCGCCGCAACCTGCGCCGCCATTCGAGCCTGCGCCTGCGCTCCCGCCTAAACCTGGTGAGTTGTGGACTACTTCTCTACATCTAATAACATGACATTACATCTGTCCCCTAAGAAGAAGTGTATTTTATATTACATCCACTTTTGCGAGTTATGGTATAACATCGCACCTGTCCCTTTAGACAGCAATGTACTTACAGAACATCCTCATTATGTTTGTTATGTTTAAATCTCATTGAATAGGAGACGAGTCCTGGCACAAATCCAAACTTTAGGCTGCTGGTGCTGCTGGCCAGAAATGTTTGAGAGAAAAACGCATTTTTTTATATCAGTGTTGTAAAGGAAATCCTCGGATGACACCGCATGAGACTCCCTGTAGTGGGATAATAACTATGTAGATAGGCGAATACAATTTATTATACCTAGATGGAATTGCCCGCTGCCTTCCACAAAATTGTTTTATTTGCTCAGATGAACTGATTTGAAACTAGGACTCTTGCTGTAGAACACTACCTGTTCTCACGAAAGAAAAAAAAAGTACGGTATTCAGTTGGCATTCGAAATGCAAAAATTGCACTAGAAGCTGTACTTACGTAAATATAGTTGATCAATACCTGAAGTAAATAAGATGTACAAAAACGAATACCTCGTTAATATCTTTGCAAATATGAACAAAAAAACTCAAGCAAAAAGTCGTTAGTAATCCTTACTATCTTGCACACACAATGAAGCTCAGCATGTACGGTATTCATGCTCCATTAGTAGTTAATATTTTTCTCATAAGGTCTGAGTCATGGTCAATAAACCTTATAACTGTGTGCGAAGCTCATTCGTCACCCAGTCTTATTGATATATTGTAGTTGTACTTACGTTAATTGAAACGATGACAACGATCCGAAGGGGACTCACGGCTTATCATTCTGGTTGTACGCCCACCCTAACATATGTCACGTAAGGCCGCAGTAATGTTAAGGGTGTGACAGTACATGAAAGGATATGATAGTTAAAGGACCTACCAAGACCTTACAGCCTAACAGTCCCTACGACCCTAAGCCCTATAAGCCCTACAGCCCTAACCTACCATATACCTAGTGTGTGATAAATAAATATATAAATAAGTTCAGGATGTCTGCACCATGCGACCTAAGGTTACAGACGGATAGTGGGCAGGGATTCCAGGTTCGGGAAGGGTACACTCACTGCCAGTCCAGCAGACTCACAGGACTGATCAAAGATGGCTAAAGGTGTCTTGGCCACAGCGAGGGGTAATGAGACAAGAATATAAATTCTAATCTGATTTATTTACAATATTGCACAGCTTAAATACTATTTCATCTTAATACACACTAATACACATATTTGTTTGTGTCCTATGCGTGTAGTATGCAACCAAACAGAATTTTATCTGGGCCGCGCGTCAGCCGGGCCGAGTGCTGAGTCAATGTCCAAAGGTAACATTGAACATTCTGGCGACTCTCAGGCACAGGACCCTAGTTGGTACAGCTCGATGATCTCGTATGGTCTGGCTCGGCCTTGTTCAGGTTGTTGTGACTGAGCGGGCATGCTGCGTGGCATGCCGTACGGCTGTTGCGGTCGTAGCCTGTGTGCTGTGCTGCTGACAATCGTTGGTTGCCGTACAGGTGGTGCAGTGCTCCTTCTCGCTGCAATGTAGGCTCGAAGTCGGTTCAATGCCTGTGGACCGAAGTAAATTATAATAACAGCTAAAGTTATAAAAATAAGTGAAATACTGATGCTAGCTATGTATGTATGTGACTCTAATTGTTTCCAAATCGTGTTTTCTAGATCAGTTTGTAAGTTTCTTTCGGATGTGACTAAATGGTCGAAAACTCCTTTTGACCTGTCTAACACTAATTCTTCTTTGGATATTTCCTTTAATTTTGTCGGTACAATCTGCGTATTAAGGGAGAAGTTCGTTGTTTTGGAATAAGATGCTAGCACTGTCATTGTAGTTGTTCTCTTGGCAGCAAGTATGTTATTACGTGTTTTAATGACGCAATTCTCGGAGATATGTAGAACTCCGACATCTTGAATCGTCACTTCTTTTCTTTGGCCGTCACACACAATCGATACGGTAACCGATTTTGTTGTAATGAAAAGCCAAGTGTTTTGCATGTATAATTGCTTCCATAAAACATCTGTTGATAATTTGTAGGTCGTCGACGTGCATTGAGTTTGGGTGTAGTTTTCGGTTTTAAATAGTTGTTCAACTATGCAATTTTTATTTAATTGCATGTTCTTGACAGCCACAGGATAGCAGACGAACTCTGTGTTAGTATTAAGACAGTCTTTAAATTCTTCTTGACTTAGGTCAAAGTAACGCTCGTTGTTATAATCAAAGCCCATGAATGTCTGCTGAATGGTCAAACACTCGAATGATCCATCAGCTTTCCTCTGTGGAATGGGCGTAATGTGTATAAGAGTATATTTTGTTACATCATGTATTGGAAAGTATGCGTACACTCTTATGTGGGTATTATTTACATTCATCTCTGTCTGTATTATTTGACCCTGAATAATTTTTAAGTTTGATGGTAGTTTTTGATTAGCTACTTTTATTATGTTGCTGATGTGTCTTGGTGTTAAAATACTATACACAGTTGCTTTTTGCAAATAAATTTCCAGTAACCCTGTATAGTAGTCCATAATTTCATTTATATAATTGTTTGCTAGTTCGTAAGCTTGCATCACTTGTATCTTAATATGATTTTTGTCAATAGATTTATACCAAACGTTGTTTCTATTCATAAACGATATTGCTTCATTTAGTTTTGCTTGAAACTTATCTAACTTTTTCTGGATTTGCTCTTCAGTTTGGTTTACACCTGCGATGGTAGATATCATTATCTTTGTTTGATGATTGGCAGCGTCTATAAGTTTCTGTTGATTGTTATTTAATGTTTCTATGTCTCTGTATACTTCATTATTAACTCCAAACACTGATGTTAAAAGTTGTCCCAAGATGCCTCGTTTCTTCCTAGTATTCCTTATCTCTGTTAGGTATTCCTTTGTTGTGTCAAACTTAGTTTTTTCTTCGTTTAAATGGTGATAAAATTCATTGCAGTGTGTCTCGTACATGATGTTTTGAGTATCCTTGCAAAGTTGTTGAAATTGTAAAGTTATTTTTTCAATCTTTTTTTGGTCTCGTTCCAAATTTTCTCTGTCGTAATCAGTTTCTATTCTAAAAGTTCCCCGGTTAATTGTTGTGGTTCCTATTTTTTCAACATATAGTCCTGGATTTATTCTTTTTAATGTGTATGTGGGTGTACTCGACACCGTGCCAATTAATAGAATAATTATTGTATGTAGTAGTAATTTCTGTATCCAATTTTTTGGTGTGCGTATGCCTTTTTTGTTTATTATGGCAGTTGAGATGTTACATTGCGTTGGCGTAAACGTTTGTTTGTCATAGCTCGTTGTATCAATATCTTGGTTTTCGTTTACAGGGAGCGGGATCAAAGTATGAATTGATCTTTTCTGACAAGCGCCTGTTGATTTCTGAAGAGTTACAACTCTAACTACGCCATCAACTCCCGGGTGAATTTCTTTGATTTTTGCCAACGGCCATTTACTTGGACTTATATTGTCATCTTTTATTAGTACAATATTTCCAATTTTTGCATTGTCATGTGCTTGTTTCCATTTGTATCTTTGTTGAAGTTGGTGTAGGTATTCTTTTGTCCAGCTGTTCCAAAAATCTTTTTTCATTTTTTGTATCTGTTTCCATCTGTTTACTAGGTCAGTATTAATATTTTCTATCGGATCTGGTACTCCTACTGCTTCACGGCCAATAAGAAAATGGCTTGGAGTTAATATTGTATTGTCATTAACATCCTCAGTTTGCACACACAATGGTCTTGAATTTAAACACGCTTCAATTTGGTGGAGGAAGGTTGTCATTTCCTCGTATGTTAGTGTTGAATCCCCGATTACTCGACGTAAATGATGTTTCACTGATTTTACGCCAGCTTCCCAGATGCCACCGAAATGTGGTGATGACGGAGGAATAAAATGCCATTGGGTTCCTATGTTTGTTATTGCGTTTTGAAATTGCGGTGATTGCGTTATTTGTAATATTTCCTGATGTAAGAAGTTGGCTGCTCCTACGAAGTTTGTTGCATTGTCACTGTATATGTGTGATACGTGACCTCTTCGTGCCATGAATCTACGTAGCGCTGCAATAAAGGTTTCGGTTGTTAAATCTCCCACCAATTCTAGGTGTATAGCTTTTGTTGCTAAACATACAAAAACAGCAATGTATGATTTGTAGGACTTGTGACCTCTACCTTTCATAGTTCTTGTTTGTATTGGTCCCGCATAGTCAACTCCAGTATGACTGAATGGGTAGGATTGTGTCACTCGTGCCTTTGGTAGTATTCCCATTTTTTGAGAGTTTGTGTCTGCTTTGTATCGTATGCACCTCACACATTTGTTAATTATACTCTTCACTTTCCTTTTTCCGCTAACGATCCAGTATGTTTGTCGTACATATGCTAAAGTCAATTTGTTACCTCCATGCAACGTTTTTAAATGTGCGTCTTGTATAATTAACGACGTTACATGATGATTATATGGTAAAAGTATTGGATGTTTCTGATTGTAAGGCAGTTCGGAGTTTTGTAACCTGCCTCCAACTCTTAGTAGTCCATCCTCGTCGATAAATGGGTCTAAAGTGGATAGTTTTTTGTTTTTATTCAATGGTTGTCCACTTTGTATAGTTTTCATTTCATCTGCGAATTCCTCTTGTTGTAATTTCATAAGTATTCGTTTTGTCGTCACTCTCAGTTCGTTAGTAGATACTGGTTTATTTATTGTTTGTTTGTTTGCGTATCTATAGCAGTAAGACAAAACCCTTGTCATTTTATCTAAACTGGAAAATCTATTCCAGACATCATTCTTCTCAATCTCAGTTGTAGTTATATTGTGACACAACTTGATTTCTTCCTTCGGCTGTGGCATACTTCTCGTGGTGGGAATCTGATCAGTTCTTAGCCACTGTGGACCGTTCCACCATAAAGAATAGTTGACAAGTTTTTCTGGTTCCAGACCTCTTGAGATGATATCAGCTGGGTTCTCAGCAGAAATTACGTGGTTCCATTTTGCGTTTGGTAAAAGTTGTTTAATTTGTGACACCCTATTGGCTACGAACGTTTGCCACCGTACAGGCTCTCCTCTTATCCAGCCTAAGGTGATCATAGAATCCGTCCAACAAGATATCTTAATATTCTTGCAATTAAGCGCTTCCTTCACCTTTTCCACCAAACCGGCTAGTAGCAGTGCAGCACATAACTCAAGTCGAGGCAAGGTAGTTTTTTGTTTCTTTGGTGCTACCTTCGATTTTGCTTGTAATAATGTAATGTGGTAGCTGTTATTGATTTTTACCCGACTGTATACCACCGCTCCGTATGCTTTTTCGGAAGCGTCGCTGAAACCATACAACTCAATCTCTGTGCTGTCTGTTATGTAACACCACCGTGGCACTTTAATTTTTTCTATGCTTTTCAGATGTTTTTGTAGTTCTGTCCATCTTTTCTGAAGTAGGTCATCAACAGGCTGATCCCATCCTATGTCATTTGTCCAGAGTTCTTGTATAAGCAGCTTCATTGTAATTATAATAGGTGCTAACCAACCCAGCGGGTCGAATATTTTCGCAACTTCTGACATAATAAACCTTTTTGTTGGCTTTTTATTTTCCGTTATAGTTATTTGGAAATAAAAACTGTCTTCACGTGGTGACCATGTTATGCCCAACGACTTCCTGGTCTCGTCTAACGGTAGTTTGAGCATCTGATCGTCTTTATCTTCCGCTGGTATGTTTTCCAGTAGTTCTGAACTGTTTGACGACCATTTTCGAAGTTTAAAGCCGCCCTTGTTCAACATGGATATTAGTTGTTTCTGTAACTCTTTCGCTGCATCTTCCTGTGACTCCCCGGACAGAATATCATCCACGTAGAAATCTTGTAATGTAGCTTGACTTGCGATTGGGTAATTGTTTTGTTCGTCTATTGCCAGTTGTTGCAATGTTCGTACCGCAAGAAAGGGGGCGCTTGTGGTACCGTAGGTAACTGTTGTGAGTTCATATTCGCTAATTGCGTGTTTGGGAGAAAATCTCCATAGTATTCTTTGATGTGCGAAGTCTAATTCATTTATTTTTATAAACCGGTACATTTTCATAATATCCGCCATAAAGGCGAACTTATGTTTTCGCCATCGTAAGAGTATAGTGGATAAGTCTTGTTGTAATCGTGGACCTTTATACATGTTGTCGTTAAGGCTTATTTTTGTGCTGCTTTTACTGCTCGCATCAAAAACCACGCGTAGTTTTGTAGTGAGTGAGTCTTCTTTAATTACCGCTTGATGTGGTATGTAGTATTTTCCTAAGTTGTAGTTCGTTGTATTTACTTTCCTCATATGACCCATATGTAAATATTCATTCATAAATTCAATGTATTGTTGTCGTAAATTTTCGTTTTTTGCGAATTGTCGTTCTAGTTGTAATAGTCGTGCAGCGGCTTTTCTGCGTGATTCGCCGTTTAAGTTTAGGTTTATGTTTGAATCCTTGAAAGGAAGTCGTACAGTGTAAGTTCCGTCTGGGTTTCTTACAGTTGTTTCTTTATAGTAGTTTTCACAGGTTTGGTCATCCTGTGTAAGTTTGTAGTTTTGTTGAACTTCTTCTAGTTCCCAAAATTTTGTAAGTTGTCGTACTTCTTCGGTGCAAGCCACCATACTCAGTATTTTAACTCCATTCTTCGTGTCATTGGGATAAAAGCCGGATAAAATCCACCCTAATTCTGTGTTTTGTGCGATTATCCCATCCCGTAGCCTTTCGAAACCCTGTAGTAATATTCTGCTATACTCTTGGGCACCTAATATTATGTCAATTGGTCCCTTTTTATAATAAGTTGGGTCTGCCATAAGTGCGTTATCCAAGCTTTTTTCTTGTAGTTGTTGTAAATCATTCCTTGGTAATGAACTTGTTAGTTTTGGTAGTACTATTAGCGTTACCGGCAATTTGTAATCGCTAGAGTACCTTGGTTGTAAAGTAATGTTGATTGTGTAATTTGACGTTTTTGGTTTTTCATCTCCAATACCTTTTATTTGGGCTTGGATTTTTTGTCGTGGGTAAGACAACAATTGTGCTACTTCTTCAGTGCAAAATGAAGCTTCTGATCCTTGATCACATAATACTCTCAACATCTGTGGCATTCCATCATATGAGGTTGTCTTTACTATGGCAGTAGCTAGTAAAGTTGTGTTTTTTGCGTCGGAATTGGTTGCAGACAAATTTAATCTTGCTATATTTTGTGGTTTTTCTGTCCCTGTATATTTTGATACGTATTTTTTAGCGTTATTACCATTTTGAAACGGCCTAGATTGATGCAATAATGCGTTGTGTCCCTTATGTTGACAAATTTCACATTGTTTATACATTGTACTCACACATTGTTTATTATCGTCGTGATTTAAGCAACGTTTGCACATTCTTTTTTCCGCCACGGCCTTGTATCGGTCGTTGACGCATAACGCCTTGAAACTAGGGCAATAATGAATAATATGATCATTCTTTTGACAATACCAACAGCGTTTATATTTTTCTGATGTTTGTTTATCACGAGATAGTTGACTGTTAGCATATGGAGTGGAACCGTCAAAAGACTTAAGGCAATTAAAACGGTTTTCCATGAATTTCATCATCTCGTCAAAGGATTGTATTTTATTTCGGTTTTGCAGTTGATCTTCATACTTCGTATTTGTTTCTTCGTCCCATTTTCTACTGACTATTCTTATTAACAGAGGGCCCCAAGACGATGTGTTTACGCGTTGATTGTTTAGTGCCTCAAGACATTCATTTATAGTGTCATGCATATCTCGTAATTGTGCCGCGTTTGCTCGTTGCATTCTAGGCAAGTCTAATAATTTGTCCATAAACTTAGTCGCAATCATGCGCTCGTCTTCGTATCTCTGCGTAAGCAATTTCCAAGCTGTTTCATAATTTACTTCGCTTATTGTTAGGTGACGTATTAATCTTGCTGCGTCGCCCTTTACGTGTGTTTTTAGATACTGCATTTTTTCTGTAGATGATATTGTTTTATCTTCGTGAATTATTTTTCTAAATAAATCTTGAAATGTATTCCAAGAGTCGTAGTCCCCCGCGAATATAGGAATATTTATTCTTGGAAGTTTTCCTGATGACACAGCTTTTTCATTTGTGTTACGAAAAATTCTTTCTTCTAACAACTCCGTAGTAATGTCATAATCTTTCTGTGTATTTTCGAAACAATTATCTTTAAAGTAGCTATTGTCCAATGTACTTTCGGCCATCAGCAGTTCGATGTGTGTTTCTTCGATTTCTTGCCATTGTTTATGTAAGGTTTGTAATAGTGTTTGTAAGTGCCATATTGGCTTGTCTTGAGTAATGGATTCCTTAGCCTGAGATATTTTCTTAGATATCTGTGACATTCGGAATAGCTGTATAAACAGTTTTGGGCTACTGACAACGTCCTTGTTTTCATCTTCATCTAAAGGTCTTGGTTCGTAAACACTTTGCACAAGTTGCAGTCTTTCTTCGCACTTTGTAAGGTAGTCGATTCCTTCGTCGTAATGTTTCTTTATGTTGCCAAAGTAGTCTGTAGTAATATATTTGTGAGTTGATAACATCGCCTGCTCCTGTAGTCTTAAGTGGTTTTCTTGAACTCGCTGAAAAACATGGTCCAAGGTTTTCCTTCTTTCGTTGATGTATTTTTCTGTTTTCCTTGTAGGCGAGTCCTTTTTTATGTTTGATAGTACCCTTTTAATCTCATTGTAATCCGTTTCCTGGCTCCTGATTAGTTCGTTAACTTCCTGTATCTCCATAGTGCTCTCTTTTCTTCTTCCCTAACGGCCCTACCCTAATCGAAAGGTTAGTCTGTACTAGTGGTATCTGCGCTCTTGTTAAACCTGTGCGACTTCTCAATCTACTGGTTAAACCCGCTTATGGGAGGCCAGTGACCGATCCGTAACGAGAGGCTTTCCGACAGAACACCCTAGTACAACGTACTTCAGATCACTGAAAACTGATGCTTTGTTGAGTATACCAGTCCCCAGTCCCCTGAAGTGTCAGTCTGTCAATCCCTACGATGGGCAAGGGGACCGCGTGATTCAAATGCTCGAAGGACCAAAATGTACGCCCACCCTAACATATGTCACGTAAGGCCGCAGTAATGTTAAGGGTGTGACAGTACATGAAAGGATATGATAGTTAAAGGACCTACCAAGACCTTACAGCCTAACAGTCCCTACGACCCTAAGCCCTATAAGCCCTACAGCCCTAACCTACCATATACCTAGTGTGTGATAAATAAATATATAAATAAGTTCAGGATGTCTGCACCATGCGACCTAAGGTTACAGACGGATAGTGGGCAGGGATTCCAGGTTCGGGAAGGGTACACTCACTGCCAGTCCAGCAGACTCACAGGACTGATCAAAGATGGCTAAAGGTGTCTTGGCCACAGCGAGGGGTAATGAGACAAGAATATAAATTCTAATCTGATTTATTTACAATATTGCACAGCTTAAATACTATTTCATCTTAATACACACTAATACACATATTTGTTTGTGTCCTATGCGTGTAGTATGCAACCAAACAGAATTTTATCTGGGCCGCGCGTCAGCCGGGCCGAGTGCTGAGTCAATGTCCAAAGGTAACATTGAACACTGGTGATTGCATCTTCCGCTGACGACGATAAATTCCGGATGTTCTTAAATTTGCATGTGAAAAAATTTGTAATCAATTTGATTAACAATGTTGTCGCAGTCAAATTGATGTAAGTTTTTGTGCTTTTCAAAGAACCGAAACAGTGTTGTTATTGTTTTTAACGATAGCGGTTTCTTGTTTTAAACAAAGCCCTTACTGTTGTTTTTTTTAATCACTAGATGATAACATTACGTTTTGGTGAAATAGTGACGTAAAACGTTAACAAATGAAACTATTACTAACACAAGCAAGACGTTGTTTTTAGACTATTCCCAATCTCCCAATGTGAGTGGCCCCTATTCAAAATTTGACCGGTTTATTCGAGTATCTCAAATGTATATACCTCGCACTTTTGAGGATCTAATGAGCGCCGCTGATGTTGTAATTACCGTGGTCTGGTCATATACTAACTAATCTTAAAGTTATTGTTGACTCGAAATGACGAAGTAAGTAGGTACTAAGTTCTTTGAAGTTCAATGATAGTTTTATCATGAAAATATCCTCACCAGTTCAAAGCAATTATAACTCGAAAAAAAGAAGTACTAAGTTCTTTGAAGTCCAATGATAATTTTATCCACGAAAATATCCTCACCAGTTCCAAGCAATAATGATCTCTATTTGTAAACAGTTAAGGAGGTGTGTCGCGTACTGTTCCCGTACACGGCGGTGAATGAAGACGAGCTGACGCTGACAGAAGGTGACATTGTGACCATCTTGTCGAAGGATGCTCCCGACCGTGGTTGGTGGAGAGGCGAACTCCACGGTCGCGTTGGACTGTTCCCCGATAACTTCGTGCAAGCGCTGCCTGCACAAGGTATGTACAAGTACCAAACATTCTTTAAAGTATGCTTAGACGGTTTGTTCATGTTGAAAGGGTGAATGAAAGCCTGGAAGAGATCGCGGCATGCTATAAGGCCGCATATATTTTTTAGTTTTGTGTTTCTTTTTTTTCTTGTATTCTGTTTTGTGTTAAGTTCTGTTGTACAATAAATTGTATATAAATAACTAAATAAACGAAGGACGATTAACTGTCAAAGCTTTTGCGCATAATGTCGAAAGCGCAAAATGACAAATAGTCGCAAAATGTCCAAACCACAAAAAGACAATAGCGAAAAAGGTCACAAGTTCCAATCTTACTATAATGACACTAATATTATAAAGGCGAAAGTTTGGACGGATGTGTATTATGTGTTTGTTACTCGATCACGCTGAAACGGCTGAACGGATATGGATGAAATTTGGCACAGAGATAGATTATAGTCTGGAATGTATGATACGTTTGCCCGTTTTCTTAGGCTACTTTTCATCCCGGTATAATATTCCCTTGGGATAAAAAAAACACTTATCACGCAGGCGAAGCCGCTGGCAGAAGCTAGTAATACATAATAACGTCTGAATAAGCTTTGATGATTTAGTTAAGGCGATATATACACCCTAATGTAAAAGCAGTACTGGCCGTGCGCCCGCTCGATGCCAAAATATCAATATTGAACCTCCTTTTGAACAGTTTTGTTTGCAAAATATTATTTGAATTACAATGCTATGTCAGTTATGAAGAAATTCCAGCCATAAATTTTCCTTTGTAAAAATATTTTTAAATATCCAAGTCGTTTTAGATGAGTATCCAAAAGTTGCGAAAAATATCGTGTTGCTAATTATTTTTTTGAAGCAAAACTATTTGTTATACGAAAAAACCATGTTTAAAAAATAATGTTCATTAAACAATAATAAATATATTTTTTTCAAACCTTTTAACCTAGCCGTTACTAAGGAGTATGCTTTAGAAAGTTACCGTTTTACGGCACTAAAGCGGATGTAGGCCCTTAAGTCAATGTAAAAAATAAATATTAAACTTACAGGTTTTCAAAATAACACAAAAAGAAATATGTCACAAACTTAATCAGGTGGAATAAGGTGGAATTTGATAGAGGAACGAGGGGCTTGTTGTAACAGAGATACGTAGTAACAAAGTGGTTTCCTTCTTTAATAGACATTATATCTAGAACAAAAACAAACCGCACACGATAAAGGGCTATAAGCAAATATTTCCTGTGGTTATCAAACTGTTATTTCCTCGAGGAAATGGTGTGTAATAGTAAATTGTTTACATAGTCGTTTGTATGAAATCAGGACAGTATGTCAAGTTTACCAGCTGATGTTGTTACCAAGTTCTTTTTTTCACACAAAACATCAGAACTCTTCAATAAATGACGGCAAATAACTCGGGATGGATCCAATTGCATATCTGTTTATTGTTTACACCATTTTATAACATAACATCACACCGGTACGCTCTAAAGGGGTACGCAGGTGTGAACAGTACACCCTGGTCTACTCTCATTGCACCGGTTTTGTTTAAGTTTCACGTTATTGGGTTAATCTATTCTATTCACTATACGCGTTGGGTATTCTAGGGCACTATACGCGTAGGTACCTAGCCTTTAGAACTGGTCCATTATGTACCACAACCAAAAAGTGAAAAATAAAAATCTTTTTTACAAAAATTACAACCGACTTCCAAACAAAAACACTACAAAGTAAAAAATAACTTCAATTTCGGCAGTCGGTGTCAAAAAGCAAAGAAACGAAAATAGAAACTCCGTCTTCCGAAACTGAAGTTATTTTTTTCCAAACTCCTTCGGTAATCGGGTAAAAAAGTGGCATACCATATATGAGTTATGCATTTTCTCTGCTCTTCATTGTTTCCGCTCTGGCCTACAATAACAGTTACAAAAATAGTGGATTACATCATCTACAATAATCTACATAACGTCTTGAATACGAATCTGCACACTACTTTTATGGCATTGTTCCCCTCTGTAGCCATGGAAATAGTATAGTACAGGATAACAACATAGATGAGAAGATTTAAAATGCAGAAGTTTCTGGATGTGAACGGTATGGAAAGGTTACTCGAATATACAAGCAAATGACGTTTAAATCGTAAAGTAAATAAAACCTTAACATGTTAAAACCAGTTTTTTCCCACGGCTTCGCATCTGTGGCCTATTCCATAGAGGCTGCTCATTTTTGCGGCATTAAAGTAGCCTATAGTAGTTAAAAGAATTTGGTTGACCACATCGTCGCTTACCAAGTGGTCAAACGCGAGCCTAACAGTAAAATAATTAAACAAAAACCGGCCAAGTGCGAGTCGGACTCGCGCACCGATGGTTCCGTATAAACAGCTACATTCACCAAAATATTTAGGTAACATGACGTTCATAAACAATGAAAGCACTGAACATTGGGGAACTAAAGCAGGGTCTCTATTAACTTTGCCGTTCGAAAACTGTTGTCCCCCATACATCAATATAGGTCGCGGTCAGTTTACAAATTGCAAATAAGTTCAAGCGATAATTCATTTTTTTGTATGTACAAAACAGTTTTCTGATTTTTTTCTTTACTTGTGCTGTAAGTAATTGCTTCTTGCCAAATTTCATGATTCTAGGTCAACGAGAAGTACCCTTTGAAGGTTTTTATTCCCTTATGATTCCTTAAATATGCGACATAAACGACTACATCTTATAATCGCGTTGATTTAGAAGTTTGATTTTTTCACAGCTGCTAGGGATTGCAGACCTGAGTAGTAGTAATTTCAGCTTGATATCTCTAGGCGTTCCAGAGAAAAAGGTCACACGGACAGACAAACAGACGGACAACGAAGAGATCCTATAAGGGTTTTTTCATTTTGAGAAGCAGAACCCTAAAAGAAATCACATCATTACTTCCTGAGATTAAATTGTTCTAACAAACGTATAAACAAACAATAATACTAGTTTGATGGACTGCATAACATAGTTAGACCCTTTCCTAAGATATTTATATGCATCAAGTGTAACTTATTAATGCAGGTATGTTCACGGAGTCATCTTATTATATCATGTATGGAAATACAGTGTACAAATAAATAGAATATGATCAATGGCAGGTAGCGGTAATTTATAAGAGCGAATAAAACATGTTATGGTCTTTATCATATTGATAGATATTTCGATCTATTATCATGAGTCGATAGCATTCGAAATTCCGCTTATTAATGAATAATAAATAACCAAAGGGTTCTTTAGCAACTTAATTACAAGTGTTCAAGGCAATCTAGAAGCTTGTGGCTGCGTCACTAACGTTAAATGTTAAGGCTGATGGATTTGCCAAGTAAAGCCACGCTAGCCGCGCCTTTTTGCATGGGCGTCATCAAATACTAAGAGCTTATTTCACGATGAAAGCATCTTCGTATGCATGCAAACAAATGTCGATCAATAACCAGTTAACCGTGTCCAGGAAGTGGAAATTTTGTTTTTGTTTTCCTACTCCTCCTTTATTCTTTTCAAATTATTGTCGTTGCGGGATCCAAGACATTTAATTCATTCTCCGGGACTTCGTCGAGCTTCATTGCGTCGGCGCTTTTCTGGTGGTCGCCACTGTTGATTCTGGCTTTCAGGAGTTGCAGTGGTTTGGCAATAGTGCGGTGGGATCACAGATATGAATCTAACTAGATGACGCGATTGTATGTACTTGGCGTGCCAATAAACGGAGTAAAGTTACGATCAATGATCGCAATCTGAGCTTTTCATTTAACATTATCGGCACCGGAAATCCACCGAAAGAAATCCAGAAAAATGCCCTTTTTAGGCCATATTGAGCTGTAAAGAATGTATAGAAAAAGTTGGCCGAGCCATTGGAAATGTTTTCTTTCATTGGTAAGTAAATTTGTTTTTAAAGTGTTTGTGAAAAAGTGGCACGCTTGGTTTTCATACAGATGGAGGGACTTGCGTTATCTAAAAACATTTTACCGTTGGCCTAGGGTGGTGAATATGATGATACGTTTGCCCGTTTTCATTACAAGTGACAGCCTTTTGGGACTAATCTTGTTAAGGCGCAGATACCCCTGAGTAGTTGATTTTAAAATGAGAATCACGTCAAAACGGCTAGTTGTAATTTTTTTGAAAAAATATATGTTACTTAAGACCATTTTCTTAATAATTTGATATAAGAAAATTTTGAGTTTTATTCTTATAACATGTTGTAATTCATTTGTAGAGTTATGTCTAAAACGGACACAAACACGATAATCGCGCCTAAACCGCTGGGCGTATTTTAATCAAATCGACACCATCTCAAAGACAATTTAATTATCTACATTTTGATCTGAAGCTTTTCTTTTTAAACTCATATAATAATAAGAAAAGTACAATAAACTACAAAATTATGGGTCGCGCGGGCGTGAAAGGAGTGCGCGTTTTGTTCCCTCAAGGTCGTTGGCGTTAGTCGTCGCCTTAAGTAGTGGTCGTTGAACGAATGGGATGACACATAACATTACGCACGCCTGTATTACATATATATGTACAGATATAGAAGTTTACAAGTTTACATAGAGATATAGAAGTTTACAAACCAAAAGTAAAGTAGCTAACTAGGTATTAAGTCTTACACCCGAATATTTTAATTAAGATAAGAATTTTAAGTAGAGACGAATGCATTATTTTGTAAAACTATATGTTGGCATTAATTCTTAATTAAAAAATCGGCTTTTAGTCTATCACCATTTGAACTTACAGCAACACTATTATGCTAAAAGCCAATTATCCACAACAAAACAATCCTGCGCAGATAAAAAAACAAGCTTGTAAAATATAGATAATACTGTCTGCGAAGCTCAAATCAGTTAAGTGATGACATCGCGTTGTGTCACCAATTACACAGATCGCACTTTATCGCCTTTTCAATTAAATACCGCTCGTTTCTTAAGCACATCAATCTTGGGAAATTGCTCAATTGAGTTAAGTACACTGAACAGCACATAAAGAGTAACGCTTGCGCTACAAAATTAAACCTAACTGCTAAGAATAAAAGCACTGTGAATGGTAATAGGGAACATGCTTGGATTTTTTTATTTGCTAAATAGAATACTAATTAGCTCTAATAAAAAAAAAAAGTTTTTTTTTTATATCTTCATCATTGACGATATTACAGGGCAAACTGGTATAACAGATATTTTTTTGATGCATATTGAACACTCTATTGAACAAAGTTTGAGATTAGTACACTGAAAAGCAAATAAGGTGCAACGCTTGCGCTACAAAATTTGCTCTTACTGCTAAGTCATGAAGGCGCTGTCAATGTCAATTCGTTACCACTGATGTGAGGTTGACTATAGCTACAGATGACATTATTATATCACATATTCTTTAGAAAATCAATAAAAAGGCTTTATCTTTACAGAGAGAGTGCGGTAGTGTCTGGCTACTAAGTAAATCTCTCGTATATCAGTATCAATGACAGATAACTGATGTAATACCCACACACACGCCTTGAATTTATTTATAGTGTGATGTACTCTGTCTCCTAAAAACTCGTTTTGTAATAATGATCACATTGATCACTCAGTAAGTGATGTCAGATTCTATAGGAACATTGTGTGCTAAAACTTGGGATCTTTAACACAAAAGTTTGACTTTATATTAGTTCTGGACTTATTTGCAAGGTCAGTCGTGATTCTTGTAATTATCACAGGAAATGCTTGTATTTTTCACGAGACAGTTATACCTCTGCAGGTCATTGTGGGGCAGATAGACGTGTCTCTAGTGCCCCAGTGTTGCGTGGCGTTGTTATCTCAGGTAAAGGCATTAAGTACGCCTGTGTACGCTTATGTTGCATGAAGGTTTAATAAATTAATGAAAAGGCGTTGAAGTAGTGTTAAGTATGTTTTGTAGTAGTTGTAAGTTCTGTATTTAGTCTTTGACTTTTGAGTGTGTCTGTGGTATCTGTCTATCTTATATTGATATAAAAAAAACATATACATACGTAAAGAGAGACGTACCTACTTACGCGATCAAATTGACTTTCTAATTAACACTATTGCCGATATTTGCACGATTTTAATGTATCATACAGTCTCTAATACATTACAAGGTTACCAAGAATTCCGGTAACAAACTCATATATACAGTATGATAACATAATCCAAGATGACGTAAACTCTGTAACATTGGCCGAATGCAATCGGTTGCAAGACACGCAATATTACTAATTTATGCGTATCGAAACTAGCGTGCAGCAATTGATGTATGCAGATGAAGAAAAACTCTGGTTTCGTTTTTTTAGACCTACTCTGTTATTTGAGTTCATGGCTAATAGAGATATCACCTTTAAAATTCGCTATTGACCTGTTTGATTTGTTTTGCCCTTAATCGAATTAAAAACGGATTTTAGGGGGTCTTAAAATTAAATTCACAGTGGTTCTCGTACAATATTAGTACGCGAACATCGCTCTTTTAATAGACTTGCCAAGTTTATCAAACAAGATAACGTAAGTAGCACATGGTTTTCTGACCTTGAAATATTAAAAACTTCAGACATCCATAGTATTAACTCGAACCGCATCAAGTTTGCGGATAGCCGTATAAACAATAACATAGTACCTCTAAGTTCGCGCGCGAAGTACTCTTCGAGTCGTGAGCTCAGAGCTCACTCAGACTCAGTTCACTATTACACGCACAGCCTGTTGGTAAACACCGCCCACTCTAGTATTCGATGTTCTGCTATTGACATTTCTCATGAAGGTTGCGGGCCGAGTCGTGATTTTGCGTAACTTGCCTCAGCACGCTGTGTCTCGACAGTGTCTTTTTATAACTAGTTGCCTCACTATCCGCGTTGGTGTAACACCAATGTTGCACGTTGCTCCACTGATTTCCTCGATATTGTGATTCTCTAAAATGGTTTTTGAAAGTGAGTCGGATTTGTTTAAAGTTTTATTCGTGTATGTGAAACTTTGTAAGACATTTGTGTGGTTTGTGTGATCTCTTCTAAGGAATTGATATCGGAATAATGGAGTGTTTATTTCATACTTCGAGTTAAATATTCTTTTTTATTTAAAGATATTTAAAAACAAATATTTGTTGCTGTTTTAATAATAATGTTGCAGTTTAGAAAAATGTTTTCAAGTGAACAAAATCTATTTTCCAAAATGTGTAAGTTTTAATAACTATTTCTTTGGCATGAGCATAAATAAACTTCAGAATTAGATGTCTTTACTATAGCTTTTTCGTAATCTATGAAACTGTTAAAAAACCCAGATTTTTAGTAAGCGTGTGGTTTATTTAGAATATGCATGTTAGATTGTCACCTAGTAGATGTTCCGTTGGATTGAATTGATGGGTTTTTGATGGGTTCAGTTTTGTGATGATAAATGTGAATATTCGACAAATTATTAAATATATAAAAGCATCAATAAATTGTTACATTGCACTATTTATTATAGTTAGAAAATAAATTACTATCGTATCAATAGCTACAAAGACAGCAATAAACTTGTGAAGGCCAGATAGCAATTTAGAAGGAAAATATAAATTCATTTAGCGCCTTTACCTGGCGACAGTTTTTTTTCACTGGCATACTAAGATTATCCAACATTTACTTACAGTAACTACAGAGACAGTGGAAGAGAAGAAACCAGATCGACCGCCGGTGAAGACCACTACCTCCAACATCTACCCCAATCTTACGAACAAATACTCCGAGAAAACAGCCTCTCTTAAGGAAATGACCACATCTAAAACCAGGTTCATACTTTTAACATTTTACTTGCAACTATAGCTCTTATCGTGCTGGAGATTAGGTGGTGACCTACTAAGATTTTGTTGGTAAACGTACTCGACGTGATATGGGATTAGATCTTTCTTTTTTGCACCGCAGATTAGTTCGATTCCCTATGTTGGTATGTTTAGTGAAGTGACAATGTGACTTTTAATGAGTTTTCATGTTCCCTTTATATGGTGTAAAAAACAAAATTCTATCTGTTTAGTAGCATTTTAGAGTTCAAAGGATACATTTGGACATCCATGTCGATGAATATATAAATACTTATGTTAATCAAAACAACAAAAAAAAAACTTGAACAATTCCGTTTCGAATACAGTCATTTAAAGTGGGCCGAAGACTAACGGGTTTGTCAATAAATTCTCTTAAGGAATTTATCGTAAAACAAGACGACTTTGTTTACATGTCGTTTCTTTTATGACTGTTTTTTTTTTCAGTGTACACAAGGAGAACACAATCAGCAAGGAGGCGAGTACACAAAGTACAATCACACAAACAAACAAGATTGAGTCTGAGAAGATTATTCACAGTGAGACCGTCAACGATGGATCTTTAGACCAGGTGAGGGTTATTGCATTTATTTGCATACGTGAAGCCGTTGCGAATGCATCGTATTTGCATCCTAAGATATACTTGATTGCATTGGGAAAGTAGTTGTTCATATTTTCATATTTATTTCACCACAAAGGCACTTCCAGTGGACCCCCAAATTAGATGTTTATAATGACTTGTTGATTAAGGACTGATAAATATTTTAGTTAAATTTACTCCTAAGATGCGTCGATTACTCACATACTGAGTAAAATACCACAGATTAGCGTTATAAATAATTCACCCGTTAAGCTAATTAGAAGCGTTTTGTTCCGTCCTTGAATAGCTAACTAATTACCGATATGTGCAACAATGCTAATATTAGATCCTAATCCTAATCTTGCTTGTATTAGTATTTAAGTAATCTTGTCATTTACGAGAGTCTGCACTAGTGGTGTATTTAGAGATAACATGAAAATGGGACAAGATAGTGTCTGAGCGATTAGTAGAATAGTTTTCGTTTTTTTTTAATTTAAATTAGGCTCGTGCTTGACCACTATCTCACGTGATGGTAAGCGATGATGTGGTCCACGGTGAAATGCGCTTGCCTAGAAGTAACTTATTCACTCTTGACTTGAAGAACCCTAGATTGTAGCTATCGGAAAACATAGAATTCGGCAGGGCATTCCATTCCTTAGCTGTTCGCAAAATAAAGGTACACCCAAAATGTTTAGTGCGAGTGGGATGGCTACCATGTATCGAAGGCGCATCGTTGTACGTCTGGTAAACCGTTCTTTTCCACGGGTTTAGGCAAAAACTACAGAACTCCACCTGCGTGTTTCTTACATACTTTTTTTGCTTCCTTTACGTATACAGGGCACTATGAAGAATAGCAAAAACAAAACTGCATCATTAAATTTTAAAAATAATAATATTTCTAGCTAGGAATCGTAGGTTTTTGAAAAACAGAAAAGAAACACGCTGTATCACAATCCAATCATGTCACTAAAAATAATCAAATTCTAGGCAGTGTTGACTTTCGGCAAAAGGCACAAAAACAAAATACTTTTTGTTTCCTATACGCACTTCAGTTGTGAATTCTACAAATCTGACCTTCCTGAAGAAGTAATGTTTTATTAATGAAACTATCTATGTATTTCAGGTGAAGAAACCTCCAGTGCCATTGAAGAAGAGTCCGACACCCACGACAGGAGTGAGTGGTTTATTCAGCGGGCTCAAGAATAAAATGTTATCTTCTGATAAGTAAGTTTCGTTCTCTAAATTTGGATCATCATTTCAGCCGAAAGTCGTCCACTGCTGGACATAGGCCTCCCCAAGCGTCACCACACTGTTCGGTGCTGTGGGTCTCGCATCCATCAGATTGCCGCAGCCTTAACCAGGTCGTCGGTTCACCTGGAGTCCTAGAGGGAGGCGTAACGTGACTGTTTTTTATTGTTGACTAGCTGCCGGTCGCGACTCCACCGCCATGGCGTTAGTACTTAAAATTTTATACATTATGTTATTATTCAGTAACCACTTCAACATTATTACTTATTGTTAAGTTTCATAAAAATCCGTTCAGTAGTTTTTCCGTGAACGAGTAACTAACATCAATCTATATTTCCTCACAAACTTTCGCGTTTATAATAGTAGTTAATAAGATAGGCTAGCGTATTACTCGTCGACGGTGGGTGAAATGCTAGACTAAAACCTAGTTGCTTGTCTTGGTCCACTATTATGACGTGTTCATTCATTGATATACTCGAAATAAAGTATTATTTATGAATGTTACAATAGCCAAAGATAAACATTTAATATTAATGCTGTTGTTTCCAGATCCTCATCAATATCATCGCCATCAACGATAACTTCAATATCGAATAACAGCAGCGGCAGCAATAGCAGTACCGAGTGGGACCGAATCGATGGCGCCGCCGTCACCAAGACCAAGTTAACCATCGATCTCAGCAACAACACCAACGCAAACACCTTCGACCATGTCGAAAGGAACTCCTTACTCAACGACCCGAGAGCTGGCAGGTAACAAATTAAACTTTAGCAAACTCTTACTTTGTAACAGTCCTTAGGCACCAGCCCAACGGCGCTGCCACCAGAAAGACCATGCCAATAAACAACAACGCCAGTACCAACGCCTACACCTTTGACCGTCTATAAAGGAACTTCTTACTCAACGACCCGAGAGCTGTCAGGTAACAAAGTAAAGCTTTAGTAACCTGTTATTTGATAACAGGCCTTAGGGATTAACCCAACGGCGCCGCCATTAGTAAGACCACGCCAATAAACAACAACGCCAGTACCAACGCCAACACCTTCCACCATATCGGAAGGAACTCCTTACTGAACGACCCGAGAGCTGGCAGGTTACAAATTAAAGCATTAGCAATCTTTTACTTGATAAAAGTCCTTAGGGACCGGCCCAACGGCGCCGCCATCAGAAAAACCACCCCAATAAACAACAACGCCAGTACCAAAACCAACGCCTTCGACCATATCGAAAGGAACGCCTTAATGAACGACCCGAGAGCTGGCAGGTAAGAAAACAAAGAAGGATAGAATAAGAGTTTATTTGCACCAGGCACGAGGCATACCTACCATAAAAGAACAAAAAAACATAAAGTAAAACTTAAATACAAATACAAAGTACGCGTCACAACCACGCAAAATGGTGATCCATCGGAATCGCATGCGAGACAGAGTCACAGCGCTGGTTTTTAGCTATAGTAAAAAAGCTTCACCTTTTCAGTTTAAAAAAAATCTAGATATAGTGATATACACTGGTCAATATATAATGTTTCGACTCTGATGAACTGTTTGTGGATTTATTCTCAATCCAGCTCTTAAATATCCAGTCAAGACAAAAAAAAAACATAGTGTTTTCGTTGCAATACGACTGTTTGCTTTGCATGTAATGTTAATACCCCATATTTTATACGCCCTTATAAGTTCGACGAATTTCAACTCGGTACTGAAACTGCTTTCGATTGTCTTGATTTCACATCAAAAACTAACGGATATAATTCGACGTTTCAGAGTAAAAGCACCACGGCGCAGGCCGCCTAGTCAAGCACTCCGTGAAGACACGCCACAACTTATAGGATTAAGCAACGGACACGAAGGTGAACTTTCTATTTATTATGAAATTAATAATTGACTACCTCGTCGGTGTAGTGGTTGTAAGCGCTGCTACTGAGCTTGAGTTCCTGGGTTCGATTCCCAGGTCGGACTAAGTGTTATTGTGATTTTCATCTGCAATTTCCCAGTAGAACACAGTTGATGGCAATAAGCTCGACCCCTAACACACGGGACTTAAAAATAACTGGCGAAAAAAAGAAAAAAGAAAGTTTTAATCCTGATGTTAGGTTGTTACTACAACATTCTTACTATCCCAGTGATATTTATGTTGAGCTTAAGCCGCCAATAGATCCAATGTTTCGTTTATAAATTCTCAAGGTCGATTTTTCAATCATCAGTTTTTTTTTATCTGTACGATGGCAACTTGATTTTTTATACAAAAGCTGTGAACAGCTAATTTCAAGCCTCAAATAAAAATAACCAGTAGTTTTCTAAATTGGCCCTAAAACAAATAATGATAATACTTTTATCATTAAGTTATTTGTTTTTGTGTGCTCTTTCATCAGTTTAGGTTATTAGATGGTTTAGGTTTTGCCATGCACGGTGATATTTCTTACTATGACGGCAAAATACGATTTTTGGACACGACCTTGTTAAAAATTGGCCAAATAAAAACCTTGCTACACGTAATTTGCATGTTTAGTAACTCTCAATAAGATATCACAATAATTGGACTTGTACACAAACCTATTTTATCTCTATTATTTAGAAGGTCCTCAATAAATCAATGTAATATCTGACCTAAGATAAACCTTACCGATTACTTGCCACCCAACATGCATAAAGCGTGTTCGCTTATCTCTTCTTTGAATGGAATTTTGACTGACCCAGATTGTATTGCAAAGTGACGTCTTTACTTGTTATCCCTAAAATATTGACGCAAACTCCAAGATTGACGAGTGAGTGTGCGGAGATATGGGTCATTATGCTGTAAGCATTTACTTAAAGCCTTAGGATCTTTCCTAATGGCGCTTCAATAGGTGATATCTTGCATGTATTTTCTAAGAAAGTTTCAAGTGCAAATCGGATGAATTGCGTATTTCGTATTGAGTTTGCAATTTCGCTTAGCAAGAGTCGCTTATCGGGTGTGATATAAATCTAATCCCGTTAAGCCATCAGGATGTTCAGACTTATTATATCAACTTCTTCTCAACTTAAGGCGATATATACGCCCCAATGTTAACGCAGTATTGGCCGTGCGCCCGATATAATTTGATTTACAGATGCTATTTCAGTTATGAAGATATTTCAGCCATCAATTTTTCTGTCCTGTTCAGTCGTTTTGGACGAGTATCCAAAGTTGCCAAATGCTAATTAATTTCTTGCTAATATTTTTTTTTTTAAAGCAAAACTATTATACGAAAAAACCATGTTTAGAGAATAATGTACATGAAACAATAATAAATATATATTTTTTTCAATTCTTTTAACCTAGCCGTTACTATGCTTTAGAAAGTTACCGTTTTACGGCCTTAAAGCGGATGTAGGCCCTTAATTCTTTTTGGTACTGAAAAAAGTATTAAGTTGTGAAGAAGTTGATATAATAAGTCTCATAAACAACGTTATTGGTAAAACACTAATAACATAACAGGGCTGAATTACTACTATCATAAATATCAACTTTTGTTCTATAACTTTTAAAATTCAATAATAAAAAACATCTAATCCAAACATTCCGACGAGTTATGCGAGCTATTTAAGCTCGCATAACTCGTATGGATCAGCTGTTTTTATATTATGATGTTTTTACCAATAACCCTGTATAATTGTTTCCATTTCTAGTAATGCATTGTGATAAATTATTGACTGTAAAATTACCGGTTTACCATAGCTGAATTTTCGAGCGACATAAAAACCGTTAAAGATCGGGGAGACCAAGACAAGGATAAGAATCGCGTGTCACATCAAACCTAAAATTAAACTTGAACAGATGATGCATAAGCAATTGTTATTGTTTTTATCCGCAATGTTAATAGTGTTCCGCTTGAATTCGCTCCAATAGGCAGGCATTTTAGTAACTGATTGTCTTTGCCAACACAATACACAAGTATTTCAATACACAATATCTTTGACAGTAAAATTGCTAATTTCCCATAATCGACTCTCCGAGCGACATAAAAACCGTTAAAAAAGACACATCAAACGTAAAGCTAAACAAGAACAGATGATGCTTGAGCATTGTTATTGTTTTCCGCTCCGATAGGCAGGCGTCTCAGTAATTCATTGTCTCTGTCGACCTTGGCCTTGTCCCATACAATACTATTTGAATATGTAATGGCCATTATTTAACGAGACACAATACCAATTTTTGCTACTTAGTAAAAACTAAAAGGCGTCGTAAAAGACCAAATACTGTTTGCATATATAATATATTTTTGCTTTGCGTGGTTGATTGTACGTCCTCTCTACGCATTTGTAATTTTTAACTTCGTTCCATCAAATCACTGAAGTATTTTATCAAATGAAAAAAGAACTGAATTGATAACAGTAAGTTTCCTGTTATCAGACGATTCACACTTAATTTGTAATATCAGTTATGAAATTAATAGGCTATTTAAATAAACATTGATAACAGATATCCAGAGCAAAATAACAGACGTAGTGACAGGACCTCTTGATTTCTTATCGCTTCTAAAAATATAATACAACATTACTAAAATAATAACATGGGCTAAGGAGTCTTACTATCAAAGAAACACACAGAATAGGTAGGTATGGACCAGTTTGCAGTCACAGGACTGTTTAAGTACTTAAATATTACCTCATTAATTTTTGTCATGCGTGTGATCAGTGATTGGCTTCGCTCCAAGGCTTGACCTACGTCTTTAGCTTAACACCTACTAGAATTCTATTCACCTGAGTCAATGAATGTAACTCCGAGGCATCAGTGACTGAAGAAGAATTTCATACGAATATGAACATTGTTCTATACGAATAACGTCCATTTTCGCATGAAATGCTACTTAGCTTAAGTAAAGTTCGCTTTATAGATCTCAGCTTAAAAAATCTTTCAACTTACAGCCGAAAAGCCACCAGAGAAAGCAGTACGGACGGAGCCTCCATCAGTTGACGCAGCTGAAGAGATCAAACCTCGGACTCGCGAGTGGGAGAAACACAAGGCGCCGTGGATGGAGGAACTGAAGTTGAACCAGGCTAAGAAGACCAGCTTTATCGCGGATGGGAAGTCGCGCCTGTCGGGACCAGAGCCAGGCGTGGCTAGTAAGGGGGGAAGCGGAAGTACGGACAGGTAAACTGTTTTTTTGGTATTAAGATTGGACGTAGGAAGTTAGATGAACTATTATGCAGGATGAATTATTGTTAAAATGTAGTTTGTGTTGACAAATTAAATCTGAAATGTTGTAAGGTTTATAATCCCAGTTTCTGGAATGAAAATAATCGTAATATTAATGTGACAAATTGCCAAGCCCGGCGTAAGTTACGGTGATTGGCTGTTGACCAATCACAGCAGTTCGCACGCGCGTCAATTTATCACTTAACGGGCTAGATAATTTTTGTTCCAGATACTGGGCATAATTCTTTCCCACTTTATCTTTGATTTTTGTTTCATTTTGTCATCAGAATTTTCTTAGTTGATAGGTAAAAAATAATCGCTTCTCAATCAAAATTCAACTGATTATGTTGTTTTTTTCAGAATCCTAGACTGTGGTCTAGAAGAAAAGAGATCAACTCATTCTATGGAAATGTCTAAAAGCACGTCATCGATTAGCAGTCGAATGTCAATAATGGAGAGCTTTGAAGAGGTAATAGTTTAATGTTCAGAATATTGTTATCAAGCTTTGTGTCATGTGGTCCGTACGCAAAATACGCGCTTAGACGTAGAGTTGCGGACACTGGCCCGTTTAAACATTTTTTTTTTAATTTGAGAAATGTCTTTGTCATATGGCTTCGCAACCGTGGCATATCCTTAATTTTTCAGATATCAAAAGTAGCCTATGATACCCAGTAATGTTGTAATTTTCTGTCAATGAAAGAATTTTGTAATCGGTTCAGTACTTCTTAAGATTATGGAAAAATTTAGGTAACATATCTACAAACTAACAATATTTTTAACGACGCCGCTATAAACGCGGCACTATAGTCTTATTTACATAGTTATACTAGGGTCTTACATGTGACCCTAGTATAACTATGTAAATGTACCATTGACACCAAAATAAGTCCTCGTTGTCATATTAAAATTAGATTAAGTAATATGTAGACAGTATTTAATCAAGTCATGTGATATTTCAGACAAAAGTTCGTCATTCGTTGGACTCAAAGAAGGACGCTGCACCGAGCGCGGGACCTCGCGACACCGAGTCACACGCCGTCAAGCCCGTACAGTCTCCCACCGCTGCAGGTATGTTACTTTTATACGTTCACCAGCTGCCTCACGCATGGGATTTGTAACTACCCGCAATCTTACTAATATAGATGTATGTTCGTTACTCAATCACGCCACAACGGGTGAACGGATCTGGATGAAATTGGGCACAGATATAGACTGTAGTCTGGAAAAGCTCATCTACTTTTCATCCCGGTATAATGTTCCCTTGGGGTAAGAAAAACTTATCACGCGGGCGTAGCCGCTGGCAGAAGCTAGTATCTTTATAACTTGTAATCTGTGTTCTTCTGTAAAAGCTACAGTAAAGCTACATTACGGTAAAGTTGTATTGAAATCCATTCAGTAGTTTTTGCGTGAAAGAGGAACAAACAAGCGTTTATAGTAGGATTCATTTATTATCTTGACCTTTTAATCGCGGTAAAATTGACTAAAATGTTGCTGGCTTGCAGGTCGCACGATCATGTCGATGCTGGACGAGATAAAGAAGCCGCATGCGCCCCCGCCGCCTACCAGCGCGCCCCCCGCGCCCCCCAGCAGCGCGCCAGCGCCCCCCGCGCCCACCAGCGCGCCGCCCACCACGGCGCCGCCTGCCGTCCCCACCTCCCCGGTCTACGCTACAATCCTCTCTTCCCACATAATTCCCGAAAAGTCTCCCAACGCCAAACCTGACAAATCCCCTGTCGTTCCCGAAGTCACTGCGAGCACCAGACAAATAAGCAAAACGAGCACCATCGAGAGATTAGAAAAGTCCCTAGAGAAACTACCCTCGAATGCCGTGAGCGGAGACAAACCCAGCACAGGCACGTTGGAGAGGCGAATGCACTCCGTCAAAACGGAAAAAGTTGAAAGCAACGACGCTTTGATTACACAGCTCAATAATAGGGTAAGTTGATAACTGAATGATTTATATTTTTTTTTTTTAATTCTTTGCCCCACACTAGGAATTTCTTCCTGTATCGTGGGTGCATTTACAAACATATAAACTCACATACACAACACCCAGAGCCGGAACAACTATCTGTAGGTCTTACAAATATTTGTTCCGTGCGGGAATCGAACCCGCGATACGCAGCGCAGCAGTCAATCGGTCAACCACTGCGCCAACCGTGCGCCCCAAATATATTACTTTTGACGGTAGAAATAAAATGTGGCGCTGGTGACTAAGTTATAACATCTTGATCTTCAAAGTTTAGCTATAGTAGTCACAGCAGCTCATTGTGTCTCTGAAGTTGGCTCTGCCAACCATTGCGCAAGAAACAGTTTGTCATTGAGTATACTGCATAGAGTAAGCGAGATAGGACGATGTGAGGTACTTACGTTAGCGAGTGAAAGAGAGAGTTATACAATGCTATATTGACCTTCAACATTGCCACAAAAATAGCAACTGTGCAGGGTCTTGCAGCCAATTCAGAGAAACGGATCTTCGTTTTGAGCATTATACCTAGTAATATTGTTTACAAAGAACATAGTAAACTGTTCCAACTATATAGTATGGGTGTCAGGAAATAAGCTTCTTAACAACCGGAATTCTTAAATACCCCGGGTATTTAAGAATTCCGGTTGTTAAGAACGATGTCCCAGCGCTAACAAAGAAAATTTGGTTCATATAAATGTTACATATAATGTATTATATTATCTGTGCCCAGGTCGAGCAGAGTGTTTTTGGGATTTTTCATCTGAAATTTCTTAGTAGCATCCTGGAGTCTGAACTAGTGCCCGGTAGATGGCAATAGACTCGCCCCTTCTGCGTCAGATTTAAACAATTGTGGGTGTACTATTGATGCACTTTTGCTTAACCCTTCGGGGAATAAGGGCGTGCTGTTACGTTATGTGTTAAAATCAATTAAAATTGATAACACTACCAATGGGTTAGCTTACTTGTTCTAGTTGACGATTAAAATACTACTACATACCATTAGATACTATTAGATTAGATACTTACCCATCGAAACCCGTTAAGACCTCTTCAAATAGCCTCGGGAGTTTGCTTATGGGAGTTCAATAAGACCAAAACATTAAATTATTATTAATTCATAGATGACAACTATTGTCGGCACGTAACTTGGCAAGAGTTGTTAGATGCGCACAAGTCGTCTTTTTGGTCTCTTTGGTTACTAAGCGGGACGCGGGGAACTTTTAGCACCGTTCCGAGCGCGCGATTGGTTGGGTCAGTTGACACAAGTATCGAGTGACCAATCGCGTCGCGTCCACGTTCCTTCCGCTCTATAAGGTGGTGGTCGGTTCGCGCACTATGCGCGTATTTATCCCAAGTTCGCGACCAACACTAGCGACACTATGCCAAAACCTTGCCAAATTTGCTACCGGGGACTATTCATGTGAAACTGATGTAAGGTTGTTTTTTTTTCTTGGAAAAATAAATATTATTATTCCATTTGCAGATAATGAATTTGGAGAAGCTCATAGAAGTACAAAACACAGTTTTCAACACGGCCCTCGAGGACTTAAAAGCCAAGCTCAGCCAAGAGAGCGAGAAGCGGCAAGCGTTACAGAGCGAGCTAGAGAAGCTGGCGCACTGCGTGACGCAGGTGTAGCCTCTGTTGCCGCCTCCACTCAGCGTCGCCGCTCGTGGACGCGCCACCTCCAGGGAATACTCTAGCTATGTGCACTTCTAGTTAGACCCAAATGTTCAGTGCCGTATATACCGAGGAACGCGGTTTGGAGAACGATTCTTGAAGCGGAATAAAATAAATATTTTAATCATTGACATACATTGTACCGATAGACAAGAACATTCATGAAAACCATTTGTTCAAATGCTGGTGGGTTGGGACTAAACTTCGCTGCAGCACTAAACATTATTTATGATGTCTAATCGAACTATTAAAACATGCAGCGCTAGATCGCTTATAGAGTTTAGTTTACTCGCGATAAAAAATTCGTGAGCGTCATGACGCTTACGCGTTTCGTACGGTGTACGGATTGCAGTACAGTTCAGTCGAACAGAGTGAGTGATCGTATCGCCAAATCTAGTGCGTAGTACATATATTATATCGATGATTTTTATTCATTTAATATAGCTCGGCTCAATTTAGCTTGTTGATGAATTTTATTCTGTGATTTTGTATTTGTTTACTTCGAAACCGCGTTCGTGGTGCTACGGGGCAGTGTTTCTAGTTAGGCCCAAAAGTAAAAGACTTCTGCTTATTCGTTAAGTGCTTGTTCGCGAGTGCGCTCACTTCTAGTTTCGCAACCGGTTCTACAGTTTTTGACGGCCTGTTGAGTAGGCTGCTTTATCTTCAGATAGCGATTTATTTTTTGTAAGTCAATAATTGTAAGCTTTTACAATATTCATGATGGTGTATAATTATTACAATGATTTTTATCATTGACTTTGGCGTTGCTACGCAGCTCGCTTAGTGATTGAGGTACTTATTTAGTCAGTTTTGTTGTATTTCTCATTTTTTTAACCGTCACTAATAACCGTAGTGTCTTAAGAGTAACTTTATATCGTGTATATCAAGATCAGAAGAGGGTAACTACTTGTACCTAAATTGTTCAATATATTGTACATTCTTATTGATGCTAAAGTAGGCTCTATTATATTATTGCCTGTTTTGTTGTTTTCACTGATGTATCTTTTTCAAGTTATAGAATAAGTGAATGCGTCATTTAAAGTATTTTTTTGTTATTTGCAATATTAAGTGCTTTTGTCAGGTGAGCGTAGATACCTATAGTAGCGTCGTGAACGTTAACAAAATTTTGTGCCATTTTATTTGATCGATGCACATAATGTTGAATTTACTGGAAGCGTATTTTTATGTGTAATATACAAAATTAAGTAAATGTGATGCAAGTAGATTATGTCAGCCTAATATTTGTGATTAACACATTCCATTTTGACATGTATAGAATAGTATGTACGTAATATCGATTCGATTTGTTATTGGGCGCATTATATTAACCAAAGCTTCATTTGGAACGGCATTAACACAATTGAACATATAGCATATTATTATATTTATCGAGATCAATATTTTTATGTAACAGTTAATATATTTTTGTACTTGTACAGAGATTGTTTACGTTTTATTTAGACACCGAGTGTACCTTCTTGTAAAACATATCTCGATACATATTTATTTTTAAATTAATTATAAATTAATTTTTTGCGATTTTGGGCGGTTACGCACTACACGTCCGTGTCCGTGATTTGAGTTCCGAGTTCAAAA
This sequence comes from Orthosia gracilis, assembly GCA_947562075.1. Classification (NCBI taxonomy): domain Eukaryota; kingdom Metazoa; phylum Arthropoda; class Insecta; order Lepidoptera; family Noctuidae; genus Orthosia; species Orthosia gracilis. Next base: position 38,938,620 of record OX387272.1, on the reverse strand, counting down.
TGTTCTGAAATATGACAGATTATGACGGAGTTCGAATGTAGTGCGTAAGACCGTTTGTTCACGACGCGACACCGCAAAATGTGGTCAAGATTCAGAGCTCCATATATTTGTATGGACCGTTTGGTCATTGCACGACACCGCACCACACGCGACACGATTCTCATACGGATTTTCGGCTATGTCGTCGATGTCGCTATGTCGTCGCGATTTTTTTGCGGTGACGATTTAGCGGTTGAACAAAACCGGTATGCGCGCGCTTGTTGACGACACGACACACCGCACCGCACGGCTCGTGAGTGGTTCGTCACTCACGCCCTTATAAATACAAGTGCACTGCAGTGTCGTGGCAGAATAGTGTCTAGTGAACAAACGAACGGACGACAGAGCGTATGCAGTGTGTCGTGTGTTAAAAATCGTGACCGCAAATCGTGTCGTGCGGTGCCTCGTGAACAAACGACCTAAGCTTCCCTATATGTAGTACTACGGCTACTTCGGAACCGAAATTTCACTCACACGGATCGGATGTAGAGCGTAACCGCTCTTATTGTATTGAAAACAAGTAACACTAATTCAAATGTGATTTTGATTTGTGAAAATTTAAACCCAGGTTGTGTTTGGCCATCCATTGTATACTTCGTGTCGGCAATTAAATTATTCGAAATAGACATAACAATTGAATCATTGAGCAAGCAACTGATTATATAGTTGTTAATTAATAAGTAAATGCTTAGTATTATTATAGAGGTTGTAGTTTTAGGATACTATGTGATAGACGATGCCTAACTATCGGTATATTTTAAACTAACTTTGTAAAACGTTCCAATGGCTTTAATCATGCACAAATTGAGTCACACAAACATTTTTATAGAATTTTTATTTCACGGGATTTTACTTCGACACAAAGTATTTTTCCAGCAAAAGCAGATAATCTAGATATTTTTCTTATTACAATAGGGTTGTTTCCTAAGTAGAATAATGATAATTCTATTCAGCCCGTCAGTGAGATCATCAAATAATATTGAACTCGTATTTTTTTGCTTTTTCAAATAAATAAAAACTGACAAAGATAAAGCGAATCAAAGTTCAGGGGTGGGGGCTTGTGACGTCACTTTGTCAGTATAAAGAAGTGGAGTACACCGTGACGTCACAAGATATTGCAACGCAATGTATCGTTGTAATTTTTTGTTTACGCGACAAAAGAAAAAATACGTGTCTAATATTTTTAGGTCATCTAATTGACGGACTAAATAAATATTTTTTAGTCAACATCCCTATTCCGTATTATAAGTGAAGCAAAAATGCAATGCAATCTTTCTGTCTTTTAATTCAAGAACACCGCGACGTAAATGTTATTGTAACTTTGACATTAATATAGCGTACATATTTTTAATAAGTAGCTAGAATGATTATATAGTCGATCACAGACAGCTTTGTATAATAAATGTGAGATTCGTGTTGTATTATTTTTAACGGGGTTGTACCTGAGATTTTTATAGACTGCAGTTGTATATTGATAAACTTACGTAAATTACGACCAGGTTGTCAATTCAGATGAGACATTGGTGAAGCTTCGCGTCATTTGAATTTGCATTGATGCAAGAAAGTATTTGAATAAAGATGCATTTTTTATGTACACAAGTTGCATTTCTAAAACTTATTTAAGTGATCAATGATATCATAGTCTTGTTATTAAATAATATTTGAAACGTACTGTCTTTTTGTTTGTAGCAGATATTGACTATTCAGCTCATTAATCAGGCCCTAACAAGGTCGGATAGACGTACTTATCCTAAGAATGTAATAAGATTGCAAAGCGAAAGTTGACTTCTTTCGTACAATGTCCGAAGTATGTGGAGAAAAATATGAAACCTGCATTTTGATGAATGTTGCTAGCCCACTTGATGTTGCTTCTCAAAACTCACCAAGCTAATTATTTTATTTTGTTAGCAGCAATTTTTTGAGCCAATCCCAATTGCATTTAATTCATTACCTATGTAAATAAATATAAATACATAACTAGTTATTTTTAAAATGTTGTAAATAAAAGCTTGGTGAAGTACATAACAATAATTATAAAGGTTTATATGATAAACCCTAGGTAGCATTGTATGATATAGGACAATTTTTGATGTAATTTTTAGTACTTAATTTATTTTTATGTATGCTATACTTCCAACGATGCATTCCTACAATTTAAACAATTCAAAATATTCATATGATTAATAAAATAATAAACTATGTTTATGGATAAACCAGTTATTCTTGTTTTTGTTTATTAGCCCTATTACATAATGAAATATTACTACAATATTTTATATCACTTATGGGTTTGCGAAATAACAGTAATTGGTCTAGCTAATCAATTAGATACCAATTGTCAATTTTCAAATACGTTGGCGCTGCCTAATGATGACCAAAGTAATTAAAAATCAATGAAATTCATACTAAAGCAATTTTAATCACCGCCGTACAACAGGTGCAAGTATCTAATGGGTTTGCACTTACCAGAAAGAAAAAGGAATCATTTTTGTAACATAATTTTTACTCGAAACACTAAATACAAAGTAATCCCTTAATGTACAAACGTAACAATAATAAACATTACTCAGTTGGAATTTATGGCAATACGCTTTTGGGTACATTTTACAGTCGAACACAATACTACATTGCATTAATACAAATAATATAATGACTTTCAAAATTAAACCAAAATAGACTCTATGGAACCCATTTTAGATTAAAATACTCCTAATATCCTTTTTCTAATGCTTCATCCACACTCCGAAAGTTACGGCACATGACAACATCAGTGTACATCCTTACACGTTTCCAATTTTAGTCATGCATCTATCTTCAAATACAAATCATGTTTCGCAACTTTCATTCACCACGATTTTATATTGCGGCGAAGAATGAACTCTTAGAACTATTTAAATATAAAAATATTATTAATTTAATTAATGAATGATGAAAAATTTTTGAATCATTCATAAAATTAGGTGCAGAAGGCTGTATTATTAAAAGTTTTGATCATATTTGTAATATGACATACACGTTATTCGGCAATAAAATCTTCACCTTGTTATAAACAATAGCTTGCGCCAAAATATTTATTACTTTTTACGTACGGACTTACATTTACATCATTTGTGTACAGCTTTAATCTTTACGCATATGCTTTTTCTTTAAAACTATATTTGATAATTTCTTATTGCTATTTGATAACCTATTAGCACTTTTGATGGAATGTTAATTTAAAATGTAATGTCCATTAATGCGGTCATAAGTCGCTATTTAGAATGAACCGGTTTCCTTCTGAATGTTTGCCGGTGTACTTGTAGTTACATCTTCCGTAGGCACCTGTAACAAATGCAAAAAAATTAGTAAAAATATTATAATTTAAGTATCTTCTTATTAAGAATCTATAAAACAAAGTCCCCTGCCGTGTCTGCTCGCAATAAACTCAAAAACAACTGAACGGATTTTCATGCAGTTTTCACCAATTGAAAGAGTGAGAAACGAAGTAGGTTTTTGTATATAATTTGCCCCGGGCGAAGCCGGGACGGGTCTAGTTAATAATCAAAATATTGCCAGACACTATTTCATTAACATAAAATTGTAGTCATTAACATTTAATTAAATGACATAATTATGTTTTTTAGCATATAAAACTAAATGCCGAAGACACCTAAGGTCGCACTCCATACTGAATTATTAAATATTATAATTATTCTGTATGGACGGGAAAACGAGGTTTAGTAATTTTATTACTAAATCCCGGTTTTCAGTCTATTTCTTCATTAGTGATACAGAATAGTGCTTTTCTGTTATGTTTGTACTGTTTTGAGAGATGCTTTCCTTGCTTATTCTGTCCCACGCTTCGGTAAATGGCCTCCTCCATACTTCTAACTTGCGTAATTCTACGCTCCCTTTTTTACGATTTCACTCCGTCTCGCAATCTTCTTGTCAAAGTTAGCATGTCTTATTAATTTTTTTTTTTTTTTTTTTAACTTAACACTAATCCCCGCCACAAAATTTGGCGCCTATTCTGTGCTTTACCTCTGACATTCCATTCCTTCTTTTATGCCTCTCGTACTTTCATTCCGCATACTAGTTCTTTCTTACATTCATCATCTTTCATTCCGTGGGTGGGATGCCCACTTTATATAGTCTAATCTAAGGGCATAATTTAATTATTTATCACAGGTTTTTACAAATAAAATATACAAATTGCTGATAATCTTACAAATATACAGAGGTGCTGTTTATCACACAGTTTATTCAGTTGGTGCTGTTTATCACAGATCAAAATATTAAAGCATTAGGGATAATAAAAACATAAAAAAGTGCAGTTATCACAGTAAATAATTTATCACATAATATCTTACACAACTAATTAGGTACTAACTTAACACACTACTGGCTATACATTACTGTGCTGCAGTCTGTGCTTACATTTGAATATAGTTACATATTCATGAAGCACAGTGCGCATCATGTTTTATTCCGGTGTATAACCACTGTAGCTACATTATGGCAGTATGCTAAGAACCTTTCCCTATTTTGCTTTGTCATGAACCCACAGATACTCTCGCTCTTCAGTCTCATGTCCAGCTCACATTCAAGTTGGTAGCGTTCCCTGATAAATAACGGGCAATCTACAATTATGTGCTGGACACTTTCTGCCACGCCTGGATCGCAGGCGCACGATGGGCTCTCCTTACACTTGAAGCGATTCAAGTATTCAGAGAACCCACCGTGCCCCGTCAAAACCTGCGTGAGAACGCCTGTGGGCCGCACCTGTTGAACAATACGGAAGGCCGCTATTGCATCCGGAAGAAACATTTTCGTCACAGAAGCAGTCTCGCCCGACACATATCTCCGATTCCATTCATCAAGCGATTCCAAACGGATCTGTCGCTTGATAAATGAAATCGGACACTGATCGTAGTCCGGCTTCCTCCGTAACGACAATGCTGCCTCCTTTGCCAGCTCGTCCGCTCGCTCATTCCCCGGCAGGCCCGCGTGGGCCTTGACCCAGAACAAAGACACAGCTTTGCTCTGGCCCAGGGCTTGAACCAAATTGGCGCGCGCGCGAACCGCCAGGGGATGGAGAGAGCCATGGTTTGCAAGCGTCTGCAATGCTGACATTGAGTCGCTGTACAAACCATAGCTCGTCTCTTGCCGCGTGAGGATCACGTCCGTCGCCTTGCAAATGGCCAGGAGTTCCGCCTGGTAGACTGTGCAGTACGCGGCGAGGCTAAGCTTGAGTTTCCGGACTTCGCCCTCATTATCCCAAATGGATAATGCGGCTCCGACCTTCCCCTCAACCTTGCTGCCGTCGGTGAATATTCGCACCGTCTGCACATTGTTGCTATCCAATAGCTCCTGGTCTGTCAGGCACACGAACTCCAGGGGCATTTGTGTAGCTGGATGAGGGGCTTTTGCAAATCTTACCATACTTTCAATATCCCTGTCTCCTGGCACAAACCGGGATGACCCTCTCTTTGCTTCATACAGGGCGGCTGCCTCTTGTATGCGCAGGTCTAGAGGTAGTATTCCGGACAGTACCAGTGCCGAGTTCAAAGAGACAGTACGGTAAGACTTACAAAGCTTCTGGGCGAATCCTCGCTGGACAGAGCCTAGCTTCTTCCGTATCCCAACCTTTTTCGTGGCGGGTGCCCAGGCAGCGGCCGCGTACGTAACTATGGGTTCGATTGTGGCTGTGTAGATGATGTGTATAATTTCTGCACTTAATCCCCAGCTAACTTTAGCAGCGCGGGATAGCTGTTTGTAAATGTCAGCTGCCCTCTTGCAGACGTTCGCGGCATGCTCATTGAAAGTGAGCTTATCGTCTATGGTTAGACCCAGCAACTTCATTTTCCTGACCATGCCGATGTCGACCCCGGCCATGCTCAGTCTTGGAGTGTCGTACTTAAGCTTATTGGTTATGGTCATCGCACAGGTTTTGTGCGGTGCAAACCTCAGCTTATTTCGGACACCCCAATCCTGAACATCGGCGAGGACTGCATTGGCAGATCCGGAGACTTCAGTCGCCGTGTCCCCATCCACGACCAAGACGATGTCATCCGCGAACGCCTGCACGAAGATCCCGCGCCGCTCTAATTCCTGCAATAGCGGGTCGAGGAGGAGGTTCCACAGGATTGGACCACCGATTGACCCTTGAACGCAGCCCTTGTCAGTCTCTGTCTTATTAATTACATACCTTTGTGTTTGCCCAACGCGCCCAAGTCCAGGGGCAATGGTCGAACTGCTGGTCCCTTAGGTTGTAGCGACGGTGTGAGGGGCGCATCGAACTCATCAATGGGCGGTCGTCGCACGCGCATAAACTCGCCCCGCGTTGCCGCTTCCTTTCGCTCCGCTGAAGAAACGCGACGGGAGTCCAGAAACCGCAAGTTCGGCAGCATGTATATCACGAAATATCTGGCAGTTAATAAAAATAATTAATGGTTAAGAAACAATTTTTTTTTGTTTTTGTAATTTTTGTAGCTTTGCACTCTGCCCGAATAATTGCCATCTCCTGCCAATCTTCCGTAAACGTTTCTAAGTCGTCACGCCAGTTTCCTAGGAAAGTGGAAAGCTATGGGGGAGACCTTTGCCCAGCAGTGGGATAATTACGGTTGAAGAAAAAAAAGTTGTAGATCTTTGACAGTCGTTGCGGTCCAGGAAATCTGATACCGGTCTTGCCAAGGCGTATCGTGTTTGCCAGTAACTGGGTTGTCGAGGCCAGATAGGCAGTTGCATGTAAATTACTGGTAGTCAACTGCTTCTGCTGGTTAGATGGGAAGGTAACCCAATATAGTTGGGACAAAGGCTAGGCAGATATATAAACTTATTTTTGGTAATATTTAAAAATGTTAATCAGCTGCGCTAGTACCTACGAGTATGTTAAACAGTATCTAAAATATGAATGAATGAAATATGCAAACATTAAAATTCTCCACAAAACTAATTTAGAATGTAGATTAGTGAAACCGTATTTAGGAATTACAAATTTATTAATACTACTTTGGTTGTTTCGCTTAATTTACTTTGCTAATGAATATTAATAAATACTTGAGAGCTTAATTTATTACAACTTTTTTATTTCGTGTGGAAATAATGATTGTCCCCTCCGGCACCCCGTAGCGGAGAGGACATTCATTAAATAGAAGCTTGCTTACTGAATTTATGTCAACACTTCAATAAAATAACTCGAAAAAAATACAAGCTAAAGGTTATTCGCATTTTATTAGAGCTCACTGGTAAAAAAACGGAGCAATAGCCCAAGTTACAAGTTTTTGTTTAATTTGGTATTTGTATGAGAATCTTGAACGCTATTGCACAATGTTTTACAGTAAAACTGCCGAACAAGTCTTTCACACTGCTCCAAATTAAAATATTTAAGAGAGTTGTCTGTTTTCATGTTTGCGAAAAGTAATCTCTGGAAGTGCTGTGTCTGCACCCAAGTTAACAATCTACAATCGATAACGCTAGTAGAAAACTAATCAATATATGGGAATGACACATCTGAACGTTAAGTCACATGTTCAGTCCCCGTACCCTGACGTGTCGAAACTATCATAGTTCGACTGTAAAAAAAGTGACAGATGCATATAAGTCATATACATCTGTCACTTACGCACACTCAAAATAACCATGCTCTAAGAGCAAGGTCACCCCCCTGGCCATACAAATAGAAGGCGTTAACGATTGTAGAAAGAGATTCGATACGAAACGTTTGTAACTTGGGTACAAACGTTTGTAACTTTGGCTGATCTGATTACTAGAAAGCTACACTACCGCTAGGTGTCAAAGGCTATATTAAATAACTTTTATACCATTCCCCCTCTAAAAAGCTTATTTTATTCACTGAAAACAGTGAATAAAAAGCACTTTTAATCACTGTTTTGATGTTTGAATTAAGAACACACCAATACATATTCTACCTCCATCTCAATGCTATACAACTTTCTTGCGCATAAAATACTCGATACAAACTTCTTGTTCAAAGAATATTCGACTTTCAAACTCTTTTGTCGATTTAATTTTGAGTTTGTTTATATTTAGGATTTTAATAATGATTTTGATTTTGGTCTAGGCTGTTTAGTGAATACTTATTTGGATTGTAATTCTTATATTAATTGCATTGGTGTTTAATTAATTATAATTATGTTACTTAACGGAGGTGGTCACTGGCGTCTGAAACATACCTAGCTCAGCTTAAATTTACAAAAAATGTAAAACCCTGAGGTTTCTCATTTTTTGTAAATTTTGAAGGTAATAAACCATTTATTTATTTATTATTATTCCTTGTGCTTCTTGCTTAAATATTTCTTTTTCTCGTAGTCATGGTATAAAATATAGTATGCAACTCTTGAATAAAAAGGATTTATATCGAGGGCCATGAATCACTCGCGTCAGTCAGGATTTTAACAATTGAATCACTCGCTATGCTCGTGATTCAATCATCATGAATCACTCCCTACGTTCGTGATTCAGTTTTTAGAATCCTTCTTTTGCTCGTGGTTCACCTATGGCCCTCGCTTTAAATCCGTCCTTTATTCACTAGTTGCATAATATATTATTTATCTCGGAAAATACACTACGTTTTTATAATATTGAATATTTCACAAAAATTAAACCGAATTCAAAAGCAAAACACCGGAAGTCGGTGTTTGGTACCCCTTGTTTTTATCATTTTTCAACACCGACTTCCGAAACGAAAGTTATTTTTCACTTTCAGTGTTTTGCTTTCGAAGTCGATTTATTTTTTGCGAAAAAGTTTTATACAAACCAAAGAGAGAACTCTTTGGTTTGTGAATTTAAACACATACAATTATGAAGTTTGGCGCACGTGCCCACATATAATAACAATTTGAATATTGTGCAACACTAACAACTATTACATACAAACGTGTCGAATTGATTATCTCCTTCTTATTTTTGAAGTCGGTAAAAATTTATATTTATAATTAAATAGCATAATAAATCTAGCGGCAGGAGATCGAGAGATCGCTCAACTATTGAGATGATCTAACACATATCCGCTCAACGCTGAACGTCAAATTGCACGATACACTCCAAGACGCTAAGGACAGACGCATATGGAGGAGCACCACAAAATTAAGTTGATCTTCCATCAGCATAATCACAATATCACGACGCGAGGAGGAGGAGGAATGTATCAAGACTATGTATGATAGTTAGGTCTCCTAAAAATGTAATGACGGCTTACCTGTATCTTTGGTAGTCTGAATCGTCCTTATCAACGTCTGACAGCTGGTTGGGGCAAGCCTTGTTGCTCAGTAGACTCAAGTAAGATAGTGCAGGGAAGTGCTTGCTTATTTTGTTAACCAGCTCGTCTAAGTCGATTATCTGAAATTACTTCAATAATTAGCAAGTGGCTAACGCCCAGTTTCTAGAAGCAAAGTAATGTGACAAATTGGCAAGCACGCGCCTGCTGTGGTTGGCTGTTAAAAATACATTCGACCAATCACAGCAGATAACGCGTGCCTTGTCGATCCTTGGTTGGATACCATCCATTAAATAGAATTCCAAAATCCCTCCCGTACCTACCTAGTGAAGTACGTTAAAAGCGTTATTTAAAGATTTTTCATTATTTCACAGTGGTAGTCCGCCATAAAATCTTAAAACAGTCTTGCCAAGAGGTATCATGTTACCCAGTTAAAGTTGAACCTATAGGTATATTATATGGCTGCACAGTAGTAAATCTCTTACAAAAACAGCACCGATCCGTGCCTTGCGCAATGGAAAGCGAACTTCAGGGTGGCTAAGAAGCTTGGCAAGAACTATACCGGAATACTGAAGGATTGGTATTGCTGACTATTGGAGTCCTCGTTGCCAACCGCAAAATAACAAGAGAAAAAAATCATAGACAGTAACAAACGTACAAACCAGAAAGTTGCCAGTGTGAATTATTGGTAATAGACAACAAGTCGTTATCATCAATTTCGCAACTCAAGCGAAACTTTTTATACGAGTATTACATGTTCGACATGCGTTTAAATGAATTTGATCCTGATTTTATGTATGAAACATGTTCAATTATCTGCCGAAGTTGTTTTGTAGGTACGTATGTATTTACACATTAATGGTCTTTGTTTTGTAAAGTAAGTAATTCGAGTTTCTCCTTACAAAACTCATTAACCATGAAGTATGACTTTAAGTTTCTTCTAATAAAACTCATTTATCATGTTCCTAACATGCTTTTTATACATTAAATTCTAGGCAACAGTTGATTCTAATGAGTTGTTTTAAAAAGGTATGTGATGCAGGGTAACATTGTCTTCGGGAAAGTTTGGAATGTGAATGTCAAAAGTTAGGTAGGGAAAGTCAAAAGAAACGAGCTTTTCGGTATTTACCTTTCATGTATCTTTGTACCATGGAAGAAAACCTTCCATTAGGTGGTAGGAGAAAAGTACGATAGTAGTAGTAATTTGATTTTGTGAATTTAAACAAAAAGATTTACAGATACCAGGGTTGTTGCGATATCAGCATCCTTGTAACTTCAGCATCATTTTCTATATCAACATTAGCATTGATCGATACTGATTATTAATGCTGAAGTTCGAGTCGTGACATGACTGCTGAGGGGGCGGGGCTTATGGCACATATATGTTCTTTTCGGTTGCGAGTTTTGACTAATTCTTTTCTTTATTAAAACTTAAGTCACAAAATTATTAAAATAATCTTTTATTTCAAAACCGAAGAAAACGGTGCAACTTTAGGATATAAATTCATAATGAGTAGTTCTTTTACCCGACTGCAGGAGGGTAATGTTTTTAAAGAAAATAATTAAAATAAGCATCAGCCTATGCATCAGCAACAACCCATACCAACATACAACAAAAGAGACATCGCGGCAGACCAAGGCAAAACAGCGGATCGAGCTCAACTCCGACTCAAAGAAATGACTCGCACTCTAGCAAATAAAAACAGAATTGTGTGGAAAAGGTAAAGGCTTTTGCCCTGAATTGGGGCAATATAGGTTAGCTTTGATTATACGAAATTTGTAACCATCACTGAGAATAAGATGGAAAGAATATATTAAAAAACCGGCCAAGTGCGTGTTGGACTTCGCACATTTAGGGTTCCGTGCCAAACCGCAAATTCAAGTTGGTTGTAATAGAAAAAATGGGTGAACCACAAAAAAAAAAAAAATTGGTATTTGTTGGTAAAATGTAACTAATATTAAACATTATCACCAAAATTCAAGTTTATAGGTCAATGGGAGTTAAAAAATTTAGACGAACAACATTTTGTAAAAATCGGTAACTTTGGTGGCTTCTAATTCCATTGTTTTCCAATACATTTAAAATTAAAATAACGTATTTATCTACTCAAACAGCTCTTAACAACGATACCCCACTCGGTGAATAAGGTCGAATTGTTTTATTTCACCCGTCCTTTTATCTGTATGGGGTCCCACAAAAACATTAATTTTTCTTTGGCAATTTTGTATGGCTTTGGATCAACAAGAAGCTAATACTGTGAAAATTTGAAGACTGTATCTCCAACCGTTTGGCAGTAAACCTTGTGTGACAGTCGACGGGCAGACAGATACGTGAGTGACAGCAATAGAGCTCCGTTTGGACCCTTCGGGTACGGAACTCTAAAAAGTGGCGGGCAGCAGGCACGACATGGGCGAAAAATACAGATCTTTATAACCAAGATACAGATTTTTTTTGCCTATGCTAGAAAGTAAGGGCGGTTGAGCACTACACGTCCGTATCCGTGGTTTGAGTTCCGAGTTCAAAATGTTCTGAATTATGACAGATTATGACGGATACAGGTCGTAAGCCAAGCCCTATAAGAAGGCTACTACGGCTACTTCGGAACAGAATTTTCACGGACACGGATTGGATGTTCTGCGTAAGACAATCAAGAAAGCGGTGTCTAATATGGACATTATTGTTTATGTATAACAAAATAGTAATAAGTCATTTGCGTAAATATGATCATGTCTCTGCGCATCGATCACTTCTAAAAAGGTTGCCCATACGCCAGCGCAGAGAGCAAAGGGCATTAACTACCTTGTTCTCATCTCTCGACTCTTTCAATTTCCCTAGTTATCTGGCCCCTTACTTTCAATACATTTGCGCCAACCACAGTAAAAATCTACGGTCATCACATAACCGCCTTCTTCAATGTCCTACTCACCGCACTGACTTCATTGACCGTTCTTTCTTCGTTCAGTCTATTACTCTATGGAATGCGCTCCCCCAGGAAATCAGGATGGCAACCAACCAGTTAATCTTCAAAGTTAAAGTTCGCGAACATATTCGTAAGAAGTTGGCAGTAGTATCGTAACAGTCCTAATGTTTTTTCAATTATTTATCTATTACTAGTAATGTTTAAGTATATTTATGTATTTAGTTTATTATTTTGAATATATATGGTATGATTATATTGTATTTATAGTTTATATGTATATTTAAATAATCCACATAACTTTCATTATTGTACCTACCACTGTTTATCTCTCCATCACCCAAAGGTCGACTGGTAGAAAATGCCTAAGGCATTAAGTCCGCCTCTGTACTTGTGTGCATGAAGTATTAAATAAATAAATAATAAATAAATAAATAAATAAAATAAGTATTTGGTTTAAGTAATTAATCAATGAGAATGAAGTCTATATTAAACACAAGACACCAAAATCTCACCTCGTTATTGTTGAGCGAAAGAGTCCTCAAATTGGACAAGTATGGAAAGGAAATGTTGTCGCCCAGTTTATTGTTGTCCAATATAAGTTCCTCCAGTCGACCAAACTGTTCCAGTCCTTTTAGCGTCTCGATACTGTTGTAACTGAAAGCAGATTTATAGTTTAGGAGTCTGTACCTGCTTATCATTAATATAAAATTACATACATATCATAATGCCTGTATTCCCCAAAGGGTTGTCCCACCGCATTCTTTCCAAACCACTGCAACTCCTGAAAGCCAGAATCAACAGTGGCGACCACCAGAAAAGTGCCGAGGCAATGAAGCTCGACGAAGTCCCGGAGGATGAATTTAACTGTCTTGGATCCAAAATGAAATTAATCAGAAAATAATAACGGAGGAGTAGAAAAAAAGTAACATAACTTCTTCTTCCCATATTAATGGATAGGTATATATATATGTTGTACACTGGATAACTCCTTCTATTATGATCTCTACCACTTAAAGGTTTGCTGGAAGAAAACTCAATTTAGAGTTAAGCTCGCCTTTGCCTTTGTCCACGAATTTTGTTATGTATTTAAAAATCCTAATTAATTAAGAATCGATCCTAACATTTTGAGCGTGTTACATTTGGTTCCAATAATAGGTATGACAAAAACGCTTGAACGCCCGAAAATTGTTCTACTTTCTACAAGGTCCGTATCATTTACTTCTATACTTAACACTAATATTATAAATGTGAAAGTAAGTTTGTTTGTTACGCTTTCACGCAAAAACTACTGAACCGATCATCATGAAACTTTGTACATATATTCTTGGAGGTATTAGAAGTAACATAGGATACTTTCTATTAAAAAAAAATATGGCTTTACTGCGAGCGAAGCCGCGGGTAAAAGCTAGTAGTAAATAACTCTGGATGAAACCTGTTCATTAGCTATACCAATATTATAAAGAGGAAAGATTTTTTTGTTTGTTTGTGTGAATAGGCTCCGTAATTACTGGACCGATTTAAAAAATTCTTTCACCTATGGAAAGCTATTCCCGAGTAACATAGGCTATAAATTATTTTCAAAAACGATAAGGGGAATATCTTTATCTTTTAATTTAAATAAAATTATGTACAAACTACAAAGTATGACACCGTCTAAGATAAGGTGTAATAATAATTTCTTACATCCTTGAATGTTTACTTATGAAAATTTTAATTGCTGTAGCAATTTGCAAATTAAGATAACGAATATAGGACAGTTTAATAACGATAAGCCAGTGCTAAAGAATACTTGGCCAAACGGATTAAAAACCTGTTTTAAAGTATTATTAAATGTTGCTTAGTAACAAATAAACCACATCACAAAACGGCCTCGATCGGTTTAATCAGTGATCAGACTTAATATTTAATTTATTAATTTATTCAACCAGAACGAAAAAATGCCAATTACACTGATTAAACAGATTGCAAAATATGTACAGCACATCATGGATCATAAATTTTAATAAGCAACATTATAAATAAAATTTTCACTTAGTCTTCTCGTAAATTGCCAAACATTGGAACAATATCTCCTTAGATCTTGAGTAACAATACAAAAAGGCAAATATTGAACGCTATTCCTCTCTCCTAGACATTGACTGTATCTTGAATGTTGCTGTGCCCGACAGGGTCCATAATTGTTTCTGTTACTTATATTTACCACCTGTATGTACATTATGGAAGAAATAAATTTAATTTGAATCTGACCTAGAGGCTAGATATTTTCAGGCAAATCTGCAGTACTTAATCTATTTTACTATCAAGCTTAATTCAAGAAAATTAAGTTTAATCAAATAACTGCAGATTTTTGCAGTGGGATCTTAGGTTATAACCTGCCCATGACATTAGAAAAAATCTGCAACAATCCCGATGTTAACTTCTAGACGAAAAAAAAAACTACTAAATCTTGTTCTCTTCTCTAAATAGTATAAAAAGTAAAAAAACTATTGAATCTTGTTCTCCTCTCTAAATAGTATAAAACGAAGTCACTAGACAGTGACTTTGTTTTCCATTATTTACAGAAGATTTATTTTTTCTATTTGTCTGAGAAACAGCCAGAGGCAATCTGTTTGTTTATTCAATTATTTCTTCCAAGCCACGCAACGGTATTTGATACGTACGGTCTTCACCAATAGAAACAGCTATAAAAGGGGAAGGTTTGTGTTTAGAACTAGTCCCGTGTGAAGCCGCGGCGGGTAGCTTGTTGATGATATAATGACTCAGGTGACACACCTGGGCGTCTTAGGTCTGCTCGGGTGAAAATAGAGAAAACGACGTTTTCTTAAAATGAAACCTAGCTAGATTGATATATCGCCCCTGTATACTAAATTTCATGAAAAACGTTGGAGACTTTTCCGAGATTGAGATTATATATATACATATATACAAGAATTGCTCGTTTAAAGTTATTAGATGTATACATACCTTAGATCTAAGCATCTCACTTTAGCACCATACATCTTTTGTAACGCCGGGGGTATCCTTCTACAATCTTGACCGCAGTAGCTTAACTAAAACAAATAAAAACACATAAATTATAACACAGGTATTTATATCCCACTTCCACTTATTGATATGCGAACTGCCTACTCTGTTGGGGCACAAGTCTCCTATCTGTGAGAGGGAGTGGGCTTTTTATCCACCACGCGGGCCCAGTGCGGATTGGCGGATGTCACATGACATCAAATTTTTGCTACATGCACTATGTTTTCTAATACATATAAATAAATAAACATCTATTTTACATATGGACGTCTAGCACGGAAACGAACATAACAGTTCTCATTTTGTAAAGTTTTAATATTTATCAAGTCATATTCACATATTTCATTAGTTATTTGCGTAAGCAAATTGAGTTGGAGTAGAGGAGACATTATATTCTTTTTAAATTGTTATGATCACTAACATTATAAGCGGGATATTTACCATGTTTACTGGTTGTTGCGAGTGTCCGATATTTTGGTGCTATTGTAAGCACCATGATCACGGATAAACCGTTTATCCGTGATCGTGGTGCAAAACAAGTAAACATGGTAAATATCCCGCTTATAATGTTAATGTTAGTTGACATTATATTCATTCGATATATTATTTATGTGCACTTCTGCCCGCGGCTTCACCCGCGTTAAAAGATTTTATCATCCCAAGGGAATACAAACTATCCATGTCCTTCCCAGGGTCTCAAACTATCTTCATGTCAAATTTCATCTAAATCGGTTCAGTAGATACAGACATTACAACCTCACAAACGTTACCTCTTTATAATATTAGTATAGATGTGCACTCAATAAATCTACATTCAACGTTTGTATGAAGTTTTTTAGTTTATAAATGTTGTGTTGATCGCTTTGGTGCAAACTAGTAGTAGGTTATTATAGATATTGTTATTAAATAAATAAATAAAACTTAGTCTTTCTACTGCCAAATGAAAATTCATAGCGAAATACTGGCGTATTCTACATCCGTGAACCATAGTCGAACGTCTTACGGACATCACTCCTTCAATATCCATTGTAGTACTGTCATAAATCTAAAGGGCTAATGTCTATTCTATTCATGAGCATATTCAGACCAAGCATTGTGTTTGCTGGTTGTCTTGAACGTTGCCGATTTGAACTGCATCGTAGCAAAACTATTAGCTTTGTAAGCAGTAGTGGCTGTATAAATAGAGACATTGATCGAGAAGTGCTGACCAAGGCTCCATTGCTTTTGTTTTTTTTTTCTCATGTTTTATGCTCTACAAGTAATTAAGTAATAGTTTTTCTTTCAACTACGTTGTAAAGTTATCATTAATCACTACAAAACCCCTTTGTGATCGGTTTTTTTCTTTGTGTCTTTCTATCTTTGTGACGTATTTTTAGCTTAGAACTAAAACAGTGCAGAAATGTTATATGAATTTCATTGTTGCACAGTTTTTCATTAATGCACTGTTTTTTTTTTATTTTTATTTAGATATAAATTTACCGCAGAGGTTAAATGTCTCACATTAGGTTTAATATAAAATGTAAGCATTAGATCAAAAAGATACTGGCTGAAAAAAAAACGGCTGAATAAAACCGAATTGGAGAAAAAAAAAATGTCGCGCGTTTTGTACAATTTCAAAACTTTGCTCTGTATTTCATATTTAGCAAGAAAAGTTTAAAAAAAAATGGAAATAGACAGTGATAGCGATATGAATTCAACTCCAGAAAGTATAAATACAGCTGCAAATTAAATTGTTAAGATCCTTTTGCCGCAGTCGCGGCCTAAATATATTTCATTGAGTTTTATTTTGAGTAGGTATATTTTATCACGATAGGTAGATTGATAGTTGAATGAAAACTAGATTAAGCACCTCGCTAAAGTGAGTAATTAATGCACTCGTGTTAATTTAATGCCCTCGCGTGCGCTCGCTTTGCGCTCGATGCAACAATCTACTATTACTACATTTCGCAAACAAACATTCACGAAACGGCCTCCTAATATTTTATAGTATCAGACAATACACTGTTTGCCACAAAGGATTTTTGAACAATTATGTTTCTCCATAGGTACATCATAATATCAACTTCAGATTGTTTGCCTATTTAACAATGATAAGGGTATGTACTACGTACTCTACTCAATAATGACAAGAAGTATCATCAAAATAATTCTAGATATAGTGGTCGCCAAACTTCTGGGCCGCCGTGAAGTTGGCTTTCTGATGCGCAAGGTATAAAACGGTGCTGTGCTGTGCCATTGTAGCAACTTCAGGGCGGCCAAGAAGTTTGGCGAGAACTATACCGTGGAATAGAGAATGGTTTGTTTAACAAAGGGAAAATTACAGCTCTTTTGAAGGATGGGAATGGAAAAAATGGCAGCTTTGTTTATGGTAACTGGAGATTAAACTACTACGTAGATTGGTAAGTGCCTACTAGATATTAGATAGATTATTGTTGTGTTGACTAGCTAATGGCTAAAATAATAGTATGCATGAGAAACAGGCTTAGCAAAGTTATAGCTCATGACTACTCATGAGTCATGATATCAAAGGCGTTTAATCGATTTGAAAACCAGTTCGGTCACGTGCTCAAAATTCGGCGCTTTAGTTAAAGGCCTCAAATTAACTTGGTTGTGTTTAGTGCGAGCACTCATGATAACTTCATACTTACGTCCGAAAATGCACAGAATATAACACGACTACTTCTTTTTTAAATATATATTTTTTCTCGTTGTATTTAATATTTGAAACGTTAAAGCCCGTATTATTGTTAAACAATCATGCCTCAACAGCTGAACGCATTTGGAAATTCGGACGCGGCTAGACCATGCAGGCTTGGATTAGGGTCTTTTGTTCCCGTGAGATAATGCCGATTTTTATGCGGGCGAATCCATTGGCAGGAGCTAGCCGACAATATGCTACAGCCTGTTTAATGCGCAAAACGAAAGAGAATAACAGAACGTAATTAGGTTGTCTTAATAACCCCCTAAAAGCCTGAAGTATGTTGTAAAAAACACATCCTGAGCTGACCTCGAGGAGGTAAAGTTACATGTTCTGGAAGATTTTACAGTCGTGTCACTTACAGATTTTATTTGTACTACGTATTGTACTGGCTTTATCTTTACTGCGGGCGTGCGGGTCATTTTATTAGCCTCATAACAACCTATTTATTACCAACGATGTAAGAGATGCGCTCGCTAACCGTACAGTACTGAATTGCCGCTATAATATTATGAATGACCTTTTAGATCAAGTTATTTCCAGGTTTATCTGTTCTTGGGTATCCTGATACGTATATACTTTTTATTGAAATTAGATTTTGTCTGTTAATATATAGTTCCTGGGCGACCGAGTTTTGCTGAGGTGAAAATAGAAATCGGAAGCGGAGAAATCGTATTTTCCCAGATATGAGGCTTAGCTAGATCGATTTTTCGCCACCGAAAACCAAATTACAAATTTTACCGACATCGTTGGAGCCGTTTTCGAGAACGTGATTACAAATTATATGTAACATTTTTTGCTCGTTTGATATTATAGGATTTTCGCCGCAGACATGGGTTGTTTAATTTTTTTTTGGTAAGCGTTCAGCTAATTGTGTTATAAGTTAAGGTCAAAAGGTCGAGGTCTAATTTTTGTTTAATATGGGCCTTTCTGTATAAATTAATGTAATAATGCAGTCAAACCGGTTAACTCTGTCGAGACGTATCGTAAGTCGGTTATCGTTCTTATTTCATATCGAAGTGAGGTCAGCATTGAGATGCGTGCTTTGGAAACATTGATCGGTTCCAACTTTGTACCTAGATACTACATATTTGCATCTGTCTCTACCGAGGGACAAAATAGACTGAGAGTTGACTGGTAAAACTAAAGGATTCATTTGATTGGGTTGCACAAGTTAAGAGGAAAACAGAGGAAACCATTCAATTAATTCATTGCATCAAATATGGTAGGTTGGTACATGAAGTTCTTATAAAAAATATTTAGTAACACACATAGTACAAGTTTTTAGACTTAATATATTAATTACTAGGTAATTACATTTTGTCAATTTATGTGTCTACTTAACATTTAAATATATCTGTGCTTTAGTGTATAAAATTTACAGGGACACTTTTGTAGGAACTCATCTATCGAATATAAATATTCTTATAACGAACACTTCCGCAACGCAACATAATTTTAACAACATAGGGTTTTGGGATATAATTGACTTTATACCAACAGCGAATAGTCTCTTATTTAGCCTTGAGCCTTCTAATCCAATACTGTAAGGCGGTATCTACCTACATAATATATTTGTGTAAGTGTTTAGACAGCTACCTACCTAATATATCATCGTCAGAATATTTTATTAATTTATCCATTAATGTGCACACACATAATAAAGAGACAAGAAGAAGAAGGAGCACAAAATGGGTACAAAGGTACACTTATTTCAAAGAAATCTGTTCCAGCGTACCTGCGAGAGGAGAGTTGAAAAAAAAGATATGTAGACACCTGTGTAGAGGGTTAATAAAATGAAAAACATATACATGGAAAAAGGCGGTGATCTCACCTGAATTTCTTCTTCTTCAATCAGAATACTGACGTGGGAGATGTGTTCCACTCTTATATATTCAGGTAGCACAATATGTTCGATTGTTAAGAGATCTAATTTATACGTGAAGCGCGATTTTATAACTTTATTTGAATCTTCGGCTTTTCTCAAACGGGTTATTACACCTCCATACGTCCTTATCAATAATAACAATTTGTAGATCCCTAAGGGAAACAAATACGATTCGAAATATGTAAGGAATATAATGCCGACAGTAAAAACATTTCCAATATTTGTCGATAGTTTTCTGGACAATGTATCGATATACGACGGCATTTTGAAAACCGCTATGTATAGAATATCAACTGCAATATTAGTTCACTACATTTTGCTTTCTTGCACTGCTTTGTATTACAAAACTGAAGGATTCGAGTGATGCACTAGGTAGCACTTCAAATAGGTATATTATTTGAAAATTGCTTACGTATAAAGCATGGTAAGTACACAATTTATAAAATCACGCCCTTCACTGCCTTGATAAGCAGTTACATCGTTATTAATTATAACTGAAAAGCCACTTGTCTCTCACACGCCTGTGTTAAAAGATAATGAAAATAGAAGCATTTCTAAGTAAACAAAAATGCTGCAGTTAATGAAAATAATGCTGCAGTTTCTTCGTGACATCCTATTTATGGCATCATGTGTAATTTAATTACTGCAGACATTGTAGTGTGCAAGAAGTTATTTCTTGACATGAATACACTGAACTGTGTCAAGTTTGTCGGATGTCCGTGGAGTGGCTAGTTCGTAGGTACGGGTATTAGGAACGGCAGTCACTATTATGTATGCCGAACCAGTAATGGTCTGGTCAGTTGTTCCTATAACTATGGTAGTTCCCCTAGAACGTCCCAAAATCGGGGCTTGGGCCAAAGGTTTCCGCAACATCGTCAGGCACATAATGAATTTAAAATGACAGTTTAATGTTTTAGTAGGGTATACCACAGCACTAAATTCATAGAAAACATACTTCCTGCACGCAGATCCCAGTTCTACAGCTTGCAATTCAATGGTACGATGCACGCTACTATTGTAATGCATTTAAGTAAATGTCGAATTAAGTTTCAAAGTTTCTTAGTGCTTAAAGCAGGAAGAGTTAGTTCCTTTCATCAGTCGGAAACGAGTCATTCCGTTTAGTAAAAAGTATTGTCTACTGAACGCAGCCGCTTGTTACCGTGCTTTTTTATAGGATAGAAAATGCAGGGAAACTGATTGTTTTCAAGCCTGAGAACTGCTTATGAAGCCGGCGATCAACGGTAATCTAACGCTTATATTCGTAACGGATTAGGCGCACAATGCCACATTCGCAAAATGACATATTGACGCAAAATGACACATTCGCAAAATGTCATTTCTCAATATGCCATATTAGCAAAATGCCACATTAGCAAAATGACACATTCGCAAAATGACATATTGACGCAAAATGACACATTCGCAAAATGTCATTTCTCAATATGCCATATTAGCAAAATGCCACATTAGCAAAATGACACATTCGCAAAATGTCATTTCTCAATATGCCACATTAGCAAAATGACACATTCTCAAAATGCCACTTAGTGACTTCTGAGCCGATGATTTATGAATAAAAAATAAAACAAATTTAATTACGTATTTAATCACATTATTTATTCATTTTCATTTATTTTAACATAAAATAAATTAAAAATGTAAACTGAAATAATATATGTCGCTGAGAATCAAAAATATAATTAAAAAAAAAATAACTTTTTTCAAAATAACTTACATTTTTTGTAAAATTGGCTTGGCTTGGGTTTTTGTAAAGTATTTTTCCGCATGCGCCATCTATTGCCAGTGTACCTTTAGGGTAAATTGATTTGCAGCATTGATTATACGATTTGCTTAATCAAGTCATTCTTAAGTTATAGCTAGGTGGCGTTATTCATAAAAACATTTAATGTTTGAATATAAAAAAATCGACTATGTCCCAAGTGACATTGTGCGAAAATGGTATTTTGCGATAAGGCATTTTGCGAAAATGACATTTTGCGAAAATGGCATTTTGCTAATGTGACGTTTTGCGATGTGGCGTTTTCGAAATATGACAATTTGAGAATGTGATATTTTGCGAAATTTCAAAATGTCATTTTGCGAATGTGGCATTGTGCGCCTAATCCTTCGTAACACTTGGATGCGAACTCGACCGCCAAATGGAATGTCTGTAGAAGAAGCTTATAGTGGGTCAGCTTTCAATCTTGTCGACTGTACATGTGTTGACTGGCGGCCACAAGATTGAGAAGCATGCAATTTAAAAAATAGCCCATTAGAAATCGACATTAAAATCGCAAAGCTTCATGTAGTTCTGGAATTTTGGTGTGGTATGGGCCAGTTAGAGTAGTGTTAATCCAAATTTGCAACTTCGAAAAACGTGTGCTCGCTGCGCACCACATGAGATACATCAAAATGTTGGGCCTTTTTTTACTTTTTGCTCTAAAAGTCATAAATCATGTGCTTTTTTGACAAACAAACATCCGTACTTTTTAACGTCAGTTAAATTTGCAACAATTTAAGGCCAACCGCAGCTCTATGAACCCTAAGGATCAAGCTATGACGTTCTCAAAATCATAGCCTGCAAATGTAAGAAGGGATGCAAAACCCAGCGGGGCGTGTACATGCCCGAGAGCTAGGCTGAAATGCCTTTTTACATGATATTAAGCCTTTTCCTTTGATACTATGCACACAAATAAATATCCAGAGGGCTTTGTCTCTCTGTTTGTGATTTTAGTCTTTTTAGTGTCGATTTCTACTGGACTAAGTTGCCTAGCACACATACTGAGAAACACACATACGTACACTGAGAGAGAGTGAAATGAGTGTAATTCATCAAGCCTTTGATATAGAAAGAACATTAACTTCATAGATACTTCTTCATTGAAGACATTGAAGTTAGTGTCTGTAGAGGTGAAAAGTTTTATCTATTTAGGATCACAAAGAATTACACAAACAATATCAAGTCTCATAATTAATATTGGGAAATAATTAACCGGGTGAAAAATATACTGAATGGGCGACTATTATACTAAGTAAGCAACTATTTATCCGGTTTGAGGAATACCTTTTAGGAGGTTTTTGTGAGCTGCAGTAATAATATTGTGACATACTATAATTGTATTTGGGGTTCTATTTTTTCTATATTAGCATATTATTCTTCATCGTAAATGAAGGCGACATCGCTGTGCAGCGCGGGAATTCGGGTATAATTGTGTTTTCAACGAATTGGTACAAGAGCAAGCGGAGCGAGTTCGGGAGCTTAGGGCACCCCGACACGGACAGGTTAGGTTCGAACGAGATGACGGGAGCTGAAGTGAGCGAGCAAAGCGAGCGAACTCAGCTCCCGTGGTTACTTTAGACCCTGCGGACGGAAATAGGAGCCCCGCGCAGCGGGGCTTCGTCGACTATGTTGCCAAAGTACTAATCAAGTCGCTGTTTTAAACATTTGTATTCGCCCACTGTTTGTCGCCCACTTAGTATTTCAGTAAGCCATATTCAGTATTTTTTACATCTTTAACTTGAATTTATTGTCGCTCGTTTAAATACTACCCATTAATATTTAGTTGATCACTGTACAGTTGCGTTGTTGCCTACAGTTGCACATTACAAATTAATACCGTTTTTATTTTATATCATTGCAATTAGGAATTAACAAACAACATTAAAAGCTGTTTTATAATTTGTGCCCCAAGAAGCATTAATCAGAGTTAATGCGTTTCTAATCAAGCATTGTTAATGCATCACAACATGGGGTGTAGCATGCATAACTAAAATGATAACTGTTGGAAGAGTCCAAAGAATGATCCTAAAAGTTAGTTTATCAAAACCAAGCCTTTTCTCAACTACTACACTTTATGAGGAAGCGCAAGTGCTTCCGGTAAATTATTAATTAGTACCTGGGCGACCGAGCTCCGCCCGGGTGAAAATAGATAAAACAATTTTTTTCGCGAAAAAGTATTTTCCTAAATATAATACCTAATTAATTAAAGGGAATTTGTCTTACTCTTTCATGTAGTCCTGTAGGCCCCTCCACAAGATAAGGTTATCTTGAGGAGGGGCCGAGAAATAAATCGGAAACTTCGACCCATTGGGGTCTTTTGTGATCCCCTAGATAACCTACTCCTCCCCAATCTCGTTGAAAACTCTCTTCATGAGTTTTACAACGAGATTACGAGATATGAGCCAATAGTCTTCTGGTCTTGGCAAAAAAAAGCGGTTGGATATCCATCTAACCGCTTTTTTTTTGCGTAGAGAAATGCTCATGCATTCTGCGCTACCACGGGGAGATAGCGCAGTTATGTGGGACTCGAACCCACTAAAACTCCTCGGTGTTCTCCTGCGCCGCTTATGGCGGGAACATGGGCACGCACTAGCACTCACCGCGAACCCGCCGTGGCTGTCCGTCACCGGACGCTCCTCTGGGGTGATACCGGCGCACCAGAACACATTATACGCCGTGACCGCCCCAGGGACCAAACCAGCACATGGGTACTAGACGACTCCGTGTATGGCACCTTTGGCCCCGCCACCTACTACTTTTCGGCCTCAGGGAACTCCCATGCAACCCCACCGCGTCCGCCATCAGACGGTGGTGACCCCGTCCAGGCCGCGGAAGGTAGGGAGAGCGGCGCACGGTAATGCCGCGGCCTCCAAACCTTTGCCGCGATATCGTATGGGACCTGGGATGCTCTATACGACATCTTGGCCCGCCTCAGTTGCAATGTCGCCTCTGTTACCAAGCGGCACCGCAACCTAATTGTTGGCCGCTACGCGTCGGCTTAATCGTCAAAAGCCCTGACGACCCTAACGGCTCCTCCTCGCTTCACCGTGGGTGACCAAGCCACGGCTACTGAGTCCTCCCGCCTCGACAATGCGGAAAACCAACCGGGGGAGGGATATCCAACCCCTAGAAAACTCATTCGCTTACCAGCCAGTGCATCGCAAGTGCACAAAAGGTGCTCCATGCGTTCCGTATGTTCCCCATACAACCTGCACATGGGTGTCGCATTTAGACCGATCTTCATGAGCATGTCTTTGGTTCCAAAGTGGCCAGGAAAGGCACCAAGTAGGTAGCGGATTTGCACCCTGCACAAATTCCAATTGGAATACAGTTGCCATCTTCCCTAAGCTTTTGCTACTTTTGTAACCTTTTGCGTATATGACCGCTCTTGTAGCTGATTCCATTCTGGATCCATCAGTGTACCACACCAGACTACTTTGTTCTGGTGGATCGAGTCCCTTCGTCCAGACCTTTATGTAGTTCTTCCTTGCCTCGAATTCAACCATCATATGCAGAGTAGCGATATTGAGGTATCTCTCAATCGCTGAAACAAATTGTTCTTTGTAACGTGGTGTTTGGCGCTTTGCGCGAGGCAAGTTTTGTTGATGGCCATCACAGTATGCTGTCGTATGTGATAATAGGCATAATCATCGACCAGTACAGCCATTATTTCACTTTGGGCTAGCCCCTATGTTTTACCGTAGGTGAAACGTCACATGCCAGACACCCGCAGGGCCTATGTCGTAATATTTTCCACATGAGTTTTTCATCTGAGTTCTTTATCAAGCATTACACCCAGATATTTAACTTCGGTGGACCAGGGCAGCTTTATTCCATTGAGGGAGGGCTCTCCTAGGTTTTCTAGTTGTCTCTTCCTCGTGAATGGGATAAAAACTGCTTTGCTTGGATTGATAGAGAGGTGGTTCTTTGTACACCATTCCTCTGTCATCCTCAATGCCTGTTGTAATAATCCAGAGACTATGTACGGGCATTTACCATTAAACATTATAGTTATGTCATCTGCATAGCCTACTGTGTAGAATGGGCCGGTGTTGAGTTTGGTAAGTAGAGCGAGTCTACTACCAAGCATCACAATAATGGTGACAGCACTCCGCCTTGCGGACAACCTCTTGTTGTTGTTACCTTTGCCCTGCCGAATTCACTTACGCAATTAGGCTGCACATCTCCCACAAATTACAACTTTTTGTCAAAACATCTGTTAACTTAAATATTTAAGATATGGATGTAATTTGTGGAGATAAATTAACATTTTTATTAGTATTATCTCTTTTATTCATCGTCTTTCTTAATTTCTACGTATATTTTAAAAAAATTTGTAAAATAAATAAATAAAAAAAGAGCATTCAAAAATATAAAAAATAGAGGTCCAATGTTATGGGGAACAGGGTCCAAGCTACCGGGGTGGCGGTCAGGGCTCCAGATAGAGTAATCTCCGAACAATACGAGCCGTGACCAGAAGTACTGCTTTCTGTATCAAGCCCTTGATATTATTATTTATTATTGTAAAAGAGCATCTTTTTACCATTATTACCACCAAAATATTAACGGCACCTAAAAAACGCCTAGAATTACTTTGAATAATATGACATTTATGTAAATTTATCTGTTAAAACACACTGTTGAACATAAATATGATGATATAAATATGTTGGTATAACTTTTTAGTTATCCTGACTTGTATAGTATTATGAAATAATTATGTGTATGTATTTCTTAGTGTAAAAGGAACATTTTTATGTAAATATTGCTAATTATGTAACATTGGATAGTAGTTTACACTTCACTGGGATCTCAATAATGTTAAATTAGTAGTAAAAGCACACCTGAACAATATACATATATATATCTATCACATTTGATAATGCCTTTAACATTTGTATATTCTATTTGATCAAACTATTTGAGACCAGTAGGTTGCCACGTTTATTGCAGTATCGGTATCAGTTATTATTATCATCATCCAAGAGGCAAGTGAATGGATAGTCGGTATACTCCAGCAGGTGGGGCATAGTCTGTACAGGGGCACTGCAATTGCACCCAGCGTGCAATGGACTAATAATCCCCCATTTAGCCAAATTATGTTTGGAGCAGCCTACCTGGGTGGGCAACCAATTCAGTTCCACACGGGCCACTGCAGTTCATGATCAAAGTCATATTACAGGTAAAATACCAGGGTATGTATGCCTAAAAGGCAGGATTTAGCTAATCACTCCTTTAAATTAGGATATCTGCATATTATTTAGGTACCTTTCATCCACAAAGATTATGGTTATTGCTTTATTGTATTTGTTACTGGATGGTAACAACTATTTTTCTGTATTCTAAATAATTTACTTACTTTGCTCACATTAGCACATATTTTTTGTAAATTAAAACATTATTGTCTTGTTTTATTTTGAGTGAATCTTCTCGTACTATTATTATATATACATAGGAATAATAGGTATAAAACAAAATTACGGGGTATGCGCAGACGCAAGAGATACCATGATACCATGTTTGTTGGTTTTCTTTTGTCTCTCAAAAATTGGACTATTTTGTTTTATACTAACTATTCATACAAATCGTTACACATACCATAAGAATGTCTAAAGCCCTAAATCTATTTTAAAACATTATAGTTAATCTACAAAAGTAAACTTTATCAGATAAAATACTCACTTGACCCTTTTCGAAATATAATGCAGTATTATTCACGTGGTTTTCTTCCATTTTTATTTACACAGTTAATTTTTGCGACTACTTAAATTAAATAGGATATTTAGTCAAAGTCAAATTAATAAAATTATTACAATACTTCAACTTCAACTTCAACTCTTATTAAATGATTATTACAATACGCAAAACAAGTTGTTTGTTTACCTTGGTGTTTTGACAGCCAACTGACATTAACGTTTTATTGACAGTGTGGAGTATTTCATGATGTCTTTTTTAGTCGAGTTACAACAGTTTCAACTAACCAAATTGACAAATGTTAATTTATTATAATCTTATATAATTTGTTGAAAAATGTTTAAGATTTTTGATATTTGGTCCATTTATCAAAAAAAAATAAAAATTAAATATCAAGAGAATAACTCTGCCTGACTAAACTGTTACTACTAAGGGGACTTTAGACGATTAATCTTTTCAATTCGATCTTTTTGAGTAGACATATTCGCGAGCTGGCTGACCAAAACCAGATGTATCCTCCAACTGCACATCATGATTTTCTTCTTGTTTAAGTCTTTTTAGTTCGCTTCTTAATCAGTCGGGTTTTTTGATTTTGTGAATGAGTTTTTGACAAATGTTAATTTATTATGATCTTATATAATTTGTTGCAAAATGTATTCGATTATTGAGATTTGGACGAATTATCAAAAAAAAAAAAAAAATTGTAGGTATATATCAAGTTACTACTAAAGGGACTTAAGACGATTAATCTGGTATCTTTGAGTAGACAAAAATAAAAATGTAAAAAATGCCGCAGGAAATTGACCAAACATGTATGGGAGTTGGACCAAATGCTGCCCAGACAGGAACTCCCTGTTCCTGTACTTTAAAATGTTTCTTGGCATCACGATATTCTTGTTTTTTTTTTTAACAAAAATCGGTCCCATGGTTAAAAAATCATAGTCTGATCCGTTGGATACCTAATCGTGACTCCACTATTATCTCAAGGATTCCGATGTCCACAGATAGGACAAATTTGCCAACTGTAAATGAAAAAAAAAGTTACATATTCGCGAGCTGGATGACCAAAACCAGATGTATCATCTGACAGCAAAGCATGATTTTCTTCTTGTTTACGCCTTTTTGGTTCGCTTCTTTAGCAGTTGGGCAGTTAGGTCTTTGATTTTTTGAATGAACTTTTTTTATTTATAACTTTTTAGTTCTTTTTTTTCGAATTAGGTACATTTAAACATTAAGTGTTATATATTTTTGAAATAAATTCTGAAAACCCTTTATTTTGATACCCCACAGGATGGGTTTGAAAGAAAAAAAAATTGGGCCCCCACAATATGGCGACCTAAATCCGTCATTTTTATATTTTCCTATTATAATGTAGCCTGACGACACTCGCAAGGTTAAGTCGAATCGATTGACGAAAGAAACATCAAAATCGGCCAATGCGTTTGGTCCCTAGAACGCCACATATGAACAAACATACATACATACATAGACTGATAAACACATTACCCTCCTTCGGCAGTCGGGTAAAAGGAAAACATAGGGGTACATTATATATCTTTCTTTTTCAGTTTATGAAATATCTTTTAAGTTGGTGCAATATTGAAGGAGGAAATAGGCGGGAGCCAAACTTCGAGTTATGACATTTTACTTAGGCAATTTAGTCGGATGTCTGCGATCGCATGTCCTCTTAAAGGAAGAAAGAAAAAAATCTAGAACATTTTATTAATTTCTAACATACCTGCAGATAATGTTATCAAATGCACTATCTTATTGTTCTAGCTAGCACTCCGCCCGCGAGATCGTTCGCGTGGTTTCGTACTTTCTTATGTGCAGTTAGTAAAAGCACCCAAAAATAAGCTATTGTTAAATCAATAAAAAATTGGGTACCGTAGATCTATAAGGTTTATTGGTTTAGGACGATTCGTTATTTGACTCAAAGAATAATAAACTTTAGGTTACCACCGCAAAGTAAAATCTACCCTTAAAAACGAAATAACTCCTTTTTACACAGTTGAGATAGATAGATAGATTCATTTATTTGCGTCATATAAGTTATTAACTTTTTTTGTTTTTTATTTTATTTTTCCTTTATGTTAGTAAGATTGCGCAAGAAGATACCCTTAAAAAAATGAATCTCCCTTAACCCTATCTGGGAGTAGCTTTAACAGACCTATTGTCAATTTTGATTATTTATTTTATCCCCAAAGAATTAGATTTTTCATATCCTAAAGAAATTTCCCTCTTTTCACCCCCTTAAAGGCAGAATTTTCAAAAATGCCTCAGTGCTCCCCTAAAACCCGACATCAAAAACGAAACCCTGTGCTGTAAGATGCCCAAGTTTCAAGGTTATTACCGCAAGCAATACGATTCCTCCAAAAAACTTTTACATTCCTTAAATCGTCTTTAGGGGGTAATTTCGAAAAAACTAATAATGACAACCCTTTATATTTTACTTAGATTACTAATAATTGTGCCAAGTTTCAACAATATCGGCCGAAGGAATTAATTTTTAATACAAACGTCTTACCCCCTTTCAAAGGATTTTTCGAAATTCCACCCCTAAAAGGGTAACCCTAACTGAGGGAATTTCCAAAAATCCTTTCTTAGTGATCGCTTACGTCACTTGATGACCCTTTCTGCCAAATTGCATGCTTCTAGGCCTAGCGGTTTAGGCAGTGCTTTGATCGATTAGTCAGTTATGGTCAGACTGCACTATACTACAAAGTATATGAAAATTTTATGTTACCCATCGGTACATGGTTGTTATCCCACCCATACGCACAAAGCATTTTGAAAATACTTTCATTGTGAGCACAGCCAAGGAATGGAATTCCCTGCCGGCGTTTCTGTTTCCTGATAGCTACAACCTAGGGGTCTTCAAGTCAAGAGTGAATAGGTTACTTCTAGGCAAGCGTGCTTCACCTTCTACCACATCATCACTTAACATCAGGCGAGATAGTGGTCAAACGTGGCCTATAACAAATTGGGAAAACGAAAAATAAAGACATTTTCTCCGACACAGTATTCTTGGCGTATTTTAATAAGATTGCTAAAAATAAAAAGCCATCTATATTATGGGCAATTTATTCCATGCTGAAATGCACAGTTCATGTTAAAAATGGCATTAACATGAAAAATTATGGAAATTTAACTACATACTTTTCTTAAACGACGATCGACCGGATTCAAAAGCAAAAAATCCAAATTTTTAATTGGCGAAAACACAAAGCTTTTTAATTAAAGCTCCAGATGATATATATTTAGCGACAAAGGTATAATATAATTATTCATTATTTATTTGAGACACAGTTAAGCCAAAATAGCTG
Organism: Orthosia gracilis; assembly: GCA_947562075.1. Taxonomy (NCBI): domain Eukaryota; kingdom Metazoa; phylum Arthropoda; class Insecta; order Lepidoptera; family Noctuidae; genus Orthosia; species Orthosia gracilis. The sequence continues at coordinate 38,908,033 of OX387272.1, read as the reverse complement.
GATGGATTTGGATGAATTTTGATTCACAGGATTATTGAGTCATATTTAATATACAGTCCGTGGCTGTAGCTTGATATTTAGTTTTGTTCGTTACAGGTTTCTTTGATATTAGGCGTTAACGGAGCATGTCAGAGTATCGAACTCTATAATATAACCACAAAATACATATAATTTCTTGATGACAACAACGACACTAAAACAAAGTTTGATCGGAGATTTATAATCCATGGAGAGTTCCTAACATAATATGTAAAAAAAAATATAATCTTCGTCCAGCGAACACAACATCAGTTCGGTATTTTCTTAACTTTCAGAAAGGGAAGTGCACGAAGCAGATCATTGGAAGACATAAATTGCTAAAATACCTAAAGAAATAGCAACTTATTTAAACTTGACAAATCCTGAATGTTACACTAGACATTGTTTCCGTAGGTCTTCAGCCACTCTTCTGATCTGCTGATTCTGGAGCGAATTTGAAGACTCTGAAATGGCACGGAGGCTGGAAGTCCGATAAAGTGGCTGAAGGCTACTTTGAGGACTCAATTGAAAACAAAACTGTTATAAATAATAAAATAAATCAAAACATCACATTGCAACCCTATTCGGAAACAGAATCTCACCCGTTGGCCACTTGCCAACATCTGAGTCCACAGCCAGCCACCTCAAAACAGCATATTCAGCTATCTACCACTACATCCAATGTCCTACCTGCAAACCTCATCAGAAATTCAACAAACAAACATAAATGTACCGGGGAAATCAATAACATTTTCTTTTAGTAGCTGCCCCAATATGTCTAATGTAACTTTTAATATTAATTAAATTAAATGTAGAATATAAAAAGTAAGTTTTTTTTCCCTGAATCCTTTTGAGAAAAGCACTATTTATGCCTCGGCGGAAATGGCACTTGCCTGTCTCGTATAGTGAAGTCCTCGCCTACGGCTCGGCCTTCAATCTCAAAGTCAAGTCAAATATTTATTTCATTTATATTTACTTCAACTAGGCCACCAAGCGGCACTTTTGAACGTTAACAATTAAAATACAATTAAAAAGTATCTTGTTATGGAGAAGAACCCACAAGAAATTTCATACTTACTCTATACCTACTCTAGTCTCTACAATGCACCTAGTGTGTTATAAATAAATATATAGATAAGTTCAGGATATCTGCACCATGCGACCTTTTTTTTTATTGATGATAGGCTTGCGCTTGACCACTATCTCACCTGATGGTAAGCGATGATGTGGTCGACGATGAAGCACGCTTGCCTTGACTCACAGGACTGATCAGAGATGGCTAAAGGTGTCTTGGCCACAGTGAGGGGTAATGAGACAAGAATATAAATTCAAATCTGATTTATTTCCAATATTTTACAGCTTATATACTATTTTGTCTTAATACACACTAATGTACAAATTTATTTGTGTCCTATGCGTGTAAGATGCAACCAAACAGTATTTTATTAGGGCCGCGCGCTAGCCGGGCCGAAGTCTAAAGGTAACATTGTACATTCTGGCGACTCTCAGGAACAGGACCCTAGTTGCTCGGTGTGGCCCGGCCTTGTTCAGGTTGTTGTGACTGAGCGGGCAAGCTGCGTGGTATGCCGTACGGCTGTTGCGGTCGTTGCCTGTGTGTTGTGCTGCTGACGATCGTTGGTTGCCGTACAGGTGGTGCAGTGCTTCTTCTTGCTGCAATGTAGGCTCGAAGTCAGTTCAATGCCTGCAGACCGAAGTAAATTATAATACCAGCTAAAGTTATAAAAATAAGTGACTCTTATTGTTTCCAAATCGTGTTTTCTGGTTCAGTATGTAAGTTTCTTTCGGATGTGACTAAATGGTCGAAAACCCCTTTCGACCTGTCTAACACTAATTCTTCTTTGGATATTTCTTTTAAGTTAGTGGGTACAATCTGCATATTAAGGGAGAAGTTCGTTGTTTTGGAACAAGAAGCTAGCGCTGTCTATGTTGTTGTTCTTTTTGCCGCAAGTTTGTTACTACGTGTTTTAATGACGCAATTCTCGTAGATATGTAGAACTCCGACATCTTGAATCGTCACTTCTTTTCTTTGGCCGTCACACACTATCGGTACGGTTACCGATTTTGTTGTAATGTAAAGCCACGTGTTTTGCATGTATAATTGCTTCCATACAACATCTGTCGATAATTTGTAGGTCGTCGACGTGCATTGAGTTTTCAGTTTTAAATAGTTGTTCAACGTTGCAATTTTTATTTAATTGCATGTTCTTGACAGTCACAGGAAAGCAGACAAACTCTGTATTACTATTAAGACAGTCTTTAAATTCTTCTTGACTTAGTTCAAAGTAACTCTCGCTGTTATAATCAAAGCCCATGTATGTCTGCTGAATAGTCAAACACTCGAATGATCCATCTGCTTTCCTCTCTGGAATGGGCGTAATGTGTATACACTCTTATGTGAGTAGTATTTACCTCATCTCTGTCTGTATTATTTGACCGAATAATTTTTAAGTTTGATGGTAGCTTTTGATTAGCTACTTTTATTATGTTGCTGATGTGTCTTGGTGTTAAAATACTATACACAGTTGCTTTTTGTGAATAAATTTCCAGTAACCCTGTATAGTAGTCCATAATTTCATTTATGTAACTGTTTGCTAATTTGTAAGCTTGCATCACTTGTATCTTAATATGATTTTTGTCAATAGATTTATACCCAACATTGCTTCATTTAGTTTTGCTTGAAACTTCTCTAACTTTTTCTGGATTTGCTCTTCAGTTTGGTTTGCACCTGCGATGGTAGATATTATTATCTTTGTTTGATGATTGGCAGCGTCTATAAGTTTCTGTTAATTGTTATTTTATGTATCTATGTCTTTGTATACTTGATAATTAACTCCAAACGCCGATTTTAAAAGTTGCCCAAAATGCCTCGTTTCTTCCTAGTATTCCTTATCTCTGTCGAGTATTCCTTTGTTGTCTCAAACTTCGTTTTTCTTCGTTTAAATGGTGATAAAATTCATTGCAGTGTGTCTCGTACATGATGTTTTGAGTATCCTTGCAAAGTTGTTGAAATTGTAAAGTTATTTTTTCAATCTTTTTTTGTCTCGTTCCAAACTTCCACTCTCGTAATCAGTTTCTATTCTAAATGTTCCCCGGTTAATTGTTGCGGTTCCTATTTTTTCAACATAATATAGTCCTGGATTTATTCTTTTTAATGTGAATGTGGGTGTACTCGACACCGTGCCAATTAATAGAATAATAATTGTATGTGATAATAATCCCTGTATTAAATTTTTTGGTGTGCTTATGCCTTTTTTGTTTTTTTATGGGAGTTGAGATGTAACATTGCGTAGCGTAGTCATAGCTCGTTGTATCAATATCTTTGCTTTCGTCTTCGTCTAAACGTCTTGGTTCGTATACACTTTGCACAAGTTGTAGCCTTTCTTCGTACTTTCTAAGGTAGTCGATTCCTTCGTCGTAATGTTTCTTTATGTTGCCAAAGTAGTCTGTAGTAATATATTTATGAGTTGATAACATCTCCTGCTCCTGTAGTCTTAAGTGGTTTTCTTGAACTCGCTGAAAAACATGGTCCAATGTTTTCTTTCTTTCGTTGAAGTATTTTTTCTGTTTTCCTTGTGGGCGAGTCCTTTTTTATGTTTGATAATACCCTTTTGATCTCATTGTAATCCGCTTCCTGGCTCCTGATTAGTTCGTTAACTTCCTGTACTTCCATAGTGCTCTTCTTTCTTCTTCCCTAACGGCCCTACCCTAATCTAATGGTTAGACTGTACTAGTGATATCTGCGCTCTTGTTAAACCTGTGCGACTTCTCAAACAACTGGTTAAACCCGCTTGTGGGAGGCCAGTGACCGATCCGTAACGAGAGGCTTTCTGACAGAACACCCTAGTACAACGTACTTAAGATCACTGAAAACTGATGCTTTGTTGAGTACATCAATCCCCATTGCCAGTCCAGCAGACTCACAGGACTGATCAGAGATGTAAGTAGTGAGACAAGAATGAGGGGTAATGAGACAAGAATATAAATTGAAATCTGATTTATTTCCAATATTTCACAGCTTAAATACTATTTTATCTTAATACAAACTAATGTACAAATTTATTTGTGTCCTATGCGTGTAAGATTCAACCAAACAGTATTTTATTAGGGCCGCGCGTCAGCCGGGCCGAGTGCTGAGTCAATGTCAAAAGGTAACATTGAACAGTCAATAATAAACCAGAAATATAGGACCTCTAAAATGAGCGTTAAATGAATATTACCAGAAAAAACAACGTTTAATAATTTAATTTTTATCAACTCATTCATAACATAGGTATCATCAATCTCAAGAGTAGACGTGTTATTCCATCTTGCTCAGAAATTGCCGAACGAGACTGACGTGCAAAATTTGCTGCGTAGTGTCGCGCTAGTGCGGTTTAGCATATTTGGTCGCGTTACTCCGCTGTCGCATAGTTACGTCTAGTGAGGGCTTACCTTCAGTCAGTTTCTTCTTTTATATATACTAGCTTCTGCCCGCAGCTTCGCCTGCGTAAAAAGTCTTTTATCATCCCAAGGCAATAAAAACTATCCTATGTCCTTTCCAGGGTCTCAAACTATCTCCATGCCAAATTTCACCCAAATCGTTTCAGTAGATCCAGAGATTATCACCTAAAACCTCACAAACTCTCAAACTTTACCTCTTTATAATATTTGTATGGATAGAAAGATAATAAGTTGGTAAGTACCAAGATAACACGATAGATTTAAGATAAGTACGAAAGGTTAACGAACAGGACGTGCCAGTGTCTGAGGAAGGACAAGGCTGACATTTCATACCCAAAGTCACAGCCCAAAGTACACTGGGCAATACATAAATCACATTCCCATTAAAATCTACTACTGAGGGATCATCACCTTAAAATTTCATTCACGAAACGTTTCCCCAATGTTAACGCAGTACTGGCCGTGCGCCCGCTTGGAGCCAAAATATCAATATTGAACCTCCTTTTGAACAGTTTTGTTTGCAAAACATTATTTAATTTACATATGCTATTTCAGTTGAAGAAATTCCAGCCATCAAATGTCATTCTGTGTTAAAATTTTTTAAAACATCGAAATCGTTTTGGAGGAGTAACCAAAAGTTGCGAAAAAATATCGTGTTGTTAACTTTTTTTTTAAAGCAAAACTATTAGTTACTTGAATCAAATACAAACATGTTTTTCAAACCTTTAACCGGGCTGTTACTAAAGAGTATGCTTTGAAAGTGACTAATTTACGGCACTAAAGCGGTGGAAGGCCCTTAAGATAAGCTTAGCTACTGGCTCTATAACACGCTCATTAGTTACATGATGTCTAACAATATTATTACAATAAAAATTACGACGAGCAAAATATTAACAAAATGCTTATTGTTATCAGGGGGGTGACCATAAGCCCTTAGAGTAAAGTTATTTTGATATCGCGTAAGTGACAGATGTATACTAGTCATATAAATCTGTCCCTTACACACACTCAAAATAACCTTACTCTAAGAGCTTATGGTCACCCCCCTGCTTACATGATCGCGTATATCGTTCGTCATCATTATTATCATGCCAATAACAACGTTTTAGTTCGTTTGCAGCTGACATAAAGCTGTCAAATCGTACGGCTGTCTTTCCGTTATCACAAAAAAAAATACCGGCCAAGTGCGAGTCGGACTCGCGCAACGAGGGTTCTGTACAAACCTCAGCTTAAAGGTATTATAGACCTGAGTATTTAATATGAATTTCAATTTAATACCTCTACGCGTTCATGAGGAAAGGTGTAGTAAGTTTAAAATTATTAAAAATATTTTTATTATATGATGTAACAAAAAATTTACGGTTTTCACAATTATTCCTTTATCTGTGTTATAAGACGTTGCTTCGTACCAAATTTCAAGATTCTGAGTTCACGGGAAGTACCCTGTAGGTTTTGATTCCCTTGCGAGTGTCGAAAATTTGCGGAAATTTGCTGCATAAACGGCTGTATCTTTTGATTGCGTTGGCTTAGAAGTCTGATTTTCACAGCTTTAAGGGACTACTGTCCCTTTAAGCTGTGAAAAGACCTGAGTATTTGATATAAATTTCAGCTTGATACCTCCACGCGTTCCTGAGAAAAAGGGTCTTGACAGACAGACAGACGGACGGACAGACGGAAAACAAAGTGATCCTATAAGGGTCCCGTATTTTCCTTTCGAGGTACGGAACCCTAAAAACACAAATTTATGAGGGAATGGGTTATTTTATTAATTTATTTTGAAACTCATAAAAAGTCAGATAATGACTTAGGGATACCAAAAAAAGGTTTTATTGTCTACTTTAATTATAAATAGGTTTAATTGACTCAAACTACAATCTTATGGGAATATTTTTTTTTTAATTATTTTATTGATATTCACCCCATTATTTGAAGTTTACACGTCTTTTTAGACTAAGTAGTTATTGAAATTAAATTTTCACACGCCTCGATTCTGTATAGTTTCAGCTATACACACGTATTTTATTTTGGTGCAGCTGCAGTAATTAACGAGATAATAAACTTTCAGCCGGGTTTAGTCAATAGTACGGACGTCAAAACAAATAACGAGCACGCCACCTGTCGGCAAATCAAGAAAAACTACGCTGTGGCGCGCTTTCTCTAATGACTTGCGTGGTGGGGAGAGCAGAATATGGCAGTTGAGTACTGGCTGCCTTAGAGCTACGACGTTGTAGAATCAGTATCGATCCGTAATATTAATAAGCAAGATTGTAACTGTGAATATTTGAATAAACCCAGTGTATCGAATAATTTGTGTGATTTCATTTTCACGACGGACCCATCGACCAACCCACACACGATGTCTTAACCTAAGGGAATACATCCTGACTTCCCGATGGTTTGCATCTATCGGCCAGCCATGATGCGACATCAGAATTGGGATTCGGTCGTGCTAATGAGATCACACGTAAAACAATGCTAATGAAAATGGCGGTTACATTCTTGCAAAAAAATGCGGTGTCAGTTGAGAAAAAAAAAAACAGTAGTGGTTCGTTTCTGCGACTACCCTCAGTCTTGAATAAAAAAAAAACAGTCTAGAGCGGAGCAGCAAGGAAGCTAGCAACAACCAAGGAGCTGGACAGGTCAAGGAGGAGCGTGTGGACGTGTGGAAAGATCCATACACATGGATCTTTAAGCCAATCTGGTGAGTCGTTTTCATTTTGTTATTGACTATGGCCAAGAGTGTTCATTATTCAAAATTCTGTTTTTGTGGCGGTCAATGGATCGTCGATGTGGCCCGTGTTAGGTTATAATTTCATGTTAGTTATCGATGGTCAAGTTGGGTTTTGTTGAAGGGTTATTATTCTACTATCACTGGAGGTAGCCCTTGACTGGCCTTGGCTGTCTATCGTTGTTTGGAAGTTAGAATACCTACCTGGGCACTTGGGACATTGTGATGTGTGGTTCATGTTTTGGACAGGGTCTCTGCATTCACATTCAGTGTTCATAATAACCCATTTTGCCGTGCCGGTTTAGGTTACTACACCGGTTAATTTCCATCAAAGCTGTGTATGGTTAAGATAACCGTGTAAACAAGTACTCTCGTAGTGTTTTTAATGTTTCAGATACCATATTGTGTCGCAGTGGAGCCTCTGCTGCTGTTAGCAGTTCAGATGCTGTATGCGAAGGCTGACCTGTCAACATCTGAGAGGTTAGGAGGAACGGCAGACTAGCAGTTTGAGGTTGGGAGCGCGCAAGTTTGAAATGGAATACTCGGTGAGTCGCTTCCATGTTATTTCGATAGTGAGATGGGAGGTTCTCTACTGAAGAGATGCTATTTCGAGTTTTAAGTGTTCATGTTTGATCACTGAATTAGTAGTAGTTATATCTAGCACTATCACTAGGTAATTAAGACACACTTGTAAAAAGCAAGTAGTTAGGTAATGAGTTTCCTATTGGCAGTATAGTTTTAAGATTTGGTTCAATACGAACTTTAGGATGAGATATCCCATAAGAAGGAGATTTTCAGTGACAAAGCCAGTTAGTAATGTCGTAGGGCCATCGCAATTGTATCGAGTTAGTAACGGTACTGGTCATTTACGTGTATTCAGAGCAAATCTTATGTTGCGTCACGATTTACGACCACCGTCTTCAGATCTGAATTCACTTGCTTACTTTCAAAGTAACATTAGGATAGCAGTAGATCTCGCGATAGTTTTCCTTACATAAAAACTGAGGTAGTGAGCGATAGTAAATGGTTACTGTTGATATTTGATTTTAAAGATTTTGATCCGAATTAATTCGTGAAGCTCCTTAATATTATCAGGGTTAGTTCTTTCTCTTTTGTTAGCAGTCGGTATGTAAATTTTTGAGTAAAAAGTGCGAATATTTTGGGAAGGATCCCCGATCACCAAGTTCCTTGAGAATTAGACATCATAGTTGATGACAGTGGTAGTGAAACCAAATCTGATTAACATGTCTACTCATGCGACAAATTCTGGACCGCCCCTCATGAGTAACATGTGGCGATGGGTCTACGAAGAGGTTTCGTTGAGTATGCATTGCCTTTGAATTATGGTAAAGATTAACGGAAATGTTACAATTACTTTATTTAGTTGTTGATCGTCGGATCTTTTTCTAATCAATAGTGTTGTGTGGGAAACTCTAGTGTGTGTGAAAACTAAATGGGCCCTTTATTAAGTCCGCGATAGGTGATTATGACAGGACAGTGATAGTTATACAATGAAAGCTTTAAATAGGAACGCTTGGGACCTACAAGTATGCACGCGGTAGGTTAGGGAAGATGCCAGCGGGTCATATACCAGTCGATGTTGATGTTAAAGGAATTTTGATGATGATGAGCAAGCTTAAAGTGTCGAGTAATTCAGTCTATCGAATGTATTATGATTGACCGTACCAGTGGATTCTGGTGGAGGTCGGGGTCTAGAGACCGTTGTGAGAGCAATACAATTGCTGGTCGGCTAGAGGGCCGTGGCGTTGAAGATTTTACTCGAGGGTTTCTTTAAGCTTGACAGTTTTTCAGCAGCAGAATTTTTAAAGTTGGTTTGGATCGATTTGTGGTACATGGCCCAGGGTAATGATTCAGTTAAAGAGTAGAGTTCTAAAATTTCCCTATTTTCACGAACCCAATGATCTACTTTGGTCAGGAGTAGCCGAGCGTTGTGTGGCAGCTGTTGACCTGTGTGGCAACTGTGAGCCTGTGTGTCAACTGAAGGCCTGTATGGCACCTGTAAGTCTGTGTGACACTATGTCTGGTGTGAATGTTCATGTTTATGTTAGATACCTTGCAGAAGGTTCATTTTGAGTTATGACGTTGAAAGAAGGTAAAATCACATAGTCACGCCAGAGGTGAGGTCACCATGTTAATGTTCATGACGTTCGAATCGTCAAGCCCTCATTACGAAAATTTAAATAATTTTGGTATTCTAATTTTGATTAACAGAATTTATAAAATTGCTAATAAAAATTTAAGGGTAGTAAAATTTAAGTAAGTACCTAAAGGGCAAGAAGGTTATTTGAAAATTTGCGAAAATGATGGTGATGATGATGATGAATGGACCGTGACGACAGATGATGAGTTCGATATGTCTTTTGTACCTGTAATTAATAATACGCCCTTGGAGTCAGAGGAAACATTTTCCATAAGCTCTCGCACCTTAAGTGTAGATAATTCCGAAGCTATAATAGTATCTTTGGAATTATCAATTAGTATGTGGTCTTTTCTACTTTTGTGGAAGATGATCATTTTTGTAAATGGGATGTCAAGATCACTCCTGCTGTTGTGGGTGTTGATCTGTGATGCGCTGTAGGAGTCTCACCTGCTTTAGTGGGTGACGATTCAGACCTGCATATTTGAACTTTAGTGATCTGTGAGGTGCTGTAGGAATCTCACCTGCTTTAGTGGGTGACGATTCAGACCAGCTTGATTGTAACTGCGCTGTAGGAGTCTCACCTGCTTTAGTGGGTGACGATTCAGACCAGCTTGATTGTAACTGCGCTGTATGAGTCTCACCTGCTTTAGTGGGTGACGATTCAGACCAGCTTGATTGTAACTGCGCTGTAGGAGTCTCACCTGCTTTAGTGGGTGACGATTCAGACCAGCTTGATTGTAACTGTAGGGGTTTTCTATTGTAAAGAAATACCTAGACCAGTGATCGTTTCGAGGTCCTGCAGGAATCTCACCTGCATTAGTGGGTGACGATTTAGACCAGCTTGATTGTAACTGCAGAGGTTTTCTGTTGTAAAGAAATACCTAGACCAGTGATCCTTTCGATATGTAACTATGCAAAATGTTTCCTCACTCACCTAGAGTATGAGTCAGGATTGGACGAGCGAATACTGTGTGGAGATTTTGTGTGTTTCAGAAAACTTCCCTTGTATGATGGGAGACTGGTAGATCGGAGTGGACTAAGAAGCGCAACACGACATGAGATGGCATGGAGCAAGGACTAGAAGATGATGCCTGCGGATGATAGATTTGGGGAGTCTGTCACCTGAGAGAGGCCGTGCAGTGTTCCACGCTCGCCTCTCAATAGGAATTACGGCCTAGAGAACACCATGTGGTTTTAGTCAGTAAGAGTCTGACAGACCCCTCAGCTTTCCCCAAGGGCTGAGGACATCCATTGAGGATTTCCACATGATTCGATACACTGTTAAACCTGACAATTAGGAACAGACGAGGACGCCTGTATCGCAGGGTGGCCGTGTCGGGTTTAGTCAATAGAGTTTGGCCAACGAAAGCTGTCCACGAATTAATTTCTAAACTTTTGGGATGGCAATTATTTAGGACTGTCAAAATTGTCACATTGACGTTTCGTACTTGAGTCATTTTGTGTTTACTTGCATCATAATTTCGTTGTTTCTGTTTAAAATAATGCCGAAAACAATCAAAAGTTCGACGAGGAAGCTTCTTCTTTACTATGATTGACAAATATAAAGACGTAAAAAGTGGTTTGTATCAGAAATCTGCAGAGAAAATACGACAACTGATTCAATCATTTCACTTTTAGGTTAGTTTTTTGAATGTCTATTATAACTTCTTGATACTTCTAGACTATTTATAAAAGAATCGAATAATTTTTCACGGTTTATCTACTTTTCAGGAAGTACTAACAACGAGGAGACAAAACTTAGAATTGTGGAAACAGTATATATAGTGTAAAAGAACGGGTTTGAATTTCAAAACAATAAAAATGAACGGGCTTTACTTGCAGAAAAATATAATATTGCGGCATGGAGACACAGATTCTTGTGAACAATAAAAGAGACTAGAAGGTAAACAGATTATTTACCTTGACGAGACATATGTACATCAGAACTATAAAGTTAAAAGATCGTGGCAAGGACCTTCAACAAGTGGTGTCACTACTAACATATGGTCAGGAAAAAGACATATCATTGTGCATGCAGGATCGGAGGAAGGGTTTGTGCCAGGTGCATTATTGGTATTCAGCACAAAATCCAAATCAGCTGACTACCATGATGATATGAAAGCTACCAACTTTATGAAATGGTTTGAAGAAATGTTGATACCAAATCTCACTAAATCCAGTGTAATTGTGATGGACAACGCAAGTTATCATGTGAAACAATTGAACAAACCGCCTACTATGTCTGATTCTGAAGCTAATCTCCGAAGATGGCTTCAAGAGAATAATATTCATTTTGAAGAATATCATACCAAAGCTGAATGTGTTTGGTGAAAGATAATAAACCTGCAGCTGTTTACATAGCAGAAAAAAATCTAAAAAAATACAGTCATACCTACAATCACGAAATTTTGTTGCTGCCACCATATCATTGCAACCTCAATGCTATTGAGCTTGTATGGAGTCAAGCGAAAAGAAAAGTAGCAAGCAAAAATATAGGAATACCAGGGTCTGAAATGCAAAATATAATAAAATAATGTTTTCCATCCATAACTGCTGATGACTGGAAGAAGTACACTGATCATGTTTTAAATGTTGAACATCAGTACAAATTAAGGGACCGTATTCTTGAAAACGAACTTGAACGATTCATAATTAATGTTTGGGTAAGTAGCAGTAGCAGCGAAGAAAGCAATGAAGCTGATTCAATATTGTCAGGTGTAGAAATCTTGGAATCCGATTTCAATTATGACTCATAACAACTATGTTTTGTGTTGATTTTATGGTGTCATCACATCAGTGTCTGCATTTTATTATAAAAACTTATAAAAATAACTTTTCTTTAATTCAACCTTTTCTATATAATGCCGTGCCAAGAAAGTTGGAAATGTGAACTTCAAAGTGCGCAGAAGTAAAAAAATGCCATATGCCAGGGGTCATTCCTTATTGTTTATTTTGTTTTTATACGTTTTAAACTGGTAACCATTAATAACCTTATTATGGTCTTAGTATATAAATCTGAAATATCGCAAAATATGATAGAATAATAAATAGTATCAACTCCGTTTAAGGAGTGTATAGTTGGGGTTGTCAGCACTAGATTTTTAAAAATTCCCGCCTTTTTCCTTGGACAGCTTTCGTTGGTCAGACTCTAGTACGGACGTCAAAACAAATCACGAGCACGCCACCTGTCGGCAAATCAAGAACAACTACGCTGTGGCGCGCTTTCTCTAACGACCTGCGTGATGGGGACACGGAATATAAGGGTTAGGTACTGACCGCCCTAGAGCTAAGACGTTGTAGAATGAGTATCGATCAGTAATATTAGTGAGCAAGATTGTAACTGTGAACTATTTAAATAAACCCAGTGTATCGAATAATTTATGTTATTTCATTTGCACGACTGTACCCACCGACCTGCCCATACACGATGTCTTAACCTAAGGGAATACATCCGGACTTCCCGATGGTTTGCATCTATCGGCCAGCCATGATGCGACATGTGTATATTATTGTGTGTTATTTATATTTATGTGTAAATATTTTCGCGCACCGGTAATCGTCATAAGTATTATAACAAACAGTTATTACCAGATAGCGTTGGTAATTGTCTGATATGACATCATACCATATTAACAAAACGATTGTGGGATTGGATTGTATGCATTATGTTTAAAAGAGAAACTAAGGCCACGTCATGAGAACTCAACTGGCTTCATTCTTCTGTCATTTTTCTTGTGATTAAGTTTCCATTATATAAGTGCTAGAGTGAAGTGCATTGAATAGTATTGGAGTTCTTTTAAGCAAGCTCATGAGATGTTGACACAGTGTACTCCGAGAGCCAAGCGAGGTGAAATCTCTTATTTTCTTAATGAAGACTTTATCACCGTTGAAGACTTGCTCCTTTACTTACAAGCAGACTTGACAGATATGTTGAGCAAACAACAGCCAACATCAATGGAAACTTTAAGCTCATCAGTATTTCAAGGACAATGTTAAGTCGTAAAACTGCTTCGGATTCAACTGCCAAACTTTTCTGGAAAATACGAGGATTGGCCTACATACTAGGATATGTTTACATCACTTGTGCACAACAATCCATTAAGCAGTGACATTCAAAAGTTACATTATCTAAAATCTAGTGTAACAGGTGAAGCTAAAATTATATAACGGCACATTCAAATTACGGACAGTAATTACGATCATGCATGGCAATTGTTAAAAGGTAGATTAGGCAACAAACGTATTATTGTGTTCTCTGTTTTGAAAATATTTTTTTATCAAAAGAAAATCACCGCTCAGACAGCTAACAGCGTGAAGACATTATTAGATACTACGACAGAGTGCATAAATAACCTCAAAAACTTAAAAATTAACACCGATTCTTGGGATCCGATTATTATATTTCTGGTTATAAAAAAGTAAGACCAAGAATCACATAAAGAATGGGAAACTTTTGTTTACAAGGTCCGAAATGCTATCATGGGAAGAGTTAAAAGTTTTTTATAATCTAAATTTAGAAGTCTGGAAATGATACAACCAGTGACAAATAAAGATCGCACAATTAAAGAGCGATCGTATCATGCCGTGAATGTCTTTAAGGATAAAAGCTGTATTCTTTGTAGTGAAAAGCATACCTTATGTCGTTGTAAGGAGTTTATTAAATAGTATCTTACTCAACGTTACAACTGTGTAAAAGAAAAACAACTTTGTTTAAACTGTCTGCTTCCGGGTGATTCAGTTTACAAGCAAGGTACCAGTTACTTGCCGTATATGTAGAAGACGTCATCATTCCTTGCTTAACAAATCAGAGGCGTCGAAGGCTCCAACAGAACCAATACAACCATCGACCCCTCAACAACAAGAAGACAACAAGGAGGCTATAAAAAGTCTTCATGTTGGTGTTGAAATAACGGGAAGAGCATTATTAGCAACTGCACTAGTTCAAGCAAAAAGAAAAGGGAACATGCGACACTGTTAAGAGTTCTCGTAGATCAAGGTTCGCAAGCTAATTTCATTAGTGAAAAGGCAACTCAATTATTGAAACTTCAAAGAAAATCAATTGAAGGCATTGTAACAGGTGTGGGATCAAGCGCCAATTAAACACGTGGTTCAGCTAAACATATTATCGAGAAGGAAACCAGAATTCAACATGCACGTCGAAGCTTACGTCATGCCCAAGCAACTGACCACGAGAAATCACACGTAGCAATAACTGTTCACAACTGGCAGCACCTGAAGGGTCTTGATCTTGCTGATCCAGAGTATAACAAGCCAGGCCCGATAGATCTGCTACTTGGTGTTAAAGAATGTACGAATAGTCGAACAAAAATTAATCAAGGGTCCACCAGGGTCACCATGTGCACAAAAAACAACCCTAGGATGGATATTATTTGGAGAAGTAAATACAACACAAAATGAACATTCATTTCTTGTCTTGCATCACCAGATAGATGTCGATAATATGTAAAAAACACTCTGGGAGATAGATACAACCACAAGGCGATTACAAAGGAAGAACAATTATGTGAAGACATTTATCACAAAACATACACAAGAAACAAGGAAGATTTATAGTGAATCTACCGTTCAAAACAAATGTATTCAATCTACTGAAGGAAACACAAGAGAAATAGCTAAAAAAGATTAATACAATATTAGAGAGAACATTTAACAAACAACCTAAATTAAAATGTGAATATGAAAATGTTGGAGACACTACAAAAACTTAGGTCATATAGAAGAAGTACCCGAAAAGGAAATATATTCAAGAAAATCAGTATACTTACCCCATCATCCAGTTCTGCGCGAAGACAAAGAAACCACGAAAACCCGCATAGTTTTCGATGCATCCTGGAAGGGAACAAATGGCGTACCATTACCTAAATGATGAACTCTTACCTAGTCCAGTGCTCCAAGAAGCTACCTACGAAGCATAATTTTGCGCTGGCGATCGCACGCTGTCTGTTTCGCTGCAGATATAAAATGTACAGAATGGTAATGTTAAACTAGGAAGATGTTGATTTTCATAGAATCCTGTGGCGAATGATAGCAATGAAGAAATAAAAGATTATAAATTACTTACCGTTACAAGTGAGATAATGCTTTTTTGGAGGCAAATCGATCTCTTCTGAGTGAACGGGTTCTAGCACATTACGAGGAGGGGCGTGAGCTGGTATTGTCGTTTGAAATCAGCGCGTACAGATTAGGGGCCTTGTTTTCGCACCGGATCGCGGACGGTAGTGAGCGGCCCGTTAGTTGCGTGTCGCGTACACTCAGTGCGACCGAGCGCAACTGCAGCCAGCTGGACAAAGAGACACTGGCTATTCTGTATGGTATCACAAAACATCACCGATATTTGTTCGGTAGGCGCATCACGCTACGCAACGATCATTAGCCGCTAACTAATATTTTTGGGGCCAAATGGGGCATTCCGCAAACGGCAACTAGCCGCGTACAGAGGTGATCTGCAAGTCTTTTTTTTTTGGTGGGAGGTTATCCAATGACTTCTCCCACTCTGGGTGAAGCGAGAGGGTGTGTTAGACTTTTACTGAGTAAAACCCACCCGTGTTTCTTCAGTTGCTTGTGTCAGGGCCGCGGTAACTCTCTTTCATAGTTTTCCGCGACCCAGACAGGCATTGGCCCTAGCGGGCCCCGTCACTTTTGCTGACATCTCTTTGAGGCGCGCGTGGAACACTACGAGCCGTCGACTCGGGCCTGGTCCTTATCGGACGGCGAGCTCCCCATTACTCGCCGTCCGCAAGCCCAAGCCGGTGGCCGAGAATCGGCTAGCGACTCGCGACGCCTGGGGCATCTCCTGCGGTGGCTAGAGGCGTAAGAGCGTCTCCTTTGCGTCTCTCTCACGCGTTCCCACTCCTCCTTTGCGAGCATTACTGCTTCGCAGAAGGAGGAGACAGCTTCCCATGCCCTCTCGCTCCGTACCATGGCCTGAATCAGGACCGGATGCGAGAGATTGCCACCGAAGATCGCCTCCACGAGGACACGGCGGTGCTCCGCCCAAGTGGGGCAGACCTCCATTTTGTGCTCCACCATGTCCTCCGGGCGGTCCACACAATGGTGACACCTGGGCGTTTTCTCCCGCCTTATCCTGAACAGGAACCTCCCGAAACAGCCGTGTCCGGTGAGGACCTGCGTCAGGCGGAAAGTGAGGACGCCGTGGCGCCTCTCAAGCCACTCCTGAAAGAGGGGCCTTACCGCTGCAATTGTGGCGTGCTCACGGTCTGCACTCCTGGCAGCGTATGATTTTGGGATAGAGTTTGTGCGATCGGTGGACAACGGTCTGGCTGTTACCGTTACCTCGGAAGGGTCGCTCTGCTGACACTGTGGACTATCTAAATCTTATAGAGGAGTCACTGCTGCGAATATCACTTTTGGAAATCCGGAGACGGAACAGCAGCAGGAGTGGTTTGCCTGAGCATCCAGAAGATCGCCGGCCGGCGGAATTTATCGCAAGTAATCTCAGCGAATTTAGGGCACTAACACCATGTCAGCATCACGATTGAATGTCTGAAGATTCTAGTTTAAGGTTTAATGTTTATTTTGACACTTGTAGTCTCGGTTTATAATAATAAAAATAGTTTTTTATTTAGCACACATTGTGGAAGAGCGATGTCCACGCCACACTCACGACCACCGAGAAAAGACAACGAATCTTTCGCGCGTTCAGCTTTAGCCAATGAGAGCTCCTTATTTCATTGCAAATTTGGTACAATGGAACACAGCTTACGCCATTTAGCGAAAAATCCATCGATGATCTCTAACAGCTAGGCTGGATGGCCTATGAGCTCAATACATTACAAATATATCTAGTGCTTCTAATGATTCCTGTCAATAAATGATGAATAGGTAACAATAGCAACTAGGCGAAATATTTAAATTTATAGATTATACTTGAATGGCGAATGTATTAAAAAAGGCATTGACGCCTCGCCAGAGATAGATTTAATTTTTGGTCAAAATTTAGAACAAAATTTTATCTCAATGAAAAAACGATCGAAACTAATTGTAATGTATATGTATTTAGTCTAATAATACTGTAGTGTCTAGGTTTTTGTAAAACTATGAATCTTTGTATTCGGCGGGTCAGTCAATATTTTCTGGTTATTTTCTTAATTATTGGTTAAAATAACACGTCAATGTTCACGGTTTAATGTTTCAATAAATGGTTAAAATGACGACGAAGAACAAAACTGGTAGCGAACGTAGAGTTTAAATTTTATAACGATCCGTGCTTCATTTCCTGTTGTACTTACCAGCAGCTAGAGTATCGCCTTTAATTTTATCCGCGCAAGAGGCAGCGTATCGGAGAGTTGGGCAAAATACATGCTTTGCTTTAATTAAAATACAAGTTACAAAATTGTTACAAGATTTAGAATGAAGACGTCACTTTTGAACGTCAACTGACAGTAACTGACAGCGAGGGTATTTAAGCAATGCGCATCATTTGTATCCCATCTTGCCTGGCTGGAGGCTATAGTTTAGACTCCACAGTCCCGGCTCGTTTACGATATCGCGGCTGAGGATTGAAGGCCGCGGTGGGAGAGGAGTGCCGGTATAGCTGTGCACTGCTCTCCCTACCTTCCGCGGGCTGGACGGGGTTGACACGGTCTGATGGCGGACCCGGTGGGGCCACAGGGGAGGTCCCTATCCCCTGCGGCATGGTAGGTGGCGGGGTCACTGACCTGATCCGTAACAGGGGGACCATGGGTGTCATACACGGGGTCGTCTGGCGCCCATGTGCTGGTTTGGTCTCTGGAGTGGTCACGGCGTGGCATGTGTTCTGGAGTGTCAGTGATGGACAGGCGCGGTGGGTTCGCGGTGAGTGCTAACGCGTACCTGTGTTCCCGCCATAAGCGGCACTGGAGGACACCGTAGAGTTTTAGTGGGTTGGAGTCCCACATAACTGCGCTATTTCTCTGTGGTAGTGGAGTATGCGTGAGCATTTCTCTACGCCATCCGAAAGGATTAAGAAAAGAAAGGAAAGTGCTGTCCGTGGACATCGGTTTCTTGTGCTAAAAATGCAGTTTCATTAAGCAGCTTTTTTAATTTGTCAAAATTAGGTATAGGTATGCATCGGATCAGACCATAATTTTTTAACCCTGATATTGATTTTAAAAATTTATTGTTAAAGTATAAATTGATACCAAGAAACATTTGAAAGTACTCCCAAGTCTGGGCAGCATTTGTTCCAAACCCGGTCAATGTTCTATAAGTGTTCCAAAGACTTCACGATCTCAAAAAAAACCGTAGATTTTATTTTCAGCCTGAATTGTCCCGCTGCAAGGCAAATGCCTCCCATTCCTCCGGCTATTTCTGCCGGTTTTGGGCACGTGTAGACCAGTTCTTTCTGTAGACGTCAATTACCTAAGTCCTACCATGTTCTCCTGGGCTGCTGCGAAGTCTCCGTAAATTTTCCTACACCCACATTTAAGGGCAAAAGCTACCCCATGTGTCGTTCGACATGCGGCAAATGTGGCCGACCCAGTCTCATATAAGCTTACCTACTTTTGGTGTGAGGTCAGTGATTTGTGATTTTGAGCGCGGTATTGTATTCCTCATACGGTCTGACAATCTGACTTCAGGAATGCAGCGATCCATTGCTCGCTAGCAAATGTCAAGCTTGAACCTCTGCTGATTTGTCAAAGACAAGGTTTGAGCGCCGTGTGTGAGTATAGGTAGAATACACATGTCCATTAATTTGCGTTTATGGCAAATGGTACGATCTTCTTTCATCAGAGCATTTATCGACCAATAGCTTTTAAAGAAAGAAACAAAACATATCTAGAACAATTTATCAATTTCTACTTGATAGAAATCGCTGTATCATGGTTTGTTCTTAAATACTGACTCGAACAAAAGATAAGAAAATATGTCTGCAGGTAATGTTATCAAATGTTATCAAATCGCGTAACTGGCAGATAATGTTATCAAATGTTATCAAATCACGTTACTGTTTATTAATTTATCATATACTTTATTGTACACCACTTAAATTATTACAGGACAAAACATTTCTAAAGATAAGTGTACAACGAGCGGTCTTACCGCACAAGGTTTATACTCGTAAATAATAATAAGTAAGTACCAAGATAGCACGATAGAGTAAATAAGTACGAAACGTTAACGGGGCGTGCAAGTGTCTGAGGAAGGGCAAGGCTGACATTTCATACCCAAAGTCACAGCCCAAAGTAAACTGGGCAATACATAATACACATTCCTATTAAAATCTACTACTGAGGAATCAAGCAAAAAAACCCTAGAACTAGATTGACTCCACAATACTCGTATACCTAGGACATTCCGGACGACAGCCTGTACGAGATTAGAATGGCTCTTAAACAGCTTAACAACAACAAGGCACCGGGTGAAGACGGAATTACAGCCGAACTCCTGAAGGCAGGTAGAAAACCAATACCTAAGGCCCTTCAGAAGCTGTTTGATACCGTTATAGTCGAGGAGAAAACGCCATAGGCATGGTGCGGGGGTATGGTGGAGCTCTTATTTAAGAAGGGTGACAATGCCCTACAGAAGAACTATAGACCCATCTCACTTCTAAGTCATGTCTACAAGCTGTTTTCAAGAGTCATCACGAATCGTCTCCGGCGCAGATTTCACGATTTCCAGCCACCCGTACAAGCCGAATTCCGTAAAGGCTTCAGCACCGTTGACCATTATACAGAAGACCGAAGTGTAAAACCAGCCTCTCTGCTTAGCGTTTGTGGACTACGAGAAAGCCTTCGATTCGATTGAGACTTGGGCTGTACTGCAGACTCTCCAACGGTACCAAATTGACTACCGGTACATCGAAGTGTTGAAGTGTTTGTAAAAAAACGCCACCATGTCAGTTCCACTTCAGGATTAGACCTCGGAACCCGTCCTTCTGCAGCGAGGTGTGGGACAGGGAGACGTCATATCTCCGAAACTGTTCTCTGCTGCACTGGAGGATGTCTTCAAGGTTCTGGACTGGAGAGGGCTGGGCATCAACTTCAATGGCGAGTACATCACTCACCTTCGGTTTGCCGACGATATAGTGGTCATGGCTGAGACCATGGTGGACCTCAGTACAATGCTCGATGACCTCAGTAGAGCTTACGAAAGAGTGGGTCTTAGGATGAACATGGACAAAACCAAGGTGATGTTAAATGCCCATGTTACACCCACTCCTATCAAGGTCGAAGTATCATGGTCGACTCTTCACTCGAAGTTATAGACGACTATTTCTACCTGGGACAAACGATCCGGTTGGGTAGGGCCAACTTCGAGAAAGAGGTCATCCGTCGAATCCGACTCGGTTGGGCAGCTTTCGAGAAGTTGCGCGGTATCTTCTCGTCCTACTTACCCCAGTGTGTGTTGCCAGTGATAAAATATGGCTCTGAGACGTGGTCGCTCACAATGAGCCTCATCAGGAAGCTTACAGTCACCCAAAGGGCAATAGAGAAGGCTATCCTCGGAGTTTCCTTGCGTGATCGAATCAGAAACGTAGAGATTCGCAAGAGAACCAGGGTTACCGACATAGCCCGAATAATTGCCAAACTTTAGTGGCAGTGGGCAGGGCGCATTGCTCGCAGAACGGATGACCGATGGGGCAGAAAGGTTCTGGAGTGGTGACCGCGAACCGGAAGACATTGCTTTGGAAGGCCTCCCACCAGGTGGACCGATGACCTAGTGAAGGTTGCGGGGATCCGCTGGATGCGGGACCCACGGGATCGGTCAATGTGGCGACGCTTGGGGGCGGCCTATGTTCAGCAGTGGACGTCTCTCGGTCATAACAATGATGATGATGATGACTGAGGGATCATCACCTCAAAATTTCATTCACAAAATGTTTCCGTTATAATTAAATGTTTAAGATAAGCTTAGTTACTAGCTCGATAACATGCTCGTTAGTTACATGATTTCTAACAATATTATAACAATAAAAAATACGACAGCAAAATGCTTATTTTTATCTGCTTACATGATCGCGTTTATCGTACGTCATCAATATTATCATGCCATTATCAACTTTTTTTTTTATTATTGCGCATTTATTTTCAAGACAAATAAGCAGAGTCATCTCACTTTCTTCTTTTCTGTTACTTCATGAATATATATATATTTATATATTATATTCAATATTTATGTACATGTATTATACTTATTTTAGTATAATAACTACTAGCTTTTTATTATTAAGCTATGCACCTGCCATGTTGTCTCTTCATCACCCGTGGTTGACTGGTAGAGAATGCCTAAGGCATTAAGTCCGCCATTGTACCTTTGTGCATGAAGTCTAAATAAATAAATGTTTTGGTTCGGTTGAAGCACTACTACTATCGAGTACCGGTATTTCAGATGCCAATATTTTTTAAAATTACTGTTGATCATTTCTTGGTGTAGCAAATAAGCGCTGAGGTAGTGATTGTCTTTTAATATACATATATACGATGACACAATCAGTACACACTCATATCAGTTACCAAGACAGATTTTGCGGATAGCCATTCATCTCTCTAACTTCTTTCAGCTTGCACAGACCTTAAAAAAGCTTTCAATTCTGATTATAGGAGGATTATAGCCTCTTTTCAGCTGACCTTTAAACCACAGGTATTCTGACAGGTATTAATTTACTCTAGTCATTTTCTGCCTTCAGACGAGATCCCAAATCGTGCTTGTTAAAAATGTTTTATCTATCTAATCGGTACCAAAGCCAGGAGTACTGCAAGTGTCTTTTTTAGGACCACTACTGTCAATGTTGTTTGACAAAGGTGTGTAAGAAAGGAGCATACCAAATAAAAATGCTTGAATGCTATTTAAAAACATTTATTTATAAAATCATGTTAATATGTAGGTATTAAAATACTTCTCATTTTACACTTACACTAATTAGTTAAATCTAAATGACTTCTTTCAAACACGGTATTCTTAGAAACAGCTTAGTTATAGTTTAGGAAATATTTATGGTCGTAACGCCTAGTTTCGAATTTAGACCTTTTTCGGTAAAGAAACGACAACGTTCTTCACTTCAGTGTAAGCTTGAAGAGCGTCTATGCCTCTGAAAAAGAAAAAAACACATTATAGGGGTTCAAGTATGAAATTGCCGTTTTATTGTAATAGGTACTTCGAATTGACATAGAACCTTCATGGTTTGAGATTTTTGAGTGAAACTGTTTTCACGTGGTACCTATGAAGTTCTCCTTTTTAAAAATGTGCAACATTCGATTATCGACTTTCAGTTGTTTTTTTTATTCAGCTTAGAAAAGAAAGATGGATACTTCGAAATTTCGAGTGATTTTTGAATACGAGTTCTGACGTGGAACTAACGCGGCAGAAACAGCTCGCAATATCAATGAACGCACCGTACGGTTTTGGTTTAAATGCCTACACAAGTGAATAATGAATTGAAAGAGATGGTGGAAGCCGATCCCAGCCAAACTACCCAGGAATTAGCGGCATGGTTTAACGTTACCTTACCAACAATATTGACTCATTTGCGTCTAATCAATAAAATAAAAAAATATGAAAAATGGGTGCCACATGATTTGACTGATCTGCAGAAAGAAACGCGTGTTGAAACTTGTTGAATCGATACAGAAATGAAGGAATATTACATCGAATTGTGACATGTGATGAAAAGTGGATTCTTTACGATAGCCGTAAGTGAAAAATCCAATGGCTGACTCCAGGTCAAACGCCGCAACAGTGTCCTAAAGCAAAGTTTACCAATAAAAAGGTAATGATGACTGTTTGGTGGTCTCAGCATGGTATTATTCACTATAGCTTGCTCCGATCTGGTCAACTCCGAACAATGATAGCAAAACTAGCAGTGAAACAGCCCCGACTCATGAATCGATCTTCACTATTATTGCTCCGTGATAACGCGAGACCTCATACAGCACAAGAAACCGTTTTAACTCTACAGGAACTGCAATTAAAAACCATTCGTCACCCTCCGTATTCGCCAGACCTTGCTCCAACGGACTACCATTTTGCAGTACAAAATGCTTTCACACAGTTTGTTGAATCTAGATCACCAGAGTTCTATCGCAAAGGCAACCTTCCTATTAGATGGTAGCAATGTATAATAATAATGATAATTATTTTGATTAAATAAATATGTTTAATTAAAAAAAAAAAACTAATATCAATTTTTCAGTACAAACCGGCAATTTCATACTTTAACCCCAAATAGTATTAATAAGAGAGATGTTCAAAGAGATTCT
This sequence comes from Orthosia gracilis, assembly GCA_947562075.1. NCBI lineage: Eukaryota > Metazoa > Arthropoda > Insecta > Lepidoptera > Noctuidae > Orthosia > Orthosia gracilis. The sequence goes on along the minus strand of OX387272.1, from coordinate 38,884,446 downwards.
TTTATCTGGTATATATTTAATAATTAATGATCGATTTGATTATTGTCTGTCGAATGATACCGATAAGTATCTCATCATAATATAGCCTATGACTTCTGCTGAGAGCGGCCACCATTTATAGATTTCTTAAACCAATGAATACACGAATTTATTGTGTCTACTTACTTTTCACGACCAAGTCCAGAGTCTTTGAAACCTCCGAATGGAGATTGCGGGCCAAGTGCTAAGTATGTGTTGACCCTGTAAAGTAAACAAAGTTGTTTGTAAAATTTTCATTCAAAACTTACTTCAATTAAAAACAGATCGAAAACACTCTATTCGGTGTAGTGTATGTAATATAGTACCTGTTCAGAAATTTATATAAAATATTATACATTAACAGGATTTTGGAAGACTGTATCTTTATCGTCGGTGAATATTGCCTCGTTATTTAATTATTGCTTAAATTAAAATGTAATTTACTTAATGTAAACATATAATTTTGTTAGTATCAGAGTAATATTGTATACTTGAAATAGTAGATGAATCCTTTCGACTTACCAAACTGTGCCAGCCTCAACGTGTTTAGAGTACTGTAGGGCGGTGTTGACATTTGTTGTGAAGATTCCAGCTGCCAAGCCATAGCTAGTGTCATTAGCTCTGTCAATGACTTCTTCCAAAGTGTCAAACTTCAGAATGCTCTGCACTGGGCCAAAAATCTACAAGAAGAGAGTTAAGAGTTAGACCTTATGTTAAATGAAGTCGACTCCACTATATTCAATTAACTAGAAAAACTTTAGGGCAACAAGAATAACATTGCGTTGATTTACCTCTTCCTTTGCGATAGTCATTTCATCAGTGACGTCAGCAAAGACAGTGGGTTCGATGTAGTAACCAGTTGTGCCGATTCTGTTACCTCCGCAAAGCAACTTTGCGCCTTCTTTTTTGCCCTTTTCGATGTATCCTAGTACTTTATTCATCATTTCACCATCAACCTACAAGTGAAGATTTTCGATTGTATTAATTATTCAAAAAGAAAAGTAATAACAAATGAAAAACATGCACTTTTTTCAATTATTTACCTGTGGGCCGTTCTGTGTACTAGGCTCTGCTGGGTTGCCGACCTTGATGCTCTTAGCGTGCTTGACAGCTGCTTCCACAAACTTGTCGTAGATACCTGATTGAACGAACAAGCGGGAAGCTGCTACGCAAATCTGTCCTTGATGGAAGAATATGCCATGTGCAGCGATAGGAACGGCCAAATTTACTGAAATACAATTAACAAATATATTTATTTATTTTAATAGGCAGATTAGTATAGTGTATCTGATTTTAAATGCTTACAATCGGCATCATTCATGATGACCAGAGGACTCTTGCCGCCGAGTTCAAGTGTGATCCTTTTCAAATTGTTGGCTCCAGCTGCTTGTTGAATTAATTTGCCGACCTGCAAGTAAATATATGGTATAAGTTGTGTATTGTGTTCTATCAACCTACCCCGCACACTACGTGGCTTAACTTTGTTCTTGGTCGAAGCAGTCGTGCCACCAGTGGAATTTAAACAATCTCATGAATTATCATATAATTATAAAAAATATATATTAATAAAATTAAAAATATATTAATATATTTTAATAAAATTTATTTTCCAATTAAATCTTTGTGTTACTTACTTCAACTGATCCGGTGAAGGAAACCTTGGCGACATCTCCGTGGTGAGTGAGAGCGGTTCCAGCGCCAGGTCCGAAGCCGTTGACAACATTGACCACACCTTTGGGCACACCAGCCTCGGCCAGCAAAGCCGCTAGTGCCAGGGCAGTTAAAGGAGTCTGCTCCGCTGGCTTAACTACGATGGTACAACCTAAATGAATAGAAATAATTATATTGTTTTATTCTATTACTAGCTTCTGCCCGCGGCTTCGCCAGCGTAAAAAGTGTTTTATCATCCTTAGGGAATACAAACTCCTATATCCTATGTCCTTCCCAGGGTCTCAAACTATCTCCATGCCAAATTTCATCTAAATCGGTTCAGCAGATCCAGAGATTACCCCCTACAACGTCGCAAACTTTACCTCTTTATAATATTATTATAGATTATTATAAATGCGAAAGTTTGGATGGATGGATGTTACAGAATGGCTGAACGGATCTGGATAAAATTTGGCACAGAGATAGATTATGGTTTGGAAAGACTTTTATCTCAGTAGTATGTTCACGTGGGATATTTCTTTATATTTGATGGATATATAGATAGATGGATATATGGATATATCATTCTAGTGTATAGGTATGCGCAACAGGGTGTAAAATCCCACAAACCTCCATAGAAAAGGGAGGATCTTCTGACCAGATGGTTATTGTGTCTGGTCTGGGCAACTGCTCAACGATTATTGTCGGACTGTTGTATGTGTTCAAATCGCGCCGAGAACTTTGGTTTCGCGATGCTGGATTTGTGTGACGTCATGTCATTAGTTCGTAAGTGGCGGCGTTGGTGCCGCTACATCACCCCCACTGGAAACTGGAGGTCGGAGTCGTAGTTGAGTCGACCGTACATAACGTGATGCGTGCCAGGCTAGTGGAAGGTTGGTTCCCGTGAGTCAGAATCGGCCGTCGCAGAGTTCGCGGTGAGTCGGAACTGTATGCGGTTGTGGCCCAGTGAGTCGAGGTGATGATATCCCAGTGAGTCGGGAACTGGCTGGCTGTGTGACTCACTGCTCGAAAGCTTGAGGAAGTGATGAGGTCGTCACGATTTAGTAGCTCTGCAGGGAGGCTGCACTAATGCTCATGTTCGAGGGACTTCTTCCGAACGAACCTCTTCCGCGTCTGACTTTTCCTGCCTCTCTTCCGATTACTCTTCCGTCAGTATAACTGTCTCTTTGGTGTCGTTATTTGCGCTCATCTCAGAGGCGCTCTCAGAGACGCTTATCGATTCTTCGATGACAAATTATTATGTCACTATAGTGGTATCAAATTCTCCAAAAATATCCGGTGAATTTGGACGTTCAGCGGTTCAGCAAGTTAGCAACGTTTTGTACACAGATAAAGATTTTTTTGCGTCTTATTGGAGTCCTACATCATAAGAGGAATATGTGTGCGATTTTTTTTGTTTCTAGCCCTTGGAGTTTGGCCTGTGCGTTTATATAAATATTTCATACCCTCTTAGGTTTACAATTTTGGTAAACACTGAAATAGGTAACTTATTATTTTTGCCGTATTCAATTCATACGAAATTTAATGCAAATATATCCAAGGAATAAAAAGTTTCATACAAACTTTTATCCCCAATGTCAACCCCCGAAAAAAAACCCCCGGAAAAATCCGTCCTTAGTGGATGCCTATCTCATAATATATGTGCGAAATTTTAAGTTTCTAGCCCTAAGGGTTTGGCCTGTGCGTTTATTTAAAACTTTCATCCCCTATTTTACCCTCTTAGGGGTTTGATTTTGGATAATGCTGAAATACGTAACTCATTATTTTTGCCGTACTCAATTCATACAAAATTTCATGCAAATATGTCCAAGGAATAAAAAGTTTCGTACAAACTTGTATCCCCTATTTCACCCCGTTGGGGATTGAATTTTGAAAAATCCTTCCTTAGTGGATGCCTGCGTCATAAGAGGAACATGTGTGCGAAATTTTAAGTTTCTAGCCCTAAGGGATTAGCCTGTGCGTTGATACATCTTAGCTCGGTCTTTGTCATAGTTATTATATTTAAATTTCTGTTTCATTTAAAACAATTATATGGTATTTATTATAATATTTATTAGTCTATTGTTTTAGAAAATATTTATGTATTTTATTAGTTAGATAGTTTATTAATATCAGATTTTAATAATTGTTCTTTTTTATTTTTTATTTTGTACTCCTACCACTGTTGTGTCCTTTTTAACCCAAAGGTTGACTGGTAGAGAATGCCTTGCTGCATTAAGTCCGCCTATGTATCACCATTGTACATGAAGTTTAAATAAATACATCAGTCAATCACTTTTGCCTTTTATATATAGAGATTAGTTCCACCAGTGAAGTTTATGAGTCCAATTGACCCAATGCAGTAGAAGGTTTATACTGATTGTCGACTCTCGACTATAAAACTTCTATTTATGACATCATTGTGGGAGATCCGTTTAAGGAGCGGCCTTCACCCATCTTTTTAATGGATGAAAAGCATTTTACATCAAATTTAATATGGTAAAACATACATCGCGTGCCTGAAAAAATCCTGTCAAGACTATAAGTCATTAAAAATTCAAAATAATAATAATAAAACCAGCCTGTATCTGTCCTACTGCAGTGTAAAGGCCTCTTCTCATGCAGAGAAGTTTGCATTGATCACTATGCTTGCTCAATGCAGGTTGGCGCTTTCAGACCTATATTATTAACTATAGCTAACTCAATTAGGCTGCTGACTTATAAGTCAGCAGCCTAATTGAGTTAGTGAGTTCGACAGGGCAAGGGGTATCACTCCATGAAACAGTATAACAAATTCCCTAAAAGAATAAAGGGAGTTTTTCGTACTCTTTCACGATGTTTTCATTCACCATTGTCAGCGATGACCAAAAGGCCTTATTTTGTTTTTTATTTTATGCCATGGATCATGCGTGCCATGCATTAGTTGTATCCCAGGATACAACTAATGCATGGCATGTATAATTCATTAATCGATTAATAATAGTAAACGTAATAATGCATGTTAGGTAATAATTTATTCCGAAATAATGGTAAACGTGAACTGATTTTCAGTTTATGGTGGCCCAGTGGCTAAAGACCTCGCCTCTCTTGCTTGAACGTTTAGGCGGTCTATGACATCTTCTTAAAATGTTTCTTTCTGGATATGACTAATTCTGTATTTGATCACTTCTTGTTACGCCTAGTTCTAGTAAAGCCATTAAATATTAGCCTTGTTGCTATTCGTTATGCAGTCAGTATTAACTCATCGAATAATCCCGGTTTGAGTTTAATTTAATATTTCAGAATTGGGAATAACCATAGTGTCTATGATATTTTAACTTAAGATGCCCAACCTTTCAGAAAACATTAGCCTCATTGACGTTTGTTATTTCGCTCGTCTTAACTCATCCAATATTGCCAGTGCATGTTTATCCTAATAATTAAAAACTGGGACACAGTTGACGTTAGATTTTTTAACATACACTTCAGAAGATAAGTAGTTCTTTCAGGAAATATGAACCACATTGCTGTTTGCTGTTTGTTACTTGGTTAATCTTAACTCATCGAATTTTTAATGAATTATAGTCTTGACAGGAATTTTTCAGACATACCTCTCGCGATGTATTTTAACATATTAAAGATTATATAAAATGATTTTCATAAATTAAACAGATGGGTAATGACGTTCTTTGCTCGGATCTTAGATCATTACGACATTGCCATGCTAAGAAGATATATTATATTAAATATTTCTGTAACATGGATAATGTGTTTATTTGTAACGAAAATTATGCGAGGTTCGAACCCGTGACAAAAATAGTGGTAGCTCATCAGGCTACCTCTTGGATGTTTGTGATGTCTTCACAGTTTTTAGGGTTCCGTACCCGGTTTAAATGGAGACTTATTGCTGTCATTCACGTGTCTGTATGTCTGTCCGCCGTCTGTCACAAAGGTTTTATAGCCAGACGGTTGGAGCTACAGTCTTAAAATTTTCATAGTATATGCATTTTATTGATCCAAAGCCGTACAAATTCTCAAAAAATATTTTTAAATGTTTTAAGGGGGGCGCCCGTACAACTAATGGTGAACGCGAAAAAATATTTTTGACCTGCCTCATCGAGTGGGGTATCGTTGAATAGATAAATATTGTATTTTTGTTTTAAAAAATTTTGACAAAGAAAGGAATGAGAAGCCACCAAAGAAAGCTTTTTTTTTACAAAATTTTGTTCCGAAGTATTTTTAACTGCCCATTGACCTATGAACTTGAAATTTGGTGATAATGTATATTATTACGAGTATTTAACTAAAAAATACCAATATATTGATAGATCTGAATATATTAAAATTCTCTCATTTCCTTATTACAACCAACTTAATTTTGCGGTTTTGGTAAGGAATCCTAAATGTGCGAAGTCCGACACGCGGTCCTGATCCTGACCTGGTCTTGGTCCTTGCTAGGTAACTTTTTACATATCTAGACGAGTCCAAAACAGACTTAGTTATGAATGGTATTCGTAAAACTTACCAGCAGCTAAAGCAGTGCAAACTTTGTTGGCGAATAGGACGATGGGACCATTCCATGGCAAAATAATACCGCAAACTCCCAAAGGCTGTCTCAGGGTGTATGAGAACACCTCACCATCTGTTGGCAATAGACGAAACTTGTAGTGAATGAAGAGTTTTAATTATAAGCTGTGGAGTTTTTCTTATGTATTTTGCTCTTACCAGCAGCCAAGGTATCGCCTTTAATTTTGTCCGCACAAGATGCAAGGTACCGGATAGAATTGATGGCTGATCCAATGAATCCACTTGCGTAGGTAAGAACCATGCCGTTGTTGTAGGATTCTAGCTCTGCAAGGTACTTTCTGTCTCTCTCTACAAGGTCACCAAACTTCCGAATGATTTCTCCACGTTGAGAAGCATCCAACTGTCTCCATTCCGAGTTGCGGTGGAATGCACGCTTTGCTGCGGCAACTGCCAAGTCAATGTCGGCCTGGAATTAATGCAGGTTATCTCTCATTGCCTCATACATGGATGAAATACACCTTCAAAATTCATTCTTATTTTAGTATTAAATATAGTATGTACGAATAGTAGGTAAATGGCCAAGTGGCGTTCTGTAGTTTATTCCTTCTCCCACGGGATAAAAGCGTAAGTAAGTTTATGTATTGTAGCGATTAAAAAATAACGTCTTACAACATAATAAGGTCAGTAGTGTCCTCTAGTGATGACAATTAGAATTTGATGTTAGAGTTTAATATACATCGGATAGCAGGCACTAATGTCTAATCGATTAAACAATATTATTTAGATATATTTGAATGTGTGTAAATAATAAATACAATAAACATACAGTCCTATTTATAAACAATTAACTAAATTTTATATTGAAATTAGGAAACTTAATGCATATCATTGATGAGCGGACTACCAACTTAACAGGATAAAGAACGCTCAAGATTTATGGGGTTGGCAAGATGTACGATCCTTTTCAAAGAACGTCTTGGTGCAGCTCCATCTAATTCGATATATCCAAAGAAAGTTGATTAAAACCCCACCCCCCAGAACATTAGAGGCTTACGCACTAAATGTCATAATTTTTATCCTCAAGTATCGTGCGAAATCTACGATGTAATAATATTAACCGAGACATGGTTAAATGATTCTGTAATGAGCTCAGAGCTATTGGATAACAGATATGTAATCTATAGGCGAGATAGGGAAAACAGGAAAAAAGATGGTGAGGGTGTTCTGATTGCCATACTTAAGGAAAAAAATTGTGAAGATCTGTGGGTTATCATAGACTTCTCGATTACAAAGTCTGTCCGTCTACTAGCTCTGGGTGAAGTCTATTTGCCTCCGCGTGTACTTCGTTCGACCCTGGAACACTTTTTGGATTCTTTTAATACCTTGTTTAAACAGACGGGTTTGAATTCGTGTATAGCTGGTGACTTTAACTTAAGTAATATTGATTGGAGCTTGGTAAGTGAGTTGGATAGTGGTTATGTAGCTCCAGGATTTAAGTTATGTAAACAAATTATCTGAACTTAACAATAAAGCAAATCAATCAGGAAGTGTTGTTGACCTTGCGTTTACTAACTTAACTTCCGGTATCGTATGTCCTGCTCTAAACCCCCTAAGTATAGTTGACCCTTTGCATCCCCCAATCGAAGTTAACTTAAAATCATATAAAGAAACAAGACTTCCTCATAATAGTAACAAAAGACAAAATTTTTACAAATTGGATTATGATATTATTTGTTAACAATTAAATGAGATCGATTGGAACCTTTTTTTTGATGGTACTCACGATGTAAATGATATGCTCAGTATATTTTACAATAAGATTAAACATATTATAGAAATGCAAGATCCCCTACTATACGAAAACATAAGACACACCCTCCTTGGATCGATAAAATTTTTAAAAAGAACTTTGAGAGAGAAGGAAAAGATACGCCGGCAATACAGTACCTACAAGAACCCCATGGACGAGCTTGAATTGAAGCTGCTAAGTAAACGGTGCTCAGTTATGGCTGCCTCAAGTTACAATAAATATTGTGAAGGGGTAACTCAGGGAAACTAATAATAAGCAGAAATTACTTTTAACCTATATTGTATCAACAACGTGCCTGCCTTCGGGCGGCTTTTACAGAAGTCCCAGCTAAACAAAACTACACGCGTTCGATATGTTTCAAATATTCTGTATTCGATTTCCTTCCAAACTTATAAGTCGCCAGTATTAGGTGTCAGCGGCCGAACAGGTTGCTTGTCCTATGTGGAAAGCCTCTACATGAGCTACGCCCCTACGAATAGATGCGCAGAATCATGTGAAGCGCAGCTATTCTCAACTTTGGAAGGAAAATCACTCTTACCTAACACCTTTACCTAACGGAGGAATTAATCTAAGGTCCTTCCCTTACAAGGGGAAGGCTCAAGTCATGGCAAACGAATTACCGGATTCTCCGATATTTACTCTAACTTCAGCAAATAAGTGCACATGCATTAACAAGTCAACGCCGTCATGCTTGAACCTCCTTGTTACTTTCCGGGTAACTCAGGGAAACTAATAATAAGCAGAAATTACTTTTAACCTATATTGTATCAACAACGTGCCTGCCTTCGGGCGGCTTTTACAGAAGTCCCAGCTAAACAAAACTACACGCGTTCGATATGTTTCAAATATTCTGTATTCGATTTCCTTCCAAACTTATAAGTCGCCAGTATTAGGTGTCAGCGGCCGAACAGGTTGCTTGTCCTATGTGGAAAGCCTCTACAATATGTAAGCGATCTGGCAACAGTAATAATTAAGGATCCGAAGTGTTTTTGGGTTAATGTCAAGGGCAAGGGCATCAGTTCTTATATCCTAACAATGACTGACGGCATCACATCGTCTTCGGATGGCATCAATATCTCAGAAATGTTCGCTGCTCACTTCTCTTTCATGTACTCACACAACAAATTTGAATCATAGCTTACATTGCTCGTAATACATGCAGGCCATGTTAGCTTATAGTTTACCTTTGACGGCACTCACGATTGAAAGTGATGCATTGCTCAATATAATGAAATCACTAGATCGTCGAAAGGGCGCTGGGCCCGACGGAATCCCTTGTGTCTCCATGTGTACTTCGTATCTGGTAGCTCCCTTATTACAAATATTCAATCGATCACTTGTGTCCGGCATATTCCCAAATATTTGGAAAGTAGCAAAGGTACTACCTATTTATAAATGCAATGATAGTAATTATGTGTATAACTATAGGCCAATTTCAATTTTATCTACCCCAGCCAAAGTCTGTGATTCCTTGGTTTGTCCCTACATACAGTCTCAATTGAAGCTGTACCTCAGTAACTTCCAGCATGGCTTTGTGAGTTCCAGATCTATATGCACAAACCTGTCGACTTTCATGGAGACCCTAACAAGTGCCATCGACTTTGGGAAACAAGTTGATGTGATACATACTGATTTCAGTAGAGCATTTGATCACGTCCCCCATAATATACTTCTGCATAAATTATCTTCTTATGGCGTAACTGGCTCCTTCCTTGATTGGTTTAAATCCTATCTTGATGATCGAATTTTTTATGTTGCCCTTAATGGCTATAAATCAAACACCTATAAGGTAACTTCTGGCTACCCACAGGGAACACATGTTGGCCCGGTTTTATTTAATTTATTTAGTAATGACCTCGCCAATGAGTTAAAATTATCTGAGTATTTCATGTATGCTGACGATTTAAAATTTTGCAGAGTAATTGAATCAGACCTTGATTTTGAGCTTCTCCAAAGAGATATTGACTTATTAGTGAAGTGGTGTGATGATAATGATATGAGCTTAAATATCAGTAAGTGCTACCATGTGAAATTTACCAGAAAAACTAAATTAACAGGATGTGCTTATTACATTGGTGGCAACTTAACTCAGGAAGTGGAACAGATAAGAGACTTGGGAGTTTTGTTCGATAAGCAGTAAACATTTGTACCCCATATTGAAAATGTAGTTTAAAAAGCTTCCAGAATGCGTGGGTTTGTCAAAAGAAATGTTGACAGTTTCTGTCGCATTAAGACTAAGATTCTTCTTTATAATTGTTTGGTCCGCAGTTCGTTAGAATATTTCAGCACTGTTTGGAGACCTCACTATGACACCCACACTCTAAGATTTGAAAGGGTTCAAAAAAATTTTTTGTGGCATTTAGCATACTCTTCCGGAATAGCTAAAAAGAAACGATCGTATAAAGACAGACTCTTGCATTTCTGCAAGATGGTTTTGCCTACAGAAGAGTAGAGATTTATTGGATTCGCAGTTTTTATTTAAAATTTTGAGATGTAAAATTGACTGCCCCCAATTGTTGAGCAGGATCAAAATCCATGTTGAAAAACCCACAAAAAGCCCACGAGGTCCTATAACGCCCTTATGTCCTTCTTTTCGCAGAACTGTCCTTGGTGTTAATTCTCCGATCTTTGTAAGTTATTAAATAGCTGCATTGTTCTTGTTGATGTGCACTCCGACTCACTTGGTAGGTTCCGAAATATTATGTACGAAAATTTGTCAAGTCATTTTAATGTAGAATAGAATAGAATTTTGATTAATATTTTTAAGTTATTTTTTTTTTTAAATTTTATATCATAATATAATTTTATTTTGATTTTTAATTTTGTTTTAATTGTATTTTAATTTTGTTTTAATTGTATTTTAATTTTGCTTTAACTTTGATTTAAATTTGATATAATGTGATCTTGATTTCGATTTTAATCTGGAGTTTGGTCGAAATTGCATGAAATTGAATGAGGATAAGAACTCATCTAATTGTAAGTAGGCGCCTAATGTCAATCGGCAAATACGTAATGCATGATGTATATTGTATGTATCTCATATGTTTGCATCAGTGTGTTCAATTGTTGGTGAGCCAAATAAATAAAATAAAATAAAAATAAATGTGCGCCGTGAGTATCAGTTTAATTTGTCTGAATATCCACGCGTTGTATCAACATGCGTTATGATTTTCATCATGATTTTTCTTCTTGGCAAGGTCGGACATTTTATTTAAACATATAAACATAAATATGGTCATCTCAACCTAATATTTAACAATATCTCATGAGGATGATGACTTGAGAAAATCACATCCCAAGACTTATGCAGCAGGATCCGAATGCAGATGTCCTCATGGAGTAGTTGATGCATAGATACAGGCGGAACGATGCTGTTTGAGACAGCATATCTTCAGTGTTGATTCTTAAGGATGTATCTCTTCTAATGTAAGTTGTGCTTTTTAATAACATTCATCAACAAACTTCAGTGACAGACTGTATTTGTGAGAAGAATAAATTAGTTGAGAAGACCAAGTGAAAGACTTTAATGAATACCTCATGCAAAACCATCCCTATTAAGTCTCATGCATTTACTACCACACAGTAAGTTGGTGAGTAAGACAATTAACCTTACAGTATGTCTGTATTGTAATATAAGTTTTCCTCTACCAAAGCTGCCATAACGGCATTTTTTATTCCTGGCAGAAATGAATTTTATCAGTCCTTACAAAGATGAAACACAAGTACAAAGTTATTCATATTTTACTAAAGAATAAGCAGGACTGGTTGGTAATAACTACTTACCTAAGTAAGATAAAAAACCTGTCTAGAAATGCAAACTTGCCAACTAGCAAAAATGTTAATAAGCAATTTAACTCTTACTAAATATGTTACGTGATAGATTATGTTAAAACTG